>CM062931.1:58868892-60360142 GCA_031878705.1 Tapirus indicus
TCCTAAAGAAGTGGGGACTCAGAAGAGGTGAAGTGACCTACCTAAGATCACCGTAAATAAATGACAGACCCAATCCTAGAGCCCAGCTCTTCTGACTTCTACTCTGGGGCCATTCCCAGGACTGTTTCTGCTGTTTCTGCTTGTTCCTTCTGGATTACTAAGCCCACAGATCACATAACGACAAGGTCCATGGAGATGTTTTTCAGACAAGTAGTAGGCGTAACACCGAAAGCCTGCATCAGCTCTCACAGGGTAGTCAGGCCAGGAGCTGACCCAAAATAACAGGTGATCGTGAATGGATTTGGTTCTGTGATCTGTTGCGTGGTTCTATTTGCACCTACTTTACTTTTCAAATCCTCTTAAAATATAGTTAATATTTCACTAGTTTTGTGATTACTTGCACCTCTGCAACAGGACACAGAAGAGAGAAGTCAACCTGAATTTCAGATTGGTTTCAGAGACTGTAAAAACATACGGGCACAATAAAAAAAAGTTGCAGTCAATAAACCACTGCTTCAGATAATTTAGTCTGTAAATTGTGAATCATTCTCAGCTTCTTGGAAAAACTGTATTAGTTTTCCAGAGTTATCTATGTCAAAATCCATTAATTAAATTCTATAAATTTGTAGTTATTCATGGAAAAATGTGAATCAAATATATCTCTAGCATGTCAATCTATGTAAAGTTTTCCATGATGACAAAGTCATCTTGCCCCTGAGACACTTCTGTAGTTAAATTTGTCACAGGTAGTACAGCAGAAAAGAGAATTAAGAACTGAGAACCATAGAATGTGGAGCTAGATAGAAGAAATTCTGGCCGCCAATGAAAATGGCAATCTTTAGGTGTCAAAAAGTAAATCTAGACTTAAGTAAGGAGAGACTTTACTTGAAAAGACTATTGCAATATGGAGAACACTCCACCTGTAAGATCTATAAGCATCTCAAATGTCAGGCAGAATGGGCTTTTCCTTTGCAGGGAAGAGTCAACGAGACTAGAAAGAACCGTTTGGGGGAGAGTGGGATGTGCAGGTGGTGTGAGCAGGTGGCTGAACAGGAAGTGCGTGTCTTTGTGGCCAGCCAGTTCTGGGAGAGACGGTCAGGAGAGGTTGCTATGTTCACCTCCTGATACTTGTCTAAACTCCAGGGTGGGCCAAAGTTGAGGGGCCTGGGAAGGTAAGATACCTAACTAAAGTATGGACAAGTTAGGGAGTATTTTGTTCAGGTGGTCAGTGGGGACAAACAGTTCAGCTAGTGATTTTTGAGGCAGAGAATAGGAATTTGGGGAGGCCTGTGTCTGACTTTGCCATAAGTAAACAAGAGGTTCGTCTCAGAGTCGTGTCTAAGTAGCATCAGAAAGCTGGTTCTTTGCAGTAAGTTGTCTCCTGGAACACAAACAGGTGGGGGATTTCTTGACCAACACCATTTTCCAATGGCACAGGGCTCAGGTAAAGTTCAACACTGTCACAGGGCAAGAAACTAAGCCCACTGGAATGAGAAGAATGCTTCAAAAATTGTCAATATTCAGCCAGTAGGATGGAAAGAAAGGATTTTCTTGTATTAGACAATAGCCATGGCTCTTTAAACAAAAATAATTGCAAAGTGAAAGTGACAAATATTACAAGCAGGGGAGAACACCTAATTTCCGTTCATTCTGAGCTTACCAACCATCTCTTGGCGTGTACCTCTGCACCTTACAACGTGCTGGTATTGAGATGCTGGTGCAGAAATATTTATCTTTCTAAAATATAAAACCTAGCACTTTGGCTTATAAACCAGTGCTTAAAATATCATTCATATGAGTCAGTGTCCACAGACCTGGCAGCAGGTGTTAAAGCAAAAATTACCCCGGGCAAAGTTACGCAGGCAGGGAAGACCTAATCCAAGGCTATTGCAAGAGGGGAGAGAGGCCAGAACTCAGTCTGAACTCAACTCCTTTCAGACAGATGACTGGGACATTTTTAAGAGCTGGGGTGGGGGATTGTAGGCCGTGTGTGTGTGCTCTCAACCCAAAGAAATGTAAACATTCTCATGTCGGTTTTTTTTTTTTTTTTTTTTTTTTGGTGAGAAAGATTTGCTCTGAGCTAACATCTGTTGCCACGCTTCCTCTTTTTTTTTTTTTTTTGGCTTGAGGAAGATTAGCCCTAAGCTATCATCTGTGCCAGTCTTCCTCTGTTTTGTATGCGGGTCGCTGCCACAGCATGGCTTGAAGAGTGGTGTAGGTCCACACCTGGGGTCCACACCAGCAAACCCAGAGTGCCGAAGTGCAGTGTGCAAACTTAACCACTATGCCACAGGGCCAGCCCCAGTGTTCTCATGTCTTTATGACAGGAGGTAGCTTTACACTTGAGCAAGGTGCCTGCTGAAGTCAGGCTCCTTCTCCTCCCCAGAGAACCGAGGAGACAGGCACACTCACTTCCTTGATGACGGCCGTTCAAGACATGGCTCAGGTCCTCAGGAAAGACATTCCTGGGCAGGAAAGTTGGCAAGAAGCTTTTAAAAAAGATTTACATCTCAAAGAGGCAAATAAAGAATTCACAAGTTTTTTAAAGTAAATTCTCTAAGAAAAGGGAGGTCAGGAGCCGAGAGTCAAGAAGCCTGTTTGAAGTTCAGTCAAGCTGAGCGGAATATTAAGGCATTCTTTCTTGGTCACAGGTAAACTGATAGATTGACACCTAAAAACCAGGTAAATTGATAAGACTCATCCATGAGCTTAATCCACTAGAGTACAGTCACCTCAAAACGCCCACCAGAAGCATCTAGCATTTCCTACCTTTACATAAAGACAATTCATTGTGAAAATGACTCTTCTGGCAGCAACTACCTATGTAAAAGGCCTAAAACCCTCTTAAGTAGAGTCTGAGTCCACCTCCCTCCTTGTCAGAACCACTGGACTCCAGGAAGAGGGGCCAGCACACTTTTAATAAGCAGTTTTCAAGAAAAGGCAAGACTCACCAAGACTAGAATTGAAGGTCAGCATCTCAAATCCCGTTCTTTTGTTTAATTAGCTCAGAGCCTATGTCAGCCTTTCAGATGAATGCCTAGCATCATCTAGTATCTCTCTTTTTCTCTCTCAAATCTAGAATTGCATTTCTAAAATTCACAGAGTATTTTATATACGGACTGTAAGATCATTTTATATAGTAATTATGTGTGCTTTATTCTGAAGTGAACTTGAGGTGGTTTATAGAATATATACATGAATATATTTATTCAACAAATGTTCAGAACCAGTTGCAGTCTAGATACTGTGTCAGGAGGTGGTGAGTCAACAGTGAACAAAACTTGGTTTCAAGGGACTTGGTCTCTTTGGGGACACACAGACCAACAAACAGAATTAGAATAATTTGATGGAAAACTATTGGAAAAGAAAGAAGAGTATGCTATGGGAACACTGGGGAAAGACACTGATATATAAAAAAATATGAGGGAGGGCAATCAAGATGACATGGAGGCTAGCTTAGAATATATGAATGAGGTCCTAGACTCTTCTCTGCAACTGTATCAAGTGATAGCTCTGAGCTTCCTAGCAACGAATGCAAACATAGAAACTGCACTTAGTTATGTAGTTCAGTGTTCCTAAGATAAAAGCCAACATTTCCCCTATAGAAGCAGAAGACCAAGAAGTGTCTCTTTTGAGTCCTCATGCTGCATCGCAGTGAATTCTTTATCAAAAGCCTCCTTATCAATTCCCTGAGCTACACAGAATTAATTCTTATGTTCCTTCTTGGAGGGTAATGTGATGGTTAATTTATGTCTCAACTCGACTAGACCACAGTGTCTAGAGATTTGATCAAACACCAGTCTAGATGTCATTGTGAAAGTCTTTTTTCAGATGAGATTTACATTTAAATCAGTAACACTGAGTAAAGCAAATTACTCTCCATAATGTGGGTAGGCCTCATCCAATCAGTTGAAAGCCGTAGAGAAAAAGGAAGGGGAAATTCCTTCTCCAGCTTCCTTCAGACTAGAGCTACAAAATCAGCTCTTCTGTGGGTCTCCAGCTGCAGGCCTGCCCTGCAGATTTCAGACTCACCAGCCCACACAATCACTTGAATCAATTCCTCAAAATAAATCTCTCTAAAAAATATATAGATGTGTGTGTGTGTATGTACATGTACACACACACACACACACACACACACACACACACATACACACCCTATTGGTTCTGTTTCTTTGGAGAATCCTAATACAAGTAAATACTTAACACCCGAGTACAATTACCAAAAACAGTTTTTCACAGAGTCACAACATCGTGCTACAGATACAAAGCTCTCCCATGATCTGACTGAATACAAAAAAAGGAGAACATCCATTCTACTTCAAGAAATCACCCATGAATATGATTTCTCAAAACAGAGCTTTTGGTAATAATTTTAAGCTCTTTGAGTGCCTTTGAAACTTTATGTATAAATATCAATTTAATCCTAAAAATATACCTATAAGGCAAGTTCTATCATTAATTCCATTTTGCAAATAAAGAATCTGAGATCCACAGCTTCTCCGGCCTCGCACAAGGCAGTAAATGGCAGAGCAGGATTCATCCTCAATTTAACCCCAGAGTCTAAGCTCCCAATTATTCTGCTGAAAATCAACAGTGTTTTGGCAGCAGAAAGTTCAAAGTTAAACTCGCTGGCACGTATTTGGGACGATCTGCAGAATCACGCAGAGAAACACGGGCGCCCAGAAGACCACTCCCCCTCCACACAGAAGAGTGCTGGAGGAGAGCAACCAAGAACTTGCTCAGAACACAAATTTGGGTTTGGTTTGCCACAAGGGCACTTGAGAGACTGAGATCCCAAAGTTGTACATCATAGAACATCAAAAAGATAATTTTTGCATAGAGATTGTTATCATCAGGTTCCTAGGATCATGCCATGTTCTTTAAAGCATTTTTTAAGTTCAATATTCTTGGAACATCTAACTTTTAAGTGATTCAATTTTCTAGTGAACCTTATAAACTGGCTGCAAAATATAATCCAAGGTAACAACTTGGTATTGGTCAACTAGATATTGACTAGAAATTGTAATTAGGGCTTTGAAATTGTGCATTTAAAGTCATGCTTGCAGGTAATGACCACATCGAAGGATGAGATGTCTCTCATGGCCATATTATTTCACGATCATAAAGTCATGTTACGGGGGTACCCCAGGAGACCACTGTTATCTCTCTGTCCTGTAAGTTGGGGAGGAGAGAGATCACATAGCCACTTCATCAAGAAGTGGTGCCGTGTCATTAGTGTGAAGGAGCCAGGACACAACTTGGTTTGTCCCACTGTGAATTCTTGACCCTTGGGGGGGATTATTGCCACAAACTTTGACTCACAAGGTAAAATTAAGACATAGATTATGTATAAGCATAATGAGCCAGGGAATCACAAAGGTAAATAAAAACCATGGATAGTCTTAGGTTGTTATTTTTTTCCTCACAGAATTACCGTCAAAGTGAAGAAGAACATAACAACAATCAAAGGAACTTCCGTGGTGTGTCCAGAGCTCACTAGCGTTCAGCCAAACATTGGCCCAAGAAGACCAGACTTGTGACATTTTTTCCTTGTAGGAAACCTCCATGCATTTGGGACAAAATGTGTAGGGACTAACAGTTCTAATTTTGGGAGAAGTAGTATGTTGTTCTTAAAAAAGAATCTGTGCCAATAACTTTTCAGCATTAGCCCAGGGCAAGATTAATAATAATTGTATCAAATGTGCCAGGTATATTTGCAGCCAAAGTTTTATATCTTATACAGATTTCTAACACATAGTTGTCATCCGAGTTATGTACCCAAACTAATTTGAAAGGCCTTAGATGTATTTCTGCGCAAGCTCTCACCATACGATGGCTTTAATAAGAACTGCTGAGTGCTTCTCACATCTGGTCCTGGGGAGGTAGGGGATGGGGATGGCACAGGGCTGTCACATGACTGCTCCTCGCTGATCTGCCCCCTCATGGGAGCAGAGGGAAATCGAGCACCAGAAGCAACTGGCAGGCCCTTCTCTTGCTACCTAACCTTCCCAGGGACCCAGGGACCAGGAAAGCAGAATAAAGAATGAAGCAAATTCACGGGAGGGCCACCTTCTCCCTCAGAGTCCAGCCATCTCATCACCCCGGCAGACAGATTTCCTAAAGAAAGGAACGTTCCCACACATCACTGAGCAAACAGCCTCCCCCACGGGGCTGCCACCACACTGAGGATTGTCTCCACTTGCTTTAGGATCTTTGTGGACAGCCAGCTGTTAGGCAACTATCCATTTCCTTTTCACTTCCAGAGTTCCTTAGACCCAACCTCCAGACGATGAGCCACATCAAATGGCCCTTCGATGGGAGATTTTGGATAAAGTACTTTATTTGCACAATTTCATTCTTGGTCATTCATCAGACAGATAAGACCTGAACCCACTTTTCTTCATGGAGAGGGACAAATATAAGGCACGCCGCTTTCATGCTTTGAGTTGGGGCTCTGCGATCATCGTGGTCCTCCGGTTTCGCCAAGCGGCATCCTCATCTGCTGGGAGGCTCCTTCGCACGTCCATGTGGGAGGAATCACGAGGTGCATGGGAAGCCGCCTGGGGCTGGCTGACTCCACTGGAACAGCAGCTTGGGATGGAGCACCGGCCAACTGCTTTTCTCCTGCCACAGAAAGGCCCAGAGGAGGAGGCCAAAACCACCTCTCTGCCTGCCAGGAGTGGCAGTGAAGGAGCGAGCACTCCCTAGACAGCCATCCCATGGCCTCCTGGGCAGAGGCCTGGCACTGCCATCAGCACGGTTTCTTTGAGCAGCAGATCATTCATCTGATGGAAAACTTCATCAGGCTTTGAAAAGTACCTGAATTGTAAGTAGGGTTATGGTCTTTTTTTTTAATCTTTTGATGAAGATAGCAAAAGAGCACCATATCCTAGAGATTATTTCGTACATTTTCTTAAAAAGGTGGCAATTCTAAAGTGCTATTGTGGAGGCACCTTGTGAACCACACTGCATACAGATTGCTCAGGAGCCCAAGCGGAGACCCTCTGCCTGAGTGTTCGCCCGACATGTTTTCTGGGACGTCTCCTAGCTGAGGTTGCACATCTTTCTGTTGACATCAACATTATGACAGTCGTGCGTTTATCCAGCAGGATGCTGGCCCTTGTCCACAATTTCAAAGGCTTCACTTCACACAGCTGTGCGGAGACCATCCTGACCCGATTTTCATGAGTATAATTATCTTCCAATGTTATAATTCCAGCATGGTAGGTTTTCTCAGAATTTACCATTCAACGCTCAAAGAGCAAAATCTCTGAAAATTATTTCATCATTAAAAGCAATCATCTTGCTTCCTTTAACTATGCATCCAAGAAAAGCTGGTCGCAGTCACAGGCATCAGCCTTGATGTCCATCGTGTTCCTGCAAAATTGTAGAGTCCATATACCCTCTGGTCAAGCATGGGCTGCTCCAGAAATATTTGCTATGCTGAGGGTGAAGGCGGTTGGGCACTTCATTCTACTTCTTGCTCACAGCCACATATGCAGAAATAAAGGTCACATAGAAATGACTCCCTTTCTCCTAAGTTTCAAGTTATACTTACATAAGCCTAGGTATTTCAAATTTCTACATACCAGAAGTTTTTCTGCTATTAAAAAATTTATAAAAAGTCAAATGGAAAAGAAGCCTTCAAAAATACAAATAAGAGGGGCCAGCCCTGTGGCCTAGTGGTTAGTTTCAGTGTGTTCTGCCTTGGTGGGCCAGGTTTGGTTCCTGGGCACAGAGCTACACCACTCGTTGGCGGCCATGCAGTGGCGGTGACCCACATATAAAATAGAGGAAGATTGGTTAGTTCAGGGCAAATCTTCCTTAGCAAAAAAATAAATATATATATACATATATATATATATATATATATATAAATAAACAAGAGAATGAATACCAATTTACTACTCTGCATGGTGATCAGTGATTTTTGGCAATATATGGATTAAAAACATGATCATTATTTGTAGGGGCTGGTGGATAAGGAGGGGGGGAGAGAAAGAGAGGTAGGGGAGGAAGGGGAGAGTATGAGAATGAGAATTGACAGCTCAATTGAGAGAAATATAAAAGGCAGATGTAGAAAGCAATTTGGGGACAAGAAAACAAATGTGCTTCTCTGCCAGCCAAAAAGCATGTATGCCTCATGGGAATTACAAAGCATGCAGCGTTTGGCAAAAACACTGTGCAAAAAGAAAGGCCAAGAAACGTTGTAGGTGTGGGGAATGGCCAGGCATGGCAGACACTGCAAGGGGAAGAAAAGCAGACAAGTGATGGAGATGCAGATGAGACAGAGGTACCAATGGGGATATGCCACCACCAGGTCCTTTGTAAAGACTGGTTTCCAGCTGTGTGCCAGTTGTTGCTATGAACAACGAATAAAGCTTCTTAATTTCTTTTCCAATACAGATTTTTCACTTGTGCGTCCAAGGAAAATTGGTTCTCTAGTAAATGGTATAAAATCACTGGGGAAACTATGTACAGCACCTTAGAAATACTGTGATTATCTAGAGAAACTAACGCTGTTTTTTTAATCTTCTTGAAGTCCGTTTTTATATTTTGCCAAAGTGCTGATCAAGATTAAGAATAGGATTTGTTACCTTCAGGAGGTCATTCAGCCTAAACTATTGACTGGTTATGAAAACAAACACTGACTCTCCCCAGTGGCCCAAAGGAACAATTGCTCTGTTCCTTATGAGTAAGAGATGAAAAGGATCTGTTGGACAAGAAAATAGGTGGCAGAGGAGAAAAAGCATAAGAACCGTGAAAACAGGAGGGGACATTTGTTCGTGGACATAATTGTTTCCTAGTCATTTAGAAAGTGGGACAGCAGAGCAGGAATAATAATAACTCTACTGAGTCCTTAAACTGACCATGTCATGAGGTCCTAACTTAGACTATGATGCTAATGAAGAATTTTGACCTAGAAAATTTATAAACACTGTGATTAGTCATATTAGGAAAATATATAAAGATCATACTGGGGAAATGTATGTCAGTAAAGAGGCCATGAGATTCTTTATTTCATGGCAGAAGTTTCTGGAACATAAATCTTTTCCATGGAATCTATCTTATTACCAGCCCACGGTTTGTATGTGAAATAAAAGCATTCCATGCTTCTGTCCTGAGAAAAGAAGTTCTTGTGCATGCCTCATTTTACTATTTGAGAAGGCCTTTGAAAACAGCATTTTTTTCTTTTAGTAAATTTTTGTTTTTAAAGAAGGTGAAACCATAATTGCTCCCAAAGTCTATTGAAAGAAAAGAACGTTAGCACTTTCTGACCATCATGGCACACTGTCATATCACAGGAAACAGCATGGCGTCCACTGTTGTTCTGGTAACATGACCCGGTTATGCAATCTGATGGGAGAGCCAAATGAAAATGCTCTCTTCCTCCAGGGAGAGGGAGAGGATATTGAAACACGCGAAGAGATTGACCTGGCCCCGTATAAATACCCACTGGCAGCAGTGATCCACTCCTCTATCTGAGAATAAAGAAATCTTTTTCTGTTCTGACTAGGATAACAAAAGCAATTAAGAACGAAGTTATTAAAAAGTAGATTATCAGCTAGCAGACTCATTTCCTGATGGAATCAGTAAGACTAAAAGTGTACTTTGGGATGTCAGTCAGGAAGAATTTGAAGGGAAAGAAAGCCACAGACCACTAGTGTTGGTTGGTAACAGAGTACGCAAAGGCTTGTGAGGTGTGGTCATTTACCTGCTCCACCTTATCTATAAAAGGCCTTCTCTCCCTTTGATTTCAAGCTGAATCTGGCTTCTCAGACCAGTTTTCTAACGTAAAGTGATGTGTCCAGTTACGTGATTTTTACCTGAAGTCAGCTCCTGGTGAGCTGAGCACTCTTCCCCGGACCTTATCCTCCTCTGCAGAGCTCTGCAGCTCAGCAGGGTCTGAGCAGCAATCTTCAAACCTAGCCTGACCCTGAGCCTCACCTGTCCACCCTCCTAAGTCTGGGAACGTTCTAGAAAAGCTTCTCCAGTGCAGGGACTAACCCAAGTTTCCCCACAAACAATGGAACATTTGCAAACTACACATCAATCATCCCAATTTGTTTCAGGGATTTGTTGACCTCAGAGTTTGACCTAATATTTCTAAAAGAAACACAAGGATCTCTTATTTTTAGAAAAAGAACATCGTACAAAAAGAAAAGTTTGCCAATGTCTATCTGAAAATACATTTGTAGGTAGGCTTACTGGACCTTGAACTGCTAAAGTAACAAGAATTCCTTCAGTTACTTACTGTCCCACGATGAAAGTCAGCGACGACCTTGAAAAATGTTATCTAACCACACAATAATACAAATTATTGAAATGACTTCGGTATCTCTTCTTTCGTGTAAAAATCATTCCACTTTACATGTAGTCTAGACCTTTCTGGAACACTTCCAAAGATTTTCAGATAATAGAAATTTTTTTTGCCATAAATTATGTTTTAACTTTACATAGAAGATGGGAATTTGAATTATTTAAATTACTAAGATGGTTAGAGCAGGTCTTGTATTCAGCTACTCTGCCTATATTGTCACTGTCAACGGCATGGAGTATGTAAGAAGAAATAAGAATTGTCACACAGCAATTTAGTTCTCAAGCAAAACATTAAGGAAGATGTGCCCATTGCAAAACTTGGTCTTCATCTGGCAAGTTGCTTTTCATCAACTGATTGAAGTTAGCGCTTCCAAGAGGTGGTTTCACCACAAGTTTATAATCAGCATAGGCTCAAATTTAATTCTCCAACTTCTGAAAGAAAGTAAACATTTTAATTAATAACTCAGAATGATAGCTGTACAACTTACAAAAGCTTTCCATAGTACGTGCCTCTCCTCTCCTTATCTTCACACAAGTATTTGAAAAAATAAAATAAGAAGGATAACATGCTGACAAGAAAATTGCTTCTGAATTATCATGTGCTACAGAAGGAAAGATAGGTAAGAAAACAATTAAAGGATAATTAAAGGTAAAAAATTCACTCAAATTTCTGCTTTGCTTCGCCGCAGAGACAACACACGCCTAGGTTCTGAGTGTTTGACCCATGTGAAGCCATATAGGACCGGAAAGCACCTCTTCCTTCCTGCGTCACCAGAAGGGAGACCACCGCCCTGCACAGAGTTCTTGGGGTGGAGGGAGGTGCTGCAGGCCTGGGAGGAGGGGCCTGCCATCCCCAGGTGTCCTACAGCACAGTAGTTCCCAAATTTTCTTGTGCTCAGAACTCCTACATACTCTAAAAAATTATTGACTATTCCCCAAATCTTTTCTTTATTAAAATATTTGAAATGTACATATTAGAAATTTAAAGTGCTAATTTTAAGCTTTATTTATTTTAAAATAACAATAATAAACCTAAAACCTGTCAATATAAATAACATTTTATGAACAAATAATCTATCTTCCAAAACGAAATAAAATTTAGTGAGGAGAATAGCATCGTTTTACATTTTTTGCAGATCTCTTGAACACCTGTCTGAATAGAAGACAGCCAGCTTCTCACAGCTGCTTCTGTATTCAACATGTTGGGATACGTCGTTTTGGTTGAAGCATGTGAAGAAAATCAGGCTTTACACAGATAGGTGATTGGAAAAGGGAGGAGTGTTTTAACAATCTTTTTAGGTAATTCTGGATTTTCTTTGATACTAAACCAAAACTCAGCATGGAGTTGGAGTATCTTAAAAGTTAGTTGCAATGTTGAATCAGAAACCATATCAATAAACTTTTCATATTCTCTTACATTAAAATCTGCTGGTCTATCTAGAACTTTAAGTGGATCTTGCACTCTGCACAATTTTGTAATATCATACTTTGGTTATTTGGAAAATATTGGTTGAGTTATGCAGATCTTCCAAATGTCAAAACATTTCATTTATAAAATATCAAAAAATCACATTCAATCATATCACCACCAATCTCATCAGAAAAGTCTGTAAGTATTAGGAAGCTATAATGCTCGTCGTGGCAGACTCAAGTTTTCCAAAATTCTAGTTTTCATTTGAAAACTCAGATTTTACCATTGGTCACAAATATTCTCAGTTGGTTTTGAAGTGGCAGGCTCACTTTGCTCAGTTTCAAGAAAAAGTCTCCCAAATACCCAAGGGGAGTGCGTGTTACTAATTTGTTCTTTCAAGCAAACGTGTTGCTCCATGAAACAAGTAGCTCATTCGGTCAGTAACTTGATCGCAGAGTGGTTTTTCCTGAGCCAACCACAGGACCTCAGGGGGCAGCAGAAGAGCTTCATGCGTCCCCCTTGTTTCTTCAGACCCAGCACCAAAAAGGCATGCACTCAAGGGTTCAGATTTAATGCCATCAACAATTTTTGCTGATTCATTAATGCCATTCTCCTGTGAAACTGGCTTTGGGCTGTGTTCTGCTTGTGTTCATCTTATTTTGTTTTTCTACCGAGAATGCCTTGCAGGGAAGAAAAACACAATGATTCTCAATAACGTTAGGTTCTGCTGCCGTAATTTGGACTAAAACTCACCAGAAGTTTTACCACTGTTGCTTTCATACCATTAATGTGTAAATATCAACACAGTGAAAAGGCAAATCATGTCTTGGTATTACTGTAAAAGCAGTTCGACTCTGTGGACACCCTGAAAGGATCCTGGGGACAGTCAGGGTCCAGACACCACACCTGGAGAACCATGGGGCTGGCAAAACCTCCACAGAAATCAAGTGACAAAGGAAGTAAGCTATGCAGATCAACTGTGAATAGAACTCACATGGTTATAATAGTGGAATCATGCCTATTGATCTGAATAAAATTACAATATAACCATTCTGGGAAAAGGGGGAGTGAAATGTGTGCTGACGGTGGTATGGGTGGATGAAAGAGTTAAACCCTGTCATCTAAAATGGAAAGTAAAGAAATAATCACTTAAAACCTAAAAATCGAAATTAATATTATTATTTACAATATATGGTAAATAACACAAGAGACAGAGGCAAGAGTCGTGAGCTATTGTCCTGACTTGCCACCATCTACTCCTCCCCCACCTCCTGTTCCTGACCCTCCTCCTCCCTTGCTGACTCTGCTCCAGCTGCCCTGGTTTCCTAGGTCTCCTCTGCCCCAGACGTGGCTGCAGCTTCCTCGTTCTGGGCCGTCTGTGCCTGGGCCCTCTGCCCGGGTACCTGCCCGGCTCCTCGCTCCCTCCCTTGGCTCTTTCTCAGCGAGGTTCCTGGCCGCTCCACCGGTACCTCCTTCCCGTGCTCAGCATTCCCTCCCTCAGTGGCACACACTGGATAGTTTACTCGCTTATTGTGTGTCATGTTTTCTGTCTGTGCCTCCCCACTCTGAGAGAACAGAAGGCCCACGCAGGCGGGGAGTTCTGTCACTTTATGCACTCATGCATCCCAAGCACCTGGAGACTGTGTGGCCGCTGGGAGATGCTCAGTACTTATGTGTTGAATGTATTTTTCAACGAGGAGCATCAAACAGCAAGGCGAAACAGGTACCAGTCTGCTATTTCTCATAAGAAGCCTCGTAGACCCATTTGACTTTTCAACTTGTGTATGTATGACTTTAATAAAAACAAAAGACAAATTTATAGAAAGAAATATAAAATAAAATAGTGTCAGAATTGGTAGAAAATAGAAAATATGGATTTGGAAGTGATGAGAGAAAGGAGGACAGAGAGAAGCTGAGGGAAGGATTGGAGGAGTCTGAGGAAGGCGGAGAGGACCAGGCAGGGCAGCCGAGAGGGCCTGGTGGGAGGAGGCCTGACCGGGAGCCCCGCGGAGGACAGGACAGAGTCTACAGTGCTGCCTCTGCCTCTTATGGCGACTCTGCAGATTAGAGACACCTTCCCCTGGGTTCAGGACACCACAGAGGACGCAGGGCTTGGCAAGCAGGGCATGCACTCGGCTTTGGTCACCTCCCAGGAAAACCCTGCAGAAGCCGTCCTCAGCAGCTCCCATAGGCCGAGTCCTAGGGGAGGTCAGTGATTCAGGTCCCGTCCTTTTCACCCTCCACAGGCCCGAGAATGTGTTTCCAGCAGCTCCAGCCCAGCAAGATCCCAGCTCCCTCCTAGAACAGAGCTGAGAAACCTGGAGGGCAGGGAATGTGAAATGACCACTCTCAGACCCATTCCTGTTTTAATAGAAAATGACAGACCCTAAAAATGAGAAGACCTGACAGTGAGAGAGTAAAAGAGCAATACCAAGGGGAAAAATGGCACAGAAAGTGGAGGCTCATGATGAAAATAGGAGGAAATATCTGGTGTCAGATGCCATCCTGTTTTAATAGAAGAGAGAGTTTGAGAGTGGGTAGGAGCAAAAGGGGACAGAAAAAAGGCAGTTAAAGGACACAGAAAGGGCACAAAAACCTTCACAATTTGGCTCCCAGTCAGCTCTGTTTACCATCAACTGTCTGTGGACAAGGAGAAGCCACAACGGACGTGCTGTGGCCCACAGCTGCCCGCAGAGCCCAGTTCACACACACTGCCAACGCTGCCTGCCCAGGTTTAGGAGATTTGCTTCGACCTCATGCACATCATCCAAAAAGGGCACCAGTCCTAAAGGACCTATTATAGCCATCCATTCAACCAACCAAGAGTTACTGAAGTCTCCTACATGCCAGGAGCTGTTCTGAGAGCTGGGGACACATGGTGAAAACAAATGTGGTCCCAGACCTTATGGAGCTTGTAGTCTTGCAGTGGAGGCTGCTCTTAATCAGGAATTCCTAAATAAGTAAGGGTTGTGAAGAGGAGAACTGCTAGGACACAGAGCCACGAGAGCACCTAAGAGGAGGGTTTGACCTGGTGACAAACTTCAGGAGCATGCCCATAGTGATGGTTGAGCAGAATCTGATGACAAAGAGGTGTTACATGTTACGTGGGTGAAGAGCAGAGGGTGGAGAGAGCAGCACGTGCAAAGGTCTTGTGGTGGGAGGATAAGACGAAGAATTAAGTGTCCAAGGAAGGGCACAGGCTGAAGAATACACAAGAGTTTGGGATGAGTTTGAAGCGTAGCAATGGCTACGCCACATGGAGCATTGTAGATCATGTTATGGAACTCTGTCCTTATCACAAGGGAAAATGGGGAAGCTTTGAAGTATTGTAAACGGGAGAGTGATGTGTTCTGATCTGCCTTTTAAGACAGCACTCTAGATATAACGTAGACATTGGTCTGGGTGGGGGTAGGTGGGAAAGACAAGTTAGGAGGAGGCAGCAGAGTAGGTGAAAGGTGACAGTCACCTGAGATGAGATGGTGGCTGAAAAGATGGAGAGAAGTGATTGGATTTAAGTGTTATTTAGATGTCAAAATGAACAGAATTTAGGATGGGCTGGATATGTGGAGGGAGGAAAAGGAAGGTGTCAAAGATGGCTACTGGATGTGCAGATTCGGCAACCAGATGACAGTGGTGACAATCATTGAATAGACAACAGGAAGAAGGTCTTAAGGCTAGAGAATGTGACTTTAATTTGGGGGCCTGTCAAATTTGGGATGACTGGGACATTCAACAGGAGATGCCAGGTAGAGAGCCGAATACTCCTCCTACAACATAGAGGAAATGGGGAAACACATGTGGACCATCTGCCCATGAGTGGGAACTGAACCTGCAGAGTAGATGTCACCTCCTGGAGAGTAGAGTCAGGAAACAAGAGAACCTAGGACCTGTGACCTCTAACATAATAATGAGGAGGTAGAGGAAGGAGGGCCCTAATACTGTCAGAGACAAAACAGCCAAAGAGGAAAGAGAAAATAGTAGGATGCTGGGCAGTGCCACTCCATATAGCAATTTTATTTGAAGAGGGGAAAATCATCCAGTATATTTTTCCATGTAGGAATGGTCTAGAGTTCATGGGAGACACAGTAGAATCCACAAGTGAGATTTTAAAAGGTGACTTGTTCTCCAGTGTTTACCAAAGCCAAAGAGGAATTCCTTACCTCTCAGAGAGAGTCAATCATGATTAACTTACTGTGAAGATCAGGTGACCTGCAGCCACCTCCAGTGTCCCTGATTCCTGTGAAAGACAGGTGAACTCTGCTGAGAGAAGCCGAGACTGACATATCCAGAAACACTTTGTGATGAGCTAAGAACAAATTACGAAGCTGGGCATTTTATGGAAAGAAGCATAAGACTGTAAAAAAATGTTACACTAGAGTTCAAGAAAGCAAGGCTGTTTAAAGTCAATCCTAAATAAATGATGTCCCTGATAAGTATACTATGAATTCAGGGAAGACAATATGGCAAAAATAGCTGGTTGCCTGCTAGAAATTTATTCTCCCTTTCTTTAACAAAGCCTAGATTTTTAATTGGTCATAGTGTTATTCAGTTAAAGGACTACATGTCCCGGCCTCTCTTGCAGCTATGTATGGCCATGTGATGGGAGTAGAAGTACTGTATTACACAGGATTTCCAGAAAGTCTCACTAGAAGGAAAGGTTGCCCTTCTTTGCTCCTTCCTGCTGGCTGTAATGCAAACGTGAAGGCTGTCACTGAAGCAGCCATCCCAGGCTATGCGACCAAACACTACGCATAAAGGAGCAGCAAGAGAAAAGGTCCTAGGGCCCTGACAACTCTTGAGCTACCGAGAGTCCTCGTCTGCCCCTGGACTTCTTTCACTTGTAAGAAATACAAATGTCCAGATAGTTTAAGCATTGTTTTGATGGCCTTCAAGTATATGCGTTTGGAGCTGGTCCTAAATAGCTTCAGGCCGTGAACTGAGAAGGAATTACAGCAGAGGTAAAATCCAGGTGAGACTTCAAGTGTGAGGAGGAGGAAGGGAAATCGGTAGTTAAACACAATGTTCTAAAAGAACATTCATTAAAATATGTTCAAAGGACTCCATTCTCTGTAAAATTAATCAACTTTGGAGTGTTAAATTTAATATAGGTAGATCAAATAACTTTTGTGTTACACGTCCTCTTTTATTTGTTTTCCATAGTTTTAGAACTTCTCATTTTCCCCTAACATTTCCTGTTTCATAGCATAGAGTTGACACAGCTGCTAAGATTAACAAGAAAATTCAGAATTTAGATGTCAGAAGAGAGGCACGAGGATGGTGGCAGAGCACCCAGCCCTGTAAATGGACGCCAGCCACAGGGAACAGAGGAACGGTGGGTAGAAATGCTGAAGACTGGGCCTTGGTGAACTCAGGGCCTCTCGGTGGATTCACTGAGGGATAACAGCTTGGAAGACGTGCCAGGGGTGAGGTGGTCAAACGTCCCAGGAATTCCGAAAACTATAGATTAGTGAGCATAACACCCAACTCCAGCAGAATTCTCGAAAAGATTATTAAATGGATGGCTTATGAGCATCGTAGAAAAAAAGGAGTGGAATTGACACTCACCAAGTACCAGAGCAGAATACCATAGTGTACTCCTTCTTGCTCTCACCTGCCAGTTCATCTCTTCCTTAGTGTTTCTGTTTACCAGGATTCCATCATCAAATCTCTCTGCTGGCTCTACGTTCTCCCACCAGCATATCTCATATACATTCATGGCTTTAACCACAGCTTGTCAAGGGGAGCCAACAAGATGGGGAAACCCCAGAAGTACAGGAGATAGCAAAACATTTTAATACAATTATGCAGGAAGCATTATAGAGTGTAAGTATCAGGCCAGTGGGCAGAGCCATTTCCAATTTGGACACAATTAGGAAGTTAATCTGCCCATGAAAAAAGGAGGGAATGCTTTCCTAATTCTCAATATTTCTCAGCTCTTCTGTCTTCTTCCCCTTGGAACTGAATACTGAGGATTCAAGGGCAAAACAAAGAGAAAGTAGTCAAGTTGAAGGTGGGGGGAGCAGACCAGTCATACAGGAAAAGGAGCAATTCCAGGATTAAGTAATAACCAAGAGCATATATTGAGTATAAAACATTCGAAATAAAGAACTTCTGAATACTGTAATAATGGCTCTGTTCTAAAACTAAAATTTGAGCAATTACGGATGAGTTTACGGGCAGCACTTTCTGGTGTGGGACAAAAACCGCAAGGAACACGGAGTAGGACCAGCAGGACCTGGGGAAAAAGAAAGAATTATCTTCACCACATCTGACGGAGCATTTTCACCAGTTTCATAAAGAAAATGGTCTAGACTTGGATACGGTTGAGTGCCACTGTTTATTATTTAGAGATTTGCTATGATTGGGTTGAACTTAACTGTATTTAGTTCTTGTTTCCCAGTGTGGGCTCTGTTATTTTCAACTATCTCTTCTATTAACTTCTTAAGATCCCGAAGAAAGACCGCGTGTAGGTGTTGCTATAGGTGAAGACGTCTGGATGAGGTAGACTTCTGATAACTGCAGCTAAGATTCTGCTGCCCAGAGTGAGCAAGCCCATTAACAGTACGGCTGCCTTCCAGAAGGCTGCCTTCCCAAGGCTCACTCAGGTCCATGATGGTAACCGTGATATGCACTTATCGATTATTCCTTCTCGTTTGGAACTCCTGACTGCACTTCTCTCTGCTCACTACACGTTGCTGTCAAGATTCGCAAGGGAACAGGATTGAAGACCTTGTCTTTCCCAGCACTGTTCTCTACCATGGTCAGAGGCATCGTCATCTTCATCCATCCTCTAATAAAGCCAGACGCCTCAGAGTCACCCAGCATTCCTCTCTGCCCACATCCCCCCACCATTTCCATCAGCCATCCAGTCCCATTGACACCACTTCCAAAATTCTCTCATATCAGTCAATTGCATTATCTCCTTACTTCTGCTGCTGTCCTAGTTCAGTCCCCTATCCATTCTGCCTGCAGTTATCTTTCTAAAGCAAAAATCTAATTACATCACAGCCATACTTTAGAAAGCCTTCTACGGTTCCATTCTGCCTGCTGGACAGAGGCCAGCTCTCTAATAAAGCTCTCAAAGCCCTTGAGAATTGAGTTCTACTTTTCCAGCCTTATCTCCACCCTCTCTCACTTCCTCCTTCTCTTCCTCCCTCCCTCCCTTCACAGAGAGAAAGACACACACACACTCACAACCTCCCCACACTCTAACCACCAAAAGCCAGGTCTTCCAAATGTAAATAGCTAACATTGACCCCTCAGAGCCACAGCACACGACTTTCCCTCTGGGTCTGGAATTACTGTATTACTGTCTTTATAAACACCACCAATACCAGTAATAATGCTAGCATCTCAAATATCACCACCTCTGAGAAGTCTTCCCTGATTGCTGAAGGTCAAATTAATAGTTTTCTCCTTTGTGTTTCCATAACAATTTGATCACAATGCTGGCTTGGTTCTTTTTTTGAGTGCCTGCAATGTCAGGACTGTTGGAGCCTAGGGGATTCAGAACTAGAAGGAACAATGCAGGTCTGAGGCCAGCTGTTTGGTGAGGGTGTTGGTAGTTGGACAGAACTCCAGGGAAATCACTCAGAGGTGAGGAGGAGCGTGAGGGGGAGGGAGGAAGAGAGAAAGAGTTCCAGTGCTTGGTTCTCTGGTCTATGTTCCATCATATTCAATATTTTATCAGTGGCTTTGGTAAAGACAGAGAAGGCACATCAAACAACTCAGCAGATGACCCCAAACAGGGGAAATGCCTAAGAGTAAAACACAGAATAAGAATAAAATGTGTATCAGTAGGTTTGATTTTCAAGCTAACACAATGGAATATACAGCATGATTTGAAGGTGTGCGCTTCATCTTCAAAACACTGCGCAGGGACAGGTGTTGTGGGAGGAGATGGGGCTGACTTAATAGCAATTTGTGTGAAATGGATTTAGTTGAATAAAATAGCTGACATTTTTGGCTATAGCTTTAGTTCCAACTTCAGTGCTAAATGCTTCATGTGCAGCGGCATTTTTTATGCTCACGGCAATAAGATTATCCTCCTCATTTTATAGATGAGGAAACTTAGGCTCCCAGTGTTTAGTCTAAGGTCGTCTGGGTAGAAATCATGGATCCACGATTTGAAACCAAGCCTCTGACTCTGAGGCCTCGCAATCAGTCAGCAGGCAAGGCCTTGTAGCATAGGCAATCCTCAGCCAGCGGTAGGATATGGCGACCCAAATAGCAAATGCAGTATTGGGCTGTATTAATACAAATATATTGTCCAGATCAAAGGAGGTAATTCTCAGGTGTAGTTGATTGCTCGCTAACCAACCCAAATGTAGAATGTTTAGTTTTGGAACATTTTTTAAAGAATTATGGACAAACCAGAAGGCATTCAGAGGAAGACAGGAACATATAGGTCTCGAAATTCAGATATTTCACTGAAGGTCTGAAGCTCTGAAGAGAGTTAGCCTATAGAAAAAAAATGCACAAGGAGTATATTAGCTTTCTTCAGTCATTTAAAAAAACACATAGGAGGGGATTACATTCATTCTGCATTGCTATAATAGGCAAAATTAGGACCAAAGAGTAAAATAAAGAAACTTCTTTTGACTTAATATAATGAAAAACAATTATAGTATTTAGAGTTGTGAACAAATCTAGTAGATATCCCCACAAACAAGTAAGTTCCCGACGGAGGAAGTGTTCGGGGGGAATCTAGCTGATCACAGGCAGGCGGATGTAGACAGGGCTCTGCATTAGGTGGAAGGTGAAACTCAGCCCCTAGATTCCAGTCCACTGTCCCTACTCAAGGCTTGTTTTTCACAAGTCTAACTGGTAAATACTAAAGTAGAAATGACACACGGCAGGTTTTCATGTGGGGCTGGGCAAAGAGCAGACGCTCAATAATTGTGCCTTCAGTGGTCTGGTTATGGACGATATTTCTCTGTGTTCAGACACTTTCCATGGTCAACACGATGTGTTGATGTGTTTCTGGAAATAAGAGTCTGACGATTTTCAAAGACAGTCTCAAAATTCCCTGATATCCCTCCGACTGAGACGTGCGGTCTACATCCCCACTCGGGGAATCTGTGCAGGCTTGTGCCAGGTTCAACCAAGAGCGTCCAGTGCAGGTGACACTGTGTGACATCTGAGGGAGGGTCATAAAAGGTAACGTAGGCTTCCGTCTGTTTGCTGGAATGCCTGTGCTTAGAGCCCTGAGCCACCACATGAGTTGGGCCACCCTGAAGCCACCATGTTATGCCAAGCCACATGGAGAGTCCACGTTGTCGGCACACGGGTTGCTCCTTGTGGTCTTTGAGTCACCAGCCCAGACGGGTGAGTGAAGGAGCCTCCAGATGAGTCAGGGCCCAGCCGCCGAGTCACCCCCAGACTCTGAGCCCCCCCAGTGAAGTTCCAGACACCACGGAGCAGAGACGAGCCACCCCTGCTGTGCCCTGTCCAAATTCCTGACTGTGGAATCTCTGAGCAAAATCAAATGATGGCTGTTTCTAACCACTGACCTTCGGGTTGTTTGTTACACAGTAATAATAACCAAGACAGAACAACATTCCATGTTTATAAACAAAATTTCTAGATCTATGTGGGGGAATCAGTTACTACTGTAAAGCATGAGTGAAGGGGGGGCAACAGCTCCCAGGGTCAGGAGGTGCTGACACTGTGGGAGCGAGCACTCTACCATAGCATTGGGCTTAATATAGATCTTTTCATGCTCAAGAAAATTCCTTTAAGGTAGGCCCAGTCGCAGGACTATATGGGATATTTAATATTTTATTTATTCATTCATGTACGTTGATCGACTTTGTGATTTTACGCAGGGCAGCCTATCTACTGCTTAGGAACTCAAATTCGTTTGTGAGGTAAGCCCTGTCCCATATAAAAACTGCCCAAAGCTACTCCTAAACCCAGGAACAGATGTTAGGGTGTCCTTTTATTCTCCCTTATAGATTTTCAATTAGATAATAACTTTGACTACTTTGGGGAAAGTATACATTATGTGCAATCCTTAAAAAGACATGGTAAATACTTTGTAATTTCTAATTGGCTTTTACCCTTTTATATTCAGGTACATTATTTTTATCCTCTTGTTAAATAAAGTACATGGTACCACAGTCCAATGCTTTCTTTCTTTGTGTCGGCAAGTTAAAGGAAAAACGTGATTGCAGAGACACTGAAAAAGCCAGGGCCCTCGAAGCTGCTGGCCCCTGTGGGCCAAGGCATAAGGGATACAGTTATCACAGACAAATGTCCCCTCTGGAGGCTCCTGTCAGGGCTCTTCGAACGGAGAACAACAGGTAATCACTGATTCCCTTCTAGTGTACCCAGCACTGGTTGGCAGTGATTGTGTTTGCTGAAAGCCTGCTGTGCTGTCATGTGCTGGTGCTACGGCCGTTAGGAAAGTCTAGGACTCAGGGGTCTTTCAGGGAGATGGCTGAGTGCACAACACAATCAGAGACCCCGACAAGTCCGTTTCTTCAGTTCTGTGCAGCACATTCTAAGTTCCAAGCCCCAGGGAGAAAAAGAGGAATGAGACACAGCCCCTGCCTGTGAGAGGATTCCATTCTAGTCTGGGAGCCAGACGGGTGGTCAGACAGAGGGTCACATAACAATGAGGCCAGGGCTGTGGCAGAGCCATGAACAAGGGATGACGGGCAGTGAGAACACAGCAGGACTCTGCTGGGAGAGTGAGCAAGCACTCACACAGGAGTTGTCATTGAAATCTTAAAGAAAGAGGTTTTCAGGTGGACTAGATAGAAGGGGCAAAGGCATGGAATTATAGGACGGGGCCTGTGGTTTCTAGGCACAGAGGTTTCTGCATGGCTGAAGGGAGGAGGTGATGCCCAGCAGATCTAGCAGTTCTGTGGGAAATGAACCCAAGCGAGGAGGGAAGCTCAGCCCTGCTCTGTTTGTGCGCAGGAGCACAAGAAAGGGGGGGATGATGGGAGCCACAGTCGTCAAAGGAGGCTTCATGGAAGAGGGGAACCTGACCTAGACCTTCAAGAATGAGTAAGTTCGATGGACTGATAAAAAAGGAGATGGTTAGGGGCCGCCCAGTGGCGCAGCGGTTCAGTCCGCGCTTGGCAGCCCGGGGTTCACGAGTTCGGATCCCGGAGCCCGCCGATGCACTGCCTGTCAGCCATGCCGTGGTGGCGTCCCATATAAAGTGGAGGAAGATGGGCACGGATGTTAGCCCAGGGCCAGTCTTCCTCAGCAAAAAGGGGAGGATTGGCGACGGATGTTAGCTCAGGGCTGGTCTTCCCCACAAAAAACAAAAACAAAAAGGAGATGGCCCCTCTGGGGAGGAAAATGATGCGAACAAAAGCATGGAAGAGAAGGAGGAGGCGCGTGCTTAGGGGAGTGGAGGCAGGAGGCCTACAAGCCTGGCCTGGAGGAGAAGGCGAGAAATGCTCAGAGGTGGGAGCCAAAACGGACTATTTACGGAACTGGTCACAGGGAGCCAAACTCACTGCCAATTATAAATATTGTAAGATAATTCACAAATCGTTAAATACTACAAAACACACTTGCTTACCTTGCTTTTCTTCCTTTTGGAAAAAAAATATTTATTTTTCTCAAGGGAAGAAGAGACAATACAATTGCCTGATGTCCACCAATCACTATGCTGAGACAGACTGCCAAGTATAATCTTATTTAATTCCCAAAGCATCCAACAATATCATTATTAGAATCCCCATATTAATGATGTGGAATCTCAGGAAACTCAGAGGTTAACCAATCAGTCACAAGCTCAAGGTTTTAGTCCAAATCTGTCTGGCTTCAAAATGTGTGTTTTCGGGAAGAGTGAGGTAAAAGCCAAGAACAAGGGACAGTAGGACCCAGGCTCCATGATTTAGTCAAGTCCAGGCCAAAGTGCCTTATGTCAGTACTATGTTAAAGTGCAGCTTCTTAATATTAAACACAGAACTGAAACAAACCACATACAAATATGACAGCTTCCTCCATCTCCTGATGTTATTGAGACGAACTGCACCGCTCGGCCCCGTGATGAGGGGAGAGAGGAAAGGACGGGCCCGGGGTGAGCAAGGACTCCTCTGAGGCCAGCTCTGAGCTCGATAAACTTCCTGGTTCGAGATGCTCAGTGTTACTCTGTGTAGGCGATGTGGCAAGAGGATTTGCCTTAGGGTGGGATATCTGGAAATATCAAATCTGGGATGGCTGAGGCAAAGCTCCAGAACAAAACAAAACAGATCATTTGACTAGGAAACCAGAAGGCTGAATTGAGTCCACCTCTCAAAGGCGACATGTTTGTTCAGCGTTGTTAATGTGCAAGCTATTAAGTAACTACACGTTTTTCCTTCTGCCCTTCTATATATTGTCTACCATATTTACTTTAGGAGCCTCCGTATTTTAACCTTTCTTTCAGAAAACTTTTGGTAACCAGAAGCTAGACCCTCTTGCTGTAATTAAAAACCCAAACTGGTTGTATTTGAACTATCTCATTTTAGACCAAGTTTAGTAAACCATCATATAGTTGGTCTATTCACTTAAACCATCAACTTCCCAGTGATGGAAAGTCAGTCATCACTTTTCTCTAATAAACACGTAAGCTCTCTTTCCACAGCAGTGGTCAGATGGAAGACTTCATCCAAGGTAGACACACTTTCCTCCCAAATAGAATATTTATTCTACAGATTCTTGCATAGAAACTTTTTGCATAAGAGATGAAACACGGCCTATAACTCCACTTCATTAACATTTGCTTCATTATTTTACTGGAGGATGAAATAGACTTAGTAGAAGATAATTGTATTATTGGCATTGGGGATCCAAAGAAAGACAGAAAGAAAGAGATCAGTATTACATTTGCTCCCTCCTAATCCCCTAACTCTTCTTAAGACTTCAAAAGATAATTGCCTGTAATTCAGAGAGTTCATGAGTTAATTTACTTAAGACCCTAGAAACATCTGTAAGACTCAAGGAAGACCTAGAGGTGTCATCTATAATCTTTTCCCTAACAGGATTATTGAAGATGAGGTGATTCTAAAGATGCTGTGCTACAATGATATGAAAAAAATTTTTTTCAGTTTGCATATGTCTCCACAAAGCAGAAATGAAACAATATATTTCATAGTATTGTTACTAAGCAACACGTGTTTTAGCATTTTTATTATAAAAATAATACTTGTTTGTGATTTTTTGTAAAAGACAAAAGAGTTTATGGCAAACAGCAAAATACCCCTCCCTACCCCATCCCCCAGGGTACCCTAAATATTTTCTCCAAAAGTAACTGCTATAAAAGCTTGTATTGACACATAACTATTTATGTATTCTGGGTTTTTCTTTATATTACCTTCTTCAAATTTTGTCTACTTAACAATATATCTTGGATATATTTCCTACAAAAATATACATCCATATCATTATTTATAATGGATCCCTAGTATTCCATTTAGTGGCTGTACAATCATTTATGTCACTAGTGCCCTATTACTAGACATTTAAGTTACTAGGTTTTTGCCCTTATGATCAACAATGCATTGAGAGTCCTTGAAACTACATGTTTCCGTATGCTGGGAGCCTACTCTAAGATAATTCCTGCTAGTGGAACACTGGGTCAGAAGGTATATGTATTTTTAAAATATGCTAGCTGAGCCATGTGCTTTATATCCATGGGATAAAAATATTCATTTCTAAGTGAAATTCATAGCAAAATATGAATTTAATTTTATTTGAAATGAGACAGAGGTTATAATGAATTGTTTGCCTCCAAAATATGAGGGATCTTAAAATGAATTCTTTCTTTTCCCTTAAAACAAAAGAGGTTTCAATTCCCGGCTTGAGCATTTCACACAAGGATTGCCACGCACAATAGGACCCTAAATTGAAAGAGATACATTTTGAATGGCACTTCGTGTTAAAATATTTCACAAACTCCAAAAGATGAACGCTGTCTGTGAAACAGTGTAGAAAAGAAACACTTCATAGGAGTCAATTATTTGGACAATAACAAAAAGTCAGATCTCATTCCCTGTGGATAAAAACTTGCACTGCTAATCAGACTGCTGGTGTTGCTTGGCGATCCGGGCACGACATGTAACACGTATGACTGCACATAAAACAGTGGACAGAAACACGGAGCTCCACCTGCTCAGATATTCAAAGGTCGTTTCATGGTTGTGATATTCTAAGATAAATTTTCTTGGACATGCCTAGTCATGCATGCATTAGACATGCCTCTCAGCCAAAATAAACTGCACTTCAATATAAAAGTGGACAGCCAAGGCCTGCAGTAGGTCCATTTTCTATATCTTGCTCTTTTTCAAATCCTAATTTTTCTACTTCCTCCATTCTCTAGGTTCTCTCTCTCTCTTTCACACATGCAATTAATATAGGGATTTCTCTAAGAAAAGTTTTTAACTATATTATATACAGTATATTTTATATACATATAAATATATATTCCCTCTTTCAATGTTAATATTTAATCACCCCGCCCCCTTGGGAGGCTTTGGTCTCACTGTCAAAATTGCTAAATAGGAAGGTACAGGCAGCCCATGATGGCTCCCTTGTCAATCTCAGTGGGCATGAACAGTCGCTGGAGCTTGCAGTATCAGTTGCTAGGCAACCTGTTCCTCTGCTGAGCCTGACATTTCAGTTCGGCAGCAGTAAACACCTGTTATGTTACGGCCTTTCAGAACCACCTTCATTACATAATACCTACCGTTATAATAAAGGAGCTCCAAATGTTGAGGGGTGTGAGAGCACCGAGAAAAATCAGTGCAGCTGTGGCACTGAGATAATGTCAAATTAGACTTTCTGCAAATAAAAAGTATAAAATCATGACATATTTAACACTCAGTCCTTTCTGGCAGAGCACTGAAAAAGCATCATGCCAGGGCTATTTACTTGATGATATCAAATCAAGTCTTGTTATCGTTCTAGAAAAGTTTCTAACTGCCACTATAATGAAGGTAAAACAGCAATGGCCTAGAGAAATGAGGAGAATATTAATGTCCTGGACATAATAAACGAGGCGGGTATATCTAGCCAAGCATTTGTCCAAAGGACCATTCATGAGAGCAGACTTTTATGGAAGTACATTTAAGTCTGAAAAGCAGCAGCTATGTAAGTACTTCAGGTTGCCAATCTTGCTAAACTTATTTTCCTAAATAAATGTCCGAGACTCTATGACACTCATTGGAAATGATTTCAAACAGTCCACTCTTTATCTTTGAGTTTATTTTAGAAGAAGCAAATAATTATTGCAATAAGATGGCAAAAAGCACAGTTTTGTACATTCATCACTCTGTGTCCAACTTTTCCCTGTTTATAAAACAGAAGTGTACTAATTAGAATATAAGTTTGGATGCAGTAACTGAAAAGAAAAAATCCAAGTAACAGCATCTTAAAGAAGATAGAAAGCCATTTTTCCCTCACATAACAGTTTGGTATAAAAGCCCAGGGCTGATGTAGTCCATTCTGTTGTTTGTGTTGCCTTCTTCGACGTGCAGTTCCTATCTCATGGTCTGAGATGCATTCTTGCCAGTCAGAAGGCTGAAAGGAAAGACACACACACTCCTTCCCTTCCAGAGAACAGCTGGGTTGCACCCATTGCTTGTGCTCACATCCCACGGGACAGACCTGGTCACACTGACTGCAAGGAAGTGTGGCTGTTAGTTGAGAGGACATACGTGTGTCCAGCAAAAACTCAGGGTAGCTATTATGAAGAAAAAGTGGAGGCGTGGATATCGGGGGAGAGCTAGCTGTCTCTGTCATAAGAAGAAACAAAAGCAATCAGCAGCAGTGTTGTACAGAAGTAATAAAATGATCTTAAACTATAAAAATAATATTCCTTTTAGAAGTTATAATAACACCCCAGGGATGAAATGGGGCAGAGAAATTAACTTAAGAAACTGACTTCTTTACCTCACTTGTTTCAGGAATGGTCCAGGACCCTGAAGAGAATGGGCCTGGAGATCAAAAAGCAATGTGACAGTGACCGATACATTAATTCTCTTGATTATGGTGATGGTCTTGCCCGTGTATACACATGTCAAAACTTAACCAATTGTACACTTTAAATATGTACAGCTTCTTGTATGCCAATTATCTCACAATAAAGTTGCAAAAGAAAAGAGAGATTGAAATGTGAACGAAACGCATCTAAGTAAATGTCCTGGCTTTCCTTAGGGAAATAGCGGCCAAGAGGATTAAAAGCGAGGAAGTCGAGGTGATGCTCGTGTCAATAAAGTTCTCCGGTGAAGAAGAAAAACCAAAAAGTGACCCTTTGCTAGCACAGCAGAACGAAATCTATGGAAAAAACCAGGAGGAGAACTTTAGCTGGAAATGTCTCACTGAGAACACTTGAGGAAACTGGGTTAGTCCGGCAATGCTTTGTTCATGATCTCTCCTGAGTCATCACAGGACAGCCCACCGCATTCAGATCCGGGGCAAGGAAATTGTGATGAAGTATAAGGAAGAACAGACCTTCTGGGGAAAGAACAAAACAAAAACAGGAGAATATGCTTTCTTCCGGAACAGGAGTCCAAACCTCCAGGCAGTAGACAATTGGCAAAAGCAAGAGTAAAGCAAATGTGCTTTATTTTTTTGTATGTGAAGATAAATAGCAGGAGGGGGAAGAGCAGGGGACCAAAACCTCCCTGTTGACAGTGGCCCACGTGGAGAAGGCACGTTTATAAAGGGCTGCAAACTTCCTAACCCTTTGCCTGTCATCTACACTTTTCCTAGTCTCAGTCATTCTAACTAATTCTCATATTGACATATTTTGTATGCCTTCCTTCAAACAGTTTTGAGTCCTTGTTTATTATGTGCCAAACACTTTGCTAAGTTCTGGGGTAAAAAAATAAATAAATTCAACCCTAAGGAAGCTCACAGTATCAAAAAAGATATGTAGAAATAAAATCTCTGCAGCTCAGTTTTTCCATTTACTTCTGCATTTTTGCTATTCCATTGTAAATATATATATTTGCTATATATTTTAAGAAAGCCCTGAAGAGATGAGTGGTAGAAAAATGACAAAAGACTGTTTTCTGTCTTAGAACCAGAATTCCTTTCTTCTGCACATCATCGGGAGTTATTTTTTTATCTGTATTTTAGACTCTCAAATTGGGTGGGCTTGGCCTCTGCATATCCTTGCCATCTCTCTTTCCACGATGTGGTAATATAAATAGAAAAAGACAGATTGAAGAGCAGTGAGGCATGCATAAGTTTAGAGCCAGGAGAATAGTGAAATTTCTTAAGGAATGATCCATAACAAGTGTTTTATTTCACATTTCATATTGTTTTCCATGTTGCTTTATCTTTTACTTTATATTAATAAACAGATCTGAAATATGGTTTACTACATAAGATGACTTGTCCATAGCAGTATCACATCGTTTCAGATATAAACTTATCTATTTTTCAGAGAGGCTAAGAAATTTTCCATCAGAAGGGGATGAGCTCAGGGTTGACATTCTTTGCTTCTTAGTCGGGTGACACATTTTGGATCCATTTCATTTGGATGAAAGATGAACATGTGGGTTTGTGAAATGTGGTAGAGGCAGGCTGAATACCAGGAGAATGTCTAAATGGCAGTGGTGACAACACCCTAGGTGGAAAGAATCTTACTTACATTCCAGTCATCTATAACAAGCCCAAGATCTTATGATGTTAATTAGCCAAATTAATTTATGTAGAAAGGTGGTTTATAATTTTAGTTTTGTATATCTCCTTACCATTCATACATTTTTCCATGTCGTCAAAAATTTCCTAAACACTTGATAAACCATCATCTACTCGGTGCTTTGCGATGCCTTTGTGACCTGTCAGTTGAACATTTCATTATAATACTTCCATTGAAGCAACAGTACATATTCGAAATAGTTTGTCTTTGCAGAGCATCCACTGTAAGCTGGGGGAGACTCTCACACCCCAATAGCACTTTCCTGATTAAGTAAGGCAATTGAATTTCAATTTAAGTAGCAACTGTGCTTCCATAGCAGACAGGAAAACTGGACATTCACAGGTGCTACCTTCTGTCCCTCATAACCGGAAACACAGCTGGGGCGCCCCCGACTGTCTCCAGGTTATCAATGCTGCCGTGAGACAGCTGAGTGCCCGAGGAGTAAACACATTCTTCAAAGGCTAAACCAGCCCCTTGCCCCATCTATCAAAACCTCATCTTCACTACCAAAATAGTTTTCAAGTTAAACATACAGGAAAACTAACAACAGAAAACCCCAGTTCAGTACTGATACTGCTGCTTATGATTTTTCTAAAAACTGATGATGATTATCTTCTTTTGAAATAAGAGCTAAATCCTTCCCCTCCCCTTGATCCATGGCTGTTATCTCCAAAACAGCTGTGGATTCATAAAAGAAACAAATAATGCCAAGGGTTGCTATTTTGCAAGTTCTGTAATCTTGAATATATTATATATTGATTAATGTGGAGTCTTTCTCCACAAAGCTGCAGGGTTTCAAGTGTTTGGAACCTGTGTGAGAATGTGACTGCGGGCCATTGTGGGGCAAACTGGAGGGACGTGGTGTGGGTAATGCCTTCCTACCTCATCTCAGGCTCCCTTGGGAGTCAATCTCAGCCACGGGGATTAGAAACTGTCAAGAGTTTATTTGCATTTTAATAGGGGACTCTTGAAGAAAGCCCTTCAATTCAAAAGAAATAAACTTAAGTTAGGATTGATGTTTTAGGAATGTTTGCTAGATATACCTCAATTAAATCACAGAGATACTTAATCTCTAAAGTGGAGAAGAAAATATGTTAACTGAAATTATATGTGCCTACAGGAAAACAGAGTGGTCAAATAATTCCCAAGAGTATAGATAATATTTTGGCAACTTCTGTGTTCCAATGTTGCCAACATCCTGTACGTTATCAACCCACACAAATTACTAAATATTTTATTCCTTTATTAAACAGATAACCACTGTGCCATGAGCTGTGCAAGATGCTGGAAGGACTTAAAGAGCAAGGCGGATATGGTCTTCCAGGCCATTCTAGGGACTGTCTGAAGGCCCGTGGGAAGGAGCAGAGATTTCCTGAGGAAAAGTGGCCGGAAAGAGGCCTGATCAAGGGGAGCTGAAAAGAAATGTAGGTTAATTCATCAAATGAAATAAAGTTGGTAATTGCTGAATGGTTACCCCCAGATAAGGCAAGCGTCTCCCTGAATATCCCTCACCCTACCCTTCCCCCAAATTTTCACATATGTATGGATGAGTTTTAAGTCACATAATATATGTTTCTTAAAGCACACAGAATGTGTCTTATTCAATAACAATACTACTGAAGTGCAATCAAGGTTAAACAATAATAAATAATAACAACACATCCAGAGCCGTTAATCTACCACACCAACATTTGTCAAGCAAAATGATTACATGTTTTATTATCTGGGGCTAGTAAAAGTGTCACTTTTATGAAGCATTACATATTATATCATGAAGATTAGAAATTGAAAGGCCTTGTTATATCATCTTGCCCACTCATCTGGGGTGACAGCCTAGGGAATTTCACAATGTCCTCAATTACCCAGCAGGGGCACTGTTGGGAGGTCTCACACAATGCACTCAATTTACAGACCCCAAAGACCAAAATATTCAAACACATCCTTAAGCCTTCTTAGAAGCTGATAAAGCAAAAAAGGGTTGGTCTTTTTTTCTGGAGAGACCATCTCCTTCCTTGTGGAACTGGGGCGAAGGCTATCAAAATATCCAGGGTTCCCGACTGACAGTTTTTTCTAGCTCTACTACCTGGGGAAGTTAAATTGGAGTCTCCTTTGTAACCTGAGTCAAGTAACTTTTCCTGAAGCTCAAGGGTCTTGCTAGATGGCACAGGATGGCTGTTTAAAGACTCAGACCATCCCAGCAGAATGGCTGCTGATCAGCCGAGTTAAGTGGACGGGGATAAGGCATCTGGAGAAGCCTGGTGTGGTAGTCAGGTACAGGGGCTGACTTAATGCTTGTTGTCGTAGCATTATTACTACTAGCGCTTCCTTTCACTCTCTAAGGTTTCCTACTTTGGAAAATAAATTATATAGTTCCCTTAGAAATAGAAGAAAGAAGGCTGTTGCCCTCACACCATATGACCAGGCCTCAGTATATCTGCAAAATAGATATTCAGGTACAAGAGCATACCCAAAGGATCTTGCTTCCACTGTAAAATGTTCTGAGTGAAGCCTGCTTTGCACTTCCATTGTGGGCAATGCAACTTCCTTGTGCACCTAGAGAGGTTATGGTCATTTTCACAAGCACCATTTGCAAGCATGAATACTAGCCGTATCTTGGATCCACAATATATTGCTGTCCACTGGAGAACGTAAGCTCCCTGAGGAAGGGAACTTTTGTGTTCTGTTTATTACTGTGTCTCTGCCACCACCAATAGCCCATTGCATAGGGCAGTGCTCAATAAATACTTCTTGAATAAATAATTCAAGAAGCCAACGCTGTCCTTCGTGACTCTTCAGGGGACCATGTTACATGTGAATATAATATCAAAGGAAACAACATTTCTTTTATGTGGTTACTTCTCTTTCATTGTAACACACAAGTGACCATGTTGCCATTTTAACTTCAAGAAATCATGCAGCCTTTCTTCTGATCCTCTTTTTCTGTCTCTCTGGTCAATTTTTGTCTAGAAACCATGAGACTTCCAAATAGCTATTTACTGCAACAATAATACCGTTTTTTCATCACAAAGAGAAGTTGCCTAGAACTAAATACAAAAACTGTGGCTTGTCCCTTCCCCTGCTTTTTAGTCACCTGTTGGAACTAATACCAGGGATCTTTTTCCAGATGGGGAAGAAATCTGGAAGCAAAATAAAATGTGTTAGTGATGCTCATTCATTTTTATTTACTAAGACTCAGGTTTATTATCTCTGCCAGATGCAGAGTTATAACCTTCAATACTAAATGTAAACGTGTTTCTTTAGAAAAAAAAATGGAAATTCACATCAGAACGTGATTGATTTAGCTGGATGTTGGAGTCTTCTTTTCCTCTTCAAATTTATATATCCCTTCACTTTCCCACATTCATCCCATGCAAGTCCTCTAAGGAGGTGCTTTTCAACTGAAGCATTTTTCATTTAGAATATCTTTCCAGAGTTAAAAAATGTCTGGAGGATCACAGAAAGATCTAGCATGGCCTTAACTACACACAACAATGGATATTTACCAGAACTACAGGTTGTGATCGAGGTCAGCAAGGTCTATCTTAAGGGCATCTCTCCCCTACAATTCTCTATCCACAAACACAGTTTATCTTCTTTTTAACAGTCTGGCCACAAAAGACTGGGATGGAGACTAGCAGAAGCATGTGAATAAGTGCATTAGTTTGGAGTATTTAGTTTCCAGGTCTCAGAAACTCAGCTGGAGCTAAGAAAATAAGATAAAGAAATGAATTCTCAGAATCTAAAGAACAGCCGAACAGCCAAACTCCAGGAAGGGCAGAGACTCCTGAGGCCTTGGGAGCACTTGAGACCAGGGAGTGCCAGGGAGGCCCAGGACACTGGCTGCATTCCCAGCGCTGCTTTTCTGCTTCTTGGTTTCATTCTTCTTTCTCACGACCGAGGGGTTCTCTCCCTGGACAGGAAGCGTGACATTGTTATCAGGGAAATGAGGACTCTGACCAGGTCCAAGCCATACACACACTCCCTACGATTGGGTATCTCAAGAAACCTTCTGTATGAGGACGGCCGACTAGAGGGTGAGCATACAGGTGTGGCTGGTAAAGAGGTAGTAGTCACTCCTATTAGTTGAGAGAGGGGCTTGTTTGGTATTTTGTAGGTCACACAGTGACCTTGTTTGTGTCCCACTTCTCATGGTCTTAGAGTGACTTTGTCTGGGGCTGATGTTCTCCGAGATGGTTTATGTCCAACGGGAGAACAACAGAGCCCAGCCGTGGGAGTCAGACCAGCCTGTAATAAGTGAGGCAGCGCTGTGAGCATTTTGGATATTAGGGGCTACTCTTTTTTTTCTTTCTCAAGGCTTTGATAACCAGGCAACCAGTAGAGATGTTGAGAGTCATAATGGTTGGAAAATAGCCAGACTGCAGAGGACAGAGTTTTGAGTAACTAGTGAGTAAATGGGCATATATAAACTTAGAAAAAATTGGCCTTGAAGGAAAATATGGACCTTGAAGGAAAAAGTGAGAAAACTAATGGCTTGAAAATATACATAGGAAGATGGATAGGAGCCAGTGGAATAGGATTTAATAAATGCACCAGGTGCCTGGGGTAGTGAGAGGGAATGAAATATTCACTTCTTATTCTGGGATGGAAGTGAAGAATATGACGAATAAAAGCAGAAAAGAAAATTCTAAAATAACTTATTTAGTAGATCTCAGTCTCAATAGGTAATCATCCACAAAGAGCAAAGAGGATAAGAATGGGATTGGGACAGAAAAGTCCCATGATGCCATGAGTAATGTGTCCAGCGATCATTTGATGGGAAAAAAAGAGAACCTGAATGCAGTGTGGATCCAGGTAAGATCAGGCCATACGAATTGGTGTGGAACTGGCTGTGTCCTGACTCTAAGCAATGATGGTGTAAATATTATCTTGACACTGTGCTAGATAATGGTAATTTATCCATAGGTTTAAGATTAAAAGATAATATTGACATTCTAATATTTGAAATATTTAGACAACTTTGATTCCTTTCATGGTTTCTTCTGAAACTGTACCTGAAGTATTACATTTTATGAACAAATTCTGTTATTCATTTTTTGTCTTAGTGTGCCAAAAATCTTGCTATGCTACTATTTCCATGTTTTAATCTGTAAGGTTTTTATCTGGTTTTACAGATTTAATGAGATTCAGAGGATTGTAGAAATGTTCAAATATATAAGTACCCAAATTCCAAATAATTTCATATGACTCCATCATGTCAGCATATATGATTAAATGTTGCTCAGTGTCCTCAAACATGAGCTCTGAGCTAGGAAAGAAGAAATAAATGAAGATTATGACACGACTTGACATGGATCCGTTTAATTGCCCTTAAGTCAGAAATCCAATATCCTTTATCAAATTACCACTACACTTACATTCACATGAGATAGGAAACATGTGAAATCAAGCAGATTTTCTCCTTTGCTAGTGGCTAGAGAAATATATCAGGTCTTAAATCACACATATATTAAGTTGATTTGTTTTTCTTTCTTTTCCACCTCTAAGCCAGAATATAGATGTTGCATAGTAATTAACATTATTCAAATCTAAAAATCTAGTGTTTATTACTGAGAATTCAGCCCAGTAGAGATTTTAAAACTTGCCTGACTCCATAAATTCTAAGCTCTGAGTCCTGTTTTGCTTTTTAAATCTCCAAATCTGGTAAGTCAACTCTCCTAGGGAGAAATGGAGCTTTTAAAATTTGAACAGAATGTTTAAACCTTGAGAAGCAAGGTCTAAATTTCCTCAATCATCCAAAGAGTTTTACTAATTCAAGTTTTTGAAAACCTGAACCTATCTAACATCAAAGAATAAGTCAGTCCTCTTATAATTTTAACTGTGGCATCTTCCATGAGTGTCTCATGGTAGAGTTGACTATTAAATAAAGTAATAACGACCAGTTACTATGGAGAAAGACAAAATGCTTTGGTTTATGAAGAAAAAAATATTAAAAATCAGTTATAATTTCAAATTGTCCTCATCAGAAATCGAAAAAGTCCTTAATGAAAACGTTGTATGACTGATACTCCCCGGAGAAGAGGAGAAGACCTCACTTGGAGACCATGGATCTGGTGAATTTTGCTGTATTTCATGTGGATCCCAGGGCACAATCGAATCAAAGGATTAGGCTACCTTTTATGCGGACTTAGCCTCTAAATAAAAATAGTTTTGCCGCACTGCCAACATCTATGGCAATCTCATAAATTTAAAACTGCTGTGACCTTTCCTTGCAGTTTTCTTCGTTTAATTTTAGTTCAGTGTTGACTTAAGCTAACCAGATTAATTCACTGGAGTCTGAGGGGGGATGGTAACTGATTGTTCCAAGGAAAGGAGCATGGCTGCGCGGAGATCTCTGCGTGACTCACCGGGTTGTCGCCTCGGTGCACAGCAGCCTGAGATGTTAAGAATAATGGTCCTGCTTTTGGAGCAATGGTTTAAAAGATTACTCACGTTAGTTGAATAGAACATCACCTTGAAGGGCACAGATGTATCAAAAAGAAGAAAGAAAAAAACCCCACAAGTCGGGGCTTAGGTAAGGAGAGACTTTATTTGAAAGGATTCTTGTAGGAGGGGAAGAGGGTCTATCGCAACAGAGAGGACGTTCTAACTGGAAGATCCACAAGTGGCCCAAAGCTCGCAGAGGGGGCTTTTCTTTCCCAGGAGGATTAAACAAGACCGGAGGGAGCCTGATGTGGACAAGTGGGGTCGAGGTTAAGAGGAGGTGGAGGCGGCAGTGATCCGACAGATCCGAGGGCGTTTCACCCTGAGCTCAGCCTGCTCTTAGGAGGGGGTGTCTGCTGCTTCAGGCTGAGAGTGGGCTAACGTTCGGGGGGCTGGGGGAAGGAGAGAAGCTCAACTAAAGTTTGATCAAGTCAGATTAATGGGCACTTGACTCCAAATGATTAGCGGGGACAAAACACTTTAGCTGATCATTGATGAGGCAGAGTGAGAATTCGGAATAAACCAGGGAGGTATCCCCGAGAGTCTTATCCATGTCACATGGGAAAGATGGCTGTAGCAACCAGCTGTTTACTCAAACACAAAAGAGTGAGAGGACTTCTTAGCCATAGCTGTTTTCCAGGACCCCAGGTTTGGGGTCAAGTTCAACATTGCTAGTGCACCGAGGTAACAATCAGGGGTTTTTTTCTCTATGATATGTGAGGCAACAAACATTTCACTGGAGCTTCTCTGCTCTGTCATACGAGGAATTCTAAGACGGCCCCCAAGCCCCCCACCCCCGCCCCCCACCCCCGCCTCCTGGTCTGCACGGGCTGCATAATCCCTCCCCTCGTGGAGGGGCAGGGCTGTTGGTACATGGGGAGCGCTCCCGTGATTAGGCTACGTGATGGGAGTTCTTGCGGTTGTACTCAGGTCCACAGTCAGTTAGCCTCTTCCCTCCCGGGGAAAGAAAGGTCCCATCGATCATATTTTAACAGAAATCTGCCCACTAAGCAAACCCCTATCCATTTGCCTCCCCTGCGGAGCGCGGCAGGTCTACGTGATGGCTCAGCCGGCGCTGCGGGGGATCACAGAGACCGGACGGTGGGAAACAGAGTGAACTTACCTCCCCCGCCGGTGGAGTCCTCTGATTCCCGCCGGGCCTTCTGCATCACTCAACCTCACTCAAAATATGAGTGAGATATGTTTTTAAATTCTTGAGCGTGGAGTTGCAAAAATGGGGAGGAAAGGGCGCTTGCTGAGTGGGGCACAGCCGGTAGAGTGTAAGTTCTTCAAAACCTTCCTGTGGGACTATGTGTCTCTAGAAAAGTTCTGAACTTCTCTGTGCCTCCCCTTCTCATCTGCAAAGTAGGAACAACATACTCCACTCCCATGAGGTTATAAGAATAAATGAGACATTCTATTTCTGCATACCTATATTATATGTAGATATATAGATATAATATCTATAACTGGTAGTTGGAATTTACAAAGAAGCATTGTTAAAAAGTGGTAAAGAATTTTAGTTTTGTTTCTGTGGTTTGTGTTAAATTTTCTCCCTTGATTTGAATGTGCCCTTAGTTTAAAATTCCTGATGTTTTTGTTTTTTTTACTGTTTTTACTGCTGGTCATGTTGGCTGTTTTGATTGGTTACTTTTGGATTTTGTTTTTACATTTTTGCTTTAATTTTTGGTTTTTAATTCCAGTAGAGATGTAAAGAAAAAAATTTTAGAGTTAGAGGTTTACTTTTCAAACCATTTCACTCATAAAATGCTAAGTTTTATTCAAGAAAAAAAAAGGGCAGTCTGTTTAAAGGCAATGAGATAACAAAAGAATTTGTCAGGTTGCTGAGGGGACTTACATTCTAAGGCAAAAAAACAGAACAAATCTTACATTAGAACAGAATGGATTTGAGTGGATTTCAATGCCTGGGCTGTTAGAGCATAATAGACATAATTGTTCTTATAACTGCAATTTTGATTGACTTAAAACTACAAAGGCAAAAAAATAAAATTTGAAGAATTTCTTTTCCATAAAGAACAGAAGAATATTCCTGTTAATTTCTATTCAGTTTGCTAATAATGCTGCTATTTTTTCCTAAGGGGGCAGTGATCCAGGGAAGCCTTCTCAAGTGGATTTGTAGGTTCCAATTTGGTTCTCACTGACATTAGCCTTGCAGTTCAATTTACAAAGTTATCTGTCCATTCAATCTTCCAAATGAACATAGGAGCAATTGTATAAATGTTAAATTCTAGAAAATTTTTTGGATTATGTGTTCAGTATTAAATAATAGCTACCACCAGCTGGTTCTTGCTTGGCCACCAAAAGCCTAGGAAATCCCTCTAACTGAAAGAAAGATCTATGGTCTTAAAATAGGCACTGAAATCCATTTGTCATTGAAGTGTTCTCCCTTAATTAGTCAGAGAATTGAACGATTTAATACAAAAGAGGGTTTGGAGATTAAAAATGTCCAGGATCATATATGGTCGTTGGATATCCAGATGTATGAGGGAAAAACAACAGAGGGACAAAGAAGGAGAGAAAGAAGCAAGGAGCCATTCCTGGGGAATTTCCCTGCACTAGCCATGCAGCACCCTTGCTGCTCTGAATGGTAAAACCCCTTTCAGGGCTTAACCTGAGAGAGTACTTATGACATCATGTTCTCCATTTGCACTGAGGATGCATCCACAGTTATGTACTACACCTGTGATTAGAAGACGGGAGTCCAATATTACATCATAATCAATGGGAATATTTATGGGCTTTGTGGTCAAAGCCCATTTGTATGTGTGTGTGACAATATGTATGATATTCTGGCCACAGAGGCTCCAATCCAGGCATTTTGTTCCAGCATTTTCTTGCTATGGATGAGATATGGGTGTAAGCAGGCAGAATAATTGATTGGGGATGAAAAAACCCTGATCACAACTTATAATGCCCAAGTTCATTGTCTATGCAGCCACCTTCAGTTATTATTATGCAATTTCAGAGCACTTTATAATTGAGTTTCAGAAGAAAATCCTTGTGGAAATGATTCATCATTTTACTGAACTAGATTTCTATTTTGTTTTCCTTTTCTTTCCTTGTTCTCACTAGAGTTCTTCAGTTTCTACCTACCTGTATTTTATTACACTCCCCACTGCTATAAACTAATGCTCCTAGCTCATTTTTCAGCTGTTCCATTAATTTGATGTTGACTCCTCCTTCAGATTCCCTAATAAAAATGCTAATTATGATCACATCTAATAGAGACGGCTCAGGCGCCCCACCAGCTCCTCCTGCCTCCGACTGGACTGACTCGCATTTCTCATCAGGGTTTGGTGTGTCAGCCAGACGGCAATATTCCCAGCTGCGCTTCTTTAAGCCTGCTCAAACCAGTGTGGGAAATAACTCCAACTCACAAGGTACTCTATCAATTATTCTAGCAAACCTCAGATGCCGAGCCACATTCTGTTTATTTACTAACGTAATACCATTGGGAAAGGAAAAAGCTGAAGATGAAATCCAATTTATTCTTACCTGTTCTCATAATCACTGTACTTATTGCTCCTGTACGTATAGATTTTTCTATAATCATCCGCCCTAATATTAAGTTCACACATTACCTATCTTTCGTGAACCTGCAAATGATTCTACGCTGCATGGAATTCTTGTCTTTTTATCATCGCCAAAACTGATTCACAAAATGTGTTAAAACATGGAACTGATCTCTTGATTCTATTTTAATATTCTTGAGAATTCTTGTTATTTTCCTGAAAGCTATTTTGACAAATTCTTTCATGCTTTACAATAATAAAAAATGTTTTTGCTAATGGATTTAATGAGCACAACCCACTTACTTTTAAAAAGTCTTCATGTTCACTATACAATCTTTGCCTTATTTATTAGAAACTTTTCCTCTTTCCAATTTTACTTTAGTCATCCAGATATTATGTTATCCATTTTATTTTTCAAAAATGTATTCTATTTTGGCATGATATTTAGACCCTGGAGAAAGAATTCACTGTGCCACAAAGGAAAGATAAACTGTGAAAGAGAATTTTAATGGAACTAGCTTAAATAATGAGAAATTCTGTGGAAAATTATTGGCTTGTTGAAATCAGAGACCCTTAACTTTTCTTATGAGGTTCAGAGCCCCTGCATTTTTTCCAGCTACTTTCTTTCTTTCCCTCTGATTACTCAGAGACAAATAACTCTTTTCTATCCCTACAAACCCGCCCATAGGCTCCCTCTGAGGGCCAGTTTGGGTGCACATCGGGTATACTCCAATGGGAGTCAGCTCTACTAATGCAACCGAGTCTTTTGCATTGCGCTGCTATCAGAACGATTTGTTGTTCAACCCACAACTACAGACAAAATAGTTCAGTGGAGTTGTGCCACTAGAAGCTCAAAAGCAGCTCTGGTTTTTGCCACAGAACTTCTGTCTTCTCTTGCCTAAGATTTGAGGACGTAATTCTGACCCAGTACCGGCCATCCTCACGTTGCAAGAATTCTAGTTACCACAGCTTAGTTAAATAACAGCAGTCCGCACCAACACAGTTCACATCTCAGGTACCGTGTTAGAAGAACTGTAGGTGATTGCACGCAGTTCAAACTTCAGGCTCACAATTCAGTCCACAAATCACCAGGCGAATAACAGATGCGCTTCAGGATCAGTGACCAATCACATCACTTCTTTTAAAGTCTGTTGGTGACTGGTCGCTGCATTATCCCCATTTGGGTCAGACCTAGGAAAGCATGCGCTTGGGTTGCCTCCCCAGTTATAAATCCCTATGAATTATCACAAGAGTGGATAGTGGAAGAGGGATTGGCCAACAAAAATGAAAGTGCAGCAGAGAAACCGAAAGTGGTAACCCTGGGAGAGGTCTTTGAATGGAACTCAAGTGGAGTCAGAGCTGACCTTGGGAATGCTGATGCTGCCACCGTCGGGGAGGCTCCAGATACGCAGCCAGAGAACACAGAGGAGCCATTGACATTTATGAGGAAAATGGTCGTGAGGAAACGGATGACGATGTCCCAGAGAAAGCGACGCTGGCAAAAACTTATCTTGGAGATATTTCACAACACTGAAAGAGCAGAGGATAAAATGTTGGATACTGATCCAAACTTAGAAGTGTGACAAGCGGCCAAGGGCAGAAAGATGCTCCGTTCCTATCATAAGTTGAGTGACAACAATAAGGCCATCACTGTTCAAACTCCCCTTGATATGTTTTTTACAAAAAATGACCCACTTTAATTATTAATGTTTCTAATATTCCAAGTAGCAGTGTATAAATAAATATTCATTTTACCACTTAAAAACATTTCCCTAAATACTTAAAACCAACAGTAAGAGAGTGTTTAATGTTTTGACAACAATTTCTAAGGGTCACAGAACAATCATAAATCTTTGCCTTTATTAGTAAGATCACTGTGCATGGTTTCAGCTTGCACAGCCATTTAATGTTCTTGCACTTCTGTGCAAAGCAAGGACTACTTGTAATAATTTTTTTAACACCTATAGCTAAAAGGGACCTGTAGTTTTCCGTTAGATGTCTATTTCCAAACTGAGGAGAGAAGAAAGAGGTTCACTCATTCCTTGAGCTTTAATTACACTGTCCCTATGGACATTAGATTTTCATATTTCAGTTTAATGGAATATTCCCTGTTTAATTCCCCACATTTTCCCCCAGAAGCTTGATCTAAATGCTGTGCAGGTTCTGGTTTTCTGTCTTCCTTCCTGTACAGAACTCAAGTAGCTTGCACTTCCGGTAACAAAGTTGTGTATTGTTCCCACATGAATGCAGACATCTATATCACCCAGGAAACCAAAGACATGATTCTTAAAGGAGCTCTCGAGGGCTCACAGTCGCCCGAGTTCCTCTGGATGCTGGTGCTGAATTGTGCCAAGAGAGCTCTGTGCCCCAGGTTTGAGCCCAGGCGTGGCTATGGAAGGACTGGAAGAGCTTTAGCCTACTGGAGGGAAGAAAAGAGCTCAGAGGGAGTTGATGGAATCTTTTTCTCAAATTTACAGATTGTCTAAATTAAACTTGCCACTCAAAGTATGAGCACAGATTGTCTCTTGTTTATTCAGACACTCATGATGGCCCCAAAGAGCAAGTGATCGCCAAAGGGACAGAGTGACTAGAACAGAACAAGAAGTTCCTATCCTGCAATCCTTTTTATTCCAAAGAATGTTATTTGGAACCCCAAATACATTTCCTCCTACCATCAGCATAATACAGGGCGGCTCTGCCAACCCACGGAAACCTGCGTAACCCAGAGTGCAGCTCAGCCAGGGCTAACCCTCGCATGGTGGTGCCCTTCATCTTTCTAAAGATTATTTATTCAACAAACTCACGGTAGGGAATTGAGCCAGAACACAGGAGGAGGATAAAAGTCTGCAGAAACTGTCTTTAACTTGTATTATTTTGATTAGGAAACCCAGACACACAATAAAAAATATCACTTGTAATTCTACCGCCCATGGATAACTCTGTTTAATATTGTGATGCGCATTATCTGAGACTCGTTTCTGTATAAATGTATATATGTGTATGAATGTGTGTAATGTTAATTTTTAACCAAAGAATGATATACTATGCGTTTTGTTTTGAACCCAGCTTTTCTTCACAACATATTACAGACATCACAGCAAGAAATATGTATCTACATTAGAATTATTAATGGCTTTACTCACTACATAAGTGAAGCTTAACTTGACAACTGACCTTTATTTGGGGCATTTGGATTGTTTCCTTCTTTTTGTATTATAAATATACATACATGCATATCATTGAATATCTATCTTCATGTAGTTGTTTCCTTTGGATAAATTCCTAGAATTAAAATGTTAAGTCAAAGAGAATGCCATATTTGATGATTTTCACATATAGCTTCACAAATTGCCTCCTGGAAAAGTTGTAGCATCTTGCATTCCAACCACACTGTATGTGTGCCCAGTTCTCCACATTGCTGTCAACCTTGTCTGTAAACTTCATAAACTTGCTAATCTGATAGATAAATGATGGCATCTCCTTTGTCTTCAGCTGCATCTCTTACTGCTGCTGAGATGGTACATTTTCCACATGTTTCCTGGCCATTACTATTTCTTTGTTTACAACTGGGTTTTTTCCTGTCCTTAGCTCATTTTCCTATTGGAACTTCAACTTTTTTTTTGTTTTTGAGGAAGTTTGGCCCTGAGCTAACATCTGTTGCCAACCTTCCTCCTTTTTTCCTCCCCAAAGCCCCAATAGATAGTTGTATGTCATAGTTGTGCATCCTTCTAGTTGCTCTGTGTGGGATGCCGCCTCAGCGTGGCTCCATGAGCAGTGAGTAGGTCTGTGCCTACGATCCGACCCGGTGAACCCTGGGTCGCCAAAGTGGAGCACATGAATTTAAGTGCTACGCCACCAGGCCAGCCCCTGAAACATCAACTTTTTAATTAACTGATACTTTTATGTTAAAAATAGTAATACATATGTACTACGAAAGCTTTTCCTGTTGTATACTTTGAATTTTGATCTGGGGGGGTATTAATTTTACAAGAAAACTTATTTTTTATTCATGAAATCTTTCACTCTTTTTAAAATATAGTTTGTACATTTGATGGTATGTTGAGAATAGCATTCTCCACCTCAAGATAATTACCCACATTTTTGTGTATTATTTTGTTTTGTTTTAAATATTTTACATAAAAATTGCATATTTTTACACTTAAATTCTATTATCTGGTACAAGGTTTCAGGTAGAAGTCTAATGTTACTTTTCTCTCAAACAAACAGTTGTTCCTATTATTTACTAATACCATACAATTAAGTTTTCATTTCAGATATTGTATTTTTTTCATTCTAGGATTTCCAATTGTTTATTTTTTAAACTTTCTATATCCTTCCTGAATTTTCCTAATTTCTCCCCATTAATTCCATCTTTTTCCGTAGATTCATTAACATATTAATCATAGCTTTTTTAAAGTCTTTGCAAATTTCATCATCCGGGTGATCTGTTGTTCTTTTTCTATTAACCATATTTTTCTCTTGACTGTGAATTACATTTTTCTATTCCATCATATGTCTAGAAACTTTTTTATTCTATACTAAACATTGTAGATAATACATTGTGGAGCTTTTTAAGCCACTATTATCTTAAAGATTTTTTTCTCCAGTTAAATGCAACTGAACCTAGTACTACCTAATACAATATGTTTACCTGGGTTTGTTTCTCAGCTATTCAATCCTATTGATAGACTTGCCATTTGGCTCCCAGTACAAAACTGTGTTATCTTCCTCTGACGGCTATTGAGTTTTGTTCCAGCAAAAAATTAAATTAGTACAGGACACCCCAACAGTGTGGAGGCGTGGTTTCAAGTTTGTTACAGCAGGTCTGTCTCAGTTCTCCGTTTGATTCCATGCAAAGCCTGAGGTGTTTTCCAAGTACCACTAAACTGGTGGGAATCAGACTCCAATCTCTCTCTCCGGCATCCAGGTAGCTGCTGAAATCTCTGTGCAGCTTTTTTTCAGCCTTCCTGCTGTAGTTGTCCCTGGGGTACCCTGGCATCTTGTTCCACATGTGCAATTCTGGAGTCGGCCAAGGATTCGAGGAGAGTCTGTACCCAGATTTGGGGGCTCCCCTTTGTGTCTCTTTTCTGGGATTTCTTCCCCTCACTTTCTAGCAACGTGGCCACATCTACTTGCAAGAAAGCATGGGAAATATAGTCTTTATTCCAGGTGCCATGGATTCAGTTAATTGGTGGTCACCTTTAAATGTTAATTATATTTTAACATATATTTCTTTATCGAGGTAAAAAAATAAGCTATGTTTATTGATACCCACATGTAAAGTGAACGATTAGTATACATTTACTTCCTCTTCTTCCCATCCCCAAGTTTTTGGAAAAATCCAGATGAAGGCCAGCCCCAGTGGCCTAGTGGTTAAAGTTCAGTGTGCTCCACTTCGGTGGCCCAGGTTCAATTCCTGGGCTCGGGACCACACCACTCTCAGCGGCCATGCTATGGTGGCAGCTCACATTAAGAAAAATAAAAATAGACATTAGCTCAGGGCAAATCTTACTCAGCAAAAAAAAATCCAGACGATCATCATTTCTATTTTCTTTTTGGATAGTACATATCTTCTAATTCAATAAATCATATCTTGGCAATTATTTTAAGGTGTTTTAACAATATTAGGCTACATTTCCCCATTTCTAATTTTTCATTAACATTCTTGTGTAATAATTTCAGGAAAGGTGAGAAAATAGAATACTTTTCGAGCTGTTGCTTATCTGCAAATACCTTTCTTGCTCTTGCAATGAACAATGCCTTTTCAGGGAATGTAGTTTTTTTGCCATGACTCTATTAACATTTCTTCCTCCTCTTCCAGCATTTATTCATGTAGAAGGCAGGTATGACAACAGGTGGTTTTCGTCTTTCATCAGTTTTTCTGACTGGACACTTGAAGGATTTCCCCTTTATTTTTGAAATTTAGTTTATTAGACTATGCCTCTTGTCATTAATTATGCTTGGTATTTTATGGACTTTTATTATGAAGGCCAAGTCTTTTTTAAACTCCTGTAAATAATGTTATATGTGTGTATATATATATATTTTTTTTTGGCTTGTTGGTATGTTTAGATTTTTCTCTTTCTTTGTGGCAGTGTTTCCCAAATTTCCCATATCATTAAAATCACTCCATGTTCTTATTTTGAAAAATAGATGTATCTGAGTCCAATCCCCGACATACTGAACCAGCATCTCTGGGAAGGGGGTCCCAGGAGCAGAATTTTAACTAAGTGTCCAGGCAGCTGTTACACTCATGCACGTTTGGGAAACATTTTTATGTAATTTCTTGTTATGCCTATATTTGGATCCATCCTTTTTGGATCCATCCTCCATGTTGTTTATACTCAATTCCTTTATTTTCTTCCTCTGACAGTTTCTTAAACTGCCCTTCTAATTCACTGATCCAGTTTTCTGTGGTATCTAATCTGCTGCTCAATGACTCGAGTGTTTTTCTTTTTTAGTTTTTTTTTTAATTTTTATTTATTTATTTATTATTTTTTTTTTGTGAGGAAGACCAGCCCTGAGCTAACATCCGTTGCTAATCTTCCTCTTTTTGCTGAGGAAGACTGGCCCTGAGCTAACATCGTGCCCATCTTCCTCCACTTTATATGGGACGCCGCCACGGCGTGGCTGACAGGCAGTGCGTCGGCGGGCGCCCGGGATCCGAACTCGCGAACCCCGGGCTGCCAAGCGCGGACTAAACCGCTGCGCCACCGGGCCGGCCCCAAGAGAGTTTTTCAAATTAATCATGAGTCACCTGAAATAAAGCTTTCCTAGTTTCCAATTCTATTTATAAAAATGCAAGATCACCTTGAATCTTGTTGAGTAGACACATTAGATTTTTTTTTTAAGTTTTCTCATTCTTCTTGAAGAAGCGAGTTCCACGGGGGCCATTTTGTCTGACTTTTCTTCTCTCTTTGATCTCCTGAATCATTTCCTATACACGGTGATTTCGTTGTACTTACAAATCCATAGAGAAAGGGACTTCTCCACTGTTAGAGATATGTCCATGTCTTTATACAGACCAAGAGGGGAAAGAGAAACAACCGTATTTTGTATAGTTTTTGTCTGTGTGGCATTTATAGCAATTATTCAGTGAAACAACTAGCAAGGACACGCACTCTTCACTTGGAATGGTTCTTCCTTTGAGAAGGAGGCCTGCATCCTCAGACAGCTCAGGGATTCTCAACAAACGTTGCCAAGAAAATAAAAAAGGTTTTCTTCACAGTTATCCCTTATCAAGGAGGGAAGGAAACAAGGACAGGCCCAAGACTTTTCAATGTCTTTTATGCTATTTGATTTTTGAAACGTGAAAGTAGTATTCACTCAAATAATGAATGAAGTTAATGTGAAATTGTATAAAATAATTTAAAGGAAGGAGGTAGGATCAGTGGGGATAGCCCCAGGGTAAGTATTTAGTTGTTTGTTTTTTTTTTTTTAACAATAAAAATTATCTTCTTTAGCAACAGAACCAAGTGGTCACTCAATTCTAGTTTGTTTAGGTTTTTGAATTGAAAATCAGCTTTTAAATTTGGGTTTCTGAAAATTCCTTTGTGCTTTTCTCTGATGTGTTAGTTCCTCATTAAAGTCACCGTGCCCATTGGTACTTGCTCTGCTCTCTTAAGAAGCCCTTCAGGTTTCAGTAAAGCAACAAGGTCAGGCAAAGAAAACCCGAGAACTTGATCCACACACTTAGAACTGAACAAGTGTGCTGATCTCTGCCCATGCTTCCTAAAGAAAGCCCTTTGATATACAGGTTTTACTATTACCCGTGTCAAATCTCACACATTGTGATGGAATTTTCAAACAGTCATGTACATTCTTCAACAACCGTCCCACATGGGACAGTGAAATGCTGAGACATAAAGTCCTATCTTGGCTCCACACTGGATAAATTAAAGGAATATTGATCTTAAAATACTAGTACTGTAAATAGTTGAAGCTTTAGCCTGCCCTGCTGCAGGCATCGTTAGAAGTTTAGTCTTCATAACGCTCTCCCCGGCAAGCACTTAACCAGTCCCTTCTGTTAGCTCAACTTTCTCAACTTGTAGACAGATTCCTTTAAGCACGGGTCTCTTTCTTGAGGCTGATTACTCACTCTGGCACAGTGACGACAAAATGCACCATATTACCCGAACACTCATTTAAAGCAGCTATAAACACCTGCTACAGATGAATGCAGGTGCAAAAGTGGCACAATTTTCTTACCACCCCTTATTTTTCTGTTATGCACACTAGTCTGAAGACAAAAACAGGGTGTTCACTGGAGAGATGGCAGGACGTGGATTCATGGTATGAACTGCCTTAGGACCAACACCACCACCACCTTTCTTCTTTGACAGGGACATTGATTTTATGAAAGAATATAAAATATCATCTTTCAAAAGATGATATTTTAAACAAAAAATTGGCACATAAGCATTAGAATTTTGCAGGAGAAATATTTAGAGCTCGTCCTTGTGAAGATATTTGCAGATTTAAGTTGAAATCATTTAATGAAAATAATGGGAACATATTGGTGAATTCAAGGTGGGAGCATTATTTAGCATAAAACAAAAATAGTTCTTTGAGTGATGGATACTTTCTTGGGATGATCTTTTTTTAGAAAGAGCATAGGGCTGGAAATAAGATGGCAGAACAAACCACCCAGCAGGGTGTCTGCACACACCTTAGTAAGTGTTTATCGAAGCAAAACCAGAACCGGTTCTGAATGTCACCACCTTGTGATCTTGGTTATTTTGCTTCTCTATCACACAGCTTTCGCATCTAATATAATGGTATATACCTCATGCAATAACATGTTACAGTGTATATAAACATTTGAATTGTTTAAAAGGAATGCATTTTCACAAGATTTTACTCTCTGCTTCACTTAGAAATGACTGTCTTTGGGATATCAGAGACCATGTTGGAACAAGCCCAATATTCAGCTATTTGCTTAAATTTACATGCTTGTGTGGACAAAACATTCACATGATTGATAGGATTCTACCATTTGGCATTATGTACATAGACTTAAAACAAGCTGAATTCTGTAAATTTCTGTTTATCTCAACATTCTCAAGCTCCAGGCAACAAAGGGCTTCCACGTGTCGGTTCAGCCCTCCTCACGCTTGAGCAGAAATTAGAAGTAGGATGGGAGCTAGGATTTCTATTGGGATTGAGTAATCCCTGGGACAGGGTGCCTGCATCCCACACACATAGAGCTGAGTCTTCCTCTTTATTCAGTGCTTCCTCATGGTTTGCACTGATTTTCTGAGTGTTTTCCAGGTCCTATGCACTGCTGCAGGCAGGACCTACCCTGAGCCCCGGTTCTCTTCACTGGGGCCCGGACGCCCTCCCTAGTACCTACTGGTATCCTCCTAGCCAAATTCAGACTCAGTTCTCTCTGCTCACCTCCCCCTATTCTCCTTCCAGTCAGGCCCAGACACTGGCTAGAGACTTGATTCAGCCTGCTAACCTTCTGAGAGCTGTAATATCACCACCTGCCTGACTACTCATTAATTGATCCAATAATCATCCCAAACTCACTTTCAGCTGTTGGCCTTGAGTCCCATTCACTGATAAAATTGAAGCAATTAGAATAAAGCTTCAGATCCCCACCTGCATCCACACCTACATCCTCTGCCTTCTTGCCTATTACTAGAAATGAACATCCCTACATCCCTGTGAACACTGGACTCCATCCCTTCTTTCCTGCTCAAGGACATCGTCCTAGCAATTCTCTTCTGTCTCTCCTACATCAGCACAATTTCTCTGCTGTGCCATGCATACAAATGCACAGTTATTTCTCCCATACTAAAGAAACAACAATCTTTCCTTTCTCTATCTGCTGCCAGGTAGCACTATATTGCTTTGCTTTCCCAGCGCAAAATTCCTTGAAAGCGTTGTCTTCACTTGCCCTCCTCCCATTCTCTTAGACACATTCCAATGTGTCTTCTATGCCCAATTTTACCAAAACTGCTATTATCTAGGTCACTTATAACATCCATGTTGCCAACTATCATTTCTCAATCCTCATCCTCCTCAGCCTATGGGCAGCATTTGACACAGATGAGCACTCCTCCTCCTTGATATGCTTGGCAACTCTGCTCTGCACTGGAAGAGTCATCCAGGATGAGGAAATACCTTGGCATTGCCTTCAAAATATATCCAGGATCTGACCATACCCACCATCTCTATTGCTAACACTCAGCTGGAGTCACCATCACCTCCCTTTTGGATTATTGTGATGATCTCCTAACTGGTCTTCCTGTTTCTACCCTTGCCAAATTACAATCTCTTTTCAATATATCAGCCAAAGCAATCTCTTTAAAATAAAGTCAGATGACGAATCTCTGTTCAAAATCTTCCAATGGTTTTCAGTCTCACTCAAAACAAAACCAAAGACTTTAAAATCACTTACAAGGTCCTACAGGATATGATTACCACTCCTCTCCCTGAGACACTCCCCTCATTTGTTCTGCTCCAGTACATGGGCCTTGTTGTTTTTCTCAAACATACTGCCCAAAGAACCCCTCTCCTTTTATGGCGTCACCCCCCTCTCACTGCTCATTTCTGCCTCCAAGTTTTCTGTAGGTGTATCTGCTTGGAGGAACCTAAAGACGTGCAGAACTCCAGCTGCAAGGAAGTCTCAATGTGTATTTTGTAGCCAGCTAGTTTCTTTCACGTAGAACCACCATATAGAACGGGAACAGAATAATAACTAGAGTTCACTGGGGAGAAAAGATAGTAGAAATTAATCATAATTTACTCTGCATCAATGAAAGATAATAGGCTGCCTTTGGGTACAAAAATCAATAAAATAGCACACCTATATTGAAAACAATAATATTAAGTATACAAGATAATTTGAATAGTATAACAGATACACCTTATGTGAACTATACAAGAAGAGTGCCAGACTTAATAGTTCCTTTATAAATATACACAGTGTCTCACTATCATCATTTACAGAAGTGATACATATAATTTTTATTTCAAAATCTCACAGAATTTTAAGAACCTTCTCTGGTGAAATTATTTAATGTGCTTACTTCCGGGTGTGAAACAAACAGATTCCCAATAACTGGCTCAGTGCCACGTGCACAGTCATAGATAAATTCCAAGAACTTGGTATCTCTATTCATAAGAGTATTTTGATTCTGCTTTAAATTAAGAGATTGTGGTTGTAAATAAAGTACAAGAAGGGCATATTGAATTAAAGAGGGCAAGGTATCTTAGTCATTTCTTGAAGGCAAGTTTCCTAGTTCAATAATTCTAGGATCCAACAGTAACGGAGTACTGACTCGATCTTACTTTCTGCTATTGCTGCATTTCTCCCACACCGTCACACCAGTCCTTTCAGATTCCCTTCAGTCACTGATGGAACTGCCAACCCAGCTCAAAAGTGTTTTACTGCTGGATTAATTCCAGTATTTTGGTGGCACCTTCCTTGGAAATAGGTTTGCTGCTCTGTCCAATATTTCCTACACATTCCAGACCATCATCATTCACAATGCTCTACCTCAAATTTATTTCAAACATTCTTTTTCCTGGAACCAGCAAAAATAATATAAGTAATTTCTCCATTGTTTTCTATAGGATAGGATGGCAGCTCCTGGTGCTGTACTTTCTTCCTAAATGTCATTTTATTTTATAACTTTTATAGTTTCCTAAACATAATTAATTGAATGAATACATGTTGGTATTGGTAATGGGGAAATTGAAGGTTGCTTTGACAGCTTCACTGAGGAAGACAGAGCACTCAAATAAAAACAGTAAATTCTTAATCTCAAGCTTGGCTTCAGCCTAACAAGTAATGGTCCAAGGAGCTTTCTCTACATTTTCACCTGGTGACAACAGCTGCTGATTGTTAAAGAAAGCAATTGATAAATATTTTTTATGCATTTACCAAATAAGAAGAATATTTTGGATGAGATCCAAATAGTAGTAACAATTTTTGTTGTAAATTATAAATATGGAAAACATAACATTCCACTTTACTATCTTAGTGCCAACTAGCTGTGCAGTCACTGGGGGATAGAGATCAACCCCAGCTGGGGCAGTGACTTGGGATATACAAAATGCTTTTGCCTTTGAAGGATCTGAAAGGTGTAGTCCTGGAAGAAGATTATTCTAAGTCAAGGGAATATGGTAACCAGAGACTTAGGTGTCACAGTGAAGGTGAAAGTAATCAGTTCTTCAGAGGTTAATAAGCAGAGAGGTCATTTTTGACCGAAACTCTGATTGATATAGCAGTTAGACAAGTTAGAGCTGCAAATTCAAGTTAAATCCAGATCTAAGAGTGACCTGAATACAAAATAGGGAATTTAGATGTCATATTTAGATATATTATAAATCAGGGTCACAAAATGTTGGTCTGTGGGTTTTAACAGCAGCAGATGTTTCCCACGTAACCTCACCTGAAGGCATTTGGGTTTGCAGATCCTGCTCTGAATAGTGGAGAGCCACGTAAAGCATTTTAGTAAAAGAACAACATATGGAATACCGCAGTTTCAGGAGAGGAGTCTGGCTGTGGTGTTTGATAAGAACTAGAAAAGTAGATAAACTGGAATGAAGGAAATCTAGTAGGAGATGTCAATAGCAATTTCAGGATGAAATGATGCAGGCCTGAACCAGCATGGTGATGGTGACAGAGGAAAGGGGAATTCCCGAGGGTATTCAAAAATTTATTTACTTACAGAGTACTGATGGAACATCTAATATGGTGGTCAAAAGATCTTTGCCCTAATGTAGCTTATAATTTATTGTGGGAAACAAACTGCAATCAAATAATAACACAAATGAACACAAAATTGTAAGCATTATAAGTACTTCAAAGGGGAGAACTTGCTTATAATTGGGGGTTCTGCCCGAGTAGGATTAGTGAGGGACATTTCAAGTGACACTTTAGCTTGGATCTGAAGGATCAGGCAGAATTAATCAGAATACAGAGGAAGGTAAGAGGGTTCCAGGCAGAAGATACAGCAAGTGAACAATGCCTGTGGTGGGAAGAGTGTGCACAGCAAGTCGTAAACAGGGAGAGACGATCAGGGTGGCTGAATAGGAAAGGACAGGGAGGGGCCAGACCATGCAAGTTCCTGTTAAGGAAACTATTCTTTATCCTAAGAGAACTGGAAGATTATTTGAAGATTTGTATGCAGTTGGGTGACAGCTGCACTTTAAAAGAACATGCTGGTGGTTGCAGGGGGAAATGAATTGCAGGAAGGCGTGGAGAAGAGTTCAAACCTAAACACTGCTGGTCACACTAACTTTAAACAGCGAGAACAGGTGGGTGGAATAAGATAGCACTTTCTAAAATATATTTCAGGAAACACCAATGCAAAATGTCCTACGGGCAAACTGTTCTGTGATCCAATCACTTTGGGAAGTGCTGCATATTATATCCCCCTCTTAGAAGTCTGCAGTGAATGGAGCATATTAAAGACTAACACTGTGACAGAATACAGCCAGAAAACAGCAAAGCATGTTTAACTTTGTGAAACCCAGAAGATCACGACAGTATTAACCGTGAAACTTACTGCACACAGAGTACCTCTTGGGAAATACAGGCACAGAGCGTCTCCTCACCAACACAGAACTGGATTTCAGTAGATGGCTCTGCCTAGCTTCTCATATTGCTATTACAGAGAAATATTTTTCCACTTAAACTTTTAAGAATAATATTGAAGAGAGTAAAACAAGAATATAATTGAACCCATTAGGCTACTGCAAACTATATAAAAATGAATAATTTTAGATGTATATAAAAAACAGTGAATAATAGAGATGGGTTTACTTCTAAGGAACTGTTGTGGGGAAAAGGTAATTTAAAAAATATACATTTTATTTGAGAAGCTCTTTTTTAAAAAAATACACATTTAAAAAATAATATACAATGTTACTTACCTCTAAAAATACGAAATGGATGTTGGAGCAGTAGGGAGCCTCCCTGCCGAGCCACACCTCCTGCTATTTATGTCTGATTAGAACATGTCCCATGCTGAATCGTGCTATGTTGACCAGTAGAACGTGGATGGAGTGACTGCAAGGTTCAAGGCTAGGTTATAAAAGACACTGCAGGAAAGAAATTAAGGGTTTGGGTTCTTAGATGGCCTCCTCCTGGGAGAGGCCAGCCACTCTGCTGTGAGGATGCTCAAGCCACCCTTTGGGGAGACCCAGGTGGAAGGAGCTGAGGTCTCCGTGACCGACAGTAGCATCAAATTGCCAGCTATAGGAGTGAGCCTGCTGACGGCAGGTCCCCCAGCCCCGCCTGCTCCGACTGGACTGCAGCTCCTGCTGACACGTGGCTACAGCTGCTGAGAGCCCCTCAGAGAACCGCCTGGCCGAGTCATTCCCGAATCCCTGACCCACAGAAACCAAGAAAGACGATAAAAGATTATTGTCATTTTAAGCCACTAAACTTGGGGTGTTTTTAAAAGCAGCAGTAGACAACTAACATATAAAGTTCTTTAGGAAAAAAGTTGTTCTGGTCGATGCCTTCTTGTCAACATACGTCACGGAGCTATACTTTGCCGATTAAGCATTAACGTTTGTGAGAGTTTTGTCTTCCAAATTAGCTTATACTATGATCTTCAGAAAGAAAGCTCCAAGGACATCACCTGATCATCTGCAGGAAAGAAATTAAGGATCTCATGATATAACTCATAGGAACTGACAGATAGCATCCCAGATGTTAATGTATAACCCTTCTTCTTTAGTGGAAGCAAATTGTCACAGAAGCGGGTCTGTAGATGACTCTCAAGTCTTGAATAGGATAAGCCTCTCCTGATGATGAATATGACATAAAGGCTTTGAAAACTCTGCTAGCCACTGTGAATGAAGTGAAATTTTCACAGGTGAAGAGAACGAATCTCACACTTTGCAAGGTCTTTCCCTTAATAACGTCCACCAGACTCTTTCCACTCCTATTTTCTCTATAGCCTACTCAATTAGGGATAATAATGGAGGCCCGGAATAGAATATAATTCGTTTCCACAATCCCAACACTTCATTTTATCTATTAGCTTCAATCTCGTTCCTCATTTCTTACCCTTATGCTTCTAATAGGGGAAAAAAATAGAATCTTGGATTTTTTTTTCTTCCTCTTTTCCCCCCTCCCAACCACTTTAGGAAACTATTATTTGAGTCAGAGCAGTGATTCCCATCAGAGACACTTGGGGGAATATGTGAACAGGCATAGCTACAGACTATAAGTAAAATGAGCCTTTGGATAACTAAGATTTGACTACTTTAATTTTAAGTATATTCAGTTTTATTTATTTTAAAATGACCTTGACTAAGAAACTCTGAAAATTTTATATTAGTCATAATGTTGAAGAAAATACTAAGTTTTGGATATTTTTATTTATAAAAAAGATATTCAACTTGCAGTTTCAGCTCTCAAGTGTAAGGAGCTTGGAAGTAGTTACTCTGGTCCTTACAACAAGAAAAAATCTGGACAAACTGAAAACCAATGACTCATTTTGGACCCATTAGAAAACTGAGGTCACAGGGCAAACCACCACCTCAAAATCTGGAGCGATAAGTTGAATACAGAAAATCACAGCTGAGATCCGTTTACTTGAAGCAGAAGCTGCTGGAGTAATAAGTTGGTGGAAACACTTAAATGGTCATTTTGAAGAATTACTGGAGGCTGAGTGTGGACTAGCTTGAGATGGAGAACCCCTGAGGGCCCCATCTCAGGGGGGCTCACACATTTTTATGAGTTTTACTTCCAGGAACCCCACCAGGTTCTCACAGGAAGATCCAGGAAAAATCTCATGTTTCTGGCAGGAGGAGGAGAAAAGTAACCATTCTGAAATATTTCCTGAGTATCCATGACAAAGGGATGCTGTCCAAGGGAAAAGACTTTGTAAGATCCTTATTCTACTTGGGAAAAGGGCAGTTATCCAACTCCAGCCCCCTCTCGCCTTCCTTTCTCACCTAAAGGGAGAAAAGAAAGCTAAGAAACACTTGTGAAGGTCATAGTCCAGGGACACAGGCCCACCGAAAGACTAAGATTTAATCATGTTACAGACCCTTTCCCCTCCCCCACACCTTACGCACAGTGACAGAGCTCCAGCACAACAGTGGACTACAGCTGAAGGAGCTCCAGGAGACAGACTCGACTTCAGAGAAGTTCTTAGGGAAACAGAGAGATGAAAGAAGGAAGAGGAGGGGCGAAAACAATGCACTGGAGGAAACTGAAGCCTTTGGCACCTACAGCTGCAGGAACATTAAACAAATCCCAACTCCTCACCAGATTAACATAAAAGCTCGCAGCAAACGCCTATATACCTCAGTTTCTATTACCTGATACATCATGTTTGAGTTTCAACAAAAAAAATTTACAAAGCACACAAGAAAAAACATCAGAACAAGACTCAGCTATGACATAGATTTTGGAATTATCAGATAAGGAATTTAAAGTCATGATGATTAATATGTTAAGAGCGCTACTAGAAAAACTATACAACATGCAAGAACAGACAGGTAATGTAAGCAGAGAGATGGAAATTCTAAGAAAGAATCAAAAGAAAACACAAAATCAGAAACCCTGTAACAGAAATGCAGAATGCCTTTGATAGGCTCATCAGTAGATTAGATACGGCAGAAGAAAGAATCTGTGGGCTTGAAAGTTCATCAGTGAAACTTCCAAAACTGAAATGCAAAGATGAAAAAGAATGGAAAAAAAAAATAATAACAGGATATCCAAGAACTGTGGGACAATTTCAAAAGGTGTAACATATACTTACTTGAAATATTGGAAAGAAAAGAAAGAAAGAAGTAGAGGAAATATTTAAGGTACTAATAGCTGAGAATTTTCCAGAATTAATGACAAATACCAAACCACAGATCCAGGAAACTCAAAGAACATCAAGCAAAATAAAATAAACAAACCTAAGTATATCATATTCAAACTGCAGAAAACAAAAGACAAAGAGAAAATCTTGAAAGACGTCAGAAGTTGAGATGTGGGGGAGAACACCTTACTACAGAGAAACAAGAATATGAATTATATTGGACTTCTCATCAGAAAATATGCAAGCAAGAGGAGAATAGAATGAAATATTTACAGTGTAGAAGAAAATCTCATTCACCTAGAGTTCTATACCCGCCAATTTATCCCTCAAAAGTGCAAAAGAAATAAAGCCTTTTCCCAAACAAAAACTGCTACAAGAAATGTTAAAAGAACTTCTTCCTGGAGGAAGGAAATGATACAGGTCAGAAATCTGGATCTATGTAAAGAAAGGAAGAGCATCAAAGAGGTGAAAATCTTTTCGATTTTTTATTTTTCTTATTAATAATTGATCTAGGGCCAGCCCAGTGGCGCAGCGGTTTAGTCCGTGCTTGGCAGCCCGGGGTTCGCAGGTTCCGATCCCAGGCACACTGCCTGTCAGCCATGCTGTGGAGGCGTCCTATATAAAGTAGAGGAAGATGGGCACGGATGTTAGCCCAGGGCCAGTCTTCCTCGGGAAAAAGAAGAAGACTAGCAACGGATGTTAGCTCAAGGCTGGTCTTCCTCACACACACACACAAAAAATAATTGATCTAATAGATAACTGTTCAAACTAATACTATTGGGTGATGCTAGCGTACGGATAAATGAAATGAAGGACAACAGTGTGTAAGGGATGGGAGGGGGAAATGGGAATACTCTGTCACAAGGTACCTGTGCTGACATGAAGGGGTATAGTTTTATTTGCAAGGTGACTTAGATTAGTTGTATATGTATGTTGCAAACTCCAAGGCAACCACTAAAAATGTATTTTTTAAAGGAATCTGATTGATATGGTAGAGAGGTGAGAAAAAGGAATAATATAAAATGCCCAAACCAAACCAGATAAGGCAGAAAAAGAAGGGAAAATCTTTTTGAAAAGAAATAGAGAACAAGCATAACAAATAGAAAACAGTTATAAAGATGGTGAATATTAACCCAACTAATAATCCAATTGTCATCTGTCTAAATATAAAATATGAATAGTCTAAATACACCAATTAAAAGACAGAGATTGGCAAAGTAGATTTAAAAAAAACAAGACCAAAATTTATGTTGTCTACAAGAAACCCACTTTAAATATAAAGAAACAGGCAGATTGAAAGTCAAGTGATAAAGATAAACCATGCTAACGACTAATCAAAAAAACTAATGTAAAAAAAGCTGGAATAGCTAAATTAATTTCATACAAAGCAGACTTTGGAACAAGGAAAATTATCAGGAATAGAGAAGGGCATTACATAGTGATAAGAGGGTTAATTTTTTAAAAGACCTAATGATCCTAAATGTGTACACACCTAACAGCACAGCTTCAAAACCCATGAGGCAAAATCCGACAGAACTTCGAGGAGAAATAGACAAACCCATTCGCACAGTTGGAGACTTCAGCACCCAGCTTCCGGGAACTGACGGGTCAAGCAGGCAGAAAATCAGTAAGGATATAATTGATCTGAACAGCACGTTCAATTTATGGATCTAACTGACGTTTAAAGAATGCTCCATCCAACAACAGAACACTTCCTAACTCATTCTATACGGCCTGCATTACTATAATACCAACACCAGATAAAGTCATTAAAAGAAGGAAAAACCACAAACCAATATCGTGCATGAACATTGATGCAAAATTCCTTAACACAACATTAACAAATCAAATCCAACAATGTATAAAAAGAATTATACACCTTGGACCAAGTGAGGTTTATTCCAGGCAGGCATGACGGTTCAACATTCAAAAAACCATCAATATAATCTACCTCATCAACAGGCTGGAGACGAAAAAAGCATATGATCATATTAACTGATGCAAAAATGCATTTGACGAAATCCAACATTCATTCACAGTAAAAAACTCCCAGCAAACTAAGAAAAGAGGGGAACTTGTTCAACTCAAGTAACAACATCTACAAAACACCTACAGGTAACATCATAATCGTGATGAGAAACTGGATGCTATCTCCTTAAGACAGAGGAGAAGGCAAGGATGTCCCCTCCCATCACCCCTACTCAACATTGTACTAGAAGTCCTAGCTAGTACAGTACAACAAGAAAAGGAAATAAAATGTATACAGATCAGGAAGGAAGAAATAAAACTCCTTTTTTTTGCAAATGACGTGATTGTCTATATAGAAAATGCCAAAGAATTGACAACAAAACTCTTGGAACTAATACGCAATTATAGCAAGTTTGCAGGATACCAGGTTCATCTATAAAAGTCAGTTGCTTTCCTAGATACCAGAAATGAACAATTGGAATTTGAAATTAAAAATACAATGCCATTTACAATAGCACCAAAAAAATGAAGTACGTAAGAGTAAATCTAACAAAATATGCAGTTTATATATTTGTGTAAAACTACAAAAATCTGATGAGAGAAATAAAAGAAAATCTAAATAAGTGGACAGGTATTCCATAGTCATTGATTGGAAAACTCAACATTATTAAGATGTCAGTTCTTCCCAACTTGATCTATAGATTCAAAGTAATCCCAAGCCAATATCCCATCTAGCTATTTTGCGATATCAGCAAACTGATTCTAAAGTTTATGTTGAAAGGCAAAAAGTCCGGAGTAGCCAACACACCACTGAAGAAGAAGAAGAAAGTTGCAGAACCAAAACTACCTGGCTTCAAGATTTACTAGTCTACAGTAATCAGAACAGTGTAGTGTTGGTGAAAGAATAGACACATGGATCCATGGAAGAGAATAAAGAGCCCACAAATAGACCCACACAGATATGGTCAAATGATCTTTGACAAAGCAGTAAAGGCAATTCAAGGGAGAAAGGAGAGTCTTTTTAACAAATAGTGCTGAAACAAATAGACATTCACATTAAAAAAAAAAGAACATAGACACAGTCTTTATACCCTTCCGAAAAATCAAATCAAAATGGATTATAGACCTAAATGTAAAATGCAAAACTATAAGACTTCTAGAAGAAAACATAGGAGAAAATCTAGGTGTTCTTGGGTTTGGCAAGGAATTTTTAGATGCAATACAAAAGCACATCCATGAAAGAAACATATTAGGATTAACTAAAATTTAAAACTTCTGCTCTGTGAAAGACACTATTAAGCGAATGAAAGGACAAGCCACAGACTGGGTGATAATATTGACTAAACACATACCTGATAACACTTGTATCTAAAATATACAAAGAACTCTTAAAACTCAACAGTAAGAATACAGACAACCCAATCAGAAAAGGGCAAAAGATCTGGACACCTCACCAAAGGAGATATACAGAAGACAAGCACATGAAAATATGCTCACCATCATTTGTTACTAGAGAACTGCAAATTAAAACAAAGATATATCACTCCATACCTATAAGGATGCCTAAAATCCAAACACCCGGCAATGTCAAATGCTCAAAGGTACATATTCAGATTTAAGAAACTATAGACAAACTTACAATTGCCCTTTTCAAACAGTGAATCATTAAGAAGGGGATGAAGAAGGACCCTGGTGATAAAGTCCATTTTCCTCTTAAGGTTTTTGAAAATCCTTTGTATCTAGGGAACAAAAGCAGATCAGGAATGTACTTGGTTATAGTGTTGGGTAAAGAACACACACACACAAGAGGTAGTTTCTGCATGTCTGATGTGGACAGCAGGGATCAGGCAACATCTTTGAGCCCAAAGTAGCAAATAGATACTACTGAGCCACGAGAAACAAAATATTCTTGGGCCTTCTAATGCCAAAACTGCCAGAAGGTGACAGGGCCAGCCATTCAGAGCATAAAATGTGACAATGTGAATTATGTGGTTGTATGAAATGGGCAAAGTAGCATAAAATCATTTGTAGTTCTCCTCTTCCTTCCCTTCCAAAGCATCATCTTCATTCAGGCTTCCCTGGGTCCTTTATTTCCTTAATTAGGACTAATTATTTCTGTAATTAAGATTGGAAGGTCATTAGTAAGTAGCTTTACATTTTAAAAAGACATAGAAAACTGGATAATAAAACCAAGAATTTCTGTTCATCAAAAAATACTAATAAGAGAGTATAAGGCAACAGACGGAGTGGAAAAAGATATTCATAATAGATATATCTAAAAAAAATCTATTCTGAATATATAGAGAACTCTTATGGATCCGTAGGAAAAGGGCAGACAAATCCAGTAGCAAATGGGCAAAAATTCCTGAACAAATATTTTAAAAGGGGGATATCCCAAAAGCCAAAGAAAATATGAAAGGTGTTCAACTTCATCAGTCATCACAGAAATGCAAGTTAAAACCACAGAGAGATTTCACTACACATCTACCATAAGGTGAAAAGGAAATTTAACAATAATGGAAAACAAGTGTTGATGAGGATGTAGAGCAATTAAAATGCTCATATACTACTGTTGGGGGAGTAAATCAGGACAACCACGTTGTAAAACTCATTAGCAGTCTCGACTGAAACTGCCCACGCTAAGAGGAAGGACTTAACAGCAACTGGGTTGGATCCATTTACTGTACTTACCAAGGGGAGGCTCTGGGGAGAAAGCTCTCGGGGTCATCCAGTCTAATCTCCTTCATAACTAAAATTCCAGATAAATGTACTAATGATGTTTGCTAGGAGGAAGTGACCTTAAAACTGAAATGCCCTTGGCAGGATGTCCTGGTTAAGGATTACCATAGAGAAAGAACTCAGGATACGAGAAACAGTCCTCTGGAGAATCTCACCTTGGCTACACTGCAGCTCTTTAGCTTCACAATTTAAATGCTCCTGCTGTGTGCAGTGACCCTAGATGTCTCATCTATTATTCTGGGCCAGTGGGACATGTCGGACAAGGAAAGACGGGACCTGGGAAACCACCCTTGATGCCCTAAACCTCTCTCTGCTCTTTCTGAAGTTTTCAATTGCCTTCACATTGAAATTACTTAGTAAATTTGCTGAAGGATAAGATCTCTGTGATTCTCAAGAGTCTGATTTGACAATTCCATCCTGCATGTTAGCTTATGCAATCAGACGTGGTGATTCCTCTTATAGGGAAATGCCAAACAGATCATTCACATGTTCAGCCTAGACGCAGAACTGTTATATTCATAGTAGCACTATTCTTAATGGCTCCAAACTGGAAAATATCCAAATGCCCACAAAGAAATATGGACAAGTGGTGGTCTGGTCACACAACGGAATGCATTCAGCAACTAATAACTTCAACTACATGAATTAGTATGAATGGATCTCAGAAACATAACGTCGACTGAATTCAGCCAGACTCAGAGAGTCCTGTATATTTCTGAAAACACAAAAACAGGCAACATTAATCTAAGCTGTTACAAGTCAGGTAATGTCACCGCTGTTGGGGGCAGGAAGTACTGAAGGAGAGAATGAGGGGACTTCAGGGAAATGTTCTGTTTCTTGGTCTAGGTCTAGGTTACTGAATTTATTGTAAGAATAAGCTTGTAAGAATTTATTGAGCTGCACACTTAGAATATGTGAACTAGAGAAAGAAAGGACTCACCGACGGGAGCAACGCCCATAAATGGGTCTTCGAGGGTTGAGATGGTTAAGAAAAGTTTTGAGGAAGTTTTGCTGGATTTTGGTCATAGAATTCTTCCATTGCTGCCTCTTCAAGAGGCTTCTGAAGAGATTTATATAAACTTTCAATTGTTTTTAAATCCAAATTATTTATCTATTCAATGTGACAAAATGTGGAGATGAAATGGGAATGGCAACATTCTAGGATTATAATTGAAAAGAAAAAAATATCAAACACATATAAATGAAAAACCTTTAGAGATACCAGGTCATCTAATGGTTGACACTTCTAATCCTTTGTGTTTTGGTTTTAAGAAACTATCTTTGCATGAGTTTTAATTAAAAATTGATACTGTCATATTCTATTCCATACTGGTAGTGAATATTCAACTTCTTAATTATTTTTCGTGCCTCCTAAGAACCTTAAAACATTATTGCTAAATTAATAATTCCAAACATGTATTCCTGCCTTCTGAAATGATGACCATGGTGACGATGATGATGGTAATAATTTTAACAACGACAAACAGACCTTCAACCCCTAATCTATAAGATGCTAACTCCTCTATTATAGGGGTTCTTAATTCAGAGTCCAATAAAATTCAGGGATTGATAAATTTAAACGGGAAAAATAATCTTTATTTTCACTAACCTCTAACTGAAATTTAGCACTTCTTTCACCAGAAATTTAGCATTTCCTTTGATAGAAATTGCAAATATTTTCATCACACATTACACTTACAACAGATATCGTGAAATACTTGTTTATGCTCATCATAAACTTTATGAGTTATTAGACTCACCATCAGATCTTGTTATTTAATGTGTAAAGAATCATGTATATTACTATACCACATGATCTTTAACATTTTGAAAACTGTATTTCAAAATGATTGGTTTTCTTTATAATTCTATATATTTTATTTTATGAATTGAAAAATGTTATTTCCAATTGCACCAAAGGGCTCCATGACACCAAACATGTTAAGAAGCCCTAATCTATCTTATTTAACCCTTACAACCTATGACATTGATAATATCATCCCACATTTTAGAACTAAGGAAAATGCAGCATGGAAAGCTGAGTGACTTTCCCAAGTTCACAAGACCGATCAACACTGGGGCTAGGATTATAACCTAAACTCCTGTCCTCAGAGCCTCTCCTCTTGACCACTGGTCTATGTGGCCTGCTAGAAAAGTAGACCCTAGCTAGCACAGCGGCGGCTTCCGGACTGTTGTCTCCAGAGCCTGAGGTTCTTTGTATGTCTTCAGGGTGGGTCACAGGAAGCGGTGGAGACCAAATTTCAGGCAGAGCAGCCTTTGCCGATAATTTGGAGTTCCGTTTAAAATTTTGCTTTTAAAACTTGTGTCCTCTAATATTAAAAAAAAAAAAAAGTTCTAGACCATTGCCCTAACATAACATAAAAATTTACAAATCTTAGTCACAAATCAAACTTTAAAAAATCAGTTATTAGACAGGTTTTTTTGTTATCAGCTGATGCAGTCAGCTAAGACCCCAAATAAATCATTCCACTGAGTAATTTGATCCTTCAAAATCTCAATCTGAGAATCAACTAGGTTTTCACAGACTTGCTGGAACATCTCCAATCTTGACTCCTCCAAGTCAACCCTAGAACAGGGGAAGAATCCCAGTAATTCCCAAGATGCTCCCCCCATGCTCCCCCAAGCCCAAGATCCTGAGATTATTCCATCATTTTTACAAGACTTTCAGTGAGCTGGTAGATTTGGCCATCTGAAAATATCTGATGCCTGGCAACATGCTAGATGTGGCTGTAGCATATGTTTAATATACAGTCATTCAACCTCATTTTTATCTTAGTTTTGTTGTTAAATTAAGCTGCTTGGCTTGATTACTGCCTGTGGGATTTCTGTGAGTTCCATGAAACAATTTCAAGATTATAGATTGGGCAGAGTTTTAGCTTTATGAAAATATGTCTGTATGTTTGGAAATGCTACCATATTCAATTAGGAGGGCTTAAATTGAGGCAAGAAAGATACACACATGCAGAAAAAGCATTGATGTTTCCTTTCAGGGATATTATTCGGGTTCAAAGGAGTAGAGGTGGGCTAGGAAAGAAAGAGAAGCCTTTTTAAGATGCATCTCTTTTGTGATGAGTTAGAAGGAAGCACAGGTCAGAATTGAGAAAAGCGGCTGATCTAGTATTATTATTTCTGCCATTAAACATATCAGAGTGACCAACAGGGACACCATTCAGCACTATTAGCTTGCCCAACAAATATTAAATGGGTCTTTGAACATCACATTCCAGTGCCCCAGGATATAAAGAAATGAATGAAAAATAACTTGGGAAACAGATGCTGCTAGATGGGGGAAAGAATATGATAAAATCAGAGGAAGACAAAATCACAGTTGTGGAGCACATTTGCCCCAAACTCTTGTGAGTAAAAGAGAGCATCTCTATGCAAGGCTTTTCACTGATCCTGCATTTCTTGTAACAGCAACAAGAAGAAAAGCCTTCTTAATCCCTGACTCACCAGAAACTTACATACCTGCTTTCGGATGAAGATCTCATTACCTTGTCATCTCTCCTCTCCTCCTGTTCCCCACAGAACAACACCAAGAGAGCACAAATGACCTACTGATGGGACCGCGCACTGCATTTGGCACTTTAAGCACAGATTAATCTTCAATCACTATTCAGACAGTTATTACATAAACAAAAATAGCATATGCCGTAGATTTGGTTATTCTAGCCTCCCCTTCTTTTATGGATTACCTCTGATCAATAATTACTAACCTTAAGAATGGATAAACTGTTCTCTCTCTGCCACATGAAAATATCAGGCAAATGTCAAAGGAGAGAGACAATTTAAGCAAACATCCGAGTCCCAGCGAGAAGTCCAATAAGTGCCACAGGCATGAGTGATGGGCAGAGAAGACAGGCAGGGCCAGCGGCTGAATTGCAGTAATGAGACAGGGAAGCAAAATCTGCTGCTGAGGGGAACATGGTGCAGCAGTTCATGACTCGAAAGAACACCACCTCAAGCCTCCTGTGATGTGATCAACATCTCAACCTCCAGACGACCCAGCTCAGCATCTCAGCACCACACATTTTCCAGCCACATCTTTCCACTTTCATATTTCACAGTATGTTCTCAACCCCAAATTGCCAGAGCAAAATACACAAACCTCCTACTTTGAGATGGAAACTCTATTTGCTATGATAGCCCCAGAGCCTGAAACAGAGCCAGCACACAGCGAGTTCTCAATATGAGCGTTAAATGAATGAATGATTTACTGCTACTCAGCACAACTTGTTGATCTCCCTGAGCGTTCATACAGTACATGCACCCTGCCGTTGGTCATATGCAGATATATTAAATGGAGATGTGTATAGGGCAGCCAATGTGGATGACAATGTTCGCACGAAACTTTTCATGAAAGGACTTACAACGTAGATGAGGGGAGGGACATTCCTATAACAAGACAAACCATGCAACTCAGCATGTGCTATTTGCTGAAATAGATGTTAACATATTTACAGGAGAAAACCATCATAGATAGGTGGATCCAGGAAGGAGAACTTCGTGATAAGAATATCAATAGCGATAGTTATTCCGTTTTTAAGCAGGTGCTTTAAGTATGTTCTCTAATTCAGATCATTTCCCACTCCCTCCTGAATATGTTCCTTTATTCTCTCTGTTACCCAGACAAAGAAGCTGAGGGCCAGGCAGTGAAGGAGCTCCCCTCAGGTCACGTAGCTAGCAGACGTGGGCCTGGCTCTGGAGCCATCCTTGTAACTATTCTGCTGTATATAAAGGAGGGTAGATGTATATTTATTATTAATAATGATGCTGATGGCTTCTAATATGTATCAAGTGCTTCCTATGGGCCAGGCACTGCACTAAAGGCTTTACATACATTGTTTTGTTTAATACACAAAACAGTTCTACGAGGCAGTCTCAGTCATGATTCCACTCCACAGAGGACGAGACGGAGACCTGGAGAGACCTCACCGGCAGTGATGAAGCCAAGTTCAGGGAGAGCCGGCCTGGCTCAGAGCCTGCGCGCTTCCCCACCGCACAGCGGGGAGGTTCCTCTCGGTGGGCAGGCGGCTCTAGAGGGTAAACCCGCAGTGACAGAGTGCCATGCAAGAGGAGCATTTAAACCCGACTATATTCCCCACCCCTTTAAAGCAACATGAACACTCTGAAACTACTGTTTGAATGGAGACCGTCCCCTGCAATTGAATGAAAGGGATTTGGGGCTGTTAAACAAGGATCTATTTGATATGGAATTCACTGTTGTAAAGAGACTGTCGCTGTAAGGTCTGAGATCCAGGCCAGGGCTGTAACCAGAGCCTCCTCACAGCGCCGTCTGGCCGGCCCTCAAAGCTGGGACACATCAGCCAAAGAAGTGAGCTATCCTCTCAGGACACGTGTCAGCCCAGTCATCTCAGAAATAAGGCGCTGCAATGCGGGGACCATGTGACCCTGTCTGGTCAGCATAAAAACCCGTGCATGAGAAGATTTTGCTCTTGTTGAATGTGTCTTTTCTTGTTAAAACCACTAACTTTTACAAAGCCTCTCTGGGCCTCGGTTGCCTCGTCTGTCATTGGAGGTAACAACACCTACTCCTCAGGGGTAACATGCGGATTTACACGAGATCACATTTCTCATGTGCTTCCCACAGTGCCTGGCACAGAGCAAACGCCAGTAAACGGAATGTACAAGTACGCACAGTTAATATGACTAGAATCCAGCACAATGATTAGTAATAATAATCACATCGTCAACTATCATGTGCACCGAGAAAACAAGAGGTCGTGTCAGCTGAAGGGAACAGCCAGGAAGGAAGTGAATCTGAGGGAGTGGAGGGAATCGCAGGCAGTATAAGGAAGTTAGAGGTATAATAATGTGATTCAGAAGAAAAGAAACAGCCACAAGTTAAAAACAAGTCTGAGGACTGGCCTGTGGAGAGTAATAGGCGCCTTCTGAAAAATCCCTAGGATATTAATGATAATGAAACCCCCAGGTGCTAGCTGGAGGCTCTCATTGCCACTCTTGGAGGAAGAGCTGGTGAAGGTGGTTAGTACTTCTGCTGAGGGGTAATCACGAGGGGTGCCATCTTCCTGGGGCATCGCCTTGCAGGCCGCGAAGTGATCCCTTTTACCTCAATTGACTTGTGTATGGACAAGTGTCTTGACACCTCCTGGATGGTTGTGGATATGAATATTGACAAAAGGAGAGGGTAATAGTGATGAAGTCACAGACATTTTCTTTCCACCTTTCAAACCATCCTTTTGATGCCAAACAACCCCCACAGATGACATCTCCTTCATGGTATTGGGGAGATTCGTCTGGACAACTGCGGACTCTAAAGTGCAACAGAAAACTCGCCCAGCTGAGAGCAGACGGTGCAGTGTGAAAGCTCCTCTGACGGTCCATGAGGCACCTCAGTGCCTGCCGAGGGCTGTCCTACTGTCCTGGGAGAGTAGCATGTTTTTATATTATAAAAGTGGGGGTTGATGGTGGGGGAGGCAGTGCAGGTGTGGAGGTGGGGTTAAATATACTTTAGGCTCAGTTTTGCTGTGAACTTAAAACTACTCTAAAAAATAGTTTACTTTTGAAAAAGATATGTGGAAACTTATAACAGGTCCAGATAATCAGATGTTATGCAAACCTTATTGGAGGCTATAAATAGATTTTTTTTTAAATCAAGACAGTCAGGAGTTTCCTTAAAATTCAGGGTGGAGAACAAAACATGAGTTAAAGTCTTCCTATTGTGGCTTTTCCTACCCACTACATATCCAAACAACAATTTGTGATCTTAATCTATCTGTGTGTTTTATAGAACCTTATGCCTTTCAGATTTTGCAAGTGTTCTTTTGAAGTCTATTCTTATAGACCTTCCCACCACCTTGGTGAGCTTTCATGCACCCATGCCTCAACCTCTCAAAGCAGTTATGTATCATACCGCAAAGCATTATGTGTTATACCACAGTAGTCTCAACTTTCAGTCTCTCCCACTAATGACATGGTTTTGTACATATGGTGGTCTGACCTCCTGGAGAAGTTTCTCCTAGATGCCTCTTCCCCCTATTATGAGAATAAACCCAACTGTCCCCGAGAGTTTGATAAAACTCCTAAAGCCCATATCTTGATTCATCAGCCTCATCTCCCTTTAGATTTATGTATTAGCAAAAGAATTCTTTGTTCCTTCAGGTAATAAAATTGTATCTCCTATGTGAATCAGTAGAAAAGGTTCAAGATGTGGGCTTCATGACTCTTGTCGAACTCTCGGAGACAGCTTGGGTTCATTTCCATAATGAAGGAATGGGAAAATCTTGGAAGGAATGTGAAACATTGCTCTCAAGACTTCAAAGTCCTGAGTAGCAAACAACAGTTGGGGGCACAAATAAGGTTTTTTAAGTTTTCTTTCAGTTGATGATCATGACAGTAAATGTGATGGTTAATTTTACATGTCAACTTGGCTGGCCCACAGTGCCCAGATATTTTGTCAAACATTATCCTAGATGTTTCTGTGAGGGTAGTTTTGAGGTAAGATTAACATTTAAACTATTGGATGGACTTTCAGTAAAGCAGATTGCCCTCCATAATGTGGGTGGACCTCACCCAATCAACTAAAGGCCTGAGTAGAACAAAAACTGACCTGCCCTGAGCAAGGAATTCTGCCCACAGACGGCCTTTGGACCTGAACTGCAACATTGGCTCTTGCGTGGGTCTCTGCCAGCCTGCCCTGCAGACTCTGGACTCACCAGCCTCTATTTTCATGTGAGCCAATTCCTTAAAGTAAATCTCTCTATAAATGCACATCCTGTTGATTCTGTTCCTCTGGAGAGCCCTAATACAGTCAAAGAAAAAATTATATTATAATGAAGCAAAAATAGAATATGTGTGTTTTTGATATAAATTTATAGTATGAGAATGATGAACTTTTGGCAAGGGTGGATCAGCTTGCATAAAGTACAGTTAATATGTGTTCAACAGGAAATCTGTTGACTTCAATGAGAGAACTCTAAATGGATGAAGGAGAAGAGGGAGTACACACACACACATATTCTAATTGGTTTTCTTAATTAGCACCTGCATACTGAATTTTCTAAAGGCCTTGTTTGCTTTGTGATTTTTATTCATATTAATCCTGCTTTAAAAGGATAACGCTTCAACTCCTCAATTTTTCATATATCATATACCAAGTTCAGTGGCAGAATTAGTGTGAAAGTAGTGATGCGTAACTTTCAGGGCCCCTCACTCCCATAGGTCACTTCCAAAGCCTTTGGAGGAGCCCTAGCAATGATTTTGTAAAATTTGAAAAACTAAAATATTTTGGCATTCTTTTTCTTAAGGAGAATCCCCAGAATTATATTAACTTTCAGGCTCCCCAAATCAAAATGTGCTCCTGCCTCAAATGCATGCTTGCTGAATATGTCCATAGAGGAATTGAAACTGGGTGGGATATTTAATTTATAGACTAATGGAATCAGGAATTTAAAAATCTTCAGTTTCTAAAAGAATGAGCAAAAATCACAAGAGCAATTTATCAGAATTAAGGTAAAGTCCTAATAACTTCAAATAAACAATTGCTTGGATGCAGAATGGAAAAGGAATGTTTTGACAGCAGCCGATGTGAAAAAGCTCTAGAACAGTGGCACAAACACACTAGGAGCCCACAGAAGCCCACAACTACCATAGACCTAATGCCAATTTAGATTACAGGTGCATTATGTCCCGATAGAGAAAGATTAAATAGCCCCATTCTTCTCTATGCCGGGCAGATGCTAAAGGACCAGATTCAATTCTAGTTTCCCCAACCTGAATGGCTTGACTGCCAAGCAGGGATGCCGGGATCTCGGACTAGAGGACCCAGGGAAATACTGAAGAAGGGAGGTGTGTTTCACTTGGACAATACTCGGGCCAGAGAAGAAGAGTAGAGGCAGTGTATTTAATTCACTGAACAAAAATCATATGGAATAGGGAGTGGACGCTTTCCTCATTGCAGAGGACAAAAGTAGAATCGATGGGGAAAACAGATCCGTAGATTTGTTCCACAACTGAAACGGGCTGTCTCATCAAGAAATAGTTGGTCCCATTTGGTACACGCAGCAGCTTTCAGAGCTGTAGATTGTATTACTCTTTCTAGTTTTTTGGTTTCTGAAAGAGGATTACTTATCCCTGCCCACCTCTTCCCTGCAAGTGCATGTGACTTGCACTGTGTCCCTGTGGGTGTGTACTTCCCTGACCCATGCTGAGTTTGGCCACAGGACGTGCTTTGGTCAATGATTGTGAGGGGACGTGATGAAAGCCAGTGTTTCTCAAACTGTAATGTGTCTATGAATTACTTGAAGATCCTGTTAAAATGAAGATTCAGATTCAGTAAGTCAGAAGGGGCTTGAGATGCTCTATTTCTAACAAATTCCCAAATGGTGTTGACGTTGCTGGTCATCATACCAGACCAAGTAGTCAGGTTTTATGCAGCATCTAAGCTTTAAGAGGCATCGTGAGTCCCTGCATCTCTCTTGCTTTTTTCTATTTGCCACAAAACCAGCACATCCTAAGTTCGGGCTACTCTTTCAGCCTTGGTCCTGGAACAAGAAGACATGTGTAAGCAGAGCCACAGTCACTGACATTAAAATAAATATGAAATACATGTTTGGGGATTATTTGTTACTACAGAAAGGCTGACTAATGCAAGATTTATCTATGAGGGATCTCAGAGAGGGCACTCCTGAAAAAAAGAATGAGTCTGGATTTAATTCCATGTGTTTTTGCTAATTTAGATTCTAGGACATATTTGTGCTGACCATCCATAGACTATAGTTTAAACAGGCTCATGTGCACCAATAATCAAGAAATTAGTAAAATGCCGGGATGGATTGACACTTCTCTCTTCAATCCCATATCCTGGTGATGGATCTGTACATGTGAAGGGCGTCTTAGCTATTCAAACTTAGCAAAATGTGCTTGGACGAATAGTAATCACAAAGCCTAATTTGCGAACAACACCGTGGGAAGTGCCTTGGGGAAAGGTGGCTGAGGTTTTGTTAGGGAGAAATGCGCCCTGTCATCATTGAAAAACATGTTCTACCAGTTACTAAGGGTTTAGCATAAGAGACATTCAGAGAGTAACCCAAAGAGAAGGAGGATAAAAATATAGACTTCAGGCCAGAAGTGAGAAGTTCCCCATCCTGGGGCAAAATCACGAAACGTTCATTGTCACATGACAAGGTGACTTTAGATAAACATGTAGGTATGAGGTTGAGACGGTGCTGTGGGACTTGACTGGTCCCAAGAGGTTAGAAGTCACTGCCTTGAGTAAACAGGAAAACTGCCTGAATGAGAGGAAAGCACACTTTCCTCGTGAAAAGAAAACTCGCCACTTTCAGCTCTTCCAGACCAGCTGACAGACACACTCATGAGATGACGACTTTGGCAGCACACATAGAGGAAGAGGTGTTGCCAGCTTCGTAGTCAAGCCATTGAATTAATGTTGTTTTATCTTAATTAAACTTATTATTATAATCCTGCACTAAGTGTGGCTGTCCTGTCTTTTCAGTACTCCCAGGAGTCCTAGAAGAGGAAATATGCCAGCCCAGCAATATTCCATGAAATTAATTACTTAGGGAAATTTGCTAAATTGTGCTCTAACATGGATGCTTTCCTTGTACTTACTGTTTGGATTTTATGGTTAGTTTTAAAATTAGTTGGAAGAATAGTATCACCTTTTTAAGATAGCTCATTCCTGAATGAAGCCTCTAAACAGAATCTACTGAGTGAATATTTAATACAGTAATAATCAGCTCATCTGGTTCACGAATGTTAGTAGGTGGTCACCATTTATCAGAGCCTGGTAAAATCTTCCATGGCCAATCAAAAATGTGTCATTAATATTTCCCACGTTCTGTATTGCCACCTCTAGAATTTTGCAACCTACTTATTACATATCTGGCTAAGTAGCAATATTGCTGAGTGATTATTGACCATATATCATAGAACCTGAAAAAAATTACTGTTTCATCCTGAAACATAATGATATGCATGTTTAAGTGTTCTAGAAGACCATATCTTTCAACTGTTTATGTAGATTGTTAAATTTCCTTATTGAGAATGGTTTTCACTTTACAGTGAACATAGCCACACATGAGCTCTTCATGAGCAATCCACTTATGTTGGTAGATGTGTTACATGTTCCATAGTCTGAAATGCACTTCATATGCTACAGCAAGTTTCTCCCCCAAAGCTAAAGACATTTTCCATGTATCCCGTCACGGACTGAGAATGCCTGTGAGGCAGTGAGCAGTAACTATCATCCTCAAACTACACTCAAGGAAATCAAAGCTGGAGGGATAGGACAGTGGAGGTTAAACTAGATGAACACCCTTATGATTAAGTAAGTGCTTTATTCCAAAATTAAGGTTATAGTTCGTCTGGACTTCATTTGTCCTTTTGTTGCTTAGGTTGTTTGATATTTGTTGGTCTGTTTCCTTAATTAGCCCTTAGAGACCTAGTTGTGTGGCGGCTTCTCAAGGGAATATGAAGGAGAGTCCTGAGTTTCCTGTGCGTCCTAGGTAATGACTCACCATCTGACTTTGAGCTAAGGTTCACGCCAATGCCATTCTCTATGTGGTCAAGATTACCGCTCCATAGGAAAAATAATATTTATTTTCTTCTCCAGAGAGCTACAAATTTTAATTAATACTTCTAAAGAGCTTTTGACCTCCTTGCACGTGTTCTAGCCTTTGTATAATGATCTCTATTTTTGGTTTGGTCATATTTTTAAAATTACTTTCCTGGCAGATATTACAATAAGATGTTAGGTCAGTTAAAATTGGAAGAAGACTACTCATTTTTAATGTTAGACCATATTACATTGCACATAAGGAAAGGACACCCTGTGACCTTCAACAAAGACATAACAGAAACCCAAGAACTCCAACCCTTTGAAAATGGCTGTGACTATCTCCTGACATTTCTGTAAAGCACTGCTCTCTGTGACCTGAATTCTATCATCACCCAACCAATAACAGAAACAACTATATTCCAAGGTATTTTAAATGCAGTCAGCTACCACTGTAAAATAAAATCTGTGATGATTTTTACTCTAACTCAAATATTACTGCTGCACCATAAGAACAGAAACAAATTTCTTCTCCCCCAATCCATTGGGCATTGTTTGTGAAGCTAATGCCTAAAAATTTAAATCCATCACTTTAAAAGATTGGTTTCTCTGATATTTCACCTGTCTGATCTTTTTTCATCAAAAAGGCAACATCTGCCTCAAATAATTTTCTCTTCTATCTCTAGACCCCACTCTTACCTTCTTCATGTTTTGTTTTCTTAAATAGATTTTTCCCTTATCTCTTCCTAAATATTATGGAAAACAACTACAAACTAATATTACAGATAAGATGTACTCACAGCTTAAATTCTAAATGTAGGTATTCACAAAAATAATACCAATAATACAAAAATTAAAGAAAAACAATTCTCAGTTGCCTATTTTAACTAGATCATACTTGTAATTTACTAGGCTCAATCTGCAAGTTATGTTTAATTATGAAATATATTAAATATACAGATGACAGTGAGGGAGATATTCTACGTACTCACTTCGTAGAGCCAGCAAATATTAACGTTCTACCATAATCCACCAACCTGACTTTATCACTGCCCTCTGAGAAGGAGCCGCCACTGAGAAATTGTTATTCAGCCTTCCCATCCGTGTTTTCACATGCATACGTTTCTGTAAACATGGAGCAGACGTCGGCAAACTATAGTCTGTATACCAAACCCAGTGTGGCCTGTTCTGCATGGCCCATGAGTCAGAATCGTTTTCATATTTTTAAAGAGTTGCAAAAAAGGAAGCGTTTATGCAACAGACACTATAGTGGCCCACAAAGATGGAAATGTTGACCACTTGGCCCTTTACAGAAAAGTTTGCTAATGTCTGATATAGAGGACTGTTTTGTGTATTTTTAAAATTTATGTCAATGATGTCACATTAAAGAGCTCTTCTACAACTTTGTTTTTTTAACTCAACATTGTTTTTGAAAATTATTGATGTAGATATCTATAGATATAATTCATCCTTTCAATTGCTACATAGTTAAAATAACACTGAAATGTGCCATAACTTATTGTATAATACCCCTTCTGACAGACATGCGTGTTGTGCCCAATTTGGGGTCATTAAAAGTGCACCTGAAATAGGTATCATCACACACACCTGGTACAGACACGCAGGATCTCCTCCATTGTGTGTTCCTAGAAGCAGCACCCAGGCAACTAAGTGTGCACGTCTTCAGCTTCGCTCAAGATCGACACACTGTTATCCAAAATAGCTTTGTCGATTACGTTCTCCCCAGCCATATATGCTTGCTCTCATTTCCCCACATCCTTGACAACACTTGGCATTATCACCTCTGTTTCAGTTTGGGCAGTGGTATCCCCTTGTTATTTTGTATGCATTTTCCTGATTAACACTGTGCCGGTTATCAATTTACTGACTCACAGCTCCAAGTCCACCGTGTTTTATCCCATTCTGTGATACTGGAGTTGTATCCTATACACGTGTCCTTGTGTGATAGGCTCTGTCAGTAGAGGTCACTGGGAGAGCAACCAAGCCACAGTGAGAGGGTGGGGCATCCCCTTCTCCATCCAGGGTGCTTTTCTTGCCAGAACAGCAGCAGCAAACTGATATGCAAGATGCCTGGTAGGGGGTACTTACCTCCAAGCCTGCATGGTCTGACTCCAGCCTACCCATGCCCTCTGGCAAGCTTCTCAGCCACCTGGCCGGCTGCTCCTAGGGACCAGTTCCAGATCAGGTCTTCCGGCAAGTTTCTTCCCCTTGGCAGCTTTAGGAGAGAGAGGAGGCTGAGTATTCTAAGCTCTTAATTCCTTTCTTGTTCATTCTCCCTCAGCTTAGAGGTAGTAGCTGCTTTCTGCATTTGCCACTTCTGTACCCTTAGAGTCCTTTTTAGCTTCTTTTAGCAGTTAACCACCTTTTACTTGTTAATTTTTATATTAAAATTTCCCTGTTTAAAGTATTGGAATGATTAATATCTCCTGAGTGGATCCTGATTGCTACAATGAGTGAGGTTGAACATATTTTCATATGTTTATCAGCCATTCAGCTTTCTTCTCTTAATCATAGGTAGGTAGGTAGGTGGGTGGGTTGCTAGATAGACAGATAGATAGATAGATAGATGGATAGATAGATAGATAGATAGATGGTAGATAGGTAGATATATGGTAGATAGATAGATGGTGGATGATAGATGATAGATGACAGACAGAGAGATGATAGATAAATGATAGATGATGATAGGTAGATGATAGATGGATGATAGATGATAGATAAACAGATGATAGATAGATAGACAGACAATAGATGATAGATATGTGAGCTTCTTTTCTTGGGGGGGTAGTTTTTTTTATGTGTTTGGGATACCAATCCTTTGTCAGATGTATGCTTTGCAAATATCTTCTCTAAATCTGTGACTTATCTTCACACTCAATGGTGTCTTTTGACATAGAGAAATTGATCAATATTTTTGTTATGGTTTGTGCATTTTGTGTCTTAAGAAATTCTTCATTATCCTCATGTCATAAAGATTGTCTCCTATTTTTGTTATGAGAGTTTTAGAATTTTGCTTTTCCTATATTTAAGTCTTTAATATAACTGGAGTTTTTGTGTAAATAGAGTACAAGTTGAGAATATTATTTTATTTTTTTTCATATAGATAGCGATTCATGTCTCAGCACCATATATTGAATAGTCATCTTTCTCCGTGAATTTATAGTGCAAACTCATCCTTTAACAACTTATGATAAACATGATAAAATTCCTAGATTTTTTTATTCTGTTCACTTTGGCCAGTTTATCTAATCCAGTACCAATATCTGCTGTTTGACTTATGATGAATTAATAAGTTTTGAAATCTGGTAGGATAAATAAACACTCCATCACCCCTTCCTTCTTGTCCTTTAAAATTGTCTGTGCTATTCTTTGCCCTTCACTCTTCCATCTAAATTAGGATAACATTATCAAGTTCCAAGAAAAGCACTTTGGGGATTTCTTAGAATAGTATTGAATTTATTAATTAGTTTGGGCAAAACAGAAACAGTTACAATGATGAGTCTTTCCACATACAACCTGGTATTTCTCTCCATTTATTTAGGTCTATCTTCAGTACAGGTTTAAGATTTTTCTCCAAAATAGACCTGAATGAGTTTTGTTATATTTATTCCTATGCTCTGTGAAAGTAATTAAACAAGGAGGCCCGTTAGACTGAGGTGGCTCTGATGCCTTAGTGGCCTGTGTAAGCAAAACGTAAGCAAGGGTCAATGCACTTGAATCCGAGAAAATGAAACTTAAGAGCAACCAGCCACAAACAGCCAGCTAGGTAACTGCTTCGGCTACAGCCAATCAAATCTCTTCCTTGCTTGGCCTCCATACCTTCTCTACAAATCCTCTCCACACCCCTGTTGGTGGAGCGCTCCGAACCACTTCTGGTTTGGCACTGCCCAACTCAAATTGATTATGCTCAAATAAACTTTTGAAAATTTTAATGTGTCTCAGTTTATCCTTTAACAATACTATATAGATTTTTTTTGCTATACTGAATAAATTTTTAAAATCGTATTCTAATTGGTTTGATGGTATACAGAACTGCTATTGATTTTTGTGTAATAATTTTTGTATTCAGCAAACTTGATCTCATTTCTCAGTTCTAATAGTTTGTAGATTCTCGTACATTTTCTGAGTAGTTATTCACATCATCTGTAACATTTTGCTTTAACATTATATTTCACATGGAATAGTGGAACATTCGTAAAGACCAAGGTATTTAATCATCAAAATGGAATTCACTATTAAGGAAATACTCATGTTAGCATCTTCCCTAAAAAGAAAGATTTATTCCAGAAACAAACTTCAGCAGCATTGAGAGCCCTCGTGCGGAGGCAAGTCAAGTAAACCTCGCTCAACATCCACTCTTTAAAACAGCCCAGTTTGCACATTAACTGATTTAATCAACGTTGTCAGCTTTTAGTTAAGCTGAAAACTTTTGAAACTAAATTTATCTGTGTTTCAACAGAGTAGCAGGTGACTGTCATGTGACCTCCATCAAAGCTATAAAAAGAGAATACTCCCTTTTTCTTTTCTTACTTGTCGGTCTCTTTAAATTTATATCTAAAGGCAATTAAATAAAGATTTCAATGATGACCATCCGGACAAAAAAAAGGAAAGGAATAGAAATGATCAATAAACTCATAAAAATCAACTTCACTAGTAATAAAAAATGGAAATTAAAATATTGTTTTTACCCATGTAAAATTGTTACAGGTTTTTGATTTTGTTGTTGGTTTGTTTTTTTAAGGAGTAAGGAGGGTAAGAGGATTTTTTTTATTGTTTGGGTTCAGGGGAAAGAAACTCTCACAGATTTCTCATGGGAGGTATAAGCTGGTGAGCAATTGGCAATATTTACAAAAAGTCTTTAAATTGTAAGTGCCATTTTATCCAAGAATCCCCCTTCTATGCTTTAATTTTAAATAAAGAGTCAGCTCTGCGGTAAAGACAGAGATAAAAGGAGATTGATTGTTAATTATAATAACAAAAATAACACATCCAATAAGAAGGAATTTGTTCAATAAATTGTAATACATTCATATGATAAAATACTATTTAGCCATTTAAAATCATATCATAAAAGACTATTTCCTGAACTAGAAATAATTTTCCTAAGATATTGCCAAAGTTTTAAAAACCATTTGTATACTATAATCTCAATTTGAATCAAACTACATTTACATAAGAATAATAGCGTTTACTTACCGTGTGCCAGGCATATATACATATATGTATAAATTTATTTAACCTTCACAAAAATCCTATTAAAATGCTATTATTGGCACCATTTTACAGATGGAGAAGCCAAAGCACAGGGAAATTCAGGAATTTGTTTAAAATTAGACAGTCAGTGGGGCCGCCCAGTGGTGCAGCGGTTTAGTCCGCGCTTGGCAGCCCGGGGTTCGCGGGTTCGGATCTCGGGTGCCTGCGGATGCACTGCTTGTCAGCCATGCCGTGGCGGCGTCCCATATAAAGTAGAGGAAGATGGGCACGGATGTTAGCCCAGGGCCAGTCTTCCTCAGCAAAAAGAGGAGGATTGGCGACAGATGTTAGCTCAGGGCTGGTCTTCCTCACACAAAATGAATAAATAAATAAAATTAGACAGTCAGTGGCAAAGCTGGACACCCATGTGCACATACACACACACATACACACACATTTATGCCAGGAAAATAACATAGTAGTTATCTCTAAGCAGTGGGAGTATAGGTCATTTTTGTTTTCATATTTGTGCATGTTTTGTATTCTCTAAATTTCCTAAAACGGGCAGTTATTAATAAACCCAATAAATTATACAACTATAAAAATGAATATAAATATTTCTTATGAGAGCTGAAGGAAAAAGCCTACTTAATCATAGGTGATATAAAGGCGTTATTAATCCTCTTTATATGTGTTTTTTGTACCAACTTCTGGAAACTTAGCCCAGCCTCCATATTGATTTATATTTTGCTGTGTACGTTGTTTCTGTGAAAACAAAAACAAAAACAGCAAGCCATCCCAATGTGGCAGCTTTATTCCCACTGTCAGTTACATCTGGTGTTGGGGGAAATGTCCCACCCCTCCTGCCCCAAGAATAACTGATGTCAGTCTACAGCTCTGCAGGCGTTCACTCATTACCCTCAGCCAGAAAGCAATAGGTTCTGTAAGGAAAAATATTGCCCCATTAAACAAAGTGTCACCATTGAAGAGCAATCATTCTTTTTTATTTTTCCTGTAAGGTTATCTTAATAAGTCACTCATAACACTTATCTCCCGGGAAACATCGAGCTCATAGTGGAAGACTGTTCAACAGTACGAATCTGGTACAAATAGCACAGGATGAACGTTTCCAACCGTGAAGGGTCCGTATTTATTAAAAATCTATACAAGGCAAAGATCATTGCAAGCTACCTACCGTTAGTGAAAAACTAATTTATTCTTGCCTTTTCAGTCCTCCATATGCAGCTTGTCACAGTAGAAGCTATCTTTCATCACACCAGAGGAAGCTAAGTAAAACCTAATTGGCAAACCCAAATTTGATTTGTGAGACCAAAGATTTGCAAGAAATAATGAGTAATTGGCATTTTACACTATCATCATTTTAACATCACTAGACTATAATTCTCTAATGAGGTGAGTGAATCCGTTTTATTGCCTTTCCTCCAACCTGGGATTGGTGGGAGAATTTCCAAAGAGAGTTACAATGAAATCTGCAAACTATAGATTCTTGTTGCTATGGGGACCCCACACTCATACACAAGAAGAGGTGTCCACGGGATGGATCACCAGCTGAGTGAGCTAGGCCCAAAACTACCTACGCTCTTGTTTTTACATTTGCTGCTTTCTGCTCAACTGGAATTTGTTTATAATATAGACTTACTGACAAAATCATCATTGAGGTCAAACATAAATTTGTACCATTCAGTGCAGAGCAAAAAGAAAATGCTATTGGGAACATTTACCAAAACTTGGCACCTGACAAACCCTGAGCATGGGACTCAGTGCATGAAGTTTGGAATAATTCATACTGGAAACCCAAACTTTTAAACTCACTATATTTTGTTTTTTCAATCCAATACTAGTCTTTCATTGAGGAACCCTTTTCAAGAAAGAAAATGAAAGTCACGCAAAGGAAAATAAATATCTACTTGCTTATCGATCACCTGATTTGGGGTGGTTATTATATTTTTCCAAAGTAGCGTTGCATTTCATTTTCTTATAGATGATAGGATTAAGATTTGCTTTAGTTATCACACATAACTAACTGTATTAGTTGTCTATTGCTGAGTAACTAATCGCCCCCAAAATTTGGTGGCTTAAAACAACAAAATTTATTATCTCACAGTTTCTGTAGGTCAGGAAACCAGATGTAGCTTAGCTGCGTCCCATGCTTTGGGGTCTCTCACAGGCTGCAGTCAAGGAGTTGGCCAGGCCGCAGTCCTCTCAGTGCCCACCTGGGGAGGAATCCACTTCCAAGTTTATTATGTGGTTGATGGCAGGAATTCATTCCTTGTGAGTGGTGGCACTGAGGGCCTTCCTTGCTGGCTGTCGGCCAGAGGCCACCCTTGGTTTCTTGTCCATGAGCCTCTTCCCCATGGTTGCTTGCTTCATCAAAGTGAGAAAGCCAAGAGAGATTCTAGCGAGAGAGGGCATCTGACCAAGATGGAAGTCAGAGTGTTTGGTAACCTGGTCATGGAAGTGACATCCCATCACTCTTGATGACTGTTTTAGAAACAAGTCACTGGGTCCAGCTCACACTCCAGAGGAGGGGATTACACAAAGTTGTGAGTACTCTCTTAGAATTCTGCCCACCACACATTATAAATCGTGAAATTAAAGCATGCTCAGATTCATGAGTATTACAAACCAAATCCTTGTTTCTTTCATTTCCATTTTTAAAGTAACTTTCATAAAAAGTATACAATGATTCCAAGGTTTTAAACACACATGTACACACACATAAGAGATGGGTGAGAGAGAGAGAAATCAACCTGGAATTTAGAGTTCCAAGATAAGAGCAGAATAAAGCATGGCATTCCTTAAAAATCTTTTTTTAAGTGACGCTTAGGACAGAGATAGAAGCCACCTGACTTTCATGACAGCTTCTCTCAGCCCAGCCAGGTGGATCCCTCAACTGGTTCAGGGGGCAGAGTCCCACCAGGGATTGATCCCCGCTTTGTTCCCCCAGTGCTGCAGCACCTCACATTCCTAAGGACAGCAGCCACCTCCATGTTGGGGGTGAGGTGACAGAGAGGATGTGGGCCAGGGTCTCTGCAGCCAGTCCTCTTCTCCAGGTGGGAGGAAGACTGTCTATTCTTTTTCCAGTCTATTGCTTATGGTCGAATTTGATAACCTTCCTTTCACAGAAATGGATCCCAATATTCCCAATCAAGTGTTTGGGGTTGATTTGGTTTGATTTTGAAATCAAAAGCACATTAGAAATGTTTGTTTTTCTGATTGTTCTGTCTGCTTTGAAATCAAAACATCCATTTAGGGCATTAAATGACTTCTTTGTTCTGAGATCTATGGCCCTCACCTGATGCAAAGGTCATTCAAAAGGAGAGGAAATGAGAAAAAAAAAATGGGTCAGAGGCTTCTTTTGTTATTAGTTCAAAATATTAATCTAGCACATAGGTCTGGGTTTGAGACATGAAGATCATTTTTAAACTCCCCAAGTGATTCTGATTCATTGTCATGTTTGAGAGCCCCTGATTTTCAGCATCTGTTCTGTGGCTGGTTTAGTGGGTAACTATTTGGGTTCAGATCAGTGCCACTAGCTGAGTAACACCGGGCAAATGATTGCTTTATATCTCAACTTTCTGATCTATAAAGAGAATATTTTATGTAATCTACATGATTATTAGGAGTGAATAATACATATACATATAAAGCTGTCACCTCAGTGCCTAAAACATTGTAAATACACAACAAAGGTGAGCAGTGATAATAATTATAACCACATATTAGAACATAATAGGCATTAAATATGATTCAATTGAGGTACATAACATCTCCCAGATAACCCCCCGGGATTATTTTTAGGATATAGTCATGCGTCATAACGACGTTTCAGTCAATGATGGACCGCATAGATGATGGTGGTCCCATAAGATTAGCACCATGTAGCCTAGGTGCATAGTGGGCTACACCACCCAGGTTTGTGTAAGCACACATGAGGTTCTCACCATGACGCAATCGCCTAACGATGCATTCCTCAACACATCCCTGTCCTTAAGTGACCTGTGACTGTATTCCTGGATTATTTTGAGGATACGTGTTACAGTACTTTTAAATTATTTAAATCTTAAGTAAATTATTATTTAAGTAAACTATTTACTAATGAATATAAAGGCATGGTTTTATTTTATCCTTTCATCCATTCAAGCACTGTTCTGGGCCCCGGGGATGCAGGAGTGAACAAGACACACAAGGCCCCTGACCCCTGAGTGCTATGCTATAATGGGGGAGACAGACAATACACACAGAGCATTTGTAACATGATGTCTGTTAGTGATGAGTTTTATGGAGAAAAGACAAGCTGGGCAGAGGGACGGACGACTGTTCTGTTGGAGGAGTGTTGAGCATCCATCTTAAATAGGACAAGGAAGAAAGGTGTCTCAGTGGAGCTAACAGCTGAATAGAGATCTGAAGGAAATAGGGGGTGAGTGATGGGAAATTCTGGGGGAAAAGCACTCCAGACGAGGGCACAGCAGGGAACGGCCCTGGGGAACACTGCGAGCCTGTTCCGAGAAAAACACAGAGATGACGTGGGCCAGAGCCCCACTGAGCAAAGGCAGGGTGGTGAGTGGAGAGGCCAGAAGGTGAGCAGGGGCCAAGAATCTTACAGTGATTTCCTCTGGGGTCTGGTTTCTTTCACGTAGCACAATGTTCTCAAGGTCCACCGGGTTGTAGCATGAATCAGAATTCAGATTTACATTTTTAAAGGATCATTCTTGCTGCTATGGTATGAACTCAAAGTAATGGTGCCAGAGTGGAAACAGAAAAAACAATGGGACAGAGAATGGTGTGCCCTGGGGAGAAGACGGAGATTTAGTTCAGGATATGGCACTGGAAGTGCAGAGAAGGGACAAGATTAGTGATCAATCTATCTACTTATCTAGATTGATCATCTATCTATCTTCACCTATGTGTTTGTGTGTGTACAGAGAGATAATGTGTCTATGTGTGTGTGTGTGCACACGTGCACGTGCACAACTTGGATGGCCAGCAGTGGCTCACCTCGGCCAGGCTGTCAGCACTGTTGATTTTCAGTCAACTTTCTCTGCCTTGTGCTGCTGTCTCAGCCCTCCAGCCCCCAAATCCCAGACATCTCCAGGCATCTGCTAGAGCCCAAGAAGCAAGTCATAATGAGAGTTTTAAAATGTTGTCAGTGAGAGTGTTCATGTTGGGAGAAGTGTGGAATCTCCCAAGATGGCGGACAACACTCAATCGGATGTTTAATTCAGGTTTTGTTTAAAGCACTAGTCTCATGTCTTTAGACAGAATTTATGGCATAAACCCTTCTCTGCTCACCTCCCAGTGAATACTTCTTGAATCATGTAGGTGTCCAGCATTCTACCAAGCATTGTGGGGAGATAAAAACTATAAGATATGGTCCTTGCTTTTTAATCTAGTGTGAGGTATAAGGCGTGCACACATGAGATAATGAGAAAATAATTTAAGACCAATTTAAAATTAAATCCAGAACAGGGATAAACCAGCAGATCCTCTACAAAAGCGTGGTTAAAATACTAGTGTGTTGCAATCAGTTCTTAATTTCTTTCAAAGCAAACTCCATTGTGACAGATTGTATTTTCCAAAGGTGACTGCAATAACACCTCTGATCCCATGTGCTCTTCTAGAATCTTATCACTCACCATCAAGAGGTAGCATTAACGTTCCCTCCCCTTAAACTTTTGATACTGCTTCAGCCAATAGAGTAGGAAAGATCAACATTATGTGACTTCTGAGGCAAAGTCATTTTAAGAGTGCCTTGTTTTCTTGGGAAGTTTGCTCTTGGAAACCAGTTATCACCTGTGAGAAAGCCCAAGCAGCCCACAGAGAGGCCCACATGGAGAGGAAGCAAGGCCTCCACCTCCCAGCTCTGGCTGAGCTTCCAGCCAGCAGTCAGCCATGTGAGTGAGCCATCTTGGATGCAGACCCTCCAGCCCCCCACTGAACCACCCCTACAGACAGCCAGTGGACCCATCCCACTGAGCCATACCCAAATTGCAGATTTGTGAGCAAAATTAATATTATTGTTTCAAGCCACTAAATTCTAGCTGGTTTATTTCTCAACGATAGATAAATCGAACAGCCCATAATACCAAACTCCACTTCCACTTTTATTCAGCTGGCCTTTCTTAAATAGAAGAGAAGAAGACAGAGTTAACATTAGAACCCTGGAAAATGAACACAACCCACAATCTGTCTCAATTCGGCCCAATCGCACAAAGACTAACTGTTCCCAGTGTGCCATTTATAGTTACTCAGTACATATAAAATGATTTTATAAATACTTTGCAACAAAATGAGTTTGCAGATCCAGAAAATACTCCTCTGTAGTTTTGTCAAGATCTGCATATGCCCAAAGCAGAAGTAGGCATGTTAAGTAAGTAGGAAATGTTAGAAACATCTATGTTGGGAAGTAGGAAATGTTAACAACATCCATCTTGCTGAACAAAGGGAATACGTTTTTCATGCTACAGAGTTTAGAGAAGGGGAAAACGGATGAGAGTTGGGGCAGTCAAGGAAGACATCCTGAAGGAGGGGGAACTTGGGCTGCATGTTGAGGAAAGGGTTGCACTTGGACAGGCAGGGTGGACTGTGTGCCCAGTAAAGGAAGTACTGTGCACAGATGCCACAGGAGGGGATACAGGCCCGGTAGCTCTTCTACTGGTCTAGAAGAGGAGAAATCTGAAAAAGGAGTGAATGAAAAAGTGAGGCCAGACTGCTTACAAAGCTAAAATGTAAACTCCTTTATTATTGGTTTTAAATCTGGATGGCAGTTTCAGTAATTGCTACCAATTCACCTGTGGGATTTATATGCATTAATTAGGATCCAAATAAATCTCTTTTTCATGGATTTTCTCTCTCCCAGCTTCTGAGATGTGCAACAGCACACTTCTTATTAAAAGGAACTTAACTATTTTTTTTCTCAAACAGCTCCTCAAAATTTAAAAAACGCATATTAGTTATGCTTGTGTCTCTAAAATAAATTCAATATTTCTATAATAGGAAGAGTCTAATGTCTTAAATTAGTTTCTCAGTTGTTCCAGTCTTTCTTATTAATCCTAATAGCTTGAGTAAAACCCATGACAACTGTATGCATCAGCTGACAGACAGTTTCAAAACTGCAGGAGGATGGCCCCAGTTTGAGTACCTCTGCTCCCCACCCTCACTTCAGAATCCAATTCCTAGTGTCAGCTTAGACCTTCCCAGGGCTTAGTATGTACACATTCATTCATTTTCCCATTAAGTAACATGTTCTAGGCACTCTTCCAGTCACTAATGTCTGTGACTAAGTCCCTGAAAAAATGACATGTTGGTCTCTGGGAACAGATATCAATTTCCAAGGTCTTTGAGGTAGCCTGGTACATCGTCTCCTCTTACTGTTCAAATTCGGAACCCAAGAAGATCAGATATGTGGCAGGTCAAAGTATCACTCAGATACCTCTGGATTGGAGGATGTGGTTGATATCTGTGGACATGAGAATTTCCCAATACTGAATCCCAGAAATCAATAGACAAGCCCTGTGTTGGACCAGGAAGGTTTCATTAACACATACTGTGTTGCATCCCCAAATGGCAGTGCCTCTCTCTGGAAGAGCAGAATGGAGGGTGCTCCTGGCTCCTGAGAGCAAAGGGGACATAAGGGCTACAGCTGCACATGCCCAGTTTCTCTTGCCAGACTCCCAAACAGTGAGAATGTAGCAAGAAGGCAGAAATCTTGTGGTCAGAGAATTGCTTGCACGTAGAACAGAAGTAGGCAAATTATGGCCCATCACGTGGTTTTGTACAGCCTGCAAGCTAAAAATAGTTTTCACATTTTTAATGGTTGAAAAAATCAAAAGAAGAAGAATATTTTGCGACACATGAACATTACGTGAAGTTTAGGTCTCAGTGTCCACCATAAAGTTTTACTGGAATGCAGCCGTGCCCGTTTGCTTACATACCGTCTCTGGCTGCCGTCACACCACAGCGGCAGAGCCGAGTGGACACAACAGAGACTGGATGGCACATGAAACCTCAAATATTTGTTCTTTGGCCCTTTACGGAAAAAGCTTCCTGACCCCTGACAAAAACGGAAAACTCTGGGGTGGGGAAGAAGCCTTCTCCCTGGGAGTTTCCTGGGATGGGATCTCCTTCAGTGTCTGTCTTTGCCTGGGGACCAACATTCCCTCAGCCCCTGTGACTTTCCTTAACCCCCTTATCTAATTAACTGCCATTTGTTTTCTGTTTATTTTTCTTTTAAAATGTCTTTGAAATTTTCCTTCCATTTTTCCTGCTATTGCCCTAGCTTCACCATTTCACACCAGGATCCCTGCAACAATTTCCAATTAGACATCTTAATTCCAGTATCGCCACAGTCTTTTAGAATTGAAAATAACTTTAGAGATTTTCTGTTAAATCTCCTCATTAGCAAAATGAGGAAACTGTTACTCTGTGAGGCAAAATGACTTCCTCAAATTTGCAAATGTAATTTGTGATAGACTAGGACTGGACCCCAGATCTCCCCAACAACAGCTCAGTGATTTTTCTACCACGGCGTGCTCTTTTCATGTTGCCCTTCACACGAAATGTTTAATGACCCTTATTGATCAAGTCAACTTCATAATCCAGACCAGATATCAGAAAACTATAGTCCATGGCCAAATTTTGCTCTCTACCTGCTTTTTGTAAATTAGGTTGTATTGGAAAGCAGACATGATCATTTGCTTACCTATTGTCTATGGCTGCTTTTACACAACTGTCTATGGCAGAGTTGAGCAGTTACACCAGAGATTGTGTGGCTCACAGAGCCTCAAATATTTATTATCTAGTCCTTCACAGAAAGAGTTTACACAGCCCTGATCTAGACTCACTCAAAGTAATCTACAGTATCCCCTGGCACTTTCTGTGGCACAGATGGCTAGTTGTTCCCTATATCCATTCTTACCTTCTACAGTAGCAAAACCTCTGATTTTTGTTTTAGCTAAGCACGTGACAACCTGAAATGAAGGCTACATTTCTCAGCTTCCCTTGCATCTCAGTGTGGCCCATGGAATCCATGAGAATCCAGTGGACTTGTGTAGGCAACTTACAGGAAGTGTCTCAAAGGAAGGAAGGGTGCCCTTCTCTTCGCTTTGCCTCCTTCTTTCTAGCTAGAATGATGCCCAGGTAACTGGAAAAGCCAACGTGCACAATAAGGTGATTTTGGACACGAGTTAATAAATGCCAGAGCAACAGGGTGGAAAGACCTTGGGTTTTTGACATCAGTGTTTCTACCGTCCTCAGATCATATATGTCTGCATTTTTACATGACTGAGAAATACAATTCTATGTTAAACAAGATCCTCTGTTAATTAGGATTTTTCTGTCACTTGTAATTCATCCTAAATGATATACATTCCAACAGGAAATTTCTCTTGCGGACAAGCCACCACCCTGATACCTTGCTGCGTTGGCTAAGCTTACTCCACACCACCATTCTTCTGCCGGTGCTGCTAGCTCCTGCTGGCCTGCCCACTCTCTCCTCCTCCACTGGACCACATTTTACCAATTAATCAAAGCAGCTGAGGTTCTATCCACATCTGGAAGCATATTTCTTCTTTTTTTCCTGTTTACAGTTAAGTGCCATATATGTGGACAACTGAGATCTCATGCTGTATTCTTTGAGCCACGTGTTTTGGTCCTTTATGCTCAATAAGAATGCAGACTTTTAAACGATTAGGATCATTTCTTTTGTTTTATCTTAGTTTCCAGGGTCCCCATAGTATAGGTAGCCACAAAATACTTGATGAATTTATTTGAATAAATTTGGGCAAAAGTGAGACATACTTACTCATGGGTTCCCAGGCTCTCGTTCGTTAAACTCAGAATGTCATCCAACACCTGGGTCATAACGTTTAAACCAGCCAAAGGAAGATCTGTCCCAGGATAGGTCATCAGAAACTGCACGTGATGGACATTTAGGCAGAGAGTGATGTGCTGCCTAGTAAAGCCATGTGAGACAACGCACATCACCATCCTGCATGATAAACTGGACAGGTGTGCCATGCTTTCACTGAAATAAGTGGTTTAATTCCACATTCAAGTTCTTTTTCTGTTATTTATGAGATACTTCGAGGCCCTGGAAGCTACACAGCCATATCTTCTGCCTACGTGATAGCACATTAGGCAGATCTATTTAAACTAAAGAACAAAAAGCTAATCAGATACTGTTCATACTTGTCCCAGTTAGTGAAGCAAACAAGAATATACTGGCTTGTCAAGGACTTGAACGTCAGAGCTCAAAAGTTTCCTGAACCAACATTCACAAAGTTTGCTCCACGGGAGATTGCAGAAGGTAAACTGAATCTTGTTTATCTACATTTATACAATTTATGGTTTAGGGCCATTTATACAAACCCAGCCTACAGTTCTTAGATGGTGATGTGTAGTCTGTCTATTCACATTAGCGTACAACAGCAGAGCTCTTAGAACATTCTTACACATGAATTGATTCCAGTGTCAGCCAGAGCCTACGTACAGATAAGTGCAGGGAGCTGCTGAAGGGAAGATCAAGTGAGAGTCATGCAAATACTGATTTTCTGAGCACAGAAGGGTTGCTTGCTCCCAAGTCTTGTCCTTACCTTGAAGGAGCTCTCTGGCCACCTCCCCCGGGGAGGCTGATGGTTGCCTGTCTGCAGAGGGGAGTGAGACTGTAGAGAAGCAGAACTTGTCAGATGGATGTCACGGCAACAGAGTGGCTCTCAAGTCTTTTTTTTGTTTTGGTGAGATTGTTCCTGTCCATATCCCCAAAGGCTTATTCTCCCAGTTTCACTGAACATTTTGTTCAAGTTTTCTAAATTTCTTTGTCAGTTTTTGTTACTTTTTGAAGTTCTTGTCAGAAATTTTCTTTTTATTAAAGAGAATGAGTCATTAAGACTTAAAGTTTGCATTGTTTCCACCAGCCTCGGTTTGAGAGACAAATCTCACTCGTTCACCCTGATTCGTGCCTTCAACCCAGCCCTCCTGCTGTTAGAAAAGCCGCAGCCGACAGATGCTTCATTCTTAGGCCCCAACCCCAAGGTAACCGTGAACACAGGAGCAAAAGGCACTGCCATTTAGTTTAAGGTAACACTTCTTATGTGTCTTTGGTCCCCTCTACGTTTCTGCCCCGTCTATCCTGGCCATTCTATCCCAGTCCACTCCCGGGCTTTCTCCTTCCTCTCCTCCAGTCGGTTACACTTATCTCATCCCCTGTAAACACTCTTCCCTCCTTCGTGAGCCCTCCCTTAACGGTGGTTATGTTGGGGAAAAATAAAAAATAAAATAAATAAAATAAAATCTTCTCCCAATACCTCTCCACAGAGGTAGTAGAGAAAGAAAATACTTTTATTACTGAATAAGCATTAAACCGGAACATTATGCAGATTGTCACAGGCAATCCACTGAGAGAATGTAAAGAAACAAATTCCACGCTTTTATACAGACAAGAGGAGACAACCCTCCCCAGATATGTTCTCCAGATAAATAGTAACTAGTCCTTAAGTTAGAGGACTTGACAGCACCCTTTTCCACACACAGTTCACCCTGGTTTTACCTGGTAACTGGGGTGACCACCAGGGTTAGCTAATTGCCTTTATCCACAGGACAAACTTCTATCTTTACGACAGGAGGCAGTTTTGCGGCTTGGAACAAGGCACCCACCCACGCTAGGCTCCAACCCTCCCACAGGGACCGGGAAACGGGGGACCATCTCCCACGAGGCTTACATTTCAAAGGGATGGTCCCCTGGTCCCTGAGAAAGACATTCCCAGGTCATAAACTGACAAAAAGCCCATCTAGTTTTCAAAAGGATTTCTAAAATTTAAAAGAAAGGAGAAAGAACTTACAAAATTGCAGGTTTTCTAAAGTAAATGCTCTAAGAAAAGGAACAGAGAGAAGTCTTATTTTCTACAGGGAGAATTAGGCCTCTCGTTTTAAATTGTATCTGTGCTTGTAATCATACGTTACCTTTAACCCCTGTTCCACCTGGTCTAATCACGTGTGACGAGGCGGGAGAGGCCCGGAGGCCCGTTACGGGAAAGCTCCAAAGAGGAGGCTGCGGGGACAACTGGGGAGAAGAGGCCCGGCTCTGAGGGGGGAGGACAACATGGCTCCGGCAGCAGTTCAGAAACTCTCAGACGTCACTCAGGGTGAAGTGTCAGGTGGGTTCTTGGGCCCCACCCCAGACTTTCGCTTTCAGAAAGTTTTGCGAACTTAAGTTTAGAGTCCAGGACATATAATTTAAAAAACTTTACCTAGCGATTTTGATGTGCAGCCGGGTTTAGGAACCACTCAGCGGGGCGTGAAAATGTGAGTGTCTCTCTCCTTTTCCCTTGAGTCGGTCCCGCAGAGTTTGCACTAAGATCCAGGAGAAAAGAGAGCTGTCACTTTAGATTTCACACATAAGTGACATCACACAGTATTTGTGGAAACAGAGAGTAGAATGAGGGCTAGCGGGGGCTGGGGGTGGGGAACTGGGGAGACACTGGTCAAAGGATACCAAGTTGCAGTTAGAAGATGAGGAAGTGCTGGAGGTTTAATGCACAGCATTGTGACTATAGTTAACAATGTTGTATAATATACTTGAAAGTCGCGAAGAAACTAGATCTTAAATGTTCTCATCACAGGAAGGAAGTGATAATTATGTGACTTGACGAAGGTGTTAGCTAACGCTACAGTGGCAATCACACTGCAATATATAAACGTATCAAATCAACACGTTGCACACCTTAAACTTACGCAATGTTATATGTCAGTTATATCTCAATAAAAAAAATAATAAAAAGAACAGAACAGAAAAGAAAGCCGGGGCTGCTGCTGACGGTTCCTGCCTCCCTCCCACCTGTGTCATGAGATTTGAGAGCTGGACTTGAGGCAGGGCCCCAGGGCTTCTGGGGCGGCAACAGAGACCAGAACAAGAGGAGGCTGTAAGAGTCACAGGAGAGGACACTTCCCGGAGATGGGAAAGTTTTGCGTGGGAAGGGAAATCCAGGGATCTCGAAGTGGAGACTCAGATCAGCCTGCCATTATCCTTACCCTCATCCTCTTGATTGTCTTCATCCAGACTCTTAAATCCATAGACAAAAAGCCAAAGGTGAGCACACCACTTCTGTGACAGGTGACTGACAGCAATAATTCAGCACAAAGCTTGGTTGAAGGCTGGGATTTCTGAATAGCATTTGGACCCTCAGGGTTTATAAAACGTGAATTTCTCAGCACCTGCAGATAAACTGGAAAGCCTACAAAAGATGTTTTCAAGATTTCCTGGAAGGGAGGCAGCGCTGCGTGGCAGCAGCGTCCTGTCTAAAGAACAGATGGTCTAGAATTAGTGTCTTGAGCACAATGGGGCTGAGCAGAGAGATGGGAGGGCAAGGTAAAGTGCATGGGGGTATTTTTATAAAGCAGTATGATTTAATAAACAACAAGGGGGAAAAATCAAAGAGATATGATGTAGGATTTAAGATGCAAGATGGACTGGGATCAGAGATAAAATTAAACATAAATGCTTCTGGCTCATACTAGAGTATTTGAGTCTGAGTATTATATGAGTAATATGAGTCTTTCATAACCCTATCCACCAAGGAGAAATATATCCATCCAAAATCACAAAATTGGAGTAAATACCAGCCCACGTCACTGGAGTAATGAAAATAAAACATAAGAAATGGTAGTGACTCCTATTTTCAAATGAAATTCAGCCTCATCTGATAATTACTAGGACAATGATAATTGATAACTGATAACGACTCAAACAATGACCTCACGTTGAGTGAGTGGGCTACTGGGAACATACTTGTAAAGAATGCCCTAATGAAAACTGTCATTTGTGGAGCACCTACTGTGTGCCAGGCGGGAGCCTAAGTGTCCCCCACACATCATCTCAGAAGTGCTCAGAGTAATCCTAAGGATTAGGGGTTATTTACATTTTATGTATATGGAGTCTGTGTTTCTGAGAAATAAATTGCCCAAATTACACAGCTACGGAATGGTGGAAGCAGAATTGAACCTGGGGGCTGATGGACGCAAAGCCCTATGAGTGTTCACTGTTTCTAGTGTAGATTCTGTGGGTTGGGTTTCCCATAGGCTTCTGCCTGTAATTCATTCTACACGGTCATGAGACTGAGGAGCTCTCTGATAGTCCTTTTCGCATTCAACATGCAATCGCTGGAAGATTCCAGTCATCCAGTTATTTTCAGAAGGGCAGTCTTTCATTCTAACTTCCAATTTTCTACTCAATCAGCAGTCTCCAAGCTTTCTCTATGATGTTCCCCGATTGGTACAAAATTTTTGATCATGCAGTACCAATATGTGTATATTTATTTATTTATAATTTTATACTAACATATTAATACATTGCTTACATTATAACACTTGCCCAAAGATAGAATAATTTTTAAATGAGACTAAATAAATATTTTCAATATAATATTTTCAGTACTTTAAAGTTTTATTTATCAACATTGCCCAAACATATTGAGTGCCATGTGATTGAATTCTCTACCTTACTTTTGAAACTCTTCATTCAATATCTTCTTATACATTAATTAGCTTCTAGGTCAGTTTCTAAGTTCTGTATACTTTGACGTCTGTATGAGGCTATGTCACTCTTTAAAGGCAAATATTCAACTAGTAAATATTCATTTTCCCTGATTTCAATCAACTGTCCTTGAAAACTCATTAGACAGTGCTGCTTGTTTATATTTTTAGCAAATGGGTTCAAATAGACAATAAAATATGAAATATTTTTAAACAGTTTAGAAAATTCTGTTTCTAAGCTTCTTAAATGTGTGTGTGTGGTGTCTGTGTGTGTATGTGCGTGTGTGTATATATGACTCTTTATCAATGGCACACTTATTGCTGAAATGATGAAAAGGTTTCCAAATATCCATTTTCAATATATTCTTTCTATAGCACAAAAGGCAGTTATTTTCTCACTTGCCGTTAATATGAAACCTGCACGTGGATGATTGTGAACGTATTTGGTGGGCCCCGTCAGATCTGAGCAGATGATTACTTCTTTTAACCGTGGAACGTGGCTGACGAAGAGCACCTACCAGGAGAGGAGTCAGCTCTACCACCTCCTCGTGGTGCACATGTGCTTATATTATTGATATCATTTTGAACTACAATCTCCATACGCATATTTTAAGCCTCTTTCCCATTTCCTGAGGTATATTTAGTTAAAGCTCAATAACAAATTCTGTAAATCCCTTTATCCAGCACTGTGACTGTGTGACAGGGCCCTGATTAGACATGAGAAGGTGCCCCTCAGAGCAGAACTGACCTTTTGGGGCAGGAAACCTGACTTACTGTACATAATATGCCCTGGCCCAAGACACAGGGTCACATGAGGCAGCCAGTGCCCACCCAGAGGTGACACTTAGTATGGCTTAATTCCTTTTTTAAAAAATTAAAAATAAATACAAATAGAAGTTATAATATTTCCTTCATACACTGTAATGAGCACCCACACCCCTCTCTGGAGATGCAGAGTAGACAGCTCCACCCAGATGCTCTGCCAACACCCCGAACAATCTATCCACATCACAACGCCTCTCCTTTTTATTTTATGCCACAGACCAAAACATATCCCTTTCCCTATCAGGAAAAGGGATATTAAATACTAAATACTGTTATTAAATACTAAAATATTAAAATAGAAATGCCAACAATCAAGAAACATTTGTTGAGCACTAACTAGGAGCCAGCACTGTGCCAGTGACACCATGAAAATTAAAACCAAATGTCAATATCCTTAATCTACAATGTGCTTTTATAAATTGATAAGAAAAAGTGACAATTTCCTAGAAATGTATTCGAAAGATTCATTAGTAATCAAATAAGCAGAACTTTTTAAAGAAGAGAGACCACTTTCTATCAATCAAGTTACACGATATATTTTAGATGGCAACACTTTATGTCAGTGACAAAGAGAATGTCCTCTTTGGAAGACCATTTGACAAAATTTATCAAGAATTTTAGAAATGTTGGTGCCATTTTAAACTGTGATTAACAATGTCATTTCCATAAAGTTATTCTAAAGAATAAATTACATCATAGGTATACAGAAAAATTGATTAAAAAATTAATCTAGTAAGAAGATGGAGACAATTTAAACATCCAACAATTGGGGATTAGGTAAATCAATTGCAGTGGATCCAAAAGATGGACAACCATGTGATTATTAACATCAGCTTCTGGAAGAATATTTAATGGTAGGGGAAAGTGTTCATGATATAACTGTAAGTGAAAAAAAGGCAGGGTATAAAAGTATAAAGGATGATCTCAATTTTGTAAAAAAAATTCTTAAAAAATAAGAACGGAAGAAAACACATTTTTAACAACATATGTCTCTAAGTAATGGGGTTATAAGTGGCTACTACTTAATTTTCTTTGCTCTTTCATATTTTTAAAAATGTCTACAGTGAATACATATGTACACATATGTATATATACACATATATGCATACATTTGTATATTGCATATATTTACACATTTTATCCACTATAAACATTTTAAAAAATATGAAATGTATTTGGATTTTCTATGCTATGCAGCCAAAAAAAAAATCCTGTATATGTGTATATACAGGGTTTGATTTAGCTGCATAGCATAGAAAATCCAAATACATGGCCTAAGCAAGATATTTCCCTCCCCTCACAGAGGTCTAGAGGAAGGGACTCGAGCTGGGATGGCAGCTCCAGACTTATCAACGACCTGCGCTCCTCACACGCTCCTGTTCTACCAGCATAATGTGGCTTCCTTCCCCAGGGTTGTTATCGCACAAAGGGCACGATCTGCTCGCCGCAAGACAAAAGCCAGTTGTCAAGAGACAAGATGGTGGAAAAAAAGAAAGGGTTTCTTACAGCTTGCTAGCAAGGGGGAAGATGGCCAACTAATGTCTCAAAGAACCATCTTCCAGAACAAAGACTACGGGCCAGTTATATAGGGGGCTGGTCTCCAGGTGGGGGAGGCATCTGGTCTCAGGATGGGGGCATCCCTCTACCCTTAGTTCCTGGCAGTCTTTTGTTTTGCTGGATATGAATCAGAGACAGGAGCAATGCCCTATACCCTGGTCTTTCAGTTGTCCTTGATGATGACTGTCAGCATCAATTCTCTGCCCGGGGGTCATCACATTCCTCAGGAACTCAAGAGAACAAGGTTATCAACTTATGGCAGCTGGGAGGGGCCACAAACCCACAGAGCCTGTCTGGGCTAGTTAATCAGAGGTCACTCAAATTTACAATATGGTTTTTTTTCTATAATATGGCTTCCCTTACATCAATCTTGTGTTGAGACGGTATCAGGGTCCGTTCTATGTGCATCCCCGCAGGAAGAAGGATGAATGAGGCATGAAAGGGCATACGTTCTACACAGGTAGACCCCTTGGAGGAGCCTCCCTGAGGCCCTACACATCTCCCCACCACCACTCTCTGCAAGCTGGCAGCTGGAGACTTTGTCTAGACATACAATGCTGCTTGGAGCAAATTCCAGGTTTCCTCCCAAGGAAGTAAGAAAGAATGGCATTTGAGTAGGCAATTAGGAGGCTCTGCTACTTATAATAATAATAAAACTTCCTTTTAAACTGTTCTTTAAAGCGTAATGGTGGCAGAACAACAATAGGAACCTACATGAGAGACAAAGAATGGAGGAGAAAATAGGAGACAGATAAAAAGTTAAGAATCACAGAAATCAGAGATTGTTCTGACAACCGTCAGAAGGAAAGATAGGCTCAGCAGTGGATTCAACATCAGTGATGCAGAGTCTCCAATGTGCCCTCTACCACCTTCCAAAAGTACATTCAAAGAAAAATGAATTGAAAGAGAGAAAGAAAAATATGAAGGACTACAAATCCCAATCCGCCACTCACTCTTCCTTGTCTCTTCCCAGGATGCCCAGGAGTTAAAGTGAATGTGGGGACAGAGTCTACACTGGCAGAGTCTGGTTCTTCTCCTTCTCCATGTGTAAAACAGAGAAGGCTAGAATTACCATAATGTGTAACTTTTATCTCAAATAGATCAGTGACATCTGCTCTCCTACTCCACAGGGTTAATATTTCTATATAACACTTGCCATTAGATAAATTTCTTGCTTTTATATGGATTTAAATATGGATATGTATATGTGTGTGTGTGTGTTTTCTAGCCATAATGAGCCATTCTTCACAATAATCTCAAAAGTGTATTATGAAATTATCAAAGCAAAAGGATTTTAAATTCATTTTGAAGTTAAATGTTAAATTTTATATCCAGTGCATGATTTTAGAAAGTTGGAGCAGGGGGAGTAATAGAAAGCCTTAAAACTAAATAAACACAAAGGATTATCCCAGCTTATCTAGTCGTATAGTTAAAGAAGTCATAAGAGAATACAAGAATTTCCCATGTAAATTATAGATCAGCTCATTGTAAGACTTGAGCATTCTGAGTGAACAGGTTGGTCGAAAAATCCAAAGAGAATTTGATGCCTGAGTGTAAAGAGAACCACGATGTTCATTCTAAAGAGGACAATTAGAAGATGCTCCAAATTGAAGCACAGAGGTCTTCTGTCTCTTCAGAGCTGAAGCTGAATATATTATCATGATATTCCTTTCCATGCCATCCCAATGATTTGGGTTTTCTTTGAGAAGTGCGAGATTGTGTATATATTTGCAGAGAGCTTATTTTGCAAAGGAAACATAGGAATAAAAATATCTACAAATAGCTGCTGACATTTTCCATGATCAATAGAGGATCTCCAAGTTCCCCTAAGAGTGAAGCCCCTTCCTATTCTAAGCAACCAGATTTATTATAGGAAACCCGCTCCTACCAAACACAGCTGTCCTTCTGATGTTAAGCAATAGGCTGTTGATATCACAGGAATTTAATTTCCCCACTTAATGTCAGTAGTAAATTTGGTTAAGGCAAGACAACACCGTTATCAAAGAACAGTTAGCAAATCATTGAGAGGCTACTAAATTATGCCATGGAACCTTTGAATGTATTACCACTTTACATTCTACTGACTCATTTATCTGTGGCACCAGGAACCTCCTAAATTCTGAGTCCTTCTCACCTGATAATTCAGAATCACGCAATCAGACAGCATTTATCAGAAGCCTTCTGGCACATTGTGCAATATTGGGAATTTTACCAAGAGACTTCTCTATAAATACAGTCTTTTACCTCTGGAAGCTTTCTTTGTGAAAATAAGACCTAGCTAAAATTTTTAAAAGAAGAGGAATTTTAACAGCTACCTATTATTGTGTATTATTCCTTGTCATGCATTGTAATAAATGCACCACAACAACCTAATGAAGTAAGAACAATTATTACCTTCATTCTGTAAGTGACGAAACTGAGGCTAGAGAGATAAAAGTGATGGGCCCAAGATGACAAAACTAATAATAAATGACACCAATTTCAAATATAACTTAACATTGCCCTGGGCCCACACTGGAGCATAAGGACCAAATTATCTAAGTTGTGCATCAGCGTAGCACAACTACTGTACATTTGTTTAAAGGCATGATGTTTATATGGTTTTGCAATGTATATATGAATAAGTTTTATAGATATATGCAAAAAGCAAAAAAAAAAACCTTAAACTGAAACAAGTCCACATTCATTAACTTCTTTTAATCAAATAGGTTAAGGCAAGATTTTCCAAAGCTCAATAAATAATAGGGGCCATTATTATTATTATTATTAGGCATGTGCTTTTAGGGGTAATGGAATATTACGGAGAGTGGGGATAGAAGAGGTTCCCTGATTGGGTCTAAAACCCAAGTCTCAAATCCAAAATACACATCCTTTCTCTCCCAACAGATGCAACTAGGCATCTAGCAGCTATCCCACCCTGATTATCCTCCCAAAATGTGTAAAAATTAGAATTAATCCTCTTTCTTTACTATGAGACAGCCCCACACAACAATGCCAGTCGTTAAAGCAAGAAGGTCTTTGCTCTCTTCAGTCCACCTCACACTGGACTGATTTTCCCGAACCCAGGAATGAAGTTCTTTAGGAATATACCTCCAGCCTAGGCAACTCTTGCCCCCTGGGTCTCCCTGGGTGAATCCTGGCTGTTTCTACTGTAATGTGCCACAGTCTGCCTTGCTGAGCAGTTAACACTAATCACAGACAAGTGTCAAGGAAGAAATAGAGAAGCATAGGTGTCAGCTCCCATGGGATTAACTATATTCCTCTGGATCTGAGAGTAGATTTACCCAACATAACCATCTTCAGGACACAAAAATAAAGCCACTAAACTATACTCCATATTTTCAAATCATAAAATTCGTCACTAATGTAAAAACCTCATCTAGCTTAAATATTCTCCATAAATCACCCTTAGAACAATTTCCAAAACAAAAACAAAAGGCAAAATATAGTCACTAGTCTGAATTTATGGTTTGTCTGAGCCATAAGACAGAAATGTATCCTGACAAGTCCTTTGAATTGTCAGTTTATTATATTGCTGAGCCTTTCAAGTGATTTATCTTCTGGGTATAAGGCCAATATTTGCATCTTGACTCATTTTTATAGCTACATTACTGGATTGTTGTGACCCAGAATCCAGCATACTGGTATAAGAACAACAAACTCTTGGAATCTTGTGAACATTTTATTTCTGTTCTTCAGAACAACCGAAAGGTACTAAGGCTACAACCTTTCTTGGTACAGTTCAGGCCACACATACTGCATTAGAATACCAAAGTCGATGAAACATTTTGGAGCATAGGTATCAGAAGTGGCAAAATACTGTATTGACCATGTTTATATATTTTATCCATTATATTATTAGTTTATTTTCCTGGAAAAAGATTAATATTTATGTTTAAACAGACATAATTAAAAAATCTACTTGCAATTGTCAGCCTGCACCAGAAAATTATGATTTAAGATAAAAAGAAGCTAATTTCATAATTTTCAGACTCAACTATTTCTCTTTTAAAATACTCAGTGGCCATTGTTGCATTACTTTGCATCGTGGCTAATACCTAGATACCTTTGGAGATAACACATGCGAGACTATTTGCACTTACAGCTTCTCTTGATTTTATAAGCATTGTATTCTATGATAATTAATAGATGGAAAGGATTTTAAATATGAATATAAAGTAAATTCATTTTTCTTAGATTTAATAACAAATATTCAACTTTCTAATCTGTATTTACTAATTCTTTCACTAAAATCTAATTCTAAATACTTCAGTAACAACAACATGGGAATTGAAATAGTTTCTTTAATCTGTTTAATGGTGTATGGAAACAATTTAGTGGGATAAAGGAACAAAGCATGGGTTTCAGATTTAAACAGATCTTGAGGAATAGAGGGAGGGAGGAAGATGATAGAAAGATGCATACATACATAGATAGACACATACATAGAATATTTTGTCACTGTTTTATGGATTCTATTCCTTCATTTATCTCTTTGATAAATCATTGATCTTCTTTTCAGTTTTAAACATAATTATTTTAATATTCTTTTCATATTGCTTCATTATTTCCTGTTCTTTGGGAGTTAATTCTTCCTCTCCTGGTGGTGGATTTTTGTTGTGTGCTTTGTAATTTTGTCTGTGAGCTCCTCTTTAACAGAATGCATATTCCAGATTACAGAGGCCTCCCAACGACCAACTTTATGCTATTTTTAAATTAAGGTACAATTTACATACATGGAAATATACAAACCTTAATTAAGTGTTCACCTTGATTAATTTCTGAATATGTTTATATGCATGTAACTATCACACAGATAAAGATATAGAATGTTTCCCGCATCCTTATGGCCCCTATCAGTCAATATGCCCTGAAAAGTGACAACTATAAGTCTTGATATGGTAGTTACCTATAGGTAGCTAATTAGTTGCTAATTAGTTATCTTGATGTAGGTAACTAATATGTTAATATTAACATGTTTCTAGTTTTGTTCTTCTTTGGAAAGATTGCCTTTATTTATTTATTTATTTATTTATTGTGAGGAAGACTAGCCCTGAGCTAACATCCGTTGCTAATCCTCCCCTTTTTGCTGAGGAAGACTGGCCCTGGGCTAACATCCATGCCCATCTTCCTCTACTTTATATGGGACGCCGCCACGGCGTGGCTTGACAAGCAGTGCGTTGGCAGGTGCCCGGGATCCAAACTCACAGACCCTGGGCTGCCAAGCGTGGACTAAACCGCTGCGTCACTGGGCCGGCCCCGGAAAGATTGCCTTTAAATTTAGGTCCTTCAAATTTTAGAATCAGCTTGTCAGTTTCAACCAAAAAAAACGTGTTAGGCTTGTGGTTGTGATTGACTTGAATATACAGATCATGGAAAATCAACATTTTACCAATATTAAGTTTTTTAGTCTATGAACATGGTAAATCATTCCATTTATTTGGCCTTTAATTTCTCTCAGCAATATTGTGTAGTGTTTGGTGCACTTATACTAGATTTATTTCTATCTATATGATTTTTTAGTGCTATTGTAAATGATATTGCTTTTAATTTTTTCTTATAAATACAAATACAATTGTTTCTGTATATTGACCTTATATCCAGTAACCTTACTAACTTTATTATTTCTAATATTTTGTTTATACTTTTTTTTAGATTTTTTATGAATGTATTCATATCACTGTGAACAATGACAGTTTTCCTTCTTCCTTCCTGATCATTTTACCACTTTCATTTTCTTAATTTACTGCACTTCTAACACAAACATTAAATAGAAGCCGTGAGAATGGATATCTTTGTTTTGTTTCCAACCTTGGAGGAAAGCATTCAATATTTCACCATTGAGTATGTTGTTTGCTGTAGGTTTTTATAGATAGCCTTTATAACATCTAAAAAGTTGTCCTTTATTTCTAGTTTTCTGAGAATTTTTATCATGTACTGAATTTTAGGAAATACTTATCTGCATTTATTGAGATGATCATATTATTTTTATCTTTTAATCTATTAATGTAGTGAATTCTATTTACCGATTTTTTTAAAACTGTTAAATCAGACTTGCATTCTTGGAATAAATAACACATAACTTTATAACAGAATATCACAAAACTTTAAATTAACTGTGTCTGTAGCTCTATGGAATTCACTATTTCCACACAGTTTTTTGTATTATTATCTCAGCTTGGGGTTGTGGTACCATGAGGATAATCCAGATGAGAATCTATATTTAGTAAATCTAGACCCGTTCTTTAGGTAGACAAGTGAGTAATAAGGTGGATTTTATATTATCTGATTACAACTCACTGCTCTAAACAGAGCTGAGCAGCTTAATAAAAACTAAATAAACAAAAAGTGGCCAAAATACGTTTACATGTCCTTAAAATTTGTGGATTTTTACCCAGTAGAGTTCCTTAGGCATTAATTCAGTCTGATGACACTGATGAGAAATACAAGCATACCTCATTTTATTGCAATTCGCTTTGTTATACTTTGCAGATGGTATTGTGTTTTTTTACGAATTGAAGGATCGTGGCAACCCTTCATCGAGCAAGTTTATGAATGCCATTTTTCCAACAGCATTTGTTCATTCTTATCTGTGTCACATTTTGGTAATTCTCTCAATATTTCAAACTTTTTCAGTATTATTATATGTGTTATGGTGATCTGTGATCTGTGATGTTCCTATTGTGATTGTGTTGGGACACCACAAACCACGCCCATATAAGATGAACTAAATCAACAAATGTCGTGTGTGTTCTGACTGCTCCACCGACCAGCTGTTCCCCCATCTCTCTCCCACTCCTGGGCCTCCCTATTGTCTGAGACACAGCAATATTGAAATTAGACCAATTAATAACCCAACAATGGCCTCTAAGTGTTCAAGTGGTAGGAAAAGTCTCACGTCTCTCACTTTAAGTCAAAAACTGGAAATGATTAAGCTTAGTGAGGAAGGTATGTCAAAAGCTGAGACAGGATGCAAGCTAGGCTTCTTGTGCCAAACAGTTAGCCAAGTGCAAAGGAAAAGTTCTTGAAGGAAATTAAAAGTGCTACTCCAGGGGCCGCCCGGTGGCGCAGAGGTTTAGTTCGCGCTTGGCAGCCCCGGTTTCGCGAGTTCGGATCCGGGGCGCCCGCGGATGCACTGCTTGTCAGCCACACTGTGGCGGCGTCCCATATAAAGTGGAGGAAGATGGGCACAGATGTTAGCCCAGGGCCAGTCTTCCTCAGCAAAAAGGGGAGGATTGGCAACGGATGTTAGCTCAGGGCTGGTCTTCCCCACAAAAAAAAAAAAAAAGTGCTACTCCAGCAAATCCACGAATAAGAAAGTGAAACAGGCTTATTGCTGATATGGAGAAAGTTTTAGTGCTCTGGATAGATCAAAACAGCCACAAAATTCCCTTAAGTCAAAGCCTAATCCAGAGCAAGGCCCTAATTCTTTTCAATTTTATAAAGGTTGAGAGAGATGAGGAAGCTGCAGAAGAAAAGTTTGAAGCTAGCAGAGTTTGGTTCATGAGGTTTAAGGAAAGAAGCCGTCTCCATAACATGAAAATGCAAGGTGAAGCAGCAAGTGCTGATGTAGAAGCCACAGCAAGTTATCCAGAAGATCTAGCCAAGATAAATAATGAAGGATGAAGGTGGCTACACTAAACAACAGATTTTAATGTAAGACAAAACAGTCTTCTATTGGAAGAAGAGGCCATCTATGACGTTCATAGCTAGAGAGGAGAAGTCAATGTCTGGCTTCAAAGCTTCGAAGGACAGGCTGACTCTCCTGTTAGGGGCTGATGCAGCTGGTGACTAAGTTGAAGCCAGTGCTCACTCACCATCTGAAAGTCCCAGGGCCCTTGAGAATTATGCTAAGTCTACTCTGCCTGTGCTCTATACATGGAACAGCAAAGCCTGGATGACAGCACATCTGTTTACAACATGGTTTAGTGACTATTTTAAGCCCACTGTTGAGAACTACTGCTCAGAAAAAAAGATTCTTTCAAAATATTACTGCTCTTTGACAATGGACCTGGTCACCAAGAGCTCTGATGGAGATGTACAACGACATTAGTGTTTTTTTCATGCCTGCTAACACACCCATTCTGCAGCCCATGGATCAAGGAGTAATTTTGAATTTCAAGTCTTGTTATTTAAGAAATACATTTCGTAAGGCTATAGCTGCCACAGATAGTGATTCCTCTGATAGATCTGGGCAAAGTAAATGGAAAACCTTCTGGAAAGGATTCACCATTCTAGATGCCATTAAGAACATTTGTGATTCATGGGAAGAAGTCAAAATATCAACACTAACAGGAATTTGGAAGAAGTTGATTCCAACTCTCATGGATGACTTTGAGGGGTTCAAGACTTCAGTGGAGGAAGCAACTGCAGATGTGGTGGAAATAGCAAGAGAACTAGAATTAGAAGTGGAACCTGAAGATGTGACTCAACTGCTGCGATCTCATGATAAAACTTTAACAGATGAGGAGTTGCTTCTTATGGAAGAGCAAAGAAAATGGTTTCTTGAGATGGAATCTACTCCTGGTGAAGATGCTGTGAAGATTATTGAAACAACAACAAAGGATTTAGAGTATTACATATATTTAGTTGATAAAGCAGCAGTGGGGTTTCAGAGGATTGACTCCAACTTTGAAAGAAGTTCTACTATGGGTGAAATACTATCAAATGGCATCGCATGCTACAGAGAAATCATTTGTGAAAGGAAGAGTCAATCGATGAGGCAAATTTCATTACTGTCTTATTTTAAGAAATTGCCACAACCACTGCAACCTTCATCAACCACCACCCTGATCAGTCAGCAGCCATCAACTTCAAGGCACAACCTTCTACCAGCAAAAAGGTTGACTTGCTGAAGACTCAGATTATGGTTAGCATTTTTTAGCAACAACGTATTTTTAATTAAGGTATGTACATGGTCATTTTAGACATAATGCTATTGCACACTTAATAGACTACAGTGTAGTGTAAACATAACTTTTATATGCACTGGGAAACCAAAAAATGCGTGTGACTCATTTTATTGTGATATTCACCTTATCGCAGAGGTCTGGAACCCGCAGTATCTCCGAGGTCTGCCTGTAAGTAAATGAAGGAAAAGTTACGAAAAGAGTTATAGGTGGGAATAGGGAGCAAGGAGTCCTGAAAGCAGTTAAAGGCAAGAATACAGCTGTCTGTGGCCCTCTTGTGGAGAGATCAGAAGACAAACCTTCCACAGCTTCTGGGAGGTGGGCCCCACATTACTGTAGTGCAGTACAATAGTGAATGTTTATAATGATGATCCTAAATCACACAGAAAATATTAAATTACACTTAATTGTTCTGATTAAGAAGACAAAAAGATTTTTTCAAAATATTTTATGTAGAATGGTTGACATTCCAAGTTTGATAAAGAGGCAAACCTTATACATATAGTTATATGTAAAATTACATAAATGTATAAAGTTATATGTATTATATATAATATGTAAAGTTGCAAAGGTTTGTATATATTATATATAACTTTATATCTAAAAAGATTTATATATATAGTTATGTAGACCATAGTTTAGCTACCTAGGATTCAGTCTCTCAGTCTTTTGGATAACTGAAGTTAAACTTTCCTGTGACCATGAACTCATTCTCTGTCACTTGTTTTTTTAAAAGCAAATGCAGTGTTCTCATGAGCTAAGAAATTTCACCCAGAAAACAACTGCAGTGATGGTTTGAATAAATAACAGCTGTCATAATGACATCAATTTACCTGCTCTTCCATCCTTGCATCCATAAAATCACTTCCTTTTATGCAAGATTGTGCTGAGGAATGAAGAGGTAGTATTTTTAAAAACAATTGGAAGGTATAAAGGATTACTCCAAAATGCTAATTGTGGTTATTATAATAGCCATAAGGCAAGAAGAGTGATGTAGGGATCCTACCTGGTGACTTGATACGGACGTCCTCACCATCTGTGAAAGGGGTAAAGAAAAAAAAATCCTTTGGGCCCAAGTGCAGAAACAAGGTCGAAAATTGATAAGGGCTGGAGTTTTGCTCTGGAGAATCCTAAATGGATTCTCTCACCTTTGCCTGGCAGAACATAATCTTCAAAACCCATTAAGCCAGCTGTCTTCAAACATATCCTGAAATTTCCATAACACTCTGTTTAAGTGAAACTGAACCAGGTACTAAAGCCCATTCTAGAGTAAAATCTAAAGTTTATATGCGCTGAGATAGCAAAGGTGGCAAACTGAACCTTATGGTAAAATACACTTGCTTTTGTATCCTGGCTACTTCACACCCACAGAACGGGTGTACAGTAGATTATGTATGTCCGCGCAAATATTTCATACACCATGTATATGCTGATAACTTTCAAACGTGTGTCTGTAATTCAGACTTCTCTGAACTCCAGACTCACATATTAGTAGCTGTTGGATATCTCTCACTGGATGTCTCACATTTCATGACTCTAAACAATGCCTCTACTTCTCGACCCCCAACTTTTTTCCCGTGTGTCTTCCACATCCCCATAGATGGCATCAGCATTCACCCGTTGCTCAAACCTGAGGATTGTTTTTGATTCCTCCTTCTTTCTCATCACTCATGTCTAACCTTCCTTCAAGTCCTCTCAACTCAACTGCAAAAATATTTTAATTGCATTCACTTCTCTTCATCTCAGCTGCCACTGCTATGACGAAATCCACCAGCACCTCTTGCCTAAATTATTACAATATCTATTTATAATCCTGCCTAGTTTGCTCCATCCGTTTGTAATACCTAGCCAAAACAATCATAAAAATCTGACCACTCCACACTCCTGTTAAAAACCCTCCAATGACTTCCCATTTCACTTAGAAAAAAACTAAGTAATTTAATATGGCCTATGGACGGCGCAAGGGGCCCAGTCTCATCTCCCACTGCTCTTCCCCTGGCTCCTCGTGTTCCAGACACACTGGCCTTCTTTAACTTCTCAAACACACTAAGCTCTTCCCTTCCTTAAGATCTTCACAAAGCCTGTTCCTTCCGCTTGGCCGCTCTTTCCCCGACTGCCAGCTTCTGTGATTTCATGTCTGGTCTCAAGTATCACCTCCTCAGGGAAGCTTTATTAACATGATGCTGTCTGAAGCAGTTTCTCACTCCCCGCTACAGTTCCCAGTGGTCTCTCGCACTGTACATTGCTAGTTTCCGTTCCATCTGGTACAATTTGTAAGGTATTTACCTGTGTGATTACTTCTTTTTTTTTATTCCTCTCCAAACTACAAGCTCCACAGGAGTGGGACCAGCACTGTTCTGTTCACCATTGTAAATACAGTAGTTGTAGCGTGCATGTGCTGGAATGCTGACGGATGTGTTCGTGGAAAGTAGAGACTCCTCAGTTAAACTTGTTTCTCAATGCACTTAAGTCAGAGGCCCACTCTGAGGTGGGGGAATTAACAACAGGAAGTTAGAGAGGGTTACTGGAATGCTTTCTAACTGGGTTGAAAGTTCACCAATGCTAAGTCTTCTCTTTACTATCTGTCTTCTTTCTCTTCTCACTTAGCAAATAGCTAGTTTTTATTCTGCTGCTGTTGCAAAAATTATCTTCCTCAACAGCTTTCAGTGGTGCTCCATCCTGCATTGCCAAAAAGTCTGGGTGTCCACATCACTCTCCCCAGCCCGCCCACCTATATCCCCTCCATCATTTTCTCCACCTGTTACCAACACACTAATCAAGAAATACCACTCATCTCCCCTTCTGTCTTTTTTCTTCTATAGATGCTTTATAGGACAGTTTATACTATTTCAAAAACCCAGAACAAGCTCCCATCTGCCATCTGTTAAACCATCATTTCTCCTTCATTAAAAATCTTTCTTAAACTCAAGCTCATTTCAGAAAAAGTATGAGTCTGAAAAGGAGTGAGATGTGTCACATTTAGACTCGTGTGTCTGACAATGTTCTGTATGTCTACCTGGGTTTACTTCCTAAGACAAACAAATGAAAAATAAATTCCAAAATAGAAGAGCAGAATTATAGCATTTATATTTTGAATACACGTGACCATATTTATATAAATGCATATTCCATTAGTGAGATGCTGCAATGCTGCAGTGACAGGAGACCAGAACTAGGCTTCTCTTCTACACACTGCCCAGTGCATGAGGATGCACAATAAAGATGCCTAGGTGTTATCGCAAATGTGCTAATGTACAAATAAATTGTAGGTAAGTACATAGGAAGTTTGAGAAGAGTTTCAGACTGGCAATTTTTCTTAAACATAGCCACTGGCTTACTTCTACTGATCGAGAAGGCATCTCGACACAGGGGCATCAAACTGGCTGACAAGTGGCTCTCCTGTTCCTGAAGTATTTACACATTTCACGCTCTGCATCAGGCTATAGTCACCAAAGTAGAATAAAGAAACCTGACAGTTCCCCAAAGGGAGTACCATATATCATTAATGTCAGGCCAGAAAAAGGATGATTTCACACTGTATCCCCAGTTCTCTGAGTCTTCAACTGAACACTACCTTAATTGTGGAAATCTCTGGCTAGACATCAGGACTACACTTTTTAAAAAGTGGGAACTGGTCACAGACCATAGTTTATTACGAGTTTGCACTGTATTCTTTAAAAACTCATACTTAGAAGAATTGTCCAACCCCCCTGTACTTGTATAGGCTTAATGTTGATCTCCACATCCTAAGAGCAATTCGGAGAATTTGAAAAAGACTCTGGAAAAGGCAGGCCAAGATTATGTAGTATGATGATAAAGCCTATTAAGAACAGATAAAGCATTTGGAGCTATTTAATCTGCAGAAATGAAGGTCATGGGATGACAACCACTTAAAAAAGAAAATTTTTATTTAAAGGGTACGTCACAGGTTTTCCTGTGACGAGGGCTTCATAAGGTGGGAAAATGGGTTTAAATTGTGATGGAAAATAGATTTACACTAGAGAGACCTCTGTTGATAAACATTATAACAATCAAAAGAGGCTCCTGCAGAAATTAACACAATCTCTATCCTCAGAGAGTCTGAGAATAGGGTGCATGGTAATCTACCCCAGGCTGCTTTGATATCAGAGAACATTGTCCAAAAAGTTGGCACTTGGTGGTCCCTTATGAATTAGGATTCTTTGATTCTACTTTCAGTGACTCTGGGAAACTTTTTCCTTAATAATAACAACTTTGTATTTCGGTAGTATATGGAACACTGACTCTTTTAAGACACTAGTGTTATTATTAGAAATCTCTTGATGTGAAGAGAGAGCTGGATGTGAAATTGGGGCAATGAAAAGGGAAGTAACTTTCTATGATTACAGGTAATTTGAAAAAAGTACATCTCTTTCTCATTCTTCTTTCCTCCATAATTCAGAAGGTCAGTTCTGACATAACACCACATCCTGAGAGTGAGGATGTAGGAGCTGGTGTCACTAAATTTAAATTCTGGGCAAGTTTAAAGATGGAGAACTTCGTATGTTGAACATGTCACAAATGTCGTATACTGAGGAATGGGCATTAATTAGACACAGAGGTGGCCTCATTACAAATTTGTAGTACCATTCAAGAGTGACGGGTCAGCCCTATGTCGTGGTCATAAATTTCACTATCCTATGTCTGGTTCTGACATTTTCCTTCCACATAAGGTGTGGGATGGCTCAGTCCCAGGCTGACCTTCATCTTTCCCTGTAATGGCAAACCCAAAGTAATCCCTGCAATGGCAACAGGAAGTGCCTGAGCTTGACTTTCCCTAGAGCAGGAAAGAGATTGTGTTATAATCTTTGCAAAAAATGTTATACTTGTGAATTGATAAACTTCTCATTCACAAAGAAAATGTTTCAGGCTAAGTCATTAAGAATTACAAAAATCTTATAAAATCTAAATAAAGACACTGTCAGCAGTAAATGTGCAATTACACCAAGTTACCAAAAATTTCACCCTATTTATGGTAGATATTTTACAATTATAATCAGGATGGGTAAAACAAACACAGATTTTTCTAGTTAAGGTTTTCCATTTCACTGATCTTCAGTTTTCCATTTGGAAATTTATACTACTGATTTCTGAGAACTTTCCAATTAAAAGAAAATTTTGGGGGGGTGAACTCTGAGCTAACATCTGTTGTCAATCTCCTCTTTTTGCTTGAGGAAGGCTGGCCCTGAGCTAACATCTGTGGCAATCTTCCTTTCTTTTGTATGTGGGACGCCACCACGGCATGGCTGATGAGTGGTGTAGGTCCATGTCCGGGATCCAAACCTGGGCCACCGAAGTGGAACGTGCTGAATTTAACCACTATGCCACTGGGCCAGCCCCTCCAACTAAACAATTTTCAGAAAGCTCAATTCAACGAGTTCCTTTTGATTCATATGATGAGCCCAGACATCACAATATGCCTTCTCTGTTAATGCTCTTTTATGTGCTGTTTCTGCTTGCTTTTAGCCTGAAAAGTTCATCTAGGAAAATGACCTGTAGTATAAACATTGTAACAATCCAAGAAACACATTCCACAAACATGCACCATCACCATCACCATCTCTCAAAATCAAGGTGCTCGTCCTGGAGAAATAGGAAGGGGAGGGAAAAATATGAAGCAACAAAAAGATTATCTCTAGTTGGCTTAAAATTTCTAACAATAATAGAAGGAATGACAGGATGATTGAGAAGAGAAATGTTTAAAAACTTATAGTTATACACATTATGTGCAACATATATCTGAATTTTAAAAAATAAAAAATCAATAATTTGACTATTTACACATTTTTAGACATTTGATTTTTGTCTATGCAAATAATTAAATTAAGTTTAAATGTAACCATGAGGTCAACAGCTTAAAGATAATCTCAATTTTTGCTAATTTATTTCAAGTTTTTGCAAGAATTAAGCATACTTCTTTCTCTTTATAAACAATTTCAAAAATTGCAATTTAAAAGATAAAGCTTGACTAATTATCACCTAGATTGCCAGACAGTTAAAATATCCTAAAGATGGCTATTATAAAATAAATAAAAGATAACAGGTGTTGATGAGGATGCCTTCTACACTGTTAGGGGGGAGGTAAATTGGTGCAGCCATCAAGAAAACAATATAGAGTTTCCTTTAAAAACTAGCACTACCATATGATCCAGCAATCCCTCTTCTGGTTCCATATCCAAAGGAAATGAAATCAGTACCTCAAAGAGGTATCTGTGCTCTCATGTTCTTTGCTACATTATTCATAACAGCCAAGTTATGGAAACAACCTACGTATCCATCAGCAGATGAATGGATAAAGAAATTGTGGTATATGTGCATGTACACACACACACACACACGCACACACACACACAATGGAATCTTATTCGGCCTTACAAAAGGAGATCCTGCCTATTTGTAACAACATGGAGGGTCCTGGAGGACATTATGCTAAGTGAAATAAGCCAGACACAGAGAGAAAAGGCTTCATTATCTCAATTATATATGGTATCTAAAAATGTTGAATACATAGACGCAACCCTTGACCCATTCCAGGCATGACAGAATCCAGGTGCATTATCACATGTTTGAAATTGTGTCTGTTTGTACCCTCTGACTTCCCCCACATTTGTTCTTTTCTAGGAAAATTAAATCCTATGGTAGCAAGATGATCCCTGGCAGCTCCAGTGTTAGAGCTCAGAAATCCAGAAAAAAGAATGAGACATACTCTCTCCCGGTATCCGTATCAATCCATATCAAAGACATGTCCATCCTTGAGCCAATCACTTTGTCCAGAATCGAGCTACACCGATTAGCCTGTGGGTGTGTGCTGCTCCTGTTCTGACGACGCTGAGGCTGGTGTTGAGCTCGCACCATAATGACGAGGATTTGATTTGGGAATTAGCAGCTCCTAAAAAGAAAAGATGTAGACTAGACCTCCCTTTCTCTCCACCCCCAATACCCCCAACTCACACACAAATAGTACCCTACAGGTCCAAAGTACATATTATTGTATTATTTTCCTCCCTTCCTTCCTTCTGTCCTTCTTTCCTTCCTTCTTACTTCGAAATAATGCATGTATACATTTTAAAAGTTGAATACTACTGTAAGGCTTACAACAAAAAATACCAGTGTCTTGCCCTATCCTTCCTCACCAATTATTTCCACTACCAAAAGGTAATCATTTAAAACTATATTATCTCTTTATTCTATTTTTACTTCCCGTTTCTAAATAACAGGCTTATGATAGTATATCATTTTTTTCGATACTATCAATTGGCACTCTACACAGAAGAACACATTTTAAATCTCTTAATACCACCAAACATTCACACATTTTACTTCCCCCATTCTTACAATATGGTTATAATTTTTTAAGTCGATACTCATTTTTAAGAAAATTGTGATTACAGACAGTGTTATAGCTAACATAGTGTACTATGATTATATTTCCTTTCTTCTGTAACATTTACTTTTCACTTACTTTTTCCCAGTGTTTATATTTGATTTGGGTTTTTTTCCTACTATGCTTATTTATTTGCTTGTTTTTGTTTGCTTAGTTTTCTGTGCATTCATCACTAATTTATTCAAAAAAACTAAAAATCCCCTAACAAACTCAAATTCATCTCAGTGCAAACACATCAGGTATTCCACTGGTTCATTCTGGTCTTTGGGGGCCTTCCCTCTACGGCCCTCGGCTCCTGCTCTAATCTAGACTTGTCCAGCCTTGTGTCCAGCTGAAGTCCTGGAACGCCCCTGCACCTGCATGCTTGGAATTCTCTTTGCCCATTTCCTTCCTCAGAATCTTCTGTCGTCTGGATCCCAGGTCTGTCTCTTGTATCGTTAACTCTCTCCTTTTGGTAGAGAATATCCTCCAGTAACTTTCTAAGAAAATACAGAGAAGATAACTCTTTGAGACCCTGGATGTATAAAGAGGTCTTTGCTCTGTCCTCACATTTGACTGACAGCTTGAATGTGAAGTAGGTGGAACCTTCAGTCAGAAAGTCGCACAGCAGGCCTGGAAGACTTGCAAGTATTATTTATCGATGATCTCCTCTCTTCCACTTCATTTCATTTCCCTGACTAGAGCCCCTATCTGTCAAATATTAGACCTCCTGGATGGATCATCTGATTTTTGAAAACATATTCTCTTCTATTTTGTATCTCTTGTGTTTCTACTTGATCATTTGTTCCCACTTTCTGAAAAATGTCTTCAATGTTCTGTCTATTAACTGTCCTACTTCTGCTGCCATATTTTAAATTTCTGAGATCTCTTTCTTATACATGTCCCTTTCTTACAGCTACTTGTTCTTTTTATTACAAAAGGGTCTTCCAGGACCCTTCGGCGGGTGGTGTAGGATTCATCGATGTGTCTGCCCGTCCCTGCATTGTTGCTGGAGTTTGTGTCACAGGTTCCGTCTCTCCGATTTTTTTCTTTTGGTCTCTGCCTTTCCTGTTGGAGGCTTTTCTCAAATGTCTGATGATCTTTTATTCTCCTTCAGTTTATAGAGTGAGGCACTCAGGAGCTACTTGGAACCTCTTATAATTATTTATTGTGAACTTCGCTTTATGGTAATCAGATAGGGACTTCGCCATCTCACTGGAGGAAGCCCCGCTGTAAAAATCTGTAGATATTTTCTTTTGGGACAAACGGAATGCAAAGAGGGCTCCACACTGTCTTGACTGGAAGGAGCTAGATACAAAAAGCCTGGTTTCTGGGAGATGCAGAAGGGGAGAATTTTGGTGGGGATGGGGTGGTGTCACCATTCAATACACATACATTTAGTCTTTACATTTTTAGTACAGTGCCTCATCCCTGCCATGGCTGTACCTTCTGTCCTTCAGTCCAGAGCTTCTCTGGGTCAACTGCTTAGAGAATCAGTCATCTGTTTCTAGCGGGGATACTGCATACCTGTGTGAGGTGGTAGAGGTGACCTGGTGGTGTAACGGCTCTTAAAACAGATTTTCAACCATACTTCCTGTTTTCTACCACCTTCTCCCCCACCTTCATGTGTATACAGTGTCTCCAATTGTCAAGAATTATGAAAGGTTGTAATGCCCTTGTTACATGTTCTTATTATTTTAGAGAAGAATTGCTTACCAAATCATTTTCGCAGAGTATTAGTTTGCTAGGTTTGCTGTAACAAAGTACCACAAACCGTGTGGCTTAAACAGAAATTGATTGTCTCACAGTCTTGGAAGCCAGAGGTCTGAGATCACGGCATCAGCAAGATTGGTTTCTTCTGAGGCTGTGAGGGAGGATCTGTGCCAGGCCGCTCTCTGAGCGTCTGGTGGTTTGCTGGCAATTTTTGGTTTTTTGGCTTGTAGATGCATCCCTTGATCTCTTCCTTCATCTTCACACTGTGTCCTCCCTGCATCTCTATCTCTGTGTCCAAATTCCCCCTATTTATGAGGACACAGTCATATTGGATTCAGATCCACTCTAATGATCTTATCTTAACTAGATTATGTGCAAAGACCCTATTTCCAAATAAGGTCACATTCTGAGATACTGGGGGTTAGGACTTCAACATACACATTTGGGGCGAGGGGAGACACAATTCAACCCATAATACCCAGTATGACATTGTGATGAGAGAGAAGAAAGTCTGATGATCTTGATAAGGAAGGGGGAGCAGACTAGGTCTAGAAGCTTCCTGTAAGAGGCAGGTCTAAAGGAAAGCATCTCACTGAGGGGTCCCAGCTCCCTGGGCCATAGAGGGAGGAAACTTCACTAGGAATGAGGGGAATAACCAAGAGGTGGGAAAGGCTGATGTCTAACTCTGAATATGAGGGGGTTTGATATGGATAGGCCTTACTTTATTCTTTGCCTCTTATTTCAGGCTTGACTGTTTTATTATTTCTTTTTTCCAGAGTCGACTAAATCATGTTGTCTTCTCCCCACAGAAGTAGTTGAATATTCTCTCTCACTGAGTGAAAAAAATAGACTCAAGTGTCACCTGGTCCCTTCCACCACCTCCTGACTCCAGGACTAACGAGCAGGGTTCTTCAGCAAAGGGACTGCCACACCCACTAAACTCCTAGCCCCAGACCTGCCTCAGAGTAGAAGCATCAATTTCACCTGCGAACTGTCATCCTGTTCTTTCCTAAAGCAATCATTAGATTTCACAATTACCTTCCTTGGATGGAGAGGTCATAGTTTATTGTCATCCCAGTCCCAGCACAGAACAGAATCGATCCCAACAGCCATAACCCACCTAGAACATTAGATTCTTTGTCATGTCCAACTCTTGACTTCTTCCCAGTGTATTACAGGGGCCCCATTATCTCTGCCCCATAGTAGAAGTCTCCCTCCATCTCCTTCCATTGGAATTCTGATCTCATCCAGGAGGATCAACCCTGTATGCTTTTGCTAGTGTTGTAGATTAACAGGACATATGTGCAAAGAAAAAAAAACAATAACAATAGCAATAGTTTAAGACTATAGTTAAGTTAGTATTTTGAGATTAAATGAGTGAATTTACAGAGGAATAGCAAAGATGATTACTTGTTACTGTTGACAAGGAAGAAAATGAGTAAAAAAAGTAGCTGCACAGAATAGTTAGAGCTGAGGATGCCTGACAGTCAGCTTATTCAAATTCATTCCATCTACGTGATGCCTTTCACCGCCACTCCAGATGATACCTTTTCATTTTTCCAAGTTCACAAATCTTAACCTGTGAGCCAACCTCCTACTTCCCTGAGGAAAATGACGCCTTGCAATGTGTCTTTTCTTTCCATCCCCTCTGAACACTAAACAGGTGTGGCATAGGGTGGTGATCTGGCTGGATGGGAGGACCAAGGACCAAGTCTTGAAACTGCATTTGCAAGCAGGCACATTGGTTTTAATGGTATTGTGTTGTTTTGGACTAATAAACTTAACATTTTCTAAAGGTCATTTATTCCCATGTTTAATAATATCAAAAAGCAATTTCTCATTTTAAAGATAACTATTATTTCCATTTGTGGTGGTTTTGGTGATAATTCTGGAGGTAGGGGGACAGGGCTAAAACTGCTGCAATCCACCATTGACATCATCCCAGCATTTCTGTAGACTTCCCCCTTTTTCATATTTATGACTCTCTGTCAGAGAGCTATGGCCTGCCTCCTTTTCAAAGTTGTATTCTTAGCATCCTAACCCATCTCTACCAAGAATCTGAACCGTGAATTATCCCCTCCTTCATACTCTGAGTATACTCCTTTAAATATATTCTACCACCTCCCCTGACAAATCTACAGATAATAGTGTTCTTTTTGATTGAGATATAATTGACATATCACCTTATACTAGTTTCAGGTGTACAACACAGTGATTTGATATTTGTATATACTGCAAAATGATCACCACAGTAAGTCCACTCAGTTAACATCCATCCCCATACATAGTTACAAATTTTGTGTGTGTGATGAGAACTTTTAAGGTCGACTGTCTTAGCAACTTTCAACTATGCAGTACAGGGTTATTACCTACAGTCAGTGCGCTGTGCACACACCCCCACGTCCCTACAGGGGCAAAGGCAGTGAGTGGGGCCATCAGGAGACCGAGAGCCAGGGCTCCGACTAACCCGGCCGTCACCACCACGCACGACAGCGGAAAGGCTTTATACATCTCGGACTTGAGATTTCCAGTACATTTTTTTTCTGAAAATAAATGTTCCCTGCTAGGAAGGACATTTAAGAAACCCAGGCACACAAATATGCTACATCTTCCATACATTCTTCCCCGATTCACATGATTTCTCCACTAGAAACCATCCCTGAGCTTCCCTCGCCTCCACGTGATGGATGACTGTATTGATCACTCTCTATCGCCACTGTCATGACTTTCTCTCTCTTCTTCTTCTTCTCTCTTCCGCCTCCTTTTTCCTCTTCTCTTGTTCTTTTTTCCTCCGCCTCCTCCCTTTTCTTCTTTGCATTTTGTCGTCTCTCTTCCCACAAGAATATAAGCTCCGTGAGGAAGGATTTTGCTCTGTTTTGCTCACTACGTCACTGACGCCAGAACAATAATTGGCAAAAAGTCAATACATCCTTGATGAAAAAAATGGCAAACTATTATAAAAATATAAAATTTAAACGAATAGAAGCAAAACAGAATTTCTTTTAAAAGGTCATGAACATGTTAGTGGGTTCCTCTTCTTTGCACATTTTTGCCACATATTCTTCCAGAAACTCACAGTCCTGTTGAGCAGACAGGAGCATAAACTACAACACACAACACAAAGTACTGTGACTGAACAATTCCAGGAAGCAGAAGAGATAAGTAATTCATTCTGCCTGGCAGAGTTGGGGAGTATAATAAAAGCTGGACTTAAAATATGAATAGAACTTGCCAGATTTCTGCGGGAAATTTTAAAGACAATCCCAAACCTCCTACTATCCTGCTATACAATTATTTTATTCTTATTAGAATAAATAATGTTAATAAATGTATGGCCATTATTCCAAAACAGGGCATGTCAGAGATTACTACACCCATTTTTCTTCCGTGAGATGTTTGCACCACTGCACTGAGGAAGGAAGATGAGTGCATCCAATTCTCCCTGCCTGAGGTTCTGTTTCCCAGGCCTTGGTGGCTCATCCCCTCTATTAATTTAAGGATTCACTTGAAACATGCTCCTGATAGGAATTAATGGAATCGACCCTTAGGGAAGATGTGAATAATTTCATCAGCAGCCACAACCTCTACCCTTTTAGCCCCTAAAAAAGAGAACAAGAACGCCATCTCCAGTTGCTGGAGTTGGGAGCCTGTGACTCTCTGCTTTACCCTATGTGCTGTATTCCATGACCCAGACATACACGAAACCAGATCTCGATCCAGGATTATTCAGTTTTCCACCCCTGGAGAGAAGACCAAGAACACAGGGGTAACAGCGAAGTATGGTTTGGGCATTTATTTAATGAGGAATGAAGGGACATTAAAACTCTTTGACCAGTTTCTGATCTTGAAGACATGAAATTTTCATACCATGGAAATTAAACGAATCAAAATGATATATGATCTGGACCATAGAGAGATGTCACCTCAAATTCTGAGTAGACTCAAAAACAGAGAAAATAATGGTGAGCTGGGAGGTCCAGGTAGAGCAAATGAATGGAGATTAGGCAAGGCACGTTGGGGAGGAAGGAGAGGTTTGCTGTGGCAGAAGTGGAGGGCACAGAGACGGGAGTAAGTGTTAGGAGACGAGACAAGAAAGCAGGGGGCACGATTGTGAGAGCATTGTATGCCAATAGGAGGAGCATGGACTTGATGTTACACATCACCATAAACGCTGTTTACTGTTGCTAGTCTGCAGGTCGGCAATTCAAGTGGCTTCTATCAGGTGATGGTGAAGCTCAGTACAAGAGCCAGCATTGATACGTGCTGGGGAACACAACCTGAGACCAATCTCACTTCCATTTCTTCCGTTACACTTTGCTGAAGTCTGGATGCAGCTTCAAGATTTTTTCTGCACAAATATAGACAGAAATAGGGATAATGGGCTTGTCTTAATAAGGTTGGGACAAGACTGAAAAGAATTTTTGCAGAGAAAGATATGTAGATTAATGATTTGGAAGAAAAAACTTCTAGCTGAACTCGAAGAGAGTGAGTTGCAATCCATGAAATACATTAATTTTCGTAAATTAAGAATAAGACCTTATCGTAAAAGTTATTACTGTCATTTAGAGGTCAGCAAGCTCTTTGTAAAGAGTCAGACGGTAAATATTTTAGATTTGAGAGCCACACGGCCTATTTTGCAACTACTGAACTCGGCTGTCGTAACATGACAGCAGCCACAGACTGCACATAAATCCAGTAAAACTTTATGGAACTGCAATTTGAATTTATATAACTCTTAGATGTCACAAAATATTATTCTTCTTGTGATCTTTTTCCACCATTTAAAAATGTCAGACTCATTCTTAACTCGGGGCAGTTGTCCTTTGGCTGTTTGTGGGCTCCTGCCGTGGGGACAACAGGTAAGGCCACGTAACAACTTCCTTCCTGCTTTGCCCCCAGCTCTTCTCCTTCAGCCTTAAATGATTTCTTTTTTCCACATATGAGAAAAATATAAATAGAACGTTTAGAAAATACAGAAAAAAATGTATCGGGTGGCTTAGCATCGCAGAAGAGGCAAAAGAGATCTTTTACAAAAATTGAGGAGCAAGGCTTTTTTGACTACAAAAAAAGTAAATCCTCGATCATGTTCTCTTCTAGAAAATTATGATGTAGCATCAGTTCTGTCTCTAAAGGAATTTCATAAGCACATTTTTAAAATCTTGGTGATCATTTAGGTTCTATTCCCCGTCTCTGTGTCACCCTTATCACGGGAGCACTCCAACACCAGAGCACAGCGGGGTTGGCTGAGCACATTCTATTCTAGCGCAGCAGGAAGAGGCAGAGATGTCCCCGTTTAGTCAACCCCACTTTTGGTTTTGGAGGTCACACACAGCTCTTCAGTTCACGAAGTTTCTCTCTATTTCTGGAGTAAAGCACCCCTGCCTATAGAGCACTTCAACCACGTCAGCTCAGAGAGCAGGGAATGGATGGGGCTGACTTCTCTGCTGACATTGTGAGCACGATGGGGTGGAACTGACAAGCTGAAGGATTCAAACAAAATATCCCAATTAAAGTGCAGTTGAAACGTGAAGACCAGGACGGCGAGCAATATATATGCCAAAAAAAGGGAAAAGAGCATGTATGTGACCAGTGTCACACAACAAAGAACATGGGGAAGGAATTTCAAATAAGGAGTTTTCCAACTCTAGAAGGAGGTTTAGACAGCAGGATGAGATGAGAAGGACACCGCCCTGCCACAGGCATCATGCACTCCGTCGGTGGGAGGGCGCCCTCAGGACAAGAGGCGAGGGACAGCTCCTTTATAAGATGGCCTGATTCATCTCAGAGCAATGTTTTCATCTTCCTGAACTCCTCCTCAAAAGTCTGTCTGTTTCAGTGCGCTTCAGTTGCCCACAGCCTTTCTCTCTCTCCTCCAGATGTGCCTATTGTCCTTTTAAATTACTTGCAAGAATATAAGAAGAAACAAGTGAACAGGCCCAACTTGACAATGCAATGACCAGAGTGTGATAAGTGGCCCAAAGAAAGATCCAGAGAAGGCAGCAGTGGTGAGCAAAGCCAGGGGTACCTGAAAGAGTAAATGAGCAAGGAATCCTGCGAGTCTGAAGTCACCGTGGCAGCCCAGGCCTGCAGTCAGCGTGCAGAGATTCTGTCTTTGGCCCGCATTTTGCTGACTCACACAGTATTTAAAATGTATTTGAGATAGTTGCCGACATTAACAAGTCTGAAGATTTTACATAAAAATACAATTTTCTGATTCACTTGGGGCTCAGTAGATCTAATGTTGCCTCCTCTCTGAATGATCTTGGGCAAGTTACCTCCTCTGTGCCTGAATTCCCTCGTTTACAAAATGGGGCAATAACATAACTCACTTTCTAGCATTTTTGTGAGAATAAAATGACAACGTGCTGAAGGTACTCAGAACAGTACCTGGCACAGCGTAGGTATGTAATACACATTAGGTACTAGTAGTGATAGTATTTGCTGTGGTACTTGACAAACTGACCCTTGGAAACTGAGGCAAGCATCAAAAAGAACACAAGAAAACGACTTAAAATTGATCCCAAACAAGTGATTTATATAGACTTCCAACATGATGCTCTGCTTTAAGAGAGCATGGCACATGCCCAACGACATGAAGAATCCCTTTCAAAGCATCTTCCAGTTTCAAAATTCTATAAAAATTGAAGTAATTGAGCACAAGGCAGCAGAAATTCCATCTTCAAAGCAACTAAAGAAGTATACTTCAAAAAAACCCCAAACTCATAGACACAGAGAACAGACTGGTGGTTGCCAAAGGAGGTGAGGGAGGGATGGGTGAAAGTGGTCAAAAGGTACAAACTTCTAGTTATAAAACAAATAAGTCCTGGGGATGTGATGTCCAGCATGTGACTACGGTTAATAACACTGCACTGCATATTTGAACGTTGCTAAGAGAATAAATGTTAAAAATTCTCATCACAAGAAAAAATTCTGTGACTATGTATAGTGACAGTGAACTAGATTTGTTGTGGTGATCACTTTGCAATACACGCAAATACCAAATCTTTATGTTGTACACCTGAATGTTGCATGTCAATTATACCTCAATAAACAAAAAGAAGCATACTTCAAAATATAGCAGTCTTATTTAAGTGAGTTCTTAATAAACGAAAGCATCTAAAGCAACATTACAGAGGCAAAATGTCCTTAACCTTCAATACAAGTTTAGAAGGACAGAACATCTAAAACTTACATAAAAATTTTAACAAAGAGACTTGTAATGATACTACTCTTTAAAACAAATTTCAAAACAATATGCCACAGTAAATTAATGTTCTTTTTAGTCATATTGTTATCTAAAATCTAAAAGGAAATAATATATATTTATATAGGCATTTATTTATATTTATATATGCATTTATATGGAAGAAAGCAAATGGTAAAATGATAAGTAAAAACCAAGTATAAGTATGTTGTATACATAAATATTAACAAAATCCAGAAGAACTTTTGGATTGTTGAATATTCAGCATGCTAGATGACAGTTAAAGGATTAATAACCTTAATATATAATGAGCACTTATAAATCAATAATAAAAAGTCAGGTGCCATAAAATAAAAAATAATTTAAGTACATAATCATTTTCTAAAACAATAAATACAAGCAAAAATATTTTAGCCTTATTAGCCACCAAATAAATACAAATTACACCATTAATGGGATTATATATTTTGTCTACAAATCGGAAGAGATTTTTAAAATTTAACAAGGACTCTAGGACTCACATCCATTGTTGGTATCAATTTCTACAAATTATGGAGTACAGTAAAAAGTCATGCACTGTGTAATGATGTTTTGGTCAATGATGGACCGCATATACGACAGTGGTCCCATAAGATTAACAACATATAGCCTAGGTGTGTAGTAGACTACACCATCTAGGTTTGAGTAAGTACACTCTGTGATGTGCGCACAATGACGAGATTGCCTAACAATGCATTTCTCAGAATCTATCCCTGTCCTTGAGCGATGCATGACTATGTACAAATAAGTCTCAAAGGCCTTAAAAATATGCCTATTCTTGGATGCAAAATTCCACTTTTAATAATTTTCCCAAAGAAAAGAAGTCACCAAGTGGGACAAAATGAGAGGTTATATCTCATAGCTTATGGCTTGGGCAGTCCAGCAGCCCTCATACAGAGGAGGACACTAAGTTCATTCCCATGACAGACATTTGTGACAATGATTTCCTTCCTTCTACTCCATTACTTTAATCTTTTGGTGGCAAGCCTTAAAACCTATCAAACTGAGCTGGATCACCATCAGAACTCGAACATCTTATTCCTACCCTGGATTCCCCGGAGCTCGTCCCTGAAGATCCAGAGAACAACAGATGTGACCAAAACCAGTCCAGGACTCAAAGGAGGAGGCAGAAGCAGTAACAAAACCTGGGAGTCACAGAAAGAAATATTTATCAACCCGACCACACAGCAACTTTAGATGTCTACATCACACAAACACTTTCATTTACAACATGAGACAAATGAAGAGATGGAGGAAATATATTTGCCACTTATATGTTAAAGACCAGATGTTCTTAATATCCAAAAAGCTCTTACAGATGAATGTAAAAAAGACCAAATCTCCCATAAAAAATGGGCAAAAGACATTCATTAACTGTTTAAATAAAAATAAAGATAATTTTTGAAGCATATCAGAAGAAATCAACCTTCATCATAGTTAAACAAATGCAAATTAAAACTATGAGACGCCATTTTTCACCTCTTAGACTAGCAAAGACCAAGCTTGATGACCTTTTGTGTTAACAATAGTATGCTGACACAGAATCTATCACATATCCGCTTTGATCCAGCAATTACACCTCTAGGAACTGATCAACAAATACACTTGCACATGGACACAAAGAGGAAATCATTCATTGCAACATTGTCTGTAGCAGTAAAAGACTGGAAACAATCTAAATATACATCCGCGATAGACTGGTTAAATAAATAATATATCTGCACAACAATATATAATGCAGTGATTAAAAAAAAAGGTAGAGATGTAAACATAATGATACAGAATGATCTCCATGATCTATTATTAATTTTTTTAAAAGATGCAGAAGAACGTCCACGTTTTGCTTCCATTTGTTTGTTTAAAGCGCCCGTGCTTTCACGTGCCTGGATGGTCTCCAGAAGGATTTACAAGAAACTTACGCACTGATGCAAGACCTAAGTTTCACAGAGCACTTACAGTGGGCGAGGCATTGTTCTAAATGGTTTACTTATATTATTTAATCATCAAAACAATTCCATGTGTTGGGTACAATTATTATCCCCATTTTCCAGAGGAAGAAACTGAGGCACAGAGAGGTTAAGTAATCTGCCTAAGGTCACACAGCTAGCAATTGTAAGCTGTGATTTGAATCCAGACAGTCTGTCTCCTGAACCAGTGTTTTTAACCTTTAAGTAACCTGCCTCTGGGGAAGAGGACCTGGGGGTCAGTGTTGGGAGGAATATTTACTGTCCATTTCATTGTTTATCTTTTTACCATGTGCAATATGCTACTTTTTTAAAACATAAAAACAAAAATTACTCAGAATATCACACAAATTCTAAAGCATATCTGGGAAAATGGAGGAAAAAAGCCCAAAAATTCTGATAATATGTAATGAAGGAGGACTGGCCCTACCAGATGGTAATGCCTGCTATAAACATAGAAAAATTTAAAGTGAAGAACTGACAGAAGAATTAACAGAGAGATCAGTGTAACAGAAAAAAAAAATAGCTTAGAAGCCAATCCTAGCAAAATAAGAACTTAATATTTTATTTAAAAAAACATGAAAAAGTGGGAGGATTATTCAATTAATACCATTGGGTAAATTGACTAATTATTTGGAAGAACATTCATTTAATATGCCATCTGACATCATATGCTAAATATAATATAAATGAATTGAAGAAATAAATGTAAAACTGAAGCATAAGAATCAAGAAATATATATATGTATGGGAGGACCTGTTCCCTGGATAAGGAAGGACTTTCTTAACATAAAGTACAATGAAGGAAATAATCTGGAGAGGATGAGCCGATTCTGCCAACATTGAAATTCTAAAACTGCACATTTAAAATGGCATAAAACAAAATGCAGACTATAATTTGGGAATAACTGTTCACAACAAATAAAACAAGAAGTTATTGACATCATATGCAAAACACGATTACAAGTCAATAAGTAAAACATTAAAATGTTAAACAAAAAAACACAAAAGGAACTGGCCTCTGAGGAAGAATAGAAATCGCCCATAATTCATTTAACTCTATCTTCGCTGTGGATGTCCTTGTTTCCCCATTTTACAGATGAAAACTGACACTGAGAGATTAAGTAACTTGCCCAAAGTCATACAGCCAATAAGTAGTGAGCTGTGATGGGAGCTAAAAACTTAATTTACTCCAAAACCCACGCATTTAATCCTTGGGCTCCAGGTTCTACATACTGCTGTGTATCACCCTGTAGCCGTATAACACAGCAGTCAGAGTGTGTCCCGACCAAAATCGGAACCGTAGAGGCCACTGTTTGATCCATATAACTGATGAATCGGCACAGCATTTCTCGAAGTCTAGGCTCAAGATGAGGTTATTTTACCTAATCAATCAAGGACATATCCTTACCTGTTTCCTAGTGAAATAGACCGATGGTATCCATGTGAGAGTCTATGTTTTGGGAGTACAAATGGAAAAACAAAGGTAGAGGTCTCGATGGGAAAGGAGCAAATGCATTTCTGGTTGAACATTGCTCCATCCTACGTTGCACCGTTTTTCAGGAAGCCAGAGGCCAAGTAACAACAACTACCTAAAGAATTTTGAACCTGCACAAGCACCACTAAACATGTATTATTACTAAAAAGAAATTGAGATTATAACAACATTCGCAACATCTAATTTGAAGTTTTCATTGGTTTGCATTATTTAAAGTAATTTGGTAACCAGATAAAACCTAAGGGCGTTTCTGCTTAAAAATTAATATCTATATTCTGAGTTAAATCAGCTTCCCTGCCAAGTTTTTGTCCCAGAGAGCTAGTGCTGCTGAAGTCAACCGACTGCTAGACAGGGAAAGAGAATGTCAGCGTTGGTAGCCGAGGTTCTCTCTGAAGCTTGTATACATTCTTGCCAAATCCAAACTATATTTCACTTTTAAGACATCTGTTCCTCTGCAAATGGCTTCTCTCTACCCCTTCCCTCATCTTTTCCAGAGTCACCAGCTTCCATCCACCTGGAATTCCCATCATTCCTGACACCACTGCTTTATGCTGCCTATTGCTTTTTTCTGGAGCCTCACTCCGTACTGAGATATGTATACATACACACACACACACACACACACACACACACACATATATATATATACACACACACACACATATATATATACACACACATATATATACACACAAACACATAAATATACATATATGTGTGTATAAATATATATCACTATATATATGTAAAATATAAATAACATTTTCTATCCAAAATTCATAGGCAGCATGGGAGGGATAATCACCTTTCTCCACAATCTACAATAATCACTATCTAGGAGAGAGAGAGAGAGAGAGAACTCTCTGTGGTTGGTGGAACTATTTACCCTATCCACTCCAGCTCAGGTACATTTATTGGTGGATGAATGCATAAGTGGTAGGGGTAGAGAAGAGGAGGGTATTAACTGCCAAATTTCAGCTTCAGCAATAACTATTGCTGCCAACTGGCACAACTTCAAATATCCCCTCACCAAACAGATGGTAGGCAAGTTTTATCAGAGGAAAATATGACTCCTTTTAAAATGCACGCAATGAATTAGATAGTATAGAGTTGAACCTGAAAGTTTAAACAGGTTTTATCTTACAATTATACCTCTACTAATAAAACTCTACAGAATGTAGATTATTATTAATACACCCACTTAGCCAGTATGTTTCAAGAACTTTATCTCAAGTTCTTGAAATATACTATGAATATGACAATATATACTTTTATAGATCAAATATGCTAATATCACCTGAATAAGAAAGAGCTCGAGGAGAAAATAGAGAGCCATGTTAGATTTATTTTATTTTAGGTACTAGAAAAATTCAAAGAAAATTGAAAAATAGAAATTATGGGAAGCATAGGCATTTTCATTATAAAACAAGTGCACAGATATGCATCCTCTTAACAGTTACCTAAGTATTTTCTTTTCTCTTGGGTTCTTTAAAAGATTGTGGTCTGAATGCTGTTCTTGTTACTGTAGGTTACAGAGCCTTTTAAAAATCAGTATATTGCATCAAACATTTTCATCTGTTTCATAAATATAAAATATAATTTTTGTTCATCTATGTTCATAGCAATGCTTTGAAAAGAAATGGACACTAACAAGGGTTTAATCTTACCAAATGATACCTGGGTGTCACAAAACGGTCCATTTCAGAAGCACCAATGAGTTGTGACAGCAATTGAGTCCTCATCACCAGGGATATTTTATTTGTGCACATTTGGTGTTATGTTTTAAATACCTGCCATTTGTGGAAACACAAGTGGTCATATTCTACGCAAAATAATAAAACAGATGTTGCTGCTTGCTCACAATATGCCCAAACACACTTGGTCCAAGTAACAAGGGCCAAATTTCACCCTGGAAAGCCACAAGCTGCAGGGTCCCTGCCATTTCAGGATTTATCAAGGCTAATTACCCACCTCAATTTCACACTCTCCCAAATGGACAGCTTTCAGAGCCTATAATTCTCATCCTGGTAAGGCTTGGGTAAAAAGAGCAAAGGAGCTAAAAAACGAGATAGCCAGAATTCAAGATCTTCATGTAAAAGGCATTTTTCATTTTAAATTTACTGATTTTTTTGAAATACAAAATGCAAAATGTCCAAAAGGTTATAGGAAAAACAGCCTCCTCTGCCTCTAGTTTCCTTCACCAAAGGCATCAGTTTCCTGTGGCTCTTTCCATGGATATTTCTATGCCTAAGCAAACAAATATGTAATTTTCTCTTTTTTGTAAACCAAATGGGGCTTACTATATGCATCATTCTATAGCTGGCTTTTTTCACTTAATTTTTTTCAGATTGTTTCCTGTCATTACATAAGGAAAACTTTCTTTTTTCATTTCATAATAGTCAATTGTATAGATATCCAATTATTTGTTAAATTCCATATTGATGACTATTTAGATTGCTTCCCATCTTGTATCATTACGAACAAATAAAGCAATATATATAACACTTCTAGCCTAGGACTCTGCTTTGATCCTAAGCCCTGAAAGTGTCTAATATAGGGATTGGAATATTAGCAGAGGCATATTGTCATACTTGAGACCATTTCATTGGGTGATTTTACCCTTTACAGTTCTTTCCAACTCTAATTGCCAAGTATAACAGTCGGCTCTCAGTGAACACTAATTAAGAGTGATGTGGCATATTAAAGTTCATTAAAATTCTAAATGACATTACCAATAGTCAGAATATTGCTTCGTTGGACGATCTATTTGACCCTAATTAGTGAACTCAACTTGACTTTCTTTGTATTTCCTGGGGGAAAATGGGGGAAGGGAGTAAACCACATTAATTTTGCATTTGTGACACCAGTTACGACTGACCTTCCCCACTTCAGAACTTGCAGCGTGAGTATCGGGTGGATTCACATTTAACTCTTCTACATTAGAGCATAAATGAGGGACCTGTGCGAGCTGCTGTGGTTCCGCTTGGTTCACTTAGGCAGCAACATCATTTACTGGAAGGAGATTGGGAGCTTATAAGACTGTCTAGAGTACGAGGCTTGGAAAAGAGACAGAAACTAATGCAGTTCCAAGAGGGTCAGGAAGCAGAACATCTGAACAAGACGCCACCCCGGCTAATCCAGACAGCATGTCTGTGGGCCACTGTGGCCACTGCCCCTGAAGACCCCCAGCTGTCGCCAGTGCAGTCCCACCATCCCTCGGCAGTGGTTTTCAGTCTTTCTTACCCGTGTCCCACAGAGGGAATGTATTTTATGGGATATTCTACTATACCCATACACATATACTTACATCGGTTTCATTAAAGCAAGACTCATTCCAGTGTGCAACGATTCTAATACCATGTATTCTCTGCTACTTTATTTTCGAATGCTGGTTGCAACCCACTAAATTGATTTCAAGACCCACTGATAGGTCAGGACCTGCAGTTCGAAAAACACTGCTCTAGGGAGACTGATTTAGACACAGTGTCACTATTGATAAGTAAAGTGGACACGCTGTGGAGGAGGAAAGTCAAGACGATAGAACACCACTCTGCACTGGGAAGGAGACAGGGTAGAAAAGATGGAAAATGAAGCTTCACACACATCCCTTATCAGCAAAATGAAACCAGCATGACCCTAACTGAATACCATACCCAAGATCACCCACACGCATCCCACTTGGCACTGAAGCAGTACGATTCACGGCTTTTTTGACAAGAAAGGAAGGGAGGGAGGAAGAAAGGAAGGAAGGAAGGGAGGGAGGGAGGGAGGGAGGGAGGAAAGGCTATTTTTACATGTGACCCAGCAGCCTGAATTCAATATAACTGCTCCGAAAAATCCTCCTTTATTTCAGAGGCAATACTCGCCTTCCTCTTGCCCTTTTCAGCTTTGCCCCACAGGCTCCTGCCCCCACTGTTACTTAGGCTGGAGTCGGGTTGTCGAATGTGAGCTGGCAACATACTAAGAGAAGTAAAATTAAAAGATAATCTCGTAGGATCCAGCTGCTTCCATAACATTCACCTATATTCTAAATTCTTGTCACAGTGTGCACCACAAAATAAATCTAAATTCAATATGGAAGTCACGTGTCAAGGCTCACGACGTAGCCAAGCTTGGGCTCAATTTTGTGGTCTGTCTGTGGTCTATGACATTTCCCTCAGTCTCTGCCTCTGGTCCTCATCAAGTGGCAGCTATGTCTCCTCCACAAGCCTTCAGCCTCTGCATTTACCCCTGTACGGTTCTAAAGCGAGTCGAGAAATAGAAATACTTCATTTCCTTGATTACGCCTCCACTCTTTCAAATTCCTCCCAGGAAGTCGATGCCAGAAGAAATATTTGGAGACTGTCACTGAATTAGAATTGTACAGAAGAGCGGCCTCTCTTAATGACACGATACAGGACACCCGCGTTGGCTGGTGAGTCCGCTTAGCTACAGGAAAGCAATTCCTCGGTGGTTTCCCCGCCCAGAAGATGCTCGAACCCCCACCGGCTGTCTGGGCCCCTCCACAATCCTGGAAAGGCCAGCTGGAATCTCTAAGCTAATGACCGCGCTCCCTGTGGCCGGTGCTGCTCATCAGGATTTTTTCAGCTTTGGAGCGAAAACCCAGCATTCTACTTCTATTTTTAGTCACCTTTGTAATAATGGAATGAAAAATAAGTGACTTCTTGAACTCCTGTTACCTGCCAGTCAGGAAGAGCAAATATAGCTCCCTGTGACAGTTGTGAAGTCAGAGCTAAAGAAACTCCCAGCAGTTCGGGGCTGTGAATTTGCACATTCTTTAAGTTGGCTGTTTCCTGGGTGCTCTGTCTCCGCAGACGGAATGTGGAGCATGGTGTGGAAGCATATTTGGCATTCACAGGTGACAACCAGATTCTTGTCGGTCTAATTATAGCGTAAAGGATTATCAGCAACGGGCTGGATTCCTAAATGGAACGGCTGTGTCATCACCGCGAGCCTTTCCTCTCACTCAAGTCAGCCCAACCCATGGACCTCCACCCCGCGGTGAAGGCTGAAGGGATGGCATGTCACAACACACAAAAAACATCAGACTGAGGGATCAAAAAGAAAGCGTGAGACATATAAAAAGTGTGTTTTCCTAAAAAGAAAGCAAAGTAAATCATTCAAATTGCTTCTAAACGTTACTTCTGATTCTTCCTTAAATCCATAAGTGAAATGTTAAAGCTATTGTTTCCCGATTTGACTTTTTGTCTATTATCCTTTCATGTTGTCATCATAACCTGATTTCACTAAATATCAGTTCTCCTATTTTACTTTAGCAAATTATTTTGAAGGAAATAACTCAATAGGCAGCATTTTAAAAGAATAATTAATAGCTCGTAGCAGAGGCTTCCAGTTCATGTCAGGGAATATCTATTTTTTAAAGACAATTTCAAGTTATTTCTGTTGCACTGGCTTCATGCTGAATGTTCAAGGATAGATAAGACATGACACTTGGATGACTTTATTCACAAATATGTAATGACATTTGTCCCATGTTATCAAAATTCAGTTTCGTTTTGAAGTTCTCACCGTATTTATCACTCTCTCTTTATGCCCAGGAAGTTAAATACATGATTTTCTATGTTTAAAGACTTTAAGATGCGAAGGTAAGCTTCGTTTAGTTTCCCCCAAAAAAGCGTCGGGACTAATCCCGTGCTTTACATCCTTGTGTCCCTCAGGCCAGGACTTCCCAGTGCTCTTCATAGCCGGAACAACCGCACACAGCCCTGTAGACCCTAATCGTGTCCAGTCTCCTCCCAGACCCTCCGAGCTGGGCCACTAGGACTCTGTAACTTGCAGCTTCACATCAGCAAAATCCGCTTTATCCTCAAACTCTGAACTGAGAATTGGCTTCACTTCTTGCTGAAACTGAAACCTGGCACTGCCCCCAGAACCATACCTGCAGCCTGCACGAGTGGAGGGTTTCCTCCAGTGCTGCACGTGCTCAGCATCTGCAGGGAGGGCACGTGGCCCCCTTGCTCCCCCTTTCCTCGTGAATCTCAGCTTCTCTGAGGCACATGTCACCTGTCTGAGTCATCCACTGTTGTCACCTGTTGGAGTCATCCACTTGCCCTCCAGTCGCCCCTGCTCCAGGCGTCAGCACCTTGTCCGTGACATTCCTCTTCGCCCCTATTCCTATCACGATTCTTCATTATTTCAATATCCACATGGATGCTCACTCCATACCCCGGCCTTTCAATCTCTCTACCTTTTCTCCTCCAATGATCTTGTCACACAGTCCACTCCACAGTCAAACTTAACACTGCCCGCATCAGCAGTAGTTCCAAACTGTCCATCCCAAGGATCTTCATCTCTGATCACCACCATTAATCATTCCAGCCAACTTCCTTTGACTATCTTGCGCCATCTGATCCATCTTACCTCACCACTTTTTCACTGTCCATCTCCCCCCACCTTCCCCACTTCTGTAGCCTAGGTCCCATGATCATTTTAATCCCTCTCTTGCATTCCCTCTCCATTCCCTGAGCTCCTTTCTTCATCACACATGTCGGCAAAATCCAAACTTGATTAAACTCAATTCTCTCCTTGCTCCAGGATTGTTCTGGAGCTGTAGACACACCAAGGTGCACACTAGATCCACTGTATTCCTCCAAATCTTAAGTGGGCTGTCAGGCAGATCTCACAATCCTATTATACTCCTGTAATCCATTCACCCCCTCACTCAGAGATTAAATTTCACTTCTCCTTCATACTCAAAACTCAACTATTTCTTCCACCTCCTTGATCTCATCTGAACTTGACCTCATTTTTTATTTTATTGGCAAATAATAGCCATCAAAAGGAAACTACAAAATGCAAACTGGAATGAAGGAAGATGAGGAAAAAACTATAAGGTACTGAGGTTGGAATTTCAGGCATTGGGATGAAATCATTACTTTAAAATTTATATTTATATTTACATAATAGTTATATTTTATATATATGTATATTTTTTTTCCTGGCTCTGTCTTCTGAAAGGGCCTAGAAACAATGACATCTCAGGAGCAATGTGCATACCTAGTACCCCATTAAAAGGAACGTGGGTTCTTTGGAGTAATGGTTAGTTCTAGGTATGACATACAAAAGATTTAAGATGAGCACGGAACAACTTGTAGTGCCAGAAAGTGAGGAGTCAGCCTGAAGGAGCTAACACTGGCTAGATCTGGGACACTTTGATCATCTAAAAGAGTAATGGCAGTAAAAGTATTACGCATTGAATTAAAATAAAGTATCCATGAGACAATGTTGAATAAATAAATAGATAAAAGATAAAAGGGGCAATAGAAGATTTCCAAATATTAAAGGTAGAAGGAATGATGAAGTTGTAAACTCACCATTTGAACGCACATATTAATAATTGTTTCAAGTGAAAATCATCAAGGAATGTTAATGACATTTAGGGAAAGTTTGTTGGGCAATAAGATATTTACACAATCTCAAAGCACTTCCTCAAATATTACTTACTGATTACCAAGGGGGATACGATTTTCTTTAAAATGGAGCACTCTTGCAGAAAGCACCTTACCTAAGCAGTTCTGTTAATCCGCTGGGCTGCTGTAACAGGATACCACAGACTGGGTGAGCTAAACCATGGCAGTTTACCTTCTCACAATTCTAGGGGCTAGAAGTCCAAGATCAAGGTGCGAGCACCTTGTGAGAGACCCCTAGTGAGGCCTCTCTCCTTGGCTTGCAGATAACCACCTTCCTGCTGTGTCCTCACATGGCCTTTCCTCTGTGCACGCTGGTGTCTTCTTATGAGGACATCAGCCCTAAAGAATCAGGTCCCCACCCTTCTGACTTCACTTAACCTTAATTACATCCTTAAAGGCCCTATCTTCAAATACAGTCACGCTGGGCATTAGGCTTCAACGTATGAATTTGGGAAGGGACACAACTCAGTCCACAACAGTGATCAAATTCAACATCACCAATAACAGGACAAACTGAGAGTGTGTACCTCTTGATGTGATGCACTAGAGGGGCACAGCATCACTTATGTAGCATTCTTGCCAGAAACACTGACCCAAATTAATCAGGAGGAATCAATTAGACAAATGAAAGTGAGGAATGCTCTACAGACTGGCAGTGTTACTCAAAGTGTCGATGTCACGAGACAAAAAGAAGCTGAAGAAGCTTTCCAAGTAAAAGGAACTGTTCCACATGGGAGGAGACTTAAGTAACGTGACAAGTAGACAGAATGTAAGACCTTGAGTTGCTGCAAGGACATTGCTGGGACCACTGGTAAAATCTGAATACAGACTGTCTTTTAGATAATAACGTCGTATCAATGTTGTAACAATGCCAAATTTCCTGAATTTTACAATTGCATTATAACTGTGTTATGTAAGAGAACATCCTGTTTTTAGGAAATAGAGGCTGAAGCTTTTAGAGTGAAGGATCAGGACACCTGCAATTTCCCCTTTAATTGCTCATCAATGAATAATAATAATATGCAATAGGTATGTAAAGAGATAAAGCAAACATGGTAAAAATGTTAACAACTGATAAATCTAGGGATAATGTTCTTGAAACTTTCTGTAGACTTGAAATTTTTTAGTATAAAAAGTTAAAAAAAGGAAGACAACCAAAAATATGGAAATAATTCAGGTAACTTCATTGCCTCACAAAATCCCACTGGAAGTGATTTTTAAACAGTATAAACCCTCAAGGACAAATAGATCAGAGGTAACAACTGGGGAAACAGGGAAGCAGATGGATGCATATAATTGATTTAGATCCAAAACACTGAATCTTAAGCCAGTGGTGGGTACAGCCAGCTAGTCTACACTACAGAATCCCCCAAGGCCCAGTCGTTGGCAGTGCCAGCTGCCTCTGCAGAGGAGACTAAGACAGAACAATGGGTCGTAAGACCATGTGAGAAGCAAATCCGCAGCTCCCTTCCCCAGTTGCAGCCCACTAACTGCTTCTCCCACCAGCAAAGCACTCAAGCTTTTCCCCAGGGGGACAGAGCAGGGGATCTACACTGGCAGATTCCAGTGACTCCGAGAGCGGGAAGACGCTACTGAAAACAAGAGATTAAGAAACAGTTGACATGAACACAAGTCCTCTCTTCAAGCTGTGTACCCAGGACAGTTCATCACATTCTAATTGGGCACACTTTTTAAACTCATCCAAAACTTAAAAAAAAAATTTGGAAGAAATCACTAAAGAGAGCAAACAATTTAAAAGCATTCCTGGCAACCGTAAAAGTCACCAGGTCCACAGAATTTATTAGTAATTTTTGTTAAACTTTAATGTGACTCTCATGCTACATAAACTGTGCCAGAAAGTTTATAAAAAATGAGCAAAGGATATGAATAGACATTTCTCCAAAAAAGACATACAGATGGCCAAGAGGTAGATAAAAAGGTGCTCAGCTTCACTAATCATCAGAAAAATGCAAATCAAAACCACAATGAAGTATTAGCTCAGACCTGTTAGGATGGCTATTATCAAAAATAAATAAAAAAACAAAAGAGATAGCAAGTGTTGGGGCGGGCGTGGAGGACCCTTCTGCACTGTCGGTGGGAATGTTAACATGGCACAGCTGGTGTGGAAAACAGTATGGAGGTTCCTCAAAAAAATTAAAAATAGAACTACCATATGACCCAGCAATCCCACTTCTGAGTATTTATCCAAAAGAATTGAAATCAGGATCTCGAAGAGATATTTGCACTCTCATATTCATCGCAGTATTATTCACAATAGCCAAGATATGGAAACAACCTAAGTGTCCATTGATGGATAAATGGATGAAGAAAGTGTGGTGTATATATATATATATATAGAGAGAGAGAGAGAGAATGGAATATGGTTTAGCTTTTGAAAAGAAGGAAATCCTGCCATATGTGACAAGATGGATGAACCTTGGCATTATGCTAAGCAAAATGAGCCAGTCACAGAAGGACAAATGCTGCATGATTCCACTTACATAAGGAATCTAACCTAGTCAAATTCACAGAAGCAGAGAGTAGAATGGTGGTTGCCAGGGACAAGGGGTGGGGGAAATGAGGAGTTGCTATTCAACAAGTATAAAATTTCAGTTATGCAAGATGAATATGTTCCAGAGATTGGTTGTACAACATCATACCTATAGTTAACAATACTATACTTCACAGTTAAAAATTTGTTAAGAGGATAGATCTAGTGTTAAATGTTCTTGCCACAACAACAATGAAAATTGTGCAGTCATCTGAGTTTATTTTACCAAACTGGTATAAACTTAATAACAACACCTAGGAAAGATGAAAATAAAATCAGAGTCCATTATCACCATAAATACAGTTGTAAAACTAATACTTCACATTCTATTAAATCAAATTCTGCACTATATTAAAAGAATGATATCCCATGGCGAGTAGGGCTTATATCGTGAAAGCAAAGATGGTTTAACGTTAGGGACTTATTAATATAATATGCCCTATTAGTAGGTCAAAAAGAAAAGCTCAGACTAACAAATTGGGTTAACAGATGACAAAAGTCCTCTAGTAATATTCAACAAATACTCCTGATGTTTAAGCAACTAAACCCCTAATAAAATAGCCACAGCAGAATACTTCCATAACACGATCTTGAAAACACATTTTAGCCCAGATGCCAGCCTCATATCTAACTGAGAAATAGTTATGGAATTACTTTAAAATGAGGAGCAACACACAGATAAGATGCACGCAGCCACCATCATTGCCTGTCGCTGTCTAGAATTTCTGCTGACACGATAAAAAATTAAATCAGAAGTCTAATAACTTGAAAGATTGTCCACCTAGAAAACCCAAAGGAATCAACTGAGGACTAACTTCAAAGTATTGAGAGAATACACAAATGTGGCCCGTTATAAAAATAATAGCTTTTTTTAATACCAAGAATATCCATTTAGAAAATGTAACAGATGAGAGTTCACCAGCACAAGGAAATTTAGTACATGTGGGAATAAACATTTGAGACGTGTGCAGCATCTATATTGTACAAACTACTGAAGATTTCTCAGAAACATAAAAAGAACCTGAATACACGAAAGGACTTAACGTGGCAAATATTTCAATCCCTCTCAGATTAATGTATTGTTCTAATGAATTTCAACCCAAAATCTGATTTTTTAAAAAAAAACTGGACAAGTGATTCTAAAGTTCATTCAACTGAAAGAATAAACAAGATCAAAGAGGCAAAGAAAATTTATATAAAAGTAATGAGGGGATTTTTTTCATTAGCTAAAACTGAGCACAAATTTAGTGGATAACATGAGAACAGACAGAATGAGCGAGCTATCGCAGAAGTCAGAAGCAGACACTAATATAAATCAGAATTTAGCATAAGAAAAAGTGGAATTGTGAATAGGCAGCAAAAGAAGATTGTGCTATCAATGATGCTGGAGTAATTTCCTGTCTAGATATTTAAAACTAGTTCCTCACTTTACAGCCTCATTCGAAATATAGTCCAGATGAATTAAAAAATTAACAGTGATAAATGAATAAAAAACAAATAAGTAAACTATAAAAGAGGCAGGTGAAAATACGTGTGAAGGTGCACAGAGGAAGACAGGTCTTCCTAAGGAGAATTCAGCTGGAGGAAGGACTCCTCAAGGGAAGATCACAGAGTTCATGACAAAACAGCTAAGGCCTTCTATATACCTAGAACCATGGTAAATAACACAAAAGACAGAGAGCTCAAGAGAAATATACACATCAGGAAATGTATAAATACCTTTAACTTATGAAGAGCTCACCAAACCAAATGGCAAATAAATAAATAAGGAGTAAGACACTAGAAAAGGGGTAATGGACACAAAAGAAGAAAGGAAAAAATACAAATTCAGCTCACCAAATTTATCACTATCTATATAGATACACCTATCCATCCATCTGTTTACACCCAAGACTGGCAGGAATGCAGGGAAATTTGTACTTTTGTGTGTGTGAGGTAGTCTAGCCCTGAGCTAACATCCGTTGCCAATCCTCCTCTTTTTTGCTGAGGAAGACTGGCCCTGGGCTAACATCCGTGCCCATCTTCCTCTACTTTATATGGGACACCGCCACAGCATGGCTGACAAGCGGTGCATAGGTCCACGCCTGGGATCCGAACCTGCGAACCCCAGGCTGCCGAAGTGGATGCACAATGTACTTTTATAATCTACTATTTAGAGTGGCGATTTTAAATCTTTTCTGTAAAAGCCCAAATCGTAAATATTTCCAGCTTTGTGGGTCACGTGGTCTCTGTCACAACTATTCAACTCTGCTGTTGCAGCACAAATGCAGCAATAGACAAATGGACATGGATGTGTTCCAATAAAACTGTTTGCAAATACAGGCAGTGGGCCAGATCTCCCCACGGGCCACAGTTCGCAGACCCCTGGTTTAGAGAAAAAGTCATAACAATTCTGTAGAATACCATGTTCAAAATATATATTGAAAGTCTTAAAAACTATGTGTATCATTTGACCAAGCAATTCCCTTCTAGAAATGTATTCTATAGAAATCATTATGCTTACAAGTATTGATATTCATCTAAGAATTTCTTTCATGTCGAACCATATGGTTTTAAACAAGCAAATTATGCTTCACAATGGATGACTATGCCATACCCCAAAATTGTCACTGAAAAATACTTATGACATCAGGAAATATTTAAAACCAATTGATAAAAAGCAAATTTCCATAGAGTATTATAATATGACTCTAAATGTCTTCATACATTACACACACATTACACACACACGCACACTTTGTAGAGATTAAAGAACAGAGGTGCAAATCACACGGCCTGAGTTCAAATTCAGGTTCCACAACTTTCTGTATGAATTTGGTCAAGTCATTTAACTTCTCTAAGCCTCATTCAACTCATCTGTGAAATGGAAAGAGTGATTGTATGTAACTTACTGAGGTGTAATGAGAATTAAATGAGACAATATATTTGAATACTTATGAGTTTGACTGGTTCTGGATATATATATCCAGGTATGAGATAGATAAATAGATACATAGATAGATAGATGTACCTCCAGAAATCCAGAATACTTGTAAGTGATTTTTGTCATCTTGGCTCTTTCATATATTTTCTGATTTTCATAAAACATACATATATTATCTTATAATCATATAAAAATGTTAAAATTTTGCATTTAAGAGTTTCATAAGCCACTTTTGATATCACAGTAAAGTAAAATCATCTATTAGTAAACATCATTTTCAAGAATTCAGTAAATTCTGAGGAGTACTGAGCTGGTCCAAAAAGCAAAACCTACAATTGCTTTTTAAGAAGCCATTTCACAGACTGCTGATGCCCACTTCCCTCAGAGGCGGACATTTAGAGGTGTCTTTATCTCAGGTGAGGCAGAGGTGGGTCTTAGGCTGGGAGCATATTGTCTCGTGGTGACAGTAGTCAGTGACCTGGCCTAAGGCAGGGACATGACATCTGCACCTCTTCAAGAGCCCATGCCCTGGTGAGAAACACCCCTGAAAGCAAATCTCGGTGACTCTCACTTCTTAATTGAGTAAGTCAGTAGATCCAGACATTTTCTCTAGGATTTGAGTCCAGAAATGTCCTCCCTGCACGGCAGACTCTTTCCCTGCCCCCAACTATAATTTTATTTAAAATCAAGCCATCCATCTCCCCTATCTTTCCAGGATATCTGTGGAACAAGCAATTGAAACTCAAGTAAAATCCAGGGGAGCTACCTGCCTTCAAGTAGCTCCCCAAACCCCTTCAGAGTATAGCCTCTCTTCTCTTCTTTCTGTCAACACAAATAATCCATACCCAATCTATAAATCAAAATTGGGGTGAGTTTATTATGAGCCAAATTTTGAGGACCATACAGGCCAGGGCCTTTCTTCCCCAAGAAAGGAGGAGCACTAAAGAAGTGGGGTGTACAGAGTGGTTATATACCATCAAAGAGCATATATCACTAATGAATGCAATGTCCTTTTTACAATAGTCACAAGACTGTCCTGTCAGCACAGCCATTGATGGACACCACAGGTATCAGGTCTGCTGTCTCGAGCTGGGTGGTCACAGGATGAGCACAGCAGTGGAATCCTGGACTAGGGAGAAATGCTCATCCTCAAGGAAATGCCAGTGTGGGGGAAGTTGCACCCTTATCTTAAGAGCATTTTTTCTTGTCTCTGGGACGTGGTAAATGCTCAAAGCAGATATACAATGCATGTTCAGGAGCTGGTCAGGCCCTTTTGCAAAAAACAAGGTCAGGCCGAATTAGTTTTACACCAAATGGCTTCCTCATATACTCCAATATCCTGTTGCTTGCCATTTTATTTATCATTGCCTTCTTTCCTTCCTCCTTCCCTCCCTCTTTCCCTTCTCTTTCAGGAGTGTTTGCTGAAGGATTGAATATCCATCCTAATAGGTTTCAGGCAGATCAGCAGAATCCCTGCCGTGTAAATGGAGACCTCTGTGCCTCACTCCCTGACCCCCTCTACTCCAGCGCCCTGGCTTTCTTTCAGCTCCATAAACACTCCAAGCTTCTTTCCAATCATTCCTTCCCAACGTGGGATCCAAAACCTAAATTTATTGCAACCGTGCAGGCGTGCAACAGATTCTGCGGTAGACACAACTGCGTGAGGCTTCGTTCAGGCGGAAGCTGGTGGAGGAGACAGGAGAGTGCAGGGCCTCCCTCTCCTGGGTGCTGGGAGGGGGAGGAGTGCAGGTTGGGGCAGGCACGGCAGTTGTCCTCTGGCTCCACAGTCAGGAGCAACGGCAGCTTCTTGACCCGGTAGGAGCAGCTGCTCCCTCTCCAGGCCAGTTCTCTGCTGTGGTTTTGGAGGTCTTCCCAGGAAGTTCAGCTGCTAGGCTGTTTCTCCACACTCCAGTGGTTCTTCCTGCCATCTCAGTTTCTTACTTACAATAATTGCACTGGATGCTATGTGGTCAGTAACAAAGATTCTATGACTCTGGCGCAAGGCTGAGTTTGCATTACTTGGACATTATTCACAGAGATTTGGGAAAATACTGAGAAATTTTTACAGGTGCAGCAGGAGGAATCTGAATGGGCAGAAAAGGCCATTATGAAATTCCAGTGACCCATCATATTGTGATATGTCAGTACAGGTTCATCCATTGTAACAAATGTACCACTCTGGTGGAGGATGGTGGCAATGGGGGAAGCTATGCATTTTGAGGATGGGGCATATAGGAAATCTCTGTACCTTCCTCTTAATCTGGCAGTGAATCTAAAACTTCTCTGAAAAAGTCTTTAAAAAAAATTCCAGGCGTCAGCCTGGTGGCATAGTGGTTAAATTCACGTGCTCCACTTCAGCGGCCTGGGATTTGCAGGTTCAGATCCCAGGCACGGATCTACGCACCGCTCATCAAGCCACGCTGTGGCAGGCGGCCCACATATAAAGTAGAGGATGATGGGCATGGATGATAGCCCAGGGCCAGTCTTCCTCAGCAAAAAGAGGAGGATTTGTGACAGATGTTAGCTCAGGGCTGGTCTTCCTCACCAAAAAAAAAAAAAAAAAAAAAATTCCAGTGACCTGCCATGATCCTGCCATTTATCCAACGCTGTTGCCCACTGCCCAGTCAGGGTGCGCTGGACTAGGTTCTGAAGAAACGGTCCCTGTAATTGTAGGTCATACACATGAAAGACAATACAAAATTCATAAAGGATAATTACACATCACATGCATTATCTCATTTTGTCTTCAGTTAGCCCTAGAAGGTGAATACAGTTACTTCCATATTACAGATGAGGCTTACAGAGATCGAAGGGCTTGCCTGCAATCAGAAAGCTAATAAGCGCCCCAGACAGGGTTAAAACACAAATACGACCACAGAGCCTACGCCTTGACACCACCCAGCAGCAAACTGTGTCGACGCTGATTCACTCATTCCGTGAACAGTTACTGACACGGACTCTTCAGGCCTGATGCTTAGGGACTCTGATTTTGTGGGCTTAAGTCACAAAAATAGGAAGTCAGAGAAATGAAGCCACGACAGGCGACTAGAGGCAGAAGTGAGAGCCCAATGTGAAGACAGGCGCGATGTTCCGCAAGCACACAATAGAATGGGCGGGATCAAGCACATTCTTCAAGGGCCTCTGAGCTCCAGACATCCTGCGTGAAGTCCAGCAGAGACGAAGATCCAGGCCCTGCCAGAGTCTGTCGTGTCACCTACTGCTGTGGCCTCAGCACCAAACTTCCAAAGTGTTTGTGTGAGGAGGGAGAAAGCAATTTCTGGGCTAATACCACGTGACGCATTTTATTGTGGTGGAGTGAATAAATTCTGTGCAGGGGGCATCAGAAAGGGAAAGTGGGAGGTCACAAACACTTCAGAGAAAAACAACTGAGCCTTGAAGAATGAGTAAGATTTTATAATGAGTTTTTTAGATCAATCTGCCCCAGTTAACCTACTTGAATTTCTCATCACAACCCTGTATTTTAGGGGTTTCTCAAGGCTCTGAATGTATGAGTACAATTTAGTCAGTATAAGGGTGAATATTGCTAGATAAATCTTTCAAAACTGGAAATTCTTGTTGACGTCTTTCCCATATTGCTTCAGTCTTTATTTAAAGTACTTGTTCATTCTATGAAGTTTCCAAGTATTTGTGTGTGCGTGTGTATATATATGTGTATTTGCATATACATATATACAAACATTTGTGTGTACACACACATATGGAAATGCATATACATATATACACACACATACGTACATAAAATCATCCCAAGCTCAGCATTTTTGCACAATGTCATATGGCATTGATAACATCAATATTAGCACTAAATATAGACCCTCATAATAGTCAAATAGCCCCCTAGTCTCGTCCAGCTTTGTTGCCTTGACTCAGGGCCTCCGTCCTTGCTATTCCTGCTGTCTCATGCCCTGCTCACTTTCCTCTCTCTTCAACCACATCCTGATAGAAAACGATTCCAATAAGCTGGTGGCTTGGAAGCCATGGTGACAGATGAGTTTTCACACACACACATGTACAGAAATAGTTTTCATATTTCCTTGGGAAAATATATATTGGACACATTTTTCAAAGAGCTTAAAGAACTTCCACAGGTATTCTCGCACAACATCCTGGGAAGAATATGGTGGCAGCCACCCACTCCCACTCCACAAATGAAGAACCGGTCAGAGGAGGGTTGTGACGAGGGCTCAAAATCACACATAATGTCAAGAAACTGGATGTGGAACCCATGTTCCCCAAATCTTAGATTTTTCCTTTTTCTGTCTGTGATTAAACAGTTAACTCCTAGGGTTGCTATATGCATAGATAAGAAAAACATTTTTTTGCTAAATTCATGCTCTACTTGACAGACATATGTTGTTAAAAATACGTGGCATTTATCACTTTTGATAAAAGAAGCTATTAGAGTCACAAAAGCTTAGTCCTGGGTATTTTCCCTGATCCGAACTTTTATACTGATGTCAAGGACCAGTGAGTTCTCTTACTTTCTGAAAACCCCTGCTGTGCTTAAACTATGGTAATGAAACTATAGTAATTTTTTGAAAATATTTTTTGCAGTGTTACTTAATACTTTTTTATGACCCGCAATAAAATGTTTCTCAGACTTTTGGCCCATCACACATCAATGAGTCATATGCTTAGCCCAGGTTCTGTCACTTGATGCCCCTCCCTGTGGAGCTTCAGGGTCTCTGACGAATATACGATTGTAATAGGCAGACTGGATTTGGAAAGGGTGCAAAGATGACACCAGATTGTAGAACACTTTGGTAGTGTCAGGAGAATTTTGCCACCAAGGTCAAAATTACAACCAGATGGCCACCAGCATGTGGGACAGGTTACCCCCAGCACTCGTCAGCTATAGTGAGGGCTAGTCTGGGATGGTTCCCACATCACCTAGCATATTAGTCTGCAGGACTGCCATAACAAAGTCCCACAGACTGGGTGGCTTACACACAGAAATTTAGTCTCACAGTCCTGGAGGCTAGAAGTCCAGGATCAAGGTGTGGGCAGGGTTGTTTCCTTCTAAGGGCGGTGAGGAAAAATTCTGTTCCAGCCTCTCTCCTCACTTTTGGTGGTTTTCTGGCAATGTTTGATGTTCCTTCGCTTCTGCTGCATCACCCCGGTCTCTCCCTTCATTTCTACGTGCCATTCTCCCCATGTGTGTGTATCGGTGTCTAAATTTTCGCTTTTTATAAAGATACCTGTAAAACTGGACTAGAGAATCCACTCTACTTCAGTATGATCTCATTTTAGTTTATCACATCTGCAATGACCCTTTTCCAAATAAGGTCACATTCTGAAGTAATGGGAGTTAGGGCTTCAACATATGAACTTTTCTTGTGTGTGCGTGTGTGTGTGTGGTGAGGAAGACTAGCCCTGAGCTAACATCCGTTGCCAATCCTCCTCTTTTTTGCTGAGGAAGACTGGCCCTGGGCTAACATACGTGCCCATCCTCCTCCACCTTATATGAGATGCCACCACAGCATGGCTTGACAAGCTGTGCATCTGTCCATGCCCAGGATTCAAACCTGTGAACCCCAGGCTGCCTAAGTGGAGGTGAGAACTTAACCACTACGCTGCAGGGTCGGCCCCAACATATGAATTTTTGGGAGACACAATTCAGTCCATAATACCTAGGAATAACTCTTAGTCCAAACAAAATGCCCAACAGATGGAACTTAGGTGCTGGCTGTATTTTTTCCAACCCTACAAAGGAGGCAGGGGTCTTTGGTCCAGTGCCAGGGGGTCAATTAGAGCCACACAAAGGAAAACATCTGTTTTGAGACCACGGAGTCCCCATGGTGAGAAATATGTGGCCTTGGTCAGTGTAGGGAGATGAAATGGCATGTAGACAGTTTGGCAGATAACATCAACTCTATTGGAATTACCCAAATGCATGATTTCTCCTGAAGTGGTTCAGACTCCTTTTATTTACAAGATAGAGCAATGTTACTGTTGCCTGGGGGGGAGTAAAAGTCTCTTGATAAGATGTGAAGAAGCTGTTTATCATCCCCTGGAGCCATGTGCTTTTTGACAATGATGAATGGAGGTCGTTGTCCCTCTCATCTTGGTATCCAGAAAAGTGACATGAGTTGTGCCAAGAATGTGGTAAATACAAATATCACATGTTCTCCTTTGAATTTCACAGACTTTAAATGTATAGATCTGTATTAGTTTCCTACTGCTGTATAACAAATTATCACATATTTAGCAATTTAAAACAACACTCATTTATTATCTCACAGTTCTGTAGGCCAAAGTGTAGCACGGTGTGGCTGGATTCTCTGCCCAGGGTCTCAGCAGCCCCAAACCAAGGGACCAGCCAGGGCTGCTGTTCTGATAGGGGGGTCAGGGTCCTACTCCCAGCTCCCTGGTTGTTCCCACATGGCCTTCTCCATCTGCAAGCCAGCAACAGCACACTGAGTCATCATGCTTTGAATTCCGCTGGCTTTCTCCTCTACTTTCTCTTTGGCTTTTGAAGGACTCATGTGATTATACTGGGCCCACTCAGAAAATCTAAGATAATCTCCCTATTTTAAAGTCAACTGATTATTAACTGTAATTACATCTGCAAAGCCCTTCACAGCAGTACCTAGATGAGTGCTTGACTGAACAACTAGGGAGTGGGAGACAAGGGGGACATCTTTAGAATTCTGCCTGTCGCAAGATCTAAAAGGCTCAAACTAAAGCCATTAATACGTAGCTAAGTGATATTCAAACTTGTTGTTTTAAGCAACCATGGAGAGAGGGTGAAACATTACCAGAAAAAAAAAAGGGTAAAAAACCCGCTAGACATCTTGAATTTTTTGCCCTGATCCTAGTTTTAAAAATATAACCTTGAGTGATGGTCTGGAAGCTCTTAGCTCTACATATAGTGGTGACACTGGGGTAGGTAATTTAATCCCCGAGGCTCACTGTCCTCATCAGATAAAAAGTGAATAATATTAATGCTTTATAGAATCAAATGAGATCATTTCTGGAAAGTGTTTTTTAAACTATAAAGCCTAAAGCAAATGTGGGTTGTTAAGATTATCACAGAAAGTTTCAGGCTGCTTCAGAAAGAACCAGAGTATCGAACCACTCCTTCCTTTAATTGAATAACCACCCTGGAGGATAAATGAATCTGACAACCAAGAAATCCAAACTTTAGTAGAAACTTGTCTGCATTCATGCTGCGGAGTATTCCTGTGAATGCATGGGTGTGTGTGTGTGTGTGGGTGTGTGTGTGTGTTTCGGGGAGATGCACGATGTTAAAATTGTACAGAAATAATTCAGTGGGCCATATAATAAGTCTAGGGAACATTCTGATGAAAGAAATTTAGCACCAAGACCTTAAAGAAAAATCTAAAATAGTCTCCTAGAACCAAGCAACCAGGGGTGAAGCCCCAATAAAAGAAAGGAAAGTAGAGCACACTCGAGAAAACCACCTGGGGCCAGCTCTGCCTGGAAGACCTTTGCAGACCTGTCTGAACGGTTTGGGTCAGCTTCTTTTGATAGGAAACAAATAAACATCAGAGATTGCACAAAAAACAAGCATTCAGGCACCACTACATTCCTAGACACCTCTGGTCACCTCTCTAAGGACACATTATCACCAAAATTTATTTCCACCCTAAATGATCGCATCCTAAGAATTCTTTTATGCACTTAACTAGCTCTTATACAAAATGCATATGTGCAAGGCAGTGTTCTAAATTCCTTATTAATATTAACTCAAAACGATAACTCATTTTGATAACAATGCTAGAAAGTAGAAACTATTATTATCTCTATTTATAGAAAAACAAAATAATTTGTTTCAAAATCCTTTTCTTCTTACAAAAAGGGGAGTATTTTTTTTCCAAGTGGTTTCCTGTCTTCTTTCCATCATTTCTACAATTTACATTAAGAAAGGATTTGAAGTGTAGTTGCTAAAGGCTTTACCCTAGTAAAAATGACAAAACAGAGCCAGATGGATTTCAGTAAAATCTTTGAAGTGAAGGGTTAGCTCCCCACAAAATGCATTGTGATTTTCTATATAGTGTCAGTTTTAACAAAGCTTAGTTCCCTTCCCTCACAACAAAAGGCACCAAGTTGTCTTTTTTTCATTCACTATGTCTCTTGAGCAGTGTAGCTCTTTTCTACATTTTAAAAGTTCATGCAGTTCAAAATGCTTTGATTTCATTCTTATCACTTTCTAATAAACATGATAAAAATGCTATTCTGAACAGGAAAGACACTCTGGGCATATTTTCTCACATTTTATTTCTCCAGCAACATTTTCTAAAATTTCTCCCCACTTATTGTGCTATTTCAATGTTAGGCTAAAAGAAAAAAATTAGAAAACAAACTCCTAAGCAGTAGATTGCTCTGCCTTCTCTCACTTGTAGGCATACAGTGAGCTCAGGCATGATGCTGTCTAGTACACTGTGCCTGGGTGTCTCAGTCAGCTTAGGCTACATAACAAAGTACCATAAACTGGGTGGCTTATCAACAATAGAAATTTATTTCTCACTGTTCTGGAGGCTGGAAATCTGAGATCGGGGTGCCAGCACAGTCTGGTTCTGGTGAGCACCCTCCATGGGGTTGCAGACTTCTGGCTTATTGTGTCCACATGTGGCGGGGAACGGAGCAGAGGAAACAAGGATTCCATGCCTACCTCTTCTGACACTAATCACCTCCCAAAGGCCCCACCTCCTGATACCATCACACTGTGGGTAGGTTTTCAACATAGGAATTGGGAGGATGCAAACATTCAGCGCCTAACAATGGATTTATTCTGAAAACTCCTGGGTGCAAGTAACAGAGACAGCAAAGGGCCAGGAGCAGGGCTGATATTCCTCATTTAAAAGGAAAGGTAGTTTTGAGAAGAGTTTAAATTCCATTTTGCAATTTTCTATTTCAAGTTCCAGATTTGTACCAGATGCTTGAAATTCATATCACATCGTCATCTACAGTAACCAGCGGGTAAAAGTTTATTGCAGTCAAGAACACATGGCATTTGAGATCAAATCTCCTTCTTTGAGAAGTTGAACTACCTAGTACTAAAATTAGATAAATTTTCTTTAAGAGTTCAGGAAAAAGAATATTCAGTAAGAGCTAAAAAAATACAAACATTTTATAAATTTGCCCCACACAAATTATTTAAGGTTGCTCTTATGACAAAATTTAACAGGAAACACCACCATGGCCCCAAGACCACTGGCCTTAAGTGCTGCAGCCTCAAGACCAGCCCCACGATTGTGTGTGACAAGGCCCCACACGCAGACAGCCCTAATGCTCGATCCAGGAATTCATTCACTGGGCCCACTCCAACCCTGGCCCCAGGGTTTCTGATAACATATACAAAGCATTTTATAAACGTAAATCACTGTCCGAGTGAAAGGTGATAAAACTGTAGAAATAATCATAACAGCTAATGTTAGTTTCATGTTTACTGTGTTCCAGACATTCTAATAAGCGCTTGACAACTATTAATCATTGTCTTTGTTTTTTAAACAAGGAAACTGAAGCTTGAGAGGTTGAGTAAGTTGCCCAGGGTCACAGAGCTAGTGAGGGAGAGTCAGCACCGACCCTGGCAGTCTAGGTCAGGAGCCCATATTCTTAACACACAAGTCAGAATCAAAATTCTCTCTTTACATAGATCATGAAAGCCCTTCCCTTTGAAGGTGCACCCAAACCTTCTGCATCCTATCTATAACACTCCTTAATAAACTCACTTCTGGATGTTTCTGTGTTAGTTACACACTGCTGCTCAACGAATTATCTCAGAATTTTCCACCTGAAAACAACGAGCATGTATTATCACACAGTTTCTGAGGGTCAGGAATTCGAGAGCAGCTTGGCTGGGGGTCTGGCTCAGGGTCTCTCGTGTTGCTCTCAAGCAGAGTTCTGAACACTTGATTGGAGCCAAGGACCTGCTTCAAGATGCTTCGCTTGTGTAGCTGTTGGCCTCAATTTCTTGCCACACATACCTCTTCATAAGGCTACTTGAGAGTCCTCATGACAGGACAGCTGGCTTCCCTCAGAGCAAATGGTCCAAAAGAGAGAGCAGGGCAGGAACCTAGCCTGAGAGCACACGCCATTACCTCTGCTTTAGTCCATCACTAGAAGTGAGGCACTAACTCCAACCCAGCCTCAAAGGGAAGAGAATTAGGCTCCACCCTTTAAAGGGAATGTCGGACATGTTTTAAGCCCACCACTTGCATCTATCTCATTGTAAATATTCTGAATGGTTCTGGCTCTGTGTCATCTGTTCCTCCTGCTCTCTTGACTTCATTGCCATGTGCCCATAGACGCTGAGCTAATCAGGGCTAGAGGCTCCCTGGGCCTGTCCCAGGCCACCAGCCAAGCCTATCGGGAGGGTCTCCACCAGAAGAAACACAGAAGCAATCATTACCTAGGCCCGCCCTGCAGCCACGTGATTCCCCGAATATCCTGTTCCTATTACTTGACCAAACTGACAAATAAGCAAAGCTCGTTTCAGACTCCAATTGCCAGCAACTCTCCCTGGAACAGGATCCTCCTCCTACCTGCCCTGGTCCAGAATTCCCCACCCAGGGTGCCAGGTGGTCAGCTTGCCTTTCTGTCTGCTCATCCTCTAGCGCCATCCTCAGAACCTCACCCTCAGCTGACACTAACGGGTAGACTCTTCCAATATAAGCCCGAGTTTCTCAGCCTCGCACTGCTAACATTAGGTGATGGGTAAGTTTTTCTTGTGGGGACCATCTTGTGCATTGCAGGACGTTTAGCGGCATCCCTGGCCTCTCCAGTTGTGGTAAACAAATGTCTCCAGACGTTGCCAAATATTCCTTGGGGGACAAAATTGCCCTTGATTGAGAAACCCTGATCCTAGTCATTATGACTGAAATTGGGTGAGTAAAATATGTGAGACTTATCAGATAGAATACAGGCAGGGTATCCCATGCTCCATCTATAGGAGGTAATCAATAGTATTTGGAGTTAAGCAAGAGAGATTTCAATACAAATCAATTATTTGAGAGGTGGTCCTCTCTTCAGCTGCCACTTGGCCTTCCTTCTCCCAGCCGATTTCTGAGAGAGGAGGAGTCTACACAACAGGTCAGGCTGCGTTCTCTCAAGGTTACAACACTTGAGAAATCTGGAACAAGATGGTGGAGAAGAAAATGAGGGGGAGTAGAATAATCGAGACAGTAGAAAAAGTAAACCTGTTTCCATGTTAAATTATTTTAGGATGCCGCTCAGATGTTCGTCCATATTTTTCAACGTAACCTCTACCGAGTGGTAACTACATACAAGTCACTTCACTAGACATTTTGCTCAAAATATTAACTCATTTAATTTCTTTACTAACCCAACCAAGCAGCAGGCACTATTGTCCTCCTTTCAACACACGAAGAGGCTGAGGCAGAGAACTATTCTTTTGCTTAATAGCTAGTTAAACCCACTTTCCAAGATCCCTTGCCTGTTCATGCTCCCTTGGGCTTTGTTTCAGTTCCCCTGGCACCTCTCCCTTTTCTCCACAGTGATTCAGCTCAGCACTGAAAACTCAAAAAAGAAAAGAACCACAGACATTCGCAGGGACACTGAGCTCTCCATTATCTGGAGGGAACAATGGAACCCAGAATGGTAAGAGAAGAAGAGTGACGCACTGGAGTGAGGAGGACAGTGGCCTTGTCTTCCGGGGGACGGGGGGGAACAGGACTGAGCGAGGCTGCAAGAGATCAAGATCAGAGGGACCTGCAGGGGAAGGGGCTAAGGAGAAGCATTTCTGCAAGGGGAGGACAGATCCATTTAAAATAACAGTTTGGATGTTAGTAGAAACTTGACCCGTGGGCCTGAATGAAAAGAGGAACTTATTAAGGCATCTGTTCTCAGCACTAGGATGTACCTAAGAAAATGTCATCTGTGGCGACCCCATGAACAACTGTTGAGTGCCTACTTTCTGTGTCCAGTCATGCCCTGCATATCACCCTCCTCACCTTCCTTCTCAAAGGCCTTCAGCAGCTCTCTACTGCCTCCTTAACCTGGTAAGAAAGGTCTTCTACAATCTGACCCCATGCTACCTTTTCAGCCAAATCGTTGCTCGTGATGCACAAACTTGAGCTACATCCACTTCCCCTGATATGCCTCTCCCACCTTTAAACTCACGGTTTCCTCTGCTTGAAATACCCTTTTCCCAGTACCTGCTGTACTACAATATCACAATCCTTCAGGGCCCAGATCAAATGTCCCTCCTCCATGACTCACTCTCTGACTGACTCCAGGTGGAAGTCCCTCTCACTCCGACATGTACGGGACCCAGTCTGCTCCTCTCTGAGGATTTCTGGAGTTTCCTCTGCATTAGAATGAGCTATCTATCTGTCCGTCCAGCCACTAAACAGTAAACCTCTTAAGAAGGAACAGGTTTTATTCATCTTGTCTATAAACTTTGAAAATCATATGTACTCAATAAATATTTGTTGAATTAAATTGAAATTTGAGTGTTTGACACCTTCATTTTTATAGATTAAGCAAAACCTAAGTAAGCCAGCATAAAAATTTCCACTTTCTGATAGACTGCCAAGTGCCTTAATAACCTTGGCGTTTGTAGAACATTTTTCATTTCTGAAGTGCTTCATAAATAACCTCTAGTTAACCCTTCAGTGGCCCTGGCCTTGCTGTAACAGGTAATAGGGTGACGACTCCATACCCCTCGGGATAACACTGGGGACACTTCCCATGAAGGGGTGAAGTTGAGTGCTTTCCAGAGCACAGGGAGGCGAGAAGCCAGCAGGTTCCCAATGAAAGAGCCTTTCTGTCTAGACAGCGACCACAGGGGAGCAGAGGCCGTGGAGAGAAACACACTGGAAAGCAAAGCTGTCTTCTGCTTCCTGTTCCTCCTTCTTACTATAGAAGACACTATATTCCTACATCTAGACATTCATTTTTATAAATTCTAGAAAATAACTCACGTTCTCTACTCTAACAATCTATTGTTGTATGAATTAAATGTCCCAAATCCAAAAATATAAATTAGTGCATATGGTTGTGTTAGAGAGAGAGAGGAAAAAAACCCTTTGTTCAATTCTTCCTTTTAACACAAGAATTACCATGCTTATTTTCTCTACAATAACCATTAATTCACAAAAAAGTTAGATTCCACATAATTTTTTAGGAGCACATCTACCAACTAAATTAGAACACACTGTGTGCATCGATTGAAGGAAGAGTCCGCCCGCCTGAGCAGAAGCCTTCACGCGGCCACCGAGGGCTCGGCCCGCTCGACGGCAGCGGCACCTCCTGTCCCCCGAGGGCCGCCCACCGCAGCCTTCCGTCGGGCTGTGCCCAGGTCGGCCTCCTGCGCAGAAGGACTTGCAAGGCTAGCTGCTGCACGAAGCCCTCTCCTGTCTTCTCCCCAGCGGAATTACTCGCTCACTCCTCTGGGATATCACAGAATTGCATTTAATATAACTTATTTCAACAGGTGAGTTGAACACCTACTATGTGTTAGCACCACACTCCCATTAAACATCTCGCACTCTGCCTTGTAGTTTAGTTAAACGTGCACAACAGTGTTTCTAAGAAATTGTAGGCGTCTTGACCACAGAGCTGATATTATTACCAACACATCTCTTGAGGAGCTTCACGCATATTAAAGCATTCGTTATTTAAACTGGATAATCCTTGAACACGTTTTCCTGTGGAAGCAATGTTAACCCAGGAGATATGCTCCCAGGTCAGAACATAAAAGTGTATTAAGTCGGCCAAGGGAGGGTATCAAGCTCTCCCTTCAAAATTGCCTACGAATTTCTAAATTCATTTTTAAAAAACGTCTGAAGGGGAATTTGGTGATATATACATCATTCCTATAAAATAAATGAACAAATAAGTTTGTATAGTGATATCTAGACTCATATATAGTAGTAAAAACTAGAAACAACTTACATATCCAACAATAGAAAATTGTTTATTAAATGTAATAATAAATTATGTTTTGTTCATACACTAAAACACTATGTAGTCATTAAAAATTGTTGTAAAAATTAGTGTATTGTGAAAAATAGTTACAGTATATTAAGTGAAAAAATATGAACACTTTATGAATTATGATTAATAATGTATTTGATTATGATTATGAATCATAATATATTTGAGGTTGTTTTTATGACAATATTTTACAGGTAACCACCGCTATGATCCTAAGACAACTGGTCCTAAGTACTGAGATCTCAGGACCAGCTTCAGGGTGTGTGTGTGTGTGTGTGTGTGTGTTTGTGTATGTGTGTGTGAAGGGCCCAGATGGAAATGTCCTTTAGTGCCGATTTCAGAACTGATTCATTGTACCATTACAACCAGGCTCCTGATAATGTACAAAAAGTGGTTTGTAAACAAATCAAGAAGTTAAACAAAAAAAGAAGGAAAGAAAGAAATTAAGATTCAAAAAGGTAGAAGGGAAGACTTCAAAAAGAAATAAAAAAGCAGAAATAAATAAAATATAAAACAAAAAAGTGAGAAACTTTTAAAAGCCAAAAATTGACTTTTGGAAACGCCAATCAAATTGATAAATCCCCGGCAAAACTGATCAAGACAAAAAAGAAAGAAGGTAAAATTTGCCAATTTTAGGAATTAAAAAAAGGACTTCACTAGAGATGCTACAGATATTAAGGATATTAAGATCAAATGAACAAATTCTTTTAAAAAATCCAATTTACCAAAACTGACACAGTAAGAAACAGAAATTCTAAATGCTCCTGTGTCTGTTAAAGGACTGTAGTCTATAATTTAAAACCTTTTCACAAAGAAAACTCTAGGACCAGTTGACTTCATTAGTGAATTCTTTCAAATATTTAACACCAATCTCATGCAAACTTTTCCAGAGATTTACAGAAGAGAGTGTACTTACTAATTACTTTATAAGCCAGCATAGCCTGGTATCAATACTCAGCAAGAATATTACAAGAAAGGAAAATTGCAGTAAAATTTCTCTCACAACGCAGATGTTAAACACCTACAAAAAATTAGTAAATCAAATCTAATAATATATAAATATTGTGATCAAGTTGGATTTAATCCATGAATTTAAATTTTTTTAAATATAAAATCAATTAATGTAATTAACTACATTAACAAAGTAAGAAGGAAAACCATATGGACCATATCAACAGAAAAACATTTGATAAAAATTTAAAACTTATTCTTGATATTATATACATGTATAATTTTATTAAATTAGGAATGAAAAGGAAATTCATTAGTATAATACAATCAATGGTATCATCTAAAAAAAGACTACACAGCAAAGGTCTTACTTAAAGTTGGAAGATTATAAGCTTTATCCTCTGATATTGGGAATAAAATAAGGATATCTGCTATTACCACTTTATTCAATGATATAATAGAAGTCCTCATTTTTGCAATGGGGCAAGAAAAACGAAGAAAGTCATAAGGACTGGAAAGGAAGAAATACAACTGTCATTACTCACAGATGATATGATCATGTACATGGAAAAATTTAAAGGATCTACAATAAACTATTGGACTTAATAAGTTAAATTAACAATGTAACAATATGAAAATTAATGATTATTCTGTGTACTAGACAAAAACATTTAGAAAATAAACTTTTTAAAAAAGCTACTTTATAATAACATCAAAAACATTAACTACCTAGGAATTAATTTATTGAGAGATATGTAAAACCACTATAAAAAAAAACTAAAAACAAATTAAAGACCAAAATAAATGGAAGGATATTCCATATTTATGGGTTGGAAGATTCAATATTTTTAAGATTCAATTTTTCTCAAATTTCTCTATAGATTCAATGCAATCCCATTCAAAATTTCAGTGGGAATTTTTGTGAAAATTGACAAACTGATTCTATAATTTTTATGGAAATTCAAAGGAGCAAGAATAGAGAAGACAATCAATGAAAAATAAAATTAAAAGACTTCTACTACTAAATATTAAGACTTACACTACCAAATATTAACAATTACACAACCAAATTGATCTAAGGACAAAGAAATAGGCCCTTGGAACAAAATAAAGAGTCTAGAAACAGTCTAAATAAATCATCCCTTAGTTTTCAACAAAGCTGCCAACACAATGCAGTGGGGAAAGGGAGGAGTTTTCAATAAATGATGGCTTCACAACCTTGAAAAGGCAAAGATTTCTTAAGCAAGAAGAAAAAAGTAAAAATCATAAAGCTTAAAAACTGATAATTCAGACTTCATTAAAAAGCACATCAATCATCAAAAGACATCATTAAGAATGTAAGAAGTCAAGCCAAAGCTCCAACATGTAAAGGGCTTGGAAGTCATCATCTCCATCCTTAAACAAGAAAAACATAAACAAACTGAATATAAATAAATTTACTTAGCCCATTGGAGAAATGGGACTGCAGGGCAAACTGCCACTTCAAAATCTGGAGAAAAAGGCACATTCAGAGAGACATGGTGACTGAGATGAGCTTACCGAGAGCAGAAGTCACTGGAGCCATAAACATGTAGGAACACTTAAATGGTGATTTTAACAAATTGACGGAATGCAGAGTGTGACATAATCTAACTGCATTACACATTTACAAAGTGACCTCACTGAAGGTGAGTGTTGAACTTAGTAACTTTGGAAACGAGTGAAGTCTTTATGAGACTAAAGGCAAAAGGAGCTGTGCTCTATTTGATAAAGTTGTCCCTCAGGAGAAACGGGTTAACAATTCTGATAACATTATACATGCATACTGGAACGAACAATTAGATAAATGGATGATGGACGGTGGAAGCCAGGTTTCTCACTGTTGGAGTGGGAGGTTCTTGATAAGCAAGTGGAAGAGACTGGAACGATCCACAAGGTAATAGATTAGAGTCTGCATATGAACTAATTTAGCAGAGTATGAACTCATCAGTAATGAGCTCATTTAGCTAATATAGACACAAATGTTTACCCGTAGAAATATTTAGAGATATGTGCATATGCCCAGGTTAGTATACACACACGTATTTCCTTGCTCTGTCAGCTGAGGGGGCCCAGAAGCAATGACACTCCAGTAGCAACGAACCCATCTAGTGCCCAGATCTTGTGTTTTTTATCATTCTCTCATAAAAGGAATCAGGGGTCCTTATAAAAATTCTGATTCTAGGACTTGAACAGAAAATATAAAAGATGAGACTGGAGCATCTCTGTAGTGCCAGGAAGTAAGGAAGTGCTCAAAAAAAAAAAAAAAGAAAAAGAAAAAGCCCCCAATAGTAGGGGTACATCACAGGGATGCAGGAGCCGACTGAAAGTGCTCCCAGTGGCTAAAGCTGGAACAATTTATTTGAGCAATGAAATAAAATAGTATTGGAGTATAATCCAAAACATAAAATAAATATCTTTGAGTTTATATTGATATAAATTGAATGAATTCATAAGTGGAGGAGAAGAGACACTCTCCCATGCAGAAGATCTCCAATAGTTCATGTAGATACTCCACCCCCAAGGACGTGGAGTGTAACAGCCCAACGGTCTACTCCTGAAGCGTGGGCTGCGCACACTGACTTCCTTCCAAGGGTCCAGTATGGAAAGGGAGGACACACCTTGCAGAGGACAAACCTGACACACGCCACCTCAACCAGGTGACTGGGTTAACATCACCAGCAATAAATCATGTTGTTAGCACGTATTCTTGATATGATGTGATGAAAATGACACTTTACCTCGGTGGTCTTGCTCCAAAAACCCAGGACGCCAGTTAATGGTGAGAAAAACATCAGACAAATTTCAGTGGAGGGCGTTCTACAATACTCCTGACCAGTGCTCTTTAAGACTCTCAAAGTCATCGAAAATAAGGGAAAATCGAACAAACTGTCACAACCAAGAGGAGCCTAGGGAGACATGATGGCTAAATGTGATGTCGTAACCCAGATGCGATCCTGGAATGGAAAAGGAGTGTGAGTTAAAAGCTAAGGACAGCTGGGGGCCGGCCCGGTGGCGCAGCGGTTTAGTCCGCGCTTGGCAGCCCGGGGTTCGCAGGTTTGGATCCCGGGCGCCCGCCGATGCACTGCCTGTCAGCCACGCCGTGGCGGCGTCCCATATAAAGTGGAGGAAGATGGGCACGGATGTTAGCCCAGGGCCAGTCTTCCTCAGCAAAAAGAGGAGGATTGGCAACCGATGTTAGCTCAGGGCTGGTCTTCCTCACATAAAAAAAAATAAAAAGAAAAGCTAAGGACAGCTGAATAAAGTGTGAACTTCAGTTAATATTAATGTATCAATATTCATTCATTAATTATAACAAATGTGCCACACTAATGTGGAATGTTAATAACAGACGGAACTGGGCATGGGGTATATGAGGACCCTCTGTACTATCTTTACAAGTTTTCTGCAAGCCTAAAACTGTCCTAAAATAAAAGTCCGTCTTTAAAATAATGTGCACCACAGAATAGGGGCAAATATTTGTAATACCTATATCCAAGAAAGAACTCATATATAGAAAGGAAAGAACAGACTTCTATCCAGAATATATAAAGAAAAAGACAACTTGGTGAGGAAAAATAGTCGAGTGAATTGAGTAGGTGTGTCACAAAATACGAATTACAAAGGGCCAATAAGCATATAAAACTGTGCTCAACACCATTAGCTGTCAAGAGAAAGTAAATTAAAACAATGGGAAACTGCCTCACATCCACCTGAACAGTTATAATGTAAAAACTAACAGTGCTAAGTGTGGGTGGGAATGGGTATCACTGGCAGTCATAAGGACTGCTGCTGGGAAGGTAAATTGGTGCAACCACTTTGGAAAATTAATTGTTGTCTATTAAAGCTGAATCTACTTATCCCCTATGCTCAGCATTATTGACAATAGTCCCAAACTAGTAACAACCCAAGTGCCATCAACGAAGAGAACGGATTTACGTTGGCATATTCATATAATGGGATATCACACAACAATGAAAGAGGACTTTTTATTGCTATCTAAACAATATGGATGAATCTCATAGGAATAAACAAAATAGCCAGACACAGAAAAGTACCTACTGTAGGATGCTACTCATATAAAGATCAAAAAAATAGGCACAAAGAATCTGGTGATAGAAGTCAGATGAGTGTCAACTGTGAACGACTGAGGGGGCGTGAGAGAGACTTCAGGGGGAAGGGCAATATTCTGTCGGTTGGAGTAGTGAAGATACATGTCTGTTCACCTTAGAGAAATCCATGGAGCTCTGTGCATTAGATCTGTTGCTTTACTGCATGTCCTCCTTCAACAAAATAACTCACAGAAACGACTCCACTGAGATATCATTTCTCACCCATCAGTTTGTCAGAAGTTCAGAGTTTGACAATGTACTCTGTTGGTGAGGCTGTGAAGAAAGGGGCCCTCCAAGCAGTGCCGGTGGGACATCACACGTCACAACCCCTATGGAGGAGAATTTGACCCTGTAATGGGCTGAATTGTGTCCTCTCAAAATTCGTATGCTGAAGCCCTAACCCCCAGGACCTCAGAATGTGACTGTATTTGGAGACAGGGCCTTTACATGGGTGATTAAGTCAAAATGAGGCCTTTATGGGCAGCCCTAATCTAAACTGACCAGTGTCCTCACAAGAAGAGGAAATCTGGACACAAATACACAGTCGCGCAAAGGAGAGAGCAGGTGAGTTTACAGGAGAAGGAAGCCGTCTGCAGGCCAAGGAGAAAAGGGGAGAAACAAGCCTGCTGGCACCTGCCTTCATCCTGCACGTCCATCCCCCAGACGGTGAGAAAATAAATTCCTATTGTTTAAACCACCACATTTGTGGTATTTTGTTATGGCAGCCCTAGCAAACTAATACACTAACAAAATTATGAGAGCGCCCCAAAAGTCTTAGAGAGTTTTAAGCTTTATTAACTTCAGGACTATATATTCTACAAGCTTACAAAAATAATTTGAAAGTTTATTTATATTTCTTATATATATATAGTACTGTTATGAATTTTAAATAAATAATAATTTTCTTTTACTTTATAGGCCCTCTGATTGAATGAGGCAAACACTGAGATTTAAAACTTAAAATTAAAAATTGTTTTCCAAACTCACAAAATTAAATATGTATCATTTAAATAATTGAACTGTCAAATGATATGTTTTTGTAAGTTTTTAACATTCATATTTCTGACATTGTTAAAGCTTAAAACACACTAAGCCCATGGGCACTTTTTATGTGCACTTACCCTCTGACCCAGCAATCCCATTTCAGGCTATCCCAGAGTTAGACTGGCAAAAATATGAAAAGATAAATCCACAGAGCTTTGCATTTCAGTACTATTTGTTATCGAAGAAATAGGAACAGGAGCTAGACATCTTCATTTTTTTTAATTTTATTTTTTAATTTTTTTTGCTGAAGAGGATTCACCCTGAGCTAACATCTGTGCCAATCTTCCTCATTTTGTATATGGGTCATCACCACGGCATGGCTGCTGAGTGGAGTAGGTCTATGCCTGGGATCTGAACCCGTGAACCCGGGCCACCGAGGCAGAGCACATGGAACTTTAACCACTCGGCCCTGGGGTCAGGCCCAGAAGCTAGACATCTTTGAATTTGCTTTGTTTTGTGCACTTTATTTTGAAGCCATGTAAATATTTTACATATTTAAAAGTTAAAATTAAGTTTCAAAAGAACAATCCCTAAAAACTGAATGTAATGTAAAACATATACTGTGTAGGGGGGGCCTATACAGACTATGTATCCAATTGATGTAATAACCATGCAAAGGAGAATTAATCCAAATGACTTTAAAGCATGTTAATATGACTATATCTTTGTATACACACCCTTAAGAAAAAAATACAAAAAAAGAAGCTTAACTGTTTAGTAATCGTATTTTCAGTGGTAGTATTGGTATTTTTATTCTGAGTGTTATTTCCTTGTGTTGGATAAGGAAATGGATAATTATGTTGGCATCAATGAGAACTGGGATATGGAGCATGGGATACAGAAAATACAAAGGTAACATCAACAAAATTAAGTAAAAACCTGGTCTTTCTGAATTTGAATTGGAAATGTCTGAATCGATTCGTTGGTTAATTTCAAATGTTGACTGAAAACAGCTGTTGGGACACAGTAATCCATGGGTGTCTCCCAGTTCTGCACATCTTATTGGCAGAGGCATTAGCCGTCCTTTGTTCCTGACTATCGTTTCAAGAATGTTGCGTAGAGAACAGCCTTGGAAGACAGAAATTGTCTTCCTCCAGAAGAGGGCAGGTGTCCCGTCGCCCATCAGCAGACACCCCAGTTCCCGAAGCTCCAAGCTCCTCTCCTGTGACATGCCCACCTCACATGCAGGTATCATCTGGCCCTCCTTGTGGGAAATGGGGTTTGAGATACTGGTGCAAAAGTGCTGATATTCTGGCTACTTCTACTGAATTGAGTGCTAAATTCTTCTTCATCTTTGATCCAGAGTCTCTGGTCTTCCACCAATATCCATGAAATTATGGAAGGTGAATTACTAGCTTACAAATGGGTAAAATCTCAAACTTTTCTTAGTTCCTGAAAACGCCTAGAAACAGGATCCTGCCCTGTAGCAAAGAATAACTCCGGCACCCAGATTGCTGTCTCTAAATACCACTTCCCACTAACGGGAACCAGGGCTCCATGGAGAAGGAGGCAGGAAACCAGGTCTGGGGCAGAAAATGTATTCAAAGATCCAGGAACATCTTGACATCCCCGAAAACAAAACAACAAAGTTACCAAAGATGACAGACATCATGTCAAAAGGACTCAGGAGTCACTTTGAACAGGCTGCCACCAGAACAATTTAAGCATCAGAAAGAATACTGACTGCACTAGATTAAAATGTAGAAATAAGTGTAAGTCTAATGATAACTTCCTAAAAAATAGCATTGATCACCTTTGGAATGGACTAAGAAACCAAAACCTAATTTTGAAAACTGGTAAATAAAGTGAAACAATGTAGCATTTTTCTGCTTTCCCTGTATGCACTACACGCCAGGATAAGCAAGGAGTTAATGAAGGGATTCCAGTTTCGCTTTATATAACTATTACAGCGATTAAATGAATTTTCATGTCACTATTTACAGTTATCATGACACAAACATAAACAATCAGACTTCATGTACCTCCTATTGAAAGTGCACAACTCCACCTATGAGGTAATTTTGCCAAAATAGTTAAACCTAACTCAACGAAGCCTCTAGCTCCAACTACCAATTTACAGGAAATAAACAGAAGAACATGGTAATGATAATACAGGAATGCAGTCAGCAAATTTTACAGGACAAATATCCAGTATTTTAACAAAAAATAAGCGAGGGGAAAAAAAGAAGGATGGGACACCCATAGATGAAACAAGACCTTGTTTTGATACCAATTTAAACAAACTGCAAAAACATAATTAATATTTATGGAATGATAGGGGAAATATGGCCACTAGATGGTTGACATCAAAGAATTATTGTATATTTGGGGCAAGTGTGATGATAATATAGTGGCTAGATTTTAGAAGGGAGGTCCTTGCCTTTCAGACACATTCTGATATATATACGGGGAAAGATGCTGTCTGGGATTTACTTCAAAGTTATCCCAGGTGGGGAGAGGAAGTAAGACAGGAGGCAATCCTTGCAATGGTGGGCTGTGGGTACCTGGGAGATCACTATATATTCTCTACCTTTGTGATTGTTTGATATTTCCCATACTAAAGAGTTTTTTAAAATAGGAGTAAAGTTTTCAATGAAAATAATGATGGTGAAATAACCAGCAGAAAAGAATTTCTAAAGGGAAATCCATACTGAAGTACAGATTTCTCAACGGAGTGATCAACTCTACCGTCTACCACAGACAAAACTTCCCCATCTTTTTTTTTTTTTTTTTTTTTTTTGTGAGGAAGACCAGCCCTGAGCTAACATCCGTTGCTAATCTTCCTCTTTTTACTGAAGAAGACGGGCCCTGGGCTAACATCCGTGCCCATCTTCCTCTACTTTATATGGGACGCCACCACAGCATGGCTGACAAGCAGTGCGTCCAGCAGGTGCCCGGGATCCGAACTCGCGAACCCCAGGCTGCCAAGCGCGAACTAAACCGCTGCGCCACCGGGCCGGCCCCAAAACTTCCCCATCTTTAGATGGTGCAAAATATGGCACATGGAAATGAATTAGTCTTTAACAGTTTGCTTGCAGCATTTAATTTCATAAAAAGAAAAAACTGCTGATGCGAAACACTACTCTGGCATAATTCACTTTACAATTACCCAGGAGCACTTCATAGCCCTAGCTAGTCTAAATTCATAGGAATAAGTTACCCAAGGAATTAATTACCATCCAATTTATTACTTCTTCATATCATGTAAGCTACTGAAGAAACTGGTTACCTGGAAAATTATGTATTTTTGGAATACTTGTCAAATTTAATTTAGATTGAGTTGCAAGGCAGAATTAGCAAGCATTTCCCCGTTTCTTGTGCCTAAAGAGCCACAGGTGTGTCTTCCACAGGCGCGTTAGCTGTAATATGTTGGAGCGAGCCTCCTCTCCACAGCTGTGCCATCAAGGCTACCAGAACTCAACATCTCAGAGGACAGAGCTGCAGAAGTCTCTGCTGAACTGAGCAGCTGTCAACAGCTAATTGCCTGGTAGCGTACCTGGTTTTCTCACATCGTGGTGTCTGATTTGAGATTTGGACTGCTGCTTGATGTGTTACATCAAGGGTATACGCATTCTTAAAAGCAAGACCTGTATTAATGCAAAATCAAAGTCTCTTCCATTTGCTTTCTTCACCAATTTGGTAGGAATGAATTTGGCTGCCCCGACACCAAGAAAGTGATCTCAGGAGGCTCAGAGGGTGCCTTTATCTTTTATGTCAAAATATATACATTGATATTCAAATCCTATCTTCTGGTTTCCCATTAATTTGCCTCATTTAAGTTTTGCCCTCCCTGTGGCTGCCAGAGAGTGAAAACTTCAGATAAACAATGAATAATTTTTTAGTATGAGCGTGTACCATGAATATTTAAAATACGTCTCGTGCAATATTTGGGACACACTTACATGTCCTGTACTTTAACTGGCCACCCTAGCCCCCCATCATCAGCATTAGATGTAACGCTTCAGAAACTGACAAAGGAGATGAGCCTTTTTATGTCATCTCAGTTGGTTTTCTTCTTGCTCAATGAAAAACTGCAACATTCGGGTGTGATGTCTCCAGGGGATCATTGTTAAGAGATAGCCAGGTCTACACATTCTTTCAAAATCAATCTTAAGAACAAATTTTCACCTGAGAAGCAAAATCATCAGACAGAGCATCTTAGTTGGTTTTACAAGTAGAGTCACTTGGAAAGAGAGTTAAATTCATTGCTGGGAACTTGGCATCCTATGCAAAGTGTGTTCCTAACTTTCCTCTGAAACTTGGGGCAACCACAATCTTGCCAAAGACATCAATCTTTACTAGAGAATTGCTTCTCAAACATTAAGAGTATGCAGATCTCCTGGGGATCTTGTTAAAATGCAGGTTCTGGTTCAATAGGAATGAATTCTGCAGTTCTAACAAGACCCCAGGTGATTCCAATGCTGCTTGTCCACATACCACTATTTGAGAACCAAGGGACTCGAGTAAAGCCACTACATAAGAGATGCTGTGCAGGGTTTGATACCAAGAGAAGCTCCTGAATGTCAAGGACTCTAGTCTCAGAAGGGCCTAGAGAATCAGGGTAAATGAATAATGTTTAAAGCTGGGAATATAGCCCAAACTTAGTTAAACAGTGATTGAAAATGTACTGAAGCCATCTCTGTAAATAACACTTGCCTGAGACAAGTAACAGAAATGCGTAATAGAAACTTGGGTCAGACAACTGATATTTATGGAAAATGGTCTGAAAAATAAGCAGTCCACGCATATCCAGATCAGGGGCTCTCACCTTGAGGCCCAGGGTGTCTAGGGGTCCAGAAATAGATCTGGGCGGAGTTCAGGAAGCTCTGACGTTTGTACAAAACTGGGTGCTGATAATGCACAGCTGACATTTAAAATATTTAACAGTCAGTATGGCTCAGGCAGCATCCAATAGAAATGTACGCTTGACCAGTCCAAACAGCTGCCAGCCAGTATGCAATCATGGTGTGTCCCAGCTGAATATCAACTCCATTTACACAGATTTTTCCAAATAGTTTCTATAACTTTCATCAGATTCTCAAAGGCATCGGTGGTCCAGAAAAGGTCCTAAACCACAGCTGTCAACGGATGGTAGCAGATGACGGAAAGCAACGCGCATTAGTAACGGAACATATTAAGTGACTGATGAATTTTAGTGCATAGTTATTAGTATAATTTTTAAAAATTGCTTTAACTGAGTTAGATTTAGAGTTAAATTGTCAGCTTTTACTGAGGATTGACATAAAGAGTCTCATGGAATCAGTTACTGGATTTTCCTAAAGATGTGCCTACTACATCTCATTGTCCGGCTTACATGAAACAGTTGTAAACCAATTCACTGAAAGTCAATTCAGGGAATGTCCAATTTGCAAGTTTACTTTTTTTTTTTTAACTGTTTTAGTTTCCATTGACTAGTGATTGTTTTGTTTTCATAACATCATTATAATGAATGTTTCAGTTGTCTCCATCCCAGCTCCCCACTGGTGAGGGTCAAAGAGAGAGGACACTCAAGTTCCAGGTACTTATCAAGAGCATGCCTCAAATGGGTGTGTGTCACCAGTCTTTCTCTCATTTTTCTCTCACTCCCAACTCTTCTGTCCCTCTCGTCCCTTCCCCATCCTCACAACCTAGCTCTGAGTCTTGCTAGATATCTACCAGGTCTTCACTGTGTTCCAACCTAGACTGGCTCTTTTTAACATAAATCTGATCATGTTGAAAAACTGCATGAAGAGTGGACTTCTACTTCCTGGAAGGGGGAATAAACAAACTTTTCCCTATTCTGCCGGTAAGTATGGCTAAAATCCCTGTATGTTATACATAAAACAAACAGAAGACTGTGAAAGGTGGAGAGAAGAAGGCAGACTAGTTAGGAACCTTGACTTGAGAAATGACATGGTGGTAAGTTCCCTGGATTTTCTTTTACCAAATACATCCTGGACTTGGTGCTAAAAAAGCTAATAACCCAGAAATGCCAACAGGTACAGAAAAAATATATATATACTCTGCAATAGCCTGCTCTTTCTAGTCAAAGGAGCAGGAAAGGTACAGCCTAGGAAGACAAAAAACTTTTAGACGATGTCTGCTTTCTTCCAGACAAACACCACAGAAAAAAACTGTGGTCCTGCCCCACCCACCCTGCAAGAACTAAGTGGGAGCCTAGACGTCTACCCTCACAAGGCTGAACAAGGCATCTCAACACTTCCACTGGGGTTTTGTCAGAGAAGGCCAAGTAGGGAGGCAGGACTCTCATCCCCACTATCTGCTAACACCCCCACCTCTTACCATGTCAGCAGAGGTCACATAGCGGCCTGGATTTCTAGTCCTACCCAGCAGAATGAGGTGCCCCTCCCCCTCCCTGCTGGAGTGTTTGTTGTCAGAGGAGGCCTAGTGGAGAGTCAGGACTTTCAACGTTGCCCAGTATAGTGTAGCCAACCCCAACATGGTGTCAGGGGAAAGTGTGTGGGAGGCTGGAACTCTCACCCCTGCCCAACAGTAATGAGGAGCTCCCACTTCAGGTGTCAGCAGAGGCGGAGTGGGATACCTGGACTCGGAATTCCATCTGGTGACCACCTGCCACCCTGCTTCCCCTGCTATACCAGTTTCAGAGAAAGTCAGCTAAAATAAGATTGATTCATAACTTAATATGAAAATGTCCAGGTTTCAATTAAAAAATTGCTTATCATAACAACCAGGAAGATCTTCAACTGAGTGAAAAAAGACAATAGATGCCAACACCAAGATGACAGAGATGTTAGAATTATCTGATGAAAGTTTCAAACAGAGATGATAACAATGCTTGAGCAAGCAATTATTAACATACTCAAAACAAATGAAAAATAAAAACTCTTAGCAAAGAAATAGAAGACATAAAGAAAAACCAAATGGAAATTTTAGAACTGAAAAATAAAATAACCGAAATTAAAAGTTCAGAGCATGAGTTCAACAACAGAAAGGAAGAGACAGAGGAAAGCATCACTGAATTGGAAGACAGGGCAATAGAAATTACCCAATCTGGACAACAGAGAAGGCAGACTGGAAAAAGCAACAGCAGCAGCAACAACAAGATCCTCAGGGACCTGTGGGACTACAAGGAGAGATCTAACATTCATGCTATCGGAGTCCTGGAAGGAGTAGAGAAAGAGGTGGGGCTGGAAAAGTACTCAAAGAAATAATGGCTGAAAACCTTTTAATGTTGGCCAGGGACATAAACCTACAGATTCAAGAAGCTGAGCAAATCCTAAGTAGGATAAACTTAAAGAAATCCACATCCGGGCAAATCAGAATTAAATTCTGAAAACAAAAGACAAAGAAAAGAATCTTGAAAGCAGAAAAATGACACCTTATTTATAGAGGGAAATAAAAACATTCAAATGAATGGCAGAAGATTTCTCATCAGAAACCATGCAGACCAGCAAGGTACAATATTTTTCCAGTTCCAAAAATAAAATAAGTTTCAACCCAGAATTCTATACCCAGCGAAAATGGCCAGTTAGAAATAGTCTTATAAGTTCTGCCCGGGATAAGTAAACTTGCTGAATGACAGAGAAACACGTCTCTGATTACACAGTTCCTGCACACAACAAGACATGTCTTTAAATCTGATGCTGAATTAGCTTTCTTAGGCCATTGCAACTTATTTTATCTTTAAAATGATTTCACTGAGACATGTACATTCATTAATATACTGGTAACACACATGACTTGGAGGTAGAGTGATGTGCTATAGGTTAAAATCTCGTAGAGATACGGGGGGTGGTTTGTTATGAAGGGGAAATATTTAAAAGCATTGTTGCTCATAATTAAACACAGCATGTGGCCTTCTTAGCAAAGAACACAGTCAAATTTCAGTTGGTATAAAAGATTCAGACTCTTGATTCTGCAACATTTTAATGACCAGAAGTTGGAGCCAAAATGTCTTGGCATAAGCCATTTAGATGATCAAAAGACAGAAATGGCAACAGATATGATCTAAATGTTCTCCAAATTTTACTCACCTTTGAGAAGTCCACTAACTGCAGGAATATGACAACTCCAACCTACAGGCCTATACTGATGGGGCATAGTCAGGGTTTCCCTTCTGCCATATTACATGGGTAATGTTAAATTGGCCAGCTGCTCACCCATTTTTCATCCTGGGCACTCAGCTAGATGACATTTTCCAGACTCCTTGAGCTTGGACATGCCACATGACTGAGTCCTAGCCAATGGGGTGTGAAAGAAAGAAATGTGTGATGCTTCTAGGCCTGGACCACTTCACCCTTGATCCTCCAGCTTCTTGTCTCCTCCTCTGGCTTGACGTAGAGTGGCTTAGAAGCCACACATTAAAGATGATAGAGCCACAAAATGGAAGGAATCTGGGTCCCTGAATCATAGCTTAGGAAAAGAGCTGCTTGCCAATCAGAAACACTTGTTTTGGACTTCCTGTGAGCAAGAAATAAATTTCTCTTGAATTTAGCAACTGAAATATGTGGGTTTATCTGTTACAGCAGCTAGCACTATGCTAACTAACGCAGTAGGTTTTACCCTCCATACCTGCCTCCCAAAGCCGGCTCCCCACCCTCTCATCACCGTGTTCACGATTCCCCTCCCCAGTACGCTCCTTCTTCCCTATACCCACGCACATTCACCCCACGGTCTCCACTCCTGGGCCGAGGGCAGGCTTGAGAGAAACGCCCTTTCAGTCCCTACAGAGAGCTCTCCTTTTTCAACACTGCACACGAGGCAGCATCAGAAGGAAGAGGACTGATGGAGTCCCCACTGAGGGAGAATGTAAGCCCAGCCTGAGCTCCTGGAAACAGAAAGGAAAGCAGAAATGGGAAGCCTGGTGGTCCAGGATCCCCTCTGCTCCCTGAGGGTGGGAGGCCCATCTGCATGACAAGCGCTGCAGGGAGAGGCTTGCAAATCATCCAGACTGGAAAACCTGACTCCTGTGGCTCAGGCCGGGTCCACCTCCTAAAGCCAGGCTTGGTTATTGTCTGTGCCCAGGGCTCAGGATTGCTGCAACTTCCTTGCCATTTTCTTTCCAGGATCCACCTTGTCCATCTCCTCTTTGTGAACCTATTAAAAAAAAAAAAAAACACAAAACAAACAAATAAAAAGCACACGTCTCTGCTACAGGGTAGCCAGTCAACCCTTAAATTAAAAAGCCAGGAGTTTCCAGTCTCTGCCTCTGATGACACCACACACAGCCTGACCTCCTGCTGATAGGATGATTCAGGAACTCTACCTTGGGAAAGAAGGGTCTGGAACAAAAAGACGCAAGGGATACAGAGAAAACACAGTGGACCATGAAAAGAAGTTGGGATGGAAAAGAAGAAAGAGGCAGGCTTACTGATCTCATCTGTGGAGGCACAGGAAGAGAAGCCAGCTTTGAAGTGACAGGACTGTTTTTAGTGGTTTGTCTGTAGATGACAAATGTCAGGTTGAATGAAGTTTTTCAGTAACAGTTTTGAGGAAAAAGGCGATGTGTTCTGTTTTAGAGTAGCTGATACATAGTAGGTGCTCAATAAATTGTAAATGAAGGACTATCAAAAAGAAACCAGGGCAAGTTTTTAATAAACAAAATAGAAGATGGTTGCTGCTCATATGACTTCAAGATAGTCTTTATATTCTTGGAAGAGTGATGCCAATAATATCTTTTTATATAAAGAAATCTCATTAAGCCATATTCAATATGGGTAAATTTATTTTAGTACCATTTAGTTCACAAATCAGAGGCTGGACTGGCATAGAAGGTGATTCAAAATTCATAATTAAAGCAGATCTGGCCAGTTATCATGTAGACTGAATAATCTCCCTTTCCTAATGTAGCTAAAATAAAACCCTTTGGGTCTAGCTTCTCTAATTTTTCTTTGGTGCCTTGATTGGAACCTATTATTATTTCTTCTGTTCTTCTGCTTGTTATAGCTTCTTAATTGGCCCCAACCCCTTGGACTATAAACCAATTTCAACACAAAAGAAAAAGAAGGAATACAACTTTGCCCGGTCAAGAGCCCGAGGAGACTTAAAGAAGTAGCACCACCTTCCAGTCCACGTTCACTGTGACGCCACGGCAGACACCCGAGAACCAGAATGCATTCTGCAGACCGAGGCCAGGCCCAGGTAAAACCAAAGCAGATGGCTTCTGGCAGCTTCACCCATGAGGAAGGACCCTGAAATAGGAATCATTAGCCCTGGGTACCAGTGCTGAGTCTAATGACGATGAAATAGCTGTGTGACCTGCGGTTAGTTAGCTCTGCACCTCCATTCCTCACCTGTAAAATGATGAGTTTTTCTAGGTTTACGGTCCCCTCTAGTGAAGAGAGTTGACTCAACCCAATTTGGACCCTCAGAATCTTTGCCTAAAACAGAAACGTCGCTTCAAACGTTGACATACGAAGTGTTTCATTTCTTGCTCAAAAGATACTCAGCCAGATCTGGGGCCGCCAGAGAATAAGGAGTCAAAGAGGGAATTGTGAAAAACCACATAATGGCAGAGGCAAAACGTGCATTTTCTCTGCATTATGACTGTCTAAATTGACAGCATTGGAAAAGTCAAGAACATAATGTTAATGTGTTAATACGTAACATATGTTAAGTCATGTAAAGCTCTTGTTTGCTTCCTCCTTTATATAGGTAATTACTGAGGCTAGGTTCTCTGTTATGCACTGTGGAGGAGACCAACAGTGATTTAAACAAAGGCTCACCTTTAAGATGCTTGTCGTTGAGAAGATTTATATATGTGTGTGTATATACATACATATTATCCATTTATATATGTAAATATATTTCTTAATTGGTAAACATTTATATACATATTTTATAGTTACCTAGTATGTATATGTGTGGGTGTGTGTGTATATATATATTCTTTCCAGGTAAAGATAACGTGCTTGTGGCAGAAGACAAGTATCCTTTCCAGGGGCCGGCCAGGTGGCATAATGGTTAAGGTCACACGCTCCACTTTGTCAGCCTGGGATTCACAGGTTCAGATCCCGGGCGTGGACCCACGCACTGCCTGTCAGCCATGCTGTGGCAGGCAGTCCATATAAAGGAGAGGAAGACAGGCACGGATGTTAGCCCAGGGCCAGTCTTTCTCAGCAAAAAGAGGAGGATTGGCAACAGATGTTATCTCAGGGCTAATCTTCCTCACCAAAAAAAAAAAAAAAAAAAGGAAAGAAAGAAAGAAAAAAGTATCCTTTCTAGCTGGGTAAGCAAGAGGAGAAAAGAATCTGGGTAGTTTTCAGGGAGGAAATGGCTTTTAGTGGGATATTGAATGTTGAATTCAATCTGTGGAGACAGAAGAAACAATGTTTACAATGAAGTAATGGGAACTTATACTGACTTTAAAAAGGTTTTATTTTGTAGTTAGTGCGGAGCTCCAGAGGGTTTTTAAGCAGGGCAAATAACAAGGTCAGGGCTGTGTTTTCAGATCCTAATCTGGCAGCACTGCAGAGGGACAGACTCGGAAGAGATTAGACACAGGGAAGCAGGTAGGACGTTATCTCCGGGTGAGGGGTGAGCAGAATCTTCACTTGTCCTGATGACAGTAGCAACGAGATGGGTCAGCAGATCTGAGGACAAATTCTACAGCATTTGACAACTGATTTAATCCTAGAGGCAAAGGTGCATAAGAAGTGTGGGGGGAGAACGACCACTATCTGAGCCCCCAGCGCTCAAGAGAGTGATGGAGTCCCCATTGTGCTGAGGAGGAGGGCTAGGTTTAGAGGGAACGTGATGAGGTCAGGTCGGGCGTAGCACACTGGAGGGACACATCCAGTTGGTGGAGGCACAGACAGCCGCTTCGAGCAGAGAGATCTGAGCACTTCCACTCCCTCCTCCCCATCTGCTCCTCTACTACAAAATGGAAAAACACCAAAAGAGAGTATATGCAAAAATTTTACATATGACAAGTGAATGCCTTTAATAAACGCACACAAAATCACAATGACTAATTTTTTATGACCTTGGAGATAATGTCACAAAGTCTAAATTCACTGTGGAAGAGGAAGCCCTTCGTCAGTTCGAGAAGTGGACAAGAATAAAAGCCAGCATGTACTAGAGACTGGGGCTATGAGAAGCAAGAAGGAATCAGAGCAAGAAGGAATGTTGTCTGATGACTTGGCAAAACAATATTAATATATGTAAGTGGTTGTACTGGGAATTGGCTTAAGAGAGAAAGTTGACATTATTGTCAACTTTTTATGACTTGTTTTTTAATTAGTTTATTTTTTATTTTATTTATGTGCAATTACTTTTTATTATAATATATATTTATAATGTTGTATATAAAACACTGTCCCTTGAGAAGTGTCTTCTAAAGATATTTCCACAAAATGATAATCCCCCAGATGCTGTTGTCAACTGCAGTCAAGAAATACTGAAAATTACATATCCCCCTATCAAAAGTTCACAGTGCTCATTGGAATACAAAGTGTCCTGAAAATCCTACTGTTTATCGATCTTACAGTATGAGGCCGTGCTAAGCCCCTTAAATTGTCTTACCTGATCCCCAGAACAATCCAGTGCCATGGGTGACAAGATTATCTCCATTTTACAGATCAAGAAATTGAGGTTTAGAAAAGTCGAGGAAATTGCCCAGCAGGTCTCAAGGTCTCAAGGTCATTAAATTGATGTGAAATCACCTTTTCCTCTGAACACCAATTAACTGGAGAAGCAAACACAATTTGGAAAGTGGTGCCCAGGGCAGACTAGTTTTCTACTCCCAAAACCACTCCCTCCTATTTCTCTGTGCTGACTCCCTACTCCAAATAGGAGGTGGGGCTATTTTTTTTTTTTTTTCCGTGGCAGACATTAGGAAGGTCATAATATGGGAAGGCACTAACTACCAACTCAAATCTTTAAACCCCTCAATCCTCAAAAGGTAATATGTCAACCTGAACTTCTCATCATCTAGTAACACATTCTGGGTTGAGACTATTTCTGACTATTTTATATAGGCTCCCCACTGTGGGTGCACCCCAGTTTAGCAATTAGAATAAAAGATCTATTAAATGGGCCCACACTTGCATTTTTCTAGCAAACTGCACATACAAAAAGAATTGCCCCTGCTGGACATGACCAGACCCTACGTTCAAAGAGGAAAATTAATGAATTCTCTCTTCACAGGCAAAGTATAGGAAGTCCGAGCAAGAATACCCCAATCCACACTTTAATTTGCAGCTGAGTAATTATATTACAATAAAATGTACCCTAATTCACCACTCCAAAACCCAGCTGAAGCTGTCAGCTAGCTAATGACTGTGACTATTCCAGGGACAGGGCAGGTGTGTATGTATGTGCTAATAACACAAGAAAATAAACCCACGATCAAAAAGGAAATGCTAACGACTCAGGAAAGCATATAAGATCCTTGTGTTGAAAAGAGATGTAAGGAAAAATGTAGTTTTCTCAAAATTGTTGTCAGTGTCAGAGAGCAGCTGCTCAGCTACCGGTGAAATCTGGGAACAGAGAAAACAGTGTCTATGGGCTTTTAATCTCTATCCTCAGAACTTATCAAAATAATACTTTGTTTTATATTATGGAAGAGTGGGTTCTTGGAGCTTTAAGAAGAATATTAAAACTTGGTTTCAAACAACTCATTAAATGGGGAACTTTTACTTCCAGACAACGGAATAACTTTTAAAATTGGAAACTGATATTTTTATTAAGGAAATGCGGTCCTATATTTTAAATCTAAAGTAATAAATGTGTCTAAAATAATAAAAATGAATTTTATATTTTTCTGGAAGTATTTTTTGCACTGTAATTATATAGAATTAAATGTACTTACTGTTCGCATAATTGTGAATTTTAGAAAGAAAATTGAGTTAAATTGTAGGCTGACATTTTAAAATATGTATTATATACAAATTACAAGTGGAGTAACATGTACTTTTGTATTTATTGAGCTATGTTCTTTTGTATTTGGAGCAGGAAATTGTATTTGTGTGTCGTTAAAAAAAATATGTCACGCACATTGTCAGTTCTATAGATGTAATAAATACTGAGCACATTTATACCAAAGTTCTGTTTTGTATTTCACATTTTTGGGTTTCCTAAAATTTCCCAATCTATTAACTTTAGATTAGTTTAATACAAGAGCAACAGTTTCCCCCAAAATTATCACCCCATGGTCCTGAGAGTTTTATATGTGGCTTTGGCCATCTGGGAGACAGAGAAAACTCTACAACTCATATGTTTTTCATCTTTTTTTTTTTTTCGTTTTGGATCTAAGATAGGTGGGAATCCAAATTTGAGATAAATTGCATCCTGAGAGATAATTTTCCTGTGTCTGGTCCTACATCCAAATTTTCAATGCCTTTCTGATTTGGTGTCTCAGTTGTGAACTCGCTTCTCCTGTACCCCAACTTAGCATCCAAGATGCAGAAATGCAGAATAATCCACATACTGACCGGGAAGAGGGAGGATTTCCAGCTAAAACTCTGGTACAAAAATAAGGATGTCGCCAAAACTAAAAATGGTTGACCGAATCCTAATGAGCTCAGAAACTAGAAAAGGCAATTTAAAAGCTGAAGCAAACGTGGTCATGGGCTGGAAGGGCCTGTGGAAATTCTGCTCCTTGCCCTGAGTTTTAGTCATTTACTGACGTCCTTAGGGGAGGAGAGGGCTTGGCCTAGGAGTCAAATGTATGGCACCTCTGGGGAGTGGACCAGTAGTGAGAGAACTGGGTGACTTTTCAGGTATCTGGAATACCGTAAGAGCTTTCTCAAGGGTCCTCTCCAAGGCACGGAGACACGCAGCTTGGCTGTCTCCGTGACAGCGACCTCGCAGGCTGCTCAATCCCATCTCGGTTCTAGGACCTTCAGTTTCCCGCATCTCGCCAAGACTTTCTTCCAGGAATATTGTTTCCTCTCTGCCGTTTGCTTTATTTCCATTTTGTATTCACAAATTTTCATTTCTCTTCTACAATTTATCCCCCAAAAGTGATGAACAATAGCCAATCCTGTGAAACAAAGGGCATAATTTAGTGAAGCTGCACACACTGGAATCGTGTATAGAGAAACTTACTGCCATGGAGAAGGTGATTTTTAGCTTCTTATAAATTATATGATCAAACTCCCTATAACAGATCTTCTTCCTAATTAATTCCATGTTTCAGAATTCCTCAGTTTTGTATAGTCTTCCCACCCCATTTAAGCTGCCCTCATCAACACACTTAAGCCCCAGAGGTTCCTAGTAACTTACCGATGCTCGATGCCTGTGACGTCGTGCACTTCCATTTCCACGGGACCTGTTTGCTGGGGCCTAGCGCATGCGGCGACTCAGAGGCCAGCTCGCCGTGGCTGGGGTAGGAACAGCCTCTCAAGACATCGCTGCTGGTGACACTGTTATCAGTCACTCCGCTCCCATTCTGAGGCTTGTCATTCTTTTTCTCTCAGCTCTTCATACGTCTTTTGCTATTTCTCCTTTACTTCTCATCACATCTTTTAATAGATCTGCTTAAGATCCCTGCCGTGCCCGCCCAACTAATTGACATTTCTAGGTGATGTGCTTCCTGTATTTCACAGGGAAGGAAGTTCAGTAGATTTAGTAAGACAGTATTTCACTGCTTATAAAATGTCCCTGGAAGGAAGAGAGAGGAATCTAAATACCAAAATTGGATCTTGGTTAAAAATGGACTTAAATGAATTATTGGAATGTTGTTTGGAGGCACAAACATAATTAGAAAATGCTTGATAACCTCTGAACTACTTCGTTGAAAATTACTCACCCCGAGATTTAATCCCTTTATTCATCAGTGAAGTAAATCTAACAGATTATAAATGTGAATAGCAAAGATGTCATTTTGAATTATTCTGAACTATTTTTAGTCAGAGTATCTGACAGCAGAAGTAAGGTGGAACCAAATTATCTTACAAACCAATCATGTTTGGGAACAACAGACAAATGTTTTCTTTATATATTTGGCTAAAGTGAATTTTTACACGTGGAGTTTATTTCCGTAGCAAGAACCATCTGTAAAATGTAAAACCAGACAATCAATTTCATTTACATACATCACTGGACAGGAACATGCAACCCTGATTAATTTAGTTTCTCTTTTTGCTTCAAGCTAAACACTTCAAATTAACAAATGGAATATTCCTCAGGTATTATCAGACAAGAAGGAAATTTAATAAAATAAACCATATTCCTTTGAAGGGATGTCAAGTAAGTGGATATTTTGTAGGTACTGCTCAGTTTTTTATTCATGGTAACTTCAGAACATCTACTGAGTATAATCTAGCTTCCAAAATAAGTCAACCCCTATTATTTGAAGGGGAATTTTAGAATGTAGAATTTAATAATAATAATAATAGGAAGAACTTGTTACGAATCATCAGATGCTAATTGTGATGTGGGAGAATGCCCCTGCCTCATATGGAGTCCAGCAATTTGAGGGATAGGCAACAAAAAGAGTATTGTTTCTTTAAGGGCAATCATCCTCTTCAAAAACATTGGAATATTTATATAAGCTTGTAGATTTGTCATGTTATGCAGGTGTGGCTTTATCAAAATTAAATAAGCAGGCAAACAAGAGAAAGCTATAGACAGCTACATCTCATTCCTATCATATGTACATGAGAGAGACTAGGAAATAGCTCACACAAAGATCATTTTCAGTGGAAGCACAAGGTCCACATGTTAAATTTCAGATAGTGGGAGCAAACAGAAAGAAATCATCTGGATCACCGAAAAACTTTTCTAACAGTAAAGTAGAACAAAACTGTGGGAGCTCAGAGATAAACATCGCCCCAAAATAGATTTGCTGCAAGAAGATTTTAGAAAAGGAATAAAATCTATTCTCAAAGAGATAAAAAGGGACAGGATATCTATTAAACAAGAACAGTCAAGGATAAAATAAAGAACAAAATGAAATCTGCCATAGACCAAATAAAATCACTGTTGGAAACAGCCAACAGCTAGCGATTATGGGAAGTAAGATGTATGATGGAGTGGAAAGTGTGTGAAAGTCAGGTCTGAAGATCTGGGATTAAAACTGGTTTGGTTATTAATTCACTGTGTGATCATGAGAAAATCACTCAACCTCTCTGAGGATAAGTTTCTTCATATGTAAAACGAGATTAATGGTACATTCTAGGCAGTCAGAAACATCCCATTGCACAACCCTGGGGAATATACTGTGAAAATAACGTTATTGCACCAATTCTGAGCACACAGGAGGCACTTCAAACATGTTAATTTCACCTGAAACCATAAAGAGCAGGTAAAGTGACAAAATGCTGAGTCAGCAAGAGAGAAGAGGACCGTGACCACATCCTGGTCACTGAAGGAACAAATATAAATAGTAAAAATGTGCCAAGATGATAATCAGGGAAAATAAAGCATAGAAATCTAACTTACAAATGACAGCATTTTCCAAAGAGCACAGGATGAATAGATGTTGGCATCACTAGGAAAAATGTAAACTAAGAAAAAGTTCCAAACATAGATAAAATAGTAACTAGGCTTACAAATAGGCATCACCATGTTTCAGGTTTTAAAAAATAATTGGCTACAAGTAAAAATGATTTTGCAAACTTACAATTTGAAAAGAGTGTTATATTAAAGGAACATAAAATGAACATTCAGACAGATGTTTTTCTCCTCTGAATCAATCAGGACTGGAAAAAAGGAGTTATAGCTGAAGAAATCTCACTTATAAACAGTCAAAAAGAATGAATCAAGGTGTTGCTTGTGTTGGAAGTCACCAAAATGACAGTCCCAGACATACAGAGCATCAGAAAATGTACTAACCTTTTTTGAGGAGCCAAGTAAAGAGAGACTCCAGAATACTAGATATGAAGATAATTTTTGACTGGCGATGACACCATTAAAAGCTTATCATTGGTGCTGATATACATTAAATTTAATGGAAAAAATGGGACATAAGAATAATTATTCAAAAGCATAAAAAAATCCAGGACTCTGGGATTCCAGGAAGATAGTGCCCTGAATGGAGCATCCTCTCACCTGGCACCAATTTCAATCACTCTGCCCCACTCGAGTCAAATGGCTGTTGATGCCACCAGGCACCCAAATCCAAGTGAAGCTTTGGGCTCAGCGGGCATCGTAGGTGAAAGAAATGGGGTGAGGCTAACCCCGGGGCTGGGTCTACACCTGGAGACAGCGCCACAAAGCCCCAGGTCAAGGATCATAACCAGGTTGTTGTGAATCCCGGGTGGAAAGGTCAACTCAACAGCGATGCTGAGCGAGCCTGTGGAGACTAAGAAGGAGCTGAGATGGGGGCGGGGTGCTCCTTGGCCTGGAGCCTGGGAAAGTACAAAGAGACCAGAAAGCAGGAGGGTTCCTCCAGGTGTCTTAATTAGGAGACTGACAGACCCCCTGCTTCTGCACAGCTGGCGAGGGGTAGAGACAGGTGCAGGTCCCACCACCTGTGGAATTCCCAGCAAGCTGGCAAAGAAGAATAACAACATCACATAGGGCCCAACAACCAGGAAGACAAATACGTCGGGACAGAACCCTCAACGGTACAGGAGACACACGACGTGAATAAAGCAAGAATAAGCATACTTGAGGAGACTCAAGAGTGCACAGGAAAGTTTCTGGAGTTACAAAATAAAATTTTTTTCTACTAAATATTTCAGTAGGAGAAGTGAAAGAGAGGCTAATTTTTTGATACTTGAATTAGAGGCATGGATGATCAGTACAAGAAATGTCCCAAACCACAGTTTAAAAATGTAAAAAGAAGATGCATCAATTTCCTATGGCTGCTCTAACAAGTTGCCACAGTGGTTTAAAACAACCAAATTCACTATCTCACGCTTCTGAAGGTCAGCAGTCTGAGATAGGCCGGCAGGGCTGCGTTCCTCCCGGAGGCTCTGGAGGGGGGATGTGTTCCCTCGCCTTCTCCAGCTTCTAGAGGAACGTGGGCTTCTTGACTCACGGCTCCCTCTTCCTCCTTCACAGCACCGTAGCATCTTCTCTCCCCGCTGACATCTCACTTCCCTTACAAAAATGAGGATGCCCTACAAAAGGACCCTGTGATGACCTTGGCCCACCAGGGTCATGTCCCCACATCAAGATCCTTAACTTAATTACATCTGCAAGGTAACATATGCACAGGTTCCAGGGTAAGACACGGTATCTCTGAGGGGGGCGTTGTTCAGCCTACCCCAGGTAGAAGGACGGAAACGATGACTTAGATGGTAGAGTCAGGAGATATAATATGAAAACCATAGAAGTTTCCAGTAGGAGATGAAAGAACCCATGAAGGATAAGAAACTGTTTGAATATGTAATAGGAAAACAATTACCTAAACTGAAGAAAGCTTGAACCTGCAGATTTAAATGACTTGATGAGTTCAGGCAGGATTAGTGGGAAAGAAGACATCAGGCATATTCTGGTATAAATTTCAAGTTCTTAGGACAAAGTAAAAAACCAATCCTTTAAACAAAATAGCAAGTTACGTAGACAACAAAAGACTCGTGTCTTTTCTGAGAGTGGGATTTCTCGTATATAACACTGGTAGCAGGACAAGGCAGTAGAATGAATCTAGACTCTGAAAGTCCACACCTTTCCTGGCACCAGTGTTGCTCATGAGAATCCAACTGAGTCTTTTTTTTTCTAAATAAACTATAGAAGACGAATGGGAGAAAAGTATTGCAATCCAAGAATTCTATACCCAGCCAAAAAACTCTTCACGAGAGAGTCTAAAAGATATTTTTATATATGCAAGAATTTAGAGAGCATATCACATACCCTAACTGAGAAAAATACTCTAGAAAGGACTTTACTCAAACTAAAAATCACAAAGCAAAACAGAGACCTCAAGAGGTGTAAACGAGGAAGAAAGTAGAGAACGTGGGTAAGTCTGAATGGATTTCCCTCTTAGAAAATGTTATCTTCTGAGAAAATGTTATTTAAATATATATCATGTTAGTATATTATATACTGTATATATTATATTGATTAAATAATATGACATTATTACTAATTTTAATGTTATTTAAATGTAAAATAAGCACCCTAAAACAAAGTAGTTTCTGCAAGGGAAATTCTATTAATGATCTAGAACTAAAATACTAAATTAATTTAGCAAAACCTAAGAATTGATGCAGTGGAAAGGGTATGAGGAAAAGTAAAATTTTTCCAAATGTCTCTTATAGTTGGGAGTGAGGTAGACAGAGAACAGAGAAGCAAAGTTAAGATTCTAAAGGTCTCATCTAACAAGAGCTGGGAGCAGGGAAAAACAGAACAACTAGGTGGGACAACAGAACATCTTACTAGACAAAATACTGGCAACACGTTTTTAAATAATAGCAGAGACACTGTTGACAAACTATGAGTGCAGAGGAAAGTGAGGTAATGATTCATGAAACGGAAGAGTGTGGTTGAGCTTCCAAATTAACTAAAGAAGAAAATGAAATGGGGGCCAGCCTGGTGGCTAGTGGTTAAATTCACGTGCTCCACTTCGGCAGCCCAGGCTTTGCGGGCTTGGATCCCCAGGGTAGACCTACACACTGCTCATCAAGCCATGCTGTGGCAGTGCCCCATATACAAAATAGAGGAAGACTGGCACAGTGTTAGCTCAGAAACAATCTTCCTCAACAACAACAACAAAAAATTAAATGAATAGCAAATTGATCCAAACTACAAAAATAAAACAGAGGAAAAAGCAACAACAACAAAAAAAATCACAAACTAAACAAAAAAACAAATAATCAAATAAAAGGTATCAATCCTAACAGAAAAAGGAATAGAATAAACTCTGCCTTTAAAACACAGATTGTCAGATTTGTTTAAAAAACAAACCCAGGCAAAGTGCTGTTTATAAAAAACAGAGTAAAAACAAAACAATAAACATATATTACAAATAAAGAAGTGGGTAAAGAGATTCCAGTAGAGTGCTACAAAAATCAAGGAGTCACAATGTTAATTTCAGACTAGGTAGAACTAAAGTTGGAAGGACCAAGCAGATTTAGAGACAGTATATAAGTGAAAGGTTTAGTTAGACTACAACTCCCAAGAGTTACTAGAACATGTCTCCTGTAGTTACTAGAACACATCTCCTATAGTTATTAGAACACATCTCCTATAGTTATTAGAACACACCTCCTATAGTTACTAGAACACATCTCCTATAGTTATTAGAACACATCTCCTACAGTTACTAGAACACATCTATACTTACTAGAACACATCTTCTATAGTTATTAGAACACATCTCCTCTAGTTACTAGAACACATCTCCTCTAGTTACTAGAACACATCTCCTCTAGTTACTAGAACACATCTCCTATAGTTACTAGAACACATCTCCTATAGTTATTAGAACACTTCTACAGTTATTAGAACTCCTAATAGTTATTAAACACATCTCCTAATAGTTGTTAGAACACATATTCTGTAGTTATTAGAACACACCTCCTGTAGTTATTAGGACACATTTTCTATAGTTACTAGAATACATCAAGTGCCTTTTCCATTCCAAACCTCTTCATTTGCTGTGCCCCCTGTCTAGAATGTGGTTGCTATTAAAGGCAGGTTAAATGTTATCTTTCAGGTCACATCTGCTTCCAGCCAAGTTATAGCAACAGGAGCCAGATTCACCTTCCCACCAAGACAACTAAAAAGCAAAACAGACGAAATATTAACAATAGTTTTTTTTGTTGTTGTTGTTTTGCTGAGGAAGATTCACCCTGAGCTAACATCTGTTGCTAATCTTCCCTTTTTATTTTTTTAATTGAGGGAAATTTGCCCTGAGCTAACATCCGTGCCAATCTTCCTCCAGTTTTGTACGTGGGTTGCTACCATAGCATGGCCACTGATGAATGGGTTAGGTCTGTCCCGCGGAACCAAACGCAGGCCACTGAAGCAGAGCACGCTAAACTTAACCACCAGGCTGTGGGGCCGGCCCCAACAATGATTTTTAAGATATTTGACATCAAGCAATGAAGGATAGTGATCCCTGAGAGCCAGGAAACAAATGAGGATAGCTCTAGAATGTGCCATCTCACTGCCTTGAGAGTTCCCAGTAGTGAAGCAAAATTTTTAAATGAAATTAAAACTCAATATACAGGTTAAACAACAGATGAGACCTGGATGAAGAAAAAATTAATAAACAATGGATCTGAAGAAAGTAACCAGAATGAAGCCCAGAGAAACAAAGAGGTTAAAAATATGAACAAAGTAATTCTAAAAACATAGAGAATAGTTAGAAATGTCTAAAATACCTTTTATTGGAGTTCCAGAAAGAAAATAAAAAGATAAAGGCTGAGAATCTCCCAGAAATTTTTTACAATGATAATCCTCGTTTGGAAGAAGTCCAGTGAATTCCAAGGGAGACTGATGCTACTCCATCCTCTGATCGATTACTCCATTCCTCAACTCCTCTTTTTTCTCACTCTCCAAATCTCATCTGATAGAAATCTGTTGGTCTTACCTTCAAAATTATCCAGACTCTGACCTCATCTTATCACCATCCCTGCTGCACCTGTGACCCATGCCACCATCATCTCTCACCTGAATTACTGCAATAAATTGCTACAGTTCTCGCTGCTTCGCCCCTACAACATATTCTCAATGTAGCTGCTTTAGTGACCCCCTTAATATAGGTCACTTCATGTCACTCCTTTGCTCAGGACCTTGCATAAATACCAGTCCCTACAATGGCCTCACATGATCTGCTCCATCCTTCTCTAAACCAGTCTCCTTTACTTCATCCCATACCTGCTTGAGTCCAGCCACTCTGACCCTATTGTTATTACTCCAACAGAATGAGAGCGTTTTGTCCTGAGGCCTTAGTCTAGTTGTTTCTTCTGCCTAGAATGCATTTCCTCAACATATCTATTTACCAACGCCCTCACTCATGTGTCCCTCATCAACTATCACCTTATCAATGAAGCATACTCTACCTTATTTTCTGCTGCAATCTGACCCATCTTCCCAGAAATTCTGATCTTTACTATGACCTACTTTTCCCCATAGTACTTATCTAACATACTACTCATGATGTTTTTATTCTAAGTCTCCTCCTACTCCCACAGAATGTAAGCTTCCTTGAAGGTCTTTATCTTCATTCTCGGTCATAAACATCAAGCCTCCGAATGCTTCAACTCTAATCCTCCCATCTGTTTGTGGTTTACATTAAAATGTTGGCAGGCAACCTAGCTGTATCTTTTATTTTAATTCTACAAGTTGGACATAAATTTTTATTGTATTTTTAGTTATTTGTTTTATATTAACATGTATTTAGATTTGTCCATTCTGAGATACTTGATGTTTGTGACCGAGGTTGGGATAAGACTGGAGTTGGGGCATTCTGACGCATGATGTTTATGATCGAGGTTGGCAAACTACAGCCCTTGGGTAAATCTTGCTTGCCTCCTATTTTCTTTCATTTTTAGGCAATACAAACTTATTCTCTCACAGTTCTGGAGGCTAGAAGTCCAAAATCAAGAGGTTGGCAGACCCTGCTCCCTCTGGTTTCTGGGGAAGAATGCTCCCTGGCTGCTTCTTAGATTCCGGTGGTTGCCAGCAGTTCTCAGTGTTCTTTGGTTTGTAGCTGCATCACTCCAATTTCTACCTCTGTCTTCACTTGGCCACCTTCCCTGTGTGTCTGTGTCTTCACATGGCCTTCTTACAGGGCCATGTCATTAGATTTAGGGCCCATCCTAATCCAGGATGACTTCATCTTAACTTGATAACATCTGCAAAGACTCTTCCAAATAAAGTTACATTCACAGATACTGCAAGTTAGGACTTCAACATACCTCTTTGTGGGACATAGTTTAACTCACAACAGTCTGTGGCTTGATATTCTGCCCTCCGGGCCCTTGGCACTGGAGGAGGCCCCACCTCTGGGCCATTGGTGGTAGTTTAGCATCTAATTTTATAAATGAAGTTTTATTGGAACACAGCTACATCTATTTGATTATGTAGTATCCTTGGGTGCCTTCATGCTACAATGGCAGGGTTATAGTTATAAAAAGACCCTGTGGCCTGAAATATCTAAAATATTTACTATCAGACTTTTTACAGAAAAAGTTTACCAATCCCTGGTTTAAGGGAAGCATAAAGATATTGGCTACCTTAAACTTTAAATTCCCAGATTATGAACTAAAACAATAGGAACAGAGATTATAATTCCCAATGCAATAAAGAATCTAACCAATTCAAAAGAAGGAAAGAAAGGAGAGAAGGAAGGAAGGAGAAAGAGAAACTCAGAAAAAAAATCAGAATAAAAATCTCAATAAAATATGCAGGAAAAAATCCATTATATGAATAATTATGGTATATTTACATAAACTTTTCAATTAAGAGAGACATCATTGTCTGATATTAATAAACTAAAACTCCAGCTATATGTAGATTATAAGGGATAGAAAGTTTGAAGTAAATGGATAACAAAAAGATACACTAGACAATTAACAACCAAAAGAATGTTTATGAACCAAAATTAATATTAGATGAAATAAATTTTAAAACAAAAAACATTTTCATACAAACTAAATTTTGTACATTATAAGCCCATCAACTAAAGAGATTCTAGAAAAAATGTTCTAGAATTAATAAGAATTTAATAATAAAGCTGGACACTAGAGAAATATTTTAAAAATCAATAATTTTTAAAAACTTCTAGACAAAAGTATCTAGAAATAGAAACAGGGGAATTTTAAATATATCAAACTGTAAAGTTACTATGCAATATGGAATGAGCAGAAGTATTCTAAAAATTGAAGTTTCCAAAATTATATCTTAGTGTAGATAATTAACACGATAATTTTATATTATAACTCAGTAGGAAAAGGAGGAATTAGTTTATAAATGGCTGCTATTCCAACCGACTGTTCATGTGGAATAAAATTAAAATTTGACCTTTCTCTTACACAATCACCCAAAACTAAATTTCAGATATATTAAAGATTCAAATTACAGAAAACTGAGTATTATAAGAGAATCTAAGATATGTACAAACTAGTGTTTAGGGAATATATTAAAAACTCAAAGCCTAGAAGGATTTACAAAATTGTTTATTAGTCAGGGTCTAGTTAGGAAAGCAAGAAATGCACTAATTATTTCAAGAGGGACTTGAATACACAAAATTGGGTAGACAGGGGTCAGAGGGCTCAGTGAGCAAGAAGATGACACTGAGCCAACCCAGAGAGAGTAACTGCAGACACGTGTGCACACACACGCACACACACCCCGGGGCTGGGAGAACAGAGGGGAGAGGTTCGGGTTATCAGAGCCCAGGCGCTGGGGGTCCTACACGCCTGGGCCTCAGACCACAGCCTCAGACCCACCATGAAGCCGGCCGCGAGGGGAAAAGCAGTGTCAGGGTCTCAGCCCCAGCATTTGGAATGACTTCGGGCCTGGGAGAGAAAAAGAAAATTGTTTAACGACTGGCACAGATAGGTTTAATTGACTATATAACTTTAAATGCTGTGTGTGGCAAAAGAGATCATAAACATAGTTGATAGACAAATAACAGTATTGAAATAAGGACAAAGTCATCATATTCTTGGCAATCTATCCAATTAAAAGAAATAAAACCCACACCAGAACAGAACGGGTTTTTCACAAGGGTATATTTATTGTTACATTATTGGTAGTGGCAGAAGGAGAGAGAAAAAAAAACACATTCCCATCTGCATGAGAATAATTGAATAAATGTGTTCACCCATCACGGACTCTCGCACAACCAGACATGAAACTGGTTCAGGTTCTGACACGAGCGGAGTAACCGGTACAGGAGCAGCCTTCGGTCAAGGGCTGTGGAGCGTCTGAGATTTTAATCTACTTGCAAGCTAACACGTGGGCCCGCCACAGATTCACAGAGGCTGGCACAAGAAACAAGACTCCCAGGTCAAAACCAGAGATGTTATTTGGCACAACAGAGCACCTATTTCTCTTTTCCAAAGCTGTTTTCTGTTCAAACATCCTTGTAAAGAGCGTCTGGGACAGAAGCTGCCATACGACGTGTAGGAACCTCATGGAGAATTGCCCCCCAACATCCTCCTGCAAATAACAATTATAAATTATGAACAAAGTGTAAACATTAAAAAAAATAAACTGTTTAAAAACAATGGAGAGTTACCAAAACCCGGCAAAAATTGGAAAGAAATCAAGCCGTGAAAGAAGGGAAGTGCACGGGCGAGACCACTTCCAGTTGCCGTTTCCCTGAGGGCCCTCTTCAGCCACAAGGAGCAGAGCCACTAGAACTCAAGCAGAAACATCTCTTTGGTGTGAAGTGTCAAAGCATAGAATTTGGGGCTGCCGGAGTGGCTGGAAAGTGAGAGGGAAAATCCTGAGGAGGAGAGCCACTCCCTGGGAGAAGCCCCCAGATCTGTGAAATCTTGCGGGGGCTGGCCGCATCTGAACAGCCCTGGTGGAGGGGGAGCTGAGGGCGGGATGGCATGGTGGGCTAACTCCCCGCTCTCCTGCCCCTGTTGGCAGAGACTCTGTCTCTCCCACAAGTGGCAATGATTGCCCAGTCCACTCACTGACCCGCAAGAGCAGACACACTGCGGATGGTGAGGGAGGGTCCCAAACAATCTGAACATCAAGGAACACAACTCGAGCAAGCAAAGCAAAATCAGATTACAGTGATGGGGACCTGAAACCCAGCGAAAGGAAGCCAACCTGGTCCCACAGAACAAAGTTCTCCCTTTGACGGAGAAGTGAAGACACAAGAGAATCAAAAATACAACTTACAGAGACGACACCAGAGCACCAACATAGACTTTCTGGAAAAAATATGTATACACAATTTAATTAGATGATTTTAATATATTTACCATATGATCATTTAAAATATAACCATTTAGCTAAAATTTAATTAAAATTATATAATTATTAAATAATACACATGTATAAGTAGTTAAAAGTTTCAAGAGACAAACTGGAAAAGAAACCGATCACAGCTCAGAACAGGTGTGCCAGTTTGGAAAACATAAAATAGCCCAAAATACAGAGCAAAACCATGGCAAGCTGGGGGGGCTGGGTGGGGGGAGGCAGGGGACAGCCCTGGGAAGTGTGGGGCCTTTTCCGGGCACCATCTCGGGGAGTCACGTCCATTAGGGTTTCCCTCTCCCGTCACTTCTCATGATGCTGATGGTTCCGGCTGGGAACCACACTGAGAAACAGGAAGAGACAGACCTCCGAGTACCAGACACGGTTCCACAGGGCTGCCTCCTTCCACACGCAACTTGGTTTAATAATAGAAACTTCACAAAACCATATATAAAAAGTAAAACATTTAAAGATATTTAAGTTGAGAAAAATCATAGAAACAGCGAATTTCACTGTACCAACCAACCTTGACATTTTTTTCCAAAAAAGAGGACACGGTACAAGAAATTTGATATGAAAGACTATGATCCAAGTTGCAAGATTCTATTACTTTTTGAGTCAAAAGCATAAACCCAATGCTGCTGTGTCTCCCCGAACAGCTTAAAATAAATTTCCAAAAAGTTGTGTCCATAGTGAATTTCTGAAAACTAAGGTATATTTTCCCCACTGACCCTTTTCATTTTTAACTGGAGATGCTTTCCTTTCAAAATGTTGATTCCAAGTCTTAATAAAAATGGAAATATAAGATTGAACGCTTAGGTAAAAAGCATGTTTTTGAAAGTGGATCTGATTAACACTTTTAGCATTGTTTATAAGACAGCACAAACTACACTGAAGCCAGATCACAAAGCCTCAGGGCCTGAGGAGCATGAGAGAGGGTCACAGAGGCCACAGCACTGCTTATAATTTCCACAAGAAAACGACAGAGCAGCGTGTTTCTCTCTGGTATGAAAGAATCTATTTACCGTCTGTAAATATTTATTTTTAAAATCCCCACATCATAAATCAAAGCCCAGCGTTAATGTTAATATTGCCTAATCCTTTACTTTTGACAGGGTGTTTACCTAAAGCTTTTTGTACTTAAAAGGATCCTCACCTTTAATTCATTTGTAAAAATCCTGACTTCTTGCTTGCTTACCAGTGAGGTGGAACAAACAGCCACAGTTGGTATTCTGGCAGAAAAAATGGTCAGGACCACTGACCACGAGCTCGTTGGGCACGGCCATGCACAGAGGTGTACACACACGCTTCACTGGGCGGTTCTAGAAGGCTGAAGATGGCTGGAAACACCATTACAGATCGAGCGCTCACAATCAGACAAAGAACTCCCTGGGAGCAAAGGTCACAGATTATTTGTGGAGAAGATGCTGAAGGATCTGGAAGCCATGTCTATCACCTGCAACCAGAGGCAGCCAGGAGCCTTGGTGATGAAGCCACTGGCCTCACACGCTCTGTCATTTGGAGTCACAGTCTGTGCTTTCCTGAGAGCACGAGTGAGCCCGCTGTGAAGTGTGACTTCCTGGAAGGCGTGAGATCTTGTCTCGCGGGCTGTGTCTGTGTGTGAGGTCTCAGCACTGCCTGCAGTCTGGCGCACAGCACAACTTCACAACACGTTTCTGGTTGAAAGAGCTCTGCACCTGGGAAGGCAGTCACCACGACCCCCTGCAGTAATTGCTGCTCTCAGGCAGAGAACGTCCCAGGAACGCTGCTGCAACGTGAAGAAAGATCTATCTTGAAACGTTAACACAGCCACAGTAAATTTCTCCTCACTACCTGTTAACTGAAGGTTGATCAAGAGACTAAGGTCCCTACACTCTCAAAGATTATATGACTCTTGAAACAACTGCACAAGTTTGTTTTCACAGAAAACATCTGCTGTGCCTAAATGCCTCAACATTCCCAACAGTGATGATTTTTACCCAGGGAGCAGGGAACGTGGATGCATGATATCAGTTAGCAAGCCATTATTCCCACTAAGACGGAGAGGTGGTTGGGCAGATTTAATTCTGTTTGCAGGACCACCAGCGCGTATCACAACAGCACTGCCTTTTACTGAGCGTCTACTAAGAGCCAGGTGTCACACTGGGTACCTTACACACTCTACTGTAATTCCCACAGCAGGGTGCCCAGATCACAGAGCCTGTTAAGCCGAATGCAAGCCCAGGGGCTCCAGACTCCCGAGTCCACGCTTCCAGGTTGGTGGGCGACTCGGGGGGATGTTCCAGTATGGTCCAGAGCAGCAGGGGATCAAGCGAGGTCGCTGAGCAGTAGCAAACAAATGGTGGGGGTAAGGTGCTGAGAATGGGTGGGAAATGAGAAAGATGGAGACTGAGGTGGAAGACCGGGCAAAACCCAAGTGTGAGGAGAACGACAAGGCACAGTCATTCCTTCTCCTTGTTCAGAATTAGTTGAGCTCCTGGGACCCTTGTGTAAACGGCTGCGCAGAGCCGAAAGCCCTCTGGTGGGCTCCTGAGTGACAGCCAGGGCATGCCCCCCTTGCCCTCACTCTTTTATAGGGTCTTCTGGAAATTTCTATAGATTCTAATTATTGCTCTTTTCTTTAATGATTCTAAAAGTGCTGAATCTTATCAATATATGATGTTTATATCCCTATTTCAAAAGGACAGTCAGAACAGAAAGGGTAACTTGGAAGTTGCTATGATTTTTATATAGTGAGAGAATCCTGTTTTTTGTCTGGTTTTTGATTATTTCACTTAAAATTTATGGTAGGGGACAAATTCATATCTAGGTTTAAAATGCAATGAGTTGTATAGGTGCATTTTTCAATATTGTTTTAACATATATTGGGGGAAAGTACAGCCCTTTTACATACGAACAACCTGAATCAGGCAAAAATTTGCACTAGTTATAAAGAAATTCAGAAAAAAGAGAGAGTTGACTGTGACTTAGAAAAGGTGGGAAATCGCTTTTATGGAATAGAAAAGCAGAGTCATGCTGAGAAATGTGGAGCCTCCATGATTGAAATTTCTTCTTTTTCTGTCAAACCAAAGGGAGGAAAAAGAGTTTTGAAAGAGAGAAGCACAAAATCCTCTGAGGAAATCACTCCAACAGCTAAATAGGGAGAGGATGAGATGACACACAGCCACCACGCTGAGAAAGCCCCTGGGAGTCATTCATCTCCCATACCGTGAAACTGTGTTTTTACACTGAAAACTGACACCTGAAGCAGCGCAGATGAAAAATCAGAGGTTCAGTTTTAAAACTTCAGGAAAAAGAGGAAAGGATTATGACTGAGAAGAGTTAAAGGTTAAGACAGAAAGTTAATTCATTATATTTTGGTATTTACACGCCTATACATTTTGCCCCATTTATTTGCCCTGGTCATAATATACTATGCAATTTTAATTCCAGCTCTCAGAAAAAAATATCATTGAATGGAAAAGCTCTTTGGGCAGGGGCTATGCTTTACATAGTCTTTGTAGCTCTCCACTTCTGTTCACAGTCAGCCCACAGGAAATGTTATCAAATGAATGGGGAAGAAATCTGGTTTTGGTTTCTACTCCTTTGAGAAGCTTATCCGTTTGAATTCTAGGGACGGAACCCAGGACGCAGAGCACAACTCAACAGCCTTCTTGGAGCAAGGATTTGCAAATTTGTGATGCGACTCAGTTGGAAGCGTGGCCACCTGATAACGTCCCTGGTGATACCGGCTGAGTGCCTCCTATGTTTGGGGTGCTGTGAATCCTTTTGATAACTCAACAGGTAGGTAATGTGAGCCCACTGTACAGATGAAGAAATAGGCTCATAGAAGCCCAAACTCACCCAGTAACTAAGCAATTCAGGGTGGATTTTGACCCGGGTCTGTCTTCTCTTTCTACTTCTGCAGCACTGCTGATGCAGCAAGCTTGCTGGAGGTAAGAGTATGAGGAAACAGAAGCTTATGTAATAAATTGCAAATTCCAGCCTCTAAAGTAACAGCAAATGTTTCACTGAATTTTACTTTGTTTCTGTACTCTGCAATGATGGTATATGTACAATTTTTTTTCACCCCTAAAGGAAAAAAAGCTTTACAAAAGTTATTTTTTGAATTCACACTGTTCCCATGAGGAAATTCTTCACTCTGCACATTAAGAGAAAAAGAAAAACGTAGAAGACACAGACGATGCTGTTCTCTTTCCAAGGCGACCCAGGAGGGCCACGCACAGAAGGCGGAGCACGAGGGCTCGTGCTCGTGACCCTTGCTCTGACTACAGCTCACTGCTTCTGAGCTTGAAATAATCGGGATGTTTTATGCTTGCATTTCATTATTTGGAGTTTTGAAATACAATTTGAAGAATATGTCTAAACAGGAAAAATGGAGACATTAATAGAGATGATTTACATCACAAAAGCTTTTTTTAGTCTCAAAAATATTTCCTCTCTAGAGTTTCTCACACTTTGAACTCTCATGGTATGATTAAATGCTTGTTTTAGAATCTATTAGGTTCGTAACCTAGAGGCTGAGATACAGGACTATTTCTTAAAGCGTGTGGAGTGCAGATAATTAAAGAGCCTTATGAAATAAAGGAAAGCATCTTAGAGATAACGATAAGAGCTAATAAACATTGAGAGTCACCACCTAAGAGGCACTATTCTGGGCAGGCTATATGAATTCCATGCCTCCGTGAAGGGGTAGTGTTACTATCCAAGTTCACAAATGGGGAAACTGTGACATAGAAATCACTAGTACTCGCAGTTTTCAAACCTGGAGTCACAGTTATAAGTCCCTTTGACCCAAACAGAGAAATAGGACACAGATATTAGAAGTGGCAGTTACCTTAGAGATCATTTTGTCCACCACTTCACCAGCTGGGCTCTATATGAGGAGATATGTGACAAACACGTCTGGTCAAATAAATTCAGAGAACACTGCATCTTCTCTTCCCCCTCTCTCTAATCAGTCACAACTTCTGAATTGTTTGAATTCTTTTACAAGTTCATGTCATCTTTAAACTCAGAATAAAAGGTAAGTTTAATCATCAAAAAACTATGAAACATGTTAAAAACACTTGAGAAAAGTTCTTTTTCATATAGGTTAGTACTTCCCCTTATGTAATTTTATATTTTTTATGTCATTAGCCAACCTTTCTTTGTTTAGGAAACCAACTAAGCAAAATCATTAATGGAGTAATTCAGAGGTTGGCAGACCTCAGCTATCAGGCCAAATCCAAGCAAAGAAGGTTTTTAAAATTTTTTAAGGGTTATAAAAAAAGAGACAGAGAGAAATTATATGACTGAGTCCTTATGTGGCCCTGCAAAGCCTAAAATATTTACTATCCGGCCCTTCGTAGAAAAAGTTTGCCAACCCCGGAATAATCAAACACTGAAATGGCAGGTATGACTTAAGAGGTTTTACTTACACAATGTAAATATGAGACTGTTTTCTCCATTCCGCTAGTGGAGTAGCCAATTTACAGAACAATTAAGTGGCAGTCAAATCAAAAAAGGTTTACTGGTGTTGTAACTAAGTATATTTAGCTTTGGCAGGTGAAAATATCATCTTGCAAACTCAGGCCTACAAGAAATAGAATTTATTTCTATAACAATGTAATTTCTATTTCTCATTCTACTAATTTTGTTAATAACTATTTGTCTACTAGTGACAATTTGGAGTTCTCTTCTTTTTCCCAGAGTCGAGGCTAATTTTGAAGGGGACATTGGTTATAGAGTACAACGTGTGGGTACTGCCGAGACAGGCCCTACCCTTTCTGCTCCAGGTTACTGGTCTGTTCACCTCTTACACAGGCCTCTTCCCATTCATACAGCCTCTTCAGGACCCTCCCTGCCTTTCCTTCCTTGCCACTAAGGCCATTATGGACACACTTAAGAGAAGCCAGTTTCCTTCTGCTTGGATAATTTACTTCCTATAACTGGCTTAGCATTTGCTTCTCAACAGTCTTAGGCCTTACCTAAGAAGACACCACTCTTAGCCTCAATGCATTCTATAATACCTCCTCTATAGCATGTGACATTATAATTCTCTATCTTTGAACTTATTTGCCCCACTGTTTCCAAATCCCTTTTGAGGACAGGCACCATTTTGTGTTTTCATTTATGCATCTCCAGCTCATAGTAGCTTCCCTTATATACTAGGCCCTCAAATATTAGAGAAGGCTTTTCAGACTTGATTATAGTTTTGTCAGCATTTGCGTTATTGTATACATCAGGAATAAATTATTCTTTTACTGCGCAGACTGGTCTTCCCTTACATCAACTGAGATTTTGTGCGAGTATAAATATTTACACAGACACACTTGAGGTCTTTAAAAAGCTTCAGATAAATACAGTAGAACGTGGAACTGCAACTGGTGAGGACATTAGATGTTATCAAATTTGATGGAGCTTTTCATTTATTATTAGAACAGTTTCTGGCACACGGTAGCTGCTAGTTGGATCGTCATTGAATGAACTATGTACAAATAAAAAAATCATTTCTCTTAGGCACACATTCTGCCTTGGCCTACCAATGCCCCAGCTCCCGATGTGGAAGTAAGGCAGCTCTAAACGCTCCCTTGATTTCTCCAAGTGTTAACTTTGTTGCCTGCTCAACTGCTATAAAAAATATACTACTTCTACAGACAAGAGAAGAGTTTGCTTTACACAAATAGTTGTCAGGGAGCTCAACCTTGAGTACCATCCAGCAGCTTCAATGCAGAGCTGAAGCAGATATGAGTCTACGGGGAACCACACAGAAGGCTGTACACCTGACCGTACTAGCTTAGTTCTCCACAGAAACGCTGTCCCGAAGGTATGACTTCCTATTTGCTAACTGGCTTTGTTCTGAGAAGAAAGTTTTCACAATCCCTGTGAAATCACAGTTGCAGATTACAGGTGGTTCTAGAAGAAGTGCTTCCCAAGAACTGGCTAATGAGGGAAATAAGGTAGTTGTCAACAAACTTATTAAATCAAAATGTGTGTGTGTGGAGAGAGATTGATTCCCAGGACCAGAGTGTAGTGTAATCTATATGTACAAATCTAGTAAAATAATGTGTCAACTGGGGTTCAGTTAAACAGTATGTGTCTAGGCTTGTCCAAGGCAGCACAACTCCACCTGGGAAACTAGGCAATCTGGTTGTTTTGGAGGTAGTCTCTGCTGAAGAAAGGCGGCTGCTTAACTAAGCATCACCGAGCCTGAAATGCCACAACTACCTATCTCACATCACTTCCATTCCACGCTCATCAAGTAGCCTTCTGATTAGGATACCAAGAGAGGACGTGCTGTGGCTTGGATATGTGAGCATTCCAGTTACTGGAATATTTTCCATTGCAACTTTAACTTGATAAAGTGATTTTTTAAAAACATATTCATTTTAAAACAGACACATATGACCTTAGTAGATATTGATAAGGTCCAGTTACTGCCAAGGGCTGCTCAGCTACAAATTCCTAGACCAAGTTCTAGAAGGATGGGGTCTACCTTTTTCTTTTTTTTTTTTGGTGAGGAAGACCAGCCCTGAGCTAACATCCGTTGCCAATCCTCCTCTTTTTGCCGAGGAAGACTGGCCCTGGGCTAACATCCGTGCCCATCTTCCTCCACTTTATATGGGACGCCGCCACGGCATGGCTGACAGGCAGTGCGTCGGCGGGCGCCTGGGATCCGAACCAGCGAACCCCGGGCTGCCAAGCGCGGACTAAACCGCTGCGCCACCGGGCCGGCCCAGTCTACCTTTTTCAATCCTAGAAGATCAGTGGCTGCCATCCATTGCCTGGAATATGCAGGAGCTTGGATATCTGCTGGGTGGAGTGAATAAATGATGTGCACAAGAAGCTGATTCACTTTGAGACTTCTTGGTAGCCAACCAAACTTCCTCTGGAGATCCCAGATTCTGTCTTCCTGCATATGCCTTCCTACTTAGATTTCAGCAAAGACATTTGTTCACTGTTACTATTCTTCACATAAGAATTCACAATGTAACTTCCTTCTAAATTTTAGTGCCAGAAAAAATTATCTCCAGGCAAACCTGAGTGCTTCCTTTTATCAAATGTAAGAACTTCATCGTCCATCATAATCTTTTTTTTGTCTTGGCTGCTAGGAAATTCAAGATATATGTACACGGAATTGCAATGACTTTTATCTTCTGATAAAATTTCTCCTTTAGATAATACCTGATCTTTTCTATCTCTAAGGTCTTTGTTACATTTTAATATATTGCTATTTCTAAGTTTATCCATTTTAAACATCTATTGACTTCCCGTAAGACAGAATTTTGCTTGCCTGAGACAGCATCCTTGGGCTTCCCTTTCTTCCCCATCTCCCACTGTTGTCATCTTACTATTTTTGATGCTCTGTTATTACCTTGACCTTCCTAACTCTTATATGCTCGTACTTATCTTTTTTGCTTCCCCTACTAGTGTCTCGATTTCCTCATGTCCTCCCTCATCCGGCCCCCATAGAGTGAGGGTATTAATATCCTTTACCTCTTAGATCTTCTTCCACCTCCTTCTCCAGTCTTCCGATTTTTATCTACTCTCCTTTTCAATTGTCAAGGTTGATATTTACATTCAGTGCTACAATGTCTACCGTGCCCTATGGGTTACAGTATTACCGTAACTATGCACGTAGCATTCACTGAGGAGCTCAGTAGTATACTCTGACAACACTCTTTCCTTGTATTGCTTATTGTTTTCCTGGAGCGCCTACTTTTTTCTTTTTTAATACAACATGCATTTTCATTTCCTCTGCTGTAGTGTCACTGAGACAGAAGTCAGCTCCAGGGTCCGCATTTTGCCAGTACCTGCTGCGTGGCTGAATAAATTAATCACTTGCTTGAAGTTTGCACAGAACACGAGGGCCTTGACCTTTCAGAAAGCCACACTCTGGAATGATCTCTAAACTAGCCATTTTCAGAGGACTTCAATGGAAATATGTTCTTTATTGGTGAAGTCACAAAATTTGTGCCAGATTCAGGAAAATATAGTCATGCCATATGACCAGGAGGCAAAAAAAACACTTCGGTAGAATAAAAGTAAACTTCTAAAGAGGCAGAAAGCAAATGTTTAGAATCTAAGAAGAAAAAAAATATATTTAAAAAATACAATTAGCAAAATAAAAAGCTAAGATGTTGGTCTGACCAAAAAAACCAAAAAGACACCATTCCTAGAAGTAACGAAATATATATGCAGTATTCAAGACAAATATGATAATACTTCTAACTTCTAGGTAGCAAAAGGAATCTTAAAAACAAGCTGAATATACATTCCCCTTAATCACAATGCAGTTTATATAGGCTTACACCACGTATTCAGACTCCAAGACTCGAAGCAGCAAATTCACCCTCAACCGAGTGCTTTCCACGCACAAGGAGCTATTCCGGGCACCAGGACGAAGCTGAATCGAGGTATGTGTTCCAGGACTCGCGGTCCAGAGGAAGGAGACACGAACAGTAACTCACAACACACTGCGCGGGGTGGGAAAGACAGCACCCCCCTTCACCTGGGAGACTCAGGAGAGGGCACCTGAGGAGATAATGCTGAGGCTGAGATTTGAAGATAAGGATTTTCTTTGGAGATGAAAGGAAGGGAAGGGTGTCATAGGCAGAAGGAACAGTGCAACAGAAGGGGGATGTGAGATATCAGAGTCGTGCAGATAATTGAGAGACCTGTCATGTAAACAGCGCGGGGATGGCAGAGGGAGCTGGGTAGGCAGGTGAGGCCCTACACCTCTCATGACTGATGGCTTGTGGACTTCACTCTAAAATAACTGAAAGCGTTTCACAGCAAAGAAATGAAATCAGCTGATTTGTGGTTTCAATGGTGAGGAGAGACTGAAAAGAGTCAGGACTTGGCAGAAAGTCCCATGAGGAAGTTCCAGAATCAGTGTGCGTGAGTCTGCTCAGGTGGCCGTCACAAACCACCACAGGCTGGGCAGCTTACACAAAAGACATTTGTTTTCTTACAGTTCTGGAGGTTGGAGTCCAAGACCAAGATGCCGGCAGGATGGGATTCTCCAGAGGCCTCTCTCCTTGGCTCGCAGACTGCCTCCTTCTCGCTGTGTCCTCACGGGGCCTTCCCTCCTTCTGCTGTGTCCTCACGTGGTTCTTCCTCTGCGCACACATCCCTGATGTCTCCTCCTCTTCTCAGAAGGCACTAGTCATGGTGGTTTACGGCCTCATTTCACCATAATTACCTCTAAAGGCCCTATCTCCAAATACAGTTATATTCTTAGGTACTGGGGTTAGAACTTCAACATAAGAATTTTGGGGGTCCATAACACAGTCAGTGGCAGTAAGAATGGAGAAGAGGGGACAAATGGAAGGAGAATTAATAAGTAGAAATCAACATGACTTCATTGCTTGAGGAGTCAGGTGTACACAGGAGATAAGGAGGCTTGCCTGATTTTTGGTTTAGCAATCAGGGATGTGCTGATGCCATTTGTCAAAAAATGAATACAGGAGGAAGCCTGATATGTCCAGAAAAATAAAGACTTCAATTTTCAATATGTTACAATTGAAGCAGTAATTTCTATCTAACAGTTAAGTAAAAGTTTGGAGCTTAGGAAAGAATAATACAGATAGAAACTAAGGGTATATGAGTTTGTCTCCAAAGAAAACGTAAAATAAGAACAGAAGGGAATGGACTCTTGGTGAATAACATTAAAGGGTGCACAAAGACGCCAAACATGAAGGCCGTGAAGGGATATCTAGAGAGACGAAGAATCAGAACAGAGCAAAGTGGCACAAAAATTAAGGGAGAGAAGAACTAAGTGGGAGATGGCTGTTAATTCCTAAGTCTTTTTCAGAAACTTAACGGTATTGTATTTCAAGGATCCTAATACAGGCTTTTTATGAGTTCTAATTTGCTTCTCTTAGTAAACTGGGTTATCATTTGTGATGATTTCTCACTATCTAGAATGTGTTCAAAATACCCTATCGATATTATAGAGCTTCCCCTATACCTTTTGCAAATTCTAAATCTTTGAATAAAAAAGTATTCCAAATGTTTAGAATAAAAAAAGTATTTTGGCTTTAAAGCCAAAATATGATGTCATATAATCTTAAACTGATCAGTAAACTGATGTTTTCCACAATTAATTATTCTTGACCAATACTCCCATTTATGTTGGACTACAAATTTTGAGGTTAGCTACCTACAACAATGTATCCATGCCTGAAATACTGTAGAGGTGGTGCAATACGAAATACTGTAGAGGTGGTGCGATACCTCATGGATTAATATGTGAACAATGTGACACATTTAGAGCACCCAGTAGCTTGAAACCCGTTCATGAAATCTATTTGAATAGCACTAGCAATTTAATGTAGAAAATAGAAAACAAGTTGCATAGGGGAATAACATTTATTTATCAGTTATATTGTAAATATTATTTTTAGACATCAGGTATAGACACTTTAAAATTCCACATTACTCTAGAGACCCAAAGACACAGACACAATTATTATGTTTTTAAAAAGTGACAAAAGGGAATATTAATTCTGGAAGATTTTTAATCAATTCAACACTATTATACACTATGGAAAAAAAATTTTCCACAAACATTCCCTCGGAAAGCCAGTAGTTTTATATTTACATAGTATTATTACAGCAATTTTAAATGTTAATCTATGATACAATAATGTTACTTCAGAAAACATAAAAAATATAGTTTTTTTAATAGCCATGCTCCCATTTTTGATGAAAGCTAGTTAGTTCATCCTAATGTTAGTTTAACACTTTAAAAATGCATAACAGATATCCAATCAGCTTTATAAAACCTTTAAGACGGAGACTGTCAGACAGAATAGACAGAGGGCTCATCATCGCTGATGTCAGAATCGTCTTCATCTGTCCCTTCAATCACTGACTTCTTCCCTTTACAACAGGACACGATTAATCCAATGAAGAAGACCTGCAAATTTAAATCAGCTATACATTACTGCTCAAATCTAAAATCATTCAGAAAGTAATGAATTTAAAATCCAATGGCATTTCCGTGATACAAACGGACACTAAAGGTCAAATCATCCCTGGACACCTGTACTTACCCCAAGAAAGGCCCAGTTACCAAAATAGTATGCAGCACTGAAGAACCAGAACTTGTGAAGGAATAGGTATGTCCGGGTAACAGTGCACTGGTCTAGAAGAGCAAATAAAGGACTAGGGTGAGATCCTTTCTCTCCTGACAGGGACTATGACTACTGCATCTAAAGGCTATTTACCCAAACCATGACCCAGGGCACAGTCACTGAAATCTAGGTCTGTCTCTAAGCCCACTCTTTCAACCACCTTAATAGAGTTGAAATTCCCAACTAATATGGCATATTTTAAAAAATGAATGCCACCAACGTAATCCCGGCTCCTAAATATAAAAAAGATATATTGGCTAGTTCAATTTATTTAAAATAGAAAAAGCATTTTAACCTGGAGCGCTGAACATGTCCTAAAACAAAACAGATCAGGCTTCCCTGATGAACATTAAAACAAAAATGAACAAAGTAATCACATGTGGTTCGTATTAAGAATCCAATACTCAGGACAGCTCAACCTTGAGAGGTGTTTTTGAGTTTTTTTTTTTTTTTCTTTTTAAGAATGCTATTGAAAAGATGGCTGCTTCTGCTAAAGAAATACAAAAATCATTGTTTACTGATACGCTGACCATATGAATTTTTGATAGCATTATAGCTTGAATTAAAAATAAATCATATACTTTTCTCCTTCAAAAAAAATGTTAACTCCTAAAGAGAAAGTGGCAGACGAGTTGTTTGATATTTGTGTCAGACTCCATACTAGTTTTATCCAAATACATTATTTCCATTCGGTTACCAAGTCCCTATATTGACATATATCTAGTAAATGATGTTTAAGGAAATATTTGTTTATTAAAACCATTTAGAAAGGTCTGGGGTAGCATAATATAATGTACCCGATTGAAAAATCATATATGCTGCAGCTAACAGAGGACTCCAACCTCACAAATTTCAGAGGGTCTTAATCATTACAGAAGAAAATCCTTATCTTACAAGACAATTTCTCTTCAATCTATTAATTACAAAAGAGATTATGATTTCTGCATATTTTTATGCAAAATGGACAATGGCAAAAAATTCTCCATGCAATTAGGAGACAATATCACATCCTACTGCTGATTAAGAAAATACACTGTTGATTTCTAATTTTATGAACTATCTTCTCAGCTTCAATAAATAAGTGCTATCTTCTCTTAAAACATAAAATTGAGGGGCTAGCCTGGTGGCAAAGTCGTTAAGGGTGCACACTCTGCTTCGGCAGCCCAGGTTTGCAGGTTTGAATCCCGGGCGCAGACCTACACACTGCTTATCAAGACATGCTGTGGCGGCGTCCCATATAAAGTAGAGGAAGATGGGCATGGATGTTAGCCCAGGGCCAGTCTTTCTCAGCAAAAAGAGAAGGATTGGCAACAGATGTTAGCTCAGGGCTAGTCTTCCTCACACACAAAAACAAAAACAAAAACAAAAACAGAAAATTGAGCTGGGAGTTTTTATGGCACAAGGGATCTAATACACTTTAGTTTTTTGAACATCATGTGGTTTTCTGAAAAGCAGCTCTAGGTTATATTTCATCCAAACACACGACCTGTTATATCAAGCTTTAGATGTAAACACTTATATAATCTAGCTCTGTCTATTCTAATACCTTCCACTCTACCTCATTTGATAGAGAAGCAACCTCTTCCTTTCACAAGCAGGGACCACCAATCTAATGGTGACCTATTGATCCCCCAAGGGCCTCCTTCATATTCTTTGCTCTCTTTCTTAACAGAAAAGTCTAGAAAAAATATTCACAGTTCCCTAAGAAAAACCAAAAGGGCTTCAAGCAGGAGTGGCTAAACAAATGTTCCTCTCCCCCCCACACAGTCAATGGTACCCAAGATTAAAGCTTCACACCAGGCCCGAGTTCAGTCTCACAGAGGAGACTCCTAGACAGGAAACCACCAGTCATTTACTCTGTGCTCCCTGACATGTCCCTCTCAACTCTACTAGAGAACTCATTTCATAGTAACAGAACTATTCAGTTAGTCACTTTCCCATTAGATAAGCCTGAGTATCCCAAATTGCCCATCGGAGCACCTGGCATTCGTATTCAATATGACTACCAAAGTAAACTAAATTTTTTTAAAACAGGTATTTTTTTTAAAAATCATATTGCTAAATAATACATTTTCTAATTCCTTTTAACTAAAATCTGACAAGATTCCAAGGGTGTTAAAACATGATGCTTCAATATGTCTTGAAAAAGCAAGTATGACTAAAACATCCAGTATGGTGAAGGAAGAGCCCAGACTCTGGTCTCTGACAGACGTGGTGGTCACTATCAGACCACGCCTTTGCCGTGTGAATGGGCAAATGTGAACCATTGCTTGTAAGATGTGGGAAATCACCATATTCCTTACAGGGCTGTTCTAAAGACCAGACGAGGTGTATCACAACCCCCATGCAAAGTGGTCGTTAATATTCATTTTCTTCTTGTCTCCTCTTCAAGGTATAACCGATCCCATGATGGAGAACACAGTTCTCAAGAGCTGCTCAAACGGCCACAAGAGAAACAACTCATCTGAAGACTGGAGAAGGACGTGTCCAACAGCAGTACGGAAGGTAACTGCTCAGGCAGTAGTCTCATGACTACTCTGTGCATGTTCATTATTTTCCTGACTCTACAGTCAAAACAGATACTAACGGATTTGGTGAAATTCACATGTGTGTAATTCAGTAACAGGATACCTGCTAAATAGTAATTTACCTTTACATAAAAATAATCAATTTGAATGTTTCAAAAATGAAGAGAGGGACAGGCTGAGACTTATGCAAAAAAATGCCTGTTCACAATTATTTTAAAAACAAGGACAGCGTCTTCCGTGGCTTAAGTATTATGTGAGCTCCACCGTACAAGGAAAAACCTGTTTGAAAAAAGTCCTTCAGCCTTCTCAACATTGCTAACACTCTAAACTTAAAAGTTCTATCACCCATTTTCATACTTAAAGATATTTGGGGAGCCGACACTTGACTGAATTAGAAACTTCAGGGCCAGAAGACAAATTACAAGACAGAGGCTGAGCTGGCAGAAGCAAGGAAAATCAAATCATTTTTCTCCAGAGGTATAATAACCCACTCAGTGCTTGAATCGGTTATACTCACTGCTTCTTTTGCTCACCACAAAGAAGACACCTTAAGTATTTTTCCTATAACATTATTTTACATTTTTACCATTTTCAAAGGTTGCAGATTTGAAACAAGCCTTCTAAAATAAGATAAAAAGGTAAAATCACTGTTAGTGTTCTGCTTTGTCGGTGAAAAACGGCACTAGACCAACAAGTCCCCACACACAGTGAGTATGCAACAGCTCTTTACAGCTCTCTTCATATGTCTCCATCATGATATCTATACTGAGTGGCATAAATCCACAGACGAATTCCGGCTAATAGCCCCATGTTTATATTTTATTTTCAAGCGATGAGCCCACACTGAACAAATAGAGGGTCTTTTCTCCTCACCATCTGCCACCTGCCAGCTGCTCACCTGAATCACAAAGATCTAGGAGACCTATACATGTCTTTCTGCAGCAATCTAAAAAATGATAATAAATATTTTGAACTTGGTTTGACCTTCAGAGTAAATATAACTGCTGGATGTTTCATTTAGAGATTCTAAGTCAGAAGCTTCTAAAATCAGAAGTGTTCAGGAGACTTCTGACTGTTGTCCCTCAAAAGGACACATAAAAGTTCCAATTAAACTAAAGAGTGCATGTCAACAACGAAAAACTAAAAACAGGAGCTCAGACACAAATTTGCTTTTCTGATGACAAGGTAGCCATACAAAAAGGTAAAAACTACCAGAGCCCGGAAAGGCACGTGGGTGCGCGAACGACATCAAAGCTCCCAGCAGCCCTCCACCTCTCCCCACTTGGCACCAAACCAGAAAGTGCAATTACACCTTCATTTTTTGTATGACAGTTGCCTTTATAAATATACTTGATACATTTTATATTATTTACCTACTGTTTCCTTTTAGACTAGTTATTATGTCATTGTTAAAGTTTGCTGACTGCCACTAAGATAACTTTGGTTATTAACTATAAGCAGCACCTTCCACTTTAAATATACTTTTAAAAACAACATTTAGTGTTGATTTAAGCCTCAATTAAGGCATCATCATGTTACAACTTCACTTGAAATCAATTTAGAATTAATTACACTCTATATTTTTACTTTATTTTTAAAATGAATCCTGATATTACGCATGCACGTAGAGAGAGCATCTCATGCACCATGGAGAATAAATTTTAGAGCAAATATTTTGTTTGACTAGTGACAAAAAAACTGGCAGAAGATTGGACTCTTTAGAATGCCACTTCATTTCTCATGGTTGTCCCTGATTATGCCAACTTTGATTTCTGATTAGGGTCTTCCTACTATTGAATATTTATAAGACATATAAATCTCAACTGTACATAGGCTAAGGAGCTTGGACTTTATTGTGATATGATTAGGAGTTATTTATCAAATGGTTTTAAGAAAGGGAATACCATCAGTGCAGCACAGCTGGCAGAGGGGATTGAACAGAAAGAGGCTCACTAAGTCAGAAGCCTGTCCAAGTGAAAACAGGAGCTGACAGGACAGAGGAAGGTTGGATCTGAAAGGGTTCTAGAAGTAAAATCCCAATTAATCATTGTTTTACTGTCAAATGGATTTATAGCATATATATATATAATATATATATATTTATATTTATATATATATTATATAAAGATTTGAGAAACTAGCAACATACATGCAAATAAAATGGAGGGCAGAAAAAAATTAAAATCTATAATAAAAACCGAAGTTGTATATTTATCTTAAAATTTAACAAAAGGCATACAGTTAAATCAATGTTTTGTTAAATCTCACTGGGGGAGCTGGGTAAAAGGGAAAGAAAGAATTGGTAAACATCAAAAATCATAGAAATCTAAAGGAAATAGTTTTATTATATTTTATCAACACACAAACTGTATCAGGGTAATAAATATAACACTTGCCAGATGTTTTGCACTAAAGAATGAGTTTTATAATAACTATTTTTATGAACCAGTATAATTTTTGTTGAGCTCTGCTTATATTTAAGTAAGCTGAAGGTATTTCAAAGGTGCTAAAAATGTATTGCTCCTTTAAAAAAGAATACTAATTTCATTTGTATTACTAATTGGCCATATAAAACTTATAAAAGGGAGTTATGAAGGTAAGCGTTAGCATATAACCTTAGAAACAATCACAAATTGTATCACTGAACTCTAAATTAATGAGATTTACTACCTATTAGTCTAAATTATCCAAGGATAGTGAAATATAAAACAACTGTTTTCTATTACTTTATCTTTTTCATAAAACAATAGTCTATTTTCCAGGGTCCAGCAGAAAATATTAGAGACAGAAAACTGAGATTTAGTTCTTGAGTCTGCTGCCACTTCTATACTGTGAGATTCTGGAGTGAGTCATTTAACTTCTAAGTGTAAGTTTCTTTATAAGCGACATTGCTGCCTGTGGTGGAGAATGATAGGATAGGCTGGCCTTCTGATAAGCAAATATAGACAGAAAAAAAGAAGATTAAGAAAAGAAGATTGCTGTTTCAGGAATTAGCGACATTAAGCAAGAATCTGTAAATAAGCGGCTGAGAAGTTTGACCAAATTACCTAGGTTGCTTTGGTGCGGACTCCAGAGCACTTAGGAACCTTATACCTAACTAACTTCGCTACACTGTTTTAGTTGAACTTCTATCCACACAATCAAAATGTCACCTAGAAAAAGAAGTTCGACATCAAGAGACTTTCTGGACCTCAAGCAAAATCCAAGAAAAGTGATGCTCTGATCAATAGTTAACTTTCCAGTCTGCATGGCGCCCTCACCTGACAATGGACACACCAGGCTGCCCCAGCTGGACGATACCAGCCAATACGATCAATGAGGCCCTCGTCTGACTCCACGCCTACCTGGAAACTAGGTGACCATAAATTTGGTTTTCCAGACAGATTGTCTCTCTCTGGTGAGAATTCACTAACCCTGAGCCTCTAGTTTCCTCCATAGCTATACTTCCTGCGGTAAATCAATAAACTGCCATCTGGCTAATACGTTAGTATCTTCTTTCTTCAGTTACCTGAAGCCAAACACAGATGCTGGAGACCAAGGTCCAGCAGCAATCCTCGACAGTTCTATCTCATCACTCTAACTTCAAGATTGCTCTACCCATTTGACGGGTAGAAGTAAACCAAATAAGCCTGTCCACAAAAACATGATTTGTCAAGTAAAAGATTACAAATTTATAGTACTTAACTATGAAGAACTACTTCAATTGTTGAAAAGCAAGCTTTCTGATTCAAGATGACAGACCAAGCATAGTCATTTGTTCCTTGCCCTTCCCAGGGCCTCATTACAGTGTAAGAACAAAGCCAGAGGCAACCTTTCAACAGCGGAGAATGGGAGGAAGGCCACCAGGTGATGACAGGCTTCAACAATAATCTGCAAGGTGGAAAGCCACATTAAAAAGGTCTCCAGTAAGGGGCCGGCCCCGTGGTCTGGTGGTTAAGTTCGGCACACTCCACTTGGGTGGCCCAGGTTCCCGGGTTCAGGGCCCAGGTTTGTGGATTCAGATCCCAGGCGCAGACCTATACCACTCGTCAGCCATGCTGTGGCGGCGTCCCACACACAAAAAATAGAGGAAGATGGGCACCGATGTTACCTCAGGGTGAACCTTCCTCAGCAAAAATAAATACAGAAAAGGTCTCCAGTAAAAGAGCTGGTTTCCTTCCTATTTTGAAATATAACTTAAGGATCAAGAAAGCCCAGTCACAGAGTTCACAATGATGAGGGTACTTAAACTCAAATTAACATAAATATGAATGGGTCGTCAGATATATACAGAAAACCATCAGCATGAGGTGACAGAACAAAGTAAACACAATTATTCCAAGATAAACAGAATTGTAATTTTACTTAAAGGAAACCATTGAGAAAAATGTTTAGTATCTTCAGATAGTGAAGACAACATTACATCCATAAAACAAGGATGCTTGAAAAGGAACAATCAGAACAATAAAGTACTCGAGGAAAGTAAGCATTTGTTATATGAAATAAAAAACTCAAGATATAGGTTGAAGATAAAGTTGAATACATATTCAAGAATGTTGAGCAAAATGGGAGGCAGAAAACATGAAATATGAGATAAGACAGATGATGAGTTGAAGATATCCAGCAACTGATGAACACAAGCTCCCCAAAGGGAAAATGGAGAAAAGAGAAACTACCACGTTAGCTTCAAAAGAAGAAACAGACTGGCATTAGATTTCTCACCAGTCAAAAATGAAAGACAAAAGGATGTAATGTCTTTTAAGTTCTAAAGAAATGATTTCTTATGCAGAATTCTAAGCATAAACTACCCATCAATTGTATCAATTGTGAAGACAAAATACTTTTCAGATATACAAGGACCTTTCAGATATGTATTTCACAGAAAGCATTTCTTTTTCTTTAACTCTGGCAAAATTAGGGGCTTAAGGGAGGAAATCAAGAAAGAAGATATGGTTTACAAGTCCAGAGAACAGAAATTATAACATTATAACTGAGCAGCAGAATCAGAAAGCAATTGATTTAAATAATAAAAGGAAGTCAGCAGGTACTTAGAAGAAAGTAAATACAATGGATTTCATCCAACAGATAAAGTGAGCAAGAAGCTATAAGATATTAGGTATAATAATATCCTAAGTTACTTTAATAAGTTTTCAAAAAGAGAAAAAAAAGAAACAAACGAAAAAAATGTGGTTCAGTTCTACAAATGTTTGAGGGAGACAGAAAAAATATATATTTTCTTAACCTCAAGGAGCTTACATTACTATAAAAGAGTAGGACAGGGATAAGATATACAAACGACTATAAATTAAGACAGAGTAAGGTAAAGTCATAGAAAGTATACATGCCATGGGAATTCAAAGGGAAAAAAAACAGACTGCACACGTATTTAGAGGTTCAAAAAAGAGGGTCACATTTGAAACAAACCTTGTAAGATGGTCAGGATTCTGACTGATGGAAATGGGGCAATGGGGAAGAAACTGGCTGTGACATTTCAAGAACAAATAGTTGAAAAGCAAAGGCAGAAAAGACAGCTATGTTCAGAAAATGTACGAAAAAAAGCTAAAAACTTGTAGGATGGGTTAAATAGTGGTAGTCCTTCAATCTTACACTTAGTTTATCAGACGACGAGGGGGAGCACTTACGCTTTCTACTGGAGGAATGGCATTATCAGAGTACTTTAGAACAGTGGTTTTCACAGTGTGATTCCCAGACCAGAACCGTCAGAAAATTCTAGCGTCCCACCTCACATCCACTGAATCAAAAATTTTGCAATGTGTTTAACAAGCCTTCCAAGTGATTCCAATCATGCGAAAGTTTGACAGACACTGCTTCAGAACAATTAAGCTAACAGCACTGTGTGTGTGGGTTAGCATGGAGTCCCAGTTACAAGGTCCAGCAATTCATGTGAGCTGTAATTCAGGTGAGATGCGGGGGTCATTATGGCAACAGACTCTGCAGCCCTTAGCAAGTGATTAGGTGTGAAGAAAGCGAGAAGGAAGACAACTGCGCTCTAAGGAAGTTACCTGGCCCTCCGAGTGTGGCTCTAAGTCCCACTGGAGTGAGGTGAAAGTGGTTACAGAATTGTGGTAGTGTAAAAAATACTGAAGTCAGGACGTAGGGCCCAAAGTCCTCATCTAATAGTCTGTACTGTCTTCCCCAAGAACTAGTCACTTTACACATCTTTCTAAATACATTACCAAAACGAGGCAAGGCTCTGCACATTATTTTCACAGGACTGGTCAGTCTCGTTTAGAGTCACCCACAGATAGTTACCAGGCTGGCATCTTTTCCTGCTTTCTTCCTTGAGCCTGAGGTAACGCCCTCACCCCACATCCCATCACACGTGCTCTCAGCCATAGGGGAAAGCTACGGAAAACAGGCAATGGCCACAGGTGGGACTGAGACGTTACTAGGTTATCTTATTAGCTCTCAATTTAGGAAGGAATACTAACAACAAAACAAAGTCAAACAGGCTCAAAGAGAAAAAAGTATAACCTTAATAGCTGCAAAGAGATTTTAAAGACAATTGTCTGTATGCGATCAAAAGTAGAACATAAAATATTAAGCAACATTCTAGTTAAAACTCTAAAGAACCAGGCATCACCCGACTCCTTCCTCTCATACCCTACACTAGACGCCCCAGCAAATCCTACGGGCTCCACCTCCAAACACATTCAGTGTCTGATGGCTTCTCCCCACTCCCACCACCACGAGCCCCCGCGGATTCCCGCGAGGCCTCCTGTCAGCTTGCTGGTGCCCTTGGTTTATTATGGTCCATCCCAGGGTCGGCAAACTACGACCCAGAGTGAACTCAGCCCGTCGCTGGTTTTTGGGTTTCACCGGAACACGGCCACAGCCACCCACGAGGTGCTGTCTACAGCAGCTGTGGTGCGGCACGGCAGAGTTGAACGGTGTGAGACTGCTGAACAGCCCACAGAGCCTCAAGTATTGATATCTGGTCCTTTCCAGAAAAAGTTTGCCGAGCCCTAGTCCACATGCAACACAGCAGTCAGGGCGATCCTTCGAGAACCTGTCACCTCCTGTCCCTCCTGCTCACCACCTTCCACTCTTCCCCAAAAGGAAAAGTGAAGTCCTTGACCTTGACTGCCCCCCAACCCCCCCCCCCCCGGCCTCCAGCCCCACTCTGCACTTGCCCTTACTCCAGCGGGAGGCTCTCCCAGGCATCTGCCCTCGCTCCTCACTTCTTGAGGTCGTTATGCTCAAGTGTCAGCTTCTTGGTTAGAATCTCCTCCTACTCTACTTAAATTCCAAACCGCCCTCCTTCTGGGCACCCTCCTCCTCCTCTGGCACTTAGTTTTCTCCATAACACTCATCACCTGACATACTTGTCTCCTACTAAGCCAGCTCATGGGGACGGGAATATTGGCCTGTTTTGTTCAATGCCACATCCCCACACCTAGAACGGTGCTGGCATGTAGCAGACGTCAATAAACACTGGTTACATGAAAAGCAGAGAAACAATGGATAAGTAAAGTTAAATGGTCATACTAAGAAATTATCATTTTAATTAAGAAATTAAGACATTTATAAATTTATCTTAGAATTTCAAGACAAACAGGACTGTGATTCTCTGCATTAGTAAAGAAGATACGTCATTATCACAGTTTCTACGGGGTTGACTTATCCTCAACACTTAGACCAAACCTAACAGTCCTTAACTTTCCCATCCCCACCCCCAAATTTGCAGACTATAAAACCAAAAAGACAAGATAGTTATTTTTAAAGGTCACTGCCCCATGTGCTTGAGTCTGAGGAAAAGAAGGACGTATAGTGTCCTGAATTGGATCTTCTCATTAGTCACAAAATTCCAGAAAGCTAAAATTAATTAGCTTCACTAAATATGTTAAATTGATAGTCCATATTCAAACCTGCCTTTTAAATCAACAAAATAAGAGTCTGGCACCATTTTCATTTCGAATTATATTTATGGGCCACCCACTTGAGCACACAGCACAGGAGACATTCACAAACACTGTCATCACAAAGCATCAGTGTCCCTTTTCAACCTCAGCCCTTAAAGCTTAGCTTCTAACGAAATCCCTTGACCAGCTTCATTTTCAGCCTGTTAAAATTGGCTTTTCTTAAAATGAACATTTTATTTATAACTGTATAAATCAAACGTCAAGTGTCAACTAGTGTGGTAACTCTGTCAATAATACTGGTTTAAAACAGTACTAAGACTCTCCTGCAAACACATTTTTCAATTTTTTTTTGCTTACAGGCCAAAGTATGGGCGGGTGGGTAAAAAAATCACCTGCCTCCATTGTTAGTGATAATGTAAGTACTTGAGCAGTATTCCTCAGTTACCCAGACTTCTTAATAAAACTTCCTGGAAGCTCAGAAGTTCAAGTGGAAAGAAACATTCCATATTCTGGGAAAAAGATGGTACCAAGGACTTAATTAAATTTTTCAAAGTCTCAGTAACTACCCTCCCGACTCCCACTTTCAACAAACTGAAAGGAAAAGTCTTCCCTAAAACCAGCATCTACGTGGCACGCACCTGCCTATCCTGTCTCTCACTGTTTTCATCCTTAAAATGGCTTAACAGTGTTTCTTCTTCAATTACAGAAAAGCTATTTATGAAAAAAAGAAGAGTGAATATGTACTTCTTGTCTTTACTCCAAATTTCATTTCCTGAGGTACAGCCAGACTTCCAGACTTTATGTGCAGCAGCATAAAAAAATGAGATAATATATATACTCTTCCCCCTACCAGCATATGGTGTGTGTTTCCACGTCAAAACTCTAAAACTATCCTTACGTGTATGGAATGTCATTCCAAGCACCCTCATTGATGGAGAAACAACCAGTTGTTTCTTTTTGTGTGCTATTTCTTATCTAACATTGGTGGGACCTGGAAACTCGTTAGCTACAGGAAAAACAGGAACATGAGGATATGACTTCAAGATTTCCATCTGAGTAAACAGTTCAGGGCACATAAAAGGAAAAGGACAGTTCCTCCCACCCCAAGACATGAGGCTGAGAGGTGGGGAAGATAAGTGGAAGACGGAAGGAAAGGAATTCAATCTTGGACTTGAAGTTTGAGAGGTTGGTAGGACACGCATTTCCATACAGATAAGCTAGCAGGCAGTTAGAAAATAAGAACAGAAATTTAAGATTCTGAATTTCTTGATTAAATTATTAACCCCCCCTTAAATTTTTCAGCATGACTAGGCTTATCAATTGTCAACTGTCAGCTCTCCAAAACACCACTAGAAAACCTCATTATCTAGCAAAGCTAAGTTTATCAGACTAACTATAGTGAGAGAGAACAAGAAGGGGGAAGACAGGATATTTATAAGGGTTAAGGGGTTGAGGTGGGCTGGACCACTTTAATCAAGGTCTTGCAAGGTGGGGAAATGGTTAGAACTGGGCTAAGTTTATAATACAAATTTTGGACTGGTGGACACAATGACATGAGAAATCTTGAAGCAAGTCTTTTTGAGCAAATCTCAGTAAGTAAGCTATTTTAGTTGCTTCACAGTTAGGATTAAGTGTTTCCTGCAGCACACAAAGTATTTTTGTTTGTTCTCAGTATCATTTAACATTTGTTGTTAGTGCCATGGAGAGGATTCCGCCTCCCAGCGACCCTGTGGACAGCAGAGCGGAACCCTGCCCGGTCTTTCGGCCCTATCCTCTCGCCTTCCAGTGCTGTGTCAGAAAACGCTCTGCAGCTATTCACAGGGTTTTCATGGCCAAGTTTTTCGGAAGTGGGTGGCCAGGTCCTTCTTCCTCATCTGTCTTGGTCTGGAAGCTCCGCTGAAACCTCCACCATGGGGGACCCTGCTGGTGTTTGAAATCCCAGTGGCGCAGCTTTCAGCATCACAGCAACACACAGCTGCCAGTGTGACACCCGACAGACAGGTGATGTGGTTCCCTGACCGGGACACGAACCCGGGCCGCAGTGTGAGAGCCGGATCGTCACCACTAGAGCACCAATTGTTAAACAGAGGGACAGAGAAATGTGTCTGCGCCCAGGATTGCTGAACGTTAGCGACATCACCCTGGTGTCAGTTCCCCACATTTCATGGGATTAAAAAGCTTTTAAAATTTATTGATCAGCATTCAGGAATGGTTTAGACTTGATTATGAACTGTTAGAATATGCTATCTGGAATGGACAATAGGCTGGAGTTAGAGTAAATTTGGAAAATATCCAGAAAAAAGAAGGCTGGGTTGCTGACATTATCATAAAAAACTACTTTGATTAGAAAATCCACCTGTTTCCACTTACAGCTTTCAAAGCAAAAGCTTCACACCACAAAAAATGCAAGTATTGCTCTATCATTAAAAATAGGTGAGAAATTGATAGAAGAATCTTGAATTGTTTAAGAAAGTTGGATTACATCACCAAATATAGAACATCATCTCTGCATTAAAAATGGTGGGTTACTGAAAAATATGAAAAAAAATTCTTCAGTAAGTTTTAAAGTACTATGTGCCTTTAAAGAAGAGGTTTAATTTCTGAAGAGTTTTTAAAATGTTCTTTGTGGATTCAAACTGTCCTTTTGCATAGAGTCTCAAAAGGAACAAATTCCACAAACCTAGTCAATGAATGACTCATTTTACATGACTGAATATGTCTATAATTAAATCAAGGTTTATGTGAAGCTAGAAATTTATACCAGAAGTGACAGGAAAATTTGAGAGATGAATTACTTTGTAGCAGATTCAGAATTAAAAATAAACAAGAAAGATTAACTCACTTTCATAAGAAAGTTATACCTTTTAATCTAAATTGCTTAGCGAATTACCAGATAGCAATGTATTCACTAACTTTTATGTTCAAAATATGTTCTGTCATTCTGCAGGGAAAACACATCGTGTTGAACCACTGGAGATATAAATTTAAATTTATGGAATTAAACAAAATAACACACATAAGTGCAAATTTTTAACAATACTATATAAATAATGTATAAGTATATAAATAATATAATGTATGACACCCGAAACGGTAATTAGAAATGGTTATCTTCAGGAGTTCTGTATCTTGGCCTATACTCGGTACCGCCACTTTTTAAAACAGAAGCCATTCGGTGGTGGATAGTAGTTTTCATGTGGTTTTTTCCTCCCTTTGCTCATTCTCTCAATATATACACACTTAGGTTTTCCGAACCATGTATTATGTGACTTAATCTCTTACCATTTCAGCACTTTTTAAGCAGCAAGATATTCTCTTCCATAACCAGAGTACAGCTGTTAAATTCTGTACTATTAAAAGGAATTAAAACCTATTAAAAGGAATTTTAACATCAACATATTTATTTTTTTGTGAGGAAGACCAGCCCTGAGCTAACATCCGTTGCTAATCCTCTTCTTTTTGCTGAGGAAGCCTGGCCCTGGGCTGACATCCGTGCCCATCTTCCTCTACTTTATATGGGACACTGCCACAGCCTGGCTGACAAGCAGTGTGTTGGCGGGCGCCCAGGATCCGAACCCGCGAACCCCGGGCTGCCAAGCGCGGACTAAACCGCTGCGCCACCAGGCGGCCCCAACATCGACATATTTTTAGAAGTTTACTCTACAGTCCATATTCCGACTCGGTGTCATTTACCCCAGGACGTTCTTTACAGCACTGTTATCCTCCACCTCAGGATCAGGCAGTGCGTTGGGCTGTCGTGTCTCTCCAGCAGCTGTAATCTGTAACAGTACTCAGCCTCCTTGTCTCACGGCATCAACATTTCTGAAGCACAAAGGCCAGTTACTTAATAGCACATCCGTCAGTTGACAGTCTGGGTCCGTCTGGTATTTCCTCAGCATCTGATTCACACTTCCCCTTCTCAGGAGTCATGCCTGAGCACACATGCACTGCCCCTCCATGACGTAACTTTGTCCACCTGGCACACGTATCGCCCACTTTCTCTGATGTGGTTACCAGAGTACTACGTTCCTCCTCCAACTATGACCTGTGGACAGACCTCACTGTGGTTTTGATCTGTAGTTCCCTAAATTGAGGTTAATTTCAATTACTGTATGTTCATTTCTAAATACTGTACTTGGTTCATTGACAAATCTGCTAGGGTTTCATTCACTCATTGTTTGTTTGTTGTTTCCTGCCAATATTTTGATCTGATCTTGTTCCTTTTATCCTAGTTAGCTGTTCTGCAATCCATGTTGGTAATTCCAATATTGGGTCTTTGCAAGTCTCTGTCGCTATCGCTTCTAGCTCTTTCATGGTGCTTTGTTTCCCTGTGTGCTTGACTATTTGACTCTGACGTCTCCCTGTGCTGCCTAGAATTAAGGTACACTCCTCGAGTGAGGATATATACTTACTTGTGCCTTGTGCCTTCAGCACTGCCGATCTGAGTACAGTGACACAAATTCACTCTGGTGATGTGTATTTGGACTGTAACTCTGCAAAGAGCTAGTCTGTGGTTACAATTTCTCAAGGATGTGATTCTTCGCTTCCTGTTCTTCTTGACACTAAGGTCAACTTTGCTTTTGAAGCCGGGTACCTGGGGGGTACTGTAGATATTAAATCAGTTTGCTGTTTTTTCCTGTCTAACTTGAGGGGTGACTCAGGGGTCTCGGATTTGTGAGCTTATTTTCCAGAGGGTTGTGAGCTTGTTTTGCAGGAGAAAGAGATGCCCTCAGAGAGGTTGCAGTCACAGGATGACCCACCCTCAGCAGCTGTTGAAGCCAGAAGTCAGACTGCACAAAGGCTCATCAGGAGTGACCCCTTTGTTTCTCTGAAGCCCCTCTTGCCAAGCTGTATCAAACCCGCCTGATTTCTGTTCTTGGGGACGTGGATTTGAGCAAACCCAGGCTCCCACCTACTCGTTTTGGCCAATTCGAATAAATCTTTCTCTGTCCCCAAGCACTGATGTCTCACTGTTTGGCTTGCTGGGCATCGGGCACACAAAGTTGTGATTAAGAGGTTCAGTATCACTTTTAGTTTTCTCCAAGTAATATAACTTTACTTATGGCCCGCCCTCACAGGATGGTACAATCCTTGGGGGAGGCAGGGGCTCAGCTTTATAAGAGGATGCATCTCCTATGAGAGGTGATAAATAAAATGGCAAGGAATAGGATATATTGCAGTATATGAGGAAGCCATTTGGTGTAAAACTAATTTGGCCTGACCTTGTTTTTCCAAAAGGGCCTGACTGGCCTTTGAACATGCATTGTATATCTGCTTTGAGCATTTACCATGTCCCAGAGACAAGAACAAATGCCCCTAAGATAAGGATGCAACTTCCCCCACACTGGCATTTCCTTAAGGATAAGCATTTCTCCCTGGGCTAGGATTTGATCGCTGTGCTCATCCTGTGACCACCCAAGTCGAGACAACAGACCTGATATCTGCTGTGCCCATCAATCACTGTGCCAACAGGACAATCTCGTGACTACTGTAAAAAGGACATTGCGATCATATGTGATATATGCTCTTTGACAGTATATAACTACTCTGTACACCCTACCGGGGAAGGCAGGCCTCGGGCTATACAGTCCTCAAATTTGGCTCATAATAAACTCACCCCAATTTTGATTCATAGATTGGCTATGGATTATTTGTGTCGACAGAGGCCACCACTTGGGCGGGCTCTAGCCCTGCACTGTCCAGTGTGATACGCCACTAGTAACATGTGACTGTTAAGTATTTGACATGTGACTACTGAGACTAAGGAATTGCATTTCTAATTTTATTTAATTTTAATTAAAAACTGAAGCACTGTAAAATATTTTTTCATTAAACACACCTTTATTGCTTTGGTAGAACTATATTTCACTTTAACCAATAGACAGTTTCATTTAGATGATGAGAATTTAGTGTTTGAATTAAGACGTTTTAAGTGTATAATACACTTAAAAGGAGAAAGGATACAATGTATCCCAGTAAAATTTTATATTAGTTACATGTTGAAATAATACTTTGGATAAATTGGGTTAAATACTCTATTTAATAAAATTAAAGTCATGTGTTTCTTTCTCTTTCTTTTATCATGACTACTAAAACATTTCAAATCTCATGTGATTTACAGTGTATTTCCATTGGACAGTACTGCTCTAGATTTCATTTTCTGTTCCTTTTGCCTCAAAAGACTGTCAAAACTGGAGCTTAAACCACTGAATTTGGTAAATGCCCTCAGAATAAAGCTTTAGCTCTCTGCTTACTTCCTTCTTTGCTCTGAGGCTCTTTCCTTCACTCAGACTAATGCAGCATCTGAATTACCATTACGGGAGGGCTTATTAAAAGACAGATTGCTGGGTTCTACCCCTATGAGTTTGTGACAGTGGGCCTGGGGTAGGGCCTAATAATTTACATTTCTCACACGTTCTCAAGTTTCCAGATGCTGTTGACTGAGAACAGACTTAGATTTTTGTCTTAATATCTTATCGGCACTTTGATACTTCTAAGAAATTTGAAATTTTATTCAGCTTTTTTTTTTTTCTGGTGTTTTTGCCTTCAAGATCATTTCAAATTCTTAGCCACTCAAGTCCCCATTCCCTCTGCAACCTGCTCCAATTAGGTTACTGCCCTCACCCAATTAACCCCACCAAGAGTCAGTACCTGGTCCTCGTCTAACTTGATTTATCCTATGACACTGAACTTGACCTGTGACCCTGGACAACATGATGTTAAATACATCCCTACCCTTTGTGTGCCTACTGCACAGAACTCCCCTTCCACATGATGGAGCTAAGATGCATGGATAACCTTGTTTACCTATGACAAGGCCAGATACAGACCCTCTAAATTCCCATTCTCTGCTTCATGAAAGATTAGCTGAGCTGTTTGTCCACACAGATCAATCAGAACAAAGGGTTTGTTGATGTGACTTGACTAAACTTTAGTTAAGTTTCTCTTCTCCTTCCCCAGGCCTCTGAAGTGTGACCTACCCTCAGCCTGAGCCACCACACAGCCCTTCCTAAAGGACCCCTGTTGGCTGACTTCAGGAAGAAAAAATTCCCTGACAGTCCCACTCCCTACACCTGGTTCTTTCCAGCCTTGCTCACACCTCCCTAGAAAAGCCCTTTTCTGCCACATCTTGGAAACACTTGCAGATCTCACGGCCAGAGTTCTTCCGCTTGTGATAATCTGTTCAAGTCTCTCTTTTCTATTTGACAAAGCCCAGCACTTGAAGTGGCTGACCACTCTTCCTGGCTTACTGGCAACTGCGCTTACCTATTTCTCCTCCCGTCTCGCTAGTTGTTCCTTCTTAGCTCTCCTGTGTTGGCTGCTCTTCTTTCTATGCTTAACGCTGGACAGTCAGAGAACCCAGTCCTGGCACCATTCTCCATTTCCACTCATTCTTTGGTGGTCTCTCCTCCAGCCTCAGGGCTTCACTTCCCACCCGTCCCTGACCAATCCAGCATCAACTACTCCAGAACCCCAGATCCAACTCAACTTCAGCTCAGTCTCCACTTGGATGTTTAACGAATGACTCAACCAAAAATACTCAAACGGAACTCGACGTTCTCTCTCAACGCGTGCATTACGGAAACAGGCACGTGGGAGTAAGAATACATTCACTCTGCAAAAAAGACTCGAGAGGAATTAGCCAAATAGCAAGCTCCCAAATGCATTTTAGTATGATCTCATTAGATTCATATACAACTTTCAGTAATACCTACATGATTTTAGTTCACGTGCCATTCAACATGTGGGATTTTTTAAGGCTATTTAGAAAGCATGGTAAAAATCTCAAACCAAACCACATTAAGATAAGGAATTTTCTTCATTGTTAAATCTTTTTACTTAATTCTCTACTACTTCAGCCCATACTACCCTACTAAAATTGCATTCTCAAAGGTTTAAGATTTGCTAGTTACTAAATCTCTCTCTGAAGCAGCGACACTATTGATCTCTGACACGAGACTCTCCTGGATGCTACAATGCCACAGTTCTGGTTCACCTGTCATCTTCTGGACTCTCATGTTTCCTCCAATAACCCTGGGTTAGCGCTCAGACCTCCAGTTTTTCTTTATGTTATCTGTGACCTCCATTCCCTCACGGCTTCTAATGACTATCTCCATTACATTAAAAAGCAGTAATATCATTTTATTTTTAAAATTTAAAGGACAGATGATACAAACAAAACACAAAAATCTTAAATGTAGAACAAAAGAGACCGGGAATCCAGACATCTGCATTACAATCCCAAGTCTCCTACTATCTGCAGCTTGTAACTTGCAGCTCGTGGGGCCTTCGTTCCTGCATCAGCAAAATGGGACTGAACTAGCTAAATCGCCTCTCTACGGTTTCTGGTTTTGTTTTTTTGCTTTCACATTCTAGTTTACATTTTTAAAATTGTTTACAACTTCTGTGTCTCTTTAAGGCCTTTATTTCCTCTCTATAATTCTCATAACAGAAAATGAGGGGAAAGACGACTCTCTATCCGTAATTGACATAATATCTTAGATAAATGTTTTCAGAAGGATAGGCACTTGAGGTTCTGTGAAAACAACCCAGCCTGTTTGTTTGCTGGCAACAGTGAAACAGCACGAGTTTTATCCACAGAGCATGTGTTTCGGGTTATTTCTTGATGGTGGGCTTGTCTACTCCAGAACGTAGTGTTAACCACTTTCTAAAGTAAGATATCAATACATGTTACTTTGTTAAGTTTTCTCTAACATTATCTTTCGTTATTTCAAGTAAGTCTCACTTTTCCCCCTTTTACCTTCTATATATAATTATAACACTGCTTTAGCTTTTTAATCTTAACTCTGCTCAGTTTTTTGTCCACATAGTTTTTACGTGTAATTCACACAGTTTAGTTTAACACGTAGGTTTCTATTTTAGCATCATCTGCTAACTTGAGTCATCTTAACCATCCGTCCTAGTAAAATTATATCCTAAAGCTAAAATCTAAAGCTGTAGACCATTTGATTTTTTTTTTTTCCTTTTGGTGAGGAAGACTGGCCCTGAGCTAACATCTGTGCCAATCTTCCACTATTTTGTATGTGGGACACCACCACAGTATGGCTTGCTGAGCAGTTTGTAGGTCTGCGCCCGGGATCCAAACCTGTGAACCCTGGGCCGCTGAAGCAGAGCGCGTGGACTTAACCACTACACCACCAGGCCAGCCCCCATTTGATTATTTTTAAGGCTATCTGTATATACTAACAAATATATTTAATCACAATAACCCATAAAGATCAAGTTTGATTTATACAGATCATTCCATTTCCAGTTACTTTAATGTCCAAATAAGACAACACAAGTTTATTTCAAGAAAAGACAAAAGAACTAAATAGGACAGAAAAAATAAGACTCAGGTTCATGAAATTTTAAAAGTGATCATTTGGAAACATTATCTTGTTTCATCCCTCACTGTATTCCCCAAATACTCAATGCTCCTGCCACAATTTATTGTCTCTATAACATCCCAAATATATTTACGTCTTTATGCCTTGTTAACGCAGGTTCCTTCTCTCCTGGGTTTTTCGTTTGTTCATGTAGATGTAACTTACACTGTGGGCCCAGATGAAATGCTAGACTGCTCCCTGGGCAGAATAAATCTTTATCCCTTTTTGCCTTCCCAGGGCATTTTGTTTATAATTTCAATATAGCTTGCCATTTACTTTTCCTTCCATTACAATTATTTAGTTTCATTTCCAAATCCATTAGGCTGTATGCTTTCTGAAGGAAGGGACTGTACAGGTATTTCCTCTGACACTTTCTCGCTTTGCCAAAATCTAGCCCAGTGCTCACAATGTCTACTGTGTTTGCCCATTAAGGGACACTGACCTTTCATCTTCCTATCTTGACTCAAATATTTATGTATGTTCATGTTACTTTTAACAATTCTATGTTTCAACTATTTAATTCACATTAACACAGAAATTGTCTGTGTATTAATGTTTATTAGATTAAGTAGCAATTAAAGAATATAAAACTAAGAATGTAACGGTACTTTACATAATGGCATATAAAATTTAAAACTTCATTTCTAATTTGCTCAGCTGACTCACTTTGAACATATAAACTATGCATTACCTGTCAGAATAAATTAAGTAATACTGTCTTTTGTGTGTGTGTGTCAGGAAGACTAGCCCTGAGCTAACATCTGTGCCCAGCTTTCTCTACCTTTTTTATATGTGGGACACCTGCCACAGCATAGCTTGATAAGCAGCGTGTAGGTCCACGCCCTGGATCCAAACCTGCAAACCCCAGGCCACCGAAGCAGAGAGCCCAAACCCAACCACTACACCACCTGGCCAGCTCCATAATATTATCATTTTAAGAAAACTTTATAAACACAGTATGATAGGCATTCTTTATAAATCTGCTAAATCGTTCTATTCTTTAAGAGATTATTTTAAGCACAAAGAACTGAAACTATTTTTAGATGAATGACTCTTGAATCTTAAACATTGTAAACACTTAAAATTAGGATTTCAGTAATATTTTCTTTTTCTTTTTTTTTTTTTTTGCGAGGAAGACTGGCCCTGAGCTAACATCCGTGCCCATCTTCCTCTACTTTATATGGGACACCGCCACAGCATGGCTGACAAGCAGTGCGCTGGCAGGCGCCTGGGATCCGAACCCGCGAACCCCGGGCTACCAAAGCGCGACGTAAACCACTGCGCCACAGGGCCGGCCCTCAGTAATATTTTCTATATGTTTAATAAATGCTGGACCACCCCATATAGGAACACAATACTACTTAGGAAAAAAAGTCTCTAAAATGTACTTAATATTGATAAGAGATCAATATACATATTTTTAGAAATTGTTGCTTTAACATCTTTCCAGAGAGATTATCTTTTCTTCAGAAATAACTTTAACACTATAAATTATAATTTTTGTTTCTAAATCTAAAATCATCCTCCAAAATTCTGTTATTTGCAGCAGACACATAACAAAGGTGCCATCATGTGCCTCGTGGAGTATTATATTACAACACCATCTACTCTAGTCAAATGTTCCCACCAAATGTCACAAATAATAGTGTTATTTTTGTTTCTGCTTGCCAAGATTTCCCAGCTCACATTTAAATGGAAACTGCCATACCAGGCCATTACCATACATTCCACCCCATCCCCACCCCATATGTCAAATCTCATGTTCTAACCTGCTTCTTCATCTTTCTCCATCACTATAAAGTATTCTCTTAAAAAGTCTATCTTGCCACCCCAAATTCAATGATCATATTTCTACCATCCTCTTCCAAGTATGCACAGGCAAATTTAACATTTAGAGATTAGCTAAAGAACAAAAAGAGGTTGGAAAAAATAAATCAAATCAGTAAACCTAAAGGGTATGTTTTTGTACTGCAAAAGAACATTTCAAAGGATAAGTCAACTGAAATGTTTAAGAAAAATATTCAACAGTTCAGAGGGAGTCATTTTAACCACTGTAAATTAGATTAGACTGAAAAAGAAAAATACTGAATGTGATTCATAAAAATGTTATGGTCAAGTCTATCATTTGACTAAAGTTGATTGATCTATAATATACAAATTCACTCAGGTCAGCAATATAAGGGCATTTTCAAGCCCCCTTTACCAGTGCAACATAATTTTGAAATCTTGATTTATTTTTGTTTTTCTGCTAAGCTTTCAATACTATTATAAGAATTTAAGAAACAGAATCTATTTTAGATCTTCAGGGTCACTGCCCTCTTATTTTAAAAAAAAGTTACAAATCAACTCAACAGTAATTTTTCATTCTCTTTGCACTTAGCTAAAAAATGACAACTCAAAGCATTTCAACTATCAACCCTATTTGTGATGTGTGTATGTGCACATTTCAAAGTAAAAAATCTGGGATTAAAGTCATTACAAAAGTAGAATTGGAAAATCCAGTCATATTATTTATACTAGACACATTTTACTATTATTTCTTCAGCCTAAAAAGGTATCCCTATTTTCCCATCTCATCTCTCGAATTCTTCTCTCCCAGTTTCAGTCTCTTTTCTTATTTCCCTGTGCATCCCGGACTCTGGTTGGGCACCTGACTCTCTAACTCTCAGCTTGTCCTTTGCTTTCTGTCCTTCTGCAACCCTTCAACCACCTTCCCCAGACAACCTCAGCACTGGTGGAGAATAATCATACTAGTTGTTTCACACAGATTTGTTCAACAAAAATACAAATTGATAATTTCATCTCTATCCCCTGACACATTTATCCATCACTAACTTATCTTCAGTCAGATCCCTCTTCTACTCACCTTCATGGCTTATCAAAAACGTTTACCACTTCCTTCAATTTTGTGCCCCGTGGCCCACTCAATTCTCAGCAGACGACCTGAACTTGTACTTCACAGCAAATTAAGACAATCATAGAGAAGTGGCAGCTTCCTGCCCACCCTCACTAAGAAATTACTCTCTAAGCCCATATCCTTGCTTCCTTCCTTGCAATCTTGAGAAAGAGTATCCCTCATTCTACCTAAAGCATCCTATCTTTGATGTTCTTAACACCACCTCCTCCAGAACTGGATGATACTGGCCCATCAGTCATCCTTTCTGGTATTTTTCTTCAACCTCTCCTGCTCCATCCCATCATCCCTAAGGTCTCTCCCACAAAACAAAACAAAATTTCCTTGAGCCTGCAAGCTTCTCTAGTTTCCATCCAATCTTTCTCAATTTCTATTATGAATTTCTATGAAGACCAATGTAAACTCAGTCACTGCTTTATATTCCTTTTTATCCAAGGCAATTAATCTCCATCATTAATATTTTTCTCACTTCTTTTCAGTCTTCTTCTCTCTACTTCTTTATCTACTTGCCCTTAGACAATGCTCTTCTCGCTCTCCACCCTGAGTTCCTTACGCATACATCCAACTACCTATGAAATCTCTGCATGTCCCTGAGACATCTCAAGTCAACTAATCATTTCTTACATTTTTCTCTAATCTTAGTATTTTTATCTCAGCTTGGTGATACCAAAGTTTACCAAACTACTCAGTAACTGGAGAGCCATTCCAGAATCTTCTATTTCCCTCACCACTGCTCTAGATCCAAGCAATAAGAAATTCTTTCAGTCTGACCCCTCAATTTCTTTCTTCATTTCACACCCTCACAACCTCGGTTTAGTTCAGGCTTTCACCATCTCTCTTAGGTTAATGTAAACAGCTCCCCCCTGGGAACTCCTCCCAACTTATTTCTATGCTTTGGTCTCGGTTTCTCAAATCCATTCTTTATATAACTGCTATGATTAAGTCACTGAAAATAAATCAGACCATTACTTCTACTTCCTTGATTAAAACTCTTCACTGGCTCTTTAGTCACTGTCCAAAATCTTGGAGATCTGACAACTAACTCTGCAATCTCATTTCCTCCCTCTCTCCAACCCCCTACTTTCAGAATTAAAAAAACAACAACAATGTTTTAAATTCTCTTGAATACATACCCATATAGTTTAAGATCATTTTATTTGTGTATTTTGTTCCTCTGCCTAGAACAGCCTTCTCTTGATGCACGTACCAGATAAATTTGTCTTTAACCTTGGAACACAGCTCTGGGATCCCCTTTCTGAAGACTTTCTTTTCGACTACCCCTCCACAATGACCTCCTCCAGGAAGAGTTAACCACTTCTTCCTCTGGTCTGTCCCTGTACTCTGTGCCTATTCCTGTTACTCTATCATATTCTATAGTTGACCCTGCTAAAAAACTCAGAATTTATCTTTTTCATAATAGTACCCATGAATGATTTATGAAGAAATATACAATATTTGACATATTACTTTACCCTGAAATAAAAGCATTTTGAATGCAAGAGTAGAAAAAAATTTCGCAAATTTTGAAAGAATGTATCTGGAATCCTTAGTCAGGAAAGAATACTATAATATTCAAAGGAAAAAAATTAACACACAAGAAAATACAGAAAAAAATGATTCTTTAAAAATACACAAAGGTTAAGAGCACAAGAACACAGAGTTTTACTTAGCATAGTGCCTAAAACACAATTATATGTTCTTAAAAGTTAAGTGCTATTATCACTAACATTATTATTAACTAAAGTGACTAGACTTGAATAGATTAAAGTTGTTCTAGGTCATAGGCACTTTTTGGTCTCGGTCCTAAGAACTGTAGATTCCGCCAAAACTCTCTTGGGTTTTTCAAGCAAAAAAGTCATTTAAGAGTGATTTCTTATTATACTAGTAAATGCGATAAATAATAACTACCTTATGTTACTTCATAAGTAACTAGTTTACAATGGTCCTTTCCCTAATGGAAATCATTATATCACCAAGAAATTCTACTGAAGACACTTACCAACTTCTACTTGCTAAAAGTTCCTTTGTTACCACACATTAAAACAAAATGCATCAAATAATTAACACAACAAAATGCAAGGCAATTTTTTTTCATTAGCGCCCTCAAGTTGATTCTATCGCCTAGTGACCCTGTGCACAGCAGAGCAGAACTCTGAGAGGTCTTTCTGTGCCATCCTCTCACCTTCTGGTGCTCTATCAGACAGTGCTCCGCTATTTACAGGATTTCCATGGCCAATTTTTTCAGAAGTGGGTGGCCAGGTCCTTCTTCCTAGTCTACCTAGTCTGGAAGCTCCGCTGAAACCTCCAGCATGGGTGGCCCTGCTGGTGTTTGAAATCCCAGTGGCAGAGCTTTCAGCATCACAGCAACACACAGCCACCACAGTGTGACACCCGACAGACAGGTAGGTGTGGTTCCCTGATGGGAAACAAGCCGGGCCATGGCAGTGAGAGCACCAAGTGCTAACCACTAGAACACCAGGGCTAGCTAAATCTTTTCTTATCCAGTTATAAACTCAAAGACAGTGATAAGAGCTGCTTTCACCTTCAGGGGCATCTGCATCACATCTTTTTGGCACAGAAAGGGTTGAATTGCCGTTACGGTCACCATAAGTTATATTGCTCTGAAAGATAAAAATGTAGTTAAAATGTAAATATTATATCAATAAATATATTTTGGTTCAAAAGTAATCACATTATGAGCTTTATACTCTGTTTTCTATTGAACCACATCTAGCTAATATGCTAAAAGGTAAATTTTATGCAAATTGTAGTTAGAAGAAAAAGATTTATGGTAAATTTAACATTGGGGCTTTTTTGCAACTATCTTTAGGTCTTGTGTTGAACAATAGAGCTTCTTTCCAGAGAAAGAACCTATTTATTTTTCTTGTGGAACAAGAAAAGAATTATCTTTTGTCCATGAAAAACCATGATCTTATTTCATTCATTCCTAGAAGAACGTTTAATAAGCATGACCCAGTGAAGCAGGTGCAGAGGACGAGGCAACAGGAGAACAAAAAGCTACAGAAGTGAGAAATACGACTCAGGTGATTTTCCGGTACTGTGCTTCTCAAACTCAGTAATTCATGTGCCTCCATTACAATTTGTGCCTTATCTTTGTTCCACCCACATCATTTAATATTTTTCAATGAACTAACTTTTCAACACTTAGCAATACCATGGAAGGTGTTGCCTGAGGGTCTGATGTGCTTATTAGATATTTTTTTTGTTCCTAATTCCATGTTAAAGTAGAGAAAGATGGAGGGAGTACAGGATAAAAAGGAGTGGCCTGGCAGACCCGATTACTCTTGAAGACTCCATGAAAGCAAGGCTCACACTAGACCCTGCAATGTGGATTAGATTTGAATTGTTAGGAAGGAGAGCAAGAGGTATTTTAGGAAAAGGAAACAAACTAAACAAAGGCTGAATCAGATACGGTCAAATATTTTAAACTGTCAAAAAATCGAAACTATCTGTCCAATTACAACAAGGAACCAGCGCTGGCTTTTGCAAGATCAACATCAAGAAATCAGAGTAACAGATAAGAGGATGCTCATTACGGGAGAAAAAGCCCAGTTACCCACAAACACAATATTTATAAAGCCTCTCCTGTGGGATTCATAATACTGATGAACAGACATATTTTGCTCACCAAAACTTTGTAGGGGGCCATATTATTAAAATATTATTTTAGAGGAAATATTATGAGTTTTAATAAAGTGCTGAGATAAAGCTCAGTAGCTTAGCACCATGGGATCCATTTAAGGAACTATTATAATGAAATTCAGTGTGTTATTTTAAAAAAGAGCTCGTATGAAACAAATATAAATATGTTAAAAAATGGAATGAAAAACCAGCTTTAGCAATATTAAATTTAATCTAATGAGCTAATATGTTATGTCGGCCTTCACGAACTACAATTTGCTCTTAAATATCACTATCTTTAGGGGCCGCCCGGTGGCGCAGCGGTTAAGTTCGCGCTTGGCAGCCCGGGGTTCGCTGGTTCGGATCCCGGGCTCCTGCCGACGTCACTGCCTGTCAGCCATGCCGTGGCGGCGTCCCATATAAAAAAAAGTGGAGGAAGATGGACACAGATGTTAGCCCAGGGCCAGTCTTCCTCAGCAAAAAAGAGGAGGTTTGGCAGTGGATGTTAGCTCAGGGCTGGTCTTCCTCGCAAAAAAAAAAAAAATATATCACTATCTTTAACATATCAAAATAAAGAAGTTTTAAATTTTGCACTTACCTCTATTAAGTAATTTTGGCTTCCATACATAACATACTGGGGAGCAAGACTATAAATCATGTAGCTAGTGTGAAGGACAATAAGCAGAAGAATCATGCAGAGAAACAGTAGTGCCTGGGGCCTGGTCCTACCTCTTCTGATTTTATATAACTGGAAAGAAAAAAGACCTATTTCAGCAATATGTTTTATTTGTAAAGCATTAAGTCCCACTCATGAGTTAGGGATAATGAACACAGTTCAATCAACCATTTCTTTTTTCCAAAATAAATACTAAGAATTCTTAATCATTTCAAATAATTATAAGAATGATAAAGACAACTCTTTCCCCGCAAAGCTTTTTGGTTTAGATTTGTTTATTTTAAAATCATGACAAAGAATCTACATCCAAAGGATCCTATAAATGATCCATTAAAAACTCAGGACCCAGAGAACACATTAATATTTACATGGTCTGTTTCCCAAAAGATCTTCTAAACTTATTACGTAATAGCACCTGTTAGAAGTTCATAGAGCTAAGAACTGTGAACTACCTCTAATTCTATCTAAAGATTAGAAGAATTAGTTTAAACTATAAGTACTAGTAATATATTTGTGGTTTTACATAAAATTACTGCACAAGAACAGACATGTCACATGTTTATAAATATTCATGACATCCTCATTTATACTCTGCTATCTATCTAGTTCATGACAGTTTATGATTAACTGACTACAGATATTTTCATATGTATCTATAATGGAGGGAAACTAAAACATGTGGTAACAAATACAAGGAACCTGGTGACTTGGCTCCATTTTAACGGCTGAGCACACTTCTGGCAGCTAAGATCTCACCTCCCTATTTCATTACTAGATTGTAGTACAACATAGAGTAACAGAACTCCAATTCTGGATGGGACAACAATATGATCACCTAAAACCTTACATTTCCCAGCTTCCCTTACACCTAGAAGTGGTTAGCAGTGATAAAATATTACATATCAAAAGGAAAGCAGAAGTCTGCTAGGGATTTCTGGGAAAAGTCTTGCTTTACTGATTCAGGTGTCTGCCCTTCCTCCCATCTACCTTTACTTATGGAACATGGACAGGATAAATGGAGCTGCAGCAGCCATACTACAATCATGAGGGAGAAGCCAAGAAGAGTACAAAGATACTAGATTTGACATTTTTAAGCTACTGAAGCAACGCTAGATTTTTTTTATTTTCCACAGCAAGAAGTCTTTCATTAGTTCAAGCCACTATTTAATTGGATTTTCTTTTACTCACAGCTGAAAGTAGTTCCTACCTGCTGAAGCTTCATTTAAAAATTCTTAATTTATCTCAAAATGAGTATAAGAAGAAAAAACCCCTTCTCCAATCATACAGTAATCTTTAACTCCCAGTAGGAAGGACCATCTTTTGAGCTACAGTGTATCCATTTGTGCTTCAACGTGTTTCCATGCAGCCAAACAATAAGGAAAATAATATAACTTCTAGACCAGGGTTTCTCAACCTTGACTGTTGACTGGATAAGTCTTTGTTGTGAGGCTGCCCTGTGCACTGCAGGACGTTTAGCAGAATTCCTGGTCTCTACCCCCAGGTGCCAGTAGCACCCCCTAGTCGTAACAACTGGAAATGTCTCCCAACTGCCGAATGTATCCAAAGGGTAAAATCGCCCTTGTTTTAGAACCACTGCTCTAAAAAGCACATTTATGTTAACACAAAGTGAAAAAGCTAACATTTCCATAACTTTCAGTATCAAGATATTTACAACTTCTATATTATAAATCTAAGATAATTTATAATAATGGAGATTATGCACAAAATTAAAAAATAAAAATAATATTGTAATACATACTTACTCTAACCCAAAAGAACCATATGCCAATATTTCGAATCCCCGCCATTGAAGTAAAAATAAAGTACATAATAATAATTGTTATAAGAATATAATCAAGAGGAAAAACCTGAAAAAAAATGTAAAATTAAATTTAATATATAAATACACTGTAAGGACTCTAGAAGTCATATAAAATTAACTGAAAGTCATTATTTATATTTGGCAAGTGTTTAAAATATCAGTCCTGATTTAGATCAGGCTACTATGATAACACAAAAAAACGAATCCTCCAAAAAACAATTACCAAACAATTACCAAATTGCTTACTACCATTATCCTAAGAAAAATCCTGTAACAAGTTAAAATAAAAATTAAATTTATATATGGAATAAAAGACTTCATTAAAAATTAAAAACAGGAATTGCTTGGAAAAGTTAACCTTTATAATGTATCCCAAATCAAACTATGTATGACATAAGAGTTCAGCAATATACCAAAATGATAACCTTTAAAGGGACATATCAATGTAGAAGTTATATAAAAATAAAAACCCAGATCAGCAGAGGGTACAAGCATATATTACGAAGTATTAATAGGTTTGTCAACATAATCATTTGACCAAGTGTGAGAATGTTTGCTAGAATATACAATGACTGATTTTTTACTCACAGTTTGGAGTAAAGGTAAAAGCATATTCAGTGGATTACTCAGGTTAGCTCCAAAAATTATGAAACCAGAATCTATTCCAGTTGAATGGAGAGCTTTATCCAAACTAAAACAAACAAAAAAAAGTTATAAAGAGTGAATTTATACATTATATGACAATATTTTCAGTTAATTTATAACTTAACCATGCAAATTCAATTAAGTCAGAGAAAACCATGGATAACAAATTGAACCTCACTCAAGTATCTTACAGATATTGTTCAACTGATATAGAATAAAGAAATGCTATCTATTTTGGGATCTTTTTAGTCATTGTTTGAGTTAATGCTGTAGAACATTTCAAGCAAAATAGCTACTTAAGATGAACAGGCTCACTAATGGAATTCAGCATGGAAAATGTATAACATCACAGGATTTGTAAAAGTGCTTTAGAAAATGTGTCTACTGTACTTACTTTGACAGGAAGAGAGAAATTACAAACAGCAATGCAACTAAGATGAAAAATACTCCCCAAATGATCTAAAAGCAAAAAAATGTATTAAAGTATAGTTCTAAAAGTTGATATTAAAAGCACAAAACCATTATGCTCAATAAGAGTTGCTAGCATATGACAATGATCTAACTAAAATGACCCAAGTTACATTTTAATTTAGTATATAATCCTAGGCATCTGTCATCTAAATTTTCATTATGAGACTATTTGAGAAAACATAAACAAAAGAGACAAAGCATTTAAAAGTCTTCATTAGTAAGTAAACAAATGAGACTCTTTACTAGGTCAAATAAAAGATTTATATTCAGTTACACTCAAATATAAACTTCAAAGTTAACTGGAAAGTACATCAAGACTAATATACACACACAAAAAAACAAAACCAAGAAACTCATCAGGTTATATTAACCTGTTGTTAAAATAGGGAACCTGGAACATTCTCCACAGAAGTAATGACAGAATGATACACATCATTGTATCTCCGCCCAGAGAAGTCTGTATAACCGACAAGACCCTTGAACGAGCGTACGAGCAGCAATGAAGAAACTGTCAGGTGAAACAGCACTTCGGTGGAGAAGTGTCTTAGGCACTGCAACTGGGGAGCATATCTCCTTCTACCGTGTGAACTTTATATTCAGGATGGTAGAGAACAAGCGAAAAAATTACTGGAACTGGGTCTCTGAGGAATGAAATTTCAGAATAAAAAAGGGTGAAATCTATGTTCGTAACAACCCAGGCTCTTTTCTCCCTGACGTCTTCCCTAACTTCCAGGGACAATTAGGCTAAAGGGTCCACAAAGCCAGAGCAAACAGAAGATCCTATCAAGCACAGTTAAGTGTTTTCCGCTTCTCCTTTGACTGGAAGTGACAGAAACAGATGGGCAACAGCGTCAGTATTAGGGACATTTTTCATTTTATTTCACATGACTGCTGAAGTATATTTTAGAATTCTGACAGGATAAAAGAAGAAAAACAACAACACATGGCCCTACTCGGCACACAAAGGTGAATTTTGGAATAACTTTTAGGCCTGTGCTCTAGGGAACTCTTCAGTCCCGAGAGAGAGAGCCTGTGGAGCCCACTGGGAAGAAGGTTGGCAAGAAAGGACCACAAAGGCCGCAGTCGTCACCTGCAATAGCAGACACGGCAGGTATCCAATTTACATACTAGTAATTCCCCTAAGAATTCACTCAGGAAAAAAAGGTTTCATTGCTAAAAAAGTGTGAAGTGACTTTTATGTAACAAAAGTTTGTCAGCAGAGGGGATAAAGAAGCTTACACAGTCTTTTTCTACCAGGTTTGAGCACCTATACTTGATGTCTAGGTGAACAGTACTCTTGTACTGAGGATGCACAAGAGAGACATGTTACTTCCTAAGAGCCTGTCAGTAGGCAACAGCTTGCAGCATGAGGCAGTACAACTGCCAGAGGCCAAGCAGTGGTACAGGGACATGACACAGAAACAGCATTAGAAGTTAAGATTCCCTTCCCTTGATGACCATTTTGGGAAGGAAAAAAAAGAAAAGAAAAAAAATCCTTAATTATTTTCCCAATCTGTTAGGATGAATGACCCAGACTTAGACTGTTTAATCACAGCTACATAACAAAATACAGCATAAATGTAAAAAAGATAAATGTTTTCTAAAGACCAAGAAAGCTTTGTATATTTAAATACAAGAATTTAAGTAAATACTTCCAAAACCAAAATCAGTGAAGACCATCATGGGTTGACCTAAATGCTATATACAGTTGTCCCCTAGTATCCACGGGGGATTGGTATCAGGACCCCCCACGGACACCAAAATCTGCAGTAGCTCAAGTCCTTTACATAAAATGGTGTAGTATTTGCATACAGCCCATGCACATGCTCCCATATACTTTAAATCATCTCTAGATGGCTTATAATATCTAATATAATGTAAGTGCTATGTAAATAGTTATGCTGTATTGTTTAGGGAATAATGACAAGAAAAAAAGTTCTGGGGTCCATGTTTTCAAACTTTTTAAGGATCCTGTTGAAGTCTGCAAAAGCTTCTGCTAAGCCCTTCACTGTGAATTTTCTTGGGGTTTTTCTTCTCCTGCAGTTTCCTTTTCTCTTGCCTCTTCTTCAGCTATGAGTTCCTCTCCCAGTTCCAACAACTCCTCATCAGTCAATTCCTCAGGAACCACCTCTAGGAGCTCCTCAGTGTCATCCTCATCCACACCCAGGTGAAAGTTGTTTGCCATCTCAACCGCAGACTTGGTGACTTCTGTAACCTCCTCATCCTTGGCAAATCCTCTGAAGTCATGGACGAACCTCTTGAGTGTCTTCTTCCAGGTGCCATTCACACACTTCGCTGACATCACTCCAAGCCTAAGAAAGATTCCTGATGCGGTCATAGATGTTGTAATCCTTCCAGAATTGCATTAATGTCTTCTCAGTTGCAGCAATAGCCTGGCCAAAGGTCCTCCACAGGTAGTAGGCCTTAAAAGCTGCTATCACACCTTGATCCATTAGCTGGATCAAACAGGTGGTGTTTGGAGAGAGAAAGACTGCTTTGATATTGGGATGAAGATCACCAACAAAAGGAGGGTGTCCAGGAGCATTATCAACAATAAGCAGAATCTTGAAAGGTATGTTATTCTCCAAAGATTACTTCTCCATTTTGCTGGCACAGCAATTCAGGAGGGCATCCTGGAAGAGGAGCTGGGTCATGTATGACTTCTTATTGCTCCTGTAGACACTGGCAGTGTGTGCTTATTGACATGCTTGAAGGCCTTGGGGTTCTCACTGTACCAGATCACAAAGAGTTTCAATTTGTAGATTGCAACACTGCCCCCCAAGCAAGACTGTTATCCTGTCCTTATAAGCCTTGAAACCTGGCATTGACTTGGCCTCCTTATGGATGAAAGTCATTCAGGCACCCATTTCCAGAACAGAGAGGTTTCATCCATATTGAATATTTGCTCTGGCAAGTAATTTTCCTCCACAATCAGCTTATCTAGAGCTTCCAAAAATTCTTCAGCTATCTTCACCTTAGCGCTCATAGACTCATCACTCACTTTCACATTATGTAATGAATAATAATTTTTTTTTATTTTTTATTTATTTATTTTTTTTGTGGGGAAGACCAGCCCTGAGCTAACATCCGTTGCCAATCCTCCTCTTTTTGCTGAGGAAGACTGGCCCTGGGCTACCATCCGTGCCCATCTTCCTCTACTTTATATGGGACGCCATCAAGGCATGGCTGACAGGCAGTTCGTCGGCGGGCGCCCGGGATCCGAACTCGCGAACCCCGGGCTGCCAAGTGCGAACTAAACCGCTGTGCCACCGGGCGGCCCCCATGAATAATAATTCTTGAATCATTTAAACCACACAGAACTAGCAGTAAATTCAGCTGGGTCCAGACTTTTCTTTCAACATTGCAAACAAACTTTTTGCTTTGGCCATGATCATCATGGTGTGAGAGGGATACACTTCTGTCTGGTCTTCAATCCAGGTCAGTAGAAGTTTCTCCATGTCTCACACAGGCCCTTCTTGAATTTTCGTTAGTCTCATTGGCTTCAAGGAAGCAGATCCTTTAACAGCTTCTGTCACTTTGTTCTCGTTCTTCAAGATCACAGCTCTGGTGGAATGGGACGTGCCTGAGCAGCGAGCAGTAACCATCACTGATTTTCTACCTTCGGAGCCCTTAATCACTTTTAATTTCATTTCCAGGTCACTCGAAGTGGCCTCTTACTAGCAACATTAGCAGTGGATTTGCTACACTTAGGGGCCATGATGAAAAAAACAACAGGAGATTAAATCAAGCACAAGAGAAAACAATGCCATCAAGACACAGTAAACACGAGATGAGTGAGGCTGCTGCCGGCGTAACACGGCGCACTGTTTTACAGTAAACTGTTTTTCATGAGTAGAAAGAGTACACTCCAAAATAATGATAGATGTAATCTATACAGAAATCGAAATATAATGATGTACACCTGAAATTATATAATGTTATAAACCAAAGTTACTGCAATAAAAAAAAAATAACAAAAGGATAGTATCGTAAATACATAAACAAGTAGTCATTTATTAACTAATATTATGTCCTGTATTTATACGCCCGGCAGTGCAGGCTGGTTTACACCAGCATCACCACAAACACGTGAGTGATGCATTGTGCTACGACATCACAACAGCAACGACATCACAGGGTGACATGAATTTTTCAGTTCCATTATAATCTTATGGGACCACCACTGCATACGCAGTCTGTCATTGACTGAAATGTCATTATGTGGCGCATGACTATAAGTCAACTGAGTTGATGAAGTCTGAGAAACAGAAAGAAAAAATAATGAAGAAAGAAAAGTGAACAGAGCCTCAGAAATATGTGGGATACCACAGAACATAACAACATAAGCACAATGGGAATCCCAGAAGGAAAGGAGGGCACAGAGAATACTTGAAGAAACAATGGCCAAAAACTTTCCAAATTTGATGAAAAACAACCTACCTATCCAAGAAACATTCAACAAACTCCAAGTAGAATAAATGCAAAGACATCCATACCTAGACATGTCATAAACGGGGGGGGGGGGGATCAAAGAGGTGGTTAAAGCAACAAGAGGGAAGAGACGCTTCATGTAAAAGTGATCTCAGTAAGATTAACAGCTCGTTCCCTATCAGAAACCACGTGGGCTAGAAAGCAGTGGAAAACAATTTAGATAAACCTATAATAAATAGACAAATGTCTAGAAAGATACAAACTGCTAAAACTGACTTAAAAAAAGAGAAAATCTGAAGATATCTATAACAAGTAAAGGGACTGAATCAGTGATCAAAAATTTCCCACAACAAAACCCCAGGACAGCACGGCTCCCCTAGTGGATTTTACCAAAAGTTTAAAGAAGAATCAGCACTAATTCTTCACAAACTTTTCAAAAAAACAAAAAGAAGAAAAGGAAAAACGACTTCCCAATTCATTCTATGAGACCAGAATTACTCTGATGCCAAAACTAAACAAACATATCACAAAAAAGGAAAAGTACAGGCCAACACCCCTAATAAAAACAGCTGCAAGAGTCCTGAACAAAAAACTAGCAAACCAAATCCGGCAACATATAAAAAGAATTGTGCTCCATGACCAAGTGCAATTTATCCAAGGAATGCACGGTTGGTTCAACATAAGAAAACCCACCAATACAATACACTGTATTAACAGAATAAAAGACAAAAACGACATGAGCATCTCAATAGACACAAAAAATGCATTTGACCAAATCCAACACACTTTCATAAGAAAAATCCTCAGCAAAGTAGAAATACAGGGGATGTTCCTCAGCCTGGTAAGGACGTCTACAAATCTTGCGCAGCTAACACCATATTTAATGGTGACAGCTAAAAGCTCTCCCACTAAAATCAGGAACAAGGCAAGGATGTGCACTCTTGCCACTTCTACTGAAGATCATACTGGAGGTTCTAGCCAGGGCAATTAGGCAAGAAACAGAAATAAAAGGTGTCCAGATTGGAAAGAAAGAAATAAAACTATATATATTTGCAGATGACATCCTCTTGTACATAGAAAATCCAAAGAGTATCAAAGTAAAACAATTAAAGCAAATAAATGAATTCAACAATGTTGCAGAATATAAGATCAATATACAAAAATCAGTTGTATTCTATACACTAGCAAAGAACAGTCCAAAATGAAATTATGAAAACAATTCAGTTTATAATAACATTAATAACAAAATACTTAGCAATAAATTTAACCAAGGAGGTACAAGACTTGTACATTGAAAACTACAAAACATCATTTCAAGAAATTAAAGACTTGAATAAATGAAAAGATATCTCATGTTCATGGATCAGACCTAATATTTTCATGATGGCAATATTCCCTAGTTGATCTACAGATTCAATGCAATTTCTATTAAAATCCCAGCTAGCTTCTTTGCAGAAATTGACAGGATGGTCCCAAAATTTATATGGAAATTCAAGGGATCCAGGAAGACCCAAAAAAAACTTGAAAAAGAACAACAAATTTGTTCTTCCCAATTTCAAAACTTACTACAAAGCTACAGTAATTAAGACTGTGTGGTACCAGCATTAGGATTCCAGAAATAAAGCTGTACATTTATGTTCAATTGATTTTTGACAAAGATGCCAAGAAAATTCAATGGGGAAAGAACACTTTTCAACGAATGGTGCTGAGAAAACTGGATATCCACACACTAAACAATGAAGTTGGACCTCTTACCTCATGCCATATACAAAAATTAATTCAAAATAGATCAAAGACCTAAATGTAAGAGCTAAAACTATAAAACTCCTAGAAGGAAACATGAGTGTAAAGCTCCATGACTTTGGATTAGGCTTCGGTTTTCTTGAAAACACACCTAAAGCACAAGTAACAAAAGAAAAATAAATCAGACTTCATAAAAATAAAAATGTTCCCGATTCAAATACTATTAACAAGAAAGTAGAAAGACAACCCATAGAATGGGAGAAAATATTTGTTTCCTGAATATAAAGAACTCTTACAACTCAACAATAAAAAAGACAACCTAATTTAAAAATGACAAAGGATTTGAATAGATATCTCTCCAAAGAAAATATACAAATGGCCAATAAGCACCTGAAAAGATGTTCAACATCATGCATTAGGGAAATGCTAATCAAATCCACGAGACGCCATGTCACACTCACTAGGATGGCTATAATAAAAATGCTGAACAGTATACAAGTGTTGGCAAGGATGTAGAGAAACTGAAGCCCTCGTATAATTCTGGTGGGAATGTAAAGTGGTGCAGCTGCTTTGAAAAACAGTCTGACACTTCCTCAAAAAGTTAAGTATAGAGTTGTCATATAACCTAGCAATTCCATTCCTTCATAAAATTCCAAACAGAACTGAAAACATACATCCACAGAAAAACTTGTAAATGAATATTTATAGCAACATTATTCATAATAGCTAAAAAGTGGAAACAACTCAAATGTCCATCAACTGATGATGGATAAAGAAAATGTGGCATATCCATACAACGGAATACTATTCAGTCTTAAAAAGGAATGAAGTACTGTTATAAATACAACATAAATGAACCTTTAAAAACATTATGCTAAGTGAAAGAAGACAGACACAAAATGACAAATGTCGAATGATTTAATTTATACGAAATTCCCAGAATAGGCAAATCTATAGAGACAGAGAGTATAGTAGTGCTTGCCAGGGGCTGAGGGGAATGGAGCAGACTGTTAATGGGTATGAAGTTCCTTTTCAGGGTGAAGATGATGTTCGGAATCAGATGGTGATGGCTGTGCAATTTTGTGAATATACTAAAAAACACTAGATTTACACTTTAAAGCGTGAATTTAATAGTATGTGAATGACATCAATTTCAAAAAATAAGTTATATAGGTCCACTTACCCACAATTCTGAAACCTAAAGCATTCTAGAACTCAAACTTTTTTCTAACTCAATTGTTGATAAAACCTGGCTTAAACTAACATGGGGCTTCTTATAGTCTTTATTTAACCACTCTCTGTGAATATTCATATATTGACTGCAGAATTATTAATGTGCTTGAAAGATGGAAAGAGACATGCTACTCTGGATCCTAGAGGGAATGTCATTAAATATAATAAACACATCTATTCTAAAAAATGAAAAATTCTGAATTTTGCAGTATTTGACCCAAAGATTTTCACTAAGGATTTTTGGACCTTTACTATATTGAATATAATCCATTAAATGCATGTGTATACAAAACCAGAGAGAAAGGAACCAGTTTGATTAGAAATTAATAATTCATGTTAGAAAGCATACAGAAAAACATACATATGGAATAGCCTAGCTGGAATAAAACAAAGGAGATTCAAGGGAGACAGAAAATGTGAGAAGTTGGGGTACAGACCTCAATACAGGAAAAAGTCCATTACCAAATGGAGGTACAGAGAAGAACATCTTTAAAAATAACTAATGTTTAAAATTAAGAACAAAGCTTGGCTAAAAATTTTAAAAAGTTAAATAAGTCTCATGGGGACCAGTCCGGTGGCATACTGGTTAAGTTTGCATGCCCCGCCTCAGCGGCCTGGGGTTCACGGGTTCAGATCCCAGGCACAGACCTACATACCACTCATCAAGCTACGCTGTGGTGGCATCCCACATACAAAATAGAGCAAGATGGGCACAGATGTCAGCTCAAGGCCGATCTTCCTCACCAAAAAAAAAAAAAAAAAAAGTTAAGTCTTAATACTAACTCCTAAGTCCCCAGTTCCACTCCTCAGTGATAACTACCATTAATAGTTTCTTATTTGAATCCTTCCCAAAATGGTGTATGCTGCTGTGTGTGTATGCATATCATATTAGTAAAAGAATATCTACCATACACAATATCTGCAACCTGAACATTAAAACACAACACATCCTGAATAATATTTTAAGCATTTGTTGAAGAAATGATTTCATCTTATATAAATACATAGAGCTTCCATTCATTTTAATGGCTGCAGAGCACAATACTTCCTAGTATGGAGGTAACAATTCTTGAAACCAGTCTCCTACTGATGGACACTGGTTGTTTTCACTATGTGTTTATTAAAAAACAATGGTGCAACAAACAAAAAAATGATTCTTAAAAATTTCAGACTTCATTTTTGAGAACATTTTAAAATTCACAGACAAACTGAGGTGACAGTACTGAAGTTCTTATATACCTCTCTCCTCCACATAGTTTCTCCTATTAACATCTAACATCAGTCTGGTACATTTATTACAACAGATGGAGCAATATTTATGCATTACTATTAACTCATGTCAGTTGACATTAAAAGTTCACTCTGTTCTATGGGGTTTGACAAATGCATAATATCATGTATCCACCATTAGAGCATCATGCAGAATAGTTTCACCGGCCTAAAATCTCCTGTGTTTCATCTATTCGTCTTACCTCACCTCACTCCAAACCCCTGACAATGGCTGGTCTTGTAATTGTCTTTATAGTTTTGCCTTTTCCAGAATATCATGGAGTTGGAATTATACAGTAGGTAGTGTTTTCAGATTCTTTTGGTTTAGCAATATGTTATTTAAGGTTCCTTAATTTCCCTTTGTAGTTTGATAATTCATTTCTTTTTATCACTGAATAATATTCCACTGTATGGATGTACCACTGTTTGTTTATCCATTTACCATGAAGGATATTCTGGGTGCTTCCAATTTTTGGCAATTATGAATAAAGCAAGTATAAACATGAAGGTGTAGATTTTTGTGTAGACATTTTCCAACTCAAATGGATAAATACCTAGAAGCATACTTGTTGGGTCATATGAAGAGACTACATTTAGTTTTATAAGAAGCAACCAAACTGTGTTCCAAAATGGCAGTACAACTTTGCATTCCCACCAGCCGTGAATGAGTTTCCATTGCTCTGCATCTCTGTCAGCACTTGGTATTGGCAGAAATTTTGGGGGATGGGGGATTTTAACCATTCTAATAGGTGTGAAGTGGTATCTCATTATTGCTTTAATTTGCAATTCCCTAATGACATATGATGTTGGGTATCTTTTTATAAGCTTACTTGCCATCTGCATATCTCCTTTTGTGGGGTGTGTCTACCTACAACTTCAGTCCATTCTTTACTTCACTTGTTTGTTTTCTTATTGTTGAGTTTTAAGAGTTATCTGCACATTTTGTACTCAAGTACTTTATCAGATATGTATTTTGCAAATATTTTCTCCCAGTCTGTGGCTTGTCTTTTCACTCTCTTTTCTCCCAGTCTGTGGCTTGTCTTTTCACTCTCTTAACAGTGTCTTTCACAGAGAAGTTCTTTTAATAAAGTTCAAGTTATCACATTTTTTCTTTCATGGTTCATGCTTTGGTGATGTATTTAAAAACTCACCGCCAAACCTAAGGTCACCTAGATTTTCTTCTATGTTATCTTCTAGAAGTTTTATAGTTTTGTTTTCTTACAGTAGGTCTACGATCCATTTTGAGTTAATTTTTGTGAAAGGTATAAGGTCTATGTCTAGATTCAGTTCTTTGCGTATAGATGTCTAATTGTTTCAGCACCATTTGTTGAAAATACTACCCCTTCTCCAATGAATTGTCTTTGCTCCTTCATCAAAGATCAGTTGACAATATTTGTATGGGTCTATTTCTGGGCTCTCTATTCTGTTTCATTGATCTATGTGTCTATTCTTCCACCAATACCATGCTGTCTTAACTACTGTAGCTTTATAGTGAAGTTGAGTGGTGTCAGTCCTCCGACCTTTTTCTTCAATACTGTGTAGGCTATTTTGGGTCTTTTTTTTCTTTCCATATGTTTTAAAACCAATTTGTAAATATCCACAAAATGACTTGCTGGGATTTTGATTGGAATTGCATTGAATTTATAGATCAAGTTGAGAATAAGTGACCACAAGAAAAAAATGTTGTTTTAGAGACATAAATAAGGACAGAAACTAATTTTTTCCTGTGTGTTAACCAGGTATAAATTATGCAAGTTTCATTAAACTGTAATTTTAAAAAGTGGTATGTTATATAATCTATGAATAATACAAAGTAAGACATTACTTTTGTCAGAGTAAAAATACTGTCAGTGCTACTAACTTTATATGTGATGTTATCTACATCAATGATGGATCAGTTCTCTAGAAAATTCTCTTCTCCATTACCTAAAAAGAAAACTAAAGTACCTCTATTTAATTAATAGCATCCCATTCCCTAAAATCTCTTCCCTCTCCATTTTATATAAGTTTAAAACCTTGTATTCTTTTCATTTAAACCAGTGGTTCTAAACTGGGCATGTTTTACCCCTAAAGGACATTTGGCAACGTCCCCAGACATTTTGTTGTGACTCGGGGCAGGGGGGCGTTGCAACAAGTGAGGAGAGATAAGGGATGCTGCTAAATATCCTACAGTGCACAGGACAGTACCCCCTACAACAAAGCACTATTGGGCCCCAAATGTCAATTGTGCTGAGACTGAGAAAATCTGATTTAAACTGAACCCTGCGTGGTGTTACAAAGCAGCACGAATAAGCTATCATTATAGCAAAAGTAAACTTTTTATCATTCTCCCCAAATCATTTGTGTTTTAAGATGCTTATTAGCCCAAACGAACCTCTAATCCTAGAATTTAATGTTGTCTGACAATGTGAAACAAAAATTCCAAGCAATGTAGCAAGAAATAATATACGGTCAGTTTTTTTTTTTATGACACATCTCTCATCAGATTTCACAAGAGAACTTCCTATATCCATAAAGTAACTTCTGTGTATCCAGAAATGTTAACAAAAAAAGTAGAAAGTAAAGTTACCACACCAAGAGACTCAAATAAAAGTTATAAATACAAAATAAAAAGTAATTTCTATTGTATCTTATTATTAATGTTACCTTACATAAAATACCTGTATTGCTTCCCCTTTTGCCAAGAGAAATGGCTGGTGTGCAGGATGTTTAAAAAAAAAAAAAGAACGTGTATCTTTCAGGCAGAGTGAGGGTTGGTGTGAGGAGGTGAAACCTTTTTGTAGTTTTCTTAATTTTTAATAACAATGAGGATGGGAAACAGAAGCATGTTACCTCTTTAAAACCGCTGAGAATCTTGTTAATCCAAGTGTGGTCAAGGACCAGTGGCATCAGTGTCACCTGGAGCTTGTTAGCAATGCAGATTCTTAGGGCCTACCTCAGGGCGACTAAATGAGAATCTGCATTTTAACAAGACTCTCAAGCAATTCTTAGGCTAAAGTTTGGGAAACTCTGCCTTAGAAAACTCATTTAGAATATTAGATGACTATGGTAAAAAGATCCAAGTCAATCCAGGTTAAGAGTTTGAAAAGAAAATTTTGGAACGGATAACTGGACTTAAATTTTAACCCAAACTGAGCTTTCTTCTCTCCAGAGGCCATCGGACATTCTACGTCCAGTATTACATAGTGAGTGGCCCTGGGCCTCAGGCCCCTAACTCTAAGTAGCAAATCAATTAGTCTTCCAGGCTTCCCTCATAGGTAAAAGGGTGAGAACACATGCTTTTCATTACCACATCTTGATAGGACTTTATAACGCAAGTTATCGTTCTGTGAACAGAATTATGCTTCTTTACATGTTCCAAGGATCTTGCATAAAGTTTTTTAAAAAGTTAGGAGATCAATAATATTCAGCTCTGGCTACAAATTATTATATTTCAAGTTGCAAAGATTCTCATGGTGATTTGTCAGTGTAGTACCACTCAGCTCTTGGTCAAGGTTATAATTTTCCTTATTTTATATCAGAAGCAATTTCTTTACTTCAGTATTATTCTGATGGAAGAGACGTTTATAAAACTTGACATTAAGAAAGGGGGTAGGTAAGCATAAGGCCAAAATTTGGGGGTGGGGGGAGATCTAGTAAAAGTTAAGACTTTAAAAAGACAATTTCAGACATATGGAAAAACTGCAAAAATAGAACAAAGAATTCCAGTATACCTTTCACCCAGATTCTCCAAATGTTAACATTTTACCTCGTTTTATCATTCTCTCTCTCTATATATACAGTTGAAATGTTTTTGAGAGTAAGTTGCAGAAAAATACTTCAATACCTTTTTCCTAAAAGCAATGATATTCTTTCACATAATCACAGTTCAACTCTCAAAATCAAGAAATTAATATCGATACAACGCTATTATCTAATCTACAGAGCTTATTCAAATTTCAATTGTTCCACTGAAGTCCTTTATAGAAAAAACTATTTTTTTTTCTGGTCCAAAATGCAATCAGGATCACACACTGCTTATGTCTCTTTAGTACCCTTCAGTGTGGAGCAGTTCCTAAATCGCTATTACTTTCCTCATCTTTACATCTTGAACAGCAGAGGGTAGTTATCTGGGTTGTCCTTCAATTTGGGCTGCCTATTTCCTCCTCCTCACATTCAGATCATGTATTTCTGGCAGAAACAGCAGAGGCACAATCATACCTACCTGCCCCAACACTGATGAGCTTAACTTGGATCGCACAGTTAATTAAGGTGGTTTCAGTCATGTTTCTCCACTGTTAAACTACTACTGTCCCTCTTCTAATTAAAAAGTCTTATGGAGAGATACTTTGAGATTATGCAAATATCCTGTTCTCACCAAACTCTTACCTTCTAATTTTAGTACCCATTTATGTCTACTGCCAGAAACAATTTGTGGTATTTACCAAATGCTGATTTTCTAATTCTGACATTCATTCTACATTTGTTAAAATTCTACTGTAGGGAAGAGCTTTCCTTTCTCCATTTACTTATTAATATCAATACAGATTCATAGATTCTTACTGTATTCAATAGGTTACCATCTGTTACTATTATTATTTTGATACCTAAATTGCCCCAGATTTAGGCAGTGGGAACCCCTTCACACTGGTTCCTTTAACTACGCCCCTGCTATGACTTGGCACTTATTCTCTGACATAAGCAGATGTAGGCTTGTCATATACTTTCCCAGCCCCAGTCTCAGAATCTGACATTTCTCTAAGCAGCTGTGGGCCCTTCGGATGTAGTTGGTGATTTGTCTGTTAATTAAAACATACACAGCAGAAATTAATTGATCTGTTTTTCCTCTCCCTACCTCATTATTGTCTGCTTTTATCTTTATTTTTTTCCCTGTGCTTTCTTTTGGTTCACTGTGCTCCTCTGCTAGCCTTTTGAGCTTGGGATTTAATGTGTATATTATTATCCTTTCATTTTTATTGATAAATGTGTTTGTTATGAATTTCTCTGATCACTGTTTTAAATGTATCCCATATGTATTCCTAATATGATGCTTCCATTATCGTTAATTTTTAGAAATTCTGCACTATGTTTTTATTTCTCCTTTTCTTTCACCCGCTAGTTGCTGAATAAGATTAATTTCCAAGTGAAAAGTGTCTTAGCTTATTGATTTTGTTATAATTTCCAGTTTTAATGCATTGCAATCAAAGAAGAGTTGCTTGCAATATATCTACTCTATGGAATTTACTGACACTTTTTTCATGACATAATATATGATCAATTTTAGTGAATGTTCCATGAGCACTTGGAGAGAAGGTGTACTCTCTATTATTGGGACGCAAAGTTCAAAAGTTATGATACACCTTCCATATTGATTATATTTAGGTCTTCTATATCCTTACTCAATTTTGTCCATTGACATGTCTTACCCTGAGTATGGTGTCACGTTAGTCTCCTGTTAGCATGGTTCAATCTATGTCTCCTTGAATTTTCCATAGTTCTTGCTTCATAAAGATCGCTGCTGTGTTACTTGGTACAAAGATATTCATAACTGTTATATCTTCATTATAAATTGTGAATTTTCATATTAACAAGTGTATTAGTTTTTCCATTGCAGCTGTGATAAGCTACTACAAATTTAGGGGCTTAAAACAACACCTCCTTATTATCTCCTAGTCACTGTGGGTCAGAAGTCTGGGCACAGCGCAGCTCTGCTGGCTCTCTGCTGAAGGTCTCACGAGGCCAGAATGCCAAGGGGTCAGCAGAGCTATATTCCTTTCTGGAGGCTCTGGGAAAGAATCACTTCCGTGCTCACTCAGATTGTTGGCAGAATTCAGTTCCTTGAGGTTACAGGGCTGAGGTCTTCACTTCTCAGTTCCTTAAGGCTGCTTGCACTCCTTTTTACATGGCCCCTTCCATCTTCAAATCAGTAATGGCAAGTCAAGTCTTTCTTACATCTTGACTATCTCTGATCACCCTTAGCACATCTGACTCTAGCCAAAAAATTTCTCTGCTTTTAAGAGCTCATGTTATCAGACTGGGCCTACCCAGAAAATCCAGGATAATCTCCATATTTTAAAGTCTGTAATCTTAATTCTAACTGCAAAGTCCCTTTTGCCACTTCACATAACATATTCCGTTTCCAGGGATTAGGGCCTGGACATCACTGGGAAAGGAGGGAGGCATCCTGCCTATCACAGAAAGTATCCTTCTTCTTTGCTGGATTTAATGGTTTTTGGCTTGAATTCTACTTTAACTAATATCTAGATAACACTCTACTTTCTTACTTTTTGCATGTGCCCAGTATATCTTTCAACATACATTTTTAGCCCTTGTGAATCACTGTTATAGGTGTGTCTCTTTGAAACAGCATATAGTTAGATCTTGCCTTATGAAGAAAATTAAAATTTTTCTTTTAACAGTCTCAGGTCCACTCACCTCTATTAACAGGACTGACACAGTCTCAACAATATCTTACTGTTTGTTAGTTATGCACATGTTATACTTCCTGTTTCTTTTTCTAATTAATGTGCATTCTTTACTCTTTGAGAAGGTTCATATTTTTATTCTAGTACACTTAAATTTTCAAGTGCCCTTAGTGCCTGCTTTCTTGTTGAACTCTTTACTATACAGTTTGTGTTTATGTAACTGCTTCATACGTTTATAATTTAGTTTTTATATATCCAACTCCCTCCTACAGCCTATACAGTAATCCATGAGAAATTCTACTTTCTGTTCTCTCCCTTCTTAATTGCATTATTCCTATTTCATCAGAACACGTTTATACATTATTCTCCACCCTAAGCCCATACCTTCTCTTCATAGATCTACATACAATATTAAATGTTCACCTTTATTCCTTCTGCTGATGTTTCTTTCTCACCTCTTGATTGGTTGAAGCTAGACAACTAGTGGATTCCTCAAAAGAGCTCATGTGTACAGAATTCTCTGAGTTTTTGTATGTTTAAAAACTTTTCTTAAAAGATAGTTTGGCTAGATATAAATTCCTCGGTTCATACTTTTTTGTTGAGATTTTTTTTTTTAACATTCCCCCATTCTTGCCTTGCTTTGTATGTTTTTGGAGAAGTGTGATATAAATTTAATTATGTTGCCCTTATAAGTCAGTTGATTTTTTTTTTTTTTACTTGGAAATCTTGACGATTTTTCTTTAATTCTGAAGTTAGTTTTACTAGGAAACTGCACATCAATTTTCCTAGGTACAAAGTGGCTAATTTCAATATGGACATGCAAGTCTATTTATTTTTGGTGGTTTTTTGGGGATTATGGCTTTATTTTTTTTTTTTTTGTGGGAAAGACCAGCCCTGAGCTAACATCCGTCGCCAATCCTCCCCTTTTTGCTGAGGAAGACTGGCCCTGGGCTAACATCTGTGCCCATCTTCCTCCACTTTACATGGGACGCCGCCACAGCGTGGCTAGCAGGCAGTGCGTCGGCGGGCGCCCGGGATCCGAACCCGCGAACCCCGGGCTGCCAAGCGCGGACTAAACCGCTGCGCCACCGGGCGGCCCCCTGGGGATTATGGCTTTAAATATTAGTTCTGCTGATTTGTTTTGTTTTGCCTCTACACAGAGACCAACCACACATACACAGTTTTTCTTTGTCTTCCATTTCAACTCTCTTTCTGATCCTTTTCACTTCATCTTGTTTTCTTTCTCTCAGCTGTTTTCCTGCCTTTCTTCAATGTCTCTTATTAAACTTTGATTTGAGTCTATTCTCCTTTGGACACCCTGTAATTTTATCTTCATTTCTGAAATTAACTATGTTTCCCTCCCATTTTTTCCCCAAGTTCAACTCCTCATTTCTTTCTGGTTTTTGGCCATTTCTGTTTTTTGTTTTAGTTTTTAAAATTGTGGTAAAACACACATAACATAAAATTTACCATCTTAACCAATTTTAAGTATACAATTTAGTAGTGTTAACTACATTCACTTTGTTGTGCAACCAATCTTCAGAATTCTTTTTATCTGCAAAACTGAAACCCCGTACCCAGTAAACAAGAACTCCCCATTCCTCCTTCCCCCCAGCCCCTGGCAACCACCAGTCTACTTTCTATTCTTATGAATCTGACTACTCTGGGTATCTCATATAAGTGGAATCATAGTATTTGTTGTTTAGTGACTGCCCTATTTCACCTAACTTTTTTGGGATTTCTGATCAATCTTAGGCCCATCTCAAATCTCCTCTTCGCTCTCCTGTGCAATTTTTCCCAGACTGTCTTGAACACAAAGGTTTGCAGTAAGAGCTAGAGAGAAAACTTGCTGAACCTGGGGGTTTTGTATTTTTTTTTACTTATAGGTACAGTTGATTCTCGTTTGCAGATTCTGTATTTGCAAATTCACCTCCTCACTAATCTACTTCTAATCTTAAACTTTACTTGGGGCACTTTTGAGGCCACCTGTGGACATACTCAGAGAGGACACGCACGTTCCCAGCTGAAGCTGAACATGGCGATGCTGCTTCCTCGTTTCAGCTCTCTGCCTGTGCACAAGCGACCTCTGCACGGTCCGTCTGCTGCCACCGTCCTCACAGTCTGTGCTTGTGGTTGGTGATTCTGCTGTTTAAAAGACCCCCAAACACAGTGCTGAAGTGCTGCCCAGTGTCCCTAAAAGCAAGTAGGCTGTGACTCTGAGCAAACACACGTGTTCGGTAAGCTTTGTTCACGCATGAGTGATACTGCTGTTCATCCTAAGTTCAGTGTCAGTGGATCAACGAGATATATTAAATAAGTTGTTCTCAAACACAAACACACAAAAAACAAGGCTAAGTACTGATCACTCGCTGATTTCCAAGCTCCAATCCAAGCATTTCGAAGCACCTGACCTTCCCTGCTGTACCACTGTGAAGACGGGTTACATCCCTGATAAGTGGGTTACTCTTCATGAGCTTCAACATCCACACCATGAAGTCACTGACAATCTACCAACACCCTGCAGGTACAGGAACTCTAACACCTACCAACATAACACCCCCAAACACTTCAATTTTAGCCTAAATTAAAAAGCACCAACACCACAATGTACCTCTCAAACGAAGAATGATCAAGTAAAAACTCAGAATGCAAACTTATACTTCTAATAAAATATTTATAAACCTTTAAAGTTAGAAAGTACTAGCCTTTGCCTTTGGGCATTTTTCACATAGTGTGGCCTAAAATAAAGAAAAACTATACATGCTTTAAATATTACTCTAAAGAAGGGAATCTACTACATATTTAAACATAATTCATATTCAATTTCAGAGGACTCTAGGATAACTGAAATATTAGTAAAGAAAAATAAAAATATTCCCACAGACCTTCAAAACAACTAAGCACTGTCAGTGTGTGATAAAACTGTACTTCACTGCTTGCTTACCTTATGAAATTTCATTGTGTTTAGGTTTGCTTATTTGTTGGGAGGTTGGGAGAAAAGTGGAACAAACAGAAATACAAATTTTACTAGTTCTTCATTACAGGTCTGACTCAAATAAACTTTTTTTTTTGTAAAGTATGCATACGCTAATAACAAACAACCTGAAAAGGAAGTTAAGAAAGTAAGTCCATTTATATAACATCAAAAAGAATAAAACACTTAGGAATAAATTTAAACGAGGCAAATGACCCATACACTGAAAACTACAAAACATTCCTGAAAGAAATTAAAGAAGACACAAATAAATGGAAAGACATCTCGTGTTCATGGATAGGAAGACAATATTGTTAAAATGACACTACTACTGAAAGTGATCTACAGGTCAATACCTAACAATCCCTATCAAAACTGCAATGGTGCTTTTTGCAGAAACAGAAAAATAAGTTTGGTATTGGCATAAAGATAGACATATAACCAACGGAATAGACCCCAGAAATGAACCTTTACATATATGGTCAAATGATTTTTGACAAGGGCGCCAAGACCATTCAATGGGGTAAAGGACAGTCTTTTCAACAAATGATGCTGGAAACAGGCCATCCACATGCAAAAGAATAAAGTTGGACCCTTATCCATTACCAGGAACAAAAATTAACTCAAAATAGACCAAAGACCTAAATGTAAGAGTTAAATGTATTAATCTCTTGGAAGAAAACAGGGGAAAATCTTTATGGCATTGGATTTGGCGATTATTTTTAGATAGGACATCAAAAGCACCAGCAACAAAAGAAAAAATAGATAAACCGGACTTCAACAAAATTAAAAATTTTTGTGTATCAAAGGACACTATTAATAGAGTGAAAACACAACCAGAGAATGGGAGAAATTATCTGCAAATCATATATCTAAGGGGTCAATATTTAGAACATTTAAAAAAAACTGTTACAACTCAACAACAATAAAACATAATTTAAAAATGGGCAAAAGACTTGAATAAACATTTGTCCAAAGAAAATACACAAATGACCAATAATCAAATGAACAGATGATCAATATCACTATCATTAGGGAAATGCAAATCAAAACCATAATGAGATATCACTTCATAACCATAAGGCTGGCTATTATCAAAACAATGGAAAGTAAGTATTGAGGAAGATGTGGAGAAATTGGAACCCTTGTGCATTGCCAGTGGGAATGTAAAATGGCGCAGCTGCTGTGAAAAAGTGTGTAGGTTCCTCAAAAAGTTAAACACAGAATTGCCATATGATCCTGCAATTCCATATCTAGGTATATACTCACAAGAACTGAAAGTAGGAAATAAAACGGATATCTGTACACCAATTATCACACCAGCATTATTCACAATAGCCAAAAGCTGAAAATAACCCAAAGTTCCACCACCACATGGATGGATAAACAAAACATGGTATATACATTCAATGGAATATTATTCAGCCTTTAAAAGGAATGAAATTTTGATATATCTACAACACAGATGAACCTTGAAGACATTATGCAAAGTGAAATAAGCCAGACACAAAAAGACAAATATAGCATAATTCCACTTATATGAGATACCTAGAATAGGCAAGTTGAGAGAGACAGAAAGCAGAATATTAGGGGATATGGGGTAGGGTGGGAAGAGGAATGGGGGGTTGTTGGTTAATGGGTACAGTGTTTCTGTTTGAGATGACAAAAAAGTTCTGAAAATGGATAGTGTTTTGAATGTATTTATTGACACAATGTACACCTACAAATACTTAAAATGGTAAATTTTATGTTATGTATATTTTACCACAATAAAAAAAGTCTGAAAACATATATGTGAAACAATTACAGACATGAATTTATAACTATGTAAATATAGGAGGTACATATATAAGAAGAGGTGTATATATAGAAAAATACTATATATAGTAAAAAGAGGTATATATAGAGGTGTATATACATTCAAAACCTAATGGATCTATAGGTTACCCAGGCCAATTAGTTTTACGAGCTCAAAGTATGCCTTTCTGTCAGGGAAGAGTTTAATCAAGTATTTAATGATTGGACTGTATGCTCAGAAATGTGTTTAGTACTATATATAAATGTTGTTTCAAAAAGCCATTAACTTATTCTAATTAGATGCTTATTTTTATAAGTGTCTTCAACACAAAACTAATTTTCTCCCTTGAGTTTCATGGTGGTTTTTAAGAAGTTGAAAAATCCTATTTATACAACTATAACAGCAGCTACAATTTTCTAAGCTGTTTACATCAAAAGGCAATGCACAGCACACATTATTTCATTTAATTCCCATAATAAAAATAATTATATAACTTCATTTTAAGGAAGAGAAAATTGAAGTTTTGGAAAGGTGAATATACACGAGAGCAGCTGGTGAGGATCAGAACAGGGACTCAAAGACCAGACGCCCGTGATGGCGGAGACTCAAGACCAGACGTACGGGACGGCAGAGACCCAGGGACCGGACGCACACGATGGCGGAGACCCAGGGACCCCAAGCATGGGATGGTGGAGATTCAGGGACCCCACGCACGGGACGGCGGAGACCCCGAGACCCAACGTATGTGACAGCAAAGTCCATGCTCAGCACCCTCAAGCTTCTGAAATGAGGTGTACACACCCTAGGGAATGCAGGGCCATCTGAAATCAGAAAATCAAGAGGCATCTCACGGGCATCTACTCCTATGAAAAAGAAACCATAGAGTTGTACAACTTTGAACTTTTGCATTTGCAAAATTTTACTGCATTTTATAATAAAACAAACATGGATTATAGCACAGGGTAAAAGGTAATACTACCACAAAATTTTGAGATAGAACATAGCTTCAAAGAAATTTTGTATCAGGAGCTTCTCGTAGATCTTAAGTCACCTTCAGCAAACACTGAGCAGTGCCGAGGGGTGAGGGACCTGTCTCCACCTTCTTCCACTAGGACTACTTGGACGCTAATGTTTAAGAAGCACTAACATCAAGTGGCTTCCTATTTCTGAATTATGTCAAGTGTGGACAAACACAGAGTGATGAATAATAACTTTCATATTTCATTTGAGCAAAAAAAGCAGTGTTTACCTCTTTGCATTCATGTTAAACCATCAATTACATAATAATAAAGTTGTATACCCAGATTTTTCCTTCAGGCATGCCTATTACTAATTATTCCTAATTTAGGACCAGATAATGCAAAGATAGGTAAGAATTTAGATGAATACTCAGGAATGACACATTTATACAGCAAAAGGAATAAATGGTAAACTGATTGTACTGGAGGTTTCAGCCAGTGCAATAAGAAAAAAGAAAAAACAATTGGAAATCTATATTTGAAAGGAAGAAGTAAAACTGTCTTTTAGCAGCTGACATGATCATGTACATAAAAATTACCTAGAAATCTTCAATAAAGCTACTAGAACTAATAATTTAGCAAGGTTGCATGATATAAGGTCAATGTACAAAACAAATTTCTACATACTAGCAACAAATAATTGAAAATTGAAATTAAACGAAATCATCTGTTAGTATAAACAAAGAAATACTTATAAATTTTCCAAATTTTTGCAAGACTTCTTCACTTAACATTACAAAACACAGCTGAGAGAAATTTAAGATAACATAAATAAATGGAAAGATATCTTGTTCATGGATTGGAAGATTCAACATAAAGATATCAATTCTCCCCAACTTTACCTATAGATTCAAGGTATCCCAAGAGAAATCCCCGTGGAATCCCTTGTGGGATTATGACTGGACTCTAAAATTTACATGGAAATGCAAAGAACCCAGTACAGCCAAAACACTTCTGAAACAGGCAAACAAATCGAAGAACGTCCACTACTTGACCTCGTGACTGATTCCAAAGCATTAGTAAGCAGGTGTTAGCATAGGACACACAGATCAATGGAGCAGAAGAGAGAGTCCAGAAATAGATCCACCATATATATGACCAATCAATGTGACAAAATTGCCAAGGAAATTCAACGAGCAAAGGAAAGCCTTCACAAAAAATGGTGCTGAAACAAACAGATACCCATATGGAAAATAAAAGAAACCTTGACCCTTCACAGTCATACTATCCCACAAAAATACCTTAAAATGGACCACAAACCTAAATATAAGAGCCAAAACTATAAAACTCCTAGAAGAAAACAGAGGAGAAAATGTCTTCCATAAAAAAGAAACATCTCTTTGAACGAAACTGTTAAGAAAACATAAAAATAAGCCATCAACCAAGAGATAACGTTCATGATACATCTACGTGACAAAGTGCCCGATCCAGACTATATAAAGAATTCTTGCAATTCACTCATAAAACAAAAACCTAATTTTAAAAGTAGCCAAAAATTTAAACAGTCATCTTAGAGAAGATATACAAATGACCAATAAGAATACAAAAAGATATTCAATATCATTAGTCATCAGGGAATGCAAATGAAAACCATAATGAGATACTATTACACACCCACTAGAATAACTTACAGACAGTTACAATATAAGAGTTGAGAAGGATATCAAGCAACTGGAAATCTTATATTGCTGTGAGAATGCAAAATGGTTCAACCACTTTGGAAAATACTTTGGCAGTTTCTTATAAAGTTAAGCATATATTAAACATTAGACCCAGCAATTCTACTCCTAGGTTTTACCCAAGAAAAACAAAATGAAAACACCTATCTACACAAAGATCTGTACACCAATGTTCCCATCAGCATTAGTCATAACAGTCTCAAACTGGAAACAACTCAAATCTCCAGTAACAGGTGAGTATGTAAACAAATTGTGATACAGACACACATTGGAATGCTACTCAGCAATAAAACAGAAAGAACCACTGGAAGAAAAAATGCAACAACACGGATGAATCTCAGCAACATTGCACTGAGCCAAAGAAACAGACAAAAGACTACACTCTATGATTCCATTTATATGGAATTACAGAACACGTAAAAGTAAACTATAATGACAAAATGACATGGGTGGTTATCTGAGCTCAAGGGGGCAGGGGAGACACAGAGCAGCTTTTTGGGGTGATGTGTGTGTTCAACAGCTACATACCTATATTTGGCAAAACCAATCTGCACCCTTAATAAAGTTGATTTAAAAATCCCTGTAAGCACATGTTCAGTGAAACAGGACAGAGCATGTCTAAGAAGGCAGCACATGTTAGAGACAAGGTTATAAATATTTAGAAGAAGCTATAACCATTGAGAGTTAAGAGAAGGTTGGGGTGGGTGTCATCATAGCTCTGGGGCTCTGAAGACAAAGCTCCTTGGGAAGAAGGACGGGGTGGGGCTTTGGAAAATGTATGTTAACAGGCGACGCACAGAGTGACTGCTGGTGGCACATGTCTGAAGAACTCTTCCAGAAGAAGAGCTTTTGGGGTGAGCAGTCAGTGCACGTCCTCATTTCCTTTCTAATTACAAGAGGAAGACAAGGCAGCACCAGAACTCAACCTGACTGATCTTTGATCGGATTCTCCAAAACACTTTTTTTTTCTTAATTTAGCCAAAAGCCACTTTGCAGCTTCATCTCACCTAACTTTCCTCAAACCAGTCTATTCACCGCACTTTCTGAATGACACCTTGCACTGTATACTTATGTACACAAAGCTCTGGTGTTTGAAATGCCAGATACGGAGTAAGCACACATGGAAGTCTGTGGCTGACAGTTCGAGCTACTTTTTAGACTCAGGGTCATATTATGATGACCTTAATTCAACCTACGTACTTAAGAATTCAAGGCGGACAAACAATGGTTTCCAAAAAAAAAGAGAAAGTAATGGTGTTCTGTCTCAAATAATACCTTTTTACATACTTTCAGAAACATATCATCTAACAATGAAGCAAATTCTATTACTTTCGGTTAGGGCTCCTGAGTTCTAATATGGGTCCCAGATCTCCTATTTATAGAAAAGTACAAACTTGCAAAATATGCTAGCAGCATACTACATTACTTACCCATATTTTAATACAAATTTTCCAACAACTCTGTTATAATACTTGTATTACACGAGTAAATGAAGCTCAGAGACGTTACACACCTTGCCCAAACTACCAAACAGAGCTGTGATTCAAAACCAGATTATTGTAACTCCAAAATTCATGCTCCTAAGTACCATGCTGCAATACTTCAACAAAAGAACTCAATCTCTCCGAAAGGTACAATCTAGAAGAGTGACAGCATAATTTTTTAAAACTCCACTTACCTTCAGGGGACGCAGAGCGCCACAAAATTTTGTCCACCAGCTGTTTTCAATGAACTCTAAGTGCCTCTCTCTCTTTCTAAGTGTTCGTAACCTTTCTTCAAACTGTTTTAAGGCGCGTCTATCCCTTGCTGGCAAAGGTCGACCATCTTTGCTCTGCAAATAATAGAACAAAATAAAACAATTTTTTTTTACCACTAAGGTCTTAATAAAGTACCCATCAGATTTAGCAGACCAGGTAACAAAAACTTTTTTAGACTGGACTCCCTCGGCAAATGTACAAATTGAAAAAAACTGACAACTTTGATGCGACAATACGCATCTCTGAACCTACATCAGCATCAAAATGTGGATGTGTGTATATTTAATACTGCACTTCCTCTTGATGCCCATTTTCCAAATATACAGTAAAGTTAAATGGTTGCTGCTGTTAGTGCCGCCCAGTGGATTCCGACTCCCAGTGACCCTGTGGACAGCAGAGCGGAACCCTGCCTGGTCTTTTTGCACCATCCTCTCACCTTCTGTCTCTATAACAGACAACGCTTCACTGCGATTTATAGGGTTTTCAAGGACAATTTTTTCGGAAGTGGGTGGCCAGGTCCTTCTTCCTAGTCTTCCTTAGTCTGGAAGCCCCACTGAAACCTGTCTACCATGGGGGACCCTGCCGGTGTCTGAAATCCCCGTGACATAACTTTCATCATCACAGCAACACGCAGCTGCCACAGTGTGACAACTGACAGATAAGTGGTTTGGTTCCCTGATGGGAAATGAACCCAGCCACGGTGGTGAGAGCTGAATATTGACTGCTAGACCACCAGGGCTGCCATCATACAGAGAGAAATATTTTTTAAAACATCCTTTTTATGGGTTACTTTACATACTTTGTTCAATTATTCTCCCCCACCTCCAACCTCCTCTTTCTATCCCTTTATCTTAACATATTTGGCCCTACCTCTCCTCTCTCTTTGGTCAAGTGATTGTGTTATAGTGTATCTGAACTGACGCTTCTCAGCCCCTGATCCAAATACCAGTGAGAGATGCAATACTAGTATGTGGTATGCAGAGGCTTTTATATAACTGCTAAGAATCAGCACATCCTCGTTCTCCAAGTACATGTGCAAATGAGTCCCGTTTTCTTTGGTCAACCTATCTGAGAGGTCATTCCCCTCTATTTTTACATGATGCTCACTCTAACCACCAGCACACCTTTCTCGTGACATCTCACAGATACACCCTCTCCCTTGAACGACCCTGCCCCTAAGTGTCTCCAAGGAGGTACAGTAATAAACAACAATAATAAGACAACTGCTAAATACAAAAAAGGAGAAATGTAAATTTGTTCATTCTACGAGAAAGAACAAGAAAAATATTTACCCAAGACTACATTTTTAAAATGTAAAGACATTCGCTATTAGAAGGTTACTACCCCCACTAAGATTTACACAGGTTCTTAGCAGATACACGACATATTGCTCTGCAGCATATCCTAGTGCAGCCTCAATCTGAGATCACAGCTACAAGGGAGACAACACCCGAATACCCTTTAATAAAGAGACTGACACGGTTACACTGCTCTCTTGACCTGATGGCACTGCCACGCTCTTCTGGAACCAGCCATCCTTTTCCATACCTTACCTTACTGCTTCTCAAACTTTATCATGCATAACAACCACCTGAAAAGTCTGTTAAACACAGATTCCTAGACCCTACCCCAAGAGAATATGATTTAGTAGGTCTTGGGTGGGGCCTAGAATTTGCATTTCTATCAAATTCCCAGGAGTTGCTGATGCTACTGGTCCAGAGACCACACTTCGCATACACTGGACTATATTTAATTATCTTCACTCCTTTAGGTCAAGTACACTGGGCATTATCAAATTGTATTCCAAAGAAAGGGAACCTCACAGAAAGGTATTTTCTGAAGGACAGAGGAATAAAACAAACAATCCTTCTAGAAGACAGATCCAGGCAATGATGCTTCAATTGTGTGGTATGAGAGGGTTCAGTACTTTAGACCTCAACCATAACAATTCTCCTCAAAACTGCCATTCTAATATCAAAAGGATACCGACAATGAGGTAATTTTATTTCATTGCTGGCTTTCACTATTTCAGAAAAAAAAAAAAAAATTTAGTAAACTGATTGAAAAGTCACCTGAAAACAACCTTGAGCCATCTCCTATTTGGTGAGTGCTTCAGTGGAGGAAGGACGATGCCCTTTCTGCTTTGCCAACTGACTAAACCAATATAAAAAGAACTCTGGGGCTGCCCGGTGGTATAGTGATTTAAGTTCACGTGCTCCACTTTGGTGGCCTGGGGGTCATGGGTTCGTACCCCAGGCATGGACCTACACACTGCTCATCAAGCCATGCTGTGGCAGCATCCCACATACAAAACAGAGCAAGACGGGCACAGATGTTAGCCCAGGGCCAATCTTCCTCATAAAAGAAGAAGAAGAAGAAGAACTGTAGTCAGAGAAGCAAACACTAGGACAGACACCGAGCAGTCAACCAACTCTCTCACTTGGAAAAAAACAAAAATGTACTTATAAAATATATAAATACATACCTGTTGTTTAAAAGAAAGTAAAATGTGAAAGCTTCCCTGCACACTGTCCCCAGTGACCACTCCCCTGTCCTATGGCTATCACTGTTAAGCAGATCAATATCCTTCTACATATTTCCTATGTATTGACAGGCATGCATTTGTGCAAATATACCTATGTTTTTTTGTTGTACATAATAGCTAACATTTCTTGAGCACATTTCTTGTGCCTAAAACTCATCTGTCCTTTTACATTTATTCTCCTTAAATCTTCAGAATAAAATTTTGAGGTGGGTGATATCCATTTATTGGATGAGGAAAATAAGGCCCACAGATATTATATGCACAATCACTAGAGCCAGAATTTGAACTGAGACGGTCTGATTTTGTAAGATATATTCCTCAAGCGATATAAATCTACCTCATTCCTTTTCATCTTTGCACAGCACATTATACCATGGCATCTTAATTCAACAAATATCCTATTTTTGAACATTTAGATTGCTTTTTGGGGGGGGGGCAAGGTGGGCATTAATAATGTGCACGAATACCCTTACTCACCTGGGTGTACATACAATCCAGTAGGACAGATTCCTAGACATGAAATGTTGGATTAACCTTTAATTACTAAAAGGTATGTGTTTGTGTGTACAGGCACATGTCACAACATTCAATTTTTTTAAAAGCCATATATTTTATATTCCCACAAACAGTATGCCTATCCCCAAATTCTCATCAGTACCTGACAAAGGTAAAAATTTAAGACTTCTAAAGGGTAAAAAAAATACTGAGTTGTTCTATTTAGCACATCTCTTGATTATGAGTGTGACCAACCATCCTGGTTTCAGCATTGAAAGCCTCATGTTTTGGAAAACTCCTCAGGTGCTAGGCAAACTGGGATACTTGGTCAACCTACTTATTACCAAGGAGCTGAAGCATCATTTCACATTCTCACTGAAGAGTTTACTTTTTCCTTCAGTAAACTGAGTCCTTCGTCCATGTTTTCTAGGCATTGCTTGTCCTTTTCTCTTACTGACCTGAAACGCTCTTTATGCATCACCTGTATGGCAGACTATTTCCTCCATATTACTGTCGGGTTTTTTAACTTCCTTTTTGGTGCCCCTTTTTTTTGTACATAAACTTTAAAACGTGAAAATTAAAAACTCACCCATCTCTTAATTAGCACTTGGGTTTTGTGTCTTGTTTAGGAAGGACCTACACACCAAGATAACATCTTACTTTCACTTTCTCCTGATGTTTTATGAATTTCATATTTGATTTGAACTCAGGATCTGTTTTGGTATACGGTAGGAGGTTTACACAAATTTCATTTTCTGTTTTCTATGGATGGTATTGAATTTCCACCAAAACGTGTATAAAAAAGTCATCTCTACAATACTAAATCTTTCCAGTTAAGAACTGATGGAGTTCTCCATTTATTTCAGTCTTCTATTATGTATTTCAGTAAATTTTATGATTTCCACCAGGAAGATTCTGACACTTATTTTATAATTTGCAGCTATTGTGAATGAGATCATTTTCTACTATATCCCCCAACTAGTTACTGATTTTTGTATGTTTGCATCCAGGCACCCTGATGACCTCTTACTAGTCCTACCAGTTTGTCAGCTAATTCTTTTAGATTTTCTTGGTAGACGACGTCTGCAAATAATAAAGGTTAATTCTCTTTTTCTCTCCTTTCCCTCCAATGTTTATACCCATTTCTTTCTTATCTGACTAGGACCTCCGGGAATATGCTACAGAGCAGCGATAATACGGACGCCACGGTCCCATGCCTGACTTCAGTGAGAATGTTTCTGTTCTTTTAGCACCAAGTATGATGTTCCTTATGGGCTTCCCGTAAGAGTTTCTTCTCTTCTAATTTGGTAATAAGACCTTTTTTTAAAATCATAACTACAAATTGGCTTTTACCAAATACTCTTTGGCATCTATTAAGATGCTTATATTACTCATTTATTCTCAATATAGATTACTAATATATTTTCTAATGTATCATCCTTGCATTTCTGGGTTACACCGAATCTGATAAAAAAAAAAAATTCTTATTATAGCACAGGTTTTGAATTGCTAATATTTTTATTTATATTAAAATACTTGCTTCTATTTTCATAGGAAAGACCAGCATATACACAGTTTTCCTGTTTGAGTGCTACTATTGTCTGGTTTCTGCATCAGGATTATGCTAGTTGAGTAAAATAATTTAGAAAACTTTCCATTTTCTCCTATGTTCTATAATAAGATTTACCTGCTACTTGCAGGTGATGGAGAAGAAGTATATATAACTGACCAGTGGGTACACGTAATCTTTAGTGTACTCAGCTAGTACACAGAACCTGAACATAGCGACACAGTAACACCTGATGTTACACATGGATCAGCATCCCTAGGAATTAGCAAGGTCTTCATCTCGCGTAAGCAGAGCTGTTGTTTCTTGGTTGTTAGGACATTGATAAAAATTCTCAAACTGACAGTGTCCCGGATTTCACAGAAGACAAATTTTTAAATATGGATACGGTTCTCGAACAACATCCTGCAAAAAAATTCAAACAATGCCGAAAATGCGTGTGCGCCAATGTCTAAGTCCTATCAGAGAACGGCTCCAAGACAAAGTACTATCTGCTCCCCAATCACATAAACGCCAGCTCACCTTCGACTTAATCGCTTGAATGTGCTGCCCCACCTCCTCGATGTCTTCAGTGTTTTCTAAACGTTCATAAGCAGCGTTTCTGGTTCCTTTGATCAGATTTAAAGGTAATGCTGACATGCCATAGGCCTAAAAGAAACAAAATCAAAATGTGCTTAGCAATACCATTTCAAACATATTATATACAATTTTCAGGTAAAAATATCCTTTAAAGTAATTACAACAAGAGTAAGTAGTAGTGAAGGAGTACAGTCCCTGAAGAACAGCGCGTGGGAGGGAATCACGAGCACACTGTCTCATGATTCTGCTGCGTACTCCACATCCACAGTTATACCTGCAGTGCTAAATATCCCCAAAGTAGATGCTGCCTATTCCTCAAAGGGCAAGTTGCAAAATACTACTTTATCAAAGAAATAAATTATAGCTTCAGGCGAATTAGAGGTTAAGATAGTGTGAATTAGTAAAAACAATTTACAAAATTATTTTCTATGGAAAAACAACAATTTTCTCCAGATATATATAGTAAATCCTTAGTAAAATGTAAGTACTTTAATATTCACATTATTTGATTAGCATACCAATTATCTGTACATACAGTTTATTGACAAATTCTAAATATTTATAATCGATCTTTTTGCTAAGTATTTTAAATACTTTCTTACAAGTAATTTTTAACTATTAATCAGCATGAAGAATAAACATATTATTATTTTATATTATTCAATTCTATATTAGCCAGTCCTAAATTATGACTTTTTATTGTAACCATTAAAAAACACTTAATGGCAATTGTCATGTAACCATTATTCAAATCATTATGCAGCTTAAATCCTTAGAAGCAAAACTGACAACGGTCACCTTCTGGCCCCAGCAACAGGCTGAGGCAGATACAACATTACGTATTTACGAGCACAGAGTCAAGCCACTGGAGCAGTCTCCCTGCAGTCAGGCAGAGCCGTGGACTGAGTTCAGCACAAGGACCGTGGGCAGCAGTGACAAACGCCACTTCTCAGGTTTAACCTCAAACTCCAAAACCACCCGGGTGGTCCTGCAGGTTCCCTCTCTCCACTACTTGCTGTCAGCTCCCAGAGGACCTCAAGTGGCTTCAGTGCCAACTTCAATTGTTTTAATATTTTCACTGAATCTCCTTTGGACACTGATTAAATACTGACTAAACCACAATTCAAATAGCAAAGCATAAACTCTGATATATTAGGTTTTTTTTTTTATGGGAGAATATGAACACAGAACATGATTAAAAAGAAATCCCATAAATGAACTAGTTCTATCAGGTAATATCAATTCTACAGCATGTTGTACTTAGACAATTAACCAGCTGAAATTATTACCCAATATGCAAATCCTTGTATTTGCTAAAGGAGAAATATTTAAAATCTTGCATTTTAATTTAAATATTTAATTTTAAATCTAAATTAAATTTAATTAAAATGTTTGATTTAATTAATTTGAATTAATTTAAATAATTGAATTAAAATTATTTTGTTTAAATGTTTAAAATCTTTCATTTTAAATATTGCTAGAACATAAGTTAATGTTTTCATGATTTTCCTATCATCCAAAAAAAGGGAGAGGTGAGGAAGGTTCTGTGTGTTAGAAGAAAATGTAATTTGAACAGAGTGGCGTGATTTTCTTCTAATTAACTCAATTCTTGTCAAATTTATACTCGTAATGATCTTGGTAAAATATAAAAAGGAAAAAGTATAATCAGATTTAAAATTTATATTTTTAATGTTAAATGTATGTCCTCAAAACACTGAAAATGTAAAGAAAAAAACCTATCGGAGCCAAAGTATCCCACAGCTCCTGTGTAACCTCTCCTTACAGGACTCTCCTACCCCATCATCATTTTGGCCTATTTAGTTGTTCTAGTAGATCCACATCTTTTAAGCATAACACAACACCTTAAGACTCTGATGAATAAACAGTAGTGTTACATAATGATTATTTACCGACTCACATATCATTTAAATACAAGCCCAGGACCATGTTGCTTTTTTACAACCAAACCAAGGCAAAAATATTCTGCTAAACCCAGTTTAGGCCCAACTATATTTCCCTGTCCTCCTAACACTTTCAAATGAGACTTATTTTACCCCAATGCTTTTTATTTTGTACTGGACAGATCTGGGTCCCTAAATATACTAACCTCAGTACTCAGTACTATTTCCCAAGGAATCTGTTGCTCTAGTCAATATAAACAATGTGGCCCTTACTAGAGTCTACTGTCAAATGCAAGGTCACCTACACTCTCCAAACTGGTCTGCTGGTCTCACTTTCTACAAACCCATCTTCTACACTGTTCCAAAGCAATTTCTCTCTAACACCCAAGTCAGAGTATGTCGTTCCTCTAACACCCTTTAAGATTCTCCAGGACTAATAGGGTAGTTTCAAAGTGCTCTGGGAGGAGTTCCCAGGATTTGGGGTAGGTGCCTTTAGGACTGCTACAGGAGATAAGAAGACAGGTAGTGATGAGGGGCCTACTGCTACGTTAACCAGAGCAATTCTACTTTGTTCATCTATTCTTTCTCTATATCAGAGTTTCATGTAAGATTGTTTGAAAACATTATTTTGCTATTTTTTTCAACAAGAACTAGAATTACTGGTCTTGTGAACAGGCTCCAATTATCTAATTCCAGCATATAAGCCCTTCATCACCCAAACCCCACCAACTCATCTCATGCCTCTGAATTGTTCACTGTTCTTAAAACACTCCAGTTTTACACTACTTTTTGGGCTTTGTCCAGCATCCATACTTGAGGACACGCGTGCCTTCATCTAGAATGCCCACCTCTCACCCTACTTCGTTAGCAAATTCCAGTGCCCTTTCAGTCTCAGCTTAACTACACCACGTCTGAGAAACTTTCCTTGGCTTGTAAATGTGCCTTGCTTCTAACTCAACTATAGCACATAACAACACTGTACATTAACATTGCTGGTCTGCACATTCATCACTAGAGCTGCAGAACTTGGCTAATCAGAGTCACTCAGAAAGCTCTTAAAAATAAAGATTCCTGGGGCTGGCCCAGTGGCATGGTAGTTAAGTTCACACGTTCCGCTGGGGAGGCCCAGGGTTCATGGGTTTGGACCCCGGACACAGACCTACACACCGCTCATCAAGCCGTGCTGTGGCAGTGTCCCACATACAAAACAGAGGAGGATTGGCACAGATGTTAGCTCAGCAACAATCTTCCTCACCAAAAAATAAAAATAAAAAATAAAAAAGATTCCTCAACTAAATCAGTAACAACTCCAGTAGATTATTTGGTATGTAAGGACTAGGTCTCAATTCTTTTTCCTCCTGCCTATATTCCAAAATAAACATTTATTAAATTAATAAAAGAGTTTCTCTAAGAAGATAATATTTAATCAAAAATCTTTTAAAAAGAGAGCTCTTTATTCATATGAACTTATTTTCTTACATGGAATTTATATATTTATTAGAAGAGTTGAACTGAATTCCTAAATAGCTTAATGTAAAAGATTTTAGAAAATTAAAATGTGCCCTTGGCAATACCTTGTGGTAAATGGGACCAGAATACAACACCTATTTGTGAATGTTTAATTGTCTGAAAAGAGCAAGTAAGAGAAAGAAGGCATTGTTTTAGTTATCTAGCTTTTAGCTTGTTTTTGGATTGCATGTTTAAGTTTCAATGATTATCAGGAAATTTAACTATAATATTTAGATTACGATAAGCTTGACATAACATTATATGAAACATTTAATCATTACAACTTTAAGATCTTTAAACAACAATCCTTTGAATTTAACCTCAGACTTCTTTGAAAAAAATGTACGTAAAGACTATGCTTTTCAGAAACACACAACTTTCACTGCTTACTGCTGCCCTCTAGTGAGTTACCAGGCAATCAACAAGGCTGAAGAGACTATCATTTAAAATGCTTCTAGGTCAGCTGTAATTCTCTCCAAATTTTATTTGTTTCACCTTCCAAGAATAAATCACCAACTGTAGTTTAAAATCCAAAATGTTTTGAAAGAATATATACAAACTACAAACATTTCTAATACCTTCTTATGCTGCCCAGTTTAGAACACCTCTTCCCTACATCTGTCTCCTCTAAGATGACGGTTTCCAACCTGCCAGCCCTGGATTACTGCAGAGGGTCAACAGCAAGCACTGCCTGTAAACCGAATAAATGTCTTGCATATACTTGTAACACCTATTATTCAAGGACATGTTTGACTAATGAAAGAATTCATTTAACATGGACTCAATAAAGAATTCCCTTTTAAATATTCATTGGTTCTAAGGAACATGTATTTTCTCATATTTAACATCAGTGAAATTTGGATGCACCTTAAAATCACTGGCTAGGCAGAAGTCATGACATAGTTGTCATTACCTGCACATCCACAAATGTGACCACAGCTGGTTACATTATAGTTACTTCTTCAGTTGAATTACATGCATTCTTGGTACAACTACTGAGTTTAATTACCACTTAAAATGTCTTGTAAGATAGTACTATGATTTGACATTGAAACAAAAGTCAATGTGAAAGGAGAAAGAACAAAGAGGCAAATAGTTAAGCAAATATTCACTGGAACAATGAGCATAATTCTGTACTTTCTTGCAAAGCAACAGTCAAGTGCTTTCTGAGCTTAAGAGAGGAAGACAGCCCAAGTGGAAGCCATTTTGCATTTTGCTACTTAGTAAATCAAAAGAATTGCCTTTCACATGGCAAGACAAGAAACAAAAACAAAACAACAACAAAAACAACTTAAATTTTTAGCAACTTCCAAGAAAATCTCAGAGACAAGAGTGGAGCACTCAAGAAAAGCTGTATCATCAATTCTCTTGGCAGCACGAAAGACAACCCTGTATAGTAAAACATGGACAAGATTAACCAATTCAAAAAAGTGATTCAGAACACTCACATTCCAAATGTGAAGTTTTAGGAATACCTTTCCAGTTTATTTCACTTCTATTTTCCTAGTTTTGTATGCAAAGAGTGGTATGATTTTTTCAAGTATTTATGTACATCTAAAAAACTTCTCTCACTAAATATAAAACAAAAATTATAAATGATAAGAGAGTGTGGGCAGGGATCTTTTCCTTATAGTGGTACATAAAATAAAGGTGCAACTTACAACTAGTGTCATAGACTCATTGAAACATATCACATGGAAGGCTGAGAAATTTGAGTTTTAAAAGGGATCTCTGTCTTCAAAGATTATTGAGAACCACTGTTCTATTTATTTCTATTTTTGAGTCCTTAATTTATCACTTTAATTTTCTTTAATCCATTAGTTTATATTTTATACTAAATGTACACAGATTAGCATAACTATGTATAAAATTCATAAGCATCCTGGAGGACGTGATCAGTTCCTTACTCACAGGTGTATATAATAAAGAGTTCATCAGTCACCGCTTCTATAGGCACTTCAGTGGTCCACACGACACACATTTGGTATGAAAATATCATTATTCAACATTTCCCCACTTGGTGGCACCAAAAAATTAAAATATCTACATAAATATTTGTGCCCAGAGGTTTCATTTTTTCTAATTTAAAAAGTAGCACATTTCCTTTCAGTTTAAGCTGAAAACAACAGGCAACTAATACGTTGTTTGACATTCTTCTAAAATTGAGTGCCCAATTATTTGGCTATTCTTTAAGATGTGGTACAGTGGATATAATCTTGGTAAAATTTAAATAGTCAGCTAGCTCCTAAACTCAACAATAACGCATACCTAAGAAATTCACCCTCGACTGACACACACATTATACAAACTTCTCTAGTCTCAATAACAGTTAGAGATTCTGTGACAGACATGATTTTACCTTTAATAATTAATTCTTTGTCCTCAGGGTCAAAGTGTTAAGTATTAACTTCCCACTTTGGATACTTTAATTAAAATTAAACCTCTTCTACTTCCCATGAATATGGACTATACCCTCTTCCACGCTCCACCATGAAAAGCCCAATTCTCAAGCTTTTTCCATAATCAGTTAGGAGAAAACTTTGCATCTGCAAGCAAACACGATAATTAGTACTATTAACCACCTTTCTATAATAAACAGTTGATTTTCAACTAGTTTGTAATAAATTTTGAGTAACTATTATTGGCCCATCTCTACAGATAGGGAAGCTAAGATTCAGATACTAGACTTTACATAGAGACTCCCACTCATGACCAGTGCTCAGCTTGCACGCCATGCTGCCCCCTTAAACGAGGTCTCCTCTGCCCTACCCTTCTTCCCTTCTATACACACTAAGTGGTAAAACTGGCCAGACTGCAGTTCCGTAGCAAAACATTCTCTGGCTGAGTTCTGAGCATACCACGTGGTGCTACTTAAACGATGTTTATCTGTCGATCCACACACCCCCAAGTAACCACCACCCAACTGTGAATGCCTCTTTGACTTACTTATCTTGTCATAACCCACATTCTCCCTCATCATGATACAACTGCTCTTAGCATCCGGTTTCCTTTCACTGCAAGAAGAAAGAGGGGGGAACTATATAGTTTGAACCATATGAAACTGAACACAGTATCCAACAATCTGAGTTACCAGTGACTCTTTAGTGAGTGGCCAATAGATTCCAAGACTTGGTGAATTGTTTAATTAAATCCTCACAACCTTATTAAATCTTATTCCCACTTTTGAGATGAGTAAATTTAGATGATAAAGTAGTTCAAGGGGCCCATGGACAAGAGGGATCCACATTTAAGCCTCTCCACCAATAATTTTATTGCTTATGCTATTTAAAGGAAATATATAACTCCTAGACAGTTTGATCTTGGTATATTGTTACACTGGACCCTCTCCCTTGGTCTTAGGCCTTAAGTGGCCCCTGCCGTCCTATTCAGCATCTCTTCCATGTCTTTCTGGTTCCCAGCCTCAGCCCCACCATAAGCTCCTCTGATTGTTTTAACAATGTCTTTCAGCCTAGCCCCCTGCATTCTAGAAAAGTAAAGTTATTCTTGAGATATCTTAACTAGGTCAGTATGGTTATTGTATTTGGTTTAATTGATTGCTTAAATGATAATTTTCACAGTTTCAATTTGAATATAAAACATTACATTAGTTTGAAATATTTATCTTTAATAATATTGAATACTATTGTTCCTACAAGGAAGCTCTGTTTCAAAGAGTTTTAATAATTTCACACAATTTTCCCCCTCCCACTCATCACCCCCACAGTTTATTTAATTCAGAGCCATTGGAGTAATACTGTTATAATGTTAGTCTGATCCTATTACTTTTCCATTTAAAACCTTCCAATGGCTTCTAATCTCAATCAGAATAAAATGCAAAATCCTAACCACAGTCTCTAAGGCTGTACACATCATGGCCTCTGGCTACTTCTCATCTAAACTTTGGCCATTCTTCTCTTCGTCAATTGAGCACGGCCCCACTGGCTTTGCCCCCTCTCCGTTATGGGAACACAGCACATGTGAGCTTAATCAGGACTTCTGTACTTAGCTCTTCTCCATGGCCGGCTCTCGCACTTCATTCAGCTCTCTGTTCAAACGTCAGAGTAGCCACTCCTGGCTCTGCAGCAGAATCAGCCTCCACGACTGTCTATGCTCTTACGCTGCCTTATTTTTCTTCATGGCATCTACCGCTTGACCACGGGGAAACAGTTCTCCTTGAGGTTCTCATTCCTGCACATCTTGCAGGCCAGGCACGAAGAGGAGAACATCTTCCTCTGGAGCAAAGGGCAGGCATGTTTCTGTCCACTATAAAAGATTCAGCTTCCCTAAACTCAAGACTCCTCTTCTATTTGAGCGTCTTTTCTTCACGTCGCCCCAGGGGAACTGGGACCCAGGGAACCAGCCCAAGAAAGTACTGACCCTGCGGCTACTGCTATTGCTGTAAGTAATATAGAGTTCCTTGTCTCTGACCCAGAAGTCTCGCCCATTTGGCCCACACCCATGAAACTGCGGCAGGCTGCAGCAGAGGAAAATCTCAGACCCTCGGAGTTCTTGACAGTGACCTCACATGTTGGTTTCCTCTTTCTCCATTTGTTTCTCCTGACTAATCTTTCATCTACTGCTATATACTCATTTCCCTATAGTTTTCAAAGCATTTTTACAAATAGTATCATCTGACCTTCAACAATCCCTAAGAGGCATTTTCTATTCTCATTCTCCTTGTCTCTGACCCAGGAAGGTTAAAAGACAAACCCAAGATCAGCATAACAAATCAGTCACAGAATACCAATTAGAGTCCAGGTCTAACTCCTAATTTGTTATTAATTTGTGATTGCTTCCTGAAAGACAACTCACATGCTGTACATATATTCTGTGAGGTGGAGGAATAATTACCCACTGATATCAGATGGCAAATTCCTTGTGTAGTAATACACGAAAGAAACAAAAATGGCAACGAATGATAAAACTGAGTATCCAAATAAGCACCTGACAGATACTAAAATGCACGTAGTTTAGCCTTCTTTTATTATATATTATGACCTTTGAATGATTATGTAACAAAACTAGATTCTGCTATCACACTAATAGCCCATTTATTTTTTCTAAAGGAAGACACACTGGATTAATAGCCAAAAACATTTTCTTTATAACCAGTATTTTCCATCTTTGCAAGAATCAGGAATGCTCTAAACATAAACTCCATTACTCTGAAAAAGTTCCAGAAAATTTAAAGCTTCCTGAACAACTCTCTTTTGGAAGGTGAAAAGCATTTATTACTGCTTTTCCTCTGTAATTTGGGCAAAAAACTCAAAGAGCAGTCTGTACGCAAGTTTGTCATGCTATTATAATTCATACCTTACCATTTCCAGGAAGACTGAACAGAAATCAAAGTGTCTGAGAGTGTAAGATTGGCTTCTGTATAGTAGAGAAATATCAAGTTATGCTGTGGTGGCATCCCACATACAAAATAGAGAAAAATGGGCACAGATGTTAGCTCAGGGCTAATCTTCCTCACACACACACACACACACACACACAAAAAGAAGCACTAAAATATTAAAGAGGAAAATAGATTTAAATTGAATAAATGACTAAAGTAAAAAAAAAATTGCCTCATGAAGTGATTCTTTAATTTAACTCAATTATCTCCCTTATACTTACTGTGTAAGTTATAGCTGCCAACATTCCGATCAAGGTCAGAGAACTAATGGAAAATGACAAGGCGGCTAAACCATCTGCAGAGGAAGAAACACACTGTTAAAATGTACATTTATAGTATCCAAATGTCCATATTCAACAAATCAATATAAAAATTGGGTTTCTAATACATTCTGAGGTAATAAACCCAATATGTATGACCTCGTCCTTCAAGTGCTAATCCAAGTGGAGAAGGGATCTTTTAAAGGGCTCTTCACAAATTAATTCGTAAAAGATCTTTCAGACTAAGATTTTCTTTCCTTCACCTCTTAAAATTAAAGAGGAAAATTACTGCCTAATTATTGAATGTAAAAAAACAATCAGCAAAATGCTCAAAAGGTGGCAAAAAAATTGCCTGGACTTTCTCAAAACTAAACTTCCTCTAAAACTAAAATGTTAAAGCATTTATTTCATTCTTTAACTTGAAATGAGCTAGCTTGTCCAGATGGCTGGGAAAAAAGGGCAAACAAACAGAGAACAGATTCAAATATAACACCCAAACAGGGATACTACGATAACAAGTTAGACTTCGGTAATTATTTAAAGGAAGGCCAGTGAGCGAGGGGCAGGGGTGACACTCCGAAATAAATATACCAGATCACACAATGAAATATAATGCCAGTTTAAATATTCTTAAATAGGAGTAACACTAATTTTTCTAGCTTTAATACAGGTCCTATTGGACTGTGTTGATCTAGTTTAAATGCAGGTCCTGTAGAACCAAAGACTTTTTTTTTTGGTGAGGAAGATCAGCCCTGGGCTAACATCTGTTGCCAATCCTCCTCTTTTTGCTGAGGAAGATTGGCCCTGGGCTAACATCTGTGCCCATCTTCCTCTGCTTTTTTTCATATGTGGGACACCTACCACAGCATGGCTTGATAAGCAGTGAGTAGGTCCGTGCCCACGATCTGAACCTGCGAACCCCAGACCACCGAAGCAGAGTGCACAAACTTAACCACTATGCCACCAGGCTGGCCCCCACAGACAATTTTTGATTAATTTAATGTATCAATATTAATCTTTTCATAAATAAAAATAAAACTAGAATGACCTATCTCCTTAAACCCACATTGCAGTTTATAAGACACCTGAAGAGAGCACATTATTAATAAATTTACAAACTATGGAAGGCAAATTTTTAAGCCTTAATTTTTCAAAACTACAATACTATATTTTATCAAATCAAAGACACTGATGCTGTTACTTTCTTGATTACTAGAAGTATCAACAGAAGGTGTTCATACAACTAGGAGAGGTCTGGCATTTGGCTGATTGCAATTTCAAGGTACCAACACATATAAAATACATCCTGAAATCAGAGATATAAAAATGTGAAAAAATGTGCATCTTAGAATAAAATGGAGTATTACACCAACATATTTGGCGACTCAAAAAAGTTACTACTACTAATGGTGATAGGCAGAATGTATTGTAGGAAATGGTGTTTAAGATTTGAGGGTAAAAACAAATGTTAAGACTAAAGAGAATGAGATCATAGAAATCAGAATAACGCTACTTATATTAATCACTGATTCAAGTTACACTAATACTCAAAGACTAGCATAACTTATAGAATAATGTTTAGGTCAGAAGAGCAGTTACTCAAGAGACCTGAAGGAGTCAACTGCAAGAAAAGAAGCAATTTATTTCTCAGCAATAGGATCAGGTGCATAAATCCTGACAATTCAGTACTAGTAGATGCCAAGCCTGCCATCCTTATTCTTGCTGGTATCAGCAAGATATTAACGGACTACAATTTACAAGATGAAATCTTAAGTGGAAAGCAAGAAAATTAAGAAGTTGTACACCAAAGACTCCAAGACTTAATTTAATAATCATTTTAATATTGTATCTGGACAAAGAGAAAGAATGCTGATCAAAGAATGTACAGTACCTATTAAAAAGAATAAATATAAAAGCAATAAAAATTTTCAACATAATATTTATAGAGTAAGTATTCTAAGTTTCTTTGAAAATAAAGTCACTATGTTCAAATACACATGAAATTCTGAGTAATAAGCTACACATTCTTATTTGATAACAGTTTCTAATGCCAAGTGTATTTTACAGTGGGAAGCAACTTTCTTAAAACCTAACCTCCTGAACCTGCCTATTTTTTTTCCTCTAAAAACCAAGGTCATGTTGATAAAGTCAAGGAAAACTTCTGGAAAGGCAAGTCCAAATGTTTTGGTGAGGTAAATTTATAATATTTTCATTCACATGAAACCTCTCTAATTTATACTCCACATAAAAGATGACTTAATCATGATCAAACAACAATATAGGGTTCTCTTAGTTAAAACTTAAAAATAAAAACCAACTGGCAGCATAGCGGTTAAAGTTCAGCACACTCTGCTTCGGCAGCCCAGGTTTGCCGGTTCGGATCCCAGGTGCAGACCTACAATGGCTCATCAGCCATGCTGTGGAGGCGACCCACATATAAAATGGAGGAAGACGGGCACAGATGTTACCTCAGGGCCAATCTTCCTCGAGCAAAAAGAGGCAGATTGGCAACAGGTGTTAGCTCAGGGCCACTCTTCCTCACCAAAAACAACAACAATATAGCCAGCATATTTCTTTAACATATTATTCTATATTATCCTAAGTGAATTAAAGGCCACAGAGAAATTATAAAACCTTTGCTGCTAAAGTACTTTGAAACTCATATTTTCTTTTCAACATAGTGATGTTATGAAGAAGTCAGGAGACTAGCCACATAATAGCTCGATGGCTAGGACAACACAAAACTCCTAAGTTGTCTAGCACACTTTTAAGAACAGGTTAAAAGAACTGTGCAGTCAAATTCTTGACAATGTAAAAAGAGACTATTTCTCAAAGAAGTCCCAAGGGTCATGAAATATGAACTATTATGGATGATTTTTTTTAAAAAACTACTTACGACTACTTCCAAGTTCTTCAAACAGGAACTTCACTTTTTCCCACTCTGTAGAATTTTTGTTATTGGGAACATTCAATGGAACAAAAGCACTACAAAGGAGAAAATAACTCTGTTTAATGGTTTTAAAAATAAAAGGCCGAATAAAAGTAAATGGCCTGAAACTCAATTTTTAGTAATTTTTTTAAACAAAGGTCAACGCCCCCTTCACCCCAAAGAATTAGCAAATCAAATCTGCACCACGTACAGAGGGCTGTGAGAAGTTTCTTACCTATGTATATACTATATCCAAATTCGTTTTAATAGTTTTAGTACTGCATTTAGTATAGTTTCCTTTGTAATCCTATGGATTTTATTTTTTGCATTTAAAAATATTTTGAGAAGGAGTCATAGGCTAAAGGTGGTCAAAAAGGTCCATGGCACAAAAAAGGTTAAGAATCTCTGTTAAATCAGGAGAAAAAAATATAAATAATATGTAATGATTTCAATATATTTATAGACATATAAAAGAAGGAACAGGAAATATACCAGAATAAACAGTAAATATCTCACTGTGGGATTAGGGGTGATTTTTACTTGCTTAGTATTTTTCTATACCTTTCAAGATTCTACAAACTATACATAATGAAAGTAGTTTCTATTTATTTTTCAATCCACAGCTGAAGGGGGACCATGGAAATAACAAAGATAGCTAGCTTCCTAGGACTTGTTCTAGGAGCTTAGACAGGGAGGGAGGAAGGATGGAAAGGAAGGAAGAAGGTAGACAGATAGTCACTTTATCATCTAGCTCAGAAACAAGACAAGAGATTCAGGTCACAGGCTGGGTATCCCTTAGGTTGTAATGTGGAGGACCAAACATGAGTGTAAGAAGTAACTCGAATACTACCTCCTTTCCAACCTAATTTTAATTGTAAGCAAAGCAGTAAGATCTGCCCTCTTTTGTAAACAGGAAATAATGAATTCAACAATATATTAAGGTATCTGCTCTGATAATGTATGCATGTAAAACAAAGTAATCACTCTAATTTGTTTTTATTTTAAGAACCTTTACTCCTTGGTACTAGTGATACTTTTTATTCTTATAAAAAGATAATGATGAGAGCATGTCAGGAGGTTATTTAAATTTCTAACTTCTTGCACTGACATCAGTTCACTACGTTCTTTTTAATCTTGGAGACACTTCTCATCAATTTTAGAGAGAAAAGTGATTAGTCACAGGAACAGAGCAACAAATGTAAACAGTTCATTAGTTGTTGCCCTGGCTGTAAAATCAAAAACAATTAAATAAAAGCCATAAGATGGAATCAAAAAATAAATAACTCTTTCATATTACATTTCTACAATGATATTAACTTATTAGCATTTGAACAAAACTATAAACCAAGCAAGAAAAGAACTACCTACATAAAATCCCTCTATTTTATTTGGCCAGAAGTTTTTCCAGGTATATATATTTATATTTTGAAAAGCATATTTTGAACTTGTTGGGAATAACCAATTCTGTGAGTATGGGGAAAAACTTATACAAAATATCATCTATAGTACTATTAAAATAGAAATATGTATTACAAATAGCTAAAAATAGCACCCATACCTAGAATATTCGGTATCTATCTCAGTTTTAAGTAATCAAGTTTCTGTCCCGTGTTGGAGGAAAATTGACTCTTGCTCTTGATGACACTTTCACATTCAAACTCCTGAGCAGAGCTCTCAAGCAGTTCAAATATTTATCAAAGAGTAACACCAGAGGAAACTTTATATCACCAAAAAACATTTTTTTTAAAGGTTAAACGGCCCAAACTACTCTCAGAATGACTTCAGAATAATACTTCTTTGTTAGCACTTTCCCATTTTAGGTAGGAGCTACGGGGAGTAATAAAAGCCCAAACCCAAAGCAGGTTCCTCGGCTACCCTCTCACCAGGACTGTATAATCTAAGAAACAGATGTAAAATATTTTCACATAAACTAAGAGAAACATCCATAAGCAGAACTCAAAAGTTACAACTAAATACGTCAATATATCCTGAGCAAAGCTATTCAAAACATTTAACAACCAGTATGGCAAAGGCACTAACCGATCAGCACAGATGCTGGCCTTTCTTCTGGAAGACCCTGCTGAACCGGGCTGTACCCTGCCAACAGGCCTGGGGGGGCGGGGGTGGTAAGAAGACTCAGCAGCAGCTGACTGATATGGAAGCATTTCAACCTTCTAACAACCAGAAGGGGCAAACCGATATTCCCTGGCCAAACATCAGCCCTGCAGACGAAGATCTAACAAAGAGAAAGGACACCTCCTAAGAGACGCAAAGGCAGCTGAAGCCAGCTGAGTCTGGAAGACAGATACATGAGTTTTGGTGAGGAGGCAGCAGCTAACTAGATTATCCGGCATTCACTAAATGGTGATGATACTAAAGTAACCAAGAGTAAGAGTGTGATGAGATTTGGGGAGTAGAAAGGTACACATATTTTCTTAATCTGTCCCTCTCAGAAAAACGAATAGAGAGCGCCTCAGCTTTCAGACACACAACACGAGACCAAGATGGGAACCGGGGCTTTGTAAGATTACAAAGTTCCCTTATTCTCTTGAAAATAGGAAAACTGAAAAACTGCTTAGGAAAAAAATTTTATGCCCAATCTGATTTACTGAACTTGCTTAATACAGATTATCTCTTCAGGAAGAGACAAAGGAAAGGCTAACAAATTTCAGTAGGTATGAAATTGAAATGATGAATTCAGCAGAACTGAAAATAAGATTTTCCTACACTCAATCACCAAGTCATCTTTATCTTCCAAATAGCTTATCTTTGTCTTCCTTTCTGCTCTCTTTACCACTACTCTAGTTCAGACCCTCATCTCTCACCTGAACTATTACAATGGTTACCTAACTGGTCTCCCTAGCTACCATGTATATTGCACTTCTCCAACCCAAACTCCCAAATGCCCCTTTCAATGCATCCTTCCCTGCACTGCAACTCCTAAAACAAATGCACACATCTTTACTTTCAAGCGTTCACACTCACAACAAATATGTACACATCTTCACTGTCTGTTAATTACTCACAGGATAAAACTGAAAATTTCTTAAACATTATATACAAGACCCAGGGTCTACCCACCTGGCTCATGTCATGGCCTGTCACTGGCACACACAAACACTTGAAACATCACGTCATACTTTTTTTTTTACACTGAGGGGAGGAGGGTTTAAATTCACATTATACTTTTTATGTCATTCTTCACATACACCATGCTAACTTCAGTCTCTCATTTGCTGTATGTTATGGACTCAATTGTGTCCCCCCTCAAATCCATATGTTGAAGCCCTACCCAATGCGATGGTTTTGGGGTGTAGGGCCTTTAGGGGTGTAATTAAGGTTACATAAAGCCCTAAGTGTGAGGCCCTGATCTGCTGGGACTGGTGTCCTTGTAGGAAGAGACACCAGAGATGGCTCTCGCTCCCTGCTAGCACAGAGAAAAGGCCACGTGAGGACACAGTAGGAAGGCGGCCATCTACAAGCCAAGAAGAAAGCCCTCACCAGAAACCAAATCTGCTGACACCTTGATCATGGACTTCCAGCCTCCAGAACTATGAGAAAATAAGTGTCCACTGTTTAAGCTACCCAGTCTGTGGTATTTTGTTATGGCAGCCCAAGTAGAATAATACAGATTTTGGCTCCATGAAGTGAGTTGCTACTGTAACAAATACCCAAAAAGGTGGATGAGGCTTTAGAACTCAGTGACAGGCAGAGGCCAGAAGAGGTGCTTGCCAGAAAAAGCCTAGGTTGCTTTGAAGGGACTATTGATAAAAATACAGATGTTAAATGCAATTCTGGTGAGGGCTCAGAAAAGATGAGAGTTTCAGAGAAAGCCTCTGTCATCTTAGAGAATACATATATCATCATGAATAGAATACTGGCAGCAATATGGACACTAAAGGTCATTCGGGTGAGACCTCAGATGGAACTGAGGAACATGTCATCAGGAACTGGAAGAAAGGAGTTCCTTATTTTAAAGTGGTAGAGAACTCAGCTGAACTGTTCTGTAGTGTTTTATGGGAAGAACTTCAAGAGATGAAACTGGATATTTAGCTAAGGAGAATTCTAAGCAAGACGCTGAAGAAGCAGGTTGGTTTCTCCTTACTGTTTATAAGTAAAATCTGAGAGAAGGAAGATAAGTTGAAAGAACTGTTAAGCACAATGGAACCAGCTGCCCCATACTGCAAACAATGAGAAAGCACGTTCAAGATTAGTTATGGGTGGAAACCACAGATTTCATCAGCTGTCTCAGCAGGAGTGAGGAATAGAGATGAAATGGGACTAGCAGAGCACTACCAATTTGAACTAAAGGTAACAGAAGTGGAACAAAATAAAGGAAGACTATGATACTTCTGGGCTTCCACAGGATGGAAAGATAGAGTTACTTAGCTGAAAACATGCTTTATCCTTCAAGAAAAAGTAAGAATGTCCTCAAAGGCAATTCAGTTATCATCAGGGCTGCCACTCCCACCACAGGCACAGGGGGCAGGTCTGCTTCCTCCTCAATTTCAGAAGATGGGGTCCCCTCTTCAGTTTTAGCTGCCAAGCAGTTGCTGCAAAAAGCAGAGGACAGGACCTACATGCAGAACCAAGGGGCTGGGGGCAGGGCCACTGCCTAAGGCCATGATGGTGACCCTATTACCTACCCCTCAGTGGGCCTGGAGGGCAGAGAACCCAACCAAAGATGATCATTCTTGAGTCTTCAGATCTAATGAAATTTGTCATGCTAGGCTTTGGACTTGCTTGGGACCCATCACTCCTTTTTTCTTTCCAATTTCTCTCTTTTAGAATGGAAATGTCTATCCTTTGCCTGTCCCAGCACTGTATCTTGGAAGCACATAACTTGTCTGGTTTCACAGGTTCACTGCTGGAGAGGAATTTTGACTCAGGACAAATCGTACTCAAGTTATCATCCATACCTGATCTAGATAATATTTAGATGAGACTTTGGACTCAGAATTGATGCTGGATTAAGACTTTCAGGGCTGTTGGGATGGGATGAATGTGACTTTGCATGTGACAAGGACATAAATTTTGGGGAGCCAGAGAACAGAATGTTATGGACTGAATTTGTCCCCACAAAATTCATATGTTGAAGCCCTAACCCACAATGTGATGATATTTGGATACAAGACCTTTAGGGAGGTAATTAAGGTTAAATGAGGTCATATGGGTGGGACCCTACTCTGACGGAATTCCTGTCCTTATAAGAAGAGGAAGAGACACCAGAGAGCACTCTCTCCCCGACTGAGAGCACAGAGGAAAGATCACACAAGGACACAGTGAGAAGGCGGCTATCCACGAGGCAGGAAGAGATTTCTCACCAGAAACCCAACTTGCCAGCACGCTGATCATCAACTTCCAGCCTCTAGAACTGTGAGAAAATAAACGTCTGTTGTTTATGGCAGTCTGAAGAGACTAATACACTACACATGCTATTCATCTTTTTTCTTTATCTAGTCTGCTGATCAAATTCCATCCCTTCAAATTTCAATTCAAATATTACTTCCCCTTAGGTCTTCCCTGATTCTGCAAGGCTGAATTCCTACTGCAGGAGTAGGAACTTGCTACTTCACCATCCACAGCTGACATCCATCTCTTACTAGAGCACTTAAGCATTGTAACTCAAGTGATTTGTTTGCATCTCTCCCCTTCATGAACCTTGAGGACAGAGGCCACGACTCTCCATCTTTATCCCCAAGACCTCCACACGATCCAACACACAAGTACTCCAAAAATGTTAGCTACATGAATTAGTTAAACCTAGACCACATTTCTGCCATAAAATTATCTACCATTTTATCAGGAAAAAAATATATCACTTAACAAAAACTAGGAGTATGTCTCCTTCAAGAAAATTTCAGGAAATTCAGTTAATCATTTAACCTGAATGTGTACCTCATTCAGATTTTTACATATGGTAATGAGAAGAACACTACCCTGGATAACCAAAACACTACTAGTCGTTTTATTGACAAACTTCAGGCTTGTGAAATAGAGGAGTCCGTACTCTCCCCTATATTAGTGCCCTCGGCTGCACACTTCACCTCAAATATCAATGAGAACAGAGAGGCCAATCAGAGAGGATCTCTTATCACTTGCAAACCAAACCTATGGACCTACCTGCACCTCTTTTCATATTTATCCCTCTTATAACAGTGGAGGAAACATCCTTCCACCTTAATCAAAGCCTTCCACCTTTGTGGGTGCTTCTCACCTGTTATCCACCTGAGGGCCACCATGATCCCTTCAACTACAAAATGATCCCAGTACTGAGAAAGCCAGGAGGCAGCACAGGGAGTAATGTTCAGCAATCATTTGGCTTATCGCTCACAACTTACAAAGGATAAACTCATTTTCTCATTGGAGCTAGATACTGCTATCAGAAGAGCAGAGATGAAAATCTGAGTTTCCTAATGTCTGATCTAGTGGCGTAGTTAGTATCTCTTACTGATACCTACAAAACTTACCATGAACCAGATGGAGCTTCTGATACTGCCCCACCAAACCTGCTCCTCCTTCAGATTTTCCCTTCTCAGTAGAGGACAACTTCCCCCTTCCTGTGTAGTAAAGAATTTAGCCTTGCCCATAGAGAGGTCTGAATTTTGCCCAAGGTTCTGGGAGGGAATCTATATCGTAATTGATAACGGTGTCTTTGTTTAAGGCAGGAGCTTGCCATACCAGATCTTAGGGGTGGGCCAGAAAGACCAACCACATGAATTAGGGTGGGGGCTCTGGGTCACATGGCATCAGCTGACCTGGAGGCTGAGACAACCACGTGGGCCATCAATCAATCAGACACGCATACATAACAGGGTCCTAATAAAAACTCTAAGCACCAAGGCTCATGCGAGCCTCCCGGGTTGGCAATACTCTGCACATCCCTCAGTGCCAGCAGGGTAACACTCCTAAGGATGACAGAAGCTTCAATCTGGCATCCCCCCAGACTCTGTCCTTGGCATCTCTTATTTTGGTTGACTTTAACCTGTATTCTTTACCTAATAAATGGTAACCATGAATATAATCACTTTCAGTGAGTTCTGCGAGTCCTCCTAGCCAATTATCAAACCTGAGGGTGGTTTTAGGAACCCAAAGTTGCAGCTGGTGTGAAAGGTGAGAGTGTTCCTCAGACTTTGCAGGCTGGCTAACTCCAGGTACATCCTCAACTCCTCTCTCTCATACCCCACATATCTGACCTACCAGGAAATGCTGCTGGCTCTCTCTCCAAGATAGGCAGAATCAAATCATTACTGCTACCATCATGTCTTGCCTAGTTACTGCAATAGCTTCCTAACAGATCTTGTATGTCTACCCTTACCATCGTAAAGTCAAATCTGAAAACACCATCCAGAGATCCTTGTAAAACGTTAGCTCTGTCACTCAATGACAAAATTCCCTCTGACAGCTTCTCATCTCCCTCAGCATGAATGCCCAAGTCCTTACAATGGCCTATGCTGCCCTACTAACCCGACTATATCTCCCGCTCCTCTGGCCTTCGTTCACTCCACTCTGGCCACACTTGTTTCCTCAAGTTATCTCGAAGATGCCAGACACTCTGCTTCCCCAGGGCTTCTCACGTGCTCTTTTCTCTGACCAGAATGCTCTTCCCCCACATCTATTCACAGCTCCCTCACTTCCTTCAAATTCTTCTTAAATACTATCTTCTCAGCAGTGCCTGCCCTAAAAGGTCACACCCCCAACACAACCTATTTTCTGTTTATTTTCTCTCTGTGCCCCCTCCCCACTCCACCCCAAATGTAGACTCATGAGGAGGAGCCGTCTTTTCTCAACTGCTGTTTCACCAGCACTCTGTACAGTATCTGGAACATAACAGGCACACGATAAATAACTGGAAAATAAGTGAATGTTATGCTATTCACAACGGCTGAGCAAACTGTCACTTCTTGTTATTAGTCCATTTGCAAGGAACCGCTTGCTTCACTTCTAATATACTGCTTCTAAATAAAAAAATATCATCTAGAGAATCAGTTAAAGCTTATTAAAATTGTGCAAAATGTAAACTCTCTAAATGAGCACTGAGGGTGACTTGCCATGAAGAGAACCAGTAAATTTTAGAATAAACTTCAGGATCCTTTTTGTCCAGGACAAACATTCTGACCATCTGTGGTTTTCCGGATGGTTCTCGTCATCCTCTAAACCAGGAGTTGGCAAACTACTGACTGCCTGTGTGTAAATGAAGCTTTACTGGGACTCAGCCTTGTCCTTTTGCTTAGGTGTTGTCTATGACTGCTTTAGAACTACAAGAGCTGAGCTGAGTAGTTGCCACAGAGGCCACACAGACCTCTAATCTAAAATACTATCTATCCTTAAAGAAAAGTTTGCTGATCTCTGTTCTAGATGATTGAGGTTTACCGAAAAGGGACCTCCACATTAACAAAGCAAATTCTCATAACTAGATTTGGTTTTCTTTAAAAGTCCAAAAAAAAAAAAAAAAAGACTTCAAAAAATATATTCAATAGCTAAAATAAACAGCAAAACCACTAAAAAATGTCCTTTCGACAATGACTCTTTTTCATGTCACATCAAAGCAGGCAAAGGGAATTGGAAATATGCCTTGACTACAGAACATACACATTCTAAGAATTCCTAGAACTGCAAAGTTACTGACTAATTTTATTCCCATCACAAATTATATTCAACAAATGAAATTTTTTATTTATTGAAATTTCTGAGACCAAATTATAAACAGAAACTTTAAAAAACTTATTAGCAACTCATAGATATTTTAACATAAAAAACAAAAGAATCAAGACATATTTTAACAAGGATAAATGTCTTCCATTAACAAGGACAAATGTTTTCCAAAAAGAAAAATTTAAATGTATAAAAAAGTGTGCAAAATTTTATTAATGTTAGTATAAAAACTCAAAAAGAAGAATTAAGGAACTCATTGACAAAGATTAATTCAAAGATTTAAAGACTGATGCGTCAAATCTGAAGATGCGCAGACAAGGATTTTCACCAGTGTGTTGTTTATAAAAATGGAAAAACTAAAAACATCATAAATATCCAAGCAGTCATCACTAGAAAATCAAATAAATTGTTGTATCCTAAGAAGGAAATACAATACAGACAAAATTGATGGTCCTACATTTACTAATCTAAAGAGATGCCCACAATATGTCAACAAGTAGATTACCAAGAATAACATAAAATATAATCACATTTGTGTACAATTACAACACTGAGGGTGCATGTAGGGGGAGGGGCATTCTACACGTATCTGAACACATGTCTAGACAGAGCAACAGGATAAAAAGGTTAACTGTGGTTACTGCTTAGTGGTGATATAAAGAGTGGTCTGTTCTTTTTTTAGATTTTGTTTTTTCTTTCCTAAATTCTTCTGAATGAGTCTTTTTTATCATCATCATCATTGCTATTAAAATAATACTATTTCCATCTTCAGGGGGAAAAATCAAGACTTACCCGACTAAAAGAAGAAGTGCACAGATCACAGCAAACCCCACGGTATACTTGAAGGCTGTTTTAACTTGCTGGATGCCAAGGAAAAAAAAGCATACCATTCAGTAAGCCCTTTAAAGTAATAAGCTACTCTTGCTACAGTGTAACAGTACCATATCAAACATACATTTATATTGAACTGTGTAGTTTCCCTGGTTGAAAAAAAAAAATCTCAAAATTTAAAGAAAAATAATGTATATGCCACATCTTACACACCTTTGCAAACTACACTAGATTTTAAAATCTTTTCAATGGTTAGACTTTGTGAAAAACAGTACATCTAAAGCATAATTAACATGGAGCAATCAGAAGCTATAATGTCCCTATCTCAATTCACCAAAATGGGTCATTATAACAACTGTAATAAATATTTAATATACATATATATGTATATATGTACATATATATTTATATATATAAATCACGTACATTTATATAAACTATATAAACATGTTACGAAGCATATAACACACACATATGAAAATCTATAAAGCAAATACCCCGCCAGGGCTGTTCTAAGAAGGTCACATGTTCAGGTATTTAATTCTCATGACAATCGGAGAGGAGTGTTCTCACCCCCACTTTAGAGATGAGGAAGCTGAGGTCAAATAACCTGCCCTAAGTCACATACGTTGTGAGTGATGACATAAGCACTTCAAAGGAACTCAAGTCTTTCAAGTCTGTGCTTTGCTTGGTGCCCACAACGTAATCCAAATGTAAAGTACAACACAAAGCTGAACACTCTAAATCTGGATAGAAAAGTTAACCTCAAAGAAAAAGTTAAATCAGTGAGAAAACACATTAGCTGTCCTCTCAACCTAATGAAGTCTCTGAAAATCACCTTTTAAAATTTAAATTCATTACTATTTATATGATAAATTATTGTTCAAGAAGGAGTTAAGACAGTCTTTAGGAAAAACCCTGAAGAAAAGCTAATCAGGGTGTTAAGATCAACCAAAGGGCGGGGGCAGATGCAGGCTAGACGCGAGAGGAGCACGCACCTCGTTTCCTGTAACACTGAATCTGCAAGCAGCCACCTTACCTGATATACCCTGGGTTTTCAAACACAAAGTCACAGGGTATCCGCAAATAATAATTTTGAGTTTCTTCTTAAGTATTTACGCATCTTAGTTCTCTAACCAATTATACTGGTCAGCACTCTGGGAGTCATTTAAAGTATCGTTGCTGCACTTGCTCCTGACCTTAGTGCAAATGCTTTAAGGTTTCAAGCATGGTTAAGCACAAGCTGGCTTTTGACTGACTATATTTGCTTTTGCATTTAAATACAAAACATAAACAAGATATGCAACAAATTCCTGTAACTCAGTAAAAAGACACTCCTTTTATACTGCCTTTTTTTCCCCTAAATCAGAAAAAAAGAAGCTCAATTTTGGCAAATAGCTTTCAAATACAATTTCTTCTTTGACCTGTTAAATTACGATATATTAATAGATGTGCTGATTCTAAACCACCCATGCAATCGAGAAACAGGCCCAACTCAGTTATACTGTATCAATGTATTTTTAAGATACCCCTGAATTCTATTTGCCAATATTTCAGTTAAGATTTTTATACCAATACTTCAGTGACAGTGGTCTGCAGTTTTGGACCACCTGTGCTATATTTACCAGGTTTTGTATCAGTGTTATCCTGGGTTAGTTAGCAAGTGTTCCTTCTTCACACCCCAGAACAGGGGCACAAGCAGTGACCTCCTACTTTCCTGGGTCCAATCCCGCTCATTAAGTGCTGTCTCTAGCTCTTCTCATGCTCCAGGAGCAGAGCTGAGAGGGTAAGACAGAGACCACATGGCCTGCGAAGCCTCAAATATGGAATACCCGGCCTCTTACAGAAAAAAGTCTGCCCATCCCTGTCTGAAACAATAGTCACAAGTCACATGTGGCAGCTGAGCACTTGAAATACGGCTAGTTCAAAGTGGGATGTGCTCTAAGTGTAACATACACTCTAAATTTCAAAGACTTAGTGTGAAAAAGAAATATCTCATTAATAATATGTTTTGACTCTATTTAAAATGGTAATACGTGGGACATATTAAACACAATGTATCATTAAAAATAATTTAAACTGTTCCTTTTTACTTATTTTAATGTGGCTACTAGAAAATTTAAAATTTCACATGGCTCACATTATATTTCTATGACACAACACTGCTCTAGAATAAACTCAGAGTCATGTCATTCTTTGAAAAAAGAGGAGATAAACTTTTCCCCCCTAAATTGAGACCTCTAAAATAAAGATACTTACAGTACATTTACCAGTATCATCATCATCCTTTTCTTCATAATAGAAGTAGACAAAAGGGATCCAGAAGAACACACAGAATAATATAACAGAATATAAGGCTGTGGAAAGAAATAATAAACTGCATTCTACTAAATACATATGAACTTAATAATTGTTTATACACGTGTGTGTATTTATACATATATATTCACATACCAAATTCCACCCCCCATCTGATCCCTATACCCATAATTCTATGTGTATACATAATATCCAAATCAGCCTTTTCTGACCCCTGTCCCAAGAAATCAATAGCACTATCAGATAACCAATCATAATTCAAGTTAACTCTGGGGCCATTCTTAGCAATAATAACGATATGAACTGTGTCAGTAACAAGCCTGGTGGCTAACATCCGAGTTCTTACCACATAGTCACCACAGAGCTGAGACCTACCTGTGAACTACCTCATTTAAACTAACTTGAACTTCTGTACTCCTTCCGACTTACAATCGAGCACAGTTGACACAGGATTTGCCAGTCACTCAAGTGAAAGAAAACAGCTGTAACTGATACTGTCCTTTTGATACAAATAATTGCCCCAATCTAAGTTTAAGATATGGAGTGCTATGAAACTGATCTTATACAAATCAAGATAGAGAAAAGGTAAGAAGAACAGTAAAACAGTACAATTAGATTCAAAGTTAACCAGTAGGAATTAGTATTTATCTACTTTAAAATAATGCTAGATTTGAGATACTTTCAACCAGTAGTTAATCAAAATATTTCTTTTAATTCAGTATAGAACTTAAAATTTGAACAGCCAAAGATATAGCATATTTAACAATAAAAACAGCATAAGCAACTTTTCGAGACTTAACAAAGCTACCTAAGAAACTTGCTTTAAAATACTCTGTGTATTTACATTTATTTGCATATACATAAGCTCATGGAAAATAACATATAAATATATAACTATATAAAGCAATCACAGGATGATAATTACTATACTCCTTTGTAAACAAAAGCATTTGTTAGTAATGTATAATAAAACTTCAATCACTCATTCTGTTGGAAGGAATGATTATATGAGTTACGGAATTTTTAAACATAATCTTAATACTTGCTGGCACTATCTCATTTATCTAGAGGCCACTTATAAAACAGCCCCCACTAAATGCAACATAGCTAAAAAAACTCAGAGGAAACAGGGCCCTAAATAACCAATAGAAAGGTCAGAGGTAATTTACGCTGAGCAATCACAAAATGACTGTCAGCATACTGAATTTTGGCACTACAGATATTTAGTGAAGTTTAGGGAGTCTTTTAATATTATGAGAAGCTAATAATGATGGTAAATCTTTAAGGATAATGAATATTGGTGTTTCTACTACAAAGCAGAGAGTAGTTAGTTTTAATATTTCTATTACAAATCTAAGAACCAATGGAAATAAACATAAATTCACAACAGTAACCAAAATAAGTATTCAAACAGCTTTTAAAAAATAAACATAAAAGGACAGGACTAGAAATCACCCTAATATCATATCAATATTAGATTAAAATAATCAAATAATGTGGAAAGAACAGGAAAAGCCCTGAATTAGCACAACAGCCTTTCAGAGGGCTGACATCCACATGCCAAAATGTTCATAAGCTGACAGATGCAGTAAGGTCTGGCCTCCACCTCAGCATGTGTCCACTACTTGGTGGCCCTGGCCTTTAGAAAGCCAAAGAGCCCAATGACTATTTCATAAACATTCCTGGTATTCCTGAACTTGCGTGATCGATGATCTTGTAACTGCATAAGTTACTATCACTTCAATTAGCACAGCAAGGTATAAAATTAATTCCTATAACTCAATAAAACACAAATAGCCCATTTTTAAAATGGACAAAAGACAGACACTTCACCATAGGAGATACACAAAATGGCCAATAAGCACATTTAAAAAGGTGGCCCTTGTCATCAGCCATCAGGAAGACGCAAACTAAACCACAAAGCAACACTACAGACTAGTCCACTAGAATGGCTAAAATCAAACCAACACCACCAAGTGTTATCAAGAATGCAACCAACTGACATTCTGTACCTCGCAGGAGGGAGTGTAAAACGGCACAACACTGTAGAAGACTGTTCAGTAGCTTCTCACCAAGTTACACAAGCACCCACCACACGACCCGACAATTCCATCCCTCTGGCAGCGAAGACAGCAACACATGCCAAGTGTTTCTGCTAGAGGAGCCTGCTGCCACACCGCAGCCAGGGCTGTTGCTGGGGACCCAGGATACAGGCACCTCTGCCTGAGTGACCAGCTACGACAGACGCCAAGAAGGAAAGCAGTGTTCCCCACAGACAATCTGAGCACGCTGGTACTGCATGGTTCCACAGCCGGCTGTACAGAACCATCTTATCAGTTCGCGACATAAGGAACACCCAGGGCTGGGTTCCCAGGAGTTGGTCAAGAATCAGCCATACAAGCAGGCCCTCCTGAAGACGTGTGAGAGCTGGGCAACATGAGGTCGGCTGCGTTAACATTTCCACAAGAATGTTCACAGCAGCATCACTCACTGTGATAAAAAACTGGAAATGATCCAAATGTCCATCAACAGGCAAATGGATAAGCAAACTGAGGGGGTACTCACAGAAAAGCCTACCACACAGCAATAAAAAAGAATTAACTATGCATACACGAGACAAGGATGAATCTCACAGACCTTTGCTGAATAAAACAAGCCCAGACAAAGAGTACATTTTCTATGACTGAACTTAAGGAAGTTCTAGAACTGGCAAAGCTAGTCTATGATGACAGGATTGGAAAAAAATGGTTGGGGCAACTACTGACTATAAACATGGGAGGGTGACGGCAAGCAGCACTCTCACACGTTAGGTAGGAATGTCTAGAAAAAGACAGCTTCTAGGAATCAACACCTGGAGGAGGGAAGCAGGGGACAGACACAACTCTAGAGCGACTGTACAGCAGCCCTCGGTGGCCTGTGACTCAGAGCAGGTGGAGAACAGCTGCTCTAAACCTGTTTCCCTGACGCCACACTCTGGATCTGCTGGTCACCTGACTGTTCTTTCTCAGTGTCCTTCATAAAGACTTCTTCCTTTAGCCCATAAATGTTAAACTGTAAAGCTGGAATTAATATTTTTATGTGTTTCGGATTGGTTTTAATGTCAAGTTGGGCTTATATACCTGTAAATGAAAAAAAAAAAATCGTTGCTACCACTATGACGAAACAGCTTCTTTTAAAGTTCTCCTTCAAATTGACGATAATTTTCCTTTGAAAAGAGCTAACCCCGACAGTGACAGCACTCTCATATCCTGACGTCTTTATAAATTATGCTCTTATTTGTAAATGTTTTTGTTAAAAGATTGCTACTAGCAAGTAAAAGATAAACTATTTGGTTTAATAGTCCCACTAACATCAAAGAAAACATGCTAAGAAAAATTTTAAAACCTTGTGTCCACAAAAATTGGCAAAAATTAAACTCATAAAACAAATTCTTTCTTTAAAACAACTTATCAAGAACTAGCAAAAACAAGTGAACAGAGAGCCATCAACTCTTAAAAGGCCAGAGACAAAATTACATGATAATTCTTATGATTTTTTAATATACACAAAGCCAGTCTACCTTTTAAAAAGTGTGTATCATTAAATTATAATTCAAATGAAAATTAACTTGAATACATTAGGCTTTTGAATTTTAGACATTCTTTATTCCTCTCAACTACCAATGAAAACACTAAAAAAAAGAATAACGTAGTCAATATTGTGATCGTGTAATCAATCATTACAAAGCTTTCTGTTTCAGAGGGTCAAAGTATAAAGATATTCTGGGAACTCTAAAAGCCTTCTAAAATTATCCCATTTACCCAGCTGAAGAAATCTGGGGTCAAGACTGCTAGTTGCACATCCAATAACCATTTTCCTTTTGGCTGGCATTCCCCTCTTCCTGACTAAAATGGACACATGATAGCTTAAACTCGAGCCACCATTTTGGACTCTGTGGTGACATTAAGATGGAAATCACATACTAAGGTTGGAGAGCAGAGAAGAAATGAGCTTAGGACCCTCATGATGCCATGACACTGCCACACCAGCCCTGGACAGCCTATTTCCAGACTTATTTTGTGAGACTGAAACCACTACACTATTTAAAGCATGTATTTCCAATCTGTTAATAGCAGCCAGGAGTAATTCCTGAAACAAAATTTGGTACGAGAAATGGACGAACCCAAACATTCCCTCCTGAGCTATCCTGAGCCCTTGGTGGTCCTGCCTATGAGGGGTGAATGTAACAGATCTCAATTAACTTTTGCCACTGAACATGGTAGCATCACGAGGTGCCCAGAATCCCCTGGGTTCAAGATATACTTCTCTTTGCCTTCACTGTGGAGCGGCAACCCTAAACATCAGCATCAACACTCCAAGGGATATGGTAACTATTACTGCCCATGTAGTCAACGGAATAAGGAGACCCAAACAGCCAAGTGGAAATCACACCTCCTAATTCAATGACACTATTGTTCCATCCTTGCTGGAAGCACTCCCCTACAGCTCCATGAAGAATTCTAAACCAGCAGAGCTCAGCCGCAAGGGAAGAAGAGAAAGTGCTGTGAGTAGTACATTAGGAATAACTGTACAAACCGCCATGCTCACTCTATCCCTCAGTTGTCAGTAACACGTACACAGATCACGGGAGAAAGAGAACCATACAGTGCTCACTTCTCCCCTCAGTTATCAGTAACATATACACAGATCACGGGAGAAAGAGAACCATACAGTGCTCACTTCTACCCCTCAGTTGTCAGTGACATGGACACACATTATGGGAAAAGAGGACCATACGGTGCTCACTTCTACCCCTCAGTTATCAGTAATATGGACACAGATTACGAGAGAAAGTGGACCACACAGTGCTCACTGACCCAGAGCATTCTCTAAAATACAGAGACAGCACTTCTCAATTCATTTTATGAAGCTAGCAGAGTCTTGATACTCATACCTGACAAAAATAATAAAAGAAAATTACAGGCCAGTCTCACCTCTGAATCAAGTTTTCAAAGAATCCTAAACAAGATAGCAGCAAATCTAATGCAGCAAAAGATATAAAAACAAATCAAAAAAGCCACCGTCATGATCAATCTGGGTTTATCCTAGGAATGCAAAGTTGGTTTAAGAATAATCTATCCATGTAGTACATCACCTGAAAGAATTAAAAAAAGAAAAAAACCTCACATGATTATCTCCCCTGATAAAATGTATCAATTCAACAGACATCTACTGCGTATGTTCCAGGCACCACTCTAAGGGTCGTAAACACAGCTAAATCAGCACTCGGGAGTCCCCACACTCGCAAGGCTTAATTCTAGCAGGAAAAGATCTAACATTCAGAATCACTGTATGAACTACACAGAGTACGTAGAAAAATTTCTTAAATCAGTAAAAAAAAAGCACAAACAACCCAACCAAAAAAGTCACTTCAAGCAAAAAACTGAAAAAGCCAATAAACTGAAAAAGACATGCAACTTCATTTCCAAATAAGTGAAATGCAGATTAGTGAACTATCGTTTCACACTTGCCAGACTGGCCAAAACTAAAAACACCTGGCAATATCAAAGTGCAGAATGCAGAGCAACTAGCAGCCTCATATTCTTCTGAGGAAGTTAAATTGGTACACACACTTAGAAAAATAATTTGCCATTATGAAGAATGCTGAAGATGCACATAACTTATGATTCATCAACTCTATGTATGTATTTTGCACATATGCAACAGGAAATGTGCACACACATGTTCATCGCACAATTTTTAACTGCAAAATATCCAAACGTCCAGACTGATTAACACATGGTGTAACCACACACAAGGAAAATAAACCACACTTCATGCAATAACATGTATGAATCTCAGGAACACATGGTCAAATGAAAACAAGAAGTAATTTCATATAAAGTTCAAAAAAATGTAAAGTTAATAAGGATACAGCATGGTAAAACTGTAAGAAAAGGAAGACGACATGTAGCATGACGGTTAACTTCTAGGGAGAGGGGAAGAGATGGCATCGGGGAAAGGCACAGGGACTTCGACTTCATACCTCACACGCTTCATAAGTATCTTGCAAGTATAAAAGTACCGTATGTTGAGTAAACGTCAAAGCTGTCAATATTTGCAAGACTGCTGTGCTAGGCAGCCTCTAAAACAGCTCCTGATGACCCCACACCTCAACAGTCCTGCCCCTGTGCAATCCCCTTCCGGAGCACGCACCAGACGGTGACTCACTGCTGATGAAAACAGCATGACAAAAGTGGTGGGAGGTCACTTGCCAGATTAGTTACTGAGAGACTGGCTCCCATGCGGCTCACTCTGAGATCTCACCTGCCACGCTGTGAACTGTCCTACGGGAGGTCCACGTGGCAAGAAGCTGACGTGGCTGGCCACAGATAACGAAGACCTGAGGCCTGTCTATACCCCTGTGAGGGAGCTTGGGAGCCAGCTCTCCCCCCAGTGAAGCCTTGAGGTGACTGCACACACCCAGCACACACCATCACAGCCTTGTGAGCAGGAAACCTGAACTGAGGGCCCAGCTAAGCTGCATCTGGATTCCTGACCCACAGACACACTGTTTGCTGTGTGAAACTGCTCATCTTACACAATAAAGAGTACCCGCAGACAGCACAACAGTGATTCAAACGTTCCGGTGCAGGACCTGACAGGACACTGTCACATGCCACATAAGGACGTTTTGGTCAACAACAGACCACAGATATGACAGTGGTCCCATAGCACCATCAGCCTCGGTGTGTGGTAGGCTGTACTATATTAGGTGTAAGTACACCCTGTGATGCTGGCACAACGATGAAATCGCCTAACGACACATTTCTCAGAACATATCCCTGTTGTTAAGCAATACATGACTGTACAACTTGGAGAATAAAATCCTTTACAGAGTTTAACTTAGAAGAACAGTCATGTCCCTGAAGGATTCTTTTGGTGGTTTGTTTCCTTTCTCTGTGGTATTTATTCCAAAGTTTACACCACAATGCCATTTTTATAAGAAATTGTTATTGGTCAGAAAAAAATCTAAGCAATTTATGGTGTAACTCACAACTGTGTAGCAATTAATGATGACTAAAGTGTTCACTCCAAAGCTACACAGAAACATTAGCTAAAATAACAGTAAGCAGAAAAGACACAAAGCAGATCAGCGCTCCAAAGTGACTACTGGAGGCCGTGCTGTGTGGCACACAGAGAACCACACTCCAACTTATAAACCACAGCACTTCATAATGTGTCAGCCTCACTTTCTCTCCATCTGTAAATCAGGGTAAGATTCCAACTGCAGAAAATAAAAACAAAACATAAAAATACAAGCGTCTTAAAGTTTTAAGTCACGGAAATAGCAATTACCCTTTACTGCCTGCCTGTCATACCCAGCACGGTGTGATTCTCCTGACTTACATTTGCTCATTCAGTATTTCTTCCCAACAACTCTGTCATAAAATTCACACGTCACAAAATGCCCAAATTGTACGTGTCTGACTCAATGATTTTTTAGTAAACTTACACAGCTGGGTCACCATCACGTAATCCAGTTTTAGAATATTTCCATTCCCCCAGACAAGCTGCCTCGTGCCAGTCTGCAATCAATCCCGACCCAAACCCCCAACTTGAGGCAACCACTGACTAGCTTCCCGTCTCTAAAGATTTGCCTTTTCTGGACATTTCACACACATGGAATTACACAAGATGCAGTCTTTTGCATCTGGCTTCTTTCACTAAGCACAGGGACTGGGAAATTTTTTCTGTAAAGGGTCAGATAATATTCAGCTTTGCAGCCTGAACATCTCTGTCATAACTACTCAACTCTGCTGTCACAGCAGGAAAGTCATCATAGACAACAGGTCAACACACACGTGTAGCTGGACTGAGACTGGGCCCGTGGACCACGCCATAACCTGCTGATCCCTGACTCAGACCGCTGTGTACTCCACTGTACAATGTTACTGTGTAACATTCTAGTTACACATTCGCCAGCTGTCAGATATTTGGATTCTTTCCAGTTTTGTGCTATTACAAAAAAAGCTGCTGTGACATTTGCATACACATCTTCCTGTAGACATTGTACTCATTTCTCCTGAGTAATTGCTGGACCATACAGTAAATTTAACTTTTAAGAAAGCTGAAAACTGCTTTCCAAAGCAACCGCACCGCCTTACATTGCCAACAGCAGCACATGAACATTCCAGCTTCCCTCTGTCAATACTAGGATATTGTCTGTGATTTTTACTATAGACTGTTATGGGCCAAATGTTTGTTCCCCCAAAATTCGTACGTGAAGTCCTAACCCCCAATGTGATGGCACTGGGTTTAGATGAAGTCATGATAGTGGGATCCCAATAATGCGATCAGGGTCCTTAGAAGAAAAGGAAGACAGCCCAGCTCTCTCGCTCTCTCTCTCTCTCTCTCTCTCTGTCTATTCAAATATTTTGCTCATTTTTAATTAAGTTATTTGTGTAATTAATGACTGGTAAGAACTGTTTATATATTCTGAATACAAGCCATTTATAAATGATTTGCAAATACTTTCTCCCTGTCTGTGACTTACCTTCATTTTTTTAACTTGTGTCTTTTCAAGGACAAAGTTTTTCATTTTTATGAAATAGAATTTATCAAGGTTTCCCTTACCAATAACGCTTTTGGTGTCATATCTAAGAACTCTTTGTCTAACCCAACATAATGAAGATATGTCCTTTGATTTCTTCTGGAAGTTTTATACTTTCATAGTTAGGTACAGGATTGATTTCTTAGTTAATTTTTGTGTCCCATGTGAGAGAAGGCTCAGTGTCGTCGTTATTGTTGCATGTGGTTATCCAACTTACCCAACAACTTCTTAAACGAAGTGAATAAAAAGTGAATTGCCACAGCTGTTGAAAATCCATTGACTACAAATGTTTAAGGGTTTATTTCTGGTCTCTGAATTCTATGGCTCTATAAACCTATCAATCTGCAAAATCGCTGTCTTGTTTATTGTTTTATAGTAAGTTTTGAAATCCAACAGTGTAATTCTCTAATGTTATTCTTTTTCAAAATTGTTTTTGGCTACTCTAGATCCCTTGCATTTCCACATAAATTTTAGGATCAGCGTGTCAATTTCTTAAAAAGAAAAAAGAACTGTGGGTCAATTTGAGGGAAAATTGCCCTGCATCCTTACAATATTATGTCTTCCAATCCATTAACATGGAATGTCTCTTTATTTACTTAAATCTTCTTTAATTTCTATCAACAATTTTTTGTAGTTTTCAGTGTACAGTCCATGTGCCACATAATGACATTTCCGTCAACAACACACCACATACACAACAGTGGTCCCATAAGAATTTTACCACATAGCCTAGGTGTGTAGTAGGCTATAACATCTGGGTCTGTAAGTACATTCTGTGATGTTCACACAAGGATGAAATCACCTAACGAATGCATTTCTCAGAACATACCTCATTGTTAAGCGATGCATGACTGTATGAGTCTTACACTTCTATTGTTATATTTAATTCTCAGGTTTTATTTTCCTTTTGATGCTTTGTGAATGGAATTGCTTTCTTCATTTCATTTGAATTGTCTGTTTCCAATTTTCATACTGATCTTGCATCCTGTGACCCTGCTACACTTGTTTATTGGTCCTATTTGTCCTTACATAATTCCTTGAGATTTTCTACCTATAGGATCTCATGTCAGCTGAGAAAATAAGAGTCTTAATTCTTCCTCTCCACTTTGGATGCCTTTGTTTATTTGGATCTATTGCATTGGCCAGGTTGAAAAAGTTCCCTTCTGTAACTAGTTAGCTGAGAGTTTCCATCAGCAATGGATACTAGATTTTGTTAAATAGATGCTTTTTTCATATCTACTGAGGTGACCATCTCGTTTTTGTCCTTTATTCTATTAATATGGTATGTTACGTGAATTGATTTGGGGATATTAAACCAACTCTGCATTCTTGGGATGAATCCCACTTTGTCATGGTTTATGATACATGATGCTGGATTTAGTTTCCTGAAACTTTGTTAGGATTTTTGTGTCTACATTCATGAGGGATGTATAGTCTATAGACTCCTTTTCTTGTGATACGTTTGTCTGATTTTGGTACCAGGGTAATAATGGCCTCAAGAATGAGCTAGGAAGTGCTCCCTCCTCTATTTTCTAAAAGAGTTGGTAAAGGATTGGTATAATTTGTTTAAATAAATGATAGAATTCATCAGTGAAGAAATCTGGGTGTGGCGTTTTCTTTGTGGGAATATTTTAAATAACAAATTCAATTTCTTTACTTGCCATAGGGCTATTGCTTCATGAGTCAGGTTTGGTAATTTATGTCTTTCTAGGAATCTTTTTTTTTTTTTTTTGAGGAAGAGTGGCCCTGAGCTAACATCTGTTGCCAATCTTCCTCATTTTTTTTGCTTTTTTCCCCCCAAAGCCCCAGTAGATAGTTGCATGTCATAGTGGTGCATTCTTTTAGTTGCTGTATGTGGGACGCTGCCTGAGCATGGCTTGACAAGCGGTGCGTTGGTCCACGCCCAGGATCTGAACCAGAGAACCTCGCGCCGCCGAAGCAGAGCTTGCGAACTTAACCACTATGCCACCAGGCCGGCCCCCTTTCTAGGAATTTGTCCACTTCATCTGTCTAATTCATCAGCATAAAGTTCTTCATGATATTCCTTTATAATCCTTTTAATTTCTGCAAGGTTGATAATGTCCTCTCAGTCCCTACTTTGATAATTTGTCTTTCCTCTCTCTCCCTCCTCCCCCAACTCTCTCCCTTCCCCCTCTTCCTCCTCTCCCACCTTCCCCCTCCTTTTTCCCCAACCCTCCCTCTCTCCCCTCTCCCTTACAATCAAGCTAAAGATTTACCAATTTTATTATTTTTCAAAGAATCTACTTTTTGATTTTTCTCTATTGTTTTTTCTATTTCACTGATTTCTGTTCTAAACTTTCTTTTGCTTGCTTAGAGTTCAGTTTGCTTTTCTTCTTCTAGCTTCCTAAGGAAGAAGTTTTGACACGAGACTTCGTTTCTAACAGAGGAATTTAAAGCTGCAAATTATCCCCTAAGCACTGCTTTAGCTGCATCTCATAAATTTTGATATGTTGCATTTTTATTTTCATTCAATTCAAAACAAAGTTGGGGCGGAGGGCATATCTGGGGGGAAGTAACAGACCTAGTCCAAAATACTATCGACCACTGTCCTTACCAGTTTTTAACTATGAACATTTCTCAGACTATCATATACCTTTGGTTGATTTCCAAAGCAGTGAAGTTGTTCTCTTGTCAATTTTGTCTTGCTTTTTGGGGAGAGGCTATGCGAACCTTCTTACTTGGCCATGTGTAAAATCACACCCCTAGATCATTCAATCTTAACAACCCTTTGTCATTTACAGAACATTACGGAGTGAATGTTTGTGTCTCCCTAAGTTCATATGTTGAAATCTAATCCCCAATGTCCTGGTGTTTGAAGGTGGGGAAGTAATGAGGACATGAGAGTGGAGCCCTCATGAATGGGATTAGTGCTTAGAGGAAGAGACTAGAGACAGCTTGCTTTCTCTCTCTGCTCTCTGCCACGTGAGGATAAAGCAAAAAGGCCACCCCTGAAGCAGGTCCTCACCAGACACCAGATCTGTCAGCACCTTGATCTTAGACTTCCCAGCCTTCAGAACTGAGAGAACAAATGTCTGCCATTTAAGCCACCCAGTCTATAGTATTTTTGTTATAGTAGCCCAAACTGACTAAGACAGTAGTGAGAAGTGGTCAAATTCTGGATAATTTTGAAAAATCAAACACGAGAGAATTTTCTGCCATGTTTGATACAAAATGTGAAAAAATAGAGTCAAGGATGACTCCAAGGTTTTTGGACTGAGCAACTCTATCCTTCCAGTTGCTATTCACTGAAACAAGGACATTTATAGAGTATAATACATTGAGGATCAGTTGTTTCAGAAATGTTGAAGTTGAGATGTTTTTAACTTCTTGGTAGAAACTGTCATGTTGACAACTGGACACAGGAATACAAAGCTCAAGGGAGGGCTGCACGAAGGGGAGTTGGGCATCTAGATGGTAGTTAGGATTAAGCAGGAGTCTAAGATCACCAAGGGATTAACTGAGATAGAGAACAGGTCCAAGGATTGAACCCTGGGATACACAAACATTAAAGAGGTCAGGAAGAAGAGAAAGAACCAGCAAAGGCATTCAAAAGGCACAAGCAGGAGTGTAGGAAGGAGAATCAAGAGCACATGTCTCTCTCTCTCTCTCCCAGAGTATTCAGGAAGCTTCATGAGACAATGAGACAAATGAGCAGTTTGTTCAGAGACGTAATGCACAAAGCACACCAGCGCGGTAGGTCCAAACAAGCACTTGTGTTCCCAACATTTCCACTGGGAAACAAATTCTTAGGCCACTAAATCTCAAGGAATCATTAGATTATCTAGAGAATCTCTTCCGCAAACCTAACCAGAGACCACTTAGAAAACTCCCCCTATGATTAAGAACACATTCTTCTAAAGAGGAAGTGGGAAAGCAGAAGATAGGACACAACTGTATCTCACCAAAAACAACTTTACAGACCTGAATCAAAAAAACAAATCCCCAAAATTAGTCCCAGTCTTTCTAGGTTGTCTGGAAAGGTAATGAAATGTACTAGAGATGTTTTCAAAACAATAAGTGTCAAAAAGATACAAATTTGATGAGATGCTAGGTCAATTCTTTCAATACTAATTTTCCCATATCACTGCACTGAAAAGGTTTCTTTCTCTTGCTTTCTTAGGTGATTTGAATTAAGACAACAGCAGATAACAACTATTTGGCACTAATCACGTCTCATACTCCTAATACTATGAAGTAGGTCCTGCTTTACCCCCACGTCACAAGTGGAGGTCATAGAGAAGTTAAATGTCTTCCAGGTCCCATGGTACTGTTCTCACGTTGGACACTAGCAGGTTGTAAACCCTAAGTTCAGAATACATAGTAAAGACTCCAGGTACAATTTTTCAGCAATTAACCAATGGAGAGTGAGGAGAAACCTCCTAAAAATTCTCTTGGGTGCTCTAAAAGGTCTGGCATAGATATAGGAGTTTGAAAGCCTTGTTCTTATTCTTCCTTGGTTCTATAACTTATCTAAATATGCAGACACTTCTCCTGTTTTCACTAAAGAATTGCTTAATCACAAAAAAGTAAGAACTTATTAAATACCCAATAATCTGGAGTTGTTTGAATAAGAATATTCATACAATAGAAGACAATGCAGTAAATGTTTTTTTCTAATATACCTATACAAGATCTTCATAGCAGCAGTATTTGAAATAGCCAAAAACTGAACAACCCCACTGATCATGAATACTAGAATGGATAAACAAACTATGGTACAGTTTGGTATGGTATACAATGGAATATTATACAGCAATAAGAATCAACAAAGTACTGTTACCTGCAACAATACAGATGAGTCTAAAATATAATGCTGAGCACTAATGAAGCCAAACAGAAGACAATACACACTATATGAGCCAATTTATATCTACACAAAAACGACAGCCTGGGAACCAGTGTCAAGAGGAGAGTCTCTGGGAGGAAGTGACAGGACAACTAGAGAAGAGCTGAACACACAACAGCCTTGAATAATTCCTGCTTATGGTTTAGACTCTCTCCATTTCCACAACCCCTGCAAGTATGCAAAATCAAAACAAGAGGTTAGGAAAAAATGGTAAGTAAACTGTAAATTCACTTAAAAGAAATTAAAGAAAAGTAGATGGTGAAAGAATAAAAATTTCAAGAATGGTTAGAGAAAAAATTAGAATAAAGTAAACATTCACAATAAATTACAATAAATAAAAGGCAAGAATTTAAAGACAAAATCAAATTTGAAACATAAAAATAGAACTTAGATAAAAACATACATAAGACAGAAAAGCTCACATAATAGGCTCAGACATGAGATTAAACCAGAACTGAGAATTAAAAAGTCAGATAAGAGCAGTTCTTTAAAAGCAAATATTAAAGAAGGTTGAAGACACAAATCAATAAAAATATTCAAAAGGAAAAAAGGAATGAGTCCTTAATGTTTCAGGGCTGGGCACAATATCCTCAGATGTGGCGTCTCCTTCTGGGTACAGGGTCCCCGTGAGGATAGGGCAAAGGCAGGAATCAAAACTCCACCCCTCCTCCTTCAGTAAGCTCCGGGAGCAGCCTCTCAACTGCAGGCAGCTTCAGCTGAGGACTGTTAACAACCATCAACAGCTGGGGAGCGACCAGCGGGCAGGAGCCACCGTCAGCCTGACTCCTGCAAACTCTCCAGAAAAACACACCCAAGGCTCCATTAATGTAACAGATCTCAAAAACAGGGTTTGCAGACACCAGATTCGCAGAGATGCTTTCAGGGTATCCGCGACATGAATTCCTTTCATGATAACATTCAGATGGTGCTGCCTTCCACCAGCAGTCACCGTTCTTCACCATGAGCACTCACCTGCGGGCTTTCACTCAGGAAAGTTCCTTCTGAAGCAGTGATAGTTCTATTAGGTGCCCACCCTTGAGTACACACCTTTTTAATATTCCATGTGAGGGGAAGTACACACAAAGTGCAATTGTATGAAGCACTTGTGCTATTTCAGTCGTGAGCTACACTAGTCAGTTTTTTCAAAGAACACCATTTTTACTTGAAAGAACAAATGTGAATACACCACCCAGAGCCTTGCATCTTCCCATAAATACACTTTTCTCATGAGAACAGTGGGGATGCTAATGGAATACCAAAGTAAATCAGAATCCCTCTGGACGTAATCTAGAATCCGTGTTATTTAAAAGGTCCCCAGATGATCTGGGAAGCTGCCCTGGGGTTCAGTGCTGCTAAGCACCCCCACAGCTAACATCGCCGGAACCGTACATTAAAAGGCAGCTCACTTAACCGCAAGCAGATCCAGCTTAGGAAGTACGACCCACTTGGGCTATGCCACTCACTAGCAAGGCAATCTTTAATATCTCTAAATACCAATTTCTTCACCTGTAAAACGTAAAAAATACCTCCAAAAAATGACTTTCATGAAAATTAAATAAAATGTTGAATGTGAAAGTCTTGCATAGTTCCTGGCAAGGTTAGACAATGAAAATGTGTTGGTATGTTAGGAGAGATCACATGAACTCTAGAATCTCAGAGGGGATGGATAAAAATGGTGTTTTGAACTATCCGGAGGCCACATAGTCCTCAGGATCCAGGAGAAGACATCTAGCGGGCAGTCAGACAATATCTCTCATTTCTGGACAAACAGCTGGGCTTGAGGACAGTCACTATCTTAGAAGCTATGCAGTCCTTGAAGGCTCCCAGCTGTAGCTCCCCATCCGAGTCAAAGGTCTACTGGCCACAGCTAAGATGGTGTGGCCAACTTTATGACAACAATCACTAATATCATCAAATTAAATCTTCTTGCTTTGATTCCATCATCATCAAGAAATCTTCTATTCATATTTGGCTTCCCAAGAAAATTTCTTCCTTAGATCAGTGTCTCAACTATCCTATCCCAAGGTAGTTATATTTCTTACTACAACCCAAGTTCCACAGACAATCAAACCCTAATTCTTAACTGATCTATTGTTTGTAATGATTAACTTATGTCCCATGTATTTAAAATCATACTAGGGACACACTATCTTTGGGAGGATTGAGAAAAATACTAAAATCATTTCCTATAGGCTTAATTCTCTCCACAAAACCACGTGGAAGGGCTGCATGAACTAACATATCAGTTGAGAAGTCTTCGTCACCTTGGTTATAATGGTTTATTCCAGTAGCCTCTAGGTTCAATGATAAGATATGGTTCATGGACTTGAACTGCACCAAGATAAAAGCTGGCTTATCTTGTCACATGTTCTACAGCATAAACATAATTTGGTGTCAAATAGGAGAAAGGCCCCTTCTCCTAAAATTGTTTTTGAAGAACTGATTTATATCCTTCCAATAAATTTATATTGAAAAGACAACATTCTGCTTAAAATAGCACCATTTCAAAAGTTTTAATTTAATAGGTCAAATTTATATTTTGTAATATATATTTAATGTATTCATCAGAAATAATAAATTCTATATTAAAATACCATAAAAACAGTTCTAAAATCTACACCAAAGGGATAGAACTTCATGGGTCATGTAGATTTTAGACCAGGAGAAAAGGCAAAGGTTAGAGCCAAAGCAACTAAATTAAAATCCAATGAAACTCTTGAAAAACTTATCCCATCAACAGAAACTTCTGTAGATGTTTTTTCAGTTTCCAATTTAGTATTCTATTGAAATCTTATTCAACATCTTGATTTATTGCTGAAAAAAATGACATCCTTCTCCTAACTCAGCACTTAAAAGCACAAGTCCTATGTTTATTCAAGAGAAAATTTGGGAAACACTTAGGTGGTTATTACAAAGCTTTTATAATCCAACATTAGGGAAGCAAGAGAGTGAGGGAGGGAGGGATCAGTCAACCGTAACCCCTGGATTACACCAGCTCTGTACAGGACAATAAAGTTGATGCGACAAACTCCCCAATAGTACACTCTATTAGTGTCAATAGTTAGAAAAAATGTCTAGAAAACTGGGCATTTTAGAATGAAGAGTGCAAGTGGGAAATTGGTAATGGTAACAAAGGAAGAAACCTGAGGTTCAAAGTAACCCGACTGGACCTCCACAAAGAAGTGCGACAAGCAAACCTAGAATGAAGTACAGTCGCTTAAAAAAGTTTCAGGACTATCAGAATAAATGCTATTTTACTTATTCCTGGTGTTGAAACTGTAATCTCCAATGTGATAGCAAAATTGAAAGTGTATGTGTAGCTGTATTCCACATTTTGGTTAGCAGCCCATACAGGAAAAGATACCGAAAGATACTTACTATAGTAACCATACAGCACAGTGTCCTCAATCTGTCTGCTGACATTAGCATTAGCCCAGTCCTAGGATAAAAATGAAACAGTAGAAATACTAATGAAACAGCCATTTGCTTAACGATTGATTAAGTTTTCATATGAGCAAAAAATATTTATAAATCTATCAACCCCAACAATTATGGTCTATGCCTTCAAGAAGTGAGAGAGGGATAACTAAACAAATTTCCACAGGTAAATAATGAGATAAAGTGACAAAATACAGTAGTTCCCTTTTATCCTGTTTCACTTTCTGCAGTTTCAGTTACTCGTAGTCCAAAAATATTAAATGGAAAATTCCAGAAATAAACAATTCACCAGTTTTAAATTGCATGCCATTTGAGTTTCACCAGGACGTGAATCATCCCTTTGTCCAGAGGATCCACACTGTACACGCCACCATCCTTGAGTCACTTAGTAGCCGACTCGGTTATCAGATTGACTGTCCAGTATGACACTGCTTGTGTTCAAGTCACCCTTATTTTACTTAATAATGGCCCCAAAGCACAAGACTAGTGATGCTGGCCATTCAGATACGCCAAAGAGAAGCCATAAAGTGCTTCCTCTAAGTGAAAAGGTGGAAGTTCTCCACCTAATAAGAAAAAAAAATCATATGCTGAGGTTGCTAAGATCTACAGTAAGAATGAATCTTTTGTCTGTGAAATGGTGAAGAAAGAAGAAATTCATGCGAGTTTTGCTGTCTCACCTCAAACCGCAAAAGTTGCGGCCATGCTGTGTGATAAGTGCTTTGTGAGTGGAAGACAGGAACAAAAACGTGTTCCCACTGACAGCAACATACTGCACCAGAAAGCACTGAGCCTAAAGGAAGACTTCAGCAAGGGAGCCCCTGAAATGAGTGACAGCACGCCATTTACTGCAAGTGAGGGACAGTTACACAGATTCAGGAACAGGCTTGGACTAAGAAACCACATTCTCGTAATTTTATTACAATATACGGTTACAACTCTTCTATTTTATTACTAGTTGTTGCCACTCTCTTACTCTGCCTAACTTATAAATTAAACTCTATCATAGGTATGTATGTGTAGGAAAAAACATACTACACATAAATATAGGGTTTAGTATTATCCATGGTTTCAGGCATCCACTGCGGGTCCTGGAACATTCCCCACGGACAAGGGGGGACAGCTGTAGGTCTGCGGAAACACATTAGCAGGAGGCATCTAACTCGGCCTGAAGATCAGGGAGGGCTTCCCCAAACTCTACACTGAGACCTGAGGGAAGAGAGGTCGTTCTCACGGGAAAGGAGAAGAAACAGGAAGAAGGAAGGATGAGAGAAAGGAACATGGCAGAGTTTTAAAAACTGCAAGAAGCTAAATATAGGTTCACTACCGCTTCTGGAAAGGAGAGAGAAAAGGAGGTGAGGGAGGGAGGGGAAGGACACAGGTTTGAGGGACTTGTGAGCCATTCTGAACTTGTCCTAAGGGCAATGGAAAATGATGAATTTTTACGCAGAGTGACAATATGATTTGTATTCTAGAAAGAAGATATTTGAGCATAATATGCATTTATCAAAAATACCTAAAAGAATAGTCCATCTACACTCCTTTGCATTCATCCCACAGAATTATTCTTTAAATTAGTAATTTAAACTCAGTAATTTAACTTAGAAAATATAATTCAAACTAATCTTTTCAAATAAAAAAGTGTATTCTAATAAATCAGAACTGAGGTAAACAGCAAATCTTTTTGTCAAATACCCTAAATTTTACACATACGAAAAATTAAACCTGGAGAGTCTAAGTGACCAGTCATCGCTATTAAGAAGCAAGACTCATATTATCATCAGGTCAATTTTTTTCTATAAACACTTGAAAAGCTCAAGTCAGTATCATCACACTAAAAGGGCTCTTAAGGAAGGGTATCAACATTTAATTCTCCTAAAATAATTATGGTTTTTCTTTTCTTTTTTTTCCTTTTTCACCTATGAACACCTCTAGCAATGAACATCTATGAATTTCTTACTGACAAATGCCTAAAAGAAAAAAAATGTAGAAAATTCAAATTTAGCACTGCAAAAGCAAAACCCTGACACACGATGCACAATAAAACTAGTAATTTTCCAATAGCAATAAAAACTATAAGAAAAGTTAAGAATAGGCTAAACTAAAAATTCCTGTTAACTATATATAAAGAAAACTAAATTACAGAATATAAAAGAGATCTAGATAAATGGAAAGTCACATGTTTATACATGAAAAGATTGTAAATACCAAATCTCTCCAAATTAATCTATAAAAATTACACGTTGCCAATCAAAATCCCAATATAATAGAGGGGAGAATATTTTGACATGATGATTCTAACAGTCATCCGAAAAACACAGGCAAGAGCTAGGAAATTTTTGACAAAGACAGACAATGAGGAATTTACCCAATTGTAAGACTTTAATAATAAAAATCTACTATTACAGTAACCTTTTACTCACTTAAGTGGCAAAATTTAAAACATTAATAATATCCAGTAGCAGCAAATGTGGAGGAAAAGCCATCTCCTACACAGTAACAGCGAGAGAGGTAGTCTACGACCTAGACATTCTTTGTTGGAATCTATCCTAAAAAGAGTCACACAAATCAGGACAAATATCAATACACAGGTATGCTTTAAAGACAAGTAGGCCTGTCCAATAAATGTCCTCAAGAGCTCTTACCAGGCTGCCTGGCAACCAGCCAGACCAAATGGGGCCTCCCCTTCCCACACAGCAGGAAGAGCTGCACCCCATCACAATGACTCATGGGACCAAGGGACCAAAGTCTCTAGGTGGTCAGCAACTGGAATGTCCTAGCACTCCCTGAAGAGGTTGCATCTAAGCTCACACTACTTGGCACTCAAGTCCACAGTGAATATCCACCTGCAAGGCCACTCTGGTCCCTGCCCTCTAAGAAGAGAGGACAAAAGGAGGAGGCGCTCCCTCTGCCGAAGCTCTCGCTCCTGGGAAGGCTCGCCTCTCCGCAGAATGTCAAGTATGGAAGAGCCTGTGCGCTGGCTGACCACATCCCCACAATCTCCAGTCTGCACGAGGTAATGGTTAGTGATTTTTCACCCAAGAGCCTTTACCCAACAATACTCAGTGTAGCGTTGTTTAAAATATTAAAAAACAAAAACTGGGAGACAATCTCAATGCCCAGGGAGAAATGGTGAAATGTATTAACAATGAAATCTATGTAAACTGGCATATATGGATATCCATGAAGTACTTTTGAGTGAGGAGAAAGAGAACAAGCTGCAAACAATAGCTTTAAAGCACATAATCTTTGTCTAAAAAAACGTAATGAAAGAAACACGAAACACCGTACATACACAGAAAAATTGAAACAAAGTGTAGAGTGCTTGGTTCCTGGGAATGTGAAAGCACTGGGGAGAGTTCTGTGCAATGATCGGAAATGTTTTCATCAATGATTCCAGTATCCAAAGGAATACGCACATAATCAAAGCTTCAGCTCCTAACAGTTGTGTTTCTTTAGTGATTGTTTACATTTCAAAACAGAAGTTTAAAAAGATTTTTGAAACTTGAAGATCTTTTGAAACAGAGGATAATTACATCTATCCCTGTGCCAGCTCCCTACCAACTTCCAACACAATCTCACAGGTATCAATGTGCCCACTGAGAATCACTTAAAAGTTAAACTTTAAAACTGAACAAGACCCCAACCTCAGAAAAAAAAGTAGAAAGCATGAAGGTAATTTAAAGCCAAAGATTCATTGAAATTTAGTATCTTTTACCCTGCAAGGTTCTTTTGTTTAACCAAATCTTGTGGCAATAAGAGTATTACTGTTACTATTTTAAACCTAAAAATATGTGTAAAATATACAACATCACTCAAGCACTATCAGTGTATTTGGCTTTTATATACTGTGTTGCCTCCAAGGTATCTGATGTACTGTCAAAAGAGCTTAGTTTATGAAACCTTCCTTACTCTACACTTTGAGAATAAACGCCCTTGATATATTTTATAAACTGACTACTGCCTCCCAAAGTAGAGACCAAAAAGAACTTCAGTCATTGAAGACTCAAAGGAATGAGAGACAAGCAAGAACTAACACTAAATGAGAGACTATTAGAGAACATTTCAGAAGAAAGGAAAAGAATATAGATTTCACAGAACAAAGACGGAGTGGGTCATGTATGTGAAACTCCCTCTCCCATTCTTCAAGATGACTTTTCGAAATGCTCAGCCTAACCCAAAACTACACGTGACTCTCCTCGGATTCTACCTGATGACCTCACCTCAGACCAGCGGTTCTCACTCAGGAGGGATTTGTCCCCTAGGCGACATGTGACTGAGGACAGGGGTAGTGACCAGTATGCTACTGGCCTCTGGTGTGTAGAGGCAAGGACCTGCCAAACCTCTGCAGTGAACAGGTCAGCCCCCACAACCAAGAACTAACCAGCAAAAAATGTTAGTAGTCAAGAAACACTGACTTAGAAGTCTCTAAAATAATTTGAAGCGAAAAGATAGGAGCTCACCCAACTTACTACCAAATCTAAAACCTACCTTCATCTGTATTCAAAGGCTAGGCCTTCCTTCTGTCAAGGGCCCATAACCCCTATTTACGGCCAATCCTTTCACTCTGAGACCCTCAACCCCTATTTATGGCCAATCCTTTCACTGAGACCCTCAACCCCTTTGCTTTCTCAAAGACATTGCACCTGCAATGATATCCTCTCTCCCGGCTCAAAAATTTCTCCCACTCTACAGAATCCTCAGGTATACAAACTCCAGTAACTTCCATTAAACAACAAAGAGATACTCAAACAAAACACCTCCCCTAACCCCACTCCTACTGCCCTAGAGATCAAAACGTCCTGATAAGCTGTCAGCATTTCCTGTCACTACGTCCTCACCTCCCCATCCAGAGTTAACCCACTCCAACCTGAGCACCCCACTGCTCCACTGAAATTACTCTTCATGTTCTTTGGTCACCACTGGCCAATGCCAACAGTCCCCTCTCCACCCCTCACTACACCTGTCAACACCACTCGAAAAGCTAGTATTCTCTCTTCCTGAAACACATTCTCCTCCTGATTTCCATAAGACTCCCTCCTCTGTTTTCCTTCTTACTCTCAGGTCGCAGCCTCGCCCCTTCAGCTGGCCTCTATACAATGGAGCACTCCAATCTGTGGTCCAACGCCAAGCCTTCTCAGACCATTCAATCTCCCCGGCTACTACTCAGTCCATAGCTGATACCATCCAGGCACTGATGACTTCCTAACACTTCTCTCCAACCCTAAGCTCTCCCTGAAGCTTCTACTACCTACTTGGCACCTCCACTTGAACATATATGATAGGCACTTTGAAGGCAATTTGTCCAAAATACGGCTCTTTTAACATAACTTAAAAGTCATAAACAATCTGGCCCCAGCCTTCCTCTTGATCTCAGCTAGTACCAAAGCACAACCCCAACACCACACTTCAGCCAAACAGGCCAAACTCATCTCTGCCTCAGGGCTCCTATCTGCTGCTCCTTCTCCCTAAAGGCTCTCACCTGGCTGGCTCCTCCTCATTCAGGTCTCACCTCAAGTAACCTCAGCAGTCTGGTCTACTTCAGCAATCTGGCCTTCCCATCCCCCATCTGAATTACTCACAACTTAGACTCTCACATCAGTCTGTTATTTCCTCACAGAATGTCTAACCATGAAGTGAGCTTATTCGTTTACTGCTGATCTGGTCTTCCAGAACGTAAGCTCCACGAGAACACTGGCCTCATTTGTTTTAATCGTTCATCTCCAGCACCCACGTGTCAGGAACATACTATGTGTTTAATAAATATTAAGTGAATAAATATTATTAAGGTTTTATAATAATTGTAATATTAAAATATTAAGGTGCAATGAAGAATACAAAGTTCTAAGATACAATTTCCACTATTTGAGACTAAGAATGAGGCAGCAGTAGAGTTCAATCCAGACATCTAATACACAGCCATGAGCCACATAACAACATTTCGATCAACAACGGACCGAATATACAACGGTGGTCCCATAAAATTAGTAGCACATAGCCTAGATGTGTAGTAGGCTACACCATCTAGGTTTGTGTGAGTACACTTTATGATGTTTGCACATTGATGAAATCACCTGACACATTTCTCAGAATGTATCCTGTTGTCAAGTGATGCATGACAAGAGTAAGAGGTCATAAAGAGATTAATCACTGGAGAGGGGAGTAAGATATGAACATTTTAGCTACCAAAACACTAAATGTTTTGATGCCATATTTTAACTACTAATTTTTTAACATTTTTCATGTTGTATACAATAAAAAATATTTATTTGTGCTACTGTCAATTTCTGATTTCTTTTTGACTAGTACACTCTGTATATATCACTATCCACAGTTATTGGCCAAATATACAAGACACTATAATAGAACACAGAGTTATTCTTAAAGGTTTTTTTTTTAATCTAAAAAATTATTTCACAAAAAAAACTACAAAAAACATTATCTGGCTAAAATTATTCATAGTGCCATGTGTAGAAAAAAACAAAAATCAACGGAAACAATTCAGGCATTATTACAACATACCCCTGCCATAAGAAGGCAGAGAAAGCTGGGAGTAACTAAGAGAAAACAGAGAAACTACTCTTGACTGCCTGCTCACGGAAAAGCCTGGGCGCCCTCTTCCTATGCCAAATGTTAGCATCGTTGACGTCTGGAGCTGCCAGACAATGAGACCTTGTACACAAGTCCACGGTCAGTTCAGAGGCTTCAAGATATATCAGGTGGAAATGGAGAAAGAGAATACATACATTCATTTAGGAATAAGAAATGCACATTGCAAAAATCAGGATACAACATAATTCATCATGGAAAACAATGCCAACTTGTACATTTCTCCTAACTATCAAAGGTGGGATAGATGAAAGCCACTGTGGCATCTTTTCACTCTAAAATGGCTAAATTTACAACTGCGCATGAAGTCTGAAGAACTAATGCTTAAATACGTGCACTTGTCTCTCACTGAGCACCTCAAGAGACCTCATCAATAACTGTCTGGAGAAAACACTTTCTACAGTTTATTGGGACAAAGGTTTTAAAAGCCTTTTCAGTTCTACTTTGAGCATTAGCATATGCCACCTTCCAATGAAAACTCTTATGACACTAGTCCCCCCACCCCCTAAAAAAGAGAAAGAGAAACAAAAAATGTTTCAAGATATCAAGAAAAAAGATACCAAAGCATTGGGGGCAAAAACCAACACATTATATAAGCTCTGAGGGGGCTAAAAACAGAACCGAATAGAGAAAACTAGTAAATGAAAAGTAGGAAAATAGAGAACATACAATTACCGAACAAACGATCTCCTAATAATGACAGAAAGAAGTTTGTAAAAAGTTGGGAGAAAAAACATTAACATAGAATTTTTCCCTCCTAATTATTGGTGCTACATTGAGATTTAACAAATATAAAATAAATGCATTAACTGCAATCATGCATTTTCTTCCCTTAGGGGACACTTAATAAAAAAGTGCCCTAAGTTTTTTTACAGGTAATACTTTTACTTCTTTAGGTGGGTGAATTCTTAAAGGCTTGCTCAAATAAGTATAACAGAATCTCAGATTAAAAAGACAAAAACAAAAAACTAGTACACAGAAAGTGACCATTAATTTAAGCATGGTCCCAGAACTACATAATGTAAGAGCAAGTCCATAATTTCATGAAAATACTTAGAAATTTCATGAAAATACTTTAGAAATTCTAAGAAGAAAACATATTCCCACAAAATCTAAACATATCAAATATTCTAAATTCAAAACTAAAAAACCTCCAGGGCCAGCCGTGTGGCGTAGTGGTTAAGTTCAGCGCATTCCACTTCAGCAGCCCAGATTCTCTGGTTCAGATCCCAGGTGCGGACTTTAGCCACGCTGTGGTGGTGACCCATATATAAAGTAGAGAAAGACTGGCACAGATGTTAGCCCAAGGTTAATCTTCCTCAGCAAAAAAATCAAATCAAATAAACAAAAGTAAAAAACCTTCTATTCAAACAATAATTATACAAGAGAAATACTACTTCTATATCAAATATCTATCTACCACTGTGTCCGCATAGCGCCACTGAGAACATACGTATCACCTAGTGAAGGGAGGGAGCGCGACCGCAGACTCCAAACCCCAGCCCCAGCACTTCAAGTGGTATGACCTGAGGGAGGCTACTTCACCTCTCTGGCCCTTGGTTTCTTGCCCACACAAACATGGATGATATTATCCACCTCCCGGGGCTGTTTGGGAGATTAAAGGGAGTTAACACACATAAACCATTTAGGACAGATTCTGACACGTGGTACACATTTGACAGATGTTAGTTACTGTCTTCACACAGCACTTGGCACATCCTAAGTGCTCAACTAATACTCGCTGAACGCACGACTGACCTACAGAGAATAACTGTAGTTTTCACAACAATCACAATATACGAAAACATTTTCAAATTATTTAAGCCCAGCTGGCCACTTCAGGAACTCACTCTGGAGGCATGCATTACTGGGATAACTGAAATACTATTTTAGTCAAATACTGAAGTACCCACTGTGTTTTAGACACTAGGGATACAACAACAAGCAAAACATATAGTTCCTGCCCCACAGAAGCTAAGCTAATAACAAAGGTGATCTGCGTAATTAAAAGAGAACTCAGAGGGGCCGCCCGGTGGCGCAGCGGTTTAGTCCGCGCTTGGCAGCCCGGGGTTCGCGGGTTCGGATCCCGGTCACCCGCCGACGCACTGCTCGTCAGCCACGCCGTGGCGGCGTCCCATATAAAGTAGAGGAAGATGGGCACGATGTTAGCCCAGGGCCAGTCTTCCTCAGCAAAAAGAGGAAGATTGGACGGATGTTAGCTCAGGGCTGGTCTTCCTCACAAAAAAAAAAAAAAAAAGAACTCAGAAATCGTCCAGCCCGATACCCTTCATTTTAAAACTGACAACTCTGAAGTCCAGAAAAGTTAACTGATTTGGCCAAAGATACATGCTGGATAGTCATGAGTCGAGACTAGAACCCAGGTCTTATGATCCCCAGCCTAGTGGTCTTTTTTCTATACCATTCTGACCCAAAGTGCTCGATATGAACCAGAGATTAAGATCCTAACCTGCCACTCACAAAGCTCCTCTAAATTACTGATTTACTGCATTAATGCAAATCCAGTCAGAGACTTCAAGGGAGCTATGAGAGGCACAAAAATAAGACATATTACAATTACTTAACATATTTTCAGATCACAGAAGGCATTCTTCATACTGGGAGGGTCCTCAAATTGACAGTCTCGTGTCGGGGAACAGTCTGTCCCTAGCCTTCCACATTAGCTGTCACATCCTCGGCCTTCATGCTGCGTGTCCACTCATTTATTCCGAGACAAGAAAGCACAAGATACACCGACTGCTATACAAACACTTAATTGCCAAGAATTTGAAAGGGAAAAATCGCATAGTATGATAATAATTACCTTAAATGTACCATTTTGATTTTTCATGTAAGAAACCAAAAATATATCCACTGGTAGAAGTGCTGATGTGATCAGTGCAATCGCCAAGGAAAAAATTGCTGTTATGGTAGAGACAACTTCACTTTCCCTCTGACTTTGGTATTTACGAACATATATCCAGCAGAATGCCAAAATAGCCTGAAATAGAACAAAAAGAAATGTTTTGTTACTGTTTTTGTTCTCTAAAACTGATTTTAGTATATGTTTGAAAGTTTCCAATGGGAAACTTGATGTCAAGTAAAGGTTCTTTTAGATGTGTAAGGAAGGTCCACCATCCCTTATAAACTTGTTCAAGATTTATAATTTTCAAAGCCTATTTCATGAATGTAGTATAACCTCACTTAGGTGCAAAGACACACACAAAAAGTAAAAAAAAGAAGTTTTCAATAACAGTGCTCAGTTACATATATCCTCACTGAACACAGTGCACCATCAATGGTTTCACACAATGCCATAGTTATAACCAGTGTTGAATACGTTTTTCCTCTAGATCTCTCCAACCTAAAGGAGATATAACTAGAAGTTGTTCCATCCTATGCTTACTACTGAAGCATCAAAGAATATAACTTGAACTGAAATTAACTTCTGCCCCATTATGACGGTTCAAGAGTACCATTCAGCTAAAGATTAACTGCCAACAATCACTATGCAATTGGCACATTATACTATAATTCAAATTCCAAAGGTCATTAAACAAAGAAAAGTGAAGCCTGACAATGGATACACGTGCACTGCAAGGAACTCCCCAGTGGGGAAAAAAGTACACTCAGAGGTACTGAGATTGACATCTTGAATCAACAGGCACTCTGAATAGTAAACTAATGCCTTTCCAGTGACTGCCACGGAGCTAGGACTTGACTCCCGCAATTCTCTAACTGTAGGGAGGACCAGAATCACCTGGAGGATGGTTCAAGCACAGATTTAGGCTGGGCCCCAACCCCAGAGTTGCAGATTCAAGAGGTCCAGAGTGAGGCCTGAAAATCTGCATCTGTAACAAGTTCCAGGGGAGGGTGCTGCTGGTCCAGGGACTACATTTTGAGAACCTCTGCTCTACTCAATCACAGAGGATTGCAGATAAACACTAAATCAGTGATTCTCAACCTTGCCTGTGTGTTAGAACCACCTGGGTAGTTTTCAAATACCGTTATGCCCTCCCCCCAAACCGATCCAATCAGAGGGAGGCTCCTCCAGACATGAGCACTTCAAATGTCCGAGGATTCCAACTCAAGCCAAACTTGAGAACCAGTTTTCCTTAAGCTCTAAAGAGCTCTAGGACAAAAGCTCTCCTTTGCCCTTTTACTCTTGCACCGGATTCAACAGTTACTTCTGTTCTGAGTATCTAGTTCAGGAGCCTGAACTGAACTAACAGCACCATCTAACTAGTGTCACAGCTTCCAAATTCTCCTACCACAAAATGTACGAACAGTTCCATCACATTGCCCCCGTGTAGTTAACCCCTGTCTCTGCTCTCCAGCCCTTGACAACCACTATCTGTTATCTGCCCCTACAGCTTCTCCTTCTTCTAGAACATCATAATGTACTCATATAGTATGTTGTCTTTTGAGTCTGGCTTCTTTCACTTAGCATAAGCATTTGAACTCCATCCAAGTTGTTGCATGTAATTCCTTCATATTACTAACATTTCAGTCGGCATCCGAACAGCAGGAAAAAACAAAGTGAAAAGCAAATGCAGACACTGGAACCAGGATGTTGAAGCAAAAAAAAAAAAGACCTAGGTTCAAATTCTGGCTTAAATCTTTACTAATTTCTTTTTGTTTGAGAAATTATTTTTCATAAAACTTTATATTAATATTTTCATGGATTTGTTTCTAAATGAATTCCAAATATTTTAAACATTCCTCAAATTATCAAGTCACTGGAAGCTGAGCCTTATCTTTCTATGCTTAGCAGTATGTGACACAAAGTGTTCAATAAACTTTTTGTTGGATTTCAAAAAGATACACTTTTACAAAGTTCAAAGTGATAGGTGTTACTGCAGCAGAGGGAGCTTGCCAACACCAGGTAGACAGGCCAGACGCTCCCCAACTTTTTGGTCTCAGGATCCCTTTACAGTTTTAAAACTGATAATCCCAAAGAGCTTTTCGTTTGCATGGGTTAAATCTATCAGTAGTTACTATATTATAAAATAAACTAAAAGTCCTCACCTATAAAATAGAATACTTCTTTCATAGCAGGTTATAAGGATTAAATGAGATGTAAAGGGTTTTTAGCACAGTGCCTGGCCATTGTAACTGCTTAACAAATAGCAGCTATTATTATTAAATGTCATATAAAATAACAGCTTTTCATAAAAGAAATTAATATACAATTTTGCTAACAAGTATAAAGGAAAGGTTTAGAGCAGCCCTATCCCTCCCTGGAGATTCTGATTTAACTGGTCTGGACATTAGGGTTTTTAAAAACCCCCTAGATGGTTTCAATGAGCAGTCAAGGTTGAAAAGCACCGGGGCAGAGGCAGGAATGAGAGTAGAAAATGTTTGTTAAACTAATGAGCACACGTACCGCCTGGAATCTTGTTAAACTGCACATTCTGATTCAATAAGGCTGGGGTCTTACATTTCCTATTTCTAACAAGTTCCCGGGTGATGCCCTCACTTTGAGTAACAAGAGTAAACTTGCTTTACAGAAATGGAGACTCTGTCTTATAGTAATGGGAAATGCGATTTGAAAGGTGGTGTAAATCAAATTATGAGAATCTTGGGGGGGCTAGGTAGAAGGGTTTAGACTTGACAGAGTAAACATAGACAGATTCTAAGCTTGGAGGAACCAAATCTAACCATCCCTCATGTGGTAGAAGAACCAAAGTCCATCTGTTTCCCCAAGATCACAAAACTAGTCAGTCTTAGGGTTCCGATTCTTTAGCAGATGGTTGGCAGCGGTTCTCAAAGTACCAAGTCCCCAGACCCCTGGCATTCTCAGAACCCTTCCGGAGGATTTGCAAATTGAAAACTCTTCTCATAATAATACTAAGACATCATCTGCATTTTTCACTATGTTGACATTTGCACTCATGGTGCACAAGCCATGGTAGGGAAAACTGCTGGCGAATGAAGCATGAACCAAGACAAAGGCAACAGACTGAGCCAGTAGTTACTGTATTCTTCACGACCACACTGACAGAAGGAAAAGAAAAGGGACAATTTGATTTAAGACTGTACTTGATGAAGCAGTAAAAATTAACTTTATTAAACTTCATCCCTTGAGTCTTATTATTATTCCGTGGGGGGAAATGTGAAGTATACATTTAAGTTTCTCTGCTGCATACCCAGGTGTGACAGCTGCCTCCAGGAAAAGTACCTCGACAGTGAAGAGCTGAAAGCCAAACTAGGCACTCTTTTCAAGGAACATCATTTTTACTAGAAAGCACAGGCCACTAACTGTGGTTATTCAGACTTGGATATTTGGCAGATTTTGTCAAAATGAACAAAGGGAACCGATCACTTCAAGAAAAACAACTGACAGTATTTGTTGCCAATGATAAAATGCAAGCTTTCAAATGAAAATTACAATTTTGGAAAACCTGTATCCACGACTGTGAGCTTGACAGTTTCTCAATACTTATTTCTGAGATACATTTCCTCCACAAGATCAATGGTGATATTAACAAATGTGATATTTTGATATTATGTAATGAAATGTATCCATATTTGGAAGATCTGCATAATTCAGTGAACTGGTATTTTCTAAATGACCAATGCATCATGTTACAAAACCACACATGGGGAAAAGATCCATTCAAGTGCACCATGGACCAATGGATTTTAACGTAACACAACAAAAAGTCCACCGATAAGGTTTCAGATTCCATATTGCAACTAACCTTTAAGCAGCTTCTACTTATTGAGTTTTGGTGTAGTATTAAAGAACATCCACAACTACCTAAAAAAATACTCCTCTGCTTCCAACTACATATCACTAAAACTGGATTTTCCTCACATACTTGAACCAAAATAACGCATCTCAAAAGACTGAATGCAGAAGCAGACACAAGAATCCAGCTCTCTTCTAAGCCAGGAATTCAGAGATTTGCCAAAAATTAAACGACTGCCCTTATTACTCTTTTCTACTCCAACATCCAGTTTCAAACTCCTTAATTCCCTTATTTTATTTTATTCCTGCTGTAATATTACCAACTTAAAATGCCTTCCATTCTTCATTTATCTGAAGTCTACCTCAGTTCCACTTCCAATATCGTTCTCTTCTCTAAAGTCCTATTTCGTTTATAAAATCGTACTTCGGTTTTCAGTACTTAAAATACCTGTTTCAAGAACTTTTGTTTTCCCATCTATCTTCAGGCCCTCTTAAAAGCCACATTTTGTTTCGTTTGCATTCTCCTACAATTTAGAGCACAAGTGCTGTACATTAAATGTTTATTAATTGATAACTGCCAAGATATTCCCACTAGACTTTGATACTGTTACACGCTCGTTTGTGTCTTCTCAACCCACTGAACATGATGGTCTGGAAAAGCCAATGAGTTCTCCAAGTACAGGACTGGATGGACTTTGGAGACCAGCAGCAACCTATCGGGTTTCCATTTCCTCCATCAAAAGGAGTAAAGCATGTTCCAGAGTAAGGGCAGTATTATTTTCTGGAAGAGTGAAGGTAGTAAGCCTTTAAGTTTTCAGGTTTTTTTGTAGAGTTTCCACTGCAACATTTACTATCAAAACATACTACATATGTTGCAGACACCGTAGCGGAATCAAGTCCTGATTTCCAGAACTGAAGTCAACGGGTTTTTGGTTTAATTTTGGGTTTTGTTCGTTTTCATAATGCAAAACGGCAAAATACTTTGGGACACGAAGCAACCACACAGGACGGGAGAGAGAATGAGAAGGGGTGGGGGCAATAAAAGAAACCCAAGGGTTTTAACGTGGGGTAGGGAAGTATAAACTAGGCCATCTGGCCTGAGGGTCCACACTTCGTCACCGGCTCAACAGGAGTAAGAGGACTGGGAACAGGGCCCGCGGTCAGGCAGGTGCCCACACTACGCAGGTGTCTACACCTGTCAAAGACCCCGCCCAGGAACGTCGGAACGAGCGGTCACGTCACCGGGGCAGGTGGCACAATGGCGAAGGCCGGGGACCCGACGACGGAAGACATCCCGGCAGCAGAGCCCCCGGGTCCACCCGCCGGCGCCGCGGACGAGAACGGGCAGCGCGGCCCCAGCGCAGGCCGGGCGCCGGTTCCGGTCCGCCGCGCCCACACGCAGCCCGGGTCGGGAGGGCGGGCGCGGCCGGCGTGGACACGCCCCGCGGGGCGCCCGCGCGGGGACGGCGGGGACGGAGAGGCCGAGGGAGCGGGGGCCGGCGCCCCGCCCCTCCCCCGCCGCCCCTTCCCCTCCCCCTCCCCCCGCCGCCCCGCCCCCGCGCGGAGACCAGCAGTCCGGGCCAGGAGGGGCGGGGCCCGGGGCCGGAGGGTCTCGGGGCGGCCCCCCGCACCCGGCGCCCCCCGCCCGGCGCCCCTACCAGGAGCAGGAGGCCGAAGATGCACCAGCCGATCACCAGGTCCGCCGAGGCCGCGCCGACCGCCACCATCTTCGCTTCCGGCCGAGGCCCCGGCAGGGGAGAGGCGGGGCGCCGCGCACCCTAAAGGTTAAGGGGGCGGAGGGGCGGAGCGAGCGGTCGCCGCGGAGACCCCGCCCCGAGCGTCCCTCGCCGAGCCGGCGCGGGGCGGGGCGTGGTGACGCCGGCGCCGGGGGGGACGTGATGACGTCAGTGCCGCCGCCGCGCTCGGGCCGCTGGGGCGGCGAGCCCGGGTGTCTGGTGCGGCCCGGGAGCGCGGCGAGCGCTGGGCGGGGAGGGGGTCTGGAGATCCGAGCGGCCCCGGTGATTCCGCCGCCCCCGTGAGGGGTTCGTCCCGGAGGCCAGGCGGGGTGGCGGTGGTACGCAGGGCCCCTCGGCAGGGTCGGCGGACGCTAGGGAGTGCTGACCGGCGGCCCACTGACTTCCCAGTCTGCGGGCGCTGGGCCGTCCTGTCCCCGCCTTGTCCCGTGATGTCGCCGCCTTTCTTGTAGATCTGCACGTGCCTGTGAATTCCATGGCGACCTCTACCCTACGGGTGTTTGAGCCGAGAGCGTCTTCGTGATGAGAGCGCAGGTTCTGGTAACGTTCGTCAGGGAACAGATGCGCCCTAGACCCGTGGCGAGGCGCGGGGAGGTGGTTCCCGGGCTGGCTGCCCTGGGCCACTGGAGGTGGGTACATAACCCGTCACTGAACTGAACCAGCAGCTTGTAATCAAAACACAGCTGTGTGGATGACCCCCACCACCTCTTTCCAGTTTATTATGCGGAGATGTTATCCCCACCTAGCCCCCATTTCAGGCTGGAGTCCTGCAGGAGGGAAGGAGTGGAGGGTCTCCCTCCCAGGACAGGATGAGGAGGGAAGGAGAAAACAGGAGACAGTTTGAACGTGAGCTGGTACCGTCATAAGCTGGCTTCATGCTTTCTCGACCTGCATGTTTGAGCATGACTCTTTCTCCCGTGGGACGTTCACTTCTCCGGAGACCTCTCTCCTGTAGTTTCCTTATGGTGGATGGAGACATCTCTATTGCAGGTAGCCACTTGGAATTCCTTCATGAGCTGCAGGGCATACCGTGGTCACCTACTTCTGCTTTCCTGCTTAGGTCTCCAAAGCCTCTCCTAGAGATCCACGTGGCTTGGAGGAAAGGTCTAAACCACCCAAGGCCAGTTTTTCCCCTTTCTCCCGCACAACCCAGATCTGCTCTGTGGGAAATGATCATGCACATCTTTGCACCAACAACCTTTGGGAGCACAGGGCAATCCCAGTGTAACTGCAGTCTCCTACTTCCACCGTCAAGCAGTCAGCCCTTCCTGGAGAACTGGAGGGAGTCAGCCCGCACTGCACAGTCTGCTGTCGTTCTTGCAGGCCCGAGTCAGGCACCAGCCCTCTATCTCTCAGTTGCAGGAACCATATTTAAAATTCTCCAAGTAGCTTCCTTAAGGCATCCCTTACTAGGCTAGGGGTTAGATGGTAACATCCCACCCCACCCTTCCCCACACACAACCCACTCCTAGGGGTTAGAGGTTGGGATTCACAGACCAGCAACAATTCTTATGAAGGAAATGTCTTCAGTTTTTCTTCTTCCACTCTAATCTATTGGTATTTGGCTGAGGGGGTCCAAAAGTTGTAGAATAAATTCCTCTTACATCCCTTTTTAATTTGGCATATAAAGGGGAATTCATGGTTAGGAGGAAGACAAAGGATTAAAGACCATAATCTTCCCCACCACTTCAAGTTTTATGTGAAGTTGGAGCTTTTGCCAAGACTGAACTGAACTTTTTAAATATCTCGTGTACCCTCCATTGAATTAAGCCCATTTAATAAACTGGGTTCACCCTTTTGCTGACTCTGAACACCTAAATATTGGGGTAGAACTGGTCAGTTGCATAGGTTGGAAAAGCCTTACAAACCTATGTTGCTGACAAGAGTGACTAATTACAAGGGTAATAGTGATACCAAAACTCTCAATCTCAAGTTTGTGTGCCTGATGCATAATAAGCCAATCACTGAGACACTGGCACTTGGAGATGGAGAAAGCTTTATTTGAATTGGCCAAAATGAGAAGGTGGGAGAATAGGTTCTCTCACATCTGCCCTAATGAAAGAAGAAGGCAAGGGGTCTTTATAGAGCTAAGGGGGTTGGGGAGGAGGAGTTTTGGAGAAGCAAAGGGGAAATCTGTTTCTTTCACTCCAGATCAGCCATCAGACAATCAGATTAAGGGCAGCTGGGTGCTGGTTATCTGGTGATCCTAACTTCCTTAAAGGCATTCTTTTTCTTCTGCAAAACAAGCTCACAAATTCTTGAGACCCTTGAGTCACTTCTCAGGTTAAGCAGGAAAACAGCAAATTAACAAGATTAACTTCTTGTCATCGGTGTCTGTGTTGGGAACGAGGTGGAAGGGTAATCATGTTCTTATTGAATATTTTAACAGTAACCCTCAGGCACCCACCTGGCGTCAGTAGTAGTTTGAATCAGGAAAATTGGGAGATAAGGGGAGGCATCTGGGCAGGGAGAGATGTGCGCATCAGCCCATCTCTCCGTTCCTCCCCCTGGTGGTGATGTACTGTTCATGTAACATACAGACCAGACCCGCAAGCACTGAACACATTCCCCTGAATGATGTTCTTAAATCTAAGAAGTTTCCGACTACAGAACAGGGTTCTTTAAAAATAATGATAATCTTTTTTGGTTGTTTATGATTAAAGGAATACATGCTCATTTACAAAATTTCCAAACATGAATAATTTAGAAATTTAAAAGGTCCTAATAAATTGACACAATCCTCACCCAAGACACTTGCCTTTTGAGAGCTTCAGGGTTCTTTGCACCTTCTAATTGTCTAATTGTCTGCACCTGTTTCGTGAGGCTGTAGATAGTCCTTCCCTGCTCCCCTGATGGCATAGACTGGATATTTGTGTTCCTGTCAAAATTCATATGTTAAATCCTGAAGCCCAAGGTGATGGTATTTGGAGGTGGGGCTGTTGGGAAGTGCTTAGGGCATGAGGGTGGAGCCCTCATGAATGATTAGTGCCCTAATGGGAAAGACCCTAGAGAGCTCCGTAGCCCCTTCTGCCATGTGGAGTTACAGTGAGATGACAGTCATCTGTAAACCTGGAAGCAGGCCCTAACCGACACCGAGTCTGTCAGCACCCTAATCTTGGACTTCCTAGCCTTCAGAACTGTGAGAAATAAATTTCTGTTGTTTAAAAGCCACCCAGTTGATGGTATTTTTGTTATAGCAGCCCAAACAGACTCAGACACCTGGAGTTACTGTAGAATGCCCTTGCCCTTCCCCCACCCAAACGCTCATGGGAAGGTACCAGAATTTCTCTGGACTCTGTTCCATTTTAAGTTCAAACAAATGACCATGGATAGCCCATCACTCCCACAGGGTTTAGTAAGAGGAGACATTGCAGAAAACCTATCAAAACCTAGACCCCCTTGACAGTCCTCAGAAGGCTAGAGGTCTTTAGAAGAAAGCAAAGAATGTAAGAGAGCAACTATCCTCCCCTCACTCCTCTGTCCCTCAGTTTTTGAATAGTCCTCCTCTAAAGCCAGTGGGAGGAGGACACAGAAGAGAATCGTCCATAAAGTTGGAGGGTGTGACCTGAGTTTTGGGAGAGGACCAGCGTCCTGCTGCAAGTGCCAAGGGTGGCTGACACAGGTTCCTGGCACTGGCCTGGCATAGAGAGCTGTGCTGAGGAGCACCTCGGTGCAGAAAGGATGTGGGTTAGCTCCTCCCTTCACACCCCATAGACCATTACACTCACACTGAAGCTTTGGTACTCTGCCCCTGAAAACCGCTGTATGTGCTTATTCGTGTGGAGGGCTAGAGAGATGCAACAACCTACACTGGAGGAGGCCTTCTGAGAATGCTTTTGGTCTAGACCAGGACCGTGTGGACAGCAGAAAGTAGAGGGGGCAGCCCCAAGTGGGCCAGGCAGTGATGACCTACAGAAAGGTCACATCAATACCAAAATCAGACAAAGATAGAAGAAAAAGAGAAAACTACCATGAGCATAGATGCCAAAACTCACAAAGAAAGAGTTGATGAAGCAAGGGCAATCACGCCTAACCTCTCACCCCTAACCACACGGCACTCAAGATGTTCCCCTGCCCGAGCTGGGGCATTCAGCATAGGCTTGGGAAACAGGAGGCATGAGGAGGGCTTCTCATTCCCTTTATGAGGTGCTTTTGGAAAGCTGAAGGTGGGATTATGATCAAGTGACATAAGCTGGGAGGTAAATTTTTAAAAAATAATCTTACATAGGAATTGGTAGAACAAAAAGAAAATGGAGAATTTTAATTAAGGGGAAAGAAGAACAGGCTGGAAGAAAATTTTATGTCAATGAGACACAAAAGTAAAGAGAATGAAGAAGCAGCAGGACATAGAGGCCCAGGGAGGCCTGGAACTGGAGAGTGGAGGGTTGATGAGTCAGGAACACACAAGGGTCCCAAGTGGAGGGGTCAGCAATCTGAAAGAGCCCCATGGAAATGACCGCAGAACTCAGTCCCGGAAAACTGAGCCAGACTAACCACATAATGGGAACTGTACTAGTTGATGAGGCTTGCACCCAGAAATTACATTTAGGCCATAGTGAAGTCTAGTTGTGCATCCAAATTCACTGTTTGTGTGTTACACCACTGGATGTTACCATGTTTAAAAATAGCTGATCTTTATACATCAATTTTTTCTTATTTTCTTACCGTCTTGAAAATTTAAAATATTAGACTGTCCGTTCACATAAGACACTTGAAAAGCCTCAAAATTTCTCTTTCTGTCATTTTGTCTGTGCTTGTATTGCTAACCGCTAATCCTCCTTCTGACTGACGAATTCTTTCTTTAGTATTCTAATCCCTTCAGTCAGGTTACAGGTGAGCCTTGCTGGTCTCAGGTCCTGATGACTTTGCACTTGTCTTTCCTGATCCATTCTCTGTTGATTTAGAGTTTGACTCTGTGTGCCCTGTGACCACCTACACTTAATCTTCTGTAAAGGACTTAACAGGGACCCGTGAATCTTCCTGTGGGCCTGAGGACATCTGTGCACGCCTTCTCCTCCCGAATCCTTCCACCGTCATCCAATGAATTGGTCATCACCAGACTAACAAGTTTCTTCTTTTCTTTGTGAAAGGGCTTAATGTGTGTTTATGAAGTAATTGAGACATGTATTTGAGAGGCCCATTTGGTTCTGCTAGAACATTTGCTCGTGTGTATATAACCTGGTGGGGAGCCAGAGGTTTTTGCACAAGAGCCAATCCATGAAAAATTAATTGTTTATGGTCTGCATTTTTTCATTTAAAATCAAAATCGCTTCTTTTGAGCCCCAGAGTATAAGGTATATTCAAAAATGTAGTTCATCTATTTGATTTCATAGAAAACTGCCAAGAAGAAAATGTCACTGAAATGTTAATATCTGGGTGTTTTTGATTTGTGGACACAGAGGCAACTTTCCAATTTGTCATCCCAAAAGTAGACTGCACACAGTATCATATTGTGGATTGTGAAATTCACATTTCCATGTTTCTGTAATTATAAACTCTTAACGGATGCCGTTCATATACTTCTCCTAATGGAACAAACATTTCTACAAGAACTGGTGATACGTTAGTTTTCTTCTAAAGCTTTTTCTTCTGGCTATGAAAGAAATGATTTATTCATAGTCTGGATATGTTAAAATATCATTTAATACCTCCAAGTGTTTTTCATTGTATCAGTTCCTAAACCTGGTGTTTATGTACTTTAAGGTATAAAAAGTAAATTTGCATGTACAACTCAAACATAAGGTGATGTCAAAGTCACTTTATAATTTAAGTAGAAATTATATTAAAACTGATTTTAAATGTATGATATTTAAAAATGGTCCATAGCATACTCAATAGTTTTAACAAAGGATGCATTTTTTTTTATTTGTAGTGTATGTTGCTCTTTCTTTTCTAACAATAGGGTTCCTCTTCTGATTCCAACATCTATTCTTTGTCATAGTGCAGTTCTGTTTGCATCATTTGTGGGCAGAGTTTCTCAGCTTATATTTAAAATCGAAATGTAACTTTTAGTGTTGAATTCCCACATGTTAATGATTTACAGGTCATAAAATTTTGTGAAATCAATGGGTCTTAGAATTTATGGAGCTAACATGTCTGAGGTCTAGATGGCCCTGTCTGTAGCACAATGTGAAAGGATTTAAAACATCTTTAAGTTTTTAGATAATTGATAGACTTGATATTTATCCTTATGTTTTCATTTGTTGTCAAATAATACTATAAATTTTTCTATTGTTTTTTAATGATACAAAGTAAGAAATTTCAACCATTATATCCAAATCCTTTTTAAAATATATTTTAGTTAAAAATATATTCATTGAGGTTTGGAAATGCTTCCAGGAGGAGGTAACATTGGGCTAGGTTTGAAAGGGTGAAAGAGTCGATCAGCACAGACACAGGGAGAACAGCATGTGGAGACAGAAGCAGAGATTGAAGTGATGTGTCTATAAGCCAAGGAGCATCACAGATTGCGAGAACCACCAGAAGCTGGGTGGGAGGTCTGGAACGGATCCTCCCCAGAGCCTGTGGAGGGAGCATGGCCCTGCAAACACCTTGGTTTTGGACTTCTCGCCTTCTAGCCTCCAGAACTGTGAGAGAATACTTGTCTTTTTCTTTTTTTAAAGAGTTTATCAAACATACTAGGAGAAGAGTGAACAAACATTTCATCAAGGGAATCGTGTGTGTAAAGGTAGAGAGCATGAGATACCGTACAGTAGTTCCCCTTTATCCATGATTTCAGTTTCCTTGGTTTCAATTACCTGTGGTCAACCATGGTCCAAAAATATTAAATGGAAAATTCCAGAAATAATCAATTCATAAGTTTTAAATTGCGTGCCCTTCTGAGTAGCATGATGAAATCTCTCACAGTTCTGCTCTTTCCTGCTTGGGACATGACTCATCCCTTTGTCCAGCAGATCCACGCTGTACCCGCCACCACCCATGAGTCACTTAGTAGCCGTCTCGGTTACCAGATTGACTATCTCAGTATCGCCGGGTTTGTGTTCAAGTCACCCCTGTTTGACTTAATAATGGCCCCAAAGCTTAAGAGTAGTGATGCTGGCCATTCAGATACACCAAAGAGAAGCTGTAAAGTGCTTCCTTTAAGTGAAAAGGTGAAAGTTCTCCACTTAATAAGAAAAAAAAATCATATGCTGAAGTTCCTAAGATCTATAGTAAGAACAAATCTTCTCTTGGTGAAATTGTGAAGAAATTCATGCTAGTTTTGCTGTTACACCTCAAATATGTGTGTATAAGAAAAAACATAGTATATATGGGGGTCGGTATTATCCATGGTTTCAGGCATTCACTGGGGATCTTGGAACGTATCCCCCGAGATGAGGGGGAACGACTGTATTTGGTATTGCTTAAGCAATCAGTGTGAGAGTGAGAGGAATTAGCCACTTAAGAGACCAGGTCCTGAATGGATGTATATTCCCCCCTAAGAGACCTGTGCTTCATCCTGTAGGTGATGAGAACCAGTGAAGTGTTCTAAGCAAGTGAGAGATACTATAAGACTCACATTTAGAAAGGCCCCTTAGGATAATCTGAAGTCTGGGTGGGAGAAGGGGAAGCCTTGAAGCAAGGATTTATTTCCGTTAAGATGCTGTTGCTAGAGTCAAAGCAAGAGATGATGAAAGCTGAACAGAGGCTGTCAACATGAAAGGAGAAGATAGATTTATGAGATAATGGTAAAGACTCATTTTCAAGACATGGTATGTAAGTGTGGAGGGTGAAGCAAGAGAGGGAGAGAGATTTATAGCAAGGAATTGGCTTATGCAACTATGGGGGCTGGCTAGGCAAGTCTCGAGGCCATGGAGCAGCCATCAGTAAGAGCAGGCTACAAACGCTCGGGCAGGAACCAACACTGACAGGCCACAGGCAGAATGTCGTCTTCTCAGGGAGACCTCCATTCTGCTCTTAAGGCCTTTCAACTGACCAGGGCAAACCCATTCAGATTCTTGAAATAATCTCTGCTACTTAGTCAGCTGATTGCAGATGTTAATCACATCTACAGAACACCTTCACAGCAACACCTGGTTAGTGCTTGACTGAATAGTTAAGTACTCAAGCCTAGCCAAGTTGATGCATAAAACTGATCATTACATCTTCTTTTTAGGATTCTGAATTGAGAGATGTGGAGAATGATGGTGCCACTAATTAAGATAGGGAACACCTGAGGAAGAACAGAGACATCTGTATTTCATGGATTCCAAGGCACACATTTTCTTTATATTTTAATATCTCTAAAGTTAGGATGCATCTTATAATTGATGCGATCTTACCACAATAATTGGAATTTCTTTTTCTTAGAAGTTTATAAAATGATGGTGTACTTATAATCAAGGATACCTTAGATTGAAGGGAACAAGGTGGTGGGTTTGATTGGGTATCTTGAAGTACCTGAGGGACATGTGTCACTCTAGTGTCCCCTGAACTAGAATGAGACAGTGAAACCCAGCAGAGAGGCTGGCCTGGAGATAGAACTTCTAGAGTCATCTGTACTTAGGGGAAGTTGAAGTAACAGAAATAGATGATATCCCCAGAGAAACTAGGTGCAGAGAGAACAACTGAACAGACAGCTCTACAGAACACGAAACTTTAAAGGGGAAATGAAAGGACAGAAGTGGTCAGAAAATGATGTAGAAGCAAAGGAAGATAATTTTAAAGAAAATGAGTGGTTATCAATGTTAAATGCAGTGAGAGGACTCGTAGGTCCCCTTTGAGTGTCACAATGTGGGGTCACTAATGACTTCTAGAAGGACATGAGTGGCGTGGAGAGGAAGAAGACTGGATTGGAAGACGATCGGATTGAGGCATGAAGGACAGTGAGGACAGCAGAGGTCCTGAATATGAACCGCTCTTGAAGGAAGCTTGACCAAGGATGGGTGGAGCAAGGAAAATAACTAAATGGAGGGGATGAGGTCAAAAGTGGTTTTGTGAGAAGTGACTCAGACTTGAACTTTCTTCTAAGATAAATAGTAAAGACATGGGCCACAGGTAGCACATCAATCTGAGTTTGGTTACCAGATCATCTTATTGACAACTTGAACTCTGACGGGATGCGGTAGTCAGGGGAGAGGGAGGAGATGAGTCAGTCAGCCAGGATTCTGGCAGAAAACAAAATACGCCCAAAGGGTGATCAAGACATTTAATGACTAGACTGTTTACAAAGGTGTGAGCAGGATAAAGGGAAACTAACCCTAAAGTTGACAACAGTAGGAAGCCACTACTACTCCTGAAAGGACAGGACAAGAATTTACTGGAATCTGGCAAGACTTATATATAAGTTAAGGAAAGAGCTGCCTAGCAGCCATTGTCAACCCACAGTCCCCTAGGGAGAGAGCCATGGTGATAAAGACCCTGACCGCTCTCTCCTTCCCCCCTCTTATCTCCTGCCAGTGCCTCCTTTTGGAAGAACTTAACAGGAAGCCAAAGGACAAGGGGGTGCATTTGATGCAAAACATAATCTTCAGCCTCCAGGGGTACAAGGCAGGGTGGAGGGAGTGGAGAATGGATCTGGAGGAGCAAATGGAAGACATTCAGGAAAAGAAAGATTTGTCCAAATGGGAGTCAGACTGGGACAATGGGACTCTGGGTGAAGACAAAGAGGGCATTTTCCACAGATTCTAAGATGTAGTCTAGCAGTAGTGACAAAAAAAATACTCTTCTAATTTTTGCCTAGTTAATGAGAAACTGATATTTCTAAATAAGAAAAGGTCCAATATCCTTGTCTTAATTAAAGTGCATTGTTCATTTTGTATTGTATTTAATGAAAACAACCAATGATATCTATGGTTTAAAAAAGATTCTAATTCTCTGCAGAATAAACTACTCACCTAATGTTTAGTCTTTATAGTCGAATATAGCTTTCTGATTAAGAGGATGCTTCTCTTTTCAAAAATTTGAATAAATTGATGTTTTAAAAAATAACTACCACTGGTTAAGTTTAACCCTGAAAAAAATGAACAATATTAAAACTTTCTATAGGTCTTATAGACCAAGCTTCAGTAATATTGATTCCATATCTATTTCATTTTTAGCATCAATTATAGATCACCTTTAGCAAGCAGACAGTTTAAGGATTGTATCAAATAAAAAGCCAATGCTATTTCTGCAAATATGAGACGTGAGAGAAAAAGAACCTAGAACCAATAGATACCAAATTTTGATTTTTAAAATTGTTCTCATCAATGCACAAATATGTGTCCACATGCACACTTTCAGGATTGATAGTTCATTGTTATTCAGAGAAGCCTTTTCTCATTAAAATGGAAGGTAGCTCTGGTAATAAATTTGATAGAAAACCCTCAAGAAATTTTTTTTCATAACTTTTAAACCAATAAAAAAACCACACTACTTTTTCTTTGCTAAGCCATTATATCAATGTCTGACCAATTCTAGAATATTCCTTTAATTTTCAAGGGAATGTGGAGCTTTGTAGAAGAGAAGGAATTGTCCCATTTCTGATGTTTACAACTCATTTTTTCTCAGGCCAGATTTGTTTTCTGACAAACATATGCAAATCCAAGTTTTCACAACTTTTTTGAAAACCATTCAGGCTTTACCATCTACCCAAGTCAGGGGTCTATTTATTATTATCTAGTTATCCTGTAACCTGTATGTTTCTGGAGCTACTCATAATCCAGTCTCACAGACTCACATTCAAAGAATTACCAGTCGGGCATAAAAATATAATTAGAAGCAAGTGAAATCTTTACTCAGGCTCTGGAGAAATCACCAAAGGGTAATTAGAGTAATTAAACTTCTTTAAAGTGTCCTCTTTAGACCTTACTCTCATTTTCCCTCACATGTCTGCAGGGGCAGATTTACAATGACGCTGGTGAAGCTTAAACTTCAATGACCCACTTGCGCAGGCATTTTCCATGGTCCCTCAAAGAGGCCCTAGCAGTGTGTTTACATGAGCTCTCTCTGGCTCATCCCCAGAAAACTTTGCTGACAGTGGACGGGGCTGACTTTTCCTGCTAAGCACCACTCCCCACTTAACAGCACCCTCCCTCGCCTCTCCCATCCACTACTGCATGTTCATGCACACTGCTCCCACCTCACAAAACTCCTCCTAAGTATCTGGGTGGGATCCCTTCCTCTTCTGACTGCTCTTTTTTTTAGAAATCTCTGCTTCAGAATTAAATGTGAATAAAATTCTCAATCTTTTATACAGTTAGCGAGTGTTCTCAAACTTGAATAATATGTGGATGAATCTCTTTTAAAAGGGGAAACATTTTGGGGAATTCCGATGTCGATTTGAATTATTTTCATGATGCTATTTAAATAAGTGAAAATATGAAACCATAGGGGCTGGCCCGGTGGCGCAGTGGTTTAGTTCACGCTTGGCAGCCCAGGGTTCACGAGTTCGGATCCCGGGCGCCGGCCGACGCACTGCTTGTCAGCCCTGCCGTGGCAGCGTCCAATATAAAGTAGAGGAACATCCTGGGCACGGATGTTAGCCCAGGGCCAGTCTTCCTCAGCAAAAAGGAGGATTAGCAACGGATGCTAGCTCAGGGCTGGTCTTCCTCACACATACACACACACAAAAATATGAAACTATGTATAAATGCCTTGAGCTTATAAACCTTATACAATTTTAAAACAAATAGAAAAATAAAATTTAAAACTTAAAAAGATAAAATCCATGTTAATAACTATTTTAATGTGATGCACGATGGTGTTTTCCTGAAACAAAATCAGCCAGTCCTGGGTTTAACAGTAGAAAGATACAGGCTCGTGTCTGGTTATAACGTTAGTCTGTTTTTGGATTTTGATTTCAATAACACACATGTAGAAAACGTCTGTTCCCATAAGTATGTGGTAAAAAAAAAAAAAAGTATTAATAACTTCGTCTTTGTTTGCTAATTAAGTATAATCAGGCTTTATGCTTAACTAAATCTCTGCTAGTGAGCAGTCCTTGAGTGCCAGTTTAAAGTGGAGTCACTTGATAACTGTATGAATTTTCTTCTTCACTTGCAAATAATGTATCAGCCCTATTGAAGTATGCAGTAAGTGATTTTGTAATCCAATTATTGCTGGAATTGGGAATAGAACAATTTATCATTGCATATTTTCTGCTAATGAAGTAGTACAGAGTATGATGTACACATAGGATTCTTAAAATCACTTGTTCACAATGTGAACCAAAGGGGTTATCGTGAGTTTGGTAAGTCTGCATTATCGTACGTCATGGGATCATTCAATTCCACCATCACATTTTCCTATTCCAGCCCATGAACCACTTTCATACATTTGGTCTGATGTGTCATCTGACCTTCCCTTGGTGCAAATGGGGCAGAAAATAGAAACTGTAAGACAGTACCCAGTTTTCAGGTGCTTCACAGGATTCAGATGATCCAGTATGAGCTCAAGTTAATTTTGTAAGATTTTTGTGAAAATACAAACACAGAATGAAAAAAAATTGACCTAGAGAACTCTCAATCAATAATTGTTGTTTTGCTTTACTAATAAGATAATTATAAAATATTTCTTATAAATTTACTACTAAAACCATGACTATCAGTTCAGCCTGTTGTAACAGTTATGCTTAAATATCTTACAGGCTATCCAAACATTATTTACATATTTATAAATGTGTGGTATGCACATAAACCCAGACAGTAGAAGAGAGTACCCATAATTAACCAAAAATCAAAACACTGGGACTCACATAAAAATCTGTGGCTTCAAATCAAGAGCTTAGAACCTGCAAGATAGAAGCCTCCAAACTTTTAGACATCACTTTCTAAGAGCATCTTGCCGCCCCTTGTACAACCACTATATTTCCAACAGAATTGTGTGATTGGTAACTTGAAATTTGTGTAAGTAGTTCATGAATTATTATAAATATTGAAATTGATCTTTGTCTTGGGTGAACCCAGCTTCAACATGCTTCTCATGCCCACCGGCCCTCTGAAGGTGAACCTGCCCATCACCGTTTGTCGCAGGGAATATTAGAACACGTGAGTGGCCACATTATGCCCCGTACAATTTTGGTTCCATGGCCAGGTGATGGGGAGGGGGAGGGCAGCCAGTCTACAAACTGGACAGATGGAAATAAGAGTGACAGGCTGAAGAACTTCGCCCAACAATGACAATGGGGACAAAGTGAATGTAACTGAGGAAGTTTTGAAATCAGAAAGAGAGTTGGCCAGATAGCAAACAGAGCAGGGGAAAAAGATCCACAGAAAGAAGGAAGCAGCCATCACCTGCAGTAAAAGTTACAAGGCAGAAGCAGTGCGTTACCAAAAACCAGGAGAGGGCAGAAACAATCTGTAACTCAGAGGATAAGTGAAAGTTTAATCAGCAGTGGCAGGTCAGGTAAAGGATCAAAAAGTGTGTGTAGCGGAGGAATTGATGATGGCATTGATTGGATCCTGAGTGACCTTCCATGTTCCTAAAGTCCATGAAACCCAGCTCTACCAAAGAAGATTCCAGTTCTTCCTGTGGGGCCTGGTTTGGGGGCATTTCTGGATTCCCAGGAGGCCGGGACACATGATGCAAATTTCTCTTTTTCTTACTTCCACGTGGAGCCTTTTAATAAACTCAAGACATTCTGAGGGAACTTCCGTCTTTGCAACAACAAAGAAGCCTAATTAATACAATCTTATTATGACTGCACAACCCTGTGCTCGTCAGCCAGCACATGCACTTACTGTGTGTATTACAATGGTCTATTTATTGATTCCTCCACTTGAGCCTCTGGGCCTGGGGCTACATTCGTTATCTACATCCCCAGTGTTGGCAGGTGGGAAATCCACAAATTCTTACCAAGTCAATGAATGAAACAGCCATCCTAAAAAACTACAAACACACAAACTAGTCTTTAATCACCTCTATATATTGTACATTTCATTTGTGCAAAATATGGTGCCTGGTATGGCTGATACATCAGACATACAGGCATAAACACATTTTAATAAGAGAAGTTGCTGCTGCCTCTGGCAACTTCAGAAAGGCAAGACAGAAAATCACTCTCAAGCAGATATTTGTTCTATGAAGAATCACTGAGATCTCCCTCACTTGGATGACAACAGGGACAGTAGACTCTCTAGTGATGGGCTTGGTGCACTGGAACCTGTTATCATCTTTAGTGGGCTGTCCCCCACTAAAGGTCCTGGGATGCAAGAGCTGATTACTGGGGAGGAGAATCCAAGGCCTTCTGGAGGAAAGTAAATCAATCCCCAAACCCTTTCTCTGAGACATGACGACAAACTCACCTGTGTGGACCACCGTAGTGGTTTCCTTTAGGTCTCAGGGTTCAAGGATGAGCAAGAAACCTTTGAAGTAAGGTTTGGTCCCTGAAATAACATTGCCTCAGTTGATCCCCAAGCTTTACATGAGGATTTATGCTAACTAGGTGCCTCTTGACCCTGTCACAGTGGTTGGGCTTTGGAGAAGAAGGACTGATCAAAGGAACACTAATTAAAAGGAGAAGCCTCCTTGGCTCCCAACATGGGGCACTCTGATGACCTTGTGCATGGCCATGAACCAGCAAGGGCATCCCTGAGGAAATGGACAAGACCCTGGAGCCACCAAACTGGTCTCTGAGGGCAGCACTGCATGACAGGAGCAAGCAGTGGTGTCCTGTGCTGCCCTCGCTCTCTGGGCCTGGCTCCCCACGGTGAGCAGTACCCGAGAGGAACCCTCTCGGAATGAGCATGCCCCCAGGGTTATGGGATGATGAGTGTGTGGGGTGGGTGGGGATCGCCTCAGGAGGGTGAGACTGAACTTCTTGCTAATAGATACATTGGAGATTTAATAACTCATCTTCATAAAAGAAACACAACTTTATTGTACCCCAATTTTGTGGAGCAGTTTATTTAGATGTAGTTCTTTGTTCAGTTTTTGCCTCTTTGTGAATATATCTGGTCTTTTCTTTCCCATAGTCTCTTCTGCTTTCACTCTTTTCTTTCTGAACCTATTTGTAAAAGGGAATATTCTCTCTCTTGCTTATGAGATGCTACCCAGCCTGTGACTCCCACACGTCCTGGCTCCAGGCCAGCCACAGCCTGGCCACCGGTTCCCGCTGCCCCGCCTCCTTCCATCACATGCCCATCTGCTCTGCTTTGCCTTTTCTGGGGGGACCCCAGCTGCCACTTTTTTATTCCCTGAGCCATATGCTCTCTTCCAGGCACACTTGCCTGACCTCCCTGCTTTATCCAAGGGCCACAAAGGACATGTTGGGAGTCTTCAGGTTCCAAACTCAAAGGCATTTCAATCATTGCCTTTTATTTGGAGTCATGTCCCTCGATCGCATCGTTCCACCTCTGAGCACAGCACAAGTGATGTTTGCCTCCAAAGGTCAGTGCTCCACATCAAATATCCAGGTTTTCCTTAATTCATCATAAAGGTATTAATATTCTGTGGTTCAATCCTGTGAACAAACCCATTTTTGCTCAATGGAAAGCGCTCACTACTTCATGATGGCATAGCCTTTTTACTACTGACTCTTAACTATTGGTAATAGTTTAACACATACTTCAAATATCTGTTTCATTCCTTCTGGAGGAGGCTAGTTTCATATTACGACTGCACTCCGGGCCGGCTGCAGAATTTGCAGGATCCAGAGAAAAATGAAAATGAAGGACCCCTTGTTCTAAAAGCAGGAAAAAATTGCCATTAAAGGTTCTAAAATATAAAGCTTTTTCGTTTCCTTCACTTACCTCCTCTGCTTGCTCATATGCTCCATTTCCCCTTTGGACTTCACTTCCAAAATTCAAACAAGTTAAAAATACCATTATTTAAGAATTTCAAGACATGACAGTAAAGCATTAAGCCAAGCGTGGGGTCCTTCTGAATGTATGGCCCCATGTGATCAAATTCCCAGGAAGCCGACCCTGACTATAGCCTTTAGCAGCATTTTGTCTGTCCGTTCATCTGCCTTGCGGAAGTATTCATTTCTAAAACAGTTACAGGTCCCTCCATATCAAAGCAGATTAACAGATAAAATACGTTGTTGTCACCTGGGACTCCTGCCCGTCCAAACTGAAGAACAAGTAGGTAGCTCCATGAAAGGCTTCCCCGCGCCAACAACATTTGGGGATCGTTCCACTGTACACCTGCTATGATCTGAAGGTTTGTACCCTGCAAAATGTATGTGTTGGAATTCTAATGCCCAATGTGATAGTGGTAGGAGGCGGTGCCTTTGGGCGATGATTAGATCACAAGGGTGGAGCCTTCAAGAATGGGATAAGTGCTCTTAGGCAAGAGACCCCACAGAGTCCCCTAGCCCCCTCCACCACGTGAGGGTGCAATGAGAAGTCTTCGACCCAGAAGAAGGTCCTCACTTCACCATGCTGCTACCCTGATCTTGGACATCCAGACTCCAGAACTTCGAGAACTAAATGTTTATTGTTTACAAGCCGCTCAGTCTGTGGCATTTTGTTATAGCAGTCCGAACGGACTAAGACAAGGCCTCCCCTCCGGAACAAAGAGCAAAGAAGGCACCAGATTTCTCTCCTGTCAGAGCAGCAGCTGGCTCTCCGGCATTCTCCTGGGCAACGTTTCCAATCAGAGGTCTCATCTATTTTGCTAAGTGTCTGTCTACACGAGTGGCATGGAACCACCTGTAATATATGCGTTCTACTGCGTGTGTGCACGATTACACACAAAGAAAGAGCCTCCATTAACAGGTCTTTTTCCCCACACCCGTGGATGGCCAGTCCTGGGTAAAATTTTAAGTGTAATGTACCAGAGAGAGCATCAGCTGTAGAATCAAACAGCATACAACCCACTTGCAATGGGCCCTTGCATAACTAAAACCTTCCAAGGCTCAGTTTGCTGTCTGTGGGCTTACGCTGTGTTGACTTTGTTGGACTGGAATTACATTTCCCAGAATACCTTAACCTTTATATCTCCAGGTTAGCCACAGAAGACATTTTGCATAAGGTTTGGAAGGCAGAAGTGAAATAGCAGCCATTTTTGTTACACTCTGAAGTCCAGTGCAGGGCACCAACCACTGCGGCAGCTGATGCCAATCTCCTCAAGAGTTCCCTTAGCCTTCTAGACATTTATTGTGGGTATTCATTCTATTTGGAGCATCTCAAGATTACATATTTGAATCTGAACTTACCATCTTCTCTCAGAAATCTGCTCCTTATTCTCAACAAGTTAACAATACTATTCATTCATTCACAAATAATGCCATGATGCATAACCTTGTACATATGTTGTTATATATTTCTAAGAGTTAATTAATCTTCACAGTAAATTCCCAAAGTGGGACTTTTTAGGTCAAAAAATAAATCCATATTCATTTTTCCTTAAATAATAACAAATTCTCCTCCAGAGGGAAGGTACCATTTTGCGTTCCCACCAGCAGTGAATGAATGCTTCATTAACAGAGTAAGCAGTCAAGCTTTTCAATGTTTGCCAATCTGATATGTAAGAAATACATCAGTATAATTTTCATTACCATGTCTCTTAGTATGACCGAGGTTGAGCCTTCTTTTCATGTTTAGAGCCATTGTAATTTTTTCTGAGATCTATTTTTTGTTGTTGTTGCACTCATTTTCTATTAGTTTTGGACATTTTTCCCCATAGATAATTGACATACAACATTGTATTAGTTTTAGGTGTATGACATAGTGATTTGATATGTGTATACATTGTGAAATGATTACCACAATAAGTTTAGTTAATACCCATTGATTTTTAAAAGCTGTTTATATATTTAGGAAATTAGCCAAATTGTAATATATGTGCAATAATTTTCTCCCGGTCTGTTGTCTTTTGACCTTGCTTATTGTGCTTTTTTGCCAAGTAAATTTTACAAAATTTTATGTAATTGAATTAATAGGTCTTTTTTCTTTTTTTTTTTTTTTTTGAAAGTCAGAATTAGAAAGACTTTCTCCACACCCTGGTTATAAAAGAATTCATCCATGTTTTCCTCTAGTATTTGTATGGGTTTGGTTTTTTCATTTATATCACAGATCCTTTTGTAGTTTATTCTAGTATATAGTGTGAGATATGTTCAATTTTATCTTTTTTCAAATGGCTATCAGTTGCTTCAATGTCATTTATTAAAAAGACCATTACTTCCTTTGTGATTTGAGATGCCACCTTTTGTCATATACTAAATTTTCTTATGCTCTTGGATCTGTTTCTGTACTTACTATTCTATTACATAGGTCTGTCTATTCGTATCAGTATCCCATTGACTGTGGTATATATATTTTGTGTGTGTGTGAGGAAGATTAGCCCTGAGCTAACATCTGTCCCCATCTTCCTCTATTTTATTTGGGAAGCCTGCCACAGCAGGCTTGATAAGTGGTGCATAGGTCCACTCCCAGGATCAAAACCTGCAAACCCCGGGCCACCAAAGCAGAGCACACAGACTTAACCACTATGCTAACAGGCTGGCCCCCCATTGTAGTATATTTTAATAACATACATGGTAGCAGCAATGGTAGTTCCCAGTTGTTATGGGTTGAATTGTGTCTCCTTAAAATCTGTATGTTGAAGTCCTAATCCTGAGGACCTTAGGATGTGTCCTTATTTGGAGATAGGGTCTTTATAGAGGTATCAAGTTTAAATGAAGTCATTATCAAGGGTCCTAATCCAATGTGACTCGTGTCCTTAGTAATGGGAAATTTAGCCACAGAGGCATGCATAGATGGAAGATGGTGTGAGGAGACATGGGGAGAGGACAGCCATCTTAAAAGCCAAGGAGGGAGGCCTGGAACAGATCCTTCCCTCACTGCCCTTAGGAAGAACCAACCCTGCTAACACCTTGACTTTGGATGTCCAGCCTCCAGAACTGGGAGGCAGTAAATCTGTATTGTTTAACCCACCCAGTTTGTGGTATTTTGTTACGGCAGTTCTGGCAAAATAATACAGCCCTGTTGACCTCCTTTTGCAGACTCATTCAATATTCTTGCATGTCTTGTTTTCTATATAAATTTTAAAATTTGACTTAAAATTGACTTCAGAAGTAAAGCTTTTTGGTAATTATATAGACACATCATGTTTCTATGTGTTCAAGTTTCAAGTCTACTTTTATATATTTTTAGGAGTGTTTAAAGTTTTACTCCTATAAGGTTTTTCATATTTCTTGTTGAGCTCACTTCTAAATATTTTTATCTTTTTTGTTTTGATTGTAAATAGGGTTTTCTTTCACATTATATATCTAACTGGTTATCGTGTGTACATTTTAAGTCTATTTGTTAATTTTATACCTGCTTCATAAAAATAATTTGTAAGTTTTCTCTATTTTTTCTAGGTTCTGAAATAATATAAGTATCACTCAATTATTGATTTCAAAGATTTTGTAGAATTCTCTTATGAAAAAACCTTTGAAATTTTTTGTGTGTAGTTGGGGGTTTTTTTGTCTTTCAGAGTTTTCTTGCTTTTTAAAAATTATTTTATCGAGGTCATATTGGCTTATAACATTGTGTAAGTTTCAGGTGTACATCACTATATTTCAGTTTCTGTATAGACTGCATTGTGTTCACCACCAAGAGTCTAGTTTTTATCTGTCACCATACTCATGTGCACCTCTACACCTTTCACCCTCCCACCCTCCCACCACTCCCTTCTCCTCTGGTAACCACCAATCTGTTCTCTTATCTATGTGTTTATCTTCCACATATGAGTGAAATCATATGGTATTTGTGTTTCTCTGACATATTTTGCTTAACATAATACCCTCAAAGTCTATCCATATTGTAACAATGGCACAATTTTGTCTTTTTTTTATGCCTGAGTAGTATTTCATTGTATATACACACCACATCTTCTTTATCCATTCATTTATTGATGGACACTTGGGTTGCTTCTATGTCTTGGCTATTGTGAATAATGCTGCAATGAACACAGGGGTGCATATATCTTTTTGAATTATTGATTTCATGTTCTTTGAATAAATACCCAGTAGTGCAATAGCTGGATCATATAGTATTTCTATTTTTAATTTTTTGAGAAATCTCCCTACTGTTTTCCATAGTGGCTGCACCAGTTTGCATTCACACGAGCAGTGTACGAGAGTTCCCTTTTCTCTACATCCTCTCCAACACTTGTTATTTCTCGTCTTGTTAGTGGGTAGTTCTTTTACAAGAACTTGGTCTTAAGGTACATGTATGTCTAGCTTTAGCAGAGACTGATAAACAACTCTTCTATGCCATGGAAAGTAGTGTGTTAAAGTTTTTTATATCAACTGCTGTCAGTTCTGGCCAATTGCATTTTCTTAGAAAATTAGCCATTTAATTCATGTTTTAAAAATTATTTGCAAAAGTTTGTGCAAAGTAGTCTCATCTTTTTTAAAATTCTTCTCTTTCAGTGGTGTTTTTCCCCTAGTCATTTTTATTTTGTGTTCTTGATATTTGTCTATATTGCTGATTTTTAAGGAACCAATATTTTTATTTATTAGTTTCATTGTTTTTCATTTCATTAATTTCTGCTTTCATCTTTATTATTTATTTTTATATGATATGTTTTTAAGATTATATTTTTTACTTCAAATTGCTATTTCAATTGTACACCAAAGATTCTTTTATATAATGTTTTCATTATTATTGTTTTAGAAATTCTGTAATTATATTTACATTCCCCCTTTCATCTGAGAATTATTCCTTTTCTATTGCTGTATAACATCTACAATACAGTGCACAAATTTTAAGTTTATATGTTGATGAATTTTTACTTAAGTGTACCCCTTGTAACCACCACCCAGATTAAGCTGTAGAACACATATGGTACCTCAGAAAGCTTCCTTGTGACTTCTACCAGCCAACAACCACCCATCCTGGCCTCTACCATCATAGATTAATTTGCCTATTTTTGACCTTAATAAAAAAATCCATATAGTATATATGGCCAATAACATATGAAAGGATGCTAAAACTCTTTAGTAATCAGGGAAATACAAATTAAACCAACAATTGAGAAACTATTCACACCTATCCAATGAGAAACAATTTTAAAGGCTAAAAATATGAAATGTTGGCAAGGATGTAAAGTAATAAAAACTGTTTTTGAGGTGTCTTGGGAAATATGACCATCTTGGGAAATAAGATGACACTATTATGCAAAGTTGAACACACACATATCATACGAGCCAGCATTTTAACTTTTAGATTTGTACCTGGGATAAACCCTCCCCAGTTCACCAAAAGGCACATATAAAAATGTTTTAGCAGTATTTTTTAATAATAACAAAAATGATGGAAACAGCCCAAATGCTTCTCCTCTCACATAGATAAATTGTAGAGCATTTATACGATGAAATAATACATGTAGTGATGAAAATAAACTACCATCACACATCACTTTGAAAAGATCTCAGAAATTAATGTTGAGCAAAAAAGCAAGTTACCAGAGAATACATACCATCTAATTCTATTAATATAATACTTTTTGAAATGGGCAAAATTATGCAATATATCGTTTAGGGATACAATTGTGGTGAAGCTACCAAGGAAGCAAAGGCATGATAAACATAAAAATGGTGGCTTCCTCTGCTGTGCAAAAAGGAGGCTGTTGGGAGGGGCGGCACATGGGAAGCTTCAACAGACTTTCAAAGCTTTAGTTCATAGGCTCAGTGATGTTTGCATGTTCATTTTATTATCACTTTCTAAATGTCCTTAGACATTACATATACTTACCTATGTCTGATATATTTCATAATTATAAAGTAGTTTCTAAAAAATACAAATTGTCTATTGGAGTAATACATATGACTATGTGAACACGTAAATAACATTTTCAGTTATGTTAGAGGAAGGGTCAAATATCAGATACATGTAATTAAAGTGTTGTAAGATCTTGGTATTATTTGCAAAGAGAATAAAAGTGTTAAGGTTAGACTTTGAGAAGTAATGCATTTTGTAATTTCTAGGGTAATCATGAAAAGAAAAAACAGAGTATATAATTTTCAAACTAGAAATGAAAAAATAAAATGCTAAAAATAATTCATTCAAACAAGAAAAAAGAAACATGGACAGGCCACAAAAAAAAAAGCAGAAAATAAGAAGGAAGATTAAAGCTCAACTGTACCAGTCTTTACATTATGTATACATGGGCCAAATGCTTCGGGAGAAGACAGATGTTTTAAAATTCTAGTTATATGGTCTTTACAACAGACATATATATAAAAAGTAAAGATACAGATAGGTTGAAAGTGAAAAATGGAGAAAAAAAACTTTCAACAGGCAGATTATAAATGAAAAAGAGCTACTTATATTACATATTTAATACACATAATATATAATATACTAATATATAATATATTTACTATAATTAATATTCTATATTAATATAAAAGGTGGACTCTAATTCCAAAATATTTACTAAGGCTAAAGAGTAAATTCATAATGATAAATGTTCAATTTCTAAACAGGATATCAAATATTAAATTTGCATGCATTTAGTAATAGAGTTTAAAATTTATGTCAAAAATTGGCAGAATCACAAGGAAATATAAACAGTATCTAAAATCATCAAATCTCTCTAAGAAATTGTTATAAAATGCAGGCAAAAAAATCCATAAGGATACAGAAGTTTTAAAGAATATAGTTAATACACTTGACCTAATGGACACATGCAGAACATGACAACCAACGATCACAAAATATGTATCTTTCTAAAACATAGGGGACATTCACAAAATTATCTCTTCTGACTCCCAGCTTTCTGCTCATCTCGGGAGCGTTCACCTTCACCTCAGTGAGGGTGGTGATGATTGCTGCTGTAATGTAATCAGTATTTGGATCACCTTGGAGTTTCCACCTGTTGATTGTCTTTTCCCCTGAAAATTCAACATATTTTTGATATGTCACCTAATTTTGCATTTCATCCTGGACATTTTGAACATTATGTTGTGAAACTCTGAAACCTGTTAAAATTCTCTGGAGCGTGTTGATTTTTTATTTGTTTGTTTTCACGGCTGATCAAAGTTCTGACTCATCTTCTGTGTTGTTGGAGGAGGTCATTGAGAGTACACGATGGCCAGTTGACCCTCCAGCTGGACCCAGGAAATCAGAGGCTCCTCCCTGCTCCCCCATCCACAGAATGTACGTTCTGCCCACTGTTCCCACAGTAGGAGCTGTTTCAAGGAGGCAGCCTCGAGAGAGTAAGGTGTTGAGACCATCTGGACTGCATACGTGACTGAAGTCGGTGAAAGCCTCAACGTAAACTTTTAAGATTTGGCTGGCTGGCGCAGTGATCTGCTTGTCTTGTGGCGCCCAAGGCAAGCCTCTTAAGTTCCCTTGCTTGTTACACCTGCCACCTACCCATCTGAGCTGGTCTGTCTCTTTCTTCAGACTCTCCTCGCCCTCCATGTAAGGGCACCGGTTTCAGATTTCACCCAGTAAGCTGCCCAGATTGTGAACAATGTCGCCTCAGTCGCAGAGTTTGGGCTGTGCTCTTTGCATCTACCCATGTGTGAGCCACTCAGAGGTTAGTCTGGGACGCGGATGGTGGTTTATCTCACACTTTACTTCTCAAAGCCTTTGCTCTTTGGCTGTGGTCTGTGCAGCTCAGTTTGGGAGTGAGCCTGCAAATGATGTCAGTTTAGCTCTCTACTGGCTGGAATTGGTCCCACTTTCTCTGGCTCCCAGACATCCCTGGCTCCTCTGGCCAAAAACTTTGGGTTCTCTCAGAGTTTTAGTCTCCATGCTGTTGTACAATTCCGTGTGATGGGTCTCCTCAGTGTGAAGTTTCAGGAGAACAGAAAGCCTGTTAAACCTGAAAATTCCTCTACTCCTAGGGATTTTGCCTCAGTAGGTAGACAGGGCCCAGAGATAAGAATTTTAACAATCACCCAGGAATTCCGAACCAAGTGATGCAGAGACCATCCTCACTCATCTCTGGTACAGACGGTGGAAGATGAAGTCAAAGGTAGGAAGAGGGGGTGGTGTCAAGATGTCAGAAAGGCCTTTTGAATTTGATAATTGAATTTGGTAAACTAGGGGGAGACATTCGGTGTGATAAGTAGGAAAGTGACATGATTATCCCTCCCCTTTAAGAACCAATGTTGCAAGTGTATAGTCAGCAGTGGAGGTGGGGGATCCAGTGGAAAACTACTGGAGAAGGCTAAGCAAAATGGGCCCGAACTGGAGAGCAGCTTTAGAATGACCGAGAGGAGCAGATGTGTATCATTTTAAAAGTAAAATAGATTATCGGAGGCAACACAGTCTATGACAAGGGAGTAAAACAAAGACCTGAGCTTTCATGTTTAATGAATGGGAACAGAATAGTAGTGATGTCACTTAATAGTATATATTTTTTTTAGTTGGAGAAGCAAGATTTCTTTCTTTTTTATTTCTGAGAATTGAGAGTATGGCAGTAAAGAATAATTTTTGAAAATGTTAAGTTGGATGCTCTGTCAAGCCGCCCAGGCAAATCAAACTGTAAATTTGGAGATTAGGAAAGAGGACAGGACTAGAAATGGGAGCTGGGATTCATTGTCATAGAGGAGATGGGAGGAGACAAGAGATCACATAAGGTCATCAAAGCAGAGGGTTGGTCAGTAGAAAAAGGAGACAAAGACAGTTCCTCGGGGAAGGCCCACCTTTCAGGAGACTGGAAAAATAGTCAGGTGGGGCAAATAGGAAAGTGGAAACCTAAGAGGAGAGCTGCACTTTTCAGGTTGCGTCCATCCTGGGAGTGAGGGTTGCAGAGAGCATAGACCAGCACGTTTCACAGCGAAATCCCTGACTGTGAGGCAGTGTCTTCTCCACCCCACATTCCCTGAGAAAAGGGTGAGCTCGTATCAGAAAGACAAGTGGGGAACTTTTGGAGTTCCATTCTGTATTTGGGACTTCTGCTTGTCCACATGAACTGTCATTAGCCCAGTAAAAGTTTCAGTGTGCTCCATCACCAAGGATTCTGCGCTCCTAGTTTACTGCTCAGCGTGAATGTGCACATATCAAAGCAAGAGGAGCAACGGGGTCCCAAAGCCATCCACAGAAACAGGGACAGTGCCATCGAACGTCATTCCTATCAGAACCTGTGAAAAGAGAGAGCAGAATGTCCTCCAGGTGGTCCTGTTTTCAGGATGTTGCAAAAAGTGTTATCCGTTATAACACATCTAACAAAGAGAGCGCAAGGGTGCCAGGAAGTGCAGGCAAAGGCAAGGCAAAAATCTCAGTTGCATCTGATTCTCCCCTTCGAAGCCCACTTAACAGAAGTAACTGTGGAAGATGTGAAAATTGTGAAGAAATGGGAAAATACGAAGTTGTTGGATGATTAAATACACTTTTAAATTCACTGCATTAACTCTGTTTTAGGCTTCCTGGCCTAGGTTATATTTCTATTAAAAAAATCAAACAATTAAAATCCTTAATATTTGAGGACATTTTATAGTCAGAAAAAATGTTTTAACTTCATATCCAATGTGTAACGTCATTCCAAACAATTTACACTGTTAATATCTATACTATTACTCAAATTACATTTCATCATCTTTTCCCTGGGACTATCAAGAAAGGTTTGAATCAAGTGCTTTGGCTCAATTCAAGGTACACTACACATTTGGTTTTTACTTTATGTACCACCAGTCTAGAAACAATATTTTTAAAAAAAGGAAATGATATTATCTTGGCATATCTTACCTAAGTGACTCATCAATTCATTTAGTATTTACTATGTTATTTCCCCATAGTTCACAACTTCTCTACTTAATAGTCCCAATGGTCTTTCTTTTCCGGGAAGCAAGGTCTACCTCTATTTTTTTTCCAAAGTTTACTTTAAAAAAGTTTTTTGTTAAGATTTTCTTTATGGAGCAGTTTTAGGTTCACAGTAAAATTGAGGGGAAGGTAGAGAGATTTCCCATATAACCCCCTGTCCCCACACATCATAGCCTTTCTCCTTATCAACATCCCCACCTGAGTGGTACGTTTGTTACGATGGATGAACCTATATTGACAAATCTTTGTCACTCAAAATCCAGAGTTCACGTCGGAGTTCACTCTTGGTGTTGTACATTCTAGGGGTTTGGACAAATGTGTAATGACATGTACGCATCATTAGGGTATTCTACAGAGTATTTCTACTGCCCTAAAAATCCTCTGTGCTCCACCCAGTCATTTCTTCCCCTCCTCAATGCCTTGTGTTTTTGCCATCCCCGTAGGTTTGCCTTTTCCAGAACGTCAGATAGTTGGAATCATACAGCAGGTAGCCTTGTCAGATTGGCTTCTTTCACTTAGTAATATGCGTTTAAGTTTCCTTCTTATCTTTTCATGGCTTGATAGCTCATTTCTTTTTAGTGCTGGTGACATTCCATTGTCTAGATGTATCACAGTTTATCCATTCACCTTCTGAAGGACAGCTTGGTTGCTTCCAAGTATTGACAGGTTTTTGTGTGGACAAAAGTTTTCAGTTCTTTTGGATAAATACCAAGGGACACAATTGCTGGATCATATGGTAAGAGTATGTTGAGTTTTATAAGAAACTGCCAAACTGTCTTCCAAAGTGGCTGTACCATTTTGCATTCCCACCATCAATGTGTTGCCCCACATCCTCACCTGCATTTGGTGTTGTCATGTTCTGAATTTTAGCCATTCTGATAGGTGTGTAGGGGTATCTCATGGTTGTTTTAATTTGCATTTCCCTGATGACATAGGATGTGAAGCATATTTTCATATGCTTACCTGCTATCTGTCTATCTTCTTTGGTGAGGAGTCTGTTAAGGACTTTGGCCCATTTTTTAATTGGGATGTTTGTTTTCTTATTGCTGAGTTTTAAGCGTTCTTTGTGTATTTTGAATAACAGTTCTTTATCAGATGTGTCTTTACAAATATTTTCTCCAAATCTGTGGCTCATCTTTTCATTCTCTTGATATCTCTATTTTTTAATCTACTTTTAAAATGTTTAAACGATTTATCTATTTTTCTTTTTTGAAAATCAAAGCTACGTTTACTCATCTTTGTTCTTCTGCAGGGCTCCCGTTTCCTGTAATCTCCAAAATATGATGACGAAATCTCCACGATTTATCTCTGAGGTGGTTTTTCAATCCTTGTTTTGTCTTCTTCAGTCATCTTGATGCCACACAATTTTAAAAATCAGTATCAATCTGCATCCTGAAGAGTCAGCTTTTACAGCTGAGGTAGGGAATTTTGGAAATAGCCTTGTTTCCTGTATCAGGAATCCGATTGCACTGCCTTATGTCTGGTGCAGCTCAGACAGAGACCACTGTACTGTTGGCTCCTGTGGGAGTATTAAGTCCTGTATTCCCTGGGTAATCCTAGGGAAGTAAGTAGGTCCTAGGTCTGGATTATCAGGCTGGGTTCCCACCTTCCTATTAATCCTTAGTTCTCTTGTTATCCTCAGCCTCTGGAGACATCGACTTGAACCCAAGCCAGTGGTTGAGGCTTCATTGACTCAGCTAATTACTGTAAGCCCTCCTTCCCTAGGGAATGCCAAGGGGTGGGGATTCCACTAACTTCTGAATCAGATGACTAACTAGATTTCCTTGCTATTAAGACTTGTGTATGAGGTGAAACCGTCTGGTGTCATGCTTGCTTGAGTCTTCCTTGAGCCTGCTTTGAACACGTGCTCCTCTCATTGGGGCTAATCTTTGCAGTCAGGTTGGCTTCCTCCAGTCTTCAGACCCTGCCTACTTGTGTCCAGCTTTCTACTCACGCGCTCCTAACTTCTCTACCCACCTGCATTTTCAAGGCCTGAAACCTGCCTTATGCCTCAACCTGCCTAACTAATGCCCTAACTCGCTTATGTGGACCTGGATATTTGAACATTTAAGAGTCAGATGTTTTCTTACTTCCTCACCTATGTTGGATTTAATTATCATTTAGTGGTATTTGTTTGACTCTTTCCAGTATGGGGGAAAATAATGCAAAATTCAAGTTGAACATTTTGTGAAAGGAGTTGACTTTAGTCGGTATTAGTGCTCTATCAGGCACCATCCCGCTGTGAATTTCCTTGAGGGAAATGTATGGCCAGGGAACGAAGTCAGGTAAATGTATAAATTTGCTCCATGCACGTGGAGCATAGTCTTCCTTAGCCATCTGCTTTGACCTTGTCCCTCTCTTGATGTATAAGCTTGATGGCGCTATTAGAAATAACCATCCCTCCTGATAATCTTCAATTCCTCAAGCCCTTCAGACTGCTCCAGGGATTGGCCTCTTAACTCCTCAAAGCCTTGTCTTCGGTGGGGATTTCATCTCAACTAACCTAGTGAATAATTTGATGCTGTGAGTTCCTGAAGTTCTATCAATTAAGATAAGCTGGGTTTTCACTGCTCTCAATTCCATCCAGGCCCTCCTTTCCCATGATGGATTGTGGTCTGCAACCATGCCTCTTCATTTGCTCTATCATTCAGCAAATGAAACTAACTGCTTGATTTTAGCAGAAAATGGTTTTGTTGAACAGATACTAGGTAACTCACCCAAGGTCTTCAAGGCTATCCAACAAGTGACTAAATCACACCACAGAAATAGTCTGGTGAAAACACCACTGCCACCGCATTGTGCACTTAGCTGGGAAAGACAGTGTCTCGTATTTTCAGCTTTTACAGTGTGAGGAAGGTTCAGCCTCATGTGGTGGGAATTCCCCAAACACGGAAAAAGAAGTCATGTTTGGACAGCCAAAAAGACTAAAAATGTCTACGCTATCTTCAGCGTACACTGTGGCAGACAAAAGAAACTATAATTGTTCTACATTCTTGAATAGTGTACATTAGTACATATATTAATTTTGAATGATTTATATCTTATCCAATAATTAACAGAAAACTCCATCTGTTGTATAAATTTATAACAGAACGAAATGAGAAAACGTGGACTCTAAGTAGTTTTAAAATGATAGAGGAATGAATCAAAAATATTGTAGAGAAGACACGGGAATTTGATCAATCTTTTTGTCACTGTTAGGTCAGCCTAAATTCTGGAACCACTGAACATTCAGATAGACACAGGGGAAGATCAACCAAGGGAGAATTAAATTTCACTTGATACATTTGACTTTTTCCATTAACTTCAGTGTTTTGGGTTTATTTTTCATGCTTCATTGAATTTATTTTCATGGCAAATATAAATATAATAGGGAAAATATTTGATCAAACACTACAGCTTTGTGCTGGACTGCCTATTCTAGGTGATGGGAACAAACAGAAACCAGTGGGAAACTGATACCACCACTATGGGGCTGTCATATTTCTCAGGAGCTGTGAGATGACGTATCTCATCCTGCTATTCCAGCACCCCACCCACTCTGTCAGCCGTGACTTGCTGCTCAAGCCGGCCACCTCACCTCTTCCAACTCTGTCCTTTAGCCAATTCTTCCTTCCTGTTTCCTCTCTTCCTCTTCCTGCTGTCTGGTCACCTCTGGTAGCAAATCAACACCAAATGACAAGATTCCATATACTTTAAGACTTGCAAGTTTATATCAATATAAAATCCACACATTTATTGTGGAACACCTTTAGTTTCAAGATATCACTAGAAATTAATTGACATTTTTACTAATAGAAAGTTGCTGTCTCAGGAGAAATTAAGGATTAGAGAAACATTCCTTCCAGCAATAACAGGGACATGATCCAACTTACAAAATACAAAGCAAAAGGACGAAGTTCCCAAAACATGATACTTGTTTTAGGACTCTTTGTGCTCAGATGTTGTAAGCTCGTTCATTGTGATCCCAAGAGAAACAATCCTAGGTAATCGATCAAAGTTCCACGTTTGTGCATTTGGTTGTCTATTGATGCAGCCTCCTTGTGTTACTGCCCACTGCTGAGGCCACTCCACAAGGATTGGAATTTGTTTCCAGATCCCTTCTGGAAGACTTTTTTCTTTTCTTTTCTTTTCCTTTTGCTGAGGAAGATTGGCTCTGAGCTAACAGCTGTGCCCATCTTCCTCTACTTTGCACATGGGATGCCAGCACAGCAGTGGCTTGATGAGCAGTGTGTCGGTCCGCGCCCAGCATTGGAACCTGTGAACCCCAGGGCATGAAGCGGAACTTAACTGCTATGCACTGGGCTGGCTCCAACACTTTTTTCTTTAATTTTTGTATTTCTACTGATTCTGAAAAATACACTCTTTTGGAGCACTCATTACACAGGTGTACTATGGTAGAGTTCATGTACTATTTTTTAATTTACTACTTATATGAATAAAAATTTAAAATAATAATCTTTAGGCAGTTATATATTCAAAGACAGTTCCTGAATTGTATAAAAACATATGATGAGAATAATTTTGTTTTGGGGAAAATAATAATTACAAATTAAATTATATTTTCAAAAAATAATATATTGGATAATTCTTTGCAAAGTAAGATATATGTTCATATTTGTAAATTGGTTAAAAAATAGTTTTAGTTGACATTTCAAATATTTGCTTTGAGTACCAAAAACCAATTGGAAAATAAAAACATAACTACATCTGCCAATTTCATTCAGATGTCCCAAACATTCTAATTTAATTTTGACAAACTTGATCACTTCATGTTTTGTCCCTCACTAAAACTGAGAGTTTTGTCTCATCTAGAAAGCCAGTGATTTGACCATTTTCCTCTTACTGACCCCCCCCATTTGCTTCTTGATTGTCTGATATGTGTACTTTTTTTTACCCCAAACTGACTCAATAATATTTGTTTTGGATTAGAACCGTAAGCAATATTTGGGAGAAGATTGGAAATATGGTTTCTATGGAAACTAACAATAGGATATGATCTTGAAGGGTTGGCACCTGGGTAAAGGTGATTATTTAAGAATAACTGACACCAAGATTACACATTGTAAATTTATGCAGCTGATCCATAAGCTCTGGAAAAAAGGAAGTTCATAATGGAAGCGTTGACATTATCTTAAATATACATAAATCTTTGATATTGTGCTCTGTTTTATATCTCATATTTACCTATGGATCATTTATTTTTCATAAGAAACTCTAAAATGTCAAATGAACAGCAGCTGTTGCAAAGCATGCTTATTTTTCTGAGGGAATAGGGACTCAATGGCTGTAATTCAGAATTTTAATAATTAAAACATTCAAAACATTAAAAGGTAAGTTTCTCCGTCCCCACCCCCCAGGATTTACTGTGTGTGCCTTAGGGAATCGGAGGACTCGGCTGCAGTTCTAGTGGCCAGAACTAGGTGGCGCTCTGCGGTCGTCAGTGCTTCCAGTCAGCTTCCAGGGCGGCAGTGCAGCTGGAACCAAGGGCTTCCTAGGGACGAGTTTCAGATTTGACCCCTCTCCTCTTCTTCTTTCAGGGACCCTTTCAGGGAGTAGGGGGCATGCTTTCTCCCTGTTTATTACCTTAGTTGTTCCTTGCCCGACTTCTTAGCCCGTATTCACCACCTGTAAAATTATCAGACATGGTAGTGTTAAAGAAATTAAGTCCTAGAGTAGTATTTAAGGGAAATACGCAATGTTACACAGCTAGTCAAACTTAGCTAGAATTTACACTCCAGTCTTTGCCCTGCCAAGACTAGCCACTCATCCAACAAGATGAGAGAGTATGGACAGGAGGACTGAGTCCAGTGATGGGAAGGAGGTAGAGGCGGGAATGGGACCTGGTTGTTGCTGTCCTTCCATTATCACAGTATTTTGGGCTCCCTTCCCTGAATAACCCCATTGTCCCCTGTCCTCCACTCTGAGGACCTGTTGACAGAAGAGCAGAAGGAAGAATAGGAGGGAAGAGGACTAGGAGAAGCTCACAGATAAGCGTATTCTGTGTGCCGGGCACTGATTCAAGCACTTGATGTACGTTTCCTTGTTTATTTTTCGAAGCAGTCAGAGGAGGTGTGAATGAACGCTCTCTCTTTTACACACCGAGGATCTGGCACTCAGGTGAATGACGCCCCAAGGTCAGTAAGTGACAGATTTAAGGATGTGGCCCCAACTCTAATTCCATAATCAGTGGGTTTTTCTACAACTCTGATTAAGGCATCCGAGAAAACAGGTCTTCTCTCTTTCCTAGTATCCGTCTACAGTGAGCATGCCAAGATTCCAGGTTAATACTGCACGATATACAATCCTGTATATTATCTCATTTAATATAATAGCCAACTCTGTTACACTGTGAATAGAAAGTGAAATTTCTAAGCTCAAATGCCAGATAAGAATATCGGTCCCTTGATAATAAATTTCTGTTTTAAGACAAAACTTAAGCACATGAAAATGGTCAACTCATATATCTTTGCTGTTTGCTTTATTTCTTATAATTGATAGAAACAATCTTGTTTCACAATTTTGCTAGTCAATGAGTATCAACAATATGTGTTATGACCATAAAGTAATTTCTCAAGAATACAAATAAAACTGTTCCAATTAAACTTATTTTATTTTATTTTTGCTGAGGAAGATTTCCCCTGAGCTAACATCCACTGCCAATCTTCCTCTTTTTTTGTATGTGAGCTGCTGCCACAGCATGGCCACTGACAGACGAGGGATGTAGGTCTGCCCCCAGGAACTGAACCTGGACCGCGGAAGCAAAGTGTACCAAACTTAACCACTAGGCCACCGGGGCTGGCCCTCTTCTGATTAAATTTTAACAATTCTCTATGATTATGTTTATTATGCCATATACACTATAAAGAATATAAAGAAATAGAAAACATGATTTCTTCCTTTATGTTCTTAATAAATTACTGAGTAAGACACGTATAATGATTTACTCATTACACATTTATTTACTGACGACTATGTGCAAGACAGGCCTGGGCACTGAGTCAAGGTCTCTGACCAAAAGGACTGTGGAACAAGGACCTGCCCAGGTACTGCCACGCCCAGTCGTGGATGCATCTGTCTGGACATGGTCCTGGGGAAATCACTTACCATGTGGAATAAATGCTATTGGCCTCGGAATCAGACATTCCTCTCCAGCCTTGTTTATAAGAAACCCATGTCTGCATAGGGAGCCTTAAAACTGCCCCTTCACTAGGTGTAAAGCTGTGTTCCTTCCCTCCTCAACTTTCACCCACTTCTGCCTGGCTTGTCACCATTGCCGTGTCTTTGGAGACTCGAAGAAAGTGTTTGTCGTCCAAGTGTAATCCATTGTTGCTTATGTTGCGTAGCTGGAAGTCTCTAGTTTCTCCATTGATTTCTGAATATTATTCACGTTCTGATTCATGATAATTCCGAACCTTAGCAGCTGACCTCTATGTGACCTTGGTCATGCTCAATGAGACCTTTTCTGATGGCTAATTATCAGGGTGGCCTTGCTCCCAGTCAACCTCTCTTTTCTACTTCCCCAATTTGTCCCACCAAAATTAATTTTACAGTTGACATTTTGTAGTATTTCATTAGTTTTTCTCAATGTTTGGTTACAGTATTATCACATAATTGGGAATGACACTCAAACTGAAATAATAAGCTATTAATGTGTAATTTTTGCCAGAGGTGCAATTTTTAATATTTTCATTTTCCACGGTAGGTGCAGCTTTGCTAGCCTGATGGATTAGGGTCAGTTTTACCTTCACTTGTTGCCAGACTGATCTGGAAGGCACTCCCAGAGTCAGAGTCACTGAGCGGGATCCTGGCGTGTTAGCGTCATACGTGCACATTTGATGTCTGACACCAAAACTTCTCAGCCGTGCTGGACAATGTGTAGTCCTTATAGATTAAAGAGCCATGACTCTTTATCCCATTAAATCTTCATGCACCTCTCTGAGATTTCTTTTAAACCCCCTACTACACATGAAGAAACCAAGGATCAGATGAGTGAAGGGATTTTCCCAGGGCACAGAGCTACCAAGTGCTGTGGAACAGGGATTCAGAATTGGGTCTACCTCTAAACTGAGTGCAAATAGTTCCTGCTTCTTCAGCACCTGTTGTGTGTCAGACACAGACATGGCTCTAAGCACTTTACCTGTATTAACTGACTTAAACCTCACAACCACCCTTTGGGGGAGGTACTGTTTTTGTCACTATTTTATAGATGAGTAAACTGAGGCACAAGATGGGTAAGTGACTTCTCAAATTCCCACAGCCACCACGTGGCAGAACCCGGCTGCAGACTTGGGCTGAGCTCTGCCAAGCTGGTTCTGTGTGGGGCACCGGAGGTAGGATAACCATGCTGGCACCTCACGGAGGTGGTGTTAGGGTTCAACAGGATGAAACGTGTCATGGCTCTTTGTAATCTGTAAGGAGTCAAAGTTGACCAGGACAGCTGAGGAGAGGTTTGGGGTCAGAAATGACATGTGCATATATTGCATTGCTGAGGCACATTCCAGCCGGGTAGGACATGAACGTAGGACTGTGTCATCCACACAGGGAATCAGAGTACATGCTGACAGCAGCTCCCCCTCCCTCTACTGTCTTCCTCTCCGGAATTTCCTTTAGGGGTGAAGGAATCGAGATCAAAAGGTCAAGGGCAGGAAATGCAAGTCACCCTCAGTCACGGGTCTATTCCGTGTTATTGTGAGTCGACTCTAATTCTGCTCCTGTCTTTGTTTTTAAATTGTCACCTTCTCATCAAGACTGACTTTCTGAGTTGCCTACTAGGCAATTCAAGAGGCTTATAGTGAAACTTCTAAAAAAGCATCTTTTCCATTCAGAGCCCACAAATCTTAAAACTTCAAGAGACTCATTTTTCTCTTTAGATGAAAGAGAAAATCTCTCGTTAGATGTTTTTGGCATCTCCACTCCCGCATCAGCGTAGCTTTGACGATACTTTTCTATCAAGTTTTTAGGACGCTGAGTTCTGATCAACTTCCATTCTGAACTCCTGGGTCAGTCGCACAGTGGAAAACTCACTTATTTTTGCCCTGGGTAAACAGCTTTTGTTCATTTATAACTCAAAGCTGCCTGGGAAATTGGGTGATTATCCAGTGAATCTGATCAATATAAACAAAGGAGATAATAAAGGCTGAAATAACTTTTAAAAATTAAACTGTTACTGTCCCGTCTATCCAGATCACTGTCTCCCTTCAGCACTTCTTTGCTCTGTGGTTGGAGCTTACGGGCTCTTGATAAATGACCGCAGAGAAAGCCTCCCCCTCTCACTGTCTTCATGGAGTACTGCTGTGCTGCTTGTTGTCTGTGTAGAACCGGCGCACACAGATGCTACTTGGCTCTTGTGCTGTGTGAGCGTGGGGCCTCTCAGCAGAGCCCACCGGTCTACCAGGCTGATGAAACAGCTCAATCCACATTCCCACCTGACTGCATTTTCTTCCACTTCCTGCTGCTATGTGCTCTGAAATACTTGGAATTTGGACTCAAAATTTTCTTCACAAGAAGCTGTATTTTGATAGTATGTGTTAATAAGGAATACATGTTACTAGATCATGCTCATGTGGTGTATTTCCACTATGGAACATATTCTCCGAATGCCATAGTGAATTTGGGCAAGTGGGTATAAGGAGTGAAAAGAAAAGACCCTCAGAACTAGTAAAAGTATGAATCATAGTAGACTTTCTTCCTAATCCCAGCAGTTACACCCTAAAGGATAAAGATTTATAGTCCTTGGAATTTTATCATAGGTGCTGTAAGCACTAGTTCCATTCTTAGCTCTATAAATGTGTTATCATTTCTTCACTCTCACAAAACCATCCACTTCAGTATCTTCCAGCCAGTGACTTCTTTGTGTTTTGAGACTTAAGAGGCAAGAGAGATTTTTTTAAGTTGGTTGCTTTTGCTGACTTTTAGGTTTTTTTTCATCACGGTCGTTCAATATTCATTTTTGTGTTTTTATTTTCTTTATGGATTTGTTCTCCATTAAAATTTTTATCGTCCCTAGAACAAATTTCAAGTTCTTTTTAGCACTATAATGAGTTTAGCTGAGAATTTAAAAAGAACATCCATGACTAAAAGTATATGCACATTCAAAAAATTGCCCTGTCTCCTGGGGAAGGTGATATGTAAATATATTTGCCATAACTAGCTGACTGGCATGGTGTCTCCTCATGGGAACACGAGACTGGTTCTCAACTCACAAAGGTCTGCCTTCCCCAATTACAGTGGTTGCATAAACTTTTGCAATGAAGGGGCAAGGATTCTTCTCCTTGAGTACCTGTGGGGAGATTCCTTACAAGTTGGAGCAAAACTTGAACTCTAGTGCAGTGGTTTTCACATCTTAGCATGTATCCTAATCACCCAGAGAGCTGGTTAAACCCCTAGTGCTGGACCTATCCCCCAGAGCCTCTGATTCATAAGTCAGGGGTGCGGCAAGAGAATTTGCACTTCTGACAAGGCTCAGGTGATGCTGTTGCTGCTGCTTTGGGGACCACACTTCAAGAACCACTGCTCTTATGCATGCAAGTAGGGCTATTTATTTACTTGCTCTTAATCCAAACATATATTGGTAACTGAATAATATATATTTAAGTTTCTGATTTTTTGCTTTTCTTTTCTTGCTGGGAAAGTGGATTTTTTAAAATGACAATGTTAAAAACAATAAAAATTAATGATATGTCATTGTGGTTTTGATTTGCTTTTCTCTGATGATTAGTGATACTGACCATCTTTTCATGTACCTGTTGACCATTTGCAAGTCGTTTTTGGAAAAATGTCTATTCAGTTCCTCTGCCCATTTTTTAATATGATTGTTTGGTTTTTTTTATTATTGAGTTGTGTGAGTTCTTTATATATATTGGATATTAACCCCTTATTGGATATTTGATTTGCAAATATTTTCTCCAATTCCGTGGCTTGCCCTTTCATTTTGTTGATTATTTCTTTTGCTATGCAGAAGCTTTTCAGTTCAATGTAGTCCCACTTGTTGATTTTTGCTTTTGTTGCTTGTGCTTTGGTGTCATATCTAAAAAATTGTCAAAACCGATGTCAAGGAGCTTCTTCCCTGTTTTCTTTTATGAGTTTTATGGGATCAGGTCTTCTGTTTAAGTCTTTAATCCATTTCAAGTTCATTTTTGTGAGTGGTATAAGATAGGGATCCAATTTCATTTTTCTGCATGTGGTTATCCAGTTTCCCAATGCCATTTGTTGATGAGACTATCCTTTCCCCATTGAATAGTCATGGCTCCCTTGTCAAACATTAGTTGACTGTAAATGTAGGGGTTTATTTCTGGGCTCTCTATTCTCTTCCATTGGTCTATGTGTCTATTTTTATGCCAGTACCATACTGTTTTAATTACTATAGCTTTGTACTATAGTTTGAAATCAAGAAATGTGATGCCTCCAGCTTTGTTCTTTCTCAGTATTGCTTTAGTTATTTGGGGTCTTTTGTGGTTCCATATGAATTTTATGATGGTTTCTTCTATTTCTGTGAAAAATGCCATTGGAATTCTGATAGGGATTGCATTGAATCTATAGGTGGCTTTAGGTAGATGAACATTTTAGCAGTATGAATTCTTCCAATTCATGAAACAGGATATCTTTCCATTTGTTTGTGTCTTCTTCAGTTTCATCAAAGTCTTGTAGTTTTCATCGTACAGATCTTCACTTCCTTGGTTAAATTTATTCCTAAGTACTTTATTGTTTTTGATGCTATTGTGAATGAGATAGTTTTATTTCTTTTCAGGTATTTCATTGTTAGTGCATAGAAACACAATTGATTTCTGTATGTTGATTTTATTTTCTGCAATTTTACTAAATTCGTTAATTATTTCCAACAGGTCTTTTTACTTGCACATAACCTTCATTATTCCCTCTCTCTCTCACAATCATCGTGATGGTCATTGTCTTTCCTTTCACAAGCTTACCCTTATGGAATGATTGCTATATGCCATGCACATGTGTTTTACAGGTGAGGAAGTGGAGACACAGAGGATGAGGTCACATGCCCAAGTCATGCGGCTAGAAGGGGTAGGCACGGGATGTGAACCCAAGTCAATCTGACTCTAGAGTTTGTCCTTACACAATGTGCTGATTACCTTTCAGTTTTCAAATGGTGTAACAATTATTGAAATACCTTTGAAATAGTTAGAAATGCACATTTAGTTGCTGAAATTTTCAATTTTGAAAAATGTTTTAGAGATGAGTGGTTAGATCAGATTACACATGTTGCAAAAAATTTTGTAGCTGCCATCAGTTGCCAGAAGAATAAAGCATGACATTTGTTGCAAGGCCTGACCTCTGACAACTTTCCAGACTCGCCTGCTCCACTCCCTACCCTTCCATCGGCGTCAATCTGCTCACCAGCCCCTGAAACAACCGTGCACTTGGTTACTTCTCAGCCGCTGTTATCCCGTGTTTTTAAGCCAGTTTAAAGCATTTCTCTTCTGCTCCCCAAAGGGTGAATTAATTGTTTCTTTATTCAAGACTCCCACTGTGCTAGTTAACACTCATTTCTTTCTACTCTGAACCAGAAAGCCCTCGTCACCCTTGTCTGTTCCTTTAGAATCTAAGCTCCCGGAGGGCAAAGTCGGACCTCACTCCTCCTCACCGATGTGTCCCCTTTCTCATCCCGCCCTCTCCTGGCTGTGTGGCTCAAAACCAAGTAAATGCACCTGAAATGTGGATTACTGAAGGCTCCTAGACAATAAATAGCTGAGCTGTAGTCACTCAGCTATTTTGGTTTTGGGCTGAGTCTCTCACAACTAGGTCCTCTAAATTCCCACCAGATCTAAGGTCTTTCCACAAGAGCAGTTTGGTGACATTTGGGCTCTAAAATTCTCTATTGCGTTGCCACCTATTTTTACTAGGATGACTTCTTTCCTGTTTCTTCTCTGTGTTTGTGTCTCTTTCCATAACGTAAGCAGGCTGCCACATCAAGGTCGTTGATATGTGTGGTTCCTGCCTCTCCCTCTCAACGGCTCCAACACCAGCCAGGCTCTGAATTACTTACGTTTCAATCTGCTATTCACAGAACTGTCTCCTCTCCTATCTCAGGTTTTTAATATGTCCAAAGCATTATTATCCCTCCACACCCTTGACTTTGAGGTCATGTGCTTTAAGCTTCTCCACATACCCTGAAAGTTCATATTTCTCTTAGCCTTCCAGCTCGCTCTTTTCTCAGTTAGTCAGTGATTCCATTAATGGGACATCCTAATATGTTTTTTCCATTCTAACTAAGGACCAGTGTTTAGAGGCATTGCAAATCATTGTCCACTAATTAGTCCAAATATTTTCACTTCCTCTTATTGCTTTGGTACATGAAAAGAAATATGGGGGAAAAATGAGCTAAGGCAGCCATTTCCAATACAAATATTTTCCTGGATTTCTAGGGTTAAACCTGAGAAATATTTTTTCATATTCTCTGTCAGAGGCAAATTTTTTCTATAGTATATTTTTTCTCTTCACTATACATGTCTTTTTATGCTTTTCCATCTTAAAAGAAAATTGCCAATGTTGTCTAAATTCTCTTGCTTGAATTTCTTCTCAGATTGGTTTTTCTTGATTTCCTTACTCTTATTTTTAATCATTTTCTATATTTTCATCTGTGAGCAGCAGATGTGTGTAGGCTCAGCTATGCTAAAGCAAGAATTAGGTACCCAAATATAATTATTCACCCTAGGTTGGTATGCTTGATTTAGGAAAGTGGATGATGATTATTTGCAAGGCTCATGAGCCAATAATTATCTGCATTTAAATTTTAAAATTTTATATTACAAATAAAGATATGGACTCAGCATGCAGGACCCTTGTGTAGTTGGAATTGGCAATATGAATTTAAAAACGGAAAATGGAAAGAAGTTAAAACATTATAAAATAGGTAAGAAAAAAGGTTAAAGATCAGCATTCTTGAGCCACTTACTCACTAAAGGCATTGAATCCATGTTATCTGCAATCACTGAGGGAGACATTAGAGACGTGGAAACCTGAATGGAATCTGCCTTCCCAGAGCTCACAATCATATCAAATTTACTTATCATTGGCACCACATAGATGTGGAGAAAAGATACTATAGAGGATATTAATGTATTTTAAACAGGATAGAAAAGACATTTTAAGTTCAGGGAGTTTTTTGTTTTTTGTTTTATGGGTTTTTTGTTGTTGTTGTTGTTAGGAAGATCGGCCCTGAACTAACATCTGTGCCAATCTTCTACTTTTTTTTTATGTGGGATGCCGCCACAGCATGGCTTGATGAGTGGTGTGTAGGTCCGTGCCCAGGATCCGAACCTGCAAACCCCAGGCTGCCGAAGTGGAGTGTGCTGACTTAACCACGATGCCACTGGGCTGGCCCAGGTCCAGGGAGTTTTATATTCAGACAGCTATGAAACATTAGAATAGGGCATATGTCTTTGGAATGTTTGCCCCAAAGGGGTCTGTTTGGCTGCAGCTCTCTCAGGGATCCTTAGGACTTTAGATCTGGAACAGCTCAGATACATCTAGTCCAACTCCATCACTTTACAGTTTAGGAAGCTGAGCCCCAGACAGCTTAGATGGTTTATCCAATGTCGGTGACATGTAAGTGACTCTTCATTGTTTTCTTCTCCTTCCTATGTTCCTATTCACTCCTCTAACAAACATTCAAATGACCTAGAAATACAAAATATTGAGAATGCTAAATAAAAAAATCATGGTTTTCTCTCAAAGTGGTTCTTGTACCACAAATGGAAAAGGGTGAGCTAACATTACAAAAGAGATTAGACACAACGCTTGGAGGGTACGTAGGTAGAGGGTTGGTTGTGTTGATGTGGGGGCATCCCCAGATCCAGGCTCCTTACACAGTGCCAGATAGTTCCCGTAAGTCAGAGGCATGGGGCACATCAGAAAAATTCCAGCAGACTAAAAAAAGTGCTGTCAATGACACTTCAGACAAGCAGATAAAGATTTTCCCTTTACAGTTATACTAAAAGTGTGGGCGAAGAAACAAGATTTACTTGAAATGTTTTGATTCATTTAACGTTTTGGCTTGAATAAAAACCAATTGGATGGATTTATTTTTATTAAAAGTTTCAGAATAGTGTTTAACACAAAAAACCCATAAAAATAAAAATGCTATATTTTATTATATTTTCTAAATGTTTTTTTCTTTTAAAGAAAGCTTAAAATTTGAGGTAGTACTAATTTTGCTGCTTCGGTAGAGTATAAGTCACTAGAGATTGTTTATATAAATTATTCACAAAAAGAAAGTTCCAATTCTGAGAGTCAATTTTTGTTAAAGAAAGGTATGAGGCTATTGTTATCATACGTTGCCGACTGAATGGAGTAAAAGGAAAGCAGTGTGTTGCTTTCTTAATGAATTCAGACACTCAGTGTTTAGTCCAAGTAGGTACACGTATATATATATATACTTCTTGAAATAATAAAAGGCTGAGTTTCAAACTTGGTTAATTTTTATAGTGCTAGCTAGCTTTCTGGTATTAAAATTTTGATGATAGCGTACTTGGTCTCCATCTTATTAAAATTTTGATTTCTTTTGTTATCTTCTAAAATATAAATAGCAATAAGGAGCCATGGAAACTTTCTATTTTTGTTTCTAATGAGACTGCTCAGAATTGTGATGCACAAAGCAGACTTTGAAACAGGTCTAGCATGTCTAATTTTTAAAACAGAGTGTACATGGTTTGATACATAATGTACATGTTAAAATTACATGGTGAATGCGTGGAGCCTGTCAAAAAAATTTTGGTAATTATACAACTAGGTTTTTTCCACCAAAACCCCCAAGGTAGAAAGTCTGGTATAGTCTTAAGGTAAATATAATTATTTCTGAGATGCTCCAGAGCCCTAACATTTTGCTGATAGTTATGTCCATGATTTGAATGCCCCACATGTCTTTATGGTTGAATTATTGAAAATGAAAAAATCTTTACTTTTGCAAAATTATAGAAACCCTAATCTAGACAAAGGCAATTTTTATAATGCTAAAGGCTGTTGCTGCTGTTAAAAGTTAATAAATTGGCCCCTAATCTTCTAGGAATATATAAAAATGCTCTAGAATAAAATTTTTAAACAATTTGTAAGCAAATATTACTGAAGGCTTTCAAGTCATCTACCAGCCTGCCATCATATACTTTAAATGTAATTCACACTTTACCACCATATTTAAAATATCATAGTTGATTACTCTGCTAATGTTGGAAGTTCTGTCCCTAGACTTGCATTTATGTTTGAAGTTGCAAAAAATTATTGCCGTTTGGCACTTGAAATGAGTTAACATGCAATTTCTGGCCAAATTGTTATTGCCTGCATTTTTTGGTTTGGTTTGTTTGTTTTTAAGTTGTTGTATATGCACAGTCTGCAAGGCACTATTCTCGCCCCAGTTACAATATCTCTTGAGATATAATAAGCAAAAACTCTATTTCTCTTATATGGATCAGTGACATATAAAATACTTCTTCATAAATCTAAATTTAATCCTCTGGAAAGAATTTAAATAAACTATAAGGGAGGCAGATAAACTCTTGGCAATGGTATGGTATGTGGTAGAAACATTATAGCCTATATTATTCAGCAGTTTTTAATTTGCAAGTGATATAAATTTAAGTTCAAATTGTCGAAAACAAAAAAGGAAATTCATTGACTTACATCTTGGAAAACTCAAGGGTTGGGCTGCTTCAGGGATGGCTAAATTCAGATACAAGAAATTTCTTTTTCATTTCCCAGCTCTAATTTGCTTTGTGTTGGTTGTGCTCTTCAAGCAAGTCATCTACCTAACATAGTTTCCAGAAATGGTAGGTTTACTGCTAGCTCTTCCAGCGGAAAGTGAGTTCTCTTCTGAATAGTTCCTATAAAATCCCAACACTAAGTATCATTGGATGACTTGGATCGTGCGTATGTCCTTGAAGCAAAGAAGTGGAATATACTCATTGTACAGACTAGTTTGCATGCCCACTCCTGGATCAGAGAGCTACTGTCAGCTCCAGTCAAGCTACATAGACGGAAGCAAAGAAGAGCTAGTTTCTCCAAGGAAATCCATCTGATGTTACCAGAAGAAAGATGTTGAATAGTAAAAGACAATAAATGTGTACCTTACTCTCAAATGCAGGTTATTTTAGTCTACTTACTGCTAGATGACTACTACTGACTCATTATCTTTTCCACATACAATACTTGATTTGAGTTTTAAATGACTAGCATTAAGAATGTAGGTTCAGGGGGTGGCCCCGCGGTGTAGCAGTTAAGTTCGTGTGCTCTGCTTCCGGGGCCTGGGGTTCGCAGGTTCAGATCCCGGGCAAGGACCGATGCACCGCTTGTCAAGCCATGCTGTGGCAGTGTCCCATATAAAGTAGGGGAAGATGAGCACAGATGTTAGCCCAGTGCCAGTCTTCCTCAGCAAAAAAAAAGGAGGACTGGCAACAGATGTTAGCTCAGGGCTAGTCTTCCTCACACACACACACAAAAAAGAATGTAGGTTCATCTTGATTTTTATGGTATCAGAATGAAGGACAGACAGAGCCTTGGGAAGCGACCGTACAAGGAATTGTCTCTGTTGCCTCAGATCAATATGAAGGAAATAAGGATAAGTACCTTAATTCATTATTTTAAAGCATACATTAAGTCCTATTATTCTAGTATTCCTATGACACCCCTTTTCCTATTTTGTCATTGCACATGATACAAATATAATATACCTTAAAAACTAATTCCTGATTTTTTTCCTTATTGGAAAGCTGGTTTTCTCTCCCAACATGAAGTTTACCATAATAGTTCCATGAAAGAGATCGGGGAGGGGAGATGCCTTCTCTGGAAGGAAGAGGTTAGGATGTAGTGGCAAGCCTGCCCCTCTGTCCAGGGGTTTATGCAGAGAACTGGGGGGTCAAAGGGAGGGCAGATCTGCAGTACCAGACTGGGGAGACCTCATTGGCTGGAAGGAGTCAGTGATCCTGACTAGGCTGAGGTGGGGTAGACAAGGGTTTGCTAGCACCAGACTCCAGTGGCAGGTGCAGAGCCTGCTTCAGCCCGCATGCGGAGTAGACTGTGCTGGTTGTTTATAGCCAGCGTCTGTAGTCTTAGTGCTCCTTTGTACCGGTTTTTTAAATGTTTTTGCTGTCACAATCAATCAATGACGGTCGAACTTTAGTGGCGGATCAATCGATACATATCCAAGGGCCAGCGTGAGGCCAGTATTCCCTCTTCCCCAATGCCCGGATGATTTACAGTTGTCTCCCACACGTCCAAATACCATCTTGAAGAGTAATGGAGGAAGGAGAATGAGGAATTGTTGCAGGATTACTTTAGGATTACCCTACAGTAGTCTGTCCAGGTAATTGAATCAACTAATATTTGAGTTAGCTATGGTTAAATGTAGTATTTTAACCCCACTCCTAGTGAGCGAGTGGGTGGGGTCATGAAGATGAGCTCAGTTACAGAGAAATGAAGTCGAGTTATACGAACACCCAGATTGTAGTATGTGTCAATCTGCAATCTTGATGCACATACAAACAAATTAACTTTGAATGTAAATTCATACTCTTGGCCACTAACGAGGGGCCAGTTAATTTACCCATAGACGTCTGCCTGGGATCCCTATGATGTTATAACCATATAAGGGTTAATTTGAACATCATAAACTCTACTATGACACAGCTGAAAAATGATATCTTCATAATGAAAAGAAATACTCAAAAATACCTTCAGATCATTGTCTAAAACAACAACAAGAAGAAAAATCTACTAACTGTAAGAGTGATTAGTTGTCTATTCTTCTAGGTAGATTTAGTAAAGATGATGATTTTTAGCAACTAGATCATCTTGTAATGGAAACAGTAGTAGAGGCTAAAGAAGAAAGGAGAAAACGGTTTTAGCAAATATAACAGATACAGGATTAATATTCTACTGATAGGAGATAAATTGATCAATCAATAGATAGATAGTATATAGAGTAAAAAACCCACTAAAATATATATTTACACATAGGAAAAGGATATGAACAGAAAATTTACAAAAGAGAAAAAAAGAAAAGTGGAAAATGTTTATTTTCAGTAATTAAAGATAAATCACATAAATGATTTATATAAACAAAACAGGACCCTTCCTCACTATTGAAGTAGCATGTTTTATATTGCTGGTATCATTGTAAACTTAAAAAAAGTAATTTAGCAGTATATATCAAAAGTCATAAGAAGGTAGAAATTTGGGGAATATAACTTAAGGAAGTTACCTCAAGTATGGAAAACTCTAGATTCACAAATATGTTCATCATGGTTTTTAGTAGTAAAAAAGAGAAAGCTACCTAAATATTCCAAGGTAGAAGAATGATTAACTATATCTGATTGCTGGAATATCACACAGGCATTATAAATACAGGTTATTAGAACCAAAACAAAATGTTTGTTTTCAGGCTTAAAGAAAAAAAGCCACTTTAAGATTTTATGTATGTTATTAATATATCCAATAACAAACATACATTAAAAAAAAAAACCAAAATTATGTCAGAATGGTGGAAAATCAGGCATTATTTTTCTGTTTTCCAAATACCCACAATGTAGTTAGGAATTTTTATTAGTGTCTAAAATGATGAAGGAAGAAAGCACCAATCTGGGTGTGAAGAACCTTGGCTTCTCTCTTGGCTGTGAAATTAACCATGTTAGCGACTGTGGGGACAGAAGTGACCATCTCTGGATTCTGGTTTTCTTCACTAAAGACATCATCCAATGCACCCCTTTCATTCGTCTTTCAAAATTCTGTAATCTATGGCTTATAAATAATGAGCATAGAGATTTAGTTTTAGATTTCTTTCAAAATATTGTTACAAAGATTATATGGAAATGGAACATTACTATCTGGAGGGTGAGTTTAGAAACAAGAATATGAATAACACTTTTTAAAAGTTTGTTACATGCTTAAAATATTTCCTGAGTTATGGAAAAGATATAGAAAAAAGAAAAGGTCATTAAACAACAGCAAAAGATTAAATAATCATTACTCAACAAAACTTTTAACACATATTTTGTACAAATCATGGTGTAGTAGAAAATATAGACATTCTAATTAGAGAGACAAAATTAAAAAATGAAAAGTTACATTAAATATAAAGCAAAGTTCACTCATTTTTTGATTAGAGTATTTTTTTGTGTTCTATTTAAAAATGTTTGCTTATCAGGTAATGAGTATATTTTGCTATATTATCTTCTAAAAGTTTTATTTTTATGTTTGCATTTAGACCTATAATCCAGTTGGAATTGAATTTTTTTTAAATATATGGTGTCACGTAAGAGTCACCTCCTCATTTGTTGAAAACATGCTTTGACTCTCTCCTTTCCCCACCGCTCTGCATGCTGCTTTGGACATAAATCATATATACCTGGGTTTGCCTCTAGATTCTCTGTTCTGATCTATTTATCTATCTTTGCACCTGTACCTTGCAGTCTTAATTACTGAATTTTTACAGTAAATCTTGATATTTGGAAGTATGAGTCCAACTTTCGCCATCTTCTTCAAGGTTGCTTTGGTTCTTTGCATTTCTATTTACATTTTGGAATCTGCTTGTTGATGGATACAACCTTAAAAAATAACTTCTGAGATTTTGATTGGGACAACATTGAAACAGATTAAATTGTGGGAAACTGGTATCTTTACAATAGCAAATTTATCAAATCACAAACATGGTATATACTTTCATTTATTTAGATATTTAAAATGACCTCTATAATGTTTTACAGTTTTCTGTATAGAAGTTGCACAACCTTATTAAAATTATTCCGTTGTATTTGTTTGTATTGCTATTGTGAATGGTTTTTTAAAAAAGAAAATTTCATTTTATCATTATATGTTGCCAGTATAGAAATACAAATAATGTTTATATACTGATCAGCAACATGCTGAATTTTCTTATTAATTCTAGTAGTACACAAAAATTCTTTTGAATTTTCTGTCGTTCAACTATGTTATCTATGAAAAATGAGTTCTATTTATTTATTTCTAATCTTTATATCCTTTATTTTCTTGCCTTCTTTAGATTAATCAGGTATTTCTAGATTCTATTTCTCTTTTGTTATTCCATTTACTATATATTCTTTTGCTATTTTTTCATTGGCTATCCTAGAGATTACAACATGAATACTTAACTGATTAGGGTCTCATAAAATCTAGTCCTTTTACTACCTCCCAGACAATTCAATGAACTTTGGACCCTTTGTTTACCTCCCACCCCCTTTCATGATATGTATATGTACATATATGCATACATATATGTATTTCATTATACGTATATATGTATTTCATTATACATATATTTTAAACTCAAAAATACATGACATTTGGTTTTGTTAGTCAAAATTTTTTTAGCTTTATCCACTCGTTTATCTTTTCCATTGATCTTCCTTCTTTCCTGGATTTTTGTGCTACCATCTAGGATTATTTTCCTTTTTCTGAAAACCTTCATTTAGTATTTTCTGTTAAGACATGTTGGTGATGAACTATCTCACTTTTGTTGTCTGGATATGCTTTCATTTTCTCTTTGGTTTAAAGGAAAATTTTGGGGTCTGGAATTTTAGATTGGCAGTTATTTCTTTTCAGTACTTTAAAGATTTTATTCCATTGCCTCTGTCTTGCATTATTTCTTTTGAGAAGTAAGCTGTAAATCTAAATAAGCTGTAAATCTTATGTTGCTCATTTGAAATTATCTCTTTTTTCCCTGTAAATGCTTTTAATTTTCTACAGCTTTAGTATGATGTTCCTAGATATGGTTTTCTTTGCATTTACCTTGTTTGCTTTTATAGTATTTCTTGAATCTGTGGCTTTATATCTTTCATCAGTCTTGGAAAAATATTGGCCATTATATCTTCAAATATGCTGTTGACCTATTCTCTGTATCCTCTGCTTTAGGGACTCTGACTACAGATATGTTAGATATTTCATTTTGTCCAGATGACTTTCTGGCTATTTTCTGTTCAATGATCTTCATACTTCCATCTGGTTATTTCTACTGACTTTTCTTCCAGTTTCACCAATCTTCTCTCCTACTGTGTCTAATTTACTAGTAAACCCATTTATTGAGTTAATTTCAATTATTGTGCTCTTTTTTTTTACTTCTAGAACTTCTACTTGATGACTTTTCATATAATTAAGTTTCTGTTAAAAATTCTCCATCTTTTCATCTAATTTCTTGGACACATTATTCATATTTATTTTAAAGTTCCTGTCTGTCAACTCCAATATCTTCCAGTCCCACCTCTGATTCTAATGACCTCTCTAGCATTGGACAATATAAAGTCCTTATGTCACTGTTTCTCATCTACCAGATAAAGAGATCTGTTACTGTGATAAACAAAACTACTTTGTTCATACTACTTGAAGCATCACTTTACAATATTGAGCTATGCTTAGCCACAAACTTTTATCTAAAAGTAAGGGGTTTATACGGGATTATCTCTAGGTTCTTTTGTAATTCTACAAGACTAAGTCTATGGCTATTTTGAAATATCTTCAATGTTTGGCACTATGCTAGATACTGAGGGGATATTTTATCTAAATTTAGTATTCAAGGCAGTACTATTTAGACTGAAAGCTTAATGGAAATTCTCTGTCTTTTTCACTGCTCTCTTCATCTCCTAGTACAGTGCCTGGTGCAGGACATGTGCCCAATAAGTGCTGGTTCAATGAATAAATGAGTGATTTAGTTAATTGTATTAGAAATACAGATAAGGGACAGACCTCATAGCCTTTCTGTTGAAGGATTATTAGGAAATGGTGATTTTCTGAACATAGGAACTGAAAGAATAGGGGGCAGTTGAGAAATAATAATTACTCTGCTCTATTCTGCACTTATGTATTAAACACTGCTCTGAATGTTCCATATACATTATATCAGAATATACTTACAGTTTCTCTGTGAGGTGGGCATTTACAGTGAGGTTGGTTCCCTACCTGAAAGTGGCAGAGGTGGTATTCAAACTCAGGTCTGTCTGACTCCAAAGCCTTTAATAATTTCTTTATGGTGTCTGAGATTTTAAACATAAGGACAGAAAAAAAAATGTCTTTTTATGTACAATTAAAAATCTATAAAAAATACAGATAGGTAGATGCAGATATAGTTAACATATATAAAAGAGAGAAATAGTCTTTGCTTCTGAGGTTTTATTTTTTTCCTCTTCTTTGGTGGTTTTCCTTAACCTTGTAAGAAAATGTCCAATATCTTCCCCACCAATCCATAAGCCACCTGTCATTGAATAGAGAATTTTTAAAGATTTTATATAATTTGAAACAGGGTTGGGTTCTTCACATGTTAGCAACAGATTTTTGAAAAATATGAATACACATATTACATATACACTTTTACACATGTACACAGGAGAGAGAGAGAATATATTTCTCCTTCACATAGCAGGTTGGCCAGAAAATCTTTCACTTGTCTGGTAACTAAACGTGTAAGGATTTCCACAATTGGAATAAATGTTCTTGCTTTATTCTTTAATTTTTTAAATTCTCCTTTGAATGACACTTCAGGAAGTGGATGTTATAACATTTGCCAAAAAAATAAATTTAAAAAGAATCTCAGGAAAATGAAGTTATTTCAGAAACCTGATTTTACACACATAGATTGAAGATGGCATTTGCAGTGTTCCTTGAATACTTTAAGCACATTCCTAACTCAAGACTTTTGCACTTTTTCTTCTGCCTGAAATATTCTTCCCCCCAGGTACCTCCATAATTCTCTCTCACTTCTTTCACATGTGGTCAAAGGTTTCCCTTCCAGTGAGGCCTCTGACACTCTTTATAGAAGAGTAGCCCATGCCCTGCCTTACCCTCAGCATCCACCCTGGCACTTTCTCCTTCCTTCTTTGTTTTTCTCCATTGCATGTGCCACCAGCTGACATACTATATATTATTCACTTATTCTGCAGGTACTATCCATCTCTTGCTTGGGATATAAGCTCTCTGAGGGAAGAAAATTCACTTTATTCACTTTTGTATCTCAATGACTGCAACAGTGCCTGGCATATGGTAGCACTCAATAAATATTTGTTGAATAAATGAATGTTGAATGCATAGTAAGGAAGCATTTTCAGGAGGTTTTCAACTCTTCTAAGTCTTTGGGAGATAATTATTCACAGAATTAAATTCAATCTTCCAATTAGAACATCGCATTGGCATGTGAAGAAATTGCTATGCATTCCTGTCACCTAGAAGAATCCTTATACCTATCTGCAACTGGTTAAGCCAGAAGTATTGATGGAAATATTTGGAGCTATCTTCATCCCAATTAACTTTTCCATCACAATTCAGGTAAGGAATATGGAATCTTGTTTGTCCTGTTAGTAGTTGTTTCCCAAGAAGTAAAAACAGTGCAAGAAACTCAAAAATATTTGTTGTATTAGTATATATATATATATATATATATATATACACACACACACATATATATACACACACGTGTGTGTTTATCTACATGTATATTATGTATGTATCTCACTGTGTATAAAGCTGTATGTCATTAGAACCTCTTGATTATTTGCTGAAGAAAGATTCTATTTTCTCTTGCATCTCCAAATAAAATACAAAGCCAAATGCTCCAACCTTGTAAATTACCAAGGTATTAACCAGAGCCAGCTGCAGCTTATAAATGCCCCTTTTTTATAAGAAGTCCATTTGGGCGTGTGTTTCTCTCAGTATTAGATCGCATTTGGTCTCTCTTGTTCATGCCATACGATTTTTTATATAGCACACAATCTGTCTGTATGAGGATTCCTTAAGCCCAACTATGCATTCAATATTCTCTGAAGAACACACACATGCATTCATTTTAAAAATCTGTTATTTTTATACAACATATGACAACATAATATTCAATTGAGGTTCCTACTTTCCTTTTAAAAAGATACCTGTGATACTAGTTAAGTCACTTCTGTAGGTGCCAGTGTAAACCACGAAGAAGTTGGACAGCAGTATTAGGAACCATAACATTCGCTTAAATATGCAACAAACAGATGTTAGCGCAGGAGACTCAGTTTTGCTCGGTGCCCAAGTCACGCTCTGGTAAAGGCGCTTAGAGAAGCACACGGACTCCTGCAAGGATCAGAGAGTTATTTTAGGACTGTGAGGCACACAGTACAGTAGTCCAGGCAGCGAGGGAGTTGTAGGTCCTGGAGGCAAGGTGGCAAATGAAGAACACTTGTGTGAAAGCTTACACTATTGGAGCAGTGATCAGGAGTCTTCATTCATCCTTGGGTCTCAGTCTGGTTCCTGGACCTAAATCCTGAATAGCAAGATCACGACATCAGGCCCTTCCTCTCTGTTGTGCTTTAAATCTAGGGCCATCACATGAGCATTTACATTCGTTGTCCTGTTGTAACATTCTAGAGCCTCCTTTTCCTTGAAAGTGTGCTGCTTGAAAATAAATTATCTGGTCACCCTATTTAATATTTAAACCCCTCTGTATCTGATCAAGTGAAAAGGTTCTCTGTCTCAGAGGCAAGCTCTATCCCAGGGCTTTCTCTCTGCAGACCACACCCTCGGAGAGATTCAGATGAAAAACATTTAAGAATACCTCTTGCTGTTAGTAAATAATTTCAAAATTACGTTTCTGTGTATATATATATATGATTTTAAATATGAATAATTTTCCACGTTAACTTTAGTCTTGTTCATATGAACACTAGTGTGACCCTAATATTAAAAAAATATTACATGAATATCAGCTTTTTATAACAAAGTTATTATCTTCTATTTTCCCAAAATAAACCTACAGCATCCAAAATATTGACGGATTGATAAATAAAGGAAGAAATGTTAGGAAATTGAGTCCCACAATTTTTTTTCACTGATTGCAACCTACCATCACAGGGGTCCCCATCCTTTACACAGACCCAGAACTCTGACGACTGAAGGTACTTCATTGAGTAGAGACACAGGTCCCCACCACTCACTCAGTTAACTTCCCTGCTTTCTCAGGGAATTCTGTGAGTGTATGTGGTCTTTATATAACTGAAAAAAAAAAACAGATTCAAGATTTAAATCACTGGATATTAAAATAGCATTTTGCCAAGTCTTATGCAAGGAGCTTAAGTCTAAAGGAAACCTAAACACTAGATCAACACAGAATTTTTAGGTTTGATTTATTTCACCAAGTCCATAAAACACTCTAAAATGTAACTTTTTTTCCCCCTTTCCTTTCTGTGTGTCTGTAAGTGTCTCTGTGTCCATAAGTATAATTACGATTCATGAAAAGCAGAGAAGTCCTTACTTACATTCTCTCTCTGGAACCCCCTGTTCCTTTCCCCACTGTCTCCTTCTCTCCTTTCCCCAGTTTGTCCCAGATGATGGAACAGGAGTCATCCAGAGCCATAACAAATCCAGTTCAGGTCCAAGGACCAGAAGGAGCTATTAATATCATACCTTCCATGGGAAAAGTCTGGTTTCATTTGCAGAACTTGCTGCTTCAGTCTGTTTAATCTTGGAGAAACTCATGTGATTTGTGGCCACCCTTTCTCTCCCCCGTCCCCCCACAATGTGATAGAGGAGGGCTTGTACCCATCTTGTCACTCTAACACAGAATGCAACACACGGGCTTGTCTATCATTCACAGAGGAAGTTCCTTTTCCCTAAAGGATGAGAAGGAGAAAGGTTTTTGTACCTTAGCTTCCCAGGCCCCTCATGGTCTGAAGAGGGTTCAGTTGCACCTTTGTCACCAGCAAAGCAATGGGGGCTGCAAAATCAAGAGGGGCTCTCCTGGAAGAGAGAGATTTGAAGGGCTGCCTGAGTCCCTCCTCACCCATTGGGGTGCTGGATCCTTCTCCCCTTGAGATTTCTGAAGGCAGGAAGCCTGCCAGATTCCCCTGCCTGAGCAGGGCATGTGGAAACTCCAGTCTAGGGTTTCTAAGAAGGAGAAGGTAGGCATGCACACACCCCAGTTCTCTACACCTCTGGAGAGAGAGAGGTGAAGGATCTCTTCAGTTTCCATCATCCCAAGTGAGATGGCTGGGATTAGCTGAGGGACAGGACCTGTGGCTGCACTAGTAGTTGTTTTGTGGCAGTTCCAGAGGCAACATGTATCCAGAAGAGGCTCTGGGACATACCACTGGTGGAGGCTGAATGAAGACACCCTTTATGCACCCTCCTAACCATGGAAGATTACCAGTGTCCCCACTTCTTTACCCTCTTAAATCTGCACTCTTTGCAATTTGCCTTTGAAGCTTCTCCCATCAAGTGATGAAACTTTGACTCTGACATGGCCTTGTGATTTGCTTTGGCCAAAAGAATGTGGTAGAAGAGACCACTAAGCTCAAGAAGCCTTGTGGGCTTCCACTCTGTCTTGAACCCCCGTGATCTCTTGGATCAGGCTAGCCTGTTGGAAGAGGAGAGATCATGTGGAGGAGAGATGACTTGTCCCAAGTGAGCCAGCTTACTACCAGCCAATCTTCTTCTGACCTGCCAGCTGATGGCAGACATATGAGAGAACTCAGCAAAGATCAGCCAAACCCAGCCCAGCCCAGACGAACTTCAATCAGCAGACTCATGAGCAAAAATAAATGGTTATTGTTTTCAGCTACTGAGTTTTGGGATAGGGTGTTAGGCAGCAATAGCTAATGATACATGGAGTAAAGAAGCTGAACACTGTCTGAGAATACCATTAGCATCGCCTGCTATGAGATTGTCATTCTAACAGAATTCACCACCGTTAGACTGACCTTGATGGAGAAAACAGATCCTTCCTCGGCTTCAGATGGCAGCTGGCTCCTGATGTAGCCAGGATCCCCAGGGCGGGGACAAAAACTGAGTGAGGGCACCACAGCAGAAGGAGCTGAGCAGTGACCGTGGTTAGGGATAGGGTTAGCACAGGAGTGTCTGTCTGGCAGCCAGTGCAAGCGAGTCTTTGGACAAAAGATCGTGGATTTTAACACAGCTAGCAAAACACTAAAAGTTATTGTGAGATTTTTATGAAAAATAAAGAACTGCTCTATATAGGAAAAGAAGAAATATTCTGGAGTTTTTGGTTAACATCCAAAGTGCTTAAAAATAAGTACAGATTTATGAACTATCATCATTTCCTTCACTAGCTATGTTTTATGACTTCTTGTAATTACTTGAAAGGGGTTTTATAAACACAGAAGTTTACATTTAAGATGGGTGAATATGGGTTTATGGCAAAATAATTTGACAGCAAGAATGTCCCTGAATATCAGAGAAACAGGCAAATCTGTCACCTCTGATAGAGAACAGTCTGGTCGAATTCATCTTAACTCGCCTTAGATGAAGAGTCAGCTAAGCACAACGCTTCGCCTCATTTGCTGTCTTGGAATTGTTTTCTTTCAAGTCAGCAGAGACTGAAGCATGTTGCAGCAGAGCATTTGAATGAATAAAATAATTTTAAGTCCAACTAATTTAGTGCATGGCTTTCTCTTAATTGAAACTGATTCCTGTCTTAAACAGAGACTTACAGGTTTATTTCATATTTTTCTTTTTCACATTATCTTGTAAGGGGATTATGTTTGTTGTCACGCAGCTCCGAGGTGTCTGCGTTGCCTTGAACACCAGTTAGCCCATCTGTTGGGGGAGGTAGGGTTGCAAACAGGTCTTGCAGATGTTCATTGAAAAAGTGATTGAAAACAAGGAGCCAGAGCGCGTGGATGAGGGCCTGGATGAGGGATCGCGACAGTCGCAGGTGCAAATCTTAGCTCTGTCAGGGGTGGGTCACAGCCTTGGTCCTGAGGTGTACAAATCGGACAAGAGGGTTGCTGAGGGATTTTACAAAGATAAAATATGTAAAGCACTTAGCGCTGTGCCTGTCACCTGGTGATGTTTTTTTAATGATTCCAGGAAAATCAGAGAATAAGCTAAGTGAGGTCTAACTTGAAAATAAATGTTCCAAAAAGAGATCAGAGTGAAAATAATCACAATTTTGTAGACATAAAGGTGACATAATTTACTAGCTAATTAATCATGTGTCAACACTGAGTTATTATTTAAAATATTTTTTACATAGGATTGGTTGTTTAAAAACATGCAGGAGTCGAAACAAAGTTTAATTAGAGGTCATTTTCCACATTGTAAGAATAATAGGAGGTTAAACAGACTTGTGTTCTGATTTTCAATAATGCAAATTTGCCTGAGGTTTGGAAAAGGATGAAGAGGACCTACGATGAGGACATTTTCAGTCAATGCCGGTCCTGTCTTGACGTGCCGCTGTCCTCAGAGTCCCTGCCCTGGGAGTCTCGTAGAGGTGACAAGAAGTTATCCTGGGATTATTATTTTAGCAGTATAGTCATTTACTTCCCTTAGATATGACACCAAAGTGAACCTACCATTTTTCCATACAAACTGAGATTCAGTCTGTACTTTGTCACTAGAAAACTGTATGTCTTCAGTCACTTAACCTCTACAGGGCTCATTTCAACAAATAATTGAAGATTATATTAAGAAAAAATAATGCGTTGTATAAGGTGCTCTGGGTATTATTAAAAGCGAGAAGGCACAATTCTAGTCCTCAAGGAGTTGACAGTCAAGTCAGAGGACCAAACACAGAAACGTCCCTGAAACAGATAGAGGAATGTAGATTGTCAGTGAAGAAGGGCAAATGGTGCTCTGATGGGGGGGGGGGGGTGCGTCTGGTGGGAGGAGGCCAGGGAAGGAATCAGGTGACAGATGACACCTGACATAAGCCTTGAATGACTGGCAAAAGCTAATAGCCACTTTGAGCTTCAGTTGGAGGCAGCGGCGGGGAGGAGGCATGGAACGTGGTCATTCTGTGTTGCGGGAATTAATCTGGTTGTGGCATCATGTACGTTTAAGGGAACTGAAGAGGGAAGGGCCTGCAGTACAATGCTCGGGGCCCTGCATTCCAGGGAAGGATTTAGTTCAGCGGGAAACGGAAACTTCGTGTTCCACATCTGAGTAAGGAAAGAAATGGGCTTGTTCTCTGTGGAGTCTTTCAACAAATATTTACTACAGAAACAGAAACTCATCATTTCACAAATCATTCTTCAGTTACAATGCCGCTGCCAGTACTATGATTCTGTGATATGTAAGAATGTATTTTGTTCAGTGAAATTTTCTGACACTTCCCCATGAACAGTTTCTGTCTCCTTTGAACTTCTCCAGTATTTTATATCTACTGCGTATTTTCACTTCATATCACCGTCATATGTACGCTCGTCTTCTCTTTCTGACCACATGTTCAACTCCAGGAGGTGGGGCCCACGTTCACCCTATCTTTGTAGACTCTGCAGTGCTAGCTTCAGAGGCATGCAAAAGTACGTGTTGAACGAATGAGCAGTTTAATAATATCCGCCTCCTGGTGAAATCACCAGACTAAGTTTAAATGTTTTAAGTTACAGACTGATTTTTACCTGGAAGATTGCTGCTGGAAATGATTGAAAAGAGTACCCCAAGGGCGAATTTCTCGGCTCTCTTAACACCACGGCGTCATTAATTTATTGGAGACATATAAAACCACACTTGTTCATGTTTGTTACATTTTTATGACAACAAAGACGTGTTCACTGTAGAAACTTTATCTTTTACAGATAAGCAAAAGGAAGAAATCAACATCTCCTATAACCCTAACTCAGAAATAACCACAGTTCCTGTTTTAGAGGAGTTGAAGCTGACTCTATGCGCATTTTTTAAAGCTTTTAATACACTTGGCCAATTTGCCCTTTAGAAAGACTGAATATTTTGTGCTCCTTTCAGAGGTGTTGTGAATGCTCCTCATTTATGCCAACATTGTCCACAATCACTAATATTAATCCCGGCCAAATGGGTAGGGGAAAAACTGTTCCTTTATAAATGTGCATTTCTTTGAATAATAATTTAACTGAATATTTTTTCATGTGTTTCTAACCATTTGTATTTCCTTTGTGAATTGGCTCTTCACATTTTTGCCTATTTTTCTATTGGGATATTTATCTCTTTCCTTTTTTAGAAATTGTTTTCAAGACCCGGCTGTGAATTAATAAACATTTTCCCCAGTCCGGTGTTTGTCTTTACCTCATTTCCTTTCAGAGTCACCGATCCCTTGGAAGAGAGTCTAGGAAAGGATCAGTGAAAGTCCAGTCGCTGGTCACCTCCTCTTCTCGTTTCTAAGCTGAGTCAGTGTCAGGAGCTAGAATGTCTTCCCGGAGTGGAAGTACACGGAACAACCACCAGTCGAATATGATTTTCTCTGGGAGGAGAATTATCTTCAGAAACAATGTTAAAAATGGCATTTAAAATTTTAAAATGCCCTAACTTACTTCAGTGATTACTAAAAATTTAGACCTGATACGACTACTTTCTTTTCCCCTTGACCATCATAGGCAGTTCTGGCCTAACAAGGAATAGGAGGGGATGTGCGTGCGAGGGGTGACCGGTCAGAGCTGGTCGCACCGTTAACAGTGAGTCTGTTCATGCACTCGGGATGCCCTGAAGTGTTTCCCGGGCATGTATGGGAGTCCTGTATGGCTGTGCCCTGCAAATTCAATGAAGAATGAACACTCTTATGGTTTGGTAACTAAGAAGTTAGCTGAGGGCAATGCTGAAATTCTTTCTTAGAAAATGGAAACTATAAAGGGGGAGAAAAGTGAAAGAAAACCCAAAAGGGGAAAAGCAAAGCAATGTGGCTGAGAGTAAAGAAGTACAGAAAAAAGAAGAAAAGGAAAAATAAATAGCCATGTTAAAACAGAAGAGATTGAGAACTGAGGCTTAGAAAAAAACACATTCTTTAAATTTATTATGGGGCAATTATCAAAATATGGTGCAATGTTCATTTTAAATCACTTAAATTATGTAAGCGGGCATTACAAACATGGAACTTTTTTTTAATGCATTAAATGGAATTTGTCCCTCATCTGGCATAAAAATAGTTAAATGTGTCTTCCATGGGGCATAAATGTTGAAAGCAGTTTGTTTTTGAAATCTTTTAAATTTTTTTGAGTCACACACGCACACAGCTAAACCGGGTGTTAGAAGCTCCACAAGCTGCAGGAATTCAAAGCCTAGTCAGACGCCCCTCGTACTTTCACATGTTCATTCGCCAGCGGTGGCTTCAGAAGCAAGTGGAAGACTGATCATTTATAATTGTACTTGGGTTAGATAAATAAAAGGCACATGGTTAGGGGCTCTTTTTACTTGAAGTCACTTTGAAATTCAATGAAAAGAATTAGAAAAAGGACCAAAACCCAGGGGTATAATAGTTGGTGATCATGAAACCAGCTCAGTTTTGAACCCTTTCCTGAAAGAAAAACACAAGAATATTGATTGATCTGTGGATGTTGGTGTCTCCGGGAACAAAGTAAGCAACAGATAATAATTTCAAATTTTATTTATTCATTTCTCACTTTCTTCCTAACTCTTGTTTAGTTCAGTGTCGTGAGGAGGAAAAGGAGCAACTTGAGATAGAAACGAAAATATAGCAGTGTTTGGCTATTTCAAAAACATCTTAAAGATTATAAAACTATTAAAATGTTTACAAAAATAATGCTAAAATGAAGTTGAGTGACTCACATTAAAACACAAATTAGAGGCAAAATTTCGGGCTTCCTGTTTGGTAGTTTTAGAGCATTACTTTAAATAGTACCAATTAAAAGTAAATACGGTGAATTTAATAGTTCATCAGAGAAACAAAGCCTGGATGCTCTTACTTCAACTCACTAGCAATTAACAGGTAAAGTACAATGACTTAGAGAGAAAATAAGGTTCAAACAGGGGTAATACTGTAAAAAAATTAGAGAATGGCCACCACAGTCTGGTGAAGGTTGGTGAGTCCTGTCGTTCAGACCGGCCCCAGCAGCCCGACTCCCGTGAAGCGTCCTTCCTGGCCTCTTCCCACAGCCAGCCCGGAACTCACCGTGAAAATCACATGAGGAGGAAATACGTCTGGAGGGTCTAAATCCTGACATATAAACATGGTTTGCATTAATATGGATGCAAGACTCTGAAACGACAGGTATTTTGATTATGACGGAAGACAGGTGGAAAAGACCAGTTGACTCTTGAATAGTTTCCCTTCAGTGAAATGGAAACAAGCGATAACCTAAAATTTTTCTTAACATTTTCATTTTTTTGCCAACCCAATTTTATTTATTTCCTGATCTGTGAGCCCTGTTATGTGAAGCATATTTCTATGGTTTGAGGTATCTTTTAAGCTCAATGATTTTCACCAATATCAATCATTAATATAATTTATCCCATTTTCCCAACTGGAAATACTGAACTAAAAAATATTAAACCAATTTATCTAATGCCTGGCTTACTTTTCTGAATTCTCTAATGGTTTTATTTTCTTTCAAACATATATATATGTATGCACTATAGGTATATACGTATGTGTAATACACCTACAAATATACATATATACTTACTATGTGTGTATAAATACCTACTATGTATATCTATATGTGTGTGTCTGTATATGTATACATGCTCTCTGTACACATATACATGTATATATACCTACACAGAGATCTGCAGAAAAATGTGACCTTCACATCTTCGAAGGGATCCCAAAGAGTTCAAAACCCAGAATCCATGGAAAGATATGATATTTAAAATCACAAAATACTTTTGTGGACTCTGGGACAGACCAAGCCTCGCAAACCTGTACACATGAGCATGATTAGGTAAGCAAGCTTGATTAACTTTATATAAACTCCAACATAGAAGTGAAAAGTGAAACATAAATGATACCCTTTTTTAGCTCAACTGTTAAAAAGCCAATTATCTTCCTGTGACTGTGTGCCACATACAATACTTTGAAGACACTTTTTCATAATCAGAAGTGAGACGCTCCAAGCACCTGCATCCTACCGTCCTTCCATCCGCGAAGCTGCTAACACAACATAACCCTGTGGCCGCGTTCTCCCAGCTCCAAGGCGACACCGTTGTCATTAAGGAAAACCTGTGCACGAGTTGGCAGAGTCCTGTCTTGCGGAGCGCTCCGTCCTCGCCGAGTGGGAGGGTCACACCGGGAGAGACTAATAAGGGCAGAGATGCGTCCCCTTCCCACTCGCAGGGCGCTCTCGGGCCACTCGTCGGCGGTGCGGCAGCCCTGCCCGGACCCCTGCGCTCCGAGCGGCTGGGACCACGCTGGAGGTAAGCCGCGCGGCTCCGCGACCGGCCCTTGCGCCTGACCGTCGCGCACATGCCGGGCCATGTCATCTGCTCACGTCTCTGGTCATTTGCGTGCATCTGCTTTTCAAGAAAATGTGGAAACTGTGCCACACCTGGGAAGAGGTTTTGGTGGATAATAATGCACACCTGCAATTACGCATTCCCAGAGGTAGCTGCAGATGGGACCAAAACGTTTGGCACGCCGCGGCCACTTTAACATGCTCCGTATAATGTCGCTGGTGGGCGTATGCTCGCCTAATGCAGCTTCTGCTCTGGACTTGAGTTCTAGGGGGCTTCTCCGCTGTGTGTGTCTGTAAAGCAGAACTATGAGCTCTGCTGATGCGGGGAGAACAGACACCAAATGCAGAAGAGAAACATATCCGGGGGTTAAATGAACACAAAAAAAATAAACTCAGCATAAATTCAGGCCGTTAGATCTTAATTTTTGGTCTATGTCTGGAGACGCGACCCCTGGAAGCCAGGGGCAGTTCAGGGGTGTCGACTGGGCTACGCGCTCCGGGTTACCTATTCGGATACGCGGGTGTTTCTCCCGAGTGCGCCTCCGCGGCGGCGCGGCGGGGACCCCGGGGCTCCGGTCCCCGAGCCCGGCTCGTCCGGAGCGCCCGGCCCCGCTCCTCGGTCACCGCGCAGCGCGCGCGCCAGGACCCAGCGTCCCCGCCGTCCCCGCTGCGGTCCCTGCCCTCCCGGCCGGAACGTCCCGGCGCTGGAGGAAGGCGGCCCCGCGGTCCCGCCGTCCCCGCCGCCCGCGCGCCGGGAGGAGGCGGAGGCGGAGGCGGAGGAGGCGGCGGCGCGCGGCCCGGCGCTGCGGGGTCCCGGAGAAGTTTGCTGGCCCGGAACCAGGGCGCCGCCGCCGCCGGGCACGCAGCTCGTCCGAGACCTGCCCCGTGGAGGTTACCGACGGGGGGAGCGGGCGGGTCGGTTGGCGAGGAGCTGGTGCACAGGCCAGACTGCAGGGGCCCCGGAGGCGCAGGGAGGCACCGACTGGTGGCGGGAGCAGAGGAACAGGGGACCGGAACCTGGGCCAGCCTCGGGGGACAGTGGGCTGGGGGTGAGAAGGAGTGGAACCCTGAAAATGCGTGGAGTGGTAATAGAACCCTCCAGGAGCTGCAGCCGACAGTGACCAGGAACCGGCTGGGAAGCGGAAGGGTTAAGGAAATAATGGTGCTGCCTCCTTCCACCCTCAACTGCAAGACTCCTGGGTCCCATCTTCTGCTTGGCGGAGAATTCTGAGGAGAATCAGGATGGGAGGATGGTCGGGACGCTCGGAGGAATTTATAAATGCCTGGTAACGGAGGGAATGAAATGTAACCACTCCAGCAGCACCCCACCCCCATCCCGACCAAAAAGAGAGCGAGAGAGCAATGGTGCTTTTCATTCTGCCCAAATCGAGCACTACTGTCATTCTTTAAGAGATTTTTTAAAGCTGCACAGATGTGTGGTCCCAGCGTCTCCTTGCTGGTGCATGGGGAGAAAACTGCAGGGCCCCCTCTAAGTAGAGGCCTGTGCTCTGTGCCTGCAAAGGGGGGCTGGGATGTTTAGGTGTTGAGATGGTGCAAGACGTACCTAAAGGCTTCCTCCTGAGGAACGCTGACGGGGTTCTTTGAGTAGGACTGTCTCTTCAGGGTGGAAAAGAGGAGGGTGCTTCCCAGGGGTGGAAAATTCATTCTCTCCCTAGGGGATAGAAAATGGAGAAAGGAACTGGCAGGTGCTTCCAGGACGTTTGGTCCAGCCTGATCTCTCAGACTGGTAAGGAATCCAGGTGGGGCTTCCCGGGAAAGAGGGAGAAGGTGTGGCATAGAGCAGGGAATTGAGCCAGAACCTGATATGAACAGGTCAGAGGAAGAGCAAAAAGGAGAAAGAAAATCAAATGGGATTATTAGTGCAATTGGGACATTATCTCTGTATCAACATCCAAGGAGACCATCTAAAACAGATGGGAGCCTGTGGTAGTCTCCAGATATGGAAAATTTCCATCTACTTTCTGGTCTTCCAGCTTACTTTCTCCTGCTGCAGTTTTAGTTCATTTTTCCAGCAGGCAGAAATGCCCAGTGGGTACACAGAGTGGATGGTTTTAGCGGCATGAGAAGATATGGAGATAGAAACCATGCTTATATGGGTAATTGGCCTCATAAATACAAATTCAAATGAAGAGTGAAAAATAAACAGGACTACAGACTAGCAGGACTGGAGACATGCTAATATATAATCTGGAAAGGATGCTGGAAAAAATAGAACGAATGGGACTGGAGTTGGATTATTCGAGACAGGCCACGTTGAGGACGTATATCTTAAAGAGGCAGAGAATGATGAGGCTTAGCAGAAGAGAGCAAGAGGGAGGGCATTCCAGCCTGAAGGAATGCATGTGTGAAGGCTTAGAGGTGGGAGTGAGCAGTCATGTGCCTGGTGAGAGGAGAATCCAAGCTGGGGTGAAACCTGAGATGAGGAGAGCAGATAGCAAGCACCTGCCAAGGAGAGACTGGAAAGGAGAGGCGAGGAGGCACAGGGCTCTTTAGGGGGTTACTTTGTAGGCCGATGGTGAGATAATCAGATGAGGGTGTTGCATGCTGAGTTTGGAAATTGATGGGAAGATGGCGAATGCAAGACTGGAGCAATAGGCTTCTCTTATCCATGCAGAGGGTGTGAAGCCCCGGTCTGTGGTCTCCCTTTGAGAGAAATCAGATAATCATTAGATTGTAAGACTCTTGATCAGAAAGCTAGTAGAGATCTTCCAATGGGAAAATTAGGAAAAGTTGATAGATTAGGGAAAAATATATGTATATATTTAAAATTTTAAGTGCCATTGGGTCATTGATGTAGATATATCTGTGGAAACAGAGCTAGAGAATTGAAATCTGAAAAACTGTAGATCAGTCGTGATGGTTGAAATTGAGAATAGGATCAAAAAAGTTGGTGGAGACAACTATAGTTCAGAGAAGTGCGTCAATCGGATAAATTGCTGAGGGTGGAGACAATCAGCTCAGCAGGCTCCGGGGGGCCTGAAGCTAGAGACCCCCTGGGAAGTAGGCACTAGTTTTGAAGTGACAGGAGCAGTAATATAGAGCTTTGAGAATGTGATGGAGTCGATCAGTTTGAGAGGAGTGTAAACATTAAGAACCAGGGAAGATGTTTTCTGTGAAGAAAGAGAGTAACTTCAATAGTATTTTTTATTTTTTGGTCTCACTAAATGACTGAAATTATGTTCGCTGAGCCTTCTTTTAGGAATTTTTTGTATATTTCCCTATAATACTTCATTCAAATCCTTCTATAAATGTTAAATCCATAACTAAACAGTCTCGGGCTTTCATTTGTTTAATTTTAGTCCAAATGTATTGCCTTAGATTATATTCATCCTACAAATTGATCAAATGAGTACCTACTAAATGCCAAGTTTAAACAAAACCCAGATGATGAGATACAATTTTTTTTCTCCAAGATGTTCAATATGGAGAGGAGACAAAATGCATACAAGTTATTACAATGCAATATAGACCATGCTGAAGCAGAGGTGGGTTCTTAGTGCTATTGGATCCCAAGGCAGTGAGTAGTGAACTCTGTTGGGTCTCGCAGATGTCATAGAGGACAAGGCATTTGAACCGCATGTGGAAGGCAGAGTAAGTACCCACCAGGTGGAGAGAGAATTGGAAGGACATTCCAGCAGCCAAAGCAGCATGTGCAGAAACCTGGCACGTTTTGGGAATTGTGAATAGTTTGATGGAGTAGAGTTTGTTTGGAAGGAGGGAGAAGGACAGGACATGAGACTGGTCAGATGAGTTGAGGCCCCACTGTACGAGAACCTTGAGTACCTCCCTTAGGAGTGGGCAATGAAAAGCCACAGGGAGTCTATAATGAAGCAGAACAGTCAAGTGACTAGATCTTTGTTTTAGAAATAGAATTCTAAAGCAGTAGAGAGGGGAATTAAGGGAACAAGACTGGAGGAAAGCAGTCTAGTGAGGAGTTAATTGCACTTTTCTAGATTAGAAATGGGAAGGACATGAACTAAGGCAGTTTTTGTGAGGATGAGAGAGTTGGTTTGGATTCAAAAGACATTGTAAGAGTAGATTAGACTCTGACAGAGATTTGATGGGGGGGTGAAGAACGAATTGAAGATGATTTTGAAATTTCTAACTTGGGTTCCTAAGTTAATGATAATGCCTATAATTAAAATATGAAGGTCAGGAGGTTTCTGCGGAATATAAAGAGGGCAGAAACCTTGCCTAAGCTGCAAAAGACTTCTGCAAACTAATTTCATTTTTGTTACTAAGTCAATGATAAAACTATGAAATAATGCTGGATCTAGTCCTAAACTCTGGGGATATTTGTCCCATTATTGGCTTGGACTTTTACCTCTGTGGGAATGACTTTTCAACCGGTTTTCTCCAATAGTTTCTAGATTCTAGTATAGCTTCACCAAAGATAGAGTCTAAAGATTGGTTAAAGAACAGATGTGTAACACCTGTTGTTTTACTTATCTACAAGATGTGTCGCTTCATAACAGTATGGCCAGATTTTCTTGGTGGAGTTGTGCACAGGCGTACAGGGGGGCAGTCAGGAAGGTTTGATTTAAAAATCAATGCCCTACCCAGTCAGACAGCATTTTTCTTTATAATGAATGCTCTGAAAACATGGGTTCTTTTAGTCACTTAACAAATCAAACCTACTTTTTTGAAAGGTGAAATGCTGTGTTGTTCATTGAACAGCCTTCATAAAGCAAATCAGTATTCCCTTTCTAGTTTCTCTTCTTCTTTCACTTGTCTTTTTCATGTTAATTTCTTTTTCAGTATTAGACCTAATGCTCTGACCCTTTACCTAATACCAAATTTCAAAGATGCAGAATGAGCGTTATAAAATGTTAGATGGGGGCCGGCCCAGTGGTCTAGCATTCAAGTTCACGTGCTCCACTTCCGCGGCCCGGGGTCTGCAGGCTCGGATTCCAGGCGTGGACAGATGCACTGCTTGTCAAGCCATGCTGTGGCGGCGTCCCACATAAAGTAGAGGAAGGTGGGTGCAGATGTTAGCCCAGGGCCAGTCTTCCTCAGCAAAAAGAGGAGGATTGGCAATGGATGTTAGCTCAGGGCTAGTCTTCCTCACACACACACACACAGTTTGATGGCATAACAGTAAAATTATTCATGTTCAGTAGGCAGGTTTGGTTTGGTTTACTCAAAACCTTGTGCTGAGAGGCCCCTAACCATCCTATCCACAAGCCCACATTCCTTCATTCTAGCTGCCTTCTGCTCTCCTTTACTTCTTGGTGTCTGTCTCTCAAAGATAATGTATGTATGTGTTCTTTTACTTCTGGTCTCCCTGACCAGAGTGCCACCAGGGACTCCTTCTGTTTAGCTTACTGCTGTACCCCAGTGACTGCTGTATCCCCAAAGGCACATAGTAAGAACCTCGTCCTACTGATGGAATGAAAGATTAAATTTTCCCAATGTTCCTTTCTGACCTTTTTGTGCTCTCTGTACACAAACATAGATTAATAAGGAATTTTTTGAAATTCATGTCCTAATTCAAAATTCTTATTTTTTGTTTTGTTTTATTTGTGAGGGAGAGTGGCCATGAGCTAACATCCATTGCCAATCTTCCTCTTTTTGCTGAGGAATATTGGCCCTGAGCTAACATCTGTGCCCATCTTCCTCTATTTTATATATGGGATGCCTGCCACAGCATGGCTTGATGAGTGATTCGTAGGTCCACACCTGGGATCTGAACCTGCGAACTCCGGGCCACCAAAGTGGAGCTTGTAAACATAACCACTACGCCACCAGACTGGCTCCTTCAAATATTATCCGTTTTGATAGTTGCCTTATAGGATTTCAAGAGCTGGATTAAGGAAGTTGAGGAACAGTGAGGCTTTTTTTATTCCCTACTCCAACCAGTATCTGAAACTCTTCCAGTTGGTCAAGGATGGTGAGAAGAATCGGTTAGCGGTAGAGGTCAGACCCAGGCATTCAGGCAGTCATTATCTCTCTGTTGTAACGGCGATGGGAAATCAGTTACAGGCCGGTCTGTCTGGATGACTTTAGAGGGTTCATAGGCTCCAGCAGATTTGTCTGCTGAAGACTGCCAGTGCCAGGCACACTCACAGTTATGCCATTGGTACTTTGTAGTGCTGGGAAAGAACTGTCTGGCATCTGGCTAGAATCTTGATGGAGAATAACGGAAAATTTAAAAGGAAGTATGCAGGAATGTGATAGGTCTGTCCCACATTCTGATAGTAAACTTCATGGTGTAACAAGGCGTTTTAGTCAAGCAGACCTGGACTTGAATCCCAGGCTCTGGATCTTCTCTTTCATACCCGTAGAACAGGGACCTGATACTTGTCTTCGGTACCGCCTTTGGGCCCCGGCTGGAGGGTGCCTGCACTGGGTCCTCCACTGGAGAAGGCCCCGATGCGGTCTTGCTCCAGACATGTGCTTGCTCTCAGGGTTAGGAGTTCACAGAGGTGAGGGGACCTGCCCACTCAGAGCCCAGGCTTCCAGGGTACCCAGGATCCTGAAACTCCCTGATCGAAGGACCCTTCGTCCTCCTGCAGGACCTGCTAGGCCTCCTCCTTGAGTCCATCTTCCCAGGGATGGGCCAGACAACTGGTGTGAACACTTGTAGGTCAGCGAGGGGCTGTTTGCAGGTGCTGTGAATGGAGCTTAGGTGTGTTAGCATGTTCTCGTATGTGTGGGTGAGGCCCCTCGTGGTGCGGATGGAGCTAGGAATGGAAAAAAATGAGGGGCAAGCTTTGGTCCAGGCTAGCGGCCAGTTCATCCCTTTCAGCCTGCTGTGTTCAGTTCTAAACTTGACCTGGGCTTTCAGATCTTTGTGAAGGTATATTTTTCAAGATAAAAGGAGAAAACACATCTTTCTTATCAGTTTTATTAGCTTTATTTTTAACTTTCACACATTTAGACGTGTGTTATGTGGATCTCTTGCCCTGCTGATGTTAGGGGCAGGCATGTATGTCTCTCAGGTTATTATAAGTATTAAAATAAAATGGCATACATAAAAGAAATTCTGTTTCAGAAAATAAGACTGTGTGTGACCAATATTTTTCATATCGTTCTTAGCGGCAGAGGAATGGGGAGCAGACTATGGATTTGAGAGGTATTTGGGATAGTGCTGATATGACTTGTTGGCGATTTAGATGTGGGAGATGGTGATAAGGAAGACAGAAGAATCAGTGATGCTCAGGTTTCCAGTTGGAGTATTGTAATGGGTACAATGTTTATTGTACTCAATGTTTATTGAGACTGGGAAGAGCATGAGAGGAACAAGTTGTGATCGAGAATCAAGCATTTAATTTGTATTAAGTTATAGATGTTTTGTGACATCTAAGAGGGAATATTGAGTAGGCAGCTGGATCCAAAGTCTGAAGTTCAGAGGAGACAACTGGACTGGAGATGTAAAGTTTATATCCATCATCTGACAGATGGGATTTAAAGCCAAGACAATGGTGAGATCAGAGAAGGAGACATTATAAAGAGATAGGAGAGGAGGGTCCACAGATCCTATTAAGAAATCAGGTAGAAAAAATATCTGAGAAGGGATTTGGAAGGAAATCCGAGGGAGTGTGAAGGCAGGAAGGCCAATGAGAGTGAAGGTTTTCAAGAAGGAGAGAGTGGTCAGCTATTGGAAATGCCACCGAAAGTTGAATTAGATGGGGAGGGGAAAGGATTCTTCTTTCAAGTTCTTGCTGAACTTGGCTAGAGACATTTCAATGGAGTGGTGGAATGGCAGTTCTTCAGTAACTAGAACATTTAGTCAACTAAGCATAACATCTTATTCTTCGAACATTTCGGATAAGTGAGGTTGAAGCTAAGTGCTATCACACTCTAAGTGGCACAAGGAGACAGGAGACATCAAGATTGTATTCACATGCTTACGGCCTCTAGCTCCCTGGTTATTTGTTGCTGTAACAGGGACCAACGCTTCAATGAACACAAATTTTCAGGATGCTTTCGTACTCCTCTATTCCCCACATATCCATATCACCCTCAGGCTGAGGAGATAAATATAATTGTGAATTTTTACAAATTATTATTTATGAATATGTAGAGCAAGCAATTATAATAGCAGGTACTGTTTTTTGAACACTTACTGTGTTCAAGGCTCTCTACCCTACTTTTCCGGGTATTAAATAATTTATTGCCAGTATTATTCCTAGTTTTCAGGTGAATAAATAAAGGCTTAGTGAAGTTACATAACTTATTCATAAAGGGCAGAGCCCAGATATGAACCCACGGTTTTAACCACTATACTCCACTCCTGATTTACCAACTAATAAAAATCACTTTGGTTAAAACTGCAAACAATCAAGGATCTTTCTGATGGTTAGATCAATGTTTGTGAGTTCATTTATTTGAAATAGAATTAATTGCTTTAAGAGTTACCAACTGACTTGAAATAATAGCGAGGATAAGTTTGCAAAGTCATATGAGGATTAGGACTATCTCTAGATGAGAGAGTTCAAAAGAAATAAGACATAAAACCAACTGTTTGATGTTTAGAACTGCACATACGGTTTTAGTATTGCGATTGCTGCTTCTAGCTATTCATCCAGAAATATCTAAAATCTTGAATTAATTTTATAATGCTGATCTTAGAGTATTTGGCACATGCAGAATACCAAAGATGATGGCTTTAATTTTTTTTCTGTGTGTGTCTATTGACAACATTTAGGCGTTGGTATGATGGATTCTTTTATATTTGACGCCTGAGTAAACTTTTAATGATGGCAAATAAATGATATAATATCATTTGCATATTTAGAATTCTTAGAATAGCTATTCTGATAATACTGCAGTTGTCAATTACACTGAAGGAGCCACTATATTTTTACTTGCAATTTATTTCCATGTTAGTTACTTCACTATAAAAAATTAAAGTAGTGTTTAAGTTTTCCATTACAGGGATCCTATTTACTCAATATTTTATTGTAATACCTATAAAGTAGTAGCCTACATTCAGAAAGACAAACAATTATGGGAGGTGACATGTTCGTGTTAAATGTGATGCCAATGGCAGGCTCAGGTGAGGTATACATTGCATGTATCCACTTTTCTCTTTAGATAGAAGGAAAGATTACATTTCACACGTGCAGTAATCACTCCAGTAGCAGTGATTATTCAAACCAGTAACAACATAGTTAAGTTTATAGAAAATGCAATGATATCAGTTAAGCCAAAATATGTAAAATTAATATTCAGAAGAAAAAATAGAATTGTGAATAATAAAATTATATTTTAAAAATATAAATAATGGTATATGACACCAAAAGAACAGGCAACAAAAGAAAAAAAATAGATAAATTGGACTACCTAAGAATCAAAAACTTTTGTGCAGCAAAGGACGCAATCAATGGAATGAAAAGGCAACCACAATACAGAAGAAAATATTTACAAATCATATATCTGATAAGTGGTTAATATCCAGAATATAGAAAGAACTCATATAACTCAACAACAAAAAAAGAACCAGAGTGAAAAATGGGCAAAAGATTTAAATAGACATTTCTCCAAAGAAGATATACAAATGGTTAATAAGCACATGAAAAGATGCTCAAAACCCCTAATCCTTAGGGAAATGCAAATCAAAGCCACAATGAGATACCATCTCACACCCATTAGAATGGCTGCCATAAAATAGTAATAATAATAATATTGATGAGGATGTGGAGAAATTGGACCTGTTGTACGTTTGTTGGTAGGAATGTAAAATGGTGCAGCTGCTATGGAAAACACTATGGTAGTTCCTCCAAAAATTAAAAATAGAATTATCATATGATCCAGCAATTCCATTTCTGGGTATGTACCCAAAGAATTGAAAGCAGGGACTTGAACAGATATTTGTACATTCATGTTCATAGCAGCATTATTCACAATAGCCAAGAGGTGGGAGCAACCCAAGTGTCCATTAATGGATGAATGAATAAATAAAATGTGGTCTCTACATATAGTGGAGTATTATTCAGCCTTAAAAAGGAAGGAAATTCTGACACATGCTACAACACGGATGAACCTCGAGGACATTATTCTAAGTGAAATAAAGTCACAAAAGGATAAATACTGTAAGATATCACTTATATGAGGTACCTAGGCCAGTTAGTTCAGAGAGATATAGAGTAGAATGGTGGTTGCCAGGGGTTGGGGGAGGGAAAAATGGGGAGTTATTGTTTAATGGGGACAGGGTTTCAGTTTTGCAAGATGGAAAGCGTTATGGATGGTGGGATGATTACACAACAATGTGAATGTACTTAATGCCAGTGAACTTGTACACTTAAAAATGGTTAAGATGATAAATTTTATCTTGTGTGTATTTTATCATGAATTTAAAAAACGAAAATATATACGAATCATTGTAAGTGGTGTGGCTTTAAAAAATATTTAAAAGAAGGGAAAATTTAAGTTATAACAGGCTGTATGGACACCGATAATTAACTAGGAGCTAATCTGAAAATATTTTCAGGGCTCTTTCATACACATTAAGGTATATATTGATAGATTATGTATAATTAATATACAATCATGTATAGTGTAAAAATCTATTGTCTCTCTCTGGTGATGCGGATTTTCTGGAGATAATGACGAGAACTGTGTGCAGTAAGCTCAATTCACATACTTTGTTCTGTTGCAGATCTGTGGCCACTGGTTCACACGGTCTCCAGGCACAATGAGGCACCCTGGCTCAGCGAACTTTTGGCTCTGGGTGGCCACGCTCCTGCTTCCTGCTTCCACTGCTGTGACGGCCAGGGACAAGCCAGGTATCCAGGCCACCTCTTTGACCCGTCACCAAATGTTATTCTTCACTCTCTAAATTATTTGAAAAAATCATTAAAATAAGTCTTGCTATGGTTGAAGAGGCCGTAAATTAAATCCACTAGTACGAAATAAATAATAATTGATGGTTTTCTCCCAATGGCATTCACATTTCACATGGAGAATTTCTAAAAATCACCTCATTTTTTCATATGCGTATGATATTAGTCTATATAGCCTTTCCTTTCTCTCACTAATATTTACAAATATAAATATATGTGTGTGCATCTGTGTGTGTATATTTCTCCCTTTCTCCTTTAAGTTCTGAATTATTCAAGTTATTCAAATTTTAAGTATGGAAACCCATCACTAATTAGCATTAACCAGGGACATATCTAATCTTAACTAGGGAAAAGTGAAAAGGAGAATAGGAGATATAAAAGGAAATGTAGCTTAATTATATGTCAGTTTTATAGTATCTCAGATGAGGCAAACAAAAGACTAACAGTCGGTAGAGCACTTTTTGAACTAAATAGATAATATTTATATGCAGTTAAATTTATCAACCTCATAAATATTTCCAAAGGGCTTAAAGGCAATTGGAAACATTTATTTCCACCTCTGACTTTTAAAAATGATTATTTGGCTCATTTGGAAGACTTTTCTTGAACATGGTTCTGAAGTTGCTGGTCTAGGTGTGCTTCATCGTTCAGAGCTGGACTAGACACGTGGAAGAAGCCATTTTCTGAGCAAAGAGGAACTTCCACTCTCCTTTTGTGCAAAGGATCACATGTGACATATTCTGATGGTCACATAAGATGATGTATTCTGAAACTGTGAGTCTTATTGTGCTTATTCTTTTGAATATGTCTTTACTAATTTTTGCTAACCAGGTATAAGCACTCTAGTAGAGATTTTTGAGTTTGAAGTACACGTGAAATAAAAACCTCTTATGAAGATAGAAGACTTCTTAGTCTCTCGGAGGGTTTTGTAAGTCTTTATGATTTTTTACTAATTTGGCTGGAGGTACATTTCCTAAAATAATCCACCTGAAAGTTTGAATATCCTACCGCTGTGTAGATGACATCCTATGGTGTCATACTTTGGGGGGACACCTTCTGTCTTCAGTGAGAAGTCAGTCAGGAGTGACTCATGGCAAAAGAAGCCATCGGGCAGGGCTTTATTCTGATAATGGTGCTGTTCTGAATTTCTTCACGTCTCTTCCTTTTAAGGGACGCAGTAGGTAATGCCATTTGCCACTTAATCCAAGTGGGTAGGACTTTTTTTGGCTAGAAAGGGAAATGAATCTTTGCTTGCGTAAGACACGTTTTTTATTCTGTGCATAATGAATGTTCTTGATGATAATGATGATCTGAAGGATCTAGGTAAATGGTTTTCCAGTTTCAGTGTGAGCAAGCATCATCTGGGCGTTGATTCCCAAGTCCCATCTCAGAGATTCCATTATGAGGACAGGCCGGGGTGGGGGTCGGTAATTGACATCTTTAGCAAGCCCCTAGGGGAGTCTGATGCAGCATGTCTGAGGGACACACGTGGAGAAACACTCACCTTTGGGATAATTAACTGACATTTCTTTTTTGTTTTTAAGCTAGTTGTCTTGCATCTTATGCCACCAGCTTCCTTTTATTTTATTTTTTTGTCATTTTTTGCCTGTAGTAACTCTTTTGTGTGTGTGTGTGTGTGTGTGTGTGTGTGTGATCAGAACCCTTAACATGTTCTCTCCCCTCTTCACAAATCTCCAAGTGTGTAATACAGTGTTGCTAACTCTAGGCACAGTGCTATACAGCAGATCTCTACAATTTAATCATCTTGCATAACTGAAACGTCCCCATCTTGGGATTCTCCTAATGTTTTGTAGCTTTGGTATCTCAATTCTTTAAACACATTATATTGTATAGCATATTAAGTCAGGGGTACGTAGTCAGGTTATATTGTATATAGGACTATATTGTATGAACTGTATATATACTGGTCCCATTTACTTTCCCGAGTTAATCATTCTGAAATTTTTCTGAATTCAAAATTAATCTGAACCCTAACGATTCAAATAACATAAAGCACTAGGGGAAAGTAATAAAGGACAAAATTAAGAGTTGATTTTTATCACACCATTTGGTAGAAGGGACTCATGAAGCAACACATGCTGAACGTGCCGTGGAAATTGATTAACTTCCAGTGTCGTTTGCATTGACTGAACATGTCAGCAGGACGCTGTCACAGGATTATTGAAGAGTATGACTCGCTGGGCGTGGCCGGACAGGGGACTTGACTTGTGTCTGATTCACGGCGCAAGGTTCCCTTTTTAGTTTCCTCATGTGCAGACCTGCGCGTGTGGTCACTAACCGTTTACCGGAGGGAAGTGATTACATCTAAAAATAAAATATAACAAATCTGAGGGAGAGGCTAAGGTTTCAGCTCTGGAGTCTGTGAAGTTGTCAACAGTCTACTGTTAAACCTAAATATATGAAGGATAAATTGAGTCTTTTAATTGCTTTACTTTACCTTTATGGTATGTTTAATGATTACTTGGAATATTGTCCCAGTTGGGACAGGATTCAAGAGTAAGATGGAGAGATTCAATAACAACTTGAATTTTAACATCTTGGGGCTATTCACTCAGTTATTTCATATTCTTTCATCAATTTTACTATTATGTTGGGGTTATGAGATAAGGCGTATTTGCATATTTTCATCCTGCGGATGAACTTCAACTTGAATGTGGCAGTTTCAGCTCAGCTGTCGAAAGATGATGGGGAGAGAATTGTATTAAAAAATAAACATCGTGTAGATCATCCCAAAACTTGCTTTTATCTGAAACCTAACTTTCCTCTGTGATAGAAGCCTATGTATCAAATAATTAAATGTTCCTCTTTTTCCTCCACTTTCCTTAATCTGTTCTAAAACAAAAGTACTGAATTGCCATCAAAAGTAATAAAAAAAAAAAAAACCCAGAAGACCAGAGTAAGGAAAAGCAGCAAAAAAAAAAAAAAAAAAAAAAACCAGACTAAAGAAGGAGAGAGGTGGTAGAATGTTATTTAAATCATAGTTTTTCTTTTTCTTATGGTAAACTTTAAGTTAAATGTGTAGATTGAATTGATTATAAATTTAGGCCCCAAACTGTACACATAATCCCTCTTAAACTAGTTTTGTATTAATTAGAAGGAAAAACTATTATTCTGAAATTTGGCTTTTACTATTTGACAAACATTGCACTCTGAAATTCAGAGTGGAAAGTATGCTGTCACATAGAGTTCTATTTTGTATTTTTAAGAATTCCTCATGTTTAATATGGTACCATGTAAGCATCCTACTACTCACAAATGTCCCGTTTAACTCCTAAATTTTGAAAATGGAGGAAAGCTTACCAATGATTAAACAACAAATGTCGCTCATAACCAGGTATTCTCCTTTGGAGGATCAGCTTTAGAAAGAAAATAAGCAGGGAAGTTTCTGTGACCTTTTGTGACCTCTCTGTTAAAATAGCTGTGTCCCCTTTTTTTCTTGATTGGTCACTTTTCCATATTAGTTTTGTTATATTCTGGTCCAATGTAATTTACCTATTATTGCTAACCAACGCTTTTCTCCCAGCCTAGGATGCTCTGTAGTCCTTTATTGGGGGTACTGTTAAATATGCTGTGTACAGGGGGCCTGAGGGCATCTCGTAACAATGAAATGAGAAGCCATGCTCCTCCTCTGTCCGATAGGAAGTCTATTTTAGCCTTTAAAAAAATGCAAAACACCAAGAGTTTCTTATTTTGACCCATTTATGAAAAGAAGACGACTAGTTTTGTGTCTGTGGTGAACTGCTGCTCTTCGTCTTCGCCAACGGCAACCTTGAGGCAAACGCTGTGTCATGAGTTTGTCACTAAAGATGAAGAAAACAGTTTTCCTTAATGCAGGTTAGAAAAGAAGAGTGATAAAGAGAACGTCTACGAAACTAGACAGATTTTAACTGTGACTTTCAGGAAATAATCACTCCATAGTATATTATATGAAGAAATAGGAACAGCGGCTAGACGAGGAGGTTGTGCTTTCTCAGGAGATAGTCCTGGCCTCTCCTCTCTTCTCGTCTCACTCCCTGTGTAGTCTCATCCACCCCCGTGGCTTTCAATATGATTGCTCTGTCAGTGACTCCCAAATTTACTCCCAAGAGCCTGGACCTGTCTTTGAGTTCCATACCCACCTTTCTAACTGCCTATTGAGTGACACCACTATTTGAATTTCTTAATGGCACCTCAGATGTAAGGTTTCTAACTCCTCCTCTCCCACCACAGATTAATTTACTCCTTGTCAAATCTCCTTTTCTTCCCCTAGTGGGATCATTTCAGTAGACTACACCTCTGCTCAGCTAAACCAGCTCCCCTCCTGCCTCCCTCCGTTCAGTCCATTTTCACATCCTGGTGATTCTTGTATCAATTCCTTCCCCTCTCTTCCATCTGCACTGTCACCTCTTTAATACAAGCTGCCATCACATCTGGCCTCACGGAGTATGGGCGTGCAAGTAGGCTTGCAAAGTGACATGCAGGACACCCAGTTACAGTTGACAGTCAGATGAATAAGGAATACTCTTTAGTATAAATATGTTCCAGATATTGTGTGGGGTATACTCATATTACAAATATTCTTGTTTTTAATGTGACATTCAAAGTTAATCGGGCATCTTGCATATTTATTTGCTGTATTTGGCAATCCTCCACGACATGAGGGGAGGAGAGGTTGTGTTATTATAGAGCGTGGTCAGGGAAGGCTGCCCTCGTGTGGGATGTTAAAGCAGAGACAGGAAGGCAGCGGGAGAGGAGGCGTGTGAACGCCTGGAAAGCAGCAGACACCAAGGCCCGGAGGCAGGGGCCTGCGCGCCACGTGTGGAACTGACAAGACAGGCCCGAGACTGGAGTCCAGTGAGTGGGGAGGAGGAGGTGAGGGGCACAGGCTACTGAGAAATGGTTCTGTGCTTCGTGTGTCATGGAAATCTGATCTCTAAGCCTGCAAGGTCAAGGCTACACCTGGGGCTCTGGTAAATTCACCGAAGCGGTACACACTGCCCTGGGAGACCTCTCAGGAGATGGGATGATTCCCAGGTACTGTGTGAATAGACAGTCTTCTGGATTTATGCTTTTCAGTAATAAATCCTCCCGAAAGGCCTCACAACAAGGCTTAATTCACAGTTAACTGAATATTGTAAAACTGTAGTATTCATAATACATTGTTATTTAAGTACAAATGCGTAGAAATATATGCACTTTAGCAAAGTTAAAATAAAAATGTTACCTCCATTAGACAAATTATGTATTTTCTTTCCCTGCGATGGGTAAAGTGATATATAAATAGCTTAAGTAATATTAAGAACCCTCAACAAACTGTAAAGACTGTAATAGAACACATTTACATGTATTTTTCATGATGCTTCTAATTATAATTTTCCCCTTTGTGTCTGTAGTGCACAAGGAATGACCTCACCTCCTGGCTCTTCCTCTGAGGCCACCGAGAGTGACGGGTCCATTTTCAGTATGAGCATCAGCAACATTCACAAATCTTGTCTGTATTAAATCAGTTGAAACAATGAAAAATTATAGACTTTAACTGGTCTGGACTTCTTAGCTTTTTGAGAGGAGAAGGAGGCAATTCGACATGCCTTCAGTGAATAGTAAGAAAAAAATGAAAAAGAGGGAATTCACCACACCTTTAGTAAATATTAAACTGCAGTCCTTTATGTGAGTGATTATGAAGAATACCAGAACAATGATAGGAAAATATATTTCAGAAGACGTGGGATCTAATCTCGCGACTAGAGTGCTTAGCAATACCGCAGGAGGCCAAGTCAGCAGGTAAGAACACAGCGGGATAGAGAGATTGAGGGGAAAATTGAGTTTTAAAGCATGTGTTTCAAACTGAGAGTGGGAACAAAATGCATTTCTACTAAAGGGTGAGGAGCGTTTCATAGGGACTCTCTTATTTCGTTTAGAATATGGCTTTGAGACACAACGTTCAAAGCAGAGAAAAAGAAGTTGGACCATAGGAACCTTGGGTTTTCTTTCATCTTTGCCATTGACTCACTCTGGGATCCAGGGAAAGTCACATAGGGCCTCTTAAGTGATTCGTTCCTAAGGCCTCAGGATTCTGATTTTTAGTGGGAAAGAAGGGCAAAACTCTTTTACAAAGTATGTAGTTTTTGCACGTAATCTAGATAAAGCCTAGACGATCTACCCATATCTGACCTGGCTGCCTTCCTTTCTTCCTTTGCCCCCTTTCAACACCCTTCCCACCCTGGACGCTGCCCTGGCCCTTCAGGCCAAGTCAGGAGGAAAGTGGGTCTGACAATCACTGATGACATCTCAGCATGAATTTGTCAAAAAAACATGCATTTGCTTTTCAAAAGGCCTGTTGATGAAGGGTCTCTAAGTAGTGCATCTTTTAGGAAGAAGTTTGAGTAATTCTAGAACATTCCAGAGAACCTCTGAAGTGACACTGCTGTAGAGATTCTCCTCTGTCCACCTGATGGAATGTTTGGATATTTGGGTCTTATCAGTAGTTCTTCAAGGTACATGTCCATTTACTCAAAAGGTGTGCTTTACTTTATATTAAAATGTATGTGCCAATACGTAGAGAAATTAATGCATCCAACCCGTGATCGCCACTTCTGCTGCCTCGCTATTTTTAGGCAATGGGTCCCCATAGCTCGTAGGTTCAGATGACTGTGCCTTGAATCTCACCTCCAAATAATTAATATTTGGTTTTTATTAGTTATGCTCAGCTTTTCACAACAAGCACATATTCTAAAGATATGAAGCTGTATTTGATTTTCATAAACTAAAGACATTAGTGGAGAAATATTTTCATAAATATTGCTGGAAATGTTCCATTCCATTCATTTCAAAGTGACAGATTTATTACTTTGACATCATCATATATTCATTAAGTCCCTGGAAGAATTTAAATAAGATAAATACTATTTCAACTTGGCAGTAGGCCAGCATACCTTCCCCTCGTTACCAGGGTGTCATGGTAGGAAGTCCCTGGAGATGTATTTTGCCAGTCATTGACTGGAGCTTCCCTACATACGTTGTGAAGAATTTAATCTTATTTATTACAGTCATTCAAAGTCATTACAAAAATTTGATCATGATCTTGTTTTGTTTTGCAAGAATCATTTTTAGTTTATTTTCTCACAGACATGCTGTTTTCTTCATTTTGTTGAGATATTACACCCTAAGGTCAACAAATCTTAGATGCACACACAGTGCAATGAATTTTTACATCTGTATTTATACATCTGTGTAACTACCACTCAGCTCAAAACATAGAACATTTCCAAAACCCCAGAGGGCTTTCCTGTGTCTGCTCCCAGTTGCCACCCCCCCCCCACAGTAACCAGTACCCTGATGTAGATTAGCTGTACAACCTCTTGAACTTCATATAAACGGAATTGTGCAGTGTGTGTTCTTTGGGGAATGATATTTTTTCCACTTAACAATATATCTGTGAGATTCTTCTAGGTAGTTGCATGTATCAGTAGTTCCTTCTTTTTTATTGCTATAGTTTTTTATTGTATATACCATGATTTATGCATTTATTCTCTTGTCAATGAACATTTGGGTTGTTTCCAGTTTTAGACTATTATGAGTAATGCTGCAAGAAATATTCTCTTCCAAAAGGGCCATTTACACTCATTTTTTGTACTCATTTCTCTTGGGTCGTTGAATTTCCAGGTCATAAAATATATTTAGCTTTAGTAAATGGTGCCAAACAGTTTTCTAAAGTGGTGGTACTGGTTTCCACTCCCACAAGCAACATGAGAGAGTTCTTCTTGCGCCACATCCTCAACAACACTTGGTGCTGTCAGTTCTTTAATTTTTACCCATTTAATGGTATCTCATTGTGGTTTTACACCACATTTCTCCGATTACTAATGGTGTTGAGGACCTCTTCATTTGTGGGTTGGCAATTTGGATATTCTCTTTTGTGAAGTGCTTAAGTGTTTTTGCACATTTTTAAAATAGGGTTTTCCATCTTTTTCTTATTGATTTGTGAGAGTTCTTTGTATATTCTGGACATGATACTTTATTGGATATATGAATACAATGGTCTGGGGATCCTAGTCTGTGGCCCGCCTTTTCACTCTTTTAATTAATAAAGATTTTAATTTTAATGAAGTCCAATTTATCAATCTTTTATAATTAGCACTTTTTGTATCCCTTTTTAAGAAATCTTTACTACCCCAGGTTCATGAAGATTTTGTGTTTTTCTGTAGTCCTTTATTGTTTTACCTTTCACTCTTAGGTCTCAGATCATCTCTAATTTCTTGCATGGTGTGAGGTAAGGGTCAAGGTTCCATGTTTTTCTGTATAGAGATAGACCATACAGAAAAATATAGTCAAAATAGTGGACTCAGAACCATTTATTGAAAAGATCACCTTTTCCCCACCAAACTGCAGTGGCCCTTTTGCGGTAAATCGGGAGACCATATGTGAACAGGTCTGTTTGGGGACTCTGTACTCTGTTCCATTGATCTGTTTATCTATATGTGCACCAAGACCACATTATAAAAATTCCTGGTATCTGATAGTGTAAGTTCTCCAGCTTGTTCTTCAATTTTGCCTTAGCTATTCTAGTTTTTTTGGAGTTCCATATGAATTTGAGAATCAATTTGTCATTTTTCACACACACACACACACACACACACAAAACATGTTGGAATTTTAATCGATATTATACTGAGTCTAGAGGTAAAATTGAGAAGTGATGTCTTAACAATATTGAGTCTTCCAATCTAAATCCTTGGTTTACCCCTCAGTAATGTAGGGCTTTAATTCCTCTCAGTGATGTTCTCTAGTTTTCAATGCAGAGAGCTTGATGAGATGCTTGGTTTTTGTAAAAATGACTGTGAATTCAGATAAAAAATTGGTAATGCTTACAAAATATCCAATTTTACTATTATTCAGGACCTGCAATCACGTTAAGATCTCTGAAATAGAAATTTCCAAAGTAGCTGAGTTGTCTCTAAAGTTATTCAGTGCTGTAATTTCATTTACGTGGATTGCGGCTTTTAAATGTAAGTGGTAGCACTCTTTAGAATCTGATTTATTCTCCTCGTTAAATACATTAAGATGCTGCCCTGTCAGCCCCTGAAGTCTGTGGTGCGTTTGTGAAATAAGGGGATTAGTTGCTCAGCAGTTGACCTGGAGAATCCATAGTTTCTACCTTCCACGGGGCAGGAAATGAGTTTGGTTTTAAGCAGTTTATCTCCCTTCTGTATTAAAAACTTTTAGGTCATTAAACCTAAACATGAATTTTAGATGTAGAGAATTAAGGTTGTAATTGCATGATGCCAAAATACTTAATCAATTTAGTTTAAGAAGATCTCTCCACTTACACAGTTACCTTGGCATATTCTAAAAATTGGCTGCAATTTTGCCTGAATTGACAATTACATTCCTAGAATCTAGTCTGAATTAGATTTAAACATACCCCAGGTGATAAAAAATTAGTGTATGCATGTATCCTACTGCATTAGTGTGTTGTGGAGTATTGAATGCGTAAATTCACTGTGAGTGGAAACTAACTTTATCTTTTATTTCTTTGAATATCATTAAGTGGCTTAACCATAATTAATATTTTCTCAATGATTTTATCTCATTTTTTCCATGATAGGCCACTTTTGTATGTCAGAGGTCTTTACTTTTTTGCTTTTTAATTTTATTGTCATACCTTCCATCTATGTGGCTGCCTTGGTCAGTTCAACTGCTTTAACAAGAATGCCATGGGCCGGGTGGCTTAAACAACAAACATTTGTTTCACACAGTTCAGGTGGCTGGGAAGTCCAAGGCCAGGTTCTGGTGAGGGCTCTTTCTGGTTTCCTTACAGGGCAGAGAGAGAAGGGCTCCTGTCTGTCCTCCCCTCACAAGGACACCAGTCCCATCACGGGCTCCACCCCGTGACTTCATTCAGAGATAATTATCCCCCAAAGGGCACCTCCAAACGCCATCATACTGTGGATTAAAGCCTCAGTCTATGAATCTGGGGGCACAGTCAGTCCGCCGCTGTCCCTTTCTGTGCTGAAGTTCAATGCCAGCCGACACCAAAGCCGGCTTCAAAGCTGCGTTAAATATAGTGGCAGGTCAGCTGTTTAAATATTAGAATATACTTTGAATATGAAAATTTAATGATGCTAAAACTAGCTAATCTCCTAATGCCAAGTGTATAGCGACAGTTAGAATGTCAGAATAAGAATGATTACAAAAAGAAGACTAGCTCACACTAACGAGCATTCGCCGTGTCCACGTGCTGATCCGAGCACCTCACGTACGTAACCACGTGTAATCCTCACAGACACACTGCGAGCTGGTAACATTATTATCCCCATTCCACAGAAATTTAATAAGATGGCTTAATTTATTTCCATTTTACCTTAAGTTTCTGACTGTATTGTATGATTCAAATTTATTTGAAAAAAATTGATAGAAAATTTAGTGCAAATCCTCAATACCCTTTTTTTTTAATAGAAAAACAATGTCCTATACTGAGAACAGAGGGACATCACTTTGCGCAAGACAACGGAGATAAACTGGAAGTTTCAGGTAAGCATTATAATCCTTTACAAAGAAGCATTTTGTGTAAAATTATCACCAAACATGTAATATATTGTAGGTGATTGTTTGACGGTATAATTTAAGATGAAAACATCATTATAAAAAATTAAAAGCAAAGAAGATAGATGATTTAGAAAAAATGCTGAGAGTAGAGTTCTGTATTGTTTAAGCCAAGACCAACAACAACTCAGCCTCTTCAAGAAAAAAAGTTATTTAAAATTATAAAAGTTGTATCCATTGTAGAAATTGTGAAGAAAGAAAATTTATGAGAAAGAAGATCTCACTACCCAAATATAGTCATGATTCCCACTTTGGTGTAACATGCCTATCTTGCTTTCTCTTTCTCCCTTTCATCCTCCATTCCAAGCCCCCCCCCCTCCAAAATCATAATACATATATAGCATTTGAAATCCAAGCATTTCTCCATGTCAACATATATTCTTCTAAAGCATGATTTTTTAATTATTTTTTATTTTTAAATTTTTTTAAAGCATGATTTTTTTAAAAAGGCTGCTTAGATTTTAGTTGAATGACTGTAATATTTTTTACTTAACTCATTTTCTGTCTTTGGCCATCAGAGCTGCTACAATGAACTACTCTGATTATTTACTTAAGATAATTCCTGGGTCAAAGCAAATTAATATATGAGTCTTTTGAAACATATTTCATCCTCTTATATCCTAAAAGGAGAAAAACGAAATCAAAGAATTTTTGCTGGTCCCAAACAGCAGGATTTTATATGAAATAAATCAGTCTATAGATAAGGACAAAAAAAATCCTATTTAAAAATCAATATCTCTGTGAGTTTAGCAAATTTAATAAAACTGCTGGATTAAATCATTTGTCACATTTTACAGGTTTTGATCTAGGAGAGAGCTTTTCTCTGAGGCGTGTGTCTTGTGAAGGTGATCAAACATGTTTCAAATTGGGAAGTGCGCTTCTAATTAGAGATACCATGTAAGTGAAATAATTTTTTTTTATATTTTCATAATGCTATATAATAACATTATTAGAAAAATAGTAAATTAGTAAAATAGAAACTATTTTCTAAGGGGATTCAAAATAATTTGTTTAATAAATAAAGATTCTCCTCAATAGTGTCATGCTCACTTGAATGTTGTGGTAAATGTGCTGTTTGTGTATTCGTTGTTTTCAATAATCTTTGCAACCTGATCTTGTTCTATGGTGTAAATACCATTTACACACACAGATAGAGGCATAATCTTTAGAGACTAGTAATTAAATACATTTTTGAAGAAATATTATTTATGTTTGAAGTAGACATAAGCAAAATTAGATTTTACAATGTGAACTTTAAGACATAAGACGCAGTGTAGACTTACAGACGAAAGACTGATATTCATTATATTTATTTCTACATGCTTCATGCATGTGGATAAGATTCATGATAAATCAAAATTAAAAAAAGAACTTAGCCCTTAGGTATTCACTTTATGTAGAGTAAATAGTAATGAAAAACTGTTTTTCAGTTTTATTTTTGGTCTTGATACTCATTTCAATTCAAAATGGACTTACCAAAGGTTTCCTTTATTATCTTTACTATTCTTCTCCTACTAATAAACCTAGGATTGAAAAAAAGAATCACTTGCCATTTAAATGCTGACAGTTGGTCAGCAACTGTACAGGGCAATTGTAATTCCCCGTGTGGTTGGCTATCTGTAGCTGGAGGATGGATCAAGACTAATTCAGAAAGCCCGAGTCCTCAGGAAGGCAGATACAGCATAGGTGGTCATGGTGTTAGCCTTTGAACATTCCAGCGTATGAACACACTGTGGTGAAAACAGCATCAGAATTCAGTTTGGTTTAACATGCAACACAGATGTTTTCGTGTGAAAACATACGTGAGTGTTTTCGCTTCCTGATGGGTAGCCTAGTATTTCAGTTACCAGATGCGGTTGTTGAAAATCTGTGCATGTGTGTTCTCCACGGGAAATCGTGTGAATCTTCTCGTTGCCTATCCCAAGACGCTCTGTATAAACGAGGTTCCTAACTCACCTTTGCCTTGAGAAAACTTCCTTTTAACCCTTCTATTTTGTGATACTTTAGATACTTTTGGTTTAATGACGTGGTTCCTTAAAAGCAAACTGCTCCTGAATTGGTAAGAAGTGAGAGTGTTCAGGAAGAGAGAATTTCATACTGGGGATAGAGTGGGCGCTTGTCAGGCGGGGCCTTCAGCAGATGGAACCGCAGACCTGGCCATCTCGGGCAGCTGTTAAGTGCCTCATGTGCAGGCGTTGGACCCTCAGGGCACTGCCGCTCCATTCCGGATGCTCATATGCAGTCAGGAAAAGTCAAAATGTAGCTCACATAGATCTCATGTATATATTGGTTTAGATATTTCTTAACTACTAGTAGATAACTTCAATAATGAATTTAAGAAAGGCAATAAATTCTGTTCCAAAAATTCAGATGCATTTTCTCTCCGCCCTCTTCCTGATGATTTAAATCCCTGTAATCTGGCCAGGTGGCTAAAGGACTGGAGTAAAATCTTCTAAAATCCACTGGGCCTGTGTGTAAGAAGACAGCTAATTTTGAGTAGTTACGTTGGAAAAATTGCCACCACATTTAGGCAATGCTATTCCTATGTGTGGGTAGGTGTGATACTAAACATTAGGTGCGACTTGAAATTTCTTTTCCGACCTTTGGCTCTAAGTCATTGCACCATTCCCAGGCAATCAGTGTAGGTGAATTCTTCGGCTGCGCAGCAGAACCCCGGTACCTCCACTGCAGGAAACGGGAGGGTGTCTGGTAAGCTGACTAGCGGTGTCAAGTCGCTTGGTGCATCTCCACTTACGTTTCACTCACTGAGCCAAGTACGTCAGGAGGCTTCTCCTGCATGATGCCATTTTGGTTTTTCAATGACACTGGAGTAAAGTTGCAGCTATTTGTATATTTGTAAATAAGCTGCCTTGCGGAATCAGCCTGGGAAAAGGCAGATGCTATTTTATAAGGAAAATGGGATTCTTTCTATGCCTGAGCGTGTTTTTATTATTCTGGCATCTTCTAGATGAAATTTATGAGGGAGAGATCTCATGAGAGTGTTGATCAGATATACCTGCTGGGTATACTTAGTGCCGTGAGCCTGGCTTAATGTGGGCATCCCAAACGTTGCTCTGGTGCGGGCCCTCCAAATATACACTGTTGTATACTTCAAGGTCACGTGGGCTCAGGGAACACCTGAGGGGCTGTACATGTTTGGTTTAATTTCATGTCCATTTCTTCAGTATTCCTGGGGGTAGCAAATGATAAGTATTTGGGGACTTTAAAAGATTCTGGGTGGCATACTACCTGGTTTTCTAGAATTATCTTTTTAGAAGAAATTTCCTTGGCTTCTTGTATCTACAAGTATCCCTGGTTATGTGAAAGAAATAGCTCATTATTTCTATACATATTGAGAGCTATATCCCAAATGACCGTACTCTGATTATCTTTGAATTGTGTTTTGGCAACGATCAGGGTAAAACGGTGACATTTTGAGAGAAATATACACAAATCGTATATGCTAGGGAGCATCTTATTTTCTTGGTGTAATATAGTCCTTATCTTTCATTAGTTGCTTCTATAGAAATATGTTTTAAATAAAATTGTTATAGTAGTTGAATATTTTAGAAGAGTTGATGAATGTTGAATTTCTACACACTCCTGATTCTGAGGGAGCAACACACCCTTATTTTGACTGGTCAATGGGGCCATCAATCAATTTTAAATGTACCAGGGAAGTGAATTTCTTGATTTATTATTGGATTCAAGGATGGTAAAGAGGCTTATCTCTCAAGCTCTGTGATTGATGGCTGGTGCCTCTCTGGATGCTGTGTTGAGAAAGATTCCGAGGCCGTACTGGGTTCAGCAGAGGAGAGTACTGGGACCCATTTGCAGGAAGAGGGAGAGGGGGTGCTCAAGTGTTTCAAGTCTGCGGCCTCTCTGATTCAGGATGATTCCTGTGAGCTGGTGGCTTTTGCAACTGGAACAGTTCCTAAGAAGGGGGGAAAACTAGGCTAGTGTGAAAAAATAATCGACACATTAATTTTAATAAGATTTTATGAGCTTGGATAGTGTAGCTGGACATAGGGGCATAATTGACTGATATGGTCCCCGTAGCCTTTGTTACAAGTAAATAAATCTCCAGTGAAGAGGAATCCTCTCTCTCTGTCTCTTTTATTAAATTGCCAGTTGCTTTCTGGAAGCAAGAGCTATTTATTTTCACAGCTTTACATGGAAAAAAAGAGCTGGTAGAAGACACTCCCATTTGCATTTTATGTTTTTATAAACATAAGAATCCTCAGCAACTAGGAACCCCCAAATTATATATTTGGAAGACACATAGTGTTTTTTAGGAGTTTTTCACGTTTTCTGGACCTTAACAGTTCTCTTGGAAATAATCCTAAATATGGGGGAGCTGTTGCTTATATCACAGTGTGATCTGTACCTTGTCTTTGCTGCTGTTGAATGGTTCACCCCTGGGCATACCTTTCCACACGGGTCTTCACACTGCCTCCAGATTTTTACTATTACAAATAACACTACACCATACAGGAAAGTTGTTTTTCTCTGTGTTTAGGATTATTTCCATAAAATGGATTTTTCAAAGTGGAATTACCAGTTCAGTTTTAGAGATCTTGATGTACACTCCTAATTATGTTCCATCATTGTTTCATCCATCTATTCTTCATATTACCCAATGTCTTCAGTAGCATTAGACATTATCATTTTAAAATTTTCTTATTTTTTTAAACTAAAACTTGTAGCAATTACAAAAAGAAGTTGTAGCTTACTATATAAGTTATTTAGGGGTTCCCCAAATATTTCTGTTCTGCTAAGAGTGAATAAGAGGTAACATTCAATAAGTCACTGGAATGAATGCAGTCTGGTCTTTATTCAATAAGCATTTATCCAGCTTACTCTGGACTGGGCACTTTACTTGGCTCTGGGATTATACTGGTGAAAGGACATAGGTCTAGTCTTACCTTCCTGGAGCCTGCTGGAGAGACCCATGGAGCAAGGAAAAGCGATGCTTCTTTCTCTCTTGCCTTGACTTCCTGAGACACATTGCCTTCCATCATTCAAGCATAGGCTACGGGACTCAAATCCCAGCCTTCTCCCGTAAAGGCTAGACTTCCTTAAGCATCATGCACAAGGCTGATTGTCAATATTTTCATTCCTTCCTTCATAAAAGCCAGTTTTCTAATCCATGTTTTATTTTTATTGCTCTTTTTGGGACCTCTTCAAGTTCTCAAAATCAGTTAAATAGTGAGGCTCATAATTATGTTCAGAACTCAGATACTGAAGCTTCTAATTGCTGAACGTTTGGGGAGGGTTACTTCACGATTCCATTGAACTCTAGAGAATGACTATTTATGTATCTCTTGGGTCTTCACGTGGGGCATTCTATTGTTTTGTAGATAGGAAGTTTCCCATATAAGGAAATGTGACTTAGTTAAAAAGTTGTCCAGCTGCTTATATGAGATTGACTGTTACACATCATTCTTATGTTATCACTGTATTTCCTTAATTATAGTTTGGCATACCAAAAATATGAGGTAAGTCAAACATTCTTAAGGTGAAAAGAAAAACCTGATAGGTCCACAGCTACTGAATTCTTTAAACCATACAATTTAGCCAAATTATGTATATTAGATGGAACAGAATTTTAACAGTATCACTATACAGATTTTAAGAATGGGTGGAAATATTTACTTCTCCATCACAAGAACCTGTCTTATGTTTTTCTAGAAAATTCAGGGATGTTAATATGTTCCAATAACAAATTGCTGTGTGTAGAAATGGCCACATGTTGGTTCACAACCACGGGAGCTCTCCAGGTAAAATCTGAACCTGGCCCCTACACGGAGGGAAAGGGAAACCACAGAAAGAGGCAGACCACCCAGATGGGTAGGTGGCAGGTTTAATAAGCCAGGGAACTTAAATACGAGGCTTGTCTTGGGTGCCACAAGACAAGTAGATCTCCTCATCCACCCTCCAGAATCTTAAAAGTTTATATAGGTAGAGGCCTTGACTATGTTCATTCACATCTACAGTCCAGATGGCCTCAGCAACACGTTGTTCTATCAAGGCTGCACCCTTGAAATGACTCCCACTTTGGGGACCGTGGGCAGAACTTACATTCCAAGGACAGGGGAGGGGATGAGGAGCCTCCAATAGCCCAGGGCCAGCTCAAGGGTCAACTGGTGGGCACATCCTCTTGATGACCTCCTCCGATACTGCTAAAATGTAATATAGTATGAAATATTATCAGTTCAGTATTTCCATTTCCCAGTTTTGGAAACATTTAATATCATCATCATCAAATTTACGTAAGTTGTGATTTTCCTCCTTCAGATTTTATATAATTCAGTGTTGATGGGAAAAGTAAACACTATCAGTAACTGATCCTATGTATATAGGCTCCACAATGTTCATATCAACTTTATTTTATTTTGTTTCTGTTTTATTTTATTTTGCAAGGATCATTTAGCATATCTACTATTTTTACAAAATTTTAAGTGTACAATATATTATTGTTAACTATAGGTACAATGTTATACAGCAGATCTCTAGAGTTTATTTCCTACTTTATTATGGCTAATTACATGTAAATTATCTTATCTTAAAATGCCCCTATGCCATTTACCTTGAGAGTAGTGAGCTACCAGTTAAATGTACTACTTAGGAGTCATAATAATGCAAATGTCATCATAAAGTAATAAAATTAAGGTGTTCTACTTTGGTAATTACTTGGGCCAATTTGACAGGCATTGATTAATCTACTACTACTGTTGGATTATATGTCAGATTTTTTTTTCTATCTTCACTCATCTTTTTATCCAATGAAGCAAATCTTCTAAGGGAGAGCAGAGCTTTTGCTTGGGTGGGGGTTGTGTATATATACCTGTGGAGTGTGGACTGTGGTTTTCAGAGTACACAGAAGAAAGAAAGCATGGCAGCACTTACTTCAATCATCTTTAATCTTATTTGGCCCATAAAAATGCTGTGAGGATTAATTACTTATTAACCTTCAGTGGTTGCAAATGTATTACTTTTATAATGGTTGTAAACCTAAATTTGATCGTGACCTTAAATTTATGAATTAGCCAGAGAATTGACTGTTTTATTATACTAGTGCTTAAGAGTAACTTTATAACACCTCCACAGATTTTTTGTAGATTGATAGGACTCCATATTTTGTAAAATAGCATTGGATAGTCTATTCCTCATTCTCAGACACAGAATCAGATAGTAAGATACAATTATGATTTCAGTAATAAACTTTAAAATGTATGTCAATCAAAGAAGAATAATTGTGTCACTAATACGTCATTAATTTATTATCATTTCAATTCTTTCAACTTAGCCACAAAGGCTAATCAGAAAATAAGCATGGTAGCCAAAAAGCTGCTTATGTTATCTTATGTGACTCAATGAGCTTGGTACGCCTGGTCTATTGCCTTGTTTGAGTCAGTGCTTGTGTTTCTTAAAATACACTTGTTCCAGATTAGGTGAAATTTTTATCATTTTAAACTAAAACATAATATATTCAAATAATTGACTTTAATAATTCATCTCACCATGGCTATATCTATTTAATTTGGAAGCAATCACAGGCTCAGTGAAAATTTTAATTAACGTGGACATGCGTGATAGTGCCGTGGAGGAGTAACATCTGGTTGGTTGAGTCTGAGATTGAATTGACCAGATGTTTTGTACCCAAGTTATTCGTCATGTTTTGATCTTCTCAACTTGCGCTCTCTACCTCAGAATTTCTCTGCTTCAGCTGTCCTCTCTGGAGGCGACATTCCTCTTCTCAAAGGTTAACCCCTTCTCTTGTGCTCCTAATCTCCTCTTGCCAGCCTCCTCTAAGACCTGGATGCACCCGTGATCCCCTTGGCTCTTCTGTTTTCAGAGCCCCTCTCCACAGTATCCTGGCCTCTTAGTCTACAAATATGTTCTTAATCCTTCCCTGTTCTAGAAGCATTTTCCCTTGACAGTCCCTTTAACTCCAAACTTCTCAAAGGAATTGACCCCTTTTACTTCCTCACACATCCCTTAACCCACTCACATCCAACTAAGACTTCTTGAACCCTATAGAAATTCCTCTTTCAAAGTTACTGATGACCTCTGACCTGTTTCCAATGCCACTGACCTAAGCGTTGCCCTGAACTGCCTTTGTGTACCCATTTCTCTCTGCCATATTCTGTCCAACATTTCTGCCAGTTAGAATCCTACATATCCTAGAAAGCTTAGTATACATCCTACCTTCTAAACGCAGCCCTCACTGATGTCCTCAGGCAAATTTCCTTCCTTTTTTTGTGATCCAATACACATATTAAATACCTTTTAAATAATGCTTACCTCATTCTGGCTCAGATAATCTAAATGTTCCCAGGCCTCATTAGTGTGTAGGTTTCAATGACGTCGCATCACCCTCAGCACCTAAATTGCTTTGATTCCTACTCTCTACCTGCCCAACCGTGGAACCTCAGCTCCCTCTTAAAGGCTACTCTCGTTATTTCTGGGAGGCCCAAGAGAGTTGTGCAGGTAGGTGCTCACGTTCCAAAGCAAGTGTGTTCTTCTCTTCTGATCTTGTCGATGCACGTCACTGCTGCCTTTGCTGTGAGTCCCCTCCGTGAAAATGCTGCTCTACTGGGACCCGGCCAACCTTTACTCCTGGCTGCTTATCCTCAGCTTTCAGGTGCCAGAGTTGCCCTGTGGCTTATGGCTGAGTGGGGTGTGTGTGTGTGCTTTGGAGGGTCGTGGCATCAGTTCCATGATCCGCCCTCTAACTGTCCCCTGGGTCCCAAGGCAGAGCTGCTTGGGCATAGAGCCTCACAGTGTATTTAATGAATATAATTCAATCAACTCTTGGCACCCCTTCCTCTGTGGGGCTCAGAAGCTCATGGATATGGATACTAGGCAATCCTCTCTATCTTCATGTTGTATATCTCTTCTAATTCACCCAGGATAAGAATAGTAAATTCCCTTTGCTTACGAGAGCTATATAGAAAAATATTTTATGATATATCTTGTCACCATTATTTCTAAGTTCTGCCTTGATGCCAGTGAAAGAAGAAATTCTAACAAAGTATTTCATTCAACTCTCAGACGATACTGAATCCTCACTATATCCAGGCACTGAGAATGTAAGGATGAATCGAGACACGGTCCCTGCCGTCGAGTTGTTTCTGTCTGGGAGGAGAGATACGTCAACAATTAGCTGTGCTGGACTGTAGTACAATCTGTAGATATTGTGTGTAACAGACTCTGGAGGAAGAGCTGAGCCCTTCTGAAGGAAGGAGGGAAAGCTCCATAGAGGATGTGTAAAGTCGGGGCTTGAAGAATAAGTACAGATTTGCCAGGAGAGCCAGGGGGCCAGTGTGTGGCAGTCAGAGGGAGTATCATGGCAGTTTTAAAGGTCAAGGCAATTTGAAGAATGGTGAGAAATCCCGCGTGGCTAGTGAATACAGGCAGGGAGAGTGTCTGGGGGTGGAGGAGGCCGAGAGGGCCGGCCGGGATGTGCGAAGGGGTTTGAACTTTATTCGGATAAAAAAAGTAAAGTAGAAAGTGAAAGATTTCTACGATCTGAAGAGAAACCAGAGTATATCAATTATACCTCAACAAAGGTGTTTAAAAAAAAGTGAAGGCGTGGGAGCGATGGCACCACATTCTAGAAGAAACAGCTGAGTGCGGCCACCGGGGAAATCACAGCTTTTGGTAGGTCTGGGACTCCCACACTAATCCTGACCAGAAGCCACACTTCCAGACTCAGGAAGGACATTTCAGAACTCAGAGGACCTCTGGGCAGTGGGGCTGGGTTTGACCCAGGATTTGCTTTACCTTTTCTGGGTGGGGAACGCCTGAAAAAACTCGCCTTCAAAGCCTTTCAGAGGAGCAGCTTCTCTCGTCATCCTTGATTTTGTTAACTGAATGTCACCTGGCAGGAGGGTTGTTTTCAATGGGAAGTCCTTTACAATGTCACAATGAACGAGTGCTAACCATGACAGGCGTAAGATTATTAGAGAGTCATCCAAGCTTTGTTTTCCATTAACAACCTCTCTGTCAGAATCCCCTCTGCAAACAAAAAAAGGCTAAGATTTCAGAGTCTCTGTGGCCGTGGAACTCCAACGTCCTCACCCAGCCTGGGGGAAGGCGTTTCAGACAAACACTCCAGGCCCTGCTGGCCAAATTGCCCATAATGTGACAGGTGATGGTGGATGTCAGCTGGGAAAGAAATGACTTACTATAAACTCCAAGCATCTCTCACTTCACTCTCAGGAAATGTAACTTGTATCATATTTCTCTTCCTGGAAGATATTCAGCCAGTCAAAGGCCCCATTGATACTTGTAAATACGGAAGTTCTTCATAAACCCTGCCTCACGCTTATTTAGAATGGAAGAATTAATTTGGAAGCCAGTTCTTGATATTTAAAAATAGATTTTTTTCCATTTAGCTATTTCATTTTAAAAGCAAAAAAAATAAATAAAGGTTGGTCTTGCTAAATACGATCTGGAAAACTCACTTCAGCTCTACCAAAATAGCACTTTTGAAAAAAAAGGGTTTTGCTTCAAGGCTTTTGCTATGAGCTAGTTGAAGAACTTCCCCTGGAACCATTGTAATTAGTAACTAAACTTTTTAAACACATTGCTATCTAAATGTGTGTTGCATCAATTTTTGGAACACCATTTACAAAACGAAATTTCTCTAGAATAATTATGTCTTCTTGCTTTTTAGTTTATGAGCAGTGAAATTGTGAAAGTTTATCTGTGTTTTTTCTTTTCTACATTACATCCCTTGCCTCTCATTCCTTGTTATTTAGTTGGTAAAAGACAAAAAGAGCTGGCGGTCCTTGTGTTTCTTCCTAACCCCCTCTTAGTCTGAGCTTTGGTTTGGTCCTTTATTTTTTTCTATACGAGACAGAGATGTTACTTGTCACATTACAAGCTGTGGTTCTTTTAGGAACACTGAACAAATACGTCAAATTGAACTTGCTGTACAATGAAATTACCAATTACTGAAGATGCTAAGAAGTAAAGAAATTTATGAGCTTCATTATGGTTTTTATTTTTCTTGACAACACCATACCACGGCCTAGTCGTGGAGAATAATGAGATCCAGTCCCTGATTCCATCTGCCCATAAAAGGACTTTATCAATAAAGGCTTGCACATACTTTAAAAGAGTGAATTATTTTTTCAGCTTTGTGATGTTCCCTAGCTTTGCTCTGCTTGCAATGCTCCCCATCTGGAAGGGACTGTGAAAAGGAGAGTGTGTCCTCTTAGGGCAGTTCTCATTGGTTTCTCATTAATCGGACGGCCAGGAATGCCCATTATTTGTTCAGTTGACGTCCTCTGTCTCTGAGAGACCAGACCCTTCACCTTCATGAAGTTAACTTTGTGTTAGACGTTGATGTCACACCTCGGGGGACGAGTGGCATGGAAGCTGACCCTGATCCCTGTGCCAGGAAAGAATTAATGTAGGAGCACTGGTGAATGTTCTCTTCCTTCTCATAATCATTTGAAATACTCACATTTATGGTCATTGTTTTCACATTTTAAGGAATCACTTGTCTTTTTAGTTGGTTACCATTCTGTTGATATTCTTCCTAAGGTATTGGAATCCCAAGATATCACTTCTCACAGTGGGACGAACAGAGGCGGTTTTTATCAGAACACCCCATACTTCTCTTCACGTTACATAATTATTAGTATATCTACTGCTCTCAGAATTTTCACCACTTCCTGAAAACTGCACTCATTTTTAAAGAAATGCTGGTGAAAAAATCCTAATTTTTCTAAGAAATGATCTCTAAGGAATATAGAGAAAATATTCCTGATTGGTTATTACCTTCTGTAGCATGCATATCTTTCCTAAAACCCAACAGATAGTATCCCTATTTTAAAGATATTACTGTGTGGTTTGCGATACTTCCTGATCTGTGCTCAAAATATCATTAGGGGAAGGAACTGTAATAATCTACCCCTCAGGGCTACTGGTCACCTGGGATGGCAAATGTCATAATGATTACTTTGCTCAGAGTCCAAAATATGATTTATTGTTGTTGTTAATATTATAGAATGATTGTAAACATTTTCTTTTTTTCTTTTTTAAAATTAATATTTTATGCTTATTTATATCCCCCCTCCACCCTGCCCAGTACTCAGAAAAAGGGAGTTTTTTTACCTCTTACAGTCCCAAAACATCACTCTTAACTCAGGTTGCTAGCAATGAGGGAAGTTTTATTCTTAACCCAGAGGATGCAAGCAACTTGATACACTGGAAAAAATTGACCTTGGAATTAGGAGTCCCGAGTTCAAGTCCCATCCTGACCTCTGTCTGGCAGAGATATAGGAAGGGGGGGGGTGCTATTTAACTTCTGTGGTTTTAATTTCTCATTTATGAAGTGAAATAGTTAATCTAAATTACTATTAGGGTTCCTTTCAAGCTTTACGAGTGTAGAACTACAGGAAACCATTGTATGTGGTTTCTTATAACTGAAATGTTTTCAAGGACTGGAAGACTTCTGCTGAAGGACACTTTTGGTGAAATCTTCTTGGAGCAGCTGTTCTATTTTGCTATAGACTGTACATATTTTAAACTTCTTTTTGAAAGTAAGAATACTGATTGTGTTTGTTCCTGGACTTGTTTTGTGTAAAACTTTTTGATTAAACTGCTTTAGAATCTCATAGGATTTGGTTTTTCCTTCTGCTATTTTCCTGCAGAATGTGATGTCGCACAGTCTCATAAGGCCTCAACTTTGTTTAAGGCATTATGCAAATAACATAGACTTTATACTGAATACGAGTGTGTGCCACCTTCTAGGACTGGACATAGACATCATTATGGACTTTCCATGAGTGGAACCACATTTTATGAGTGCTTCCTACATGCCAGGTACTAGTCTAGATGCCTTCATTGGAGCAGCAAGTCTGGCAGAGCCCCTGTTGTCATGGAAATCACATTCTAGTGGTTGAGACAGGCAACAGAGGTGTAAACTAATCCATTTTTTTTTTTTTAAAGTTGGGTGGTTATAATCCTATGAAGAAGATAAAACAAGGCACTGTGTTAGGTAATGACTAAGGTGGGGACAGCCATAAACCTTTCAGAGGAAGAGACCTTAGAGCTGAGACCTGAGTAGAGGAGAAGCATCTAAGTGAAGACTTCTGGGAACGACTGTCCCAGGAGAGGGAACAGGAAGCACAAGGCCTAAGACCTCAACAAGCCTGGGGTTTTCAAGGAACTAAATTCAGGTCACTGTGACTGGAGCGTGGGTGCCACTCAGAGACTGGAATAGAGGATAATGTGTCAGAGGAGGGCAGGGTCAGCGCACATAAGGCCTTGTGAGCCATGATCAGGGATGTATGCTTTGTTCTGTAACCATGGGCACTGTGGGAAGGTTATAAGTAAGGGAGGGACCTGGTCCGATTTACTTTTTAAAAGCTCATTCTAGCTGTTGTGTACGACTGGACTTTAAGGGAAGGAAAGAGGAAGATCAGTCAGGACACTATCACAGGAGTCCTGGTAGAGATGGAGGCAGCTTGGATCAGGGAGAGCAGAGCTGAAGAGAAGTGGACACAATCAGGATCTTTTTTGGTGGTAGGAACAATAAGACTTGCTGATGAGTTGGAGAGGGTGGGGGATGACAAAGGAAAGGCAAGAGTCAGGAATGACTTTTAGGTATTTGGCTGGAGCACCTGGGTGAATGGCCATGTGTTTAATTGAGATGTGGAATCCTTGCAAAGGGATGTGTTTGGTAGGAAACAAAAAGTTCTATTTCAGTTATTTAGTTAGAGATGACTTTGGTATCCAAGTGGAGATGCCAAGTAGGAGCTTAGGTATGGGAGGCCACAGCACAGCCGAGGGAAGTAGTCAAGGTTTGTCTTGGTTGCGTCTCCCCTTTGGCATCACCTCCTTCTTTTCGAAACTTTCCTCTCAAACTCCCAGTGCCTTAAGGAGACACTTTTGCTGCCTAGGGCTCACTACAATGGCACTTCGTCTTGGTCTGGATAACTCAGGGACGCTTCCTGCTCTGGATTTATTTCTCCCCATTATTAATGGCTTCCCATTCAAACCTCCTTACTTTATAACAATCCCTGTAGATCCCTGTTCTATGCTTTCCAAGGCAAGAATTAATTATTAGAGAATTTGTTGGTAATGTGTGACCGGTTTCTAGGGACTATTTTATTGGTAACAGAGCTCATGTTTTATAAACACAAGCATTTTCCAGAGAGGAAGAAAGCTCTAGGAGCAGAGTATTAGGTGTTTTGGCTTGTCAGTGAAAGTACCTATGGTTACGGAGAATGTCAGTATCTCTGAGTTTGTGCCACATATACAAAGACAGTGGGTGTAGAATCCTATGTAATAACAGTTATATGTGCACAGAGTGATTAAATACTTCCACCGACTCATGTTAAGATCTTCCCTGTAACACAGATAACTTTTAGACGTCATCATTTTATTTGTATTTCCTAATGATTTTAAATTAATTATGACTAGGAAAGGATTTTTCATTAATCAAGTGGGAAACAAGATCTAGAAAATGTAGTTAATATGCTATTTAGACAAATATAACCATTCTTGAAGTCCTGTATGGTGAATTCCTTCATGGTTAATAAGATGTTAATTTTCATCCAACTCCACAAATGTGGGTACTACTACTTTGTAATTATATATTCTGTTTGAAGGATATGGAGAAAATATTGAGAAAAGTGAAAGTTTTCTCAAGAAAATTGAAGTTTTCTCATATTCTGTTAATGCCTCAGTGAATTACTCATTATGAAGGCTGTAGGTTGGGAGTTATAGACTTTTATAACTTATTTCTTACCTCCCATAATAGCAAAAATAATACTTGTTAGTGTTAATTCTTCCTCATTTCTGTCCTTAAAGAATGCAGAGTTAACTTATAGGTCATTTTGAATGTTAGGATTATTTTTCCCTAAACTGAAAATATTAGAGTTTTTAAAAAATGATCATTAACACAATTTGTGCTCATAGCAAAAATTGAGAAAGTAGAGAAAATATAAAAAAGAAAATAAAAATCTCTCTTAATTTTGACACCAAGAGGGAAGGATTGTATTATTAAGACCTTAATGAAATCAATTTTTATTGGGGTCAGAGTCTCACTGGTACTGGTTCTCAGATCTGCCCTCGCTGGTCACTCTAGAGTCCCACAAAAGGTCCTCTGCCACTCCCCCTGCAGTTTAATAGCATTTCCTTCCACTTGATGATTAAACAGAGGGCTGCTCTACATAGAGAACATCAGAGAGCAGGTGAAAACTACATTTTAGATTTTTTTTCAACATTGAAATAAATTACAAGTTCAAAGAAGTCTAAAATATGTGAATTATGAGGCTTCAGAGACACTCCAGACTATATCTGGACCTAGCCCTCTCAGAGACTCTTGTAAAGAGAACTCCATGGGCAGTAAGTTTGCTTTGTCACCCTTGGATAATTTGGAACAACGTTAGTTTGGTTCTCTATGACTTTTGCTTAGTCACATTAAAAAAAATTGATTTTAGATTGAACATTTCATTAATTTGGTATACCTCTTCTCTTACCTGTCCATGAATATTTAGGTGATTTCATTAATGTAAAGAAAAGTAGACAATGGGAAATAATGGATTAATTACACTTAAATTTCACTAAACTGTGAGCTCTTCAAATGTAGGTTAATATTAATTTGTGTGGATGAATTTTCTCTTATAGCACTGAACTAGATATAAGGTGTGTAAAATGGAAGGAAGGTAGAAGTGATTCCATTGGGAATTTCTAACCCAATATATATATGAATGAGTTTGGCAAGTAAGGATCAACAATATTTTTCTTAATGGGAGTATCACTGAATAAGCAATGGATAGAATTTCTTATAGGAAATTACACTCCATTCAAAAATATTCAAGCATGGATATCTTAGACATAGCAAGCTGTCATTATATCTCTCTGGTAACAGACCAGTAATCCAATATGGTCTCTTCCATAATAGAAACTTTGGCAAGACCCAGAGAAATTATTCTGCATCACATTAAGTGTTTGTGCTGGTGTGGTATAAACAAAAAACATAGTTTGTAAAAGTAGATATGTTTTGTAATGTACTATTTTTAAAATACAGAATTTTTTTTTTTTGAAAATTACAAGCTTGTCAAGCAAAATCATTTTGGGCCTTGAAAGCAGAATACGAATTTCTGAAAGGGAAATATAGTAATTATAAGGATTTTCATCCATTATAAACTTAGGCTAAGAAAAAATTAATTTTCTTTAAACATAACTAAATTTATTTCAATGTGTTACTTTAAGACTATATTTATTATATTTTAACATTATTAACATTAATAATATTATGTTATATTATTTTTATCACAGAAGAAACATTTCATGAGATAGGAAATATTTTCAATTTTTGAATTAGATTTTAAATTATTTGAAACAAATTATATTTAGTTTTCTTTATGAAGTATTAAAGAATCATATCAAAACTAAGTATTTCTTTATCCTTTTCATTTGCTGAATCATTCATTCATTTAACGAATAAGTATAGAGTGCTCTGTTGGCACTGCATTTCGGCTTTGTGGGTGACACAAAGATGGATTAAATGCTGTCCTTGCCTTCAAAGAGCTTGCAATCTCATGAAGAGATGTGACAGGTGCCTATATGACCGTAATCCTAGGTAGCAAGTGAGGAGAAAGGTGTTTTCATTATTTTTTGCTTTGTAACAAACCACCACAAAACTTAGTAGTTTAAAACACCAATTTATAACTTCTTATGATTTTGTGAGTCAGAAATATGAACAAGATTCATCTACATGATTCTATTTCATGAAGCATTCACTCAGGTCACTCTCTTGGTTGCTTTAAGCTTGCAGTTGGACTGAACTGAGGTCCAAACAGATATTACTGATGATGTCAGCAAGAATGGCAAAGTAAGGAACTCAAAAAATGTACCCATCTGTACAATCAATGAGGACACAGGCAAAAATGTTCAAAATAAATATTTTCAGAACTCTGGAAATTAACCAAGGGCTTACAATAATCTAATAACTGTTGGCTCAAGAAAAAACTGACTCTTGGTATGAATAGGGAGCTTTGTGGCATTTTAACTTGTCCTGTTCATATTCCTTTCTCCTCAACACAATGGTAGACTTGAACACTAACAGTTCCATAATTGCAAGTGCAAACTAGCAGCCTAGCAGCCATTGGAGAAGGAAGAATGAGATTGGGAGTCAATAAAAGCCCCATTTCCAGAGAACTGTCATCATTTTACCTGACTGGTAGTGCCTTGGAAACCCCTACTCACAGGGCTTGTTTTTATTTGATCTGACTCAGAGCTCTTTCAGTAATAACAGCCCTTTTCCCATGGCATTTGTTGAAAATAATCAATAGAAATTGTTTAACATTGCAGCTGCCCAAGACAGCAGTTACAATTGGGGCAAATGAGATGACCACAAATTTTTAAAGGAAAATTTGGGGAAGGAGATGTCCATAGAAAGCATTAGAAAGCTCCAACATATTTGTAGGAATCCAGACAGTTGTGTGTATCCACAGGGCTTTGTGGAAACCCAGGAAATATCTGAAAAGGCCCTAAGCTCATAGCTTCGGCCAACTTTGAAGCTCTGAGCAAGCATAAAATGAAGGCTAAGGAGAGTTGTATACTGCCTGCTTGAGCATTGAAGGCATTCTCCAACATGCACACATAGTCCCTCAGCAGAGGCTGGATGCTTATAGGTCAAAGGAACTTAACTTTTCAATCACTACCTGACCACTAAACTAACTGAGCAGAGACTCTGGTGGTGACACATGACAAAGAATGAACACTTTACAAAATTAGTTCAGGAAAGTGATTAAGCAAACAAACAGCAGCAATAACAATGACAACAAAAATAACAGAGAGTAACAACAGCAAACTTCTGATGGATGGAGAATAAAATGACTCCCAGAGTTGCCACATTATATTATTTAAAATGTCTATTTTTCAGTTTAAAAGTTACAATATATGCAAAGAAACAAAGTATGGCCCATACACAGAGAAAAGAGCATTTAGTAGAAACTCTTCCTGAGGAAACTCAGACATTGGACTTACTTGGCAAAGACTTTCAATCAGCTATTTAAAATATGGTCAAATAACTAAAGGTAACTGTCTAATGAACTAAAAAAGTAGATAAAAATGATGTGTCACCAAATAGAGAATACCAATAAATAGGAATTATTAAGAAAAAGCAAATCAAGATCTTGTAGTTGAAAACTGTAATAATTGAAGTGAAAAATTTATAAGAGGGCTCAGGAGCAGATTTGAGGTAGCGAAAGAAAGAATCAGAGAACTTGAAGATAAGTCAGTTGAGATGGTCTAATATGAGGAACAGCAAAAAAAAAAGGAATGAAGAAAAATGAACACAGCCTCAGAGACCTGTGTTATACCATCAAGCAATCCAACATCAGCATAATAGGAGTCTCAGAAGGAAAGGAGAGACAGAAAGGCTCTTTGAAGAAATAATTGCTGAAAACTTCCCAAATGTGATGAAAGCCATTAATCTATATGCTTAAGAAGCTTAACTCCACCAAGTAGGATAAACTCAAAGAGATCCAGTGACTTAGTCACTGCCAAAAGACAGAGAGAATCTTGATCGGATCAAGAGAAGAGTGGTTCATCATGTACAGGGAGTTCTCAATAAGATTAAGCTGATTTCTCATCAGAAATCATGGAGGCCAGAGGGCAGTGGGATGACATAGTCAAAGTTCTAAAGGAAAAAGGATGCCAATCAAGAATTCTCTCTCCAGCAAAACTATCCTTCAAAAATGAAAATGAAGCTAGGATATTTCTAGATAACAAGTGAGAGACTTCATCACTTGCAAATCTGCCTTACAAGGAATACTAAAGAAATCCCTTCAGGCTGAATGAAAGGAAACTAGAAAGTAATTGAAATCCACACAAAGAAATAAAGAACACTGGTAAAGTTAATTACAAAGATAAATAAAAAAGACAAAATAAATGTGTTTTGTTCATAACTTTTTCATTCTCTTATCAGATTTAAAATACAGTTGCATAAATAAATAAATAAAGCAGTAATTATAAATTTTTGTTGATGGGTATATGAAGTCTACGGATACAGTTTGTATGACAATAATAGCACAAAGGATGGAAGAGGAAACTGCTATATTGGAGCAATATTTTTATATACTATTTAAATTGATATCAATCTGAACTAGATCATTGTAAATTTAAGATGTTCATTGTAATCCTCGGGGCAACCACTAGGAATATAACCCCCAAAATAGTAAAAGAAACAAGGGAATTAAAATGGCACACTAGAAAATATCTACTTAATGCAAAAGAAGGCAGTGATGGAGGAATAGAGAAACTAAAAAAAGACATAAGCTATGTAGAAAACAAATAGGAAAATATTTCTTGTTCCTTTGAATTGATTCTAATTCCTAGCAACCCTGTGTACAGCAGAATGGAACCTGCCCAGTCTTTTTTGCACCATCCTCTCACCTTCTGGCACTGTATCAGACAATGCTCCACTGCTATTCATAGGATTTTTCATGGCCAATTTTTTTGGAAGTGGGTGGCCAGGTCCTTCTTCCTAGTCTGTCTGAGTCTACAAGCTCCCCTGAAACCTGTCCCATGGGTGACCCTGCTGGTATTCAAAATACTGGTGGCATAGGAAATAGGAAAATAGCAAACATAAATCCTACCTTAGCTGTAATTATATTAAATGTAAATATTAAAACCTTAAATAAAAAGGAAAGGATTTACAGAATGGATTAAAAAAAGAAAATATGATTCAGCTAGGTGCTATCAAAAAGAGATGCATGTTAGATTCAAAGTGAAAGTAAAAGGGAATGATTAAAAGTAAAAGGAAAAAGACATATCATGAAAACAGGGATTGAAAGAGACCTTGAGTGGCTACACTAATTGTCTTAGTCAGCTTGGGCTGCCATAACAAGATACCACAGACTGGGTGGCTTAAACCACAGAAGTGTATTTCTCACAGTTCTGGAGGATAGAAGTCTGAGATCAGGTGCCAGCATGGTCTGGTTCTGGTGAGGGGCCCTTTTTTCTGTCTTACAGATATCTACCTTATTTCCGTCCTCACATGGCAGAGAGAGAGTGGGAACTCTCTGGTCTCTTCCTAGAGGGGACTAATCCCATCATGAGGACTCCACCCTCATGACCTCATCTAAACCTAATTACTTCCCAAAAGCCCTATCTCCATATGCCATCACATTGGGGGTTAGGGCTTCAACATATGAATTTTGGGGAGACACAATTCAGTCCATAGCACTAATATCAGACAAAATATACTTTAAGGAAAGGCTGTTAGAAGAGATATGGAAGGGCACTTTGATAATAAGAGTGTTAATCCATCAAGACAATATAACAATTATAAACACATATGCACCCAACAAAAGCTCCCAAATTCATGAAGCAAAAACTGACACAATTGAAGGGAGAAATAGACAATTCAACAATAATTGTTGGAGACTTCAATACCCCAGTCTCAAAACCTGTAGAACATTAGACAGACGATCAATAAGGTAATAGAAGACTTGAACAAATGTATAAGCCAATTAGACCTAACAGGCTATAGAACATTCCACCCAACAACAATAGAATACTGTTCTCAAGTGTACATGGAACATTCTCCAGGAGGCTACGTGTTAGGCCATAAAGCAAGTCTAAAAGGACTGAAACCCTCCTGCCGTTATAGGATTTTTAAAGCAGTCCCATTTCTAATACTATGTTTTCTCTTCACCACTGTGAGTTCTAATTTTGGCCATGCACTATATTTCCCTCTCTCTTCCAATTTATATCACTTCCTTATATTTTCTGTGGATGTTTTCCTTCTCCCAGCCAACTTTAAGAAACAATTAGGGCAGGAACCTTTCTTTTTCCATCTTTGTAAGCCTCAGAGTGCTTTACACATGATGAGTATTCAGGAAACATTTGTGTAGATTCAACGTTGCCAACTATAATTGCCATTTTTATTTGGTTTGCAGAGTGTTGGTCTGGGTAGTGTTTATGAAAACTCTGAGTTAATTGCCAAAATTAAAACTCTAAACTTTTCAGATTAAAAAACATCTGGGTATTTGGCTTCTCTTGAAAAATGGGATGATCTGGCAACACTGGACCCATGTTCCCATATGGTAACAGTTGGCTGGAGCTAAATAGCTGCTGCTTGCCTGGATGGACTGGGCTCTCAGTTTCCCTCAGTCCACACACGTGTCCTCTACATGAAGATGAGTATTAGTTGCTGTTATCAACTCACGTTCTCCATTTGTTTTTCCTATAGGAGTCTTAAGAGGAAAGTGAAATTTCTTATATGCACATTTCTATCCAAGATGGAAAAATCAAAGCTAGATTGAGAGGGCCTGTGTTGGTATTTTGTTTTGTTTTGTTGATTGCTTATATCTGAATTCAATTCATTAATTGTTTCATTTAATAATATTTATTGAGTACCTATCCTGTGCAGGCACTGTTCTAGATGCTGGGAACAAGAAGGTGAGCAGGACAGACAAAGAACTTCAGGAAGCTTACATTCCAGTATCCTGGCTGGGCCCTATAGCCATGTAGTTGTGACTCTTGGTTTATATCAAGGAAGAAAGGATGTCTTCTGTGTTAAGACCTTCAGAGGGATTGAGGGGAATGAGGATGGAGAAGAGGCCAGTGGATCAGCTGATTGGGAATGCTTTTAGAATGCAGGGGAGTTAAGGCTGAGTGGGTGGTGACAATGTAGTTATTCAGAGTATTCATTTAAGAAGTTTGGTGGGTAGATGGGAGGGTGATAGAATGGTGTAGAAAGGCTGGAGGAAGTTTTGTTTGTTTTATAGCAGGGGGGAAGACGTGCATACATTTGTAGACCAAGATAAAAGAGGCATTGGAGAGGGAGAGATTGAAGATTTAAAAGGAGTTTTACCCCTGTAAAGTGCAAAAATGACTATAGAACAGGAGATGAAGCAACAGGGAAAGAAAGATTACAATACAGTTTTTAGTGACAGAAGGCAGTGAGAAGACTGATCACCCACTCAACAGATGGGAAAAGGTTAGAACCTACCTATTGCGAGGGCAGCACACTGTGAGGTGTGGGCCAGTTACCTCACCCGACACCCGAGAGACTTATCACTAGGAGGAACCAGCCTCTGCAGAAGTGTGTGTGTGTGTGTGTGTGTGTGTGTGTGTGTGTGTGTAGTGAAAATGAGGCCCCTTGGTTATCTCCTCTTTCCTCGTCCAACCAGAGAAGAGATGAGAGGTTTATTATCGAGAGAAATTGGGCCAGAGAGCCTGCAGACCAGGGGTAAGCAGAAGAGCGAGGGCAGGAAGGAGGCCTAGCACCAAAAACAGAGGGATAAAGTAAAATTCTAGACTGAACTGTGGGACCCCCAAACACTCACCCTGCTCTAGAATGCCTGCAGCCAGGTGAATACTCTTTACCAAGTGGGAAATAGAAGGATTCTGCTTTGGAAAAACTGAATGTTCCTCGAGAAATAATCTCCCTACATTAACGGTTTGGGGACTCAGTGAAATCCACCACCTGACTGTGCTGTACGGGGAAGCTTGTTCGCCAACACACTGTGCTAGCGTACATGAAATTTGCAATCAAAGTTTCAGTGCTTCGTTCTTAAATATATACAGACTACAAACATCACCAGAAATTAGAGCATAGCTTCCAACATGGAAGAGAGAGGCCAAACCTTCAAACGGGAAAAGCTAACCTGGATGAAATGAGACATTCCAGGATGCAGGGAAAAACATTTAAAAGGCTACCTAATGGATAACGTCAGAGATTTATCCTGAATCCAGGATATTTTGAAAAAGAGAACAAAAGAGAATCCTGGAAATAAAAAAATAACAAAAATTGATGTTGAATAGAAGAATTGGAAAAAAAATCAGGGAAATATAACTGAAAGTAGAGTAAATAAGGGGATGGAAAAATATAAGAGAAAGGGTAAGAAAATGAGATAGTTAATATAGAAGTTAAAGAACTGTCAAAAAAGGGAGTTCCTGGAAAAGGGGATAAGAGAAAATGATATGGGGAAAATAATAAAAAACTTACAAAAAACTTTCTCAGTGATTTGCCATATTGAAAGATGTGCTCAGTACAATGAATGGAAGAAAACCTGGGAAATAGCATTGTCAAATTCCAGAACTCTTGAGATGAAGACAGTCCTAAAAGCATCAAGGTGGAGAGTGGATAAAGGAGGCAGGAAGTTGGAAGCAAGGTGGACACACATGTGAGGGGGATGTGAGGGAGACCTGCGTGAGGGTTGAGGTTTCCTTTTAAAAAGGAGTTTGATGTAGTATCTAGTTCAAAATTTCCATTTGGAAGTTTATGTTTTGATGTCACCTCTCACCTCTACCTGTGCCCACCTTTCAGGTTTATAGGTGGTCCCACTGAGAAATGGCAGGCATCACATCCTGGTCGTTTTGTTTGTTTTTTAATGAGCAACATATCTTAAACCAGGACAGTAATAGTCGTTGTAAATTTAGTTTAATACTGGTGACTTTCCAGAGGAAATTCCATTTTAGAAGCTTTCTTTTATTTTGAGGGATGGAAAACAAATGATTTGCTAATCGCTTACTCACTTAGGAGGTGATATAATAATGTAGATGCAATGAAGTTGGTTGCCTCTCTTTTTCACATATCCTCAAAGAAGATAAAGCTAGACTATATATATATATATATATATATATATATATATATATATATACACATATATTTGCATAAATATGTGTGTGTGTGTTTAACCAAATAAGTAAATAAGAACTTTAGGCCAGCACAGCTTTTTCATATTTTTCCCTGATTTCCGTACCACATGTGACTTTGTCTCTAACACAAAGAGTAAAACTCAAATTTCAGAATTCTCCCTGACAGTTGCTTGTCAGTTTCAGTAGACCTGAGTGTAATATTTGAAGTTAGTAGCTACCATCTCAATGTGTGTGTCTTATCTATATAAACAGCTTCTGGCTATGTTAGTCCTTAAGAGAATTCTTACCTACTATTCCTCATGGTTTTTTAAAAAGAAAAGCAAGATTCCAGCCTTGCAGAGTTTTTACATACAATATAGATAAATTTAAAAGTCAGCTGGGAGGAATGTATTTCTCCTTGTTTTCCAATGAAAGTCTAAATACGAGATATGTTCGCTGTGAATTTCTTTCCCTGAGTTTCTTCGTGGGTCCAGTGAGACAGTATTTTGAAACAAGATTGAGGCGGAAGGATAGTTGGACTGTCTTTTGGCATTTTTCTGCTACCTAGAAAGAATTTGCTCATTTTATTTTCAGTAGGAATGAAAAATAAGTTAAAACCTCTTTGTTACATTTAGTATCAGTTTCAAATTGATACCATGAAATCAGTATTAGGAGCTCATTTGCAAGAATTTAATATGATAAAACTTCTTTGGACAATATACATTTAGTTGTTAGCAGTGTTCTTTGAAATGCTCTGTACTTCTCTCTACTGACAAAACCAAGGGGTTCTACTTTTTCTTTATAAATCTCTACTTTGTCAGAGTGTGGCGAATTGAGACTCTCCTTTGCTGGAACATCCTGTTGAGTAAGAGAATATCACAACATAGGCTATAGCCTACTTACTTGCTTTTACACACCCCAAGCTTTACCAGAAAATTTTGAAAGGAGAAATTATAAGGATAAAAATTCCGTAGGTAATGTAGGCGTAGCTGCTTCCGTATATCCATTAGGGAGATTACTGTAAAAATGCATGATGAATGATGAATTCATTGAGAAAAATATGACTGATATATTGTGTTACATAGAACCTCATACCTAGATTTTCTTCCCTTGCTGTCTTCAGTTTTCCCACAGAAGTCCTCTGTTTTCCTCCCACAGTAAGATCTTTCCCGAAGGCCTTCCTGAGGAGTACGCCATAGCAGCCACATTTCGTGTCCGAAGAAGCACCAAAAAGGAACGGTGGTTTCTGTGGCAGGTTCTAAACCAGCAGAATATGCCACAGGTGAGGAGCCATGGAGTTGTGCTCATCAGTGTTCTCTTGTGTGATTCAGCCAGGTGAATCTTGGAACTGTGTGCACAAATTTGGGAGCAGATCTAGTATCCGAATATCCTATCTTTTAGAGGAATCATTGACAAGCAAATGCAAGTATTCTCCTAGTTGGGATGTTTTTGCTGAGATCTGTAATATGAAAGCCTGGTGGGTGAGACAAGATTAGTTTGGGTTTTTTTTTTTTTTTACTTCTAGATTCATGTTTTGTCTAAAGACATTCAAACTGCCTTTCCTTCACAGCTGCTTCATTGACACTAAGTCCACCTTACTAATAACTTACCTCCTATCATTTCTGATATTATATATTATTTTTAAAGCTGTTCATTGTTTCATCTGAAAATCCTTAGTGAATTAAGAAGTGAGATACAAGCATTGACTCCATCAACAAAAATTTATTGAACACATGCTATATGCTAGTTAGTAACAAAGAGAAGAGATTTCAAAAGCATGATTCCAACTCTCAGGGAGCATGAGGCCTAAGGGGATGTCATCTGGGAGAAGAACACGATGGAACGCCTTCACAGTGGGACGGTGCAGTGGAGAGGGAAGCTCGGAGTTGGGTGGGGACTGTGGGAGCACAGAAATGACAGCTCTCCAAAATGGAGTACGGGGAATGCTCCAGGAACCCAGGAATATGTGTGGAAGACATGGTGTTTGAGTAGGGAGGCGGGGGTGCAGGTACTTCAGGGAGGGGACACAGATCTCTGTATTACTTACCAACACCGTAAATTTGTGTTAATTTCTGTACACTGAAACCTTTTTCATCTTCACTGGTCTTTTAATCTGTTAATAGAGTCACAATTTTATGATGGGAAGATGAACTGAACTGAAAGAGTATGTCCTCTGTGAAATGCATTTTCTCTGTGCCATGCAAATCATCAAAGGTTAAAGACGTCCCTCTCAGTTTCCATGCTAAGAGAAGCGATCACGTTCTTATTCTTTTTAAATTAGTAACATTGAATTCTCGAATTACTCATACAGAATTGTATGTATACTTAGATACACACACACACACACACACACACACACACATACCCTTAGATGTTCTCTCAAGAAAGGAGCATGTTATATTCACCAGTATACCCCATATTTAAACCATTTTTGCAGCTGGATGTTTGCTGTTCTTTTATGTTAACCAAGCCGGTGGGCACTGGTGTTATCTAGAACATTTTACTAAGTGCCTCAGTTATATTAACATGCACCTTGAGTTTAAATTTGTGTGCTTTAATAATTTTGGACGTGATTTTAAAACATTTACAGATAATTTTCATCTTTGCAGGTTTCTATAGTAGTTGATGGTGGAAAGAAGGTGGTGGAATTTATGTTCCGAGCTGCTGAGGGAGATGTGTTGAACTACATTTTTAGAAATCGAGAACTCCGTCTTCTGTTTGATCGTCAGTGGCATAAACTTGGCATTGGAATACAGTCCCGGAGCATTTTGCTCTATGTGGATTGTACCTTAATTGCGAGCCGGCACACTGATGAAAAAGAGGCTGTGGACTTTCGCGGAAGGACTGTTATTGCTGCCCGCGCTTCAGACGGCAAGCCTGTGGATGTGAGTTCTGATGTTGGTTGTGAAAGAGAACTAGTAAAATTTCTAAATTAAAACAAAACATCTTCTTAAAACCTTCTTCCTTTAATTATCATGTAATACATTCCCTTCTCAACACTGTTTAAATTAATTTGCTGTCAGATGTGTGAAGTATAGCTATGTATGTATTTCCAACTGTGTTTTTCACATATATTATCTTCTATCTATTTTCACTCATTTTCTCTAGACTGTGATTTCAAAAGAACTAGGTTACTCCTTAAAAATGAGGTTATTAAAATTAAATTTTTTTAAAAATTGAAAATATGATACAAAAAGTAAGCTTGGTCTAAGCTCATATGTTTTGAATAGAAAGGACTGGAAAAAGATGAACTTTAAATTAAATGGTTCCAGATTATCTGATGCTTCCATTTGAGAACAATAGACTATTCATCCTCAGAATTACAACTGTTTTATATTGCAGACTATTTTTCATAAGCTTATAATGGTTTTTTAGGGTTCTATTAGACTGAAACACAGCCACTAATTGTATCAGTCGGTCATCTGGATGAGAACAATTGTCTAGTAAAACCCTTTCAAATGAAAAGGTCCTTTAAAAATTACATTTGATGCTCAGGGGCCAGCCCAGTGGCATAGTGGTTGGGTTCCCAGACAGCTTTGGTGGCCTGGCTTTTCACAAGTTCGGATCCCGGGCACAGACCTACACACCACTCATCAGGCCGTGCTGTGGCCGCATCCCACGTATAAAGTGGAGGAAGATGGGCACAGATGTTAGCTCAGGGATAATCTTCTTCACCAAAATATGATAATAGTAATTACATTTGACACTCAGATGATATAGAGTTGTTATTAATTTCCCTAGAGAAAAAAGCCTATAATGTTAAAAAAGTGAGATATATCTAAATTTGATGACTTCACACTTTCTTATGGGTAGAATGATGGAAAAATTCATAAAAATAATCTGAATTTAGGTCACCAATAGGAATTGCTAATGCTGCTAGCACAAAGCATTTAACAGTTCAATTTTATTTCAAACATACATACAGTTCTGTGCAAATACGTATTTGGCCCGTGTATTATTTCTAAAGGTCCCTGTGGGAGGAGTCATAGACAGATGATAGATAGCTAGATACGTAGATACATAGATAGATGTATGTACGTATGTATTCAATAGAATATTGTTGTCAACTGTCTTCTCGTAGAGACAGGGAACAAATCAGTAAGAGTGTCAGAACTAGGGCTCAGCGCTGGTCTGCAGAATAGGTCAGAGCAGAAGCTGGGCTGGAGATGAGACGTCGGGGCATCCGGGAGAGCCAGCTGGCTTGAGCATCAGAGAGACGCGGGTGTAAGTCCCAGCTCATCTACTTAACTGTCAGGATCTTCTAATTTATCTTGTTAGCTGTTCAGTTTTCTGAGTCTCAGCGTCCTCAGTTATAAAATAGTGTGGGTAGAGTTACCAGGTGTAATTATGTAGAGTATGTGCCATAGTGCCTAGTCTGTGGTCAGTTCTCTGTATATTCACTTATTTCCTCAGGGCCAGACACGCCATCAACCCTGGTATAAGAGTGTAAACACACACACACACACACGCACACACACACAAACCCTGCTACCCCTCCTCTCAAAGATCTTGAAAGTTACTGGAAGGATTAAAGTCTATGTCAGTAAATGGTGGCCGCCAATAATAATAAGTCTTAATTATAATGACGACAGTACTAGACAGACCTTTCAGGAAGGTCTCCCCAAAGGCATGGGAGGAAGTGAGACCAGCAGCTGGAACATCAGAGCCGAGACCTCCAGCAGGTGGAGTGTAGGTAGACGGGAAGTCAGCTTCAGGGAATTCTAGCAGCAGGAGCAGGGAGTGGCAGCGGTACCTGCTGCAAGTCCCGAGTTTGGGACTGGACTCTGGTCTCTCATGGGACTAATGGGAGCAAAGTGGGCTCTGGTTCCAGAGGAACTGAGAGAACTAAAGAGCACACGGAGACAAATTCATGACCCTTGGGGGAGGGACAGCAATGAGAGAGGAGCAAGTCATTGCAAGAGCGGGGTCCAGCCTCAGAGCCCACTCTCTGAAGGTGGAGTGTTGTGTCCAGGGTCTCATTACCTTCCCACCCAGGGAAAGAATTAATCCCAGAACCTGAGGCCGAAGAGTATCGGGTGTGCGCTTACAGAAAGACATAACGTGAAAATTATAGGATTACAGGAGTTTCATAGTTTAATGTGGAATCAATTCATTTGAGGATAAAATTATAGGCATATCACAATGACACAGCTTTTTTAGGAGCTAGTCACTGTTTAAGTTAAACATACAAAATACATATTTTATTTTTAAAAGATTCTTGGTCGTACTAAAACTTTAAGTTTAGATTAATTTTTCATTACTTCCTTACAAGCTCTGTGATTCATAAGATCTGTTTAATGTGAAAATGTTTTATTTATTCAGAATGTATGTTATTGAAAAAAATTCTAATGATGGGGTTTTATTTTACATACACTACCCATGTGCTTTGCGAGAGAGATTGGTGAAAAAACTGATATAAAGGATTTTTTTAACAAACAAATCCTGTGTGACAAGGATCAGTAAAGACATCGCCCTAAACATTCTCCTTCTAAAGCTTGTGTCAGTGAAGGATTCTAAAGTAACTGATGAATAACGGAAGGATCATTAAGCTAGGCTGATTGTAGTGTCAATGTCATGGGTACTTGATTAGGTTCTATCTCGTTAAAAACTGATCATCTATCTTCAGTTAAGTAAAATAATTCATATGAAGGGCCCAGCACAGTGGATGGTACATAATAGAATTTCAGTATTTATTGGCTATTTTGATAACAATAATGATGATAATAAGTTTTAGTTAAGAATATTAGTTATTTGGAGTCCCCATTCTTCATTCTACATAATGGGTATGTTACTGCCTAGTGTTTCATTAGACTATGTAAGACAGTGTATTTAAACTTTATAAATAAGAGTTAACTTCAATAACCTTGCAAAAAGTTATAGAAAAGAAATCATTAAGCTTTATTTCATCTCAGAATTTTGCATTGGCTGCAAATCTTAGGCTGCTCATGAATCTACAAAACGTCTAGAGTTCTTAACGCTTTCTATGGGCTGAATTGATTTTGTCCATGTCAGTGTAACTAATAGTTATAGCTTTTTTCTCCTTTTTTGCTCTTTTGGTGTTGGGGTAGGGATTCAGAACTAAAGCAGATATCTGTTTTCTATTATTGTAGGATTAATTATTATGATATTACAGTCAAGTCTTTCTGTAGAAAGTACTTGCTAACCTCAAAGTAATGCTTAATCTAGCTCTGCTACATTGGGAGACAAAGAAAGAGGTGGAGAGAGGCAGAAAGAGAAATAGATAGGTGGGAGGAGGAGGAGGGGAAGTAAGGGGTTATTCCTGACCTATGTCATATGTCATATCATCATATGATTAATTATTAAATTTGCAACCAAACTAATTTAAAGTAACCTCTTTACACATATATCATATTGAAATTTTCTCAATAGTCTGTACTATTTTCTTTCTTATGTGGTGGTTGATTTTGCATGTGAAGGCGTGACTGCACTTTCCTTGAACTACTTTTAATTTTGCATCCAAATGGCAAAATAAATGTGAATCTGCTGAGCGAATAGAAGGAATCAATTATTTTTGTAAAAAGATTGTGAATCTTCCTCAGGGTTATGCCAATATAATATAAAATCCACAGGTATTAGACAGAATCCATAGCAAATAGATAAAAGCTAAATACCGTGGGGTTTTTTCTTATTGGGAAGTGAGTGAGCATCTGTCTCAGTGCTTCAGATAGGAGGTCTGCAGCTACAGGTAAAGCCTTTTCATCAGGTGCTCATACCTTTACTCCACTTTTTCTCCAGAATTTTTACTTTGAAATATTCCTTATTTTATGGGCATACTTTATCGTAGTGCATAACAGTACCTCTTTTTCATTACTTTTTTATTGTTGGAAATAACTAGCCCAGGTTGCCATAGCTTCCCTTACCTGATTTTCTTTGTATGTTGATCTATCTCAGTAACTGAGTCCATTTCTCAAATGGTTCATAAAATCATGAGTCCTAAATTAAAGAAAAACATTAAAAATATCTACCAGTAATTTATTTGTATTAGCTTCTTTTTTCTTTCTAGTTAAATTACTGTAGTTCTTAAGTGCCTCAATGTGATTCTCAGAAAAACTAATGATGTGTCTTATTATGAATTTTTTAATAGATTGAACTTCATCAACTAAAAATCTACTGTAACTCAGACCTCATAGCTCAAGAAACATGTTGTGAAATATCAGATACTAAGGTAAGTTAGTTTTCTTGGCACAGGAAGAGTGTAGAACGCCAGTTACCTTTCAGTTGCCTGGTCTGTAGATTTCCAAGGTAGGGCAGCACTGAGTATTTTCTGTTGCAGCCAGTAGAGTAATTTGTTCCAAGTAAGAGACCCCTCTTAGAGCTCTCCCACAGTTTCTTTTCACAATTTTAATCCTGGCGTTTCGTCATGAATTTTGGGAATGATATGTCCTCACTTGGACTCAACATAAGTCAAAGAGAATTTATGCCTTTCTCCCTGAGCTAGGTTCTGACAGTAACACCATCATTTTCCAACTACAGGGCTCTTCAATCTGTGGTCAGACCTCATTCTCCCTCATTTCCCTCTTCCAGCCCATCACCCATCCCAGATAGTTTTCCTTGGTGATAGATTTTTCAGCTGCATCTTCCTGGTCCCTGTTATTGCGTGGCTCACCGTTACCATTCATGCCCTGATTGTGGTGTTATAGTGTCAACTACCTTACCTGTCACCGGCCCTTTTTCTTTCCAGCATGACCACAATAAATCTTGGAATCCCTGCTTTGTGTATTCATTTACCTTCTTCCACTAAACATTCACTATTCAACATTGATCTTCTAGATATTGTGCTAAGGAAGAAGGCTAACAGACATGAAGAAGGCACATTCCCTACCCTCTATTCATCTCTTTCTCAAAGTGTTCGGTCACTCCTGTTGGCAATGAAATGTAAATCCAGTTTCTTGGCCTCTCTTTCTTAACATTCCCAACCTAACTGTACAACTGTTACTTTCTTGTACCAATCTTCCATTCAAAAAAAAGTACTGATTTCAGTACTTTATATCTCTCACTGTGGTGGTCATGTGTGGCATCTTATGTATTAGATATAGTTGTATTTGCTTTTATTTTATTCAACTACCTTTTAAACCCATTCAGGGGAGTTATACTTTTATACTCTTCTTTCTTATTCCTAGTGCTTTGTTGTAGAATAATAGTCAAAACGTTGTTTCTTGACTTGTTGACTTACCAACTACTGAAGGAGAAAGATGGGACAAAAAGGTGTTTGAAAGGGACTAATTCTAAAAAGTCTTACAGATAGAACATATGAAAAATAAAAGTAAAAGGTGAAAATGTTTTTCTTTGTATCTTAGATTTCCCAGAAGTTCTACACTTACCATAGAAAATTATATGAAATTTCATCAATAGTTCAGTAATTCAAAGATAGTTTTAACTTCTGTCACTCACTATGGGAAGTGGAATAATAAAGTGACCCGCTGACTCAGAGCATAGCTAAGTCTTTCAAATTTATATGTTTTACTTGTGTAACTTGGTTTCATAAAGCATATCTCCAACCCAGTTTATGGCTCTCATTCCAAGTAAAATGAAAGTCAGCCAAATATCTTTCTATAAATATCTAGAAAGATAACTTAGAATGCCAGTCTACAGACTTGAAATACCTAGACTTCCTGGAGCCACACATTTAAATCTTGAAAATGTTAATTCTCCAAAGGTTTTTTAAAAATTAATTATGCTTTTTTGATGTAAGAGCTCCTAAAATAGCGATGCCACGATGTTTTCATATATCTAAATGTTATCTTCTTGACCGATAGTTACTACTCCATGTCATCGCATAATAGACATTGTCAACTCGAATGATGAGAAAACTGTTTAAGGAAGTGTATGTTTGGGATTTGATGGAATGGTTTGATAATTAAAAGGAGTGACATGACCTCACAAATTATGAGAAAAAATTTTAATTATGTTTTAGAAAGACTGTTTAGGAGTTAGTTTTAAAGAAGAGAAAATAAGGTAGGAATTCTCCAACTATGGAAAAAACAGTGAAAGACTGTTTATTTTCCTGCTGATAATTATTTGGAGGGACATCACCATTCTATTAATGATCAACAAAAAATAGAAACATGCTATATTTTACAAATGAGGATGTATAGTTGGAAGATAAATAATTATATAAAAGCCATTTAAGTGCATCTGCTATAATTTTGATACCAACTGATTTTTTCCCTTGAAAAATGTGTTGAATTCAGAAAATTTTAATGTACTTTTCAAAAAATCTACTTTTTTCCTAGAATCTCAAATCAGACATCTTTTTTGTTATTAATATTTTATAGCATATTTCAAAGGTGAAATTTATTCAAGATAATCTATAAACATACTTCTTTGCTTCTATTAGATTTTCTATTTCTGAAGCAGTCAAGTTTCATGACTACAGACAGAGAGAGAATGAAGAACAAATATGAAGAGAAGGAGGAAATCAGCAACATTTGTTGAAAATAAGAAATATGATTAAAATTTTGAGCACTAATTAACTGAATATGTGCCAAATCAAAACTAGAGGTTGTGTGAGGGGAGGAGTCCATCTTGTACATTTTATGTTCCCTTTAGGTGCTTTTTGGAGAGTGTGGACAGTTTTACAGGGAAGCCTGAGATGTACTTTTAAAATCATTTAAATCCCAATTTAATAGAGTGAATCAGTTACCCAGAGTAAAACTGTGAACTCTAACAGGGTCTTCGTTATCTGACTGGAAACCCATGGGGCAGGAAGGAACTGACTGGAAAATCATACAATCATATGAGATAAATGAACTGTTTTTTGATAACTGTGTTTCGTTCTAATGTGGTTTTTAGACTTGTGGACTTGGAAATGTATTAAGATCACTAAATAGCTAACATTAAAACTGGAGAGAGCCAATGTGATGGGACTAGTGGTGAAGACAGGAAACCAGTCAGTGTTTCTGCAGCTGCTTTTCTTGCAGTTTTGATTGTTGTTCTCAATTTTTTTTTGTTTTAAAAAATATGTATATTTATTATAGAAAATACAGCCAAATTCAAAGAAGAAAGTAAATAACCATGGTCTCACCACAATAAATAACCACTGGCGATCTTTCAGTTTTGTATCCTGACAATATCCTTCCATGCATATATATCTCTAGTTTACAACGTAATGTGTGAACCGTTTCCCCGAGATTGTAAATTCAGCTATGAACCGTGGTGAGGAGCCTGGTAAATGATGTTGGGAGGGAAGGATGCATTCATCTGCTTTAGACTCTCCATCTGGATTTACTTTTTGAGAGAAAAAACTTTATTGCTTTGTAACCAGATTTCACTGATGTTGTCCCACATGTTCTGAACCTACCGGATAAATATAAAATTTGCCACTTATCTGTTACGATGGAGACTCTTTAATAGCTTTAAAGGACAATGGACTGAAATAAGATATACTTTAGTTAAATATAGACCAGCTTAGAGTGTAAAAAGAATTTATTTTCTACTTTTACATGTGTTTACAATCACCTTGTTAAAGGATGTTTTAAAAGTTCAAATTACATTCTTTTATTTTAAATTTTGTTCCCAAAACACATATACTGATGTCATTTGTATAAATTATTTTATTGTAACAATGCAATTATTGTAAATGTTTGCTATGACTATACTTGTCATAAAGTCACCTATCGTAGCTTTAGCTTTCTCACCCAAATCAATATTTTAATGCATTTGTAGTGTGTTGTCAGTGTAATAAAACATACAGGGGGCCTGGTGAATGAGCAAAGGCATTATGAATTTTCACATATCCGTGTCAACTTTTGGTTAATTAGAAAACGATTCTTGCGGGTAACCCCAGTCATTCCTAGTTTGGTGGGAGCCAGGGTGTGGAATGTGTTTGGAATTGATCCCGTTTCTTAAAGCCTCTTTCTGGATTTTAGTGTCCAGAGCGGGAAGGCTTTGGAAGTACCACGTCGTCATCGGTGCCCGCTCATGCCAGTGCAATGTCTGTATATCTGCCGGCAAAGCAGGAACTTCAAGACCAGTGCCGGTGCATTCCACACAAGGTGCGCTGGTTCTCATCTCTGCCCGCTGGAAAGCCCCCCTCACCTGTGGCCCATGCACGGGATGTGTCTTGCTCTTTGGTGCTGGTGGAGTCAAATGCATGAGCCACTCAGTCACTGGGGTGGTGAAGAGAAGGGAATTGGAGATAGGATTTCCTGGATTTTATCTGGATAGTTCTGAGGCTGTCTGGCCTTCTTGCCAGGGTGGGCATTAGAATGAATAGGAAGGTGAGGAGGAACTACCAGTACCACAGACAAGTCCTGAGGACTTAACACATGCCAGGAATAGGCTTTGGTTCTGGGAATTCACAGTTGAAGACACACAGCACCTCCTCCTCAACACATACACAGAGATGCTCTACATAGTATTTCTTTGTTGTGTGGAGACTGGGTTTGTCCACTATCCCCACATATCCAACCAGCTGTCTCCCGCCACCCTGAGCTATGGGGGTATGCAGAGGGGCTCTGTTACTACTCAAAGAAGTTGTTCCACTTGCACCAGTATGGTCTCCTGGTCAGGGAGGCTGGCCCGTGGACCTTCATGAACTGCTTTTGTGGATGTTAATGGCAGTCATGAAGCCTGTGCTAAGAGTGGGCTGAGTGGTCTCTTGGTGGCCTTCCTCTATGTCCAAATCTGAGGAAAGGAAAGCTTGCCCCCATTAGAGCAGAACGTCCCCTAGCACTGTGACTTAATGCATGCACTGAGGCTTAAGGCATCCTTACCACTTCACTCCCGGCTGGAGGAGGGGAGATGGGGGTGAGGTGAAAGTTTAGAGGAACCTAATGTCTCCTCTAGTGACCAATACCATATAGTAAGCTCCATGAGAAGGGCAAGTACAAGGTGCAGGGGACACAGAGGAGCAGCATGTGTCATGTCCCAGGCCGAGGAAGGTCTCATGGAGGAGATGATGCTCAGTGACGTGTAGAAGAAGGAGGGTAGGAGTCTCATGAACAAGGGAAGAAGGGCATTCCAGCGGAGGGACCAGCGTCAGCTCAGAGGAGACTAAAAGTTCATCTTACTGTTAGCAGCTTCATATTTATAAACTGTTTGTCTTTAGCTCATTGTGACAGAACGTTTGATAACACAGAAATTTGTTTTTGCTCAGGGAGAAGCAGGATTACCGGGAGCTCCGGGCTCACCTGGTCAGAAAGGGGATAAAGGAGAACTGGTAAGACACCACCCAACACTGTCGGGATGAAAGCGAATTTGTTCAAAAGTGACTTAAAAATGTGTCCATCTCATTTTCCTCTGCCCCATACAAATGTACATTTCTGTTAAAGGCGATCAAGGGCTGTATTTAAATGCTGATCACTGACATAAGGAAGACTACATCAGCATTCAAGTCTGCTTTTGAGTTCTTATTGGAAGGCTGGCCTAAAATTTGAAAAGATTTGGAAACCCAAATCTTTGTATTTGTAAACTGTAAGCAAAATTGTGAAGCAAGAAAGTTTATTTTTTACTTGTGCCCTAGTCTTCCTTAGCACTCCCTTGTCCAAATCCTTGATGAACTCTTGTTTCTCTTGTCTGCCAATGGGTCCCTACTGAAGATTCTCCCTTAGCTCCCTACCATTTATTTATTTATTTATTGTTTAATTTTTGAAATAATTTATACCTCCTTTACCCATTTCTTCGACCCCCCCAACCCCTGCCTCTGGCAACCGCCAGTCTGTTCTCTGTATCTATGAGCTTGGTTGTTTTTTGTTTTGGAGTTTTTTTCTAGATTCCACATATAAGAGAGATCATAGGTATTTGTCTTTCTCTGAGTTATTTCATTTAGCATCATGCCCTTGAGGTCCATCCATGTTGTAGCAAGTGGCAAGATTTCATTCTTCTTTATGGCTGAATTATATATATATATATGCATATATATATATATCACAATTTCTTTATCCATTCATCCGTTGATGGACATTTAGGTTGTTTCCATATCTTGGCTATTATAAATAATGTGCAATGAACATGGGGTGCATATATCTTTACAAGTTAGTTTTTTCATTTTCTTAAGATAAATACCCAAAAGAGGCATTGCTGGGTCATACAGTAGTTCTATTTTTAATTTTGTGAGGAACTTCCATGCTGTTTTTCATGGTGGCTGCACCAATTTATATTCTCAATAACAGTGTACAAGAGTTCCGTTTTCTCAGCATCCTAACCAACACTTGTTATTGTTTGTCTTTTTGATAATAACCATTCTAACAGGTGTGAGGCAATATCTCATTGTGGTTTTGATTTGCGTTTCCCTGATGATTAATGATGTTGAGCATCTTTTTATGTCCTTGTTGGCCAACTGTATGTCTTCTTTGGCAAAATGTCTATTCAGATATTCTGCCCATTTTTTAATTGGATTGTTTGGTTTTTTGCTATTGAGTTGTATGAGTTCTTTATATATTTTGGATATAGGCATACCTCAGAGATATTATTGGTTCAGTTCCCGACCACTGCAATAAAGTGAATATCACAATAAAGCAAGTCACATGAATTTTTTGGTTTCCCAGTGCATATGAAATTTATGTTTACACTATACTGCAGTCTGTTGAGTATGCAATAGGATTATGTCTAAAAGAAATGTACACACCTTAATTAAAAAATACTTTATTGCTAAAAAATGCTAACAATTGCCTGAGACTTCAGCGAGTTGTAATCTTTTTGTTGGTAGAAGTTCTTGTAAAAAACACAATATCTGCGAAGGGCAATAAAGCAAAGTACAATAAAACAAGGTATTCCTATATTAGCCCCTTATCAGATGTATGATTTGCAAATATTTTCTTCCATTAAGTAGGTTGCCTTTTCATTTTGTTGATGGTTTCCTTTGCTGTGCAGAAGCATTTTAGTTTAATGTAGTCCCACTTACTTGTTTTTGCTTTTGGTTTCAGATTCAAAAAAATCATCACCAAGACCTATGTCAAAGAGCTTACTGCCTGTGTTTTTTTCTAGGAATTTTATGGTTCCAGGTCTTACGTTCAAATCTGTAATCCATTTTGAGTTAAATTTTGTGTATGGTATAACAGTGATTGAGCTTCATTCTTTTGCATGTGGCTATCCAGTTTTCCCAACACCATTTATTGAAGAGACTTTCCTTTCTCCATTGTATATGCTTGGCTCCTTTGTCATGAATAAATTGAATGTGTATGTATGGGTTTATTTCTGGGCTGTCTATTCTATTGCATTGATCTGTGTGTCTGTTTTTATGCCAATACCATCCTGTTTTAATTACTATAGCTTTGTGATACAGTTTGAATTCAGGGAGCTTGATGCCTCCAGCTTTGTTCTTCTGTCTTCACATTGCTTTGGCTATTTGGGGTTTTTTGTGGTTTCATGCAAAATCTTAGGATTATTTTTTCTGTTTCTTTGAAAAATGCCATTGGAATTTTGGTAGGGATTGCACTGAATCTGTCACTGGCTTTGGGTGGTATGGACATTTTAATGATATTGATTCTTCCAATCCATGAGCATGGAATATCTTTGCATTTATTTGTGTCTTCTTCAATTTCTTTCATTAATGTCTTGTAGTTTTCCATGTATAGGTCTTCCACTTCCTTGGTTAAATTTATTCCTGGGTATTTTATTCTTCATGATGCAATTATAAATGGGATTGTTTTCTTTATTTCTCTTTTTGATAGTTCATTATTAGTGTATAGAAACACAACAGATTTTCGCATATTGATTTTGTTTCCTGCAACTTTACTGAATTCATTTATTAGTTCTAACACTTTTTTGATGAAATCTTTAGGGTTTTCTACATATAATATCAGGTAATCTGCAAATAGTGACAATTTTACTTCTTTCTTTCCAATTTGGATGCCATTTATTTCTTTTTCTTATCTAATTGCTCTGGCTAGAACTTCCAGTACTATGTTGAATAAAAGTGGTGAGAGTGGGCATTTTTGTCTTATTTCTAATCTTAGACGGAAAGCTTTCAATCTTAAATCATTGAATATGATAGCTGTAGGCTTGTCATATACAGCCTTTATTGAGTTGAGGTACATTCCCTCTATACCTACCTTATTGAGAGTTTTTATTATAAATGGATGTTGAATTTTGTCAAATGCTTTTTCTGCATCTATTGAGGTGATCATATGGTTTTTATTCTTCATTTTGTTAATGTGGTGTAACACACTGACTGATTTGTAGATGTTGAACCAACCTTGCATACATGGAATAAATTCCACTTGATCATGGTGTATAATTCTTTTAATGTATTGTGGAATTTAGTTTGCCAGTGTTTTGTGGAGGATTTTTGCATCTATGTTCATCAGGGATATTGGCCTGTAATTTTCTTTTCTTGTGACATCCCTGTCTGGTTTGGTATCAGGGTAATGCTGGCCTCATAAAATGAGTTTGGAAGAGTTCCCTCCTCTTCTATTTTTTGGAAGAGTTTGAGAAGGTTTGGTATTAATTCTTCTTTGAATGTTTGGTAGAATTCACCAGTGAAGCTGTCTGGTCCTGGACGTTTGTTTGTTGGGAGGTTTTCAGTTACTGATTCAGTCTCCTTACTAGTAATTGGTCAGTTTAGATTTTCTGTTTCATCAAGATTTAGTCTTGGTAGGTTGTACATTTCTAGGAATTTATCCATCTCTTATAGGTTGTTCAATTTTTTGGCATATAATTGTTCATAGTGGTCTCTTATGATCCTTTGTTCTTCTGTGGTATCAGTTGTAATGTCTCTTCTTTTATTTCTGATTTTATTTGTTTGAGTCTTCTTTCTTTTATTTTTGTTGAGTCTAGCTAAAGTCTTGCCAATTTTGTTTATCTTTTCAAAGAACCAGCTCTTAGTTTTATTGATCTTCTCTATCATCTTTTTAGTCTCTAGTTCATTCATTTCTGTTCTAATCTTTATTTCCTTCCTTCTACTGACTTTGGGCTTTGATTGTTCTTTTTGTCTATTTCCTTGAGGTTTCAAGTTAGGTTGTTTATTTGACACTTTTCTTGTTTCTTGACGTAGGCATTTATCACTATGAATTTTCCTCTTAGAGCTGCTTTTGCTGCATCCCACACATTTTGGTTGGTGTATTTCCATTTTCATTTGTCTCAAGGTATTTTTTAATTTTTCTTTTGATTTCTTCTTTGGCCCATTGATTGTTCAGTAGTATCTTGTTTAATATCCACATATTTGTGAATTTTCCAGTTTTCTTCGTGTAATTAATTTTTAGTTTCATGTCATTGTAGTCAGAAAAGATGCTTGATATGATTTCAATCCTCTTAAATTTATTAAGACTTGTTTTATGGCCTAATGCATGATCTATCCTGGAAAACGTTCCATGTGCAGTTGAGAAGAATGTGTAGAATACACATTCTGTTGCTTTTGGATGTACTGGTCTGATCGTGGTGTATAATCCTTTTAATGTATTGTTGAATTCAGTTTGCTAATATTTTGTTGTGGGCTTTTGTACCTATGTTCATCAGGGATATTGGCCTGTAATTTTCTTTTCTTGTTGTTTGTTTCTCTTGCCTGCTGATGGGTCCCCACTGAAAATTCTTCTTTAGCTCCCTACACTTTATTTACACATCTCACTTTATTGACTACCTTCTCTGTGTAAAGCATATTGGTAGGTGTTATAGGGGATAGAAAGAATCGGATACATTTCCTATTCTCAAGGATTTTTACATCTGAAAGGAGATAGAAAGACATTACAAGGCCATACTTGTTAAGTATAGGAGAGTTGCAGATGTCCTGTGAGAATGGTCTGGGGAGACTGGGGAGAGAGTTTCATGGAGGAGATGGTGAATGAGCTGGACTTTTAAGGATCTAAGCAATATCCCATATTGAGAAATTTACCTGTCCTTTTTCCCCGCCCCGTCCAAACTTAAGTGTCCTGTTCCCACTCTTTAGTGTCATGTTTTGTTAGCTTACTAGGTAAATTAATTTGTGCTAAGGTTAGGAGTTGATTATGTTTTCTTAATCTTTCCAATGTGAAATAGATTTAAATTCCTTTCACATCTTAACTCCATGATTCCAAATTAGTTACATGATGTAGTTAGACTCCTTATTTTAAAATTTAGTAGACAGATGTCTGAGCAATGACTGATCCCTCAAAGTTGCACAGCAAGCTCCAACAAAGCCACCCATAGTCATTTGACTCCCAAAGGAAGGTCTGCTCACGGTCGCTTCCGTGGGGACTTCAGGTGTTTGAGAAGAGATTTTTGAGGTAGGACAAAGCATTTATTTTTGCCCTTTAAATCATGTTATTTTTGATAACTTTGCTTTCAATATCATTGTATGAAAATGTAAAATAATTTTAAAATCTCTAGTTTTAAGGACTACTTCAAGTGAACTGAACATATAAATCATTATGGCAATAGCTAGTATTTATTGAGTGCTTACCATGTGCCAGACACTGAGAAGAGTGATTTAGATATGTGTGCTTTTTGATTCTCACAACTCTTCATGTTAGGAATTAGTATTACTATTTTACAAAACTGAGGTTTTGGGAGATTAAATTATTAAATTATCACATGGTAAATGGTCAAGCTGGGATCTGAATCCAGGCCTTTTGACTCTAGCGTCCTTCTCTTAACCAGTATGCATTTTGCAGGTTGCTCTGTATTTTAAAAGCTCTTCAGTGTTATTTATCTGTATTCTTTGAACATAGTACTTCCACTTGTAATATCTTTTTTTTATCCTTATAACCTCATAAAGAACATCAACCTAATATTTTTATTCTCATTTTGCAACTGAGAGAACAATGCACGGGTAAAATGATGTGCCCAAGGCAACATAATTCAGAGGACTCATAGATAGAAAGACCTCCAATTTAATCCCGACTCTTCTCAGCTTAGTTAGCAGTGTGAACGTGGCCACGCCACCTAGTCTCTCCATGCTTCATCTCCCTCATCTCAACCTATGTCGTAAGGTTGACACGAAAGTGCTTTAAAAAGGCACATGTGGCTTAATCGTTGATGATTGTGTTGTGATACACGTTAACATTTCTTACCTTGACTTTCCTACTCTTTGATGTAACAATTCTATCAATTTAAGATTATTGGCATAGCACAAAATTTAACATGTTGGTTTTAGAAGGGGTAAAGTACTTTTTAAACATCCCTGTCCCTCTTAAAAAACATTTCTGGGGCCAGCCCGGTGGTGCAGCGGTTTAGTTCGTGCTTGGCAGCCCGGGGTTCGCGGGTTCGGATCCCGGGCGCCCGCTGACGCACCGCTTGTCAGCCACGCCATGACTGCGTCCCATATAAAGTAGAGGAAGATGGGCATGGATGTTAGCCCAGGGCCAGTCTTCCTCAGCAAAAAGAGGAGGATTGGCAATGGATGTTAGCTTAGGGCTGGTCTTCCTCACAAAAAAAAAAAAAAAAAAATTCTGCATCAGAAGTATGGTCCTAATTATTAAGAAAAATATTAAGTAAATATTAAGAAAATCACCTTTAAATTATATTTTTAAAACAGATTAAGTACTGAGTCACTCTTGTTAGAGCATATGTCTTTTAAAGACTCATTCTTTCCTCCATACTCTTTAATTCTAAGTAGATGTCTCCTACTTTAACATCTAAATATGCATTTTTTTCTTTTGTTCATTCATTCATCAACAGCTATTTATTGAGTTCCTATTATTATAACAAAAAGAGTGCTAAATGCTGGAGCGATAGCTTAATGAGAAAGCATAGGGCTTGCTCTCACTGAGTTTATAATCTAGTGATGATTTGTCCAAAGAACCGTCCCTTCCTCTGTAAGAATGAAAACCAGTGGAAAAGAACTAGGAAGGAACTAGTAAAAATGATGCTTATTAGCAAATTTATTGCATGCCAAATGCCTAAAATATACAAAAATGTATCAGAGTTACAATGCATTACATAACTTCTCATTTATGATATATTTATTATATATTTATATAAATATTTATATATTTATGATATATTTGAAAAATATTAACATTTGTTTTAAAACTTGCCAGACTTTTAGTGGCAAGGCAAAAACAGCTGGGATAAAATAAGTTGATAATCTACAAAACAAAACAAATAGTATATCGGTATGCTTCCTTTATTTTTTCAATACAATCACCGACATTTGATTGCACCAGCATAACCCTTGCTGTGTAAATACATTTCGATGACCGTGGCCATGAATGTGTTCAGCTTCCCTGGCACTTGCAATAAACCTGGATGTATTGTTTCATTTTAAGGAATTGATGATGAGTTTATTCCTCCTCCTATTGTGCTGTGTGATCCTGCAAATTTAATGTGCAATAAATAAAGATGGCTCCCTCTGTGTTTAAATCTGGTGTATGATTTTCACTATTAGAGTAGGTGCACAGAATAATGCCTGCATAGCTTGGAGATCGAAAGTCATTTTGCTCTAAGGCGTATTGAATAGTTAATTTTGTGAATGATCAGAAGTGCAGTGTTACTAAGGGAACCAGACATTGTTCTCAAGGTTTCTCGTTTGGTTTCTAAGACCAACAAAGGATGTGTAGGGAGGTAGGACACTGTATTAGAAGGAGTGCATCTTTAGTGCCTGAACCACTTGGGACTGAATCCTGTCCACCTCTTACTTGCTTTGAAAATGATCCTTAATAACAGCTAATCAGTAGTTTATTGTGAAGAAGGAATACAATGAAACGTATATAAAACACTTAGTACTGGAAACTGGCACATAATAGATACTTGACAAATATATGTTTCCTCTGTTTTCCTATCCACAGTTTAATTGTTCACCTGTTGAAGGAGAGGGCGGATGATCCTTTTAGGGTGAATTTAGTTTCTTATGTGACTTGATCAAAAACAAAGAAATCTTCATTCATGAGATAATCCCTTAGAATTTTCAGTTAATTAAATGTTTTAGTATGTGAAAATCTTGAGTTGTTATTATATGCTACTGGAAGTAAATATTAATAATTTCTTGATAATTTCTTCAAAAGAGCACTCAATAATTTAAATATTTCATTCAAATCTGTGTCTTTTGTTCCAAATGTTATTTGACAAGACTTTTCCTGGATGTAGTCTACTAGTTTTTGAAGAGATCCCTTGCATTGTTATGCTTAGATAATGTTGATTAAGAACCATTCAGAGACAATTATAATTTACTTTTTCTCATTAACTATATGATATATATTACTAATCTCTTGATGCATTTTACTTTTGGCTCCATGAGATAAAATAAGAAAAATTTTAAGTCTACTATTTCCAAATCTCTTTCCAAGTTGTGTATTACTCATTACAATATTTCTAAATATGTTAAGTTTTGAGAATCCTTACTGTAATCTGTGTGACAGCTTTATAAAGACCAAATGTCACTTTTATTTGTGCCCGTACACTGAGTTAGACAACTACTCTGAATAATCATGTAAGTAAATCCTGCCCCACCTGGGTCAGAAACCACTGTGGCTTCCTGTCTCCCTCAAGATAAACAGTGAAGCTCTAAGCGTGGGCTCCAAGCCTTCACATAACGTGTAGAGCTCTCCCTACCCCACTCCACACTCCTTACATCTCCTACCCTCTCCCCTCTTCACTGCTGCTCCAAGGCTTTCCACCAGGTTACATGTACCTCAAATGTTCTTCTAGATATCCACTTGGCTCTCCATATCCTTTAGGCTCTTGCTCAGAAATCACCTTAAAATAGGCCTGTTCTGACATGTCTATATAAAAAAGCATCCGTTCATTCCACCTCCATCTTCTTTCTTTTCTTAGCACTTTTGTCACCTGACATGCTATGATTATGCATCTATGTATTTCCCCCCTAGAATATGAGTTCTGTGAGCACCATATATAGAATAACTTATAATAGGGGCTAAAAATGTTGAATGAATGAATGAAGACTGTACCTGAAGGAAAGTCTAAGTCATCAACTCAGCTGTTTCTAGAGCCTATAAATTCTGTGCCCCAATTGCCCAGGGGACCCTGAGAAGCAGGACAAAGAGTCAGTTTGCAAAGAAAGAGATGGATAAGCAAAATCATAGGGATTGGTACATTATTCACTATTGTTCTACTATACTTTTCCCTTTAAAAAACAAAAGATTTTTCCACATAGTGACCTGATTGTTTTTACCTTAATATTGACAATTAGTTAATGAAGAATCAGAAATATTTGGAAAAAAGCCCCAAGTTTTGGCATGATTTAATATTATCTTTAATCGCCTTTTTTTCTCATCCACACTGTGATGCTTGTTTAATCTAATTACTGCTTTTTTTTCCCATAAAGATGATGACTATGTCTCATAGAGTAAGATGGTTTCAGATTCACCCACTGCTCATATTTGATCACTTAGATGTGATCAGCATTCTATGTCAGAGCACATAATCAAACCATTCTGACCATGCCCTCTGTCCAAGATAAAATAATAATTAATACTTTTCTTTCATTCAGACTCAATTATTATAATTTTCTGAATCTTTTAATTCTCTTTTCTTAGCAAGTATGGTCAGCAACCTGATTCCTTAGCGACCGCATTGCTTTCTCAGTTCTTCAAGACCCTGGCTGATACTCTCACCCACTTCAGACCTGAAATTCACTGAGTTTTGTGAAACAGCAGCTCAATTCTAATGTTCCTGGAACTAAGGGGGAGTGTGATCTGAGCTCTATTTTGGGAATAATTTTCCAGTTTATTTTTGTATTATTGTCTTCCACATATCCAGTTAATTTCCCCAAAAGTGTAGTCTTTAAGAAATGATTGCCTTGATGATATAGTTTTAAAGAAAATCAAAGCAATTTAAAATGGAGTGAGTTAACTTACTTGACTCAATAGTCAAAATCTTTGGTGTTGATTCCTTTCCACTGCCCCACCCTCTGATCTACTATGTGGAAGTTCCATTCTGAGGGGTCTAATGTGTTAACCCAGAGACTGCTGGAGAGTTTCCCTTTACTTTCTTTCCAGTCTGACATTACTCACATACCCATTCTGTAGCCATGCCATACCAATAATAAAAGGAATCAAATCAAAACGTGTTCATAATTTTTTCAAAAGAAAGAATATCTTCCCTTAGTAATAACTTCCCAGAAGTAAGATTTAATATTATGCTTTTGACTTTTTGTCTATGTCAATATAAGAAATAAGCATTTTTTCATTCTTTCCAATCCAATATTGAACATATTGGATTAATTGACAAGTCTTTTCTGTTTTGGTATCAATTTTACCCAGTCTGATATAATCTCATCTAATCCATAGGAACTTGAAGTTGAAGTTTACTTGTGTGCCTTAAATCTGAAATTAATATACAATATCAGTGTAATAATGGCATTATGTACTCATAAAATTCTAATGTATTTCTTAATCTCTACCAAGCATTAGTGATAGTTAAACTCATTCAAAAAGTTTATATTGAAAAATAAATAAAATTAAAAAATAAAAGAAAAAAGAGAAGAAGTTCATATTATTTTCCACTGTTTCAAGGATAAATTTATTAGACTGAATTTGTGATCGAGCCGTCAAGGCAGAGATAGATAACCCATCAGCTTCATTGAGCAGATTTTTCCAGTTTAGTTGGAAGAGCAGGGAAGCTGACAACTGGACTGACCCAGATATGGGGTTTCTCCTGGAAGATGTAGTGGAAGGTCGGGCACACTAAATGAAGCACATATGGGTCCATTACAGTCTGAAATTCCTGACTTATTGGGTTGAAAGCTTCAGGTATTAGTTGAGGTAACAGCGGTAGAATCACTCCTTACTGTTGATACATATAAAAGAACTTACAAAGCTGAGTTACATATGCTTGTGTGGAGAACGTCTAGTTTTACTTAGCACTTTGATGTTCATTAATTATTAATATTTGATAATTTGTTAATTGTCAAAAGTATAGTTTAATGACTTTGGACAGTATGAGGAAGAAACTGAAGGCCCAAACTGAAGGCAAGCAAAAGCCACTCGTTTGTGAAAATGGTAGATTCTCTCCGACAACATTAGCAATTAATACACCTTTGAAAAAAACCTCCTAATTAGCGTTTCTATATTTTAGGGTGCAGTTGGTATTAAAGGCGAATTTGGTGCTCCTGGAGTTCCTGGGGTAAAGGTATGTAGATTTGCTATTTGATTAAACTTTGTGGCTGTTTTAAAAGATTGCATCAGATAGGAAGGGAAAATATACAGAACGAGTCTGAAAGTTCAGGGGTCAGCAAACTGTGGCCCTGCAGCAAGGCTGCCAAAAACTTCCACTGTGGGATTTTGTAAATAAAGTTGTACTGGAATGCAACCACACTCATTTGTTTTCACATAGTCTAAGGCTGCTTTTGTGCTACATGGCAGTGTTAGGTAATTGTGGCAGAGATCACATGGCCCCCAAAGTCTAAAATATTTACACCCTGGCCCTTTCAGAAAAACCTTGCTGACTGCTGCTGCAGAACATTGGCCACTCTTCCAAGAGGCCCAAGGCTTCTTAATGTCACTATTTCATGTATGGTACAGTATCTTTTAATACATATTTCACTGTAGACATAAATTAAATAAACACTTAAAAATATAGTACCACATGAGATATTATAAATAAAAATGCAAGAAATATGTTTCAATCCATCAATAAAATGCAAATAGTATTTATCTCATAAAATGGTTGATTTTCACATTGTCTTCTCTAATACTGTAAAGATTCTAAATAATGAATTCACTCTCGAGAGGTTAGTGTTGCAGTTCAGTATCTTATGCAAGTTCAGTTTTCATAGAAACTTTAAAAAATTATTATGTTTGTAAGTTAAACTGAAATTACTTTATCTTGTTTTTCACTATATATCTATCTATATATATGAATATATGTAACTTAAATTGCTGAATTATTAAAGTTTCACATGTTATGCTAAGAACATTCTCTCCTTCACTAAAATAAGTTTAGTGTAAGTTTCCGTAGCTATTCTTGCTGCAATAATTATCAAGTGAGCCCATGTGCCTCATTATCTAGAAGGCTGTCACCCTTGTCCTTATTAACCTAAAGTTGTCACAGGGGTAACTGAAGCAGAAGTGGTAAGAGGTTCAGAAATGTTTAGACAGATATTTTTTGAGTCCTTCTTAAATGTGTCTCTGATATCTGACTGCTTCATTGCTGCTTTTTTTCTTTTAGAAATTATTCAGCCTGATATGCAAATTCTTTATTCCTGTAATAGTGTAAATGTTAGCCTCAGTAAAACCCAACAAACTTGGTTGAACAATGATATCCTGCTGCGAGTTAGTGTTTATTTGGGCTGCTCTGCTCTTACTTAAGCTTGCTGATGACATTAACTGAAGACTCTTAAATAAATAAAAGTTCCTTCAAACACTTGTTCAAATGTCAAATTCCTTCAAGATGTCTCTTCCCCTAGAGAATACACCCAAATCCTAAAGATATTGCCCCAATCCAAATTTGCTTTATAAACTCATTCCACCAATCTCTTCCTAGAGTATATCCTAACAATCTGATTGTTTAGATTTCAGATCATTGGGATTTTTCAAAATACTTTGAATATGGAAACTTGGTGTTTTTTTTTAAGCCAAATACAGAATCACTGGAGTACTTGGACTACAAAATAGATTATTGAACTTCTTTATAGTGGGATGTCAAGTAAGATTTATACAAGTTTACACAATGAATTATGGGAAAGCAGGATAAAATTACCCTGGAATACTTTAAAACAGAATATACTAAGATTAGTATAAAATAGCCTTAATTTCTGTGCTCCAAAGTGACCTCTCTTGGATCTTATTTGTGAAAACTAGGTATAAACTGTGACTGATTGGCTATAGAGGAGGCTCCTGAGAAGGCGCTATCAACAGACCAGATACAAGAACTAGACGAAGTAATCAACAGGCTTGACCCGGTCAGAAGTTGACCAAATCCACCCATCAAAGGCTATGAGAGTAAGAAAGCACAGGCTAGAAAGTTCAATGTGCACACCAAGAAATTCTCTAGGAAAAAAAGAGAGAGTTTCTTAGAAAAGAGAGGGCGTTTGGGGCAGTGAAGGAGCTGGAGCGGGACACAGTGTCACTGAGACAAACACCGCTCGGAATCAAAGGTTCTGTTTCTTTTCCTAGAAGCCCAAACTTGTAGAAAGAATCGTGTGTGGCAGTTCATCCTACACTCCACTTGAAGTAAGACTTCAATGACTATAAAGGAATGCACCAGCTACTGATAACCCGTTGGATTTAGTCATTCTGGGAACTGGGGGCCTCAGCCTTTGGGGCCGTTTGGTCAAACGGAGTGAGGCTCGCAAACTCAATGAGCTTCAGAGTCTATGTGAAGACACTGTCCCCGGGGAACTGGAAAGCTGTTGTGACGAAGGAGAAGGGGTATCTGTGGTGTGCAAACACAGTGCAAACACTCTCTCGTGTTTCCTCGAGCAGTTTTCTTTGGGTCTAATTTCCTTGAGTTGCCCTTAAAGAGCCTCACAGACAATTAGAGAATTCACGCTGCTTCCAGTGGTGCTAACATGGAATCAGGCCACGTTAGCTCTTGGATCCTGGTTTCCTGCATCTTCAGAGACCCTCCTTAGTGGCTAATGCTCTCCCAGTTTCTGTAGTCACCGAGTCTTTGACCAGATCCTCTCCTCGAGGTCACAGTCACTGGTGCTGCCAGGTCTGCTTATCACTTGTCACTTCATTTACCTGTTAAAGGGATGTAGCACTCATGAGTGAAGAAATGTCCCCTCAAGGGTATTTTTCTCATTCCTATAATCCACAGGTTACCATTTACTTAAAATAACTCTAATGAATATATACAAAATGAAAATAACAAGAAAGCTACTATGTTATCTGATGGCATGGTTGTTAGTTTTAAATATTTGACTCCAATGAAGATACATCGAATTGTTTTGATTTTTAAAATTTCAGAATATTTAAATTATAGTTGTAAAGATGAGCACTTATGTTTGGGAGAAAATACTTCCATTGTTTTATGATGAGACTAACTTGATTGGTTTTTCTGAGTGAGCTTCCAAAGAAAAATGATTAGTTCTTAGAGTGGTGTGTGTCCTCAGAGCTACGTCTCCCACAGTTGGCCTAACGTGGCTCACTCCTCTCCCAGGGTACTCAGACAGCATCCCCAAGCCTCGCTTTGATTCTGCTTCTCAGCACTTGTAATCCTTTGGGGTTCTTTTTCTTAGAATTAGAAGTATTTAAGAGTTCTGTTAAAAGGTAAAATCAAAAAAGATGAATTGTCGCACTTGGAGCAAGAACATGTGCAAACTGCCGTAGAATCTGTATCTTAGGTATAATATTCTGAAAGCGAAGTTTTTTTACTTTTTAAGGTTTAATATTTAAACTAGAAAACTGATTTATATTAATGGAGTAAAGCATAGCCTGAGCAATGTAGAGTAGAATTTGCATATTAGCTGTACTTTATCCTTACAACCGATGTGATACAGCAATAAATTAAGAGATTTGCGTATAAATCCCATTATTCTAAACAAACCTACACTTTAAAGTTTGGCTGCGTGACAACAGTAAATTTTTTTAAGTCGAGGCTCTGAACAAAGTGTTAGTTTACTGAGGTGGCACTTTTTTTCTGAGGCCCAGGGGAAAACTAGTTCACTCAACAGCACTATATTATGAAATCAATTCATGGACTATGGGGTTGTGGAGACTGAGGACGGAGAATTGCAGCATTTAATTATGTTCTTTTGTAATTATAGCACTCGTCGCCTCGTTCAGACTTGCACTGGCGTTCTGACCTGATATACACAGCCTGACTGCCAACACACCACAGGAGAATAACTGTCCCTTTACGTTTATTCAGCACAGCTAGCATTTTGTCTAAGAGATTTGGTAAATTTTCTGTTCTGGGTTCATATAAGAAAATCTCTTCTATACAGCAAGTGTTATTCATTATTAGTCACTGGTGACTTCTGGTAAGCTTGGTCGGGCAGAAGCCACTGTCAGTCAAAATGAGTAAATTGGATGGTCCAATTTCCAAGAGAAATGAATGACTGAATGTGTAAGATCCACACTCGCATGTACACACACACACACATGCATGCACACACACATATGCACACACACACTCACAACTCACATCCCTGTGGTATGCACGGGGAAAATGAGATGAGGATTTGGACCCTGGGAGCAAGTCCTGCCCACGGTGTTACCTCCAGACAAAACATTCCAAGTGTCCTTGCCTCATTACCTGAGTATTTCAAAGGAAAAATGGCCTCCTTCTCTATTTCACTTACATATGTCATGTATCAGATATGTTTTTTGAGAAGTGGGGATATTTTTTAACATAGGAATAATTATTTTCCCATAAACTTAACCCTAATAATATTGTAGTAAAAATTGAATAAACGTAGAGCCTAATTTATACCAAAACCAATTTTCTGTCTACTGAATTACTTAGACTTTGTCCAAAATGTTTGTTTTAGTGAGGAAACTTTTAGTACAAAGTTAATTTTGCTTCTCTTGGAGTCAGTGTGCAGTAAATGGTAGCCTTCATTACTGTACCCTTCAAACATCAAGAACTCAGAGTTAGACGCCTAGGTTGGATTCCCAGCTCCAAGACTCACTCCAGGTAATTTAGGGCATGTCTCTTGGTTTCTTCTAAGTTTTCTCTTTTATAAAATGGAGATTATATTGTACCTACTTCTAGTTTTGTCTAAAAGATTAAATGAGATTATTCATGAAAGTGCCAGCTCAGTGCCTGATATATAAATATTTGGTAAACAATAGATATAATTTTAAATAACACAGTTTGATGATTCTATTTTTCTAAACTCTGGCTTACTATGAGACTAAATTAGAACTCATTTGAGGGAATTTATGTTATTTATTCAAAATATCTTTAGTGGAAAATGTTAAAATAAAAGTCACATATCTTAGATAATTTTGAACTCTTAAAACAAACTGAATGTTAGCAAACCAATAAATTTTCTGCTTAAATGAGATATGTATGAGTATAAATTTTTACAGTAATAATAATAGCAGACATTTACTCAATAATTATGAGCCAAACACTATCAAGAAACTTCTTTACACTATTTCATTCATTTCTCATAATATCTCTATGAGGTAGGATTTATCATCACTATTTCACAGATTAAGAAACTGAGATCTAGAGAGAATAAAAACTTCCCCAAAGTTTCATAGCTAACAAATAGTGGAGTCAGGATTTGAGTCTTTATCCATAGGAATCCATAGTTCTTGCTCCTTAATCATATTACATCATCTGGATGGCTCCTCAAGTGTCCAGATTTCCTTTGCACAGACAGTTCTGAGTTAGATCTTCAATTCTTTTGCCTGCAGCCTAGAGAGGAAACTGTGCAGAGGGCTTCCTACTGCTCCAGGGAGGGCTCTGTCCCTTCTCTTTAGATCTATGGACCCCTTTCACAATCCACCTAACCTTAGAGATTCTGACTCTTCCACCCTCAGAAAATGGCGTCCACCTATTAAAAATCATCCTCATATGTTTTTCCACCAAATGAAAGGATTTTGTCCAGCTTTACCTTCTGAAACAAGTATTATGAAAACAGTACAGTCTTGTTTTGTTTGGTTTCCAAATTTAAAATTATATTTGAAATATACTTTCAAACTTTCCACACCTGACTCTCTGGAGACCCTTATCTGCCCAGTACGCCCGCCTCCAGGCAAGTCAGTCATGGCCATGCTCTCCAAATTAACCTTACCTCAACACCTAACCCAGAAAATTCTCTCTTTATGTTCTTCACCAAATATGCTTTTGATATACATATATAATTATATATATATGTAAATTGTATATCCATTTGATCAAAAGCAAAAGTGTTTAACTTAGTACCATGAGTTTTTTTTTTTTTAAAAATCGAACTTTTAGAGGTAAAAAGCCATACGCATTAAGGCACTTAAGTATATCTGATAACGTGATGAGAGAGTTGCCAAGTGGCACGTCTTAAAAATAGCTGGGCTAACTATCCTCTTTACGAGGTGCTTTGTGTGTTGGGTCTTTTCGCCATAAACCCGGACGCCCTCAGTCTCTGCAGCGGGATGGGACTGAACCGGGCTGATCCATTGTTCCCTGACTGCCTTTGTATTTCTTTTCTGTTGAAAAATGAAATGACTGTGATCTCTAAATCTCAATTTTCCCTTCAAAAGACATTTTACGAGAAGATCGCAGCTTCAGGAAATCAAGGCAGATTCTGCGACAGTTTGTGAAAGTGCAGACAAAGCCGGGAGCTGTTGAGAATGTTGATGAACTCCACTCCAGCCCTGGTCCCGATGTAGCATTAATGCCTCACACTTAGAAACTTATAGGTGTTTGTTGAAAAGCTAGAAATTTTTTTGTGTGATTTGCCTTTCTTTCCGTATTATCTGGTTTCATCTAATTTTCCATTGAAATTAAGATTAACTTCAGAGTTTCTCTCAAGTTTAAAAAAATTAAAATGCATGTGACAATTTGTATGTGACAACTTATTGCAGGAATCAAAACACTAAATGAGCAGGAATAAGAAAGGACAACCCAGCTTTCTTCTAACAATGGGACATTTCCTTCCCATGAAATTGTCAAGGTTTGAAAACAAGTATGAGCTGTAGGTTCGAGAAAATACCTCTTAAACAGAGAATCACGTGTATACGCTTCTTTTTCAGAGTATTCTGCAACGAATGAAGGTAGAGTCAAATCTGGATATAGGATTGAACTTTTTATCGTAACTAATATTCATAGAAAAATGACCACAAAGAAAACAGTTTTGCCAACCTATGTGTCAGCTCCACTTACTAAAGTTATGAGAATGATACTTGAATTAGTGAAAAGTGACTGCCTTTACAGCGAGTAAGCCTCATTTAATCGTCTTATCTGTGAGCAGTGTATTGATACAGCATAGCACTAAAATAAGCAGGAACACGAGAAGGACAGAGGTGATAGAAGGACAGGAAAAGAAAAGAAACTTGCTCCTTCTGCACTTGATTTTATTTCTTAATGGTTTCTTGTTCCCTTCTAATGCCTTCCACTCGCACCCCAAGTCGAGCAGTTGGCGGAGAACACAACAGATGGATGACAGGCCCGACACATGCGAAGGATTTGGCACCAGGCACTTGACTTTTATCTGCTCAACAGTTAGCCAGATCTCAAGAACCTCGTCTGCTGATGTTCCTATTTAGTTTAATGCGCTATGACAATCTAGCACATAAATATTAAAATATTGCCATAAAAAGATCACACACACTCTGTTTCTCTGCATAGTTTAGTGGCTAATTGTTTTACTCTTGGTGTAGATTGCTGAGATACTCAGCAGTGAATTTAGAGACATCTACAATTTCAGATATTAGAGTTTTCTTAAAGCGGCTCTGTCTAAAGGAGCATTTAGCCAGCCAAGTCAGGGACAGCCAGAGCCAGCGTAAGAGACTGAATGAACCTGTTAGGTAAAAGTAGAAGATTTGAGAGGATGATCACAGACAATCGGTGTTTTTCTTCCCTCCCACCATCCCTGCATTTTCACAGATTACTAAATTCAAAGCTCAAGGAAAATTGCATCTTTTTAAATGTGAAGTCCCTCCGGCCACCAGGCAGAATTAACGGCCCCTTCACTATGCTCACATGGTGTTTTATTCACATTACCAAGGTACTTTGTGCCTTTGTCCCCAGTGTGAGCCCCTGGACAACAAGGACTTGGTATCTCTCTCATCCCTGGAACCCCAGCATGTGGCACCTGACTGGTTCTGGATAAACGTTTGTTGAGTTGTTCAGAGCTCAAGTGGACTTAGCCCCGGGTCAACAGAGAAGCGAAGTAGAGGATGATTGTTAGGAAACCGTGCTGAGGGAGGATTGGGAAAGGCCCCCATGGCGGCGATGCTTCCATGCACATCTTCTGTACTTTCTGCAAAAGCACCCTTGTGGGAGACAGGAGGACAGCAGAGTCCCTCCTCTACCCAGCAGAGCTCACAGGCGTTGCTTCCTGGAATGAAATATAATAGAGAGAAGGATGTTCAGCTGCAAATTTGCTTCCCATTTTCTCTTGCAGAAACTGTGCTCTCCCTTCTCTCTCTGGCATCAATCTTCAGGTTATCTTGCTCTCTTTTTCTCCCAACTTTGAAAGCTGGAAAATCTCCTGACTTTCTTACAGCATTGCTAAGGCATGTTCTTTCTCCATATCTTCACAACCATTTACCTCAGGGCTAAAGATAAGTAACCAATGACTTAGTGCGTTTCAGCTCGAGTAGAAGTAATTGATACGGAGTAGGACTATAAATTGCTCATCACGAGGAATACTCTGGACAGGAAATAGTTTGCAGTTACTGGTATCTCACTGTCCTTAATTAGGAGCTTACTGATGACCCTGTCCTTCTCTTTATATCTTAAATTATCTTTCCCTTGTTAGAATACTTGATCAAGATGTCACTTACTCTACTCTAGATATCTCAGTAGAGACGATTCACATTGTCATCTATTTTCTAGTACTTTTATGAAGCTTCAAGTTTACTTAAAGACTGTCTTACGGCTAGTCTCACAATAGAGTAAAAAGCCCAAATACTTGTTCTTGACAAATCCACTTTACGAAAATCATCGCAATTACATAGGACTCCAGATTTTGTAATGGGTTCTACAACATTGGCCAAGGCTCAGTTCCCTAACTTTGCTCTATATGGAAAGAAACGTTTACCTCTCCAAACCATTTCAAAATTATCTGTTTTTTTAATTTTTTATTTGAATAACTCAGTATAATTTGCATTCAATTAATTTGAAAAAGGATTGTAAAATATATTCCCTTTGAAGGGAAGACTTTATGGTTGTGGTTGACAATAAGCTCAATGTATACATAAGCAATTTAGCTTTAAAAAAGCAAGTTGTATTAATAGAAGCACTGTATAGTATCTAGAACGAGGTGTGTGTGTGTGTGTGTGTGTGTGTGCGCGTGCATGTGTATGACAGTCCTGCTCTCTGTTCTGTGAGGGTGAGACCATTTCTGGAGTGATGTGCTGAATTCTGAGTGCCATATTTTAAAGACATATTGGCAGACCAGTGTGTGCCCAGATAACAGTGACTAAATAATGCTAAGGGACTCCAAAATGCCATTTGAAAAGTGATTGGTTTACTGACTAGGTTTGCCAGTGATGCAAAGGGATGTCATATATAAGGCCTATAAGGTATTTTTTGTGTGAAATAAGACCTATGGGTAGTAATTTGGGCAAGGTTAATTTGGGTTCAGAAAGCATTGTTTCAGTATCCACATATAGAACTGTTTTGTTTAACTCTCCACAATGCAAATTAAACAGCAAAGGTGCCTGACTTTAAGAAGCTTTCAGTAGAGTCAGCACCTCAACAGATTCTTTGGTGGAGGTGGTGGACATCAATACCTGAATTTACACTTGTCTCTATATTTAACACCCATCCTGCTTATTTTCTAGGTATGTGCACCTGCATATACTGTGTCCCCACACATACGTGTACACTCAGATTGGTAGTTTTTGAGACAGTAGATGTTGGGTTCAGCTGCTGCTAACTCCCTGTATTACATTACTGTGATTAAGACAGGAATCCACCATGTTTTACCTTTGGTGAGCTGGTTTTCCCTACTTTGAAATGACCCATAAGAATAAATAATAATAGGGTCTCATTCATTTTATGATTAAGAATGTTTTAAACTTGGCTTATCCTGAGCATAAATGTAATAATATATCCGCATGTGTTAGCTGCATTAAGGATCCAATGGGTACAAAGAATTCAAAAGTTTGAAGTTTTAAACCCTATGCAGTATGTGTTTTTTTAACTTGACAGTTTATTCCTTGGAATGAAGTCCCAGAAAATAGAAGGAAAAAATACTCCTCCTTGAAATAAAAGGACTCAGATTAGATGAGATATCTGAAAAAACATAGGAGATATCTATTTTATTTTTTTCCTGAAATATTTAATTGAGTGCCAACAATTTAAGAACCACATAAAAATTCAATTTCTGAAGATTACTGCCTGAATAAAGCAGGACTGTAGTCAGAGATGTGGAGGTCAAGTTAGTGATACACAAAATCAAAGTCAGACTTACTTTTATTTGCCTCTTTTGTTGGTTTTCATGCTAGAATTCTGGCATTCCACTTCAGATGTTTCTTCCAGCTATTTCACCCCAACTTCAATTTAAGTAAATTTTCTTTTAATGAATATTCATTAATTAGTGGGAAAATATTGATGTGTTTCCAAGTGTACACTCAATTTGTGCAGAAGGTTATGTTCCTGGAAAACACGCTCTAAGTGAAATGATTGGTCAATTTGAATTTTTAAATATGGAAACAGTGTTATAATATGATCTCAGACTTTTTAATCAAAGGCTAAATGCCTAACTTTTTAAAGAAAAAAATCACTGCAACGTGGTATGTAACTTTCTGTTTTCAGCATTTAGGTCTAGTTATTAGCAAATTTTCATTTACCTGCTTAATCTACATTTCTTCGCTTGGTCTCATTGGTACTATAGCCCGAGTATTGCAAACTATAGCCCTAGAGTGTGATTCCATCAAGTGTCCTTCAGATGACATGTGTTTCCTGCATAATAAGAGAAGACACTGATTCCAATGTCACAGGGATCAGGAAAACTAGTCATTTCTCTTTTGTGCCGAGCTGTGCTTACTTCAAGGAAACGGGCAGTAATAAAAGGAGGTTAAATGAAACCCTTCGATTAGTTTTTCAGACAGCCACCAATTGGCCGTAAATCACTAAGTTTTTTCCAAAACCTTCTCAACAAGGTTACTTTGAATTCCGGAAAGGGTACCTTAGATTGCTCTGTGAAGTTGAAGACATGCTATGTCTTACAGCAATAACATGGCAACAGTGTATCAGCAGCAGTGTTAGATGTCACCCTGCTTGACATTACACGCACTCATTCATGTGCCCATCTGCAGCTTGAATTTATAACAGGAAAGGGACACAGGCCCTTTGGTGGATAAACCTGTAATAGAAAGTATATGCCTCAGAAACAAGTTTTGAAAGTTATGGTAGCTATGGGAAACATGATTGTAATTTTCTCTCAATAGTGGTACTATTATTGGTTGGAAGTGGTACAAAATATTGGTTGGAAGCCAAAGGAGAACCTTCTTGTTTCTTCCTTGTGCTGAGACTGGGAGGAAGAGGGACAGCAAGAAATTCACGAAAAGCCACTAATGTCTGCCATCCAGTAATTCAAGGCAAGTGTTTATTTGGTAGATAGAATTCAATCTGACTCCAACTGCATGGGGCACAAGAGCTTTGACGCCGTGATTGAGTGAGCATAAAGAAGGGCTCATTCTGTTGACATTAAAATTAGGTTTTGGATAAGTCCTGATAGAAACGTTATCATCCATTAATCTATTAAACAAAATTTTGCTCTTTAAGACTATTTTCTTCTTTAGTTTTTATGCTACTTAATCTTTTTTTTTTTTTGAGATAGAGACAAAAGCAAATATGCTAATTTATCACTCAGGGACTAGAAAAATGACAAGTGATTTTAAATGATTATAAGTTTCTAAGTAGGATATCTCTGATAACTTCTAGAAAATCAGTGAGAAGAAAATAAATAGGTTTCTGGATACCAAAGTTGCAAGATTTAAGCTTCAAAAGTGTCCACTCGAAATCTCACCGTCTTCCACATGTCGGTGTGTCTCGTGGGGCTGACTCATCTCCTGTGAGAGTAATCAGTGGTATCCATTGGTTATCTTGGAGTTTAGAATTATGTTTACAAAACAAATTCCTAGTCAGGAAAGAGCCAGCACCAATTAACACTGGCCATAGGAAAACACAACATTTTAATTGCAACCATCGTAAAACCTGTGTCCATTAGAGAGTGAAATAGTCTTAATATCATAGCTTTAGAGATTTTTGGTACCCAATTATCATGTCTGGGCATAACCCTAACCTAACATCTGCCGGAAGTAGGACTTGAAAAGTGCCAGTGGTTGGAGCACATGGTGCATAGGAGTAGGCTGTGAGCAAAGAAAAGAGGAGGAGATACTGTCACTACTTTTTTTTTTCAAAAAAGTATTTTTGGCATGTACACTGTATCAGTGTGCTTTACTGGATTACACGCCACATCTTGTTATCGTGTGTAACTCGTAATATGATATAAAACATTATATTGGACCAACCGATGAAAATAATTCTGCTCCTAGTGGACAAGTGGACATACTTCTGCGATGAGTAACAGAAGCTCAGTTTCCGTAGAATGTTCCCTGGTGTCAAATACTGAATGTGATTTAGTATCACTTTATCAAATGAAATGGGAAGTTTCTAATACATTTGTGGGTTGCCTGAGGTCTAGAACTGTAACAATTTTTAATATCAAATATATTTGTTGCATAGATACATACATTATATTTTATTGATGCTTCAACACTTAATTACACTTTGGAACAAAGTTCTGCTTTTAGTGTTTAGTGTATTCTGTGATGATAGCAGTTATACTGTGAAACACTTAGATAATTTAAGAACAGACTTAGTCTTTAAAATAATATGTGTGCATGTGTACAGCAGTACATCTCTGGTAAAAATGACTAAAACTTTCCAAAATGTATTAATTAATGAAATAATAAAAATCTCTTTAGATTTAGACAGAATATATTGTTGCTATTTTAAATTTTGAACATGCAATTTTTTCTTCACATGTTTGAATTTAATTTCAAAGTTCTAAGAAATGATACCTAACTTCATTCTACGTAATGCTTAAAAAACTGTTGTCTTACAAATGAATTATAAATATTTGCTAGAAATAAAGGAGGTCAATAGAATTGTCAATTATTTTGAGCTGTCTAAACCTGGAAACTCAGGAGCCAAAGTCAATTCCTACAAGCAGCTAAATTCCTAAGACTCCACTGAGAATGTGCACATTCTCCCAGGAGTATCTCATTCTAGCTGGTGTGCTGTTTACAAACCAGACTTGTCAAAGAGATGACCAGTAATGGAAATAGGTAAACATTTGCTGAAAACCTTTTTACCCAAGATATGAACCAGGTGAATGGAAAGAGCTGAAAATTCTCCCAAGTAATTGTTTCAAGGAAAATGGCATTAAGTCTTCAAAATTGATTTAAAGGCAACCAATAACAAGAAAGTTAACATCCTCATATGTATGTAATGTATATGTATATTCAGTTTTTAGATGAGGTCACTTACAAGCCAGAATGAAATCTTTTCCATGAGACAGTGTATGGAGGTGGTTAGGACACAGAGCTGAAGTGTGTGGGTTCATATAATTCCAGTTCTATCACCTACTGAGATAGATGATTGTGTAATCGTCTGTAAAAAGATGGTCATAACAGTATCTACCCAATAGGTTTGTTGTGGGAACAGTGACTGTGCATAAAAAGCCTATGTCAGACTTTAATATTATGCCCAGGGGTTTGAAAGAGAGAAAATGAAGTAAGGGCACTACATAGCCTGTGGGGAAACACAGCTGTGGAGTTAGAGCAACCTCAATTCAAATCTCAGGGAATGCTGCTAGTTGGGTGGGTGACTTTGAGCATGTTCCCAAGCCTCTCAGAGCCTCCATTTTCTTATTTTTTAAGTTGAAGTCCTAATCCCGCAGCTGTGGGATAAGGGGTCGGGGGACAGCCCCTGCACCTGGCAGACAGTCAGCAGGAGGCTACCTTTCCCCATAACACTATGGCTGGTTCTTCAAGACTGCAAACATTTCTCTAGTCATTTGTTTTTTATGGCTAATAAAATTTATTCTGTGCACTTCTTTTAGGGTGAAAATGGTTTACATGGAGCGCCAGGCTTACCTGGTCAAAAGGTAAAGAGTTTTTGAATGTTTCGCCTAAGTTAAGAATTTTAACATCTTGAAAATTGAATTTGCACATAATATGGTGAAGATTCAGAAGACGTATTTGATGAAACTGAATCGCCCTAAAGACTCTTAGAAAGCCACTAGCCAGTCTTCCCAAAGAGAAAAAGAGAACCCCTGGAAGTAATCCCTTCTCAAAGGGACCACTCGAGGGAGCTCTGTCTGAGAGCTTTAGCAAGGTGCTTCTCCAGAGGAGTCAGGAATGGTGCTTCCTGGGGGCTGTGGGATCGTGCATAGCTGCTCTGGAAATGTTTTCACTGTTATGAGTCAAAGTCTAGAATGAAGAATGGAATGGTTTTTACTGCCTTTGATGTCTATTGTTGTTTCTTCTTTATCTTCTTTTTTATCCCAGATCGGGCTAAACATAATACTTATAATGACATAAAATATTAAATATTACAAAGATGCTACAACTAATCTCTTCAAAAGATATCTTTCTTTCAGAATGACAAATTCATAATAAATGAGGATTTTTGCACTGGCTAGGCTGCTTCTTTCTGTGCCTGGTATCTTTGTCTTTACCAAGGTGAACTTCCTTTATACCCCTTTACTGCACACACATACACACATAATTAAATAATTATTTCTGCTTCATCTACCCTCAAAAAAGTGTCCGAGGTCTGCGTTCTCCTCCTGGGAAGGAGTGTGGTTGTATATGACCAGCATTGCTGGAAACACAGAGACTGGTCTACTCATTTCCTGGAGGGATGGTGAGCCACTTCAGGTGGGGCCAGCTGTCACGATACCACCCAGATAATCCCACCACAGGGGAGAGCATTACTGATGCAATATTAGATGCCCACCAAAGCCAAGCATGTCATTTCCATGCTCTGGAGGAGTTTTACAGGTCTTAGCAACAAGATGCCAGAAGTCATTATTGCGTCTCAGCTTTTCTCTGTAGCTAAAAATTACCATGAACAAAGATGTGCACTTATTCATAGTTACAGCTTTTGAAAATACTTCCTTTTCTTGGCTTGATAAAGATAATAAGATGAAACTGGCAGCGATGAAATGGCAAGCTTCTGAATTTTTCACAGCAATTCTAGACAAAACCCATTGATACAGGATGTGCTGCATCTGCGAGTTGAGTTGCAAGCCAAGGGATGTGCAGATTTATCTGCTGGGAAATAGTTTTGGACTTTCCAGCAGCTGTTTGTGGTGGCTGCATTGTGCTGACATTGTGGCTGATATACTGGAGGCGTCCAGCAGCTTCAATGTCAGCTTGAATTAACAGATCAAGGTAAAGCCTATATTTTAGGAAAAATGGTAGAAAAAACGATAGACCATGAATTTAGTAGCAAATATTCCCAAATACTCTCCTATTTTCTCTCCTGGTACTTTTTTGAGGGTAGATGAAGCAGAAATAATTATTTAGTCATGTGTGTATGTGTGTACATGTACACATACACATGTATTTGATTATATGTTGTATATAATATACACACAAAGACTATACATATAGTAAAAAGCTGGCATTTTTTCCTAGCATATGATTTGACTTATATTAAGTGTCACCGTGTTGAAGCATTACAGGAAAAACTGGAGATAAGGAGCCCTTCCTCCCTTGTCTCGGTACACTCAGGAAATGTTTACAAGTGTTTCTTTGGCTGGAGGGGTGAGCATGACCCCCCCCCGACACTCACTTGCCGGGTGTTGTCATGAGTGCCCGACTTACATTTGGTATTCCACAAATATTTGTTGACTCTATGAATGAAACATCAGTACTGTAAATATCTGTGCAGAATTAAGTGGGAAAATACGCTTATCAGATCGGAGAGGGTTTAGTTATAGAACAGAGGACTTAAACCTTTCAGAATAAAGATGGTAGTTGAGAGCCACCCCCCTTTCTGTGACTGACAGGCAGGAGATCTGGGTGGTGGAGGGCATGGCGCTGGTGTCAGAGCTGGAGCCAGACCCCGGGGTTCCAGCCAGAGCCCATTCGTCACACAACTCTCGCTGGAACGGTATCCTGTAGAAGTCAGCTTGAGAAGGGTGTTCCTAGTGGATCTAGTGAAATAAATAGTAATAGGATTAATAACAGTAATGGCTGACAGTCTGTGCCAGGCATTACCTTGATGCATTCAACTCTCAAAACACCTCTGAGAAAGGTGCAGTATGTGGAGAAATTCAGGTTGATGGAGACTAAATTGCGTTGGAAGTAGTGAAGATGTAGCTCACACCCTAGAAAATTATTCCTTTGGTATTTAGGAATACTTAAATTTTATGTAACAATATTGTTTTAGAGCATATATATTAGCAATGGTTTTTATTTATAACTACTGATTTTTCATTATTAGAAGCATTATTATTATTGTATTACATGCATTAAAAGTAGTATGCCTATTATTTTACATATCATATTCCTCTTCTACAGGGAGAGCAAGGTTTTGAAGGCAGCAAAGGAGAAATTGGGGAAAAGGTAAATATTTCTCTTTACGTACACATCTGTAAAAATAAATTGTGTTCTTGAAAATATTTTGAAGTGGAATATCTAACTTCTTTCGTGCTTTCCATATAAGCAATTCAATAACTTTGTAGAAATAATTTAAAATATTTGCTTCACTTAAGGTAGACTTAATATCTTGATGATTGTCAGAAATCTTTCTAAGTTTGTTTGGATGGTAGTTACATCTAGATACTTCTAGTTAAATACATTCTATTGATACATAAATGATTCAAACATTTATTAAGCATTATATTTTTGTGCTATAACATCACTGATGCAGTAAGTTTCCAAGTCTTTAAATAAATGTTCTGTTTATATGTACACCTGGTGTATCAGTGGAATTTTCCCTGAGGAAATATATAAGAAGAACTAACCGTAATTGTCAGGGTCCAAGAGAAAAGAGATGGCTCACTCAGAATAGTTTGAAAGAGTTTATTAAAGAGGTGGTTTAAAAGGTAGGGGCAAAGAGTAGAAAACCACAAGGATTGTGCAACATCCCAGAACCGGTTGTAGTGAATGCCTTACACCCCACAGGGCCACTGGTTACCAGACTCAGAGGCAGAGAACCTGTGTGGAGAGGGCTGCAGATTGAAGCAGATGGAACCAGTTAACCCAACGTTCCAGCAACCATTGTTTTACAAATTTACAGCTTTCTGCTAGAAGTATGAAGAATAGAAATGCCTTAGCCATCTAAAATTTCCCCACAATCATTTGAATCCTTCTGCATTTCATAAGTCTAGTTTTATTTTTAAATAGAACAAACACAGTATCATTCCTTTGTTTGGTAAAATGTCCTGTAATTGGACAGCTGGAGGAGGGCGTCTCCAATTAGACTGTGCTGCCTCCAGTTAGTCTTCTGGGCACTGCTCAGCTACTTGCTTCTTCAGTAAGTATTTATAGACACAGTGAGCATCTATTATAATTATCAGACAAATTACACCTGTTGTAAGCTACTTGCTAATGATCTTTGCTCACAGAACTGTGAGGGAGAAACAAGGAGAGCCATACAGTAATCGTATAATTGAGGAGAATTCCATTAAATGACGTCTGTTTTTGGAAAGTGGATCTCTCTTCTCAGGGATCTCTTGAATATTTTTGCTTTAGAATAACAGTCGTCACATGGCCAAGCCTTTAAGTAAAGGCCTTGTTTACACATATTCCTGTCTTATTAATGGGACTTTACCTGTAGGAATAAATGAGAATAAGCAAGGAAAACAGATATATTCTCTGTCATTTAAAGTCACCATCTCACTAATATCTTAGTGGTTATTTTGATATTTTATATCTATAGTTGGTATTGCTCGGTAGTAAATAGATTTTCACAGGCTATGAGATATAGAAAAACATTCAGTATATTTGGCTTAAAAGATGTTCCTTCTAATTCCTCCTATCTATTAACTGTTACCTTCAAATAGTCAATTTTACTCTAAGGTGAAAATATTTACAGAGAATGATTGAGCTATCAGGAAGAAATAAAGCATCAAATAAAAAGAAAGTCTTGAGAATTACAATTCAAATTGTTTATAGTCAGAAGTAAGATTGACATAATAACCTTTATGTTAAAAAAATATGTTCTGGCTTTGATTATTATTTACCATATATCAAATGTTTGAGGTTTTTCATTGTTACATGCTGTGTATTCTGATCTATGACCACACGTATTTTTCCATAAGATAAATCCCTGAGGTCATCTTTTTGTTTCTAGATTAGAGTTAGACAAGAAAAGTATGTGTAGTACTCACATTTGTGTGACAACAGCTTGAGATTCTTGGACTGCTTAGAACATAATTTGTCTTCTGAACAAGACAATCTAATCTGAGTTTCAATTCTTTGTGGAAAACTGAGTACTTAATTATGTTAAAAAAATATATGTTCTTCTTTAGTTACCTTATTGTGGCCTTTACTGTGTTTAAAATTTGACTATTTTGAATGACACATTCACTAGTTGCAAAATAAAATAATTGAGGAGTTGTCATTGTTCAGAAATGTCATATCTAACAAGGGCACATGGCTACCGATCAAAAAAGAAAAAGTTTATCAACCGTCAAAGAGAAAATACTATGTGATGATTTTCAGGTGATATACGGCTAGAAAACTAGCCTGAGGCCAGCTTAGCTCTTCACCCAGACTGACCAAGTGGTTCCTCACATGCCAGACATGCTGTCCTTGGTCCAGAGAAGAAGCCAGGAAACTTGCACAAGTATGCAGGACCTCGTGGAAAGTGTATTCCTGAGTCTACAGCAGCTTCCACGGGGCAGAAACTCGTGTTACCTGAGCACACTTCAGCCGCGTCAGTTCTGAGACGAAAACTATTTGAAGGGGTGGTTTGTTGTTACTCAGCTGGCAGGACTCTCCCAGAAGACAGCTACTTTCAAGTTTACGTGCTCTGGTTTATGGTTTAGATGAGGAACGCCCATCCCGGTGCCCCACTCCTGCCTGGCAAGTCAGGAGAGCATCACTCTACCAGCACGGCCCCGTCGGGGGGGTGAGGGCTGTGTTTGGCTCCTCTGTTTCTGTAGGCGTGGCCTTAAGCCCCCCCTCTGTGGGGGTTTTCCTTAGTCCCTCCAGTGTTCTTGTAGGTGTCGTGTCGGCTAATAGCAGTAGCGAACAAAACACAGTCCACTCTTGAGGTGACAGTTGTCCCCAGACGGTCAGCCTTCTGAGCAAGGAGGCAGTCAAACCCTTGTGATCCGACCAAGTGATGGTGCATGAGCCCAGCTCTGAACGTCACTGAGGAGGAGGCCATCTGGCAGGAGCTCACCGAAGTGACCCTCATCCCTAAACCCCCAGCCCGGCTCTTACCTTAGGTCTTTGTGAAAATAGGAATGTTACTCGGTTACATATATGAAAAGAAGCAGCAAAGAGAAAAGCAAATGTAAGCATCTGCTTTGTTACAGTATTCATTATTTTTAAGTAATCGCTTCAAATCACATAGTTTAGTTTGCTTTTAAAATTATCGTTCTTTTATGTTGTCATTCAAGCCCTGACTGACTTAAAGTTTAAAAACCATTTTCTTCGGCATTAAACTTGATTCTGCTGAACTTTATTGTTAAATATCATTTGATTGTGAGACAGAAGCATCCAGGGGCAACTGCTGCTTGTGTCACACTTTTCCTGACATTTTTCCTACATTTTCTAGCTCAAATGTCGTCAATTTTAGTTCACTCGAGAGTGACATTTAAGTTAACATGGGCACGTACAGTAGCAAATCCTGACAAGGATTAGGATGTTTCAGCTAGCATGGAACTTTTCTGTTTGAGGAATTAAAATGATCTGGCCTCTTGAAGATCTCTTAAGTTTAGTGAAAAGAAAAAAGAACAATAAAATGAGTCTTTCTTCATGACCCACACGGCTCAAGGAGGTGTGGACCATACCCCACATTTGACGCACTCTGTCGCAGAGAGTTCATGGTTAAGCAGGTTTGGACTAATGCTCGTTTCAACTTAATGGGCATTGCCTACAGTGATCTTGATTGCTGGTCTTCTCGTCTGCTCTGAATTAAACTAATAACGATAAACACCACCACACAACTAACAAATGCATGTGGCTCCTGCTTTAATTCATCTCTTAAAACTTTGGAAAGGGGGTTGTTGTAAGTTTCCAGGGACTTGTGATTCTTTTTTTTTTTTTTTTTTTTTGTGAGGAAGACCAGCCCTGAGCTAACATCTGTCGCTAATGCTCCCCTTTTTGCTGAGGAAGACTGGCCCTGGGCTAACATCCGTGCCCATCTTCCTCCACTTTATATGGGACGCCGCCACGGCATGGCTGACAAGCGGTGCGTTGGCAGGCGCCCGGGATCCGAACTCGCGAACCCCGGGCTGCCAAGCGCGGACGACACCGCTGCGCCACCGGGCGGCCCCCAGGGACTCGTGGTTCTTATTGTCTCATTGCTAGGAGTTTATCTGGATCCTGAAATGACATGTAAGATCTTTAAATCAGAAAGTTATGTTAAATGTTTATTACTCTGGTTTGATAGCTGTTGCAAATATTTTTACCCGACAGTTCCACTGGAAAAACATCTCACTAATATCTATTCTTAGCTGATTCATTTGGTTATGTATTATTGTAGAATTCTGTATAAAATGTGATATTTAAATGGATAAATTATTAAAATGTCTATTATAACTTAGGCTAAAGTACAAGTATACTTTACTACTCCAAACCTTTCTGGGGTTATTTATAATTAAGCCATGCGTCCAGTCATGTGTGTTTCTTCTGTAAGCAATCGACATCAGGTAATTTTCCGATGACGTAATTCAGACTTTCATAGGCCAGCCTGAAAGAAAATATATTTGGGCTTCGTGTTGCCTGTATGCACGATGTGCAGCCTTTGCCTTTGGTGGTTGCTTTGGAAGATGTGGGAGGAATGGGACACGTCCGTACCTATCCATTTCATTGCTTAGTCATTCATTTTGGTTTCTACTCCAGTGAATATTAAAGAGCAGCGCTGAATCCGTTTCCTGTTATTCTGTTACTTTTTGTTTTCAGTTTCAAACATGTGTCAGCACCCGTGACATATCCTATATAGTCCTGAACATAGATGCTAGGCTAATGAGCATGATGGGCAATTTATTCAGTAGGATTTTATTGATTTCTTGTAGATTGATTTAAATTTCATACTTAATTCATAACAACCAAAGTTAGAAGTTACCACAAATAAATGATTTCGCCTGCCAGTAAATAACTAAAATATTGGCTTCTAGCATTAACTATCATGAGATTATAGTTGATCAGGCAATCAATAGTAATCCTTTGCTACCAGAAACAATTATGGCTTCAAATAAATCAAGACCTTTTACACCGGAAAATATTTTCACTTTAAATTAGTCAATTTTTCATTCAATTGTTGTTATGGTAATTGCACATAGAACTTGAGAGTTTGAAAGGTAGCTGTGATATTTTAGCCATTCAAAATTTGTGAGAGAATGAGAAAAAGCCCAAGTGGGTAAGTTGATATAATATGCATAAACTATTCTTCAGAACATTCTGGGCGCAGCCTCTAGATCATTCATCAGGGAACACACATTCCCAGTTTCTGAAGTACCACTCCAAAGACAGCCTAGACTTGACAGTTCATTGTGGAACTGATGGTGACCTATTATAGAATAAATGAATTTATATATTCCTTGTTCCATATTCCAGTCCAGCTTTTCCTGGCCAGCTGTGTGAATCTGGACATGTTCCTTCTCTCTTTACCATAGTCTCCTTTTCTATAAAATAAAGATACTTTCTACCTCATAAGTTTGTTATAGGCATTAAATAAGTACCTCATAAATGAAAGCTGCTCAATAAATGTTAATATCCCCAATGGCCAAAATATGAAAAAAATTTAAAACATTGATATTTTGAGAAAAATAGATTTGATATAATTATTTCTAATTTTTTGTTTGCCTAATAATACTTCTTAATTTTCCTTCTAAATGTGTAAACAAAAGACAAGAGGATATATGACTTAGATACTGGTGTATAATAAATCACCCCAAAACTTAGTGGCTTAAAACAACGCTCATTTATTAGCTCATGATTCTGTGGTTTAGCAATTTAGACGGGACTTAGCTCAGGATTCTTTGGTCTCAGCTGATCTTGTCTAGTTGGCTCATATATCTCTTCTGAGCTGACAGGTTGGCTGAGGGTGCCTGGTCTAGGTTGGGCTCAGATGGACAACGTGTCTACTCGATAATCTCTCATCCTCCAACAATTATCCTGGTCTTGTTCTCAAGGTAAAGGCAGGGGTCCAAAGAGAGCAAGCAGAAGCACAGAAGGTCTCTTGCGGCCCCCAGCTCAGAACTAGTGTGCCACCCACTCTTCCCCATTGGGTTGGCTAAGGCAAGCCCAAAACCCAGCCCAGATTCAAGGGTGGGAAATAGATGGTGCCTCTTGATGACGTATGCTGCAGAGTCACATTGCAAGGGGTATGGATACGTGGAGGGGTGAAAAATGGAGCCATTTTTGTAATAAACTGAGCACAAATGATATGAAATTTTCTCATTTTAATATAACAGTTAAACTCTACTTCAGAGTAAAAAGGTTGAATAAATTTAGCAACTTCTTTCTTCTCCTTCTCCCACGACCTGCAGTATAATTCTGAAAGTTGTGTTTACATAGTGGGACTTGGAGACTGTGTCAAAAGATATTTTCATATTTGAAAGTAGAGATCCTTTATTTGTAATAGGAAAATACTATAGAAAAATGAAATTCTTCATCAGAATGGGAATAGAGAAATACAATGTATCAAATAATTAAACCAAGAAATGATTGAGGACTTTTACATAGTCTCATGTGCTTATTAATTTTAGCTGAAGTAAAACTGAGACCAGAACAACTGGAAAAAGCAGGTCAGAGTTGAAATGTATTTTTAGGATATCACTATTAAAGCTTTCTTGGCGATTATGCCTAGTATTCAAAACTAATGCAAGAATGTTAAACATTGTTCTTATAAATATAGCACTTTCCCATCAGCACTCTAAAACAACTGTCGACCTGTCACCTTACTTCCTGTGGATTCTCACTTGGTTCACCCTGTAGAATGCTATGGACATCAGTGTTTTATACAATTGTTTCATTTACCCTGGTAACATGTATAACTTCTACAACTTTTGGGAAGGACTTACTTGTTTGATTTGACAGCTGACTTGAAAAATGAACAGAACAGATGGAGTAAAATAATAACTTTGATTTCAAAAATCACAGCAATTTATCTGTGGCCAATGCCAATTGGCATGGGAGTAACCATGCCAACTTTCAATTAGCCATGGTGGCAGGCGATTGGGAAGTGTAATGGTAATCCCACAGCCAAACTGAAGGCTTAACATTAGTCTTTACTGATTGTGTGTCATTTTCTGGATTCTCTCCAGTACTGGTGAATAACTAGATCATGTGAAATATGTATAACCCTCTGTTGTTGCAGTTTTTAAGAGTGGTTATAGGAAAAGTGAAAAGTTAAAAAAAGAGAGAGACATGAAAAAGAGGAGAATAACTATCAAGGGCTATAATATTTCATAGTCTAATTTGAATATCAAATAGTCTTTTAAAGTATTATTTTTAATGGTTGCATAATATTTCACTATGTGGATATATAACATTTTATGTGACCATTCCCTTGTTGTTGGAAATTTAAGTCTTTCCTATTCGTTTTTGTTTCTTTTGTTTGTTTGTTTTAGTTAGTACATATAATGCAGAATTAGCATACTTAGGCAAGCATCTCAAAACACATCTCTTGTTCTTCCTTCAAACTAGATTTCTGGAATTAGAATTATTGGGTTGATGAATATGGAAATTTTTAAGATTCTTGATACATATACTCAAATTACTTTCCCCAAAGTTTTTTTTTTCAATCCATTCACACATTCACAAGTAGTGGTTGCATCCTTATTCTACCCTCACTAGCTTTAAGTATTACATTTTTTAAATTTAAAATTTTTATCAATAAATATTATTTCCATTTAAATTTTACTTATTTCTTGTACTTCTTTAACTACATCTCATTGAACATTTACACACACAGGCACAAGATAACAATCCTGTGTCATATATGTTGTAAATATTATTCCCATCTTGAGGTTTACCTTTAATTTTTATTGTGTATTGAAATACAGAAATTCTAAATTTCGTGGTTGGCAATTGGTCTTTGTTTTGAAATTACTTCTATGTTTTGAAATCCTATGCTTTTAAGAAATCAGTTAAATATTCACTCATATTTTCTTCTTCCTGTGCTCAACTCACATTGTCTATTCTTACATCTTACATTTGTCTATTCTTATTGTCTGTGTTTTGTTTTTACACACTGTAACCCTTTCTTCCACCTAAAATTTATTTTGGTGACCATTCTAAGATGATGATGAAACTCGACTTTTCCCTCAATACTGTGTCTGGTAATAATGTCCTTACACGTTTGTTTATGGCACCTTCTTTGTCACATACTTATTCTTATATACTAAGATTATTTTAGGAGTGTGTATTCTGTCTGTTAATGACTTTATTGCTGCACATTATTTTACCTATTTTAGCTTTTATAATATGTTTTAAAAATGAAGTTTTATTGAAAAAACAATTTCATCACTCTTCTTTTTAAATATTTTCTTCCATATTTTTTATCCATTTGTAGTGCTACATGCTAGATGTTTAAATTTGGATAGTTACCCACTCTTTGATTTCCTCATCCTTGAACTTGGAATAATAATGATACCTATTTTGTTGGGTTTGTGTAAAACTTACATGATATCATCATGCAAAGGATTCTAATCAGTGCCTGGCATGTAGTAAGATGTTGAAAAAAGTGTTTGCTTTTATTTTTGTCTTCCTTATGAATTTAGTATCAATCTCTTAGTTCCAAAATATAAATATCATTGGTATTTTGATTGGTTTTATGTTAAATATACACACTGATTTTGGATATAACAGAGTGTGATTGAGCCTCAGAGGGGTTAGAATCAGCAACTAAAAAGCCTTCAAAAACCAGGATGCTCCTGCACTCTCTCTTTTCTTCTCTGGCTGCATGGGCTCTCTTTCTTGTGAAACTGCTCTGTTCTCTTGCTTGTCTTACAGCCTGACTCTCTGCTTGCTCTTTGTAAACTTAGTATAAAATGGCCGCTCCAAAATGGCAACCTCGTCCCCCACTTGACTTACCTTCGTAAGCCCAATGCTAGTAACAAACTGCGATCAGTGGGTCTCCGGTCCACATTCTGAGTATAGATAATCTAATCAACTCACCTCTGGTCGGATCACCTGTGTCTAGAAAGCCCTGCAGCCAAGTCAGCTGACTTACAGAGAGTGTGTGGGATTTTCCAGAAGGGACGTGGGGTGAGAAGAAAATAATCGGCAGTCTGAAGACTGTGAGTATTGCTAAAACATGGAAAAGCTCTTGATTTTTGTGTCTTTATTTGGTATCTGATTACCCAATTCTCTTATTGATTCTAATTGCTAATTTTATTGTCTATTAGTTTTTACACTGAAAGCAATAGGATATATATGATAGTGTCATAGGAAATACACGTGATGATTTTGGCTTTCTCGTCCCAATTGTAGTAATTCTCTTCATGTGTCATGTCTTACTGTGGATTGGTGAGACACAGGATGGAAAGGGTACATGTAGAGTGGCTGCTTAGGAGACCTCTGTAGTCAACAAGCAAGCGATGACTGTAGCTTGTGATTTTTAGTGGAGATGGAGAGAAGTGTGTAGATTTGAGATATAATTTGGAAACAGCATCAATCAATTTTGGTGATGTGGGGGTGAGAGAGAAGGTGGTGACAGAGATTATTGTCACATTTCTGACCATTGTACTTTGTCAGAGGAACAAATTTGGGGGTGGGTTATACCACGAATTTGAGATGCATGTAAGGCATCTAGTTAGATCGGAGCCTGGAGTTCAGAAAAAGTCTGTACTATGTTACAAACAGAGGGTGGTGAGCACATGGCATTGGGAGTGGGAAGGATTGCAGAAGGAGAGAGATTAGAGGTAGAAGCCCTGTGGCTGTGATTTGAGAAACTTAAACATTCAGAAGCTGAGTAGAGGAAGAAGAGAATGGAAAAGATGCATCCACAGAAGTACAGGGGAAATCAGTAGAATGTGTCACCAAGTAGAAGAAGGTGGTATTTAAATGTTCAAAATGTTGCTTAGAAGTCAAATAAGGCAATAGTATCAGTAGCTAACATTTATTGAACATTTACTATACACAGGCATTTTTCTTCCCTGAGCTTGCGTGAATTACCTCATTTAATCCTCTGGACAACCCTCTGCTCTTATTATCCCCATTCTATGGATGAGGGAACAGATACAGAAGGTGAAAAGTTAAGAAGGAAGACCAGGGCTCTAACTCACTGCCTTCTTGGATGAGCATGTAAAATTGTCCCTGTCGGTCACTGGTGACTTTGGTAAAGGTAATTTTGATGGCATAATAAGGATAGAGGGATGAATCTTTATAAAATGAATTATAATTAGTTTTACAACTACTATAAGTGGTAATTAGTATAATTAGTTTTATAATTACTGTAATTAGTAATTAGTTTCATAATTTACTAATTACTATAACAGAGTTATAGAGAGATAGACAGATCTTTATAAAATTAATCATGTGGCTTTGTGCTTAAAACAATTAGTTGTTTCCCATAAGTTAAAATCCCAAATCCCATGTCCTGCAGAGTCCTGCACAGTGTGGCCCAAAGTTGCCCCTCTGAACTCTGCCCACACTCCCTCTTCTCCGGCTCCAGCCACATCACCCTTCTTCCATTCTTTGAACTCGCCAAGCTCCCTTCTGCCTCAGAACTGCCCACTGGTGTCCTCACTGCTGGGAATACTTTCTCCTTCACTTGGCTCACCTGTGTCCATTTATCACAGCTTCTAAGTCGTTTTCTCAGGCAAGGCTTCCTTGACGCTCCAATCAAAATCAATTCCTTTTGTTATAATTTCTTATTATTCCTTTAACATTGCACTCCTCTTTACAGCACTTATCACAGTTCAGAGTGATAAATTCACTAACGTGAGGGTTTTTCTGTGTTTCCCCAGTAGAGCAGAAGCTTCGTGAGAGCAGGGACCACACTGGTCTGTTGATGTCTTTATCTCCAGTGCCCAGCGTAATGCCTGGCATGAGAAAAATTCAGTTAATTAATTCAGTACTGGAGGAGTGTAATGTCGACAAGGTTGAGTAGTATTTGGTAATTACGATTTTGATTCATTTAATTCGGGGTCAACCCTACTTTTTCAGACTCCTGGTATTGAGTTTGTGAGGTAGAGTTAGAGATCAAAATTCATTTTACATGGACTACCCTTGGAATTGTGTTTCAGAAAAGACAACTGATAAAACATGACTAGATTGAATAGTATACTAAAATGTGCAGAGAAGAAATTGGTTAACACATTTCCATTTTTCATTATTCGTGAAGCACATTGTCTTCTGGTAGGCACTATTCTGTATTCTTATAGCTCCTTATTCTATAAAACAAAATAATGCAGTGCTTTTAATACCAGATATTACAGTATCTTTTTTCATTTAGCAGTTGTGTTAAAGGCCATTTGTTGATTCTGTGTCATAATTTTTAGTTGCAGTTACAGTGGAATTTTGGAACTACTCATCACAGTGACCTTAGGTTGGTTTTGTTATGGAAATTTATTCAGTAAATTTTATGTAATTTAAAGACAAAGAAATATGGAAATTTGGGAGATAAGTAGGCAAGGCATGACCCTCATTTATATAATGGTTAGGACAACTTGACTTTTGGTAGTTTTTTATTTATCAATCAGGGTGGAGTGTTCTAAAAGGCTGGTTTACGGTTTGCTTTTTCTAAATTTTGCTTTTATTTTGACCTCTATCCCAATCATCCTGTTTCTTCACTGCAGGCCCTGCAGTGTCTCAGGTTTCTGCTCCTGCATGTTAGCCCATCTTTCCACCTTTCTCAGGTCTGCTGACCCCACAGACAGCTTCCTGCACTCACCGAGTGCTCCTTCCCTCTGCTTCTTGTGAATCTTGCCGCCCACCACTGTCTTTCCCACCTTGTTTGATTTCATCCCATCCAAGCCTGATTCCCTCTTCAGGTTACTTTCTTTCCATTTTTATTTCAGGCAGCTCTGAGAAGGTAAGAGAATTTTTAATGTAAATATATGAATTCATGAACAGGTGACTCCCCCAAACAAGGACAAAGTCTGGGATGCAGTTCCCCCCCACACCTGAGCCTTCCTGAGTGCAACTGGGCTTTAAATTAACAGTAAAGGCCACCCTCACAGTTGGTGACAGAGTTTTTAGTGTATAAAAAAGATATGATTTTTTAAAATAAAAACATGAAATGGATTTAAAAGTTTATCTAGCAATTGCTTCTGCTTAACATAATCATCAAATATTTATCATTTCTAACTTGTTTTCACTAAATCTCAGTTAATAAATATACTTTATTAACCAAATCTCTTTGTTGGAGGTGCATTCCACATGGCGGGAAGATAATTAATTGAATGTCACCAATATTAGGTGACAGGTGTGTTATTTTTATTTAGAAGCCACTGGCATGTGAACTTCTTTCACATTCAATGTAAAAGCAATTTGCTGTGTAGTAACTGCTGAACAAGTGTGCCCCTCCAGCTTGAAATAGCAGACTCTACTGCCAGAAAGCAGAGGTGTCGGTGCACCTGCTCTTCCAAGTGGATGTTGTGCAACGGCTGTTTGTGTGACAAGCTATCGTCTGGACTCATGATCATCTATTGCTTCTTAGTTGAAGGTCTTACGGAAATTATCCTTGGTTCTTACTTTTCTTTGCTAATCTTCACAATCCCCTTTAAGCCATGTAAGTGACTCCTCATCAACGATTTGTTCTAATAGCATTCGAGGATGAATGAGACAAGATACAGAAAGTAATTAACGTTTGCTTTGTCTTTTCTACATTTTTCCTTGTTGTTCTTCATGTTCTGCTGATAATTATGCTAGCAGATCAAAAATAAAGACAAAATGGTAAAAATATCAGTCCTCTGGGCAAGCATTTTGTGGAATGTTCTTTTAAGGACCTACACTTGTCTGGCCCCGAGGAGGAGCATGGCAATGCAGCTGGCTTCGCCCGCTGGCTGGACTCCAAGGGCTCACTGATAGTGATCCTTTCTCCCTCTTGAGGGTTACTTGTGTGCACAGATGACTCATGGAGGTGACGCCTCAGTAAAAGTCACAGGGCTGAGTCCCACAATAGCACCAGGAGCCTCAGGTCAAATCAAGTTTCTCCCTTAGGGTAGAGGGAACCTAGGAGGTCATCTGAGTCAACTCTCTTCTGCTATTCGGACTTTGACAGGTGGTCATCCAGGCTTTGTTCATGAATGCTCTTTAAGTCAACATTTATTCCCTGTTATTTTGACCAATTTATCCCAGTTCTAACCGTTTGGAAGAATGTGTTCTCAGATTATTCCTTCTTCCGGGTGACTGACAACCTTTGGAGAGCTGAAGATAGCTGGTGTGTTCTCCCGAACACTTCCATGTTAGTATTTCAGGTTGTTCCATTGTGCTCCCTGGACCCTGCTCTCTAGGCTCCTCCTATTCCCCACAGCCTTCGTCTCGTGATGCTGTAGCTCATCAGTGTGCTATTGGTGTGATGTTCACAAATGGACAAGTTCTTCTGGTGTGTTCGGAGCAGTGAATACTACAGGCAGTGTCTGAGTGAAGGAACTGGGATTTACTCAAGCTGACTGTGTGGCTGTTTCAGAGTCTTCATCTGTGAGAGAGAGGGCTAGGCTGGATTCCCTCTAGAATCACGAATGTTTAGAGCTAAACTGAATCTCAAATTATAAAGGGTCTCTACTACTGTCCGGCGGTTGTTTTCTTGAATCAAAATATAAGCACTTACATTTATATGTGCTAACTTTTATTTAGGGGTTTTTAGCCTTGTGTTCCTACTTGGCAACCTTTAACTCTCGATTCTGATATCTGTTACAATAGTCACTTTTCTTGGCTTTGTAACAGTCATGAATTTTGTGTACACAAATTCCGAGTCTGAGTAACTGATATAAATATTGACTAAGACAAGGCCTGGAGTACAGCTCTGTGGCACACCACTGGAGTACTCTTTCTAGGTGACAACTCAACGTAAATGAAGTTAAAATTAATATCTTTATTTAACCACTTACTCACTTACCTCACTGCAATTTAACCCACATTTATCCAACACATCCTAAGAAATTTTGTCAAATGTCTTACTGAATTAAATAAACCAATCATCTCATAACATTTGCATGATTTTTGGTTTTTGACGTGATATACCCTCTTGATAATGATCTTATTCTTTACTAATAGATTAAAACCAATTTGTCTAATAATTAATTCTACAATTTTGCCAGGGATCAATATCGACCTTACTTATTACTCATGTATATTTTTTAAATGAGGAAACATTGGATCTAGGCCTTTCCTTCTCTAGGATTCTCAGAAATCCATGTCAGTGACTAATTTCCATGAGCTCTTAGTTATCTGTCCTTCATCTGTCCTCTCCTATCTTAATGTCTTTCTTGGTCTCAAGGCTGATTAGCTAGAATCAATGAATTGAAGGCCTTCAGTTTATTTTCAAACCAGTTTCATGCTGACTATAACCCAACATGATACTGAGGTTTCCTTCAAGACACATGCTAGGTTTCAGAACACATTCGTTTGTTCAATCATCCATGTATTTGATCATTTATTACCTGCTCTGTATCAGATACTGTGTTCAACACTAGGGAAAACAGAGATGAAAAGAGAAAACATTGTTTCAAAGAGAATGCATGAAGTATTTGGTGGTTTGTACAGGATGCTGGGGGAAGGAAGAGGAGGGAGTCCACAACTATGCCAGGCAGAGGGACCTGAGTTGGGTAAGGATTCATTAGTGAGTCTTGAAACATGGGTAGGAGCTCTCCAGAACAAGGAAGAGGTAAATGAAATCATTCATTCAAAGGCTTCAGGCAGAGCACCCGACCAGGAGAACCACCAGGAACTAACCTCAGGAGGTGCCCTCCGAGCCTTCAGTTGACGACGTGTTTAGCTCACTCCCCCCAGGGTAGGGGCACCAGCTGACCCCCAGGCAAGCAGTCAGTAAGGTAGGGAACCTTGATATTTCTGGAAGAATCTTCCCACTAGAAGACCCACCCGAAGTCTCCAGACGAAAGACTAGAGAGGCTAACTTCCTTTGAAAGATTCAGGCTGGCTTAAATAGGACTTTAGTTAAGCATTTGCTTGGCATTTCCCAGGAATTTCTGAAGCTCTCTGTTTTCTTTATTCTTGAAATTTATAGAAACTGAAAATTTTAGTCTAAGATGGAAAAAGGATTTGTCCTCTAGTCTAGGTTTATTCTGTTAGTTAAGGTCCTAAGGCAACTTAATCTAAATTATTTCATCCTTTCTTTGATTAAAGAAAGAAAAGAAAAGAAGTATGAGATATAACCACTTCTTTTATGAGTCAAATAAGATTGAGCATTTGATCATAAAGTGTAAGGGGTGAATTCCTGCCTTTGCCTGCTAATAAATAGCCATGGTCATATTTACAAAAGGGCCCGGATTTACTGATCTAAATTCCAATAATTTACTAGCCAGATGTCTAGTGTTTTCTTGTGATCTCCCTCCTCAAATTGTCACAAGAATCCTCAGGGATTCTCTATGTGTCACCTCTGTCAGTACGTGAGTCAGTAGTGGGCCTCGCTGCCATCATTCCCTCTTTTGGTTCCTGAGAAGAGGAATGAGAAATTGCAGGTACAGTTTGAGCTGGCACCTGCAGCTTTTGCTGTATCTCCATTCATTCAGGGTGATTGCTCTCTATATGCTCTCTCTCTCTCCATGTGTCTATAGAGTATATAAAGGAGAGAGAAAGAGAGAAAGAGACAGACAGAGAGAGAGAATCAATCATGCGATAGATAATTATTTTGTATGTTCATGGAATGTTTAGAAAAATTTATGATTCCTTAGCAAAAAAATTAAATTCAAAAAGCAGACACTTTGCAAGACACATTCCTGGGTATAAACAGCAATAAATAGTAAACTAAGAAATGAAGAAAAACACCCCTAAATATAACCCTTGAACCAAATGGTAAATAAAAAGGGAAATTCATAGAAATCAATAAACAAGAAAATACTTTATACCAAAATATATGAAACATAAAAAAGCTATACTGAGGGTGAAAATACATAGTGCAAAGCTTGTTTATTATAAAAGAGGAAATATAAAAATAAAGGAAATAAATTTCTATCTTATATATAATAAAAAGAGCAAAAAATAAACCAAAATAAAATAGTAGAAGGGAATTAAGAAATATAATCACTAAAATTCATAAAACAGAAAATTTTTTACATTGTGAAAGGGATAAATGAATCCAAAATCTGATTTAATAAAATGGCCCATAAAATGAGTAAGTAAAAATCAGTTAAAGAAACAGAAAATAGAAATGAGACAAATTGGAAATAAGAAAGAAATTTACAAATATAAATTTGACTACAGATTGTGCATAGATTAAAAGAATTCTGGGAGACTACTATGTGTAATTCTAAAGAAGCAAATTTGATAACCTAGAAAAATGGATGATTTCCTCAAAAAAAATTATAAAAAGTTGACCAAGAATAACAGGAAAATACAACTTCACTAATTACTATAGAAGGTGAATCAAGATCTACCGTTGAATAAGGGATCAAGACTAATTGGGTTTTTCAGCAGGATTTTATCTAGCCAATGTTATTTAAACTATTCTAGACCAAAGAAAAGATGGACAGCTTCCTGAAAGTCGCATAATTTTAATACCAAACCTAATAAAAAATTAAAAGAAAACTATAATCAAGTTTTATTTACGAATATAGATATACATTTTAAAAATAAAATATTAGCAAATAGAATTCAACAATTCAGCAAAAGAAAGATCAATACTAGGAAGTCAAGAGCAATTCAAGTTAAGGAATTCTACCAACCTAATACTACATCAACCCATTGAAGCATGAAAGTTAGATGATCACATAGATAGATGCTGAAACTTTTGATAATATGCAATAATCATTCATGATAAAATCTCCAAGTAAAATAGGAACTGATGAAATATTTTTACTGAAACTCAATAGCAAATATTATTCTTAAAAAAAGGCAAAACTATACTAGAAATTAAACAAGCAAAATTTAGACCTCCGGAGGTAAAATTGTCTGTGTCACAAGAAAATTAAATAACTATGTGCATTGGAAGAAAGAGATAAAACTCCCTCTTTTTACTAAAGTCTTAAGTGTATGGTAGAAAACCTGAGAGACTTTGGTAGGAAAGTTTTTTTAATTGATAAGAGAATTTGGGTAATTGCTTAGGTACTAGAGAAGCATTGAAAAAAAACAATAGATTTTCTTTATCTTACTCAATAACATCTAGAAATGTCAGTGGGAAATATTCTATTAACATAAGTGGTAAAAACTATAAGAATTTGGGGAAAATTTGAGTAAGAAAGGAACATGATATATACAGAAAAATCAAAGCATAAGAAACAAGATCTAAATGAACATACATACCGTCTTCTTAAAAGTTACAATATAAGAAAGTTCAGTAAATCAGACTTAATAGGTAAATTTAATGCAATACAAATAGATTTTCTGATATGTTTTAAAACTTGTTTTGAAGTTGGATAAAATTGCTTAAAGTTTATATGGACAAATAAATACCTGAAAAGAGTCAAAAATTTTTTGAGAAAGAACAATAGTAAGGGTGGACTCATCTTACCAGATATTATAACATTCTATAAAGTCACCATAATAACATAAATGTGTGTCATGTAGTATAAAGATGGGTGGAACAAAACTGAGAATCTGGAAATCTGAGTTTATGGGAAAATAATTTAATAAATTTTCTATTTCAATTCAATGGGAAAGGATGGATCATTCCACTGATGTGCTGGTAGCACTGATTCTATCCATATGAAAAATATCTTATAACCTATACAAAAATAAATTCCAGATGAACAAAGGACTTATGTAAAAATCAAAACAAAACAATAAATATTTTGTATTTGTACAATCTAGGAACAAGAGCATATTAACCAAGATTTTAAATCCAGGGACTATAAAGTAAAAGACAGATGTATTAGACATATAAATGTTAAACATTTCAGTGGTAGAGGACCATAATCAGGATCAATTTGAAAATGATAGTTCTGGTAATATTATAATGTAGTTAACAGGCAATCAGTTAACATTTGTACCTTTAGAGAGTTTTTAAAAATTGATGAGAAAAGACGAACAATTTAATTTTTAAAAGTGAACAAAATGTACGAATAGGTAGTTTACTAAAGAGCAAACCCGAAATATTAACATACATATAAAAGGCTCAAGTTCCCTGGTAGTCAGTGACATGTAATTTAAAGCAATTATGAGCTGTGACCTACACCGTCACCCTGGCACCTGTTGCTGGGTGTGGTTCAAGGACAAGGCATTCGCATACATTGCTAGTGGTATGTTTAGAGCTACAGCCTCTCTTGGAAAGCAATTTGGCAACATCTATTTGAAATTTCTTTTTGAAGCATAATCCCTTTACCTAGCAATCCATTCTTGAGACTCTGAGGTATACAAAGTATGTCACATGCATATAATGGTGTTTATTGCAGCATAATCTGTAGTGGCAGAAAACTGGAAACAGAATGAATCATCATTAACAGGAAAACACTTGAATAAATTAGGGCCCATCTATATCCTAGAGTGTTATGGAACTATTGAAGAGAATAAAGTAGGACAGTACTGCATAATCTATATTGATTTATAGAAGAGGATGTTGGGGGAGAAAATAAAAATGTCTATAATATAACCAATTTTTAAAGGAAAAAAAGATAAAATCCATACTGTATGTGTGTGTATCCTGTTACAATTATATGAGTTTGGAGAAAAAATTTACAAGGATACCTGAAAAGTTGATAATGAAGATCTGGCATCCAGAGAAGGGGTAAAAACAAAAAAGGGAGGGAAGGAGAATATGTTTCCTTGTTACACTTCTTAATTTACATTGTATTATATATATTCTTTATATTTAAAGTATTTTGTATCAATGACATATTTATAAATTCTATTATATTTATAAATTTTATATTCATAAAATATATGTATGAATATATTCATAAATTATATTAAATACATTTCCAGATACATATATCCTTGAGCATGTATCAAATATTTCATAAAAATTTTTAAAAATCTGTACAAAAATATGTATTTTATGTCATCACGTTTAGGATTTTATGTAAAATTTGTGTATGTTTCAGGTAATTTTTTTAATTTTAGAAAGCAAGCAGATGAATTAAAGATAGGAAAAACAGGTAGGTAACTCCTATAATAATACATAAATGAAATCGAACAAGGATCATGACAATGATCATGGCAGGATCAGGCAGAACAGGAGCAAATTAACAAGAATAAAAATGAAAATGTACAAAGAAAGAAGAGATGGGAAGGGAGGAAGGGTTCTCTGTTCTGATTTAGAATTTAGAATCATCCAATCCATAGAATATCTATTTATTTAGGCTCTCTGTATTGTCTCTTAGTAAGGTAATTTTCACTGTAGAGTTATTATGTAATTTTTGTTATATTTATTACTATATATTTAGTGGTTTTAATGCTCTTTTAAATAACTATGGATATTTAACTTCCAATTGTTTCATGCTAGAATATTGACATACATTGAGTTTTATTTATTGACCTTGCATCCAGCAACCTTGCTTGATTAATTAATTCTAATAGTTTGTAGATTATCATGTCATGTGTGAATAAATAGTTCTACTTCTTCCTTTCCAGTTCTTATTGCTTGGATTTCTTTTTCTTGCCATATTGCACTGGCTAGGATAGATAGAAGTGGTTATAATAGAATAGAATAGAAGTGGTTATAATGGACATCTCTGTCTTTTTTCCAAATTCAGGGGGAAAGAATTCAATATTTTATCATTAAGTATGCTTCAGGTTTTTGTAGAGACCCTTTATCAGAATAAGGACATTAAGAATATTTTTTTTTTAGTTTCCCCTGAATACTAATTCAGATATTTAATTTAAAAAAATGCTTTTTCTGCAACTGGTGAGATGATAATATGATTTTCCTTCTTTTCTATCAATGTGGTTAATTACATTTCTTGATTTTTAAATGTTAAACCAGGCTTAGATTCCTAGAATAAAACTTATTTGTTCATGATGTATTATCCCTTTTTGTATATCTCTGGATTCAATTAGCTAATATCTTTTGTTAAGGATTTTTGCATCTATGTTTATGAAAAACCTGAGAGATTCCTTTCTTGCAATTTCCTTGTCAAATTTTGGTATCAGAGTTATGCTGGGTTCATAAAATCAGTTAAAAACTATGACCTATTTTTCTGTTCTCTGAAGGAGTATGTGTAACACTTGTATTCTTCATAAATGTTTCCAGGAATTCACCAGAAAAGCCAACAGGTTCTGGAGGTTTCTTTGTGAAAGATTTTAAGTTATGGATTTAATGACTTTGTTTTGTTTAATTGCTTTGTTTTGTGTTTCTCTTCAAAATTTGAGAAACTTTTGTTCCAGTGGTTATATTCATAAAATAAACTACATTCTCTATCTTTCCACTATCTCTTGATTTCCTTCTTTAGAAAGGCAGAATTAATATATTTCCACTTCCATCCCTGCCACTATCTGACTTCAGTGAATTATATTATTTTTCTTAGTTTTTTATTATTGACATGCTTCTCTCTCTAGTTTATTGGCTTTAAAGACAATCTTCTAACAGCTCATCACAAAAGATAAAGGAATTATTACACTCATATTTCCTCTCTCTTTTTCTTTCCTTCTAATTGTTGTTAGATATATAATTTCAACATTTTTCAGTATTTATAATATTTACATTTTGCTCTTTAACCACAATCCCTAATTTTTCTTTTTTCTTTTAGCCCCAGAGGTAATTGGAATCTGTGTTCCCTGTCAGTCCTTTGCTTATTGTCTTGGTTGGCTCATGTTTGTCTTCTAGTAGTTTCTTCTCAAAAAGTTTATGAAAAATATAAATACAGAGTATGTGGAGATCCCCCCATTTTTTTTTCACTTTGTACTTTAATGACAATTTAGTTGGGTTGATAGCTTTTGGGGCATTCTTTGTTTCCTTGGGGACATTTTAACCATTGGTCTAGTATAGTTGAGTATTGAGCATTGCTGCAGAGTTATCTGAGACCAGCCTAAAACCTTTTCCACAAGAGAGTGATAATTTTCTTCACTTTAAAGAGGGAATTCATGTAAATATAATAACCAAATGTGTAATTTAAGGGCTTCATTTAAGAGCTGGTAGCATTTGAGGGAAATTATTTTTGTAGATTTAGTTTGGGTAAGTACAAAAAAATCTCCCTACCTAAGGAGTTGGGGTCAGAACATAAAGTATCCCTCAAAACATGCCTTAGAGAAGGGATTATTTCCGTTGGGCATTATAATACTCAAAAATGAATTCCTCACTGTTGAAATTTTGATAGTACAAAGTTAAAAGTTGTATTTAACTTGAGTTTTGTTGTGTGGGATGGTTTTAGAATCTTTAGCTTAATGATTCCACTTGTAGCCAGGTTCTAACTTTCAGTGAAAGAGACTGTAAGTGAATCGATGGAGAATGACTAATGCCAAAACATGGAGGCATTATAATCATTTATTTACTCTCTCCTCTGAGTGGAAACACCTTCCTGACATCCGTGGTTCCATAGTCTGATGTGAGTTCAGCACCGTTAGAAAAGCAGACGAAGGATGAGGGAAGACAGAGACTGTGCATTTGGGTCTGTTGGACAGAGAGCTTAATCAGAAAAACGAGGACCGCTTGAAAGTGAATATAGAGAGTGGAAAGTCGAGACAAGGTCCTGGAATCTGAGTTCCCATCACTATTACTGAACGTCTTCAAAATTTCCTTAAAAATTTATTTCTTCATCCACAAAATTGTAAAAATTTCCCTCATTTCAAAAGCTTCACTCAAAAAAGTCTCTCCTGGGAGTCCTTGAAAGTTTAGGCCATTTAAAAATGCATGTTATTAATTTTACTGAGTTAATAGCCATTATGGTGTAATAGTGTGTATAATATATATCAGGGGATATCTTAAAAAGCATATTATCATAAAATGCATATTTAAGGACTTTCCATGTACATAAATTGAATTTAATAGATTATAACAACTCCAGTGGGCCCATGAGGGTCTTTGGAAAGCACAGACCAGGGCTTTGTTAAACTAGCTATTCGCTTCATGTTGTATTCTACTTAGAGAGTTTGCTCTGGTGACCTAGAGTTTGTATATGTTTGTCTTGCTCAGTTAAGAAAAATAAAAATAGAAAAATAAATTTTTTTCAGTAAGACAATCTACAAGTCAGGAAGAAAGCCAATTTTACAATTAATTATACTGTTTTTAGGAAAAGTTTTTAATGACTTACAGATTACTAAGTATAAAAAAAATCCTCTTATGTGTTGGAAACATGAGGGTATGTGTGTTTCAGTTTAAGCTGAGGTTATTAAATGTTAATTAGCAATGGATATACTTTAATGAAAAGCATTGAGTACAAATCACATCCAGTGTTTCTCATTACGTGGTCTGCAGACCCCCTCCATCAGATCCCCTGGGTGTTAAAGTGCCTGCCCCTCAGTCCCACCTCAGAGCTACCTATCAGAAGGCCAGGCAAGTGCTTTGGGAATTTGCCTTTTAATCAACTCCCTCAGAGATTCTTGCACAGCAACTAAGATTTGAGAGTAGTGGTTATTTTAGTCTACAAACCTATCCACGGAAATCCTATCCAAGGGAAATTCTTCATTTGCTACTGAGAAGCATCAGCTCTGATGGGTTGAAATAAATTTAAAACAAATCTCAGCCTGGTGGATTACAGTCCTTGGAAGGATTGCCTGGTTATTGGCTTCACAAACAGCGAAGTGGTTGTGAGACATAGAATCGACCAGAGGTGCTTATGTGCTGTGGACGCAGTTCTCTGAAAGCTGAGTAGCACCCTCTAAGACTCGGGTCTAACACAGAGCCTCCCAGCTGTGCTCCCCAGCCTGTGGGGTTGGTTCTGGAATGTTGGTAAGGATTCCCAGCTGTGCTTCCTTAGGAGCCCTCTGGGTGATATTCTTCCTTCTCCCGTAGAGAACCCCTACTGGAATAGAGTTGTTAATACCATAAAAGTGCCCTATAAAATCCAGTCACGTAGTGGGCTTTCTCAGCCCAAGGTTGCAGTAAATGGAAAATGTGAACAGTTTGAAATTAAGTATGAACATCGAGTTCTGACATGGGAGGAATAAACTGAGTGAATAAAAAAGATAATTATTTGGATCCTCAAAGCTTTAAACTAAATAATCTAAGTCATATAGGTTCTGGAAAAGACTCAGAAATGGTTTGCTATTGGCCTTGCTATAAGAAACAGACCTTTATTTTAGTTTTTAAGAAAGTTTTTAAACTTAAATCAGAAGTGATTTAAATGTGCAGAAGTGCAGCGTCGTTACGGATTTCTCTCCCCATTCCCAGAGTTTCGTTCTCAATTAACCGCAGCCTCTTCATGAGAGGGTCATCATGTCAGAGGCGGGTCAGAACTTACACATCCTTGCCTCTACTCCTGTTGGCTGGCTGGCTGACAATTCAGGAATGAGTCGTGACACTATCACCCTTGAGTAACAGGGAGGTAGTACAGGAGATGAAGAGGGCTCCGTCTGAAGTAGGACTGTATGCTGGATTGTCTGTTAAGGGCTTTCGTCCTCCACAACAGATTTCCTCTTGAGACCTGGCCTTTCCCTATAGTTGGTTCCCAGATGAGACAGTCAGAAAACAAACCATCCCCATGATAAATAAATGCTGTACTGGGATCGTTTGGGAGATGAAAACACTGCTTATGAAAAGCCTCCCAGCACCTTTATCTCTCTTCATGAATCAGACGGGAGAGTCAACTGAGTTCCATGCTGGATGCTCTGGAGGAACAAAAAAGAAATAGAAAATAATGTCTGAGTATTAAGAGACTCGCACTTCTGTTGAGAATCAAACCAAACTCCCTCCCCTTCCCTCGGCAGTCTAGACTTGTTAGTTCAGCTGTCACCCCTCAAGAGGGTGGTCCCCACATCTCTATCCGCTCCCCCAAGTTCTCTGGGGTTGGTCCACTGTACCCCACTCCCCACTCGACCTGTTCTCCTGGGTGTCGTGTCTGTCCCTTCAGTTCAGTGTGTCCACAACACCACACTTCCTCTGCCCTCTCGCTTCTGCCCCTTTTGCTGCATTTGTTCTTCTCTATTTGTGGTGATGACATCACTGTCCTCCCAAGCTTTACCTAGGCCCCAGACCTGTAATTTTTGTTAACTCTTTTTTCTCTTGCTTCTGTTTCCTCTCGTGTCTCATAGCTGCCCTTGTTTTTCATTCCCACGCCATCACCCTCAGCTCCAGCCTTCCTTGCTTTGCCGAGACAGCAGTAGTAGCCTGAGAACTGAATTCCTACTCCTTATCTCTCCTCTCTCAATAATTCGTCCCAACATGTCGAGCTCCATTAAGCTCCAGAAATTACAGTGTCAATATTCTGCTCAGAGTCGGTGCCTCCCCAGTGGCTGCAGGAGGATGTCCTGACACCCCTCCCTTCCCCGCGTGGTCTTTCACACCCTTATCTGGTCTGACTTTCCAACTTCATCCCGTAGCACTTCCCATGTTCAGAACCCTGTGCTTTACCCAAACCAGGTACCGTGCTGGTCCTTGTATTTGTGCCTTTCCTTTGACGATTCTCTTGCTCAGGAATAGCCTTCCCCCATTTCTTTGGATCTAGATCCTGCCTAACACATGGGAACTTGCCCACTCAGAAAGACAGAACTAAACAGACACTGAAGTCTAAGAGCCTGAACCCTAGAACAGGACAGTTCATGCCCTGGCTCTGCCACTTAGCTGTGTCGAGACGCTTCACCTTCCCCTCCGTCAGTTCCTCATCGAGAAAGTGGGCCAACAGGAGGCCCTGACCTATAGTGCGGGGGTGAGGTGAATGAGAGGAGGGTCTCGCGCCTGTGAGATCCCACATGACTGCTGGACGTCAGTCGTGGGTGAGGACCTTTTGTCTTCCTGTCTAGGGCTTTACCCTATTCAGAAAGGGGTCAACAATTTTGATTATGAATCTGTAATAGCATGATATGTAATAGCATATCTCTGTATTTGTGGGCATGAAAAATGCACTTCACGTATCTTTTTGTAAAATAAGGAACCTGTACTTGGACAAATTACAGAAGTTGTTGAGGACAGTTTCAACAAATACAGAAGTATGTAGATGAGGGTAATGAACCCCAGTGTACAGTCTGGTTTCAGCTACACCCATCCTGTATGATTCTGAGGTGATCCCAGACGGTGCCTCCTTCATCTGTCAACAGTTCAGTATCTCTAATGACGAGAACTTTTCTTACCATGGTCACACTTAAAATTTCAACAATAATTTTTTAATGTCATTAAATAGTCATTTGGTGTTCAGATTTCCCATAATATCATAAAACATAAATTTTTTTAACAATTGCCGTATTCAGGATCCCAGTAAGTACCCACATTCCAGTTGGTTGCTGTGCTTTAAGAGTTGATTAATCTGTCATTTCCCCTCAATCTCTCTGTCATTTTGTTATTTCTTTTCACTATATTATTTGTTAAAGAAGGTGGGTTGTTTGTCTTGAAGAATTTTCCAGTCTGGATTTGCTGATTACATTTCCATGGTGTAATTACATGTGGTCCTCTCTCCTCTGGGTTTCCTTTAAACAGATAGTTAGATCAGATTTAGGTATGATGTTTCTGGCGAGACTACTTCTTAAGTGGTGTGGTGCTCTCCTGTCAGAAGTGACATAATGTCTGGAAACCTCTGTTTTTGTGATAATAGCAGCCATTGATCATCAAACCTACACCCATTAATTCATTTAGGGTTGCAAAATGGTGATATTTTAATTTTACCATCCCTTCTACATTTACTAACTGACATATTCCTATAAGGAGGAACTTCCCTCGTGTACTCTCCGATTACCCAGTGGTGTGGTTCACAAAGAAAGGTCCTGCTAAATGCTTGATTCTGTCCATTGATGCATCATTTCTTGAAATAATGAACTGATTCTCTAGTATCTCCTAGTGTCAATGGTTACCCATTATGTCTTATTTCATTTGATTTTAGTGTTGTGAACCTGTTTTGATCCATTGCAGTATCCTTAATAATCCTCAAATTGTCCCATCTTGGTCAGTAGGAACCTCTTCCAGGTAGCCTCTGAATCCCTTTGACATGAATCAGGCACCTTTGGCGGCTTCCTCTCATCTGTTAGGGTAGCACATTCCAGGCTCCTGCATATGATTTAAGTCCTAATCATACTTCAAGGTCCGACTTAGTTCTCACCTCCAACATGAAGGCTTCCTGACCAGGCCTGCTCCCAGTACTCACCTCACCACCGAGCCCCGTGGTTCTGCAAGTCGTGGGCTCCTTTGTCGATTACCAGAGGCTGGTCTTCCACAGTCAGCTCCCCAGCTCTTGGCATAAGGCCTGACATAGATTGTCATGTGATCAGTTTCTTTGATTACTTAATAGTTCAATAGTTAAATAGACTTATAATTACTTAAGTCTCTCAAGAATTTAATGGGAATAATTTTGCTTATCATGGGGTTTGAGATTCTAAGGTAGTTTAAAATATTTTCTGGTCTTGCATGTATAATTGCAAGTTTTTCTCATCAAGGTTCAAGGAGTAAAATTAAGCCACAGACTTTATAATAATAATATCAAGAAATGTTATAAAAATAAAAATAGTACAGAAAACACCTTATCCTTTACCTCATATGATAGATCACTTGTGCTCTCTCTCTCTTTCTCTCTCTCTATATATGTACATATGCATATATATATATATATATATAATTTTTTCCATATGATTTGAAAATAAGTTACTTAAATCATGGCTTTTTAACCCCTAAATACTTGATTGTGTGTTTTCTAGGAATAGGGATATTCTCTTATATAACCACAGTATAATTATCAGTTTCATAAATTTACATTAATTCATTACATATTTTGATTTTAATAAAATAAGTAAGATTTATGGGCAGTTTGTCAACACCTTTCACAGGCAGTGGCTCACAATAATGCCGAGAGAGATGATATTATCGGCCAAGTTTGTGGACAAGGAAACTGGAGCTCAGAGAGGTTGTGATGTTACTGATGTTGCATTCTGTGCTCTTTACATCTTGCTGACTCCAAGTGAGCCCTCATAGAAAAGTTCATAGAAGATTTAGTGCCACAACAAGCGTAGAAGGAAACTCTGTAGTCCCTGCATCCTGGTCAAACGAAGAACAAGTCAGAGACGGCCATGGGTGCGGTGGGGCATTGGACCTCGCTGAGATTTGCGTGTGGTGAGTGTGGAGAGTTTCTTCTAGATCTGTCCTTCTCACTGGATCCCCAGGCAGCAGCTGCGACAGACTGAATTGTCTCTCCCAGATGAGTACGAAGTTTCGTCTCCCTTCCTCATCAGCAAAATGGAATGGAATGGAGAATTTTGTAAAGGGCCTGAAATATTATTGCAGACATTGCTGTAATTTGGAAATGTTTGCACTAGTACACAGATGATTTGGCAGTTTTGAGAATTCACTCTGGATGTGGCACCAGTTCCAAATCAGCCTGAGAGACTCATTTAAAATGCCAATATTTTACTCAAGATTCTTCCTGATGATATTTCATTTGGGAGACATTTGTGGGAGACCTACGGTGTGCTTCTGTCTAAGTGCAGCTGAGAAGAGGCCGACCAGCCTAATGATTTTGAGGAATGGGCCTATGTTAGCACATCTCCCATCCTGCCATGCCTTGCCCATGCTCTATCCACCCACTCAGAGATCACCTAGCATGACTTCCCTAAAGAGGTGCTTCTTGGAATATCATGTTACCAGGATTTATTCCTGCTTTGTTGCCGTTCTCCTTTTTGAAATCAAATTCTCTCTCTCTATCTCTCCCCCACCCTCAGCTAATCTGAAAATAACTCATGTCTTATTATCTGTCATTCCTAATGTAATCACCAAGTGGGAAGTTTTAGGCCAAGTGGGAAGGGTGGGCTGTGGCATGCCATCTTGCCAACATGGTACATTGGGACCATTTCTATGGATACAGTAGTTTACTGCCATATGTTGGTATCTGTAAAAGTCCTGGCAACAGTTCTTTGAATGTCTCCTTTGTCCCTGTACCACAAAATCAGTTTTTAAGGAGCTAGGAAATTCTGAGACTACATTAGCAAACGTGAAAGACCACTGCCTAATAGATTTCCCAAAGGTCTAATTTTCTAGAAGAGAATCTTGAATTCTAGACTCCATCCATGGCAATTAGCCAAGGTAACTGGGTAGCCAAGGCTAGGGAAACTTAATAATGGATGACTTGAGCTTCTGTAAAACCATGTGTTTGTTTAACCAGAATTATGCCATGGGTTAGTTGACAAATCAAAGCAAAGACCACTTTTTGCTATTTTGAACTCCAAGGACCATCCATCTAAATTCTTTGATTATACTAACATTTTAGTGTTTGAAATTATTCAAAGTAATAGACTGTCAAATAGATCTTGGAAATGGTTTGTGATACACTAGTGAAAGTGTTTCTTGAGAAAGGATTTGCTCTTCACTTACAAAATATGAACCAAATTAAATTTACAATCTATAATTATTAATACATCTGCATTTTTAGTTACTAAAATAAATTGATATAAGCTGATTTTATAGAAGTTATTTTGTTAGATTAAGTTCTTTCTCCCCTTTGGAGAGATAACTTAATTAGGTTTATGTCACAAATGCAATTAGGTGAGTAATCTTGGTTCTAATCCATTTAGGTAAAAGAATTTCGAGCAATCTATGACATAGCAAATAAGCTTATCAAGACAAAGTCTCTTTGAGACTTTAAAAATCAGGGGCAATGGTCTCTGAACACAAGGTTATCTCAGCCTTTATCTCAGTCCATCCTTGTGGCCTTATGAAGTCATCATTTAAAAATAATCTGGGTGAATATAATTCATAATATAGCACCTTCCATATAAATTCTCTTATCTCAGCCTTGCAGTGATACTATTTAAGTAGGTATAGAAGTTATTTGCTTTTATCAGTTAAAAATCCAAAAAGTCAATAATGGAAAAGACTCGCAGAATCACTCAGCTGTAGAGACAGATGTGGGATTAGTCTAAGGCCTCCTGTCTCCAAGTGCCAGACTCAGTTCACTAGATGACGATTAGAACCTTTAGCTCTGGCGTGGCAGTTTTTGAAAATCTATCATGTTTCTCAGTATATATTTAGCTGTCAGAGAAACAATCAATTAGTCACTTCTTTATCATCATCTCCATCAATAACAACAACAGCACTAAATTAGTATCTATTCTAAGCTATATTACAATAATGGTAAGTCACAGATATCTTTAAATTAGAAAAGAATTTCTTATTTGGAAAAGAAAAATTCTTTTTTGTAACTTCCTTCAGTTAATTAATCTATATATGTGAGTTAGTAATATACTCTATATGTATTTTTTTTAATTTTCAAATTTGTAACATTTAGGTAAAAGGGCTTTACTTATTGATTCTTAATAGTGAATAAAAAACAGGATATTTTAATGGTTTAAATTACTGAAAAATTAACTATATGATATATTTATATGAAACCTTTAAACTTTAATAATTCACAAAAGAAATGTGTTTTAATTGTTTCTGATCTCCTATATTGACTAGATTTACTTTCATGCTCATAGACCAGAGAATAACACAAATCAGAAAGTTCTCATACTAAATTTATTTTGTTAAAAGTTTGCACTGATTAAATATATAACATAAAATACATACATAGGGTAGAAGGATCATTGGGAAACTATGTGCACATGCTAGGGAAATCTGAATAAGCCCAGCATAAAGGAAAAACCAAAGAAGACTTGAGAAAGAGCTGCAACATTGAATGCATTCTCCAATCCACCCACTGACTGATCAGAAAAGATGGTAGCTTTATGGACTTGAGGTGCTAAAACATAACTTCTGTCCAAACCATTGGATGATGACTAAGCTATTCGGACACAGGAGTGATTCCAAGGAAGCCAGTTTATGTAAGGGGAGTCCCAGGATGTGGGGAGAGGGACAAACAAGACAGAAACAAGAGCCAAAAACTTCCCAAGTTTGATGAAAAGTATTAATCTATATATCTAAGAAGCTCAGTAAATCCCAAGTAGGATAAACACAAAGAAAACCACATCTAGACACGTCATAGTCAAACTGCTAAGAACCAGAAACAAGCAGTAAATCTTGAAAGCACTATGAGAAAACAATTCATTGTGTACAGGGAACCACAAGAATAATGGCTAATGTTGCTTCAGAAACAGTGGAGACCAGGAGGCAATAGAATGAGATATTCAAAAAGAAATGGTTAATTTCTAGAATTAATAATTCTAAGAATTGTTAAGAATTCTATATCCTGTGAAACTATCTTTCAAATATCAAGGCAAAAAGAAAGACATTCCTAAATAACAAAAAATAAAATGAATTCTTTGCTAGCAGTCATGACCTACATGAGTTACTAAAGGAAATCTTTCAGGCTGAAGATAAATGATACCAGACAGTAACTTGAATCCGTAGGAAGAAATGGAAAACATTGGAAGTTGTAAATATATAGGTCAGTGTAAAGAATTCTGTAGATAGACATAGGTATTCATATATATAGGTATCTATGTATATCTATATAGTCACATATATATAGATATATAAATATATAGATTTGTATTCTCTTTTATTAATTTCTTTAAAAGCACATTTTTAAAGCAAAACCATAACTGTACTGTTAAGTTTATAACATATGGATTTAATATATGTGAGAATAATAGTACACAGAAAGCGGGAGGAAATGGAGTTAAATTGGAACAAATTTGCTATAGTTTACTGGAATTGTCAGTATTAATGGAATAGATTGTGGTAAGTTAAAGAAGCATGTTTGTAACTGCTAGAGCAACCACCACTTTTTTAAAATCTCAAAAAAAAGCTAAATACTCATGAAAGAAAACTAAAATAGTATGCTAAAAATATTTTTTGAACAAAATGAAGGCAGTAAAGAAAGAACAAAGAAATGGAAAAGATGTGACATAGAAATCAAATAACAAAGTAGAAACTTGGCCTAACCCAATGTCACAAAGGATTCCTTCTTTGTTTTGCTCTAGAAATTTTGTAGTTTGGGATTTTACATTTGAGTCTAAAACCCATTTGAGTTAATTTTCATGCAGTGTGTGATTTATGGACCAAAGTTCATTTTTTGCACATGGATATACACCATAACAATAATTACATTAAGTGTGACCTAAAAGTCATATGGAAATACAAATAACCTGGTATAGCCAAAACAACTTTCAAAAAAAACTGAAGGACTAATACTACCTGATTTCAACATTTATTATAAGGATAATCAAGAAAGTATAGTATTAAAGTATAGACAAATAGATCAATGGAAAAGAATAGAGTCCAGAAATAACTCCACATATGTGTAGACAACTTATTTTCAACAGAGGTACAGAAACAATTCATCAGATAATGAATTGTTTTTTTCAACAAAACTATTGGAATAATTAGATATTCATGTCAAAGAAAAAAAGAATTTCAAATCTGTATCTCCCACATTATCCATTATGTTTACATTTATCCATTTGTTTATGAATAACTAAATTTATTTATAAATAAATTCTTAGATTTGACACTAAAAGGACAATCCATAAAAGAAAAAGTTGATACATCAGAGTTTATTAAGTCCCTGAGATCAAAGTAATTGAGCAAATAATTTGGGATAATAGTAGTTCCTTGACCATGTGAAAGTTAAATACGTCCTCTGAGCTGTTGATATGTCATCAGTAAATGGAGATGAGAATACCAATCATGTGGGGTTACTGCTAGAATTAAAATGAGTCCTTACTATGTAAAGTGCTTAGCACAGACTCTGACATATAGTAGGGTGTATAGAATAGAAGCTAGTGTATTATTGCTAGTATCTATTGAAATATTAGTAATGTTAATAACTACCTTCATTGTGGATAAAAATGGATTAATTCAAACTCTGTAAAAGGGTTTCATTACTTACCTGAATGTAATCTTTTGAATGCCAAACACTGCAATTTTGTTTGGAAGGACATTAACTTCTAGTATGGCTTTAAAATTAGTTTTATTAGAGAATAGGAATTGGAAAAATTGTAAATGTAATCTAATTCCCATTTATCCGTTTTCCTTTGGTTGGGATTGCTTTTAAGTGTCCATCCGACAGAATGATTTATTGTATTTTCAAAGAAATCTCCAAAGATGTTCTGTTGGTTTTGTTTTTGAATCTTTTATGCTTTTGAACTTATCCAAACACTGAAAAACAATCTAACTGCATTTACTCTCTAACAACCTCAGATGTCAAATAAGTTTTCTTTAATTCTAGCTTAAATTTTTAACACTGTAGTTTTGTTTTTACACATTTTCTTTTCAATAGAGAAAAAAGGAACAGCTGGTTACCACTGTCAGATTTCTTTTGTTTGGGATTGATTAAGGATGCAACCCTTGAATGTCTTTTCTTTCCCCCGTCTGGGTATGGGTCCTCCGCTGCTTTTTTCGAAGGATGATTGAATTTGTAATGGAGAAGCCTTAGAGCTCACCTAGTCCCAGTAGATAACCCAATGAACTGATACCAGTTAAAATATTGTTAATAGTCATCCAGCATTTCTTCTGTGTTCCTTGTGGTGAATTTCCTGATTTGGCCTATGCTCAATTATCAGGTGGGATATTGTTCTTTTTCTTATGAATGATAAAAACTCTTTGCATATTAATTACATTAACTATTAAGCCACCGTATGATATGTTTTCCCATTTTGCTATTTGCCTTTTAGTTTAGTCTATAATATTTTTGTCTTACAAGTTTATAATTAATGTTTTGTCAAATATATTTTTTCTGTTATGAATTTCTTTTTTTAGTTCATACTTAGAGACATCTTACTCACCATGAGCTCTGAGCTATGCTCACTTACGTTTTCTTCTGTTCTTTTAAGATTTTAATTTTTAAGTGGGCTTTCTAAGCCATCCAGAATTAACTTAACTGCAAGATTGCACATTTGTTTCTAGTCAAGCCTATGTTGTTTATTATAGCATATTGTTTCAGTGTGTTGTAATATTTCACATAATAAATCTGTTACATATATATTCATAATATATACTATATCAGTGGTTCTCAACTGGAGGCAATTTTACCCTCTATGGGAAATTTGGCAATATCTGGAGGCATTTTTATTTGTCAGGACTGAGGGTAGAGGGGTGGGGGAAAGGCACGCTACTGGCCTCTAGTAAGTAGAGGCCAAGATGATACTGAATTTCCTACAATGTACAGGGCAGCCCCAAAACAAGAAATTGTCAATAATGTCAAGAGACCTCGATAGGAGAGGGGGAAAGAGAGAGAGAGAGGGAGGGAGGGAAGGAAGGCAGGTGGGCAAGCTCCATTGGGTACCATTCCTCTGCCAGTTACCTACTCATCCACAGTGATATTACCTGCCCTTTATTTCCATTTTCTGCTCTGAGGGGCGTTGTCAGAGACTTGGCCTCCTGCTTTGCAGAAAGCCAGACACATTGTATTTTTGCTTATTCCTGGTCTGTTTCAAAAACAAATGAGCTTAATAGTTTTAGAGCACAGAACCTGCGGTCATACTCCTGGACTGAATCAGAGTTCTGCCCCTTATAAGTTGTGTGACCTTGAGCAAGTTACCTAACCCCTCTGTCTTCAGTTCCCTCATCTGTGCAGTGAGAGTAATACTCATGTCTTTATCCTAGATTGTGGAGAATTGCAAGATGCTGAAAGCAGTGCTGAGCACATAGTGTCCGTTACACAAGGGTTTGCTAACAATGACAATAATACAGTAAATGACTTGTTTTTTATAAACCACATTTGATCACAGTGACCCTTACTTACTTTTTATATTGAAAATTATACTTTCCAAAATCCATTGCAGACTTTGCCAGCAATCAAGTTAAACAGCGTGTTTCTTCTTTAGCCATCTGCCATGCTCTCATGCTCTTGCTGTGTAGCAAAACCCCATCAGAATACCAACTCTGTTCACTACGTTATTACTATTATTAGTTAACTTTTAGTACCATTGTCAAGCTTGCAGATTTCCCTGTAGGCACATATCTGTTTAGTATTTGGGGTTGCTTATTTTTTCTGTCTATGAGAACCATTCGTTTTGAGTAAAGACTGTACTCATTTTTAGTTACATGTTGAAAGTTAATGGTGATATCCATGGAATTATTTTTGTCTTCTTGTGTCAAAAATTTCAATTCATTCTATTAACTTGTGCTGAACACATTTTGTGTCAACATCTAGACACTGTGTTGTTTCTGATCCCCTTACTAGATAGACATTTTCTGTGTATTTCTGAGTCCTTAATTCTCATTTTGCTTTCTTTCATATATGACATCCTCTAGATCCACAAGTCCAGTGGAATTTTCTGTGAGGATGGAAATATTCTAATCTGCACAGTCCAACATAGTAGGCAGTGCTGAGCACTTGAGTTATGGCTAGGGCAACTGAAAAACTGAATTCAGATTTGTTGCAGTAGCCCTGTGGGGCTGGTGGCCACCATATTGGACAGTACAGCTCTGGGGGATTTCCTCTCTCCATTTTCAGTTTGAAATCTTCAGCTGGTTTCTAACTTGAACCTATCTCACCGAATTCGTTCATATACACTTTTGTTTGTCCTATATATATTTCTTATATTCCAGTAATCAAGTTATTTTTACTTCATTTCCTATGTTTTCAATATAGTAATAATACACAGTATTAGATGATTGGGACTACACATGTATATTTCTGTTTATAGAATATTTAATGTATTATCTCTTAAAATCAGGGGCTTGCTTTTTTAAAATTTTTTTGGCAAATGATGTTCATTGCAGAAAAAAAAGAACAACAGAATATATAAAGAAGAGAATAAAAATCATCTGGGTGGCACAAAGCAGAGATAATTACCACTACTGCTACACACACACACACACACACACACACACACACACACACACTGATATGTGATAGACTTGGGACTAGGATGAGTTTTTCTATACATAATATATTCATTTATTTTTAAAGACTTTACTAATTATAGAGATAATATATGTTTATTGTTTTAAAAAATTGAAAAACACTGAGGAGTACAACGAAGGGGGAAAAATCATCCATAATCACAGAGTGCATCGATAAACCACTTTTATTGTTCTGATTTATTTTCTTCCATAGGTATTTTCTTCCATTTATTTTCTTCTAAGACCCATAGGTAGATAAATACACAGGTAGGTAGGAGATGGATAGGTAGACAGGTATTTTTTTTTTAATTTTGAATTATACTACAGAATGTAATCAAACAAATACATATGTCACTATGAGTATGTGTCATCAACAATGGTATTGGTGACCATTTTGAACATTTGTAACTTTGAAGTAATAAAAATAGGTATTGATTAACACTTATCCACTAAATTTGTTAATCCATTACTTGTGTCTTACTTTTTACATCATGAGAGCTTTCCTATAGTATCAAATCAAATTCATAACATGATTTTTAGTGGCTACGTCATATTCCGTTGTATCTATATACCATATTTTATTTAACCAGTTTCCTGTTATTGACATTTAGGATGTTTCTCTCTTTCTTACTACTATAAATAGCATTCCACTCTACATGTTAGTGCCTTAAAACTTTTCATCTCTAATTATTTCCTTAGGATACATTCTCAGAAGCAAAATCACTGGGCCAAATGAAACAACCAGATTTAAGACCCTTGACATATATTGCCAAATTGCCCTCAAGAAAGTTCTTTGTTGCTTATAGAAGAAAATAAATAATCCTGTTCTATTTCTATCCTTTTAATAATTTTTATGCAGCTTTTCTTTGAACCTTTAAACTTCTCTTTGGTTTTAGGCCTCAGAATTGTTTTTTTAGTAAATGTTTCTTTCAGGGGATTAGCAAAGTAATCATGTTGTTATAAATACCGAAACAATGTAACTCTCTTGTTTTTTCTTAGGAAAGGTTTTCAGATATAACATTTTTCATTATATAAATTGTTTCTTTCTAGGGTGAACAAGGAGAAAAAGGAGATCCAGGGCTGGCAGGCATTAAGGGACAAGATGTAAGCCTAACTCTCTTTTTTCTAATATTCTGTTTATATTTTGCCACTGAAATATGCTGACTGTCTAAAGCTACTAAGATTTGACTATCCTTGGAAGAACTAGTCACAATCAGGGCATCAAGAATCAAGGACGTGGCTCAGTAGAGGCCCGGGATTTTTAGTTTTGTTACAGGTAGTTCCTTGGTTTTGTATGTTTTGTGTGTTTCATACTTACGCTCATCCTTAACAGCCCCTTCTTCCTGGCTGTTTCTGACTTGTATTTTTCCTCTCTTCCTTTCTCTGTCTTTTTTCTTCTTATGTACATTCTGCTGCAGCCTGTGTTCTTGCCCAGGGTTCACTTTTCATCTTACCCCAAATCTCTGTCCACTGAGGGGTCTGTTTAGATAGGATGGCAGTGATGAAAGGAAAGGGGGGAGAAAAGGGGGTGCTGCTCCCCCTCCACTCTACAGTTCTCCAACCTGCCATCCCCAGTGACAGCCTCAAGTCCTAGCATCTCCTCCCCTTCTCCCTAGGACATACCCCTCTGGAGCTCCACTCTGGTTCTTATGATGGAATGTGAAGGATAGCCCAAATCTGGTTTTCCTCTGAAATGCAGATTACTCTTACTTCAGGTCAAACTCACCATTGACTATAGATACACTAACTTTACTGGGGGAAGTGTCTACAAGGAGAATTATTTTTTTCCAGTTTCATTTTTTCACTTGCATAAAAATGTTTTAGAAACATTCTGAAGGGCCACACTACTTGCTTTGTGGATAAAGGAATGAGGAGGCCAGATCTGGTTCCCTAACGTGCTGGAGGTGTTATGAGGCCCATCTGGTATGCAGTCGACCATTACGGTGGGAAGGGAGGCTGATCACACAGTCTCTGGGGCCTATGGACAAAGTAAAACGGATACCTGAGGTGTGTGTGGCGGGGGGTGCTCCCAAAGAGAAATATCGCAGGAGTTAAGCCTCCTAGGTAACACCGGCCTGGCACTCTGACCCCACGGCTTTGCTCTCTTACTTCCAAAGACGCCCCATTTGTGTCTTGAGTATGACCCTCACTCTTGTTCTTCTCACCTGTGAAGTGGTTTTCTACACCAAAAAATGGAGCCACCGTTCGGGGCTTGTAGCTGGAGGAGTCTGCATCTTCTCTACCTCCTCCTGTACATCAGGACGCTGCGTGTCACAGCTCTTGGCCCTACACTTAAATAGAGCATCTGATTCACCTCCCTACCCTGGTCCCAAGGGGCCTGCTATAGTGGTAAGGGTTCTGGAGGGGAAAGCCCGAGCCCAGTTGTGTCCCACATCTGTCACTAGTGAGAAAATCACTTCTCAGAGTCTGTAAAGTGATAGACTTAGAATAGATTCTAAAGTCCCCATCACTATAACATCCTTTCATTTCATACAAAGAGATTATTAAGATTATGAACTTGAAAATCGCGATGCAATTTGAAGCCTTCATTCAGGCTTTTGGGATTCCTGCTACACGGAAGGCAGTGTAGGGAAACAAGAGAGGAGCCCAGCCGGAGCCAGAGTGCGGGGCGCTGGGTGTGAGGTGCTTGCCCTCTGCCTCTGCACACGGGGCAGGAGGGGCCCAGCTGTATTTAAAGGAAGATCCATTTCCCAGTGTGTTCTGTGAAAGGGGTAGAATTTGGGCCTCTGTCTGTGTTTTTGTTCTTTCTATCATACTCTTCATGAGGGCAAAGACCATTTCTTGGAATCTCTAGTTCTTAGAGAATGTTTGGAGTAAGTTCTCAGTAATCATTTGCTAAATGTTTGTTTTAAAAACTGAGAGATTAGTATAATAGTCTAAAATATAAGTAATCAGAGCCTAAACTACAATAACAGAGATAGAAGGGAGTGCGTGCACAGATAGTGATATTGCAAAGGTGAAACATACGTAATTGGCACTCAATTGCAGTGAAAACTCAAAATAGCCCAAGATTTTGACCATGCATTATGGGAAGGATGTGATCTTGTGATAAATGCAGGAGGCCTGAGAGAGATTCTCTAAATGTTGCCAAGGATAACCGAGCTGCGTGTCTGTGGGCTCTCTGAGATGGAGGAGCAAAACGAAGAGTTTTAGAAGTTCATTAAGATAATGTTACAGTTGAAATAGAGGAAGGATTTATCCAAACACTTGACTAAAACTGGAAGGAAATTTGAGGGGTTGGAACCCAAAGTATGTTCACAGTAACTTAGAAATTTGGAATTTTTCTTATGTTGTCTGAAAGTAAGGTGACACATCACCTTTTAGAATTTTTAGAATTAATCAATTGATGCACACCCGTGTCGAGCGTCTGCTACATGCACCGGCGCTCTGGCAGCCGCTGGGTGAGCTCCGAATCTGAACAGGACCAACTCGCTGAGAGAGCCCACAGCCTGGAGGGCAGTGTGACCTCTCCTCTCGGAGGAGGACTTGGAGGAGCCCTTCACATGCCCTCCCCCCCCACCCCGCAGGGTGTAATTTCTCTACCACCATCACTGTTTAAACTAGCTCATTAAGTACATGATAAAGCATGACAAAGCACATTAACTTTTCTCACTTGGTTACCTAATTTATGTGTAGATGATAGGATTTTCCCTCCTTAATTTTACTAAAGATATTTAGGAGTCATGACTAAGTAGAAATAAGAAAAAGTAATGAAAGTTCTCCCTTTTCCCCCTCTCGTATCACTAGAATGACTTTAAGTCCAAGGAAAGTGGACAGATGCCCTGTGATTACGTCATTGGTGGTGGGGTGTTAATATTGTGCTATAGTTCATAAACTTTTCACAAGGAATTTGAAATTCGATGCTTACCCCAGCTTTCTGGGCTAGCGGGCATGGGGGGTGATAGCATCCATATTTTCAGAGGCAAGAAATGAAGGCTTGGGAAATTAAGCAACTTTCTTTCAGAAAATGGTAAGATCAGCCTTTAATCCTACATGTTTGACTGAAAAGTCTCTATTTTCCCAGTAAATCATGCCACACTTGTCACTGCCTGTTTTTCAATGCTAAAATAAAACTGAGTCTGCAAACTAAAATCGTTCAGCAATTATGACAGTTCACTCTGACTTCCAATAAGCGCAGGTACACGTTCTTAGGGCATGACGGGTTTTATAATAGCTATTTCAATCTGAATTAAAGTCAAGCCGTGATGTGGATTATAACTTCAGAAACATCCTGTTAGAATGCATAGTGAATAAACCCAAGGCCAGCTCACTCTAGCTACTTTCCAAGTCAGAGAAAATTGGAAGAATTTAATATTCCTACTAAATGAATTCAAAAGCCTCTTTTATAGTCTTTATTCTTGCATATTACATATATCTTGACGTAAATGTATCCTTTAATAATTTCTTCTGTTTCAGCTTTCCTGCAAAATAGGCAAGCTCACTTTGGAAAATGTAAACCTTATTTAAAGGGCAGTATGCAGCAGTTCAGTCTTCCTCAGTGGGACACTGTTGACATTTGGGGCAAGACAATTCTTTGTCACATGGGACTATCTTGCAAGAACAGAGCGTTTAGCATCTTTGAGCCTCAACAACTAAATACCAGTAGCAGCTCTTAATCATTAAGACAAAAAAAAATGGCTCTGATATCTTTCTAAATGCATCCTTGACAGTCTGTGTGTGTGCGTGTGTGTGTGTGTGTGTGTGTGTGTGTGTAAACTTTGGATTGATCTTCAAGGTATTGGAGTATTGGATTAAAAATGTATACTCCTATTTCCCTTATCATTTAAATAATGCATGCCAAGCAGATTGAAATTGTCAAAAATTTGACTTGCTAGAATTTAGCCTTCAAAATGCAAGACCTCAGCTTTACACACATTCTAGTTTATAATTAAATGATTTTAATTGTGACCTAATATGAGATACATTCAACAATGACATCTTAGAATGGACTTGAAAGGGAGTCTTGTAAAGTTGTAATGTGGCCTCTGAAGTCAGACTGCCTGGACTCAGATCCCAGCTCTGCCCCTGCCCAGCTGGCGTCCTACTTGGTACGTTACTTATTCTCTCTGCCTCAGTTTCCTTATCTGCACAATGGGATGATAATATTAATAGCATTTACCTCAAAGCTTCTGGTTTTTTTGAGGATGAAAGGGGTTATCCTACATAAAGCATTTAGAACAGTGTCTCATAAACAGTAAGAGCTATGTAAGCATTCACTATTATTAGAAACTGGGTTGAATAAAACACGTTTATCTCGAATAGAAATATCTTTTCATTTATTTGTTTTTGTGGGGTTATATAATCTTAGAAAAGTAGATTTCAATCATTCAGTTTAGTCTCTTCCTCTGCATCTTTATTATTGTCTTTCAAACATCCCTTATCAGAATTACAGCATCTGATGTTCCTAAAATAATCATGTTAATCTCCTTATACTAATGCAATCTGCAACAGTGAATACAAAAATATTGAAATCACGAAGCTGAGATAGCTGGGGACAGCTGGTGCCACTGCTAGGGAGTTGGATGTAGTCAGTGGAAGATGGGACAAAGAATTGATTGATGAGTTAAAAATTTTAACAAATAACATTATTTGTATCATTTTCTGATTTTTAAAGATGCTACATACCATGAGTAGTAGGTCTTCCAATAAAAATTAATTTAATAACCTAGCTGCTTTTATAATTCTAGTTGTAATACTGTCCTTCAGCTTTCCTCTTGCCTTACATAAGAGTTCCTGTCTCAGAGTCAACTACTGTGCTTTTGAGAATTTTTGTATGAGTGAATTTTATTGAGAACCTTGATAATAGATGCCTATCTTATTCAATATGAAATTCAGAGTCTGTTCCATTTAATTCTTTATGCTTTATGGTGAATGCTGTGTCTTTTCCCCCATACGCAGTAACCATGATAGCAGCACCAGTGTGACACGAGGAGAAAAATTACACTTGAGAAAAGCGTTACTGATCTGTTTCTCAGAGCCCATTATGGTGCCCTGGCCTGAACAACGTTGTACTTTGTCACAGGAGGACATGAGTTACATGGGCTACTTCAGTGGCCGTAAAAGTAGAAGCTTGCCAAATGCAATACTTCTCAGTTGCATTTTATCCTATGTGAGTTAAAGCACAGTTGTTACATATCCATCAAACTGGGTGCAGCACTGAACAGAACGAACCGTTAATTATCCCTTAGACTTGCACTTGAAAAGTAGAAGCAGCATTAATTAAGTTCTTACCATGTGTTAAATGTATTTATGACATATGATTCTCAGAACAACCCTTCAAGATAACTATTATTCATACCTATTTTACAGAGAAGCTTAAATAACTTACTCAAGATTATGTGTAGAATGCCATTCCTTTCCTGACTCTCCTGAACTCCACATCTCAGAAGTCTTGAGCACTTCCAGTAGAATTAGGCATCTCTGAAACTGATACGTCCATCTAGAATAGTACTCAATATTTGCATTGACTTGTAATTGGTTGCATTATTCCCCCACCCCCTTCCTGACCATGGTTGATTGAACCAGTGATATTTAGCTGATTCAACTGCCAATAAGTTTCTTCCCCAGAAGTTGTAGTTTGGGTTAGTTTGTCAGGCAGGAATGTTGAAAACTTCTTAATATGTTATTTTATGCCTAAAATAATACATTTGTGAGGTGTAACATATGTGATGATTATGAGTCATAGTAATAACTGGAACTAAATGTAATCCCATGCCCACCTCAGACTTAACCATTTTCCCAAATGTAGTGTTTAATGTTCCCTTCCGTTTTTAAAAATAATGTTTTCGTGTTTATATGTTCATAGAAATACAGGGCTTAGTCTTGCATGGTTGTAGATGTTCAGTAATGCTTGTGGAATAAATGGGTACTTGATGCCTTTCTCAGCCGTTTCTTTCTTCATGTTTGTCTTTTCTCTGCATAGTATTACACCAGCTAGAAGAGAGAAAATCTCTTTTTAATAAATTTTCAGCTCAGTAAACAGCCCAGCCCCCTAGCCAGTACTTAAGCCAAGTACGAATCAGCCTTGATGCCTCCCTGCCCCGTCCCCATTTCCAGCACGTCTGAGGTCCTGCCTTCCTAGGTGCCAGTTCTAACCAGTTCTCTCCACTGTCACCCCCTTGTCCCACCATCTTGCCTTCTGGCCTGGAAGCTGTGATAGCCCCGGTTCTGCTTCCACTCTTGCCGAGTACAATCTATTTTCACATTGTAGCCAAAGTGATTTTTCTTTCTTCTTTTTTTTTTTTTTTTTGAAACACAGTCATGTCCTGTCATTTCCCTGCTAAAACACTAAGTGGCTTCTCAACTGTGTTTAGAACAAAACCCATCCTTCTCACCATGGCCTGCAATTCTTTCTGTGCTGTGACCCCTGGCTCACCTTGACTTAATCCCTTGCTCCTTACCTGCAGCTCAGGACTCTCCTTTCACTCTGCAGGCTTTTGAGCTTGCTGTTTCCTCTACCCCCAACACTTCTCCCCAGGATTATCGCACGGCTGGGTCCTCTGAAACAACAAATGTCACCTCCAGAGGTGACATTCCAACCACCCCAACTGGAGTAGCAGCTCTTCCCTTCACTCTTCTCACATTCAGCCTGTTGACTTATTTATCATCAGTCACCCTGCTCCTATAACACGAGTTCCATAAGGGCAGGAATCTTGACTTTGTTAAGGAAAAAATTGTTCTGACACTTGTTAAAATGGTAAGGAAGCCTTTTCATTCAAGACTATTGCAACAGGGCTATTGCAGTAGGGAAGAGAGATTGGGTTCAACTCTAAAGGCAACGAGGACAAGTGGGGATTTATAGCCAATGAACAGAGTGATGGGATCAGTGGGTGGAAAATTACTAAGAGCAGACATCAGGGACACAGGAATTCTTGCTATAAATGACTTAGAATTCTTGCTGAAGACAGGCCAAAGATGTACACATCAAGGGTGGGAGATGAGGGACTTGATCCAATATCAAGGGTGGGGGATTCTCTCCAAACTGATTTAGCAAGATTCTTGCTAAAACTGGGCTAGGCAGGCCAAAGACAGGACAGGATGGAGGCCAAGATTGAGGCCTAGTAAAGAAGATGGCTCAGAGGAGCCCAACTAAAGTTTGGTCAAGGGAGAGTCTTTGTCAACTTCTTGTTCTTTTTTGTATCTCTAAATAACACTATCTAATAGAAATATTATATATTATACATATTATATATTATGTAACATTATATGTATATAATATTATATTTTTAAATATGGTATTACAAATTCAAGACCAATGTAAATATATTACATTTTCTAGTACACACAGTAAGAAAAATAAAAAGAAATAGATGAAACTAATTTTAATATTTTATTTAATCTCATATCCCAAATGTAATCATTTCAATACATAATCAATAAAAATTATTAATGAGCTATTTTACATTCTTTTTTGTACTAAATATCGAAAACCCAGTGGTATTTTACACTCACAGCACACCTCAACTCAGACTAGGGACATTTCAAGAACTTGAGAGCTACATGTGGCTCATGGCTACTGTAGTGGATGGAGCAAGTCTGCAGGTTGGAAATGTGAGTGCACACAGGTGTGTGATAAATGTTTACTGAGTAAATGGATGAATGGGCGAGTGAATTAAGGATAAAGCCTATTCACAGAAATGGCAGTTTTCTTCCCCCAAATGTTCAGAATATGATGGTGTCAAGATTTACTCCAGAGGCATGTATAAATAGAGTATGTGTTGCTTGATTTGGGAAGGAATGGATATTTCAAATAATAAGAGAATGTCACATCTCAAATATGATTTAATTTTCACTCATCCTAGTTCTATAAATACTCCGAGGTAATGATGAAAGAAATAAAGCTATGAATTTTATCCATGAAGGTATTTTGCAACTACAAAGGATTTTTGCCAATTAGATGCTGTTTTCATCCATTAAATTTTTTTTTCTTAAAGTGTAAGACTACAGTTTTCACATACTCTCTGCAACAAGATTATTTTAAATATCCAGTTTTCTTTTGTTCCTTTAAATTTATCGTCAGCTTCTATATTGAGTAGCTACAGGTGATGGCATTTGGCACTTTTATTCACTGCCAAATGTCCGAGCAGGAATAGCTGGATCCCTCAGCTAGGAAGAGAGCAGCTCTGAGATCTACTGTGCATCGTGTGGCTTCAGAATATTTCTTTTTCCCATTACTGTTCTTCCTCCATTCAATGCATTAAATTAAGGATGAGGAAAGATCTTTTTTCCTATTTACCACACAGCCAGGATGTGCCTAGCTAACTTTCTTTTTCTTGATGCTGTGAACACATTTAGCTGAGAACTGACCTCCTCCAGTGAAATCTACCGGGGTGTCCTGAAAGCTGTCACGTCTGAGTCGGATCACCTAAATGCCCACCAAAACACTCAAGAGTCCAGAAGATTCATGAATATAGTTATCTGACATGCTGTCTTTGTCTTACATAGTTTCATTTGATATTTTTATAAATCCAGATTTTAAAAGACAGGAATTAGAGAACTAAAACATACTTTAAAACAGGACAGAGATTACGTTTTAGCTCCAGATTTGTGAGCCATAGGAAAAGAATAATCTTTCACTCCTTTTTCCCCCACAATTAGATTTCTTGATGGAGACATAAAAATGTTTTTGATTTAAATCTTGAATTTTTTTGGCAAGCTTTATAAAGACCAAATCAATGCAAAATCAGAGGTATTTACAACATCCACACATTTAATCCAAAGTGGATACTTAAAAGCCCATATAGATCTAAATGATGTTCTCCCAGATGGTGAATTAATGTAATCCGAGCAGGAAGCAAAGCTGCACAAATATGCAGTATCGAGGCCTCGTGCTGACTGAGGGTATCTGTACCACCACAGCACAGATGTCACTTATCGCTTTAGTGCCAGTTGTCTCTGGTTCTCTACCACACACTGAAGAATGGGATTTGGGAGTTCAGTAAATTATGATTTATTTTGTGACAAATAACTTGTTAGAAATTGAAGCATTCTTTGAACTGCATGTAGAAATCACGTTGGTTATATTCTTTGTACAGGGTTTGAAAGGTGACTCGGGTCCTCGTGGTCCACCCGGACCGAAAGGAGAAAAGGTATTGTATTCACCCAGCAAAGTGCCAATCTCTTCTGAAGAAAACCCTGAGAACCTATGCAGTGACTTTTCATTAATACTGCTTAACTGCCCAACGTTAGTTGTGTTAAAATTAACCATAGGCTGTTAGGTTAAAAGCATTTGAACAAGAAGAGCTTTTTCATTCATTTAATAAGCTTCAAGAGACTAAATCCACAACTGCTAGTTGACATTAAATTGTGTTTATAACATTTTCCTTTTCTGTCCTTGCTTGACAGCATGAGGTATTCCATCACTAAATTAGCAGCCTTTATTGGGGACTCTGCCAGTAGCACTGAGCTGCTACTGTAGTGGTGAAGCAGGTGGCCTTTGGGGCGAAGGAGGCTAACTTTGTACCTCAGTCTTAGTCTAAATGTTCCATTTCCTGCCACCTTTTCTCATATACCATTTTATAATTGGCAGCGACCTTGAAAAGAGAATTAAGAAATAGTGAAAGCAGGAGTCGTTTTGAGTAAGGTCTTTGGATGATCCCAATCTGATAAAACTTGAATGTTTGGGTGTTCTGCACTATATTTTGTTTCTGTTCTCAGTGCATTTAGAAATCCTTGTCTATCTTCAATATCTACTTCTATGTTAAAGCTGATCTTGCAAATTGGTCCTCAGGGCTGATTTAAGCTACATCAATGTTCCTTAACAACTATCAGTTACTTTTATTCAAATGTTCCCCGAAAATAATGATTACACAATGCTAAGTCTTAACTTTTGAGTGACTATAAGAGATAGGAAAAGAGAAAGTCGCAGAGAAAATCTCGGCATCTGTCTCCCCGTGACCCATGTCACACAGCGTGTGGTCTCCAAAATGTCCCCTTAAACAAGGATCGTAGCAGGGATGCCTGGTCTTTATAACTAAGAGTTCTTATGAAATAAATAGAGGTGCTGATGCAATAAAGCATATAGATGACATATTTATAAATGGGAAAATAGTGAACATTTAGACGAATCATTTTTTAAAGATTTTGAATAGTTTGTCAATATATCCACCTGGTAATTTGTATTCACATAGGTCAGCAAAGTGATTTTAATATTTAAAAATGCATAAATATAGGCAAAGCCTCTTACAATTGATGGCAAGTGCAATGCCAATTCAGCAGAGCTTTAGAAGGGGCAGTGGGACCGCTTCTTGCAGCTGGAAGCCATGAAATGGGGGGACTCACTTGTTATTTCTGCTGATCCTCATTCTAACTTTGTCAGAAAAATTATCTGCCGCTGTGACACTCCCCAGCTGCTCCACTGGCAAGTAACCATATTGGAAGACATATTCTTTCTAATTTTGGATTAGTAGACAAAAGAATAGAAATTAGATTATTTTAGCTCTTTGCAACAAGTTCTGCTGCTGCAAAAAGCATGGGGGTGCACAAGTTGATATTTATATCAGGAGACCTAAAAGCACAAGATACATTTTTCATTGTGCAGAGGCTTTTATCAAGATAAAATTCTATTTTTCTTTCCTTCAAGATTTATCTGGATATTGCTTCTATCCATTGAGAATGTTTATAAATAATATGTGCAAAAAGGGACTATTGGTAATTACAGCTTTTTCAAATCTATTTTAGGGAGATACAGGACCTCCAGGACCACCAGCCTTAACTGTAAGTATTCTTGAAATCAAAATTCAAAATTGAAATATGTTATCCTGTTTATGCTTCACACTACATCATGACTAAACCAGAATTGAAGCCAGAGGGTATTTTGAGAATCGAAAGTGACCTTAGAGTAGATCTGGCCACACCTCCAGATTTTAAAGATCGGGTGTCTGCCCACAACAGAGAAGTGTTTGGCTTGGGGTCGTACAAGTAGTTACTAGCAAAGTCTGGAAGCAGGACCTACCCTGAGCAATTTCCTCCACCTTCCATATGGTTCACAGTTTTGCCCCTTAAATGTTGGATTATACATTCTTAACATGACATTTAAAGTTAATGGAAGCAGAGACAGTTCTGCTTACCCTGAAAATTGTAAAAGAACAAAATAAACTATAATCACCCAATGGGTAAAAACAGTTCCCTATTTCAGCTGATCGTTGCATTCCCCCCAAAGCTGCCCAAGACCATTGTTTATCCTTCGTGATTTGCTTCTATGATCTGCAAATGATAAAATGGCAAAATTTCAGTAACAGATTTATGAGAAAAGTTTATAATGTGCACATAATGGGATTGTTCTCAATTAAATGGCTCATCATTTATTAAGCACTTAATCATAAATATATAATGCTTTTATATTTAGATACAATTTACTGTTATAGATTTTCTTCATAGGCCATTAAGGATTCTCATTTACCTTAAAGATTTAGTCTAAGACTGACTCTAAGCCTAATGAAAAAAGGAAAGTTTTTAAAATAGGATCATTTGTAGCCTAAGGTCTCTCGAATTTTCTGTTGATATTACCTAATAACATAAATTGAGAATTTAAATCGTCAGTTTTAAAAGACCTGTCCTGACCACAGAAGGTCAGGTTTAAGGAAGTCTTCTGGCTTCTGGATGGAGCTTTTCCCAACAGGCAGGACGGGGCTGTCAGAGGCTGTGCGGCTTTGATAATGTTTATGTTTATCTTTGCATTTGAAAACGTCCTTCTGAACAAGACTTTAATAATGCCTTCCACAAATGATCTTTGCAATGCTTACTTCAAGGACAAATATCTCTTCATAAATGGAAAATCTAAGGAACCAAACAGATGACTGACTTAGGAATAAGCAAATTCAGTTTGCAGTGGAATTCTGTGCTTGAAGCTTTTACTTTCAAGATGGAAATAAAAACTATTTATTTGAGAGGCGGTTTTAACTGCACACTATTCCATTTTTATACTTTGTGGAGTTTATTTTAAAAATTATTTGGCAGTGATTTAGAGGTAGGCTTGCTTATTTTAGTTAAGTTGCATATTCCTCGTTCTCCAAGTCGTATGCCCCACCAATCCATTGAGTTGTCTGGTTTCCTCGTCGTTTTCAGTTTGTGTTTGAAGACAAAATGCGATCTACGTGTATCATTTCACCTGATATTCAGTTTTGGCCCCTCAGCCAGAAGATTGTATTGGACTATATCTATTTTGTGGATTTTTAGTGACAGTTGATGTTTTCCTGCCAAGCCGCACCCTAGTGATGCCCCTGTGCTATGCAGCTGGTGGATACTGGGGGAGTACAAGCTAATTTTTATGCTTGTCTAAAGATATGACAGGGCAAAGAGACTGTGAAATGAAAAATTTTATTTCATAAAGTAAAATATTAATAGTATTTAGGTATTACTATTTATATGCTTGTCATTACTTTGTTAATGTAGATAATCACTGTTAACTATGAAATAGAGGTGAACTGAAATGAATACTAACTTACCATGCACTAAATATTTCATTGATCTTACAGTGCAGGTGGATACATTTTGATGAAGTGATAGATAACAATCTTCAAGGAAGCCAAAATGACTGATGCCACTATATTTGGATTAATGAGGCACCAATATATAGGAATCAGTGAACTTAGAGTTCATCCATAGTGGTTCTTCAAGTCAGCTGCACACTAACTCCATGGAGAGCTTTAAAACATGCCAGTGTGGGCCTCCACCACCAGAAATTACAACTCAATATATCTGATGTGGAACCAGCGTATTTAAAAAGCTCTCCAGGTAGTTCTAAATATGCAACTGGAGTTGAAAGCCACTGTTTATGGGCACTAGAATGGAACAAGCATTTTTCCTACTTGGAAAATTCTTTTAGACTTTTGAAGAAGTTTGGCTTTCATCTGAAATTCAACTTAATGCATAGTAATAAAGAAATATCTCTTTCCATTAGGGAGGCATACAAGTAAAACTGAATTAAGGTTGAAGCCTGCTTGGTTAAGTGGAGGAGATTAGGGCTAGGACTCTTGGACTCAAGGACGCTAGGACTCCAGGACTCTTGTGGGCTTGCGTGCTTTAATGCTTCTCAAAATTTAATATGCGTAGGAACATTCAGGGGTCTGGTTCAAATGCATATTTTCTTCCATAAGTCTGAGGGGAGGGCCTGAGAGTCTACACTTGTAACTAGAGGATGCAGAGTCTACTGCTCTTTAGACCACACTTTGAGTCCCAGGGCTTAGTACCCAATATTCCCCAGCTGCACTGCAGACTCACTGCCTCGTTCCATAGGTCGGTGGTTCTCCACCTGTACTGCACATTAGAATCACCCGAGGTGCTTTAAAAGCTCCAATTCCCAGGCTGCACCATATACCAATAAAGTCAGAATCTCTGGGGTAGGACCCAGGCAATTCCAATGTGCAGCCAAGTCTGAGAACTAGTGCTCTGAGAGCGTGTCGAATACTTTTTTCCACAGCTTCCTCTTTCACAGCTTGAGCAAATGTTTTAAAATTACTCATTGCATCAGTATTTGTATCAAAAACACCCAACCTGATTACTTTCTGAAGCTTCCAGGAAATACTAGACTCTCTATTAATACCTGTGATTTGGTTTCTAATTACGTGGTCATAGAGGGTGAACATCTATCTCCACGTTTACAACCCACTAGCAAGTCTGATGGACAGTCTGTTCTTCGGCAGGACCACAAGCATTAGCAGCTCCAGTGCCTAGAATTCTAGAGACCATCTAAGCCTACAGAGCAGAACTGCCCTCAATAAATAAGGAAAAAAAGCTGAACACTTCTTCTCTCTAAAACATACACACTATATTTATTTTACTTGTATTTGTATTTTGCTTAATAAGAAATTGACAGAAATAGTAATTGAGCACGGTGAAACATTGCGTGTACTCATGCAGGGCAATCCTTTTTGATGCAGAACACTTTTGTAGAAGATTGTGTTTATTGCTGTTATTTTTGTGTCCCTGTGGATGATGATGCTTTGGCTATTATTTTAAATTTTAAAAATCACATAGAACCATTTCATTAAAAAATCCAATACATAAAGCTGTCCATCTGTTTTTATTAAATGTTTCTTTGTTTTTCACCTATAATTTTTCTTACAACTAGTTGTATATAATTGAATCTCAGTGGAGGAGAAGGGTAGGGAGAAAGAGGGGCCAAGAGTAGAAGGAGTAAGGAAAGGTAAGGTTGAGGAAATGGTATGAAGCACAGACCAGGGTCCTAGACACAGCTTCATTGATTAAATTCAACACCACAGCTCTTACTCCTTCTTCTGCCTTTCCCTGTCCCACCACCTTGAAGTGTTCTTACTGCCAGTGACCAGTACCTCCTCACTCCAACGTACAGGAATCATCTCCCTGAGAAAACCAACCAAAATGGTGCTGCAGTTTGCAAATGCAGTGTGTACAAACTCCTGTGTTATTTGCAGAAATAAGATCCCATTTAAAATTCCACAACTGAGCCCCTCTGGTAGCATTTGAATCCTTCTGTAGATTCATATTCACAGATCATGTGGACAGAACTGCCTCAGACAGAAAAAAAAAATGAAAAGAAGTAGGAGGAAGAGGAGAAAGAGAAGGAGGAGGAGGAGGATAGGGAGAAATATAGAAGGAAAGGAGGAAGGAAGGAAAGAAGGGAGGAAGAGAAATCTGGAGCCTGTAAAAACTTCATAGAGATTAGAGTAATCATTGTGGCATTAACTGTCACATCCTTTAACCTTTAAATATCTTGTTAGTTTACTTGACTTGTAAAAAAATTGAATATACTTTTTTTTTTTCTTTTTTGTGAGGAAGACCAGCCCTGAGCTAACATCCGTTGCTAATCCTCCTCTTTTTGCTGAGGAAGACTGGCCCTGGGCTAACATCCGTGCCCATTTTCCTCCACTTTATATGGGACGCCGCCACGGCATGGCTGACAGGCAGTGCGTCGGCGGGCACCCGGGATCCGAACCCGCGAACCCCGGGCTGCCAAGCGCGGACTAAACCGCTGCGCCACCGGGCCAGCCCTTGAATGATACTTTTTGATACAACATTAGTAAATGTGTGAATCTTCCCAGTTACTTGCTTTAATTTATAGCCTTTCCAGATTATTCCAACAACAAAAGATTAAGGAATAAATTCAAGAACAAGTTTGTGAATCTGTAAGTGGGACATCTGGAAGTAGTTTATAAAACAGTGTCCAAGAATCTTCCTTAAATGCTTTCTTTTTTTTTTTTACAAAATGTTCTCTGGAGTTATGGTAAGAAGAATGAAACTCCTTTCATCTCAAAAGGTGAGAATGTGGTTGAATCACAAAAAAGAAAGAAAGAAAGGAAATCTATGCTTGCCACCATAAACCCACTTCCATGTGTCTCTTCCTAGGCATATTTTCAGCAAACACAGCTGGTTGAAAATAAAAAAATTAATCACATCACTTTGATTTCTTTTCAGCTTCTTTTTGGATGATACCAAATTCACTAAGTAGTTTAGTATAAATTAACTATTGTGTAAACATAGTAAGCTATTATACTAGCTTACAATAAGTGCAATTTTAATGTTCTAAAGAAATAAATGTGAGATTCTTTTACCTGATTTAAACTAATTAGTTGATCATTCTTTCCTTAACCTTTTTTATATATCAAACTGATAGCCATTTTTTAAAAATGACACAACACCTTGTTATAGTCTAAGTAATGATAATAATAAGAATAATAAATGGCAAACATTTATTGAGTGCTCACTATGTGTTATCTAAACCATTTTCTAAACAACCCTGTGAGACGGAAAATGATTGTGACCACAAAGCAGGAGAGGGAACTGTGAACTGGAAAGTATAATTTGCCCAAGGTTGCAGAGGTGATAAGTGACAGAGCTCATATTCAAATACCTGTTTGACTCTAAAACCTAGTTTCTTTTTTGACATAGGCATATAATTTTATTTAAAGATGTATCATTCTCTTTTTATTTTATTTTATTTTTTCCAGCTTTATTGAGATATAATTGACATAAAACGTTGTATAAGTTTAAGGTATACAATGTAGTGAATTTATTATATATGTATATACTGCAAAATGATTACCACAATAAGATTAATTAACACATCTATCACTTCACATAGTGACAAATTTTTGCATATGTGATGAGAATTTTTAAAATATATTCTCTTAGCAACTTTCAAATATAGGGTACAGTGTCATTAACTATCGTTACCATGCTGTACATTACATCCCCAGAATTTATTCATCTTATAACTAGAAGTTTTTATCTTTGATCACCTTCACCCATTTCCCCCATCTCCTACCCCTGGCAATCTGTTCTCTGTTTTTATGAGTTTAGTTTTTTTTAGATTCCACATATAAGTGAGATCATATAGTCTTTGCCCTTTAGTCTGACTTATTTCACTTAGCCTAAGGCCCTCTAGTTTTATCCAAGTTGTTGCAAATGGCAGAATTTCCTTCTTTTTATGGCTGAAAAAATAAATGAATGAATGAATAAATATATAATAAATAAATATATCAATCAATCGATCAATATACCACATTCATCAATCAATGGACACTTTGATTGTTTTCATGTCCTGGCTATTGTGAATAATGCTGGAATGAACATAGGGATGCAGATATCACTTCAAGATAGTAATTTCATTTCCTTTGGATGAATACCCAGAAGTGGAATTGCTGGATCATATGGTAGTTCTATTTCAATTGTTGGAGGAACTTCCATACTGTTTTCCATAGTGGCTGCATGAATTTACATTCCCACCAACAGTCCACAAGGGTCCCCTTTTCTCCACATTCTTACCAACACTTATCTCTTGTCTTTTTGATGTCAGCCATTCTAACAGGTGTGAGGTGATATTTCATTGTGGTTTTGATTTGCATTTCCCTCATGATTGGAGGTGTTGAGTACTTTTTTATGTAGCTGGTGATCATTTGTATATCTTCTTTAGAAAAATGTCTATTCAGGTCCTTTGCTCATTTTTTAACTGGATTTTTCGTAAAACCTCAGCTTTTAACTTCTACTGCATGCATTATTTAAATCTAGGGCAGGAAACAATAGAGAAATATCAAGGAGATGTTCTAAACTATTACAGTAATTAAATTTTTAAAATCCAACTTCCTTTGATCTCCAAGCCAGAGTTTAAGAAATCAAGTGCCCACCACAGACTGGATGAGTAATGACAGTGTGTGATGCAGCTCAGTCTAACATAGCAGAGCTTTCTGGGGACTAGCTGACCAGGACATCTATGTCTATCTCAAAATATCCAATTTAAATTAAAAATTACTTAGAGATTGTTTAATTCAGACTGCATAATATAATAAATACTATTATCCAAAATAAACAAATATTAATAATTTGTCACATTTGCTTCAGAATTTTTAAACCAACAAAAGTATTATTAGATGCCTGTTTTTCTCTCTTTTCACCCTGAGGGAGCTACTATATTGATGATGATGTTAGTATTACTACACATTTACATCATAGATATGCAGTTAAAACGAGATGTTCTGTGCTTTTTTGATTAACATAAGCGGCATCCTCTTATAAATAAATATTTGCAATTTTTTCCCTATCGTACTGATTTTGAGATTCATCAATACTGATGTTGTAGATCAGGTCCATTCTTTTTCACTGATCTGTAGTCTTTATCACATGACCATACCGTAGGCATTTTTAAATTGGTGAACACTGGGTCTTTTCCTGTTTTCTTTTAGTGGCGATGTACAATGAATGTGTTTGTCTTGTCTCTCATGCACATGCATGGGATTGTTTTCGGGGTTGCAAACCTAGTAGTGGAGGTGTTGGGTACGCAAGTGTGCCCTTTTCCGTTTAACAGGATCCTGCCTGATCGCTCTCCAAAGTGACTACTCAGTATAGCCATCAATTTATGAGACCTCCTACGGTAATCCCACCTCAACAATATTTAGTGTTGGTAGACATTTCAGTTTTTAATACGCAGAGAACCCAGAACCAGATCCAAGCACATGTGGGGCCTTGGAATGTGATCAAGGAAACTATAGAAATCAGTAGCAGAAGGATAGACCACTCAAAATATTATATTGGGCCAGCTGGCTTTCCATAAGGCAGAAAAACACATTCCTCCCTCGTGATGTTTGTTTTTGGGTGTTGACCTTTATCTGCAACTCTGCCAACCTATTACATTAGTTCTAATGGTCAATAGATTCTCTTATGTTTACTATGTAGATAACCATATTGTCCCCCAATTATGGCAGTTTAATCTCTCTTTTTCCAAAATGTTTATTTCCTATTTCTTTTTCTGGTCTTATTACATGGGGATTATGGTTATTTATCCTACTCTTGTCACTGACTTCACTGTGAAGTCTCTGAAATTTCATATTATATGATCTTTCTTTTTATTGGTTTGCTTTATTTGGGGTTAGAGAACTCACACGAAGAAGATGGTGGTACTGGCCTTTTTCTACGTGAGTGTCTGAATTTTTACATTAAGAATTAGCTGTATTTTGTGGCTTTTTGGTTAAGGAAATTTTCCTTCTGTTTCTAGTTTTCCAAGAGTTTTATCTGGACCGAGTGTTGAATCTTATATAGTATTTTTATGCACCTGTTAAAATACTTGTATACTCCTTCTCCTTCAATACCTCAGTATGGTTAACTACCTTATATGTTTTCTGAGTGTGAACCATCCTCGCTGTCCTAGGATAAACCCTAATTGGTCACAATGGATATTTTTACCTCATTCCTGAAGGGTCAGGAATTCTGATTTGTCAGTCTCTGTTTTCTTTCAGCATGTTAAAGGTGTTTTCCCTATCTTCTAGCCTCCATTATTTCTGATGGAGTCGACATTCGTTCCAATGTTCAGTACCTGTTTGCAATGTCATTTTTCTCTGGCTGCTTTCAATATTTTTCTTCTTATCTTTGGTTTTTAGCAGTTTGATAATGATGCATGCAGGTGTGTTTACCTTTAAATTTGTCCTGCTTATGGTTTTCTGAGTTTCTTGAATCTGTAAATTTATGTTTTTCACCTTCAGGATATTTTTGTCGATTATTTCGTCAAATATGTTTTCTGCCCCCTTACCTCTCTCTTCTCCTTCTGGGACTCCAATTACATATATGTTAGACTTTTAAAAAATATTTTCCCACATGTCCACAAAACTGTTCATTTGTTTTCCGTCTAACTCTCTCTTCTTGGAAATGGATCTAGTGAACTATTTTCAAGCTTACTCACTCTTTGGTCATTTCTATTCTGCTGTTAAGCCCATCCTTTGAATTTTTCATTTCAGATACTATATAATACTGTCTATTTTTCTGCTGACATTTTCTATCTTTTCATTCACTAGGAGCCATATTTTCCTTCATGTCCTTGAGAATAGTTTTAATAGATGCTTTAACATCTTTGTCTAATTCCATCATCTGCATAATGTCAAGTTGGTCTCTGTTGACTGTCTTTTCCCTTTAGAATGGGTTATGTTTTAATGCTTACTTCTCTGTCAAGTAATTTTGAATTGCATTTTAGCCACTGTGAATGATATGTTATAGAAACTCTGAGTTCTGTTATGTTTCTCTGAAGAACATTAAAGGCAGGAGTTAATTTAGCTGGACACACATTACAAACTTGGCAACAGCTGATATCCCAGTTCTCTTCTCGTTGCTTGACCTGGGCCACTTGGAGTCTGTACTGCACTTGTGTGGTTAGGGGTCAGCCAGAGGTTTGGGCAAAGTTATACACAGAATTGGGGGCTACTTTTCTCTTTTCAGGAGTTTGCAAACTGCACCTCCCTTTACTTTCCAGAGTTTTCCCCTAAACTCTGTCCTCTGATTTCTCAATCCAGCAAGATTATGGCTTTCCATGAAGCCACCCATGACACAAGTGGGGCCTGCCCTTAGGCTAAATGTCTTAAAACAGGAAACTGAACACATGCTGTTTCGTTTTTCCAAATGTCGACTCCTCTCCAGTATCTGCCTCCTTTTGTTGAGTTGGCAGTGTTTTCAGGTAGTTGTTTTTACATTTTGTCTGGAGTTTATAGTTGTTATTTGTGGGTAAATTAATCCAATAGGAACTACTAGGCTTTCCTGGAAGCCTATGTTATATTTTTTTAAACTTATATAATTTACTTAGAAATTTTGCATTTGTAAACATGAAGAGTTAGCCTTACAAATTCCTTTACTTATTCTATCGACCTCACCTTCAATATATATCAGAATCTGACTGATTCTCACATTTATACTACTACCACTCGGTTCTAGTTACCTTCATACCTCCCTGGATTACTTCAGTAGCCAATTAATAGCCTCCCTACTTCTCCCCTTGCTCTCTCTGACGTTTTTCTAAACACAGAAGCCAGAATGTTCCTTGTCATACTTCTGTTCAAAATCTCCAATATCTCCCCTTTTGATTCAGAGTAAAAGCCAGATTCCGCACAGTGGCCTACAGGGTTTTACAGGATTCAACTCTCATCACATTTCCAACTTCATGTCCTGTTCTCCTTGCTAACTTGACTCCACAAACTTCTTGCAGTTCTTCAAGCCAGCCAGGCACACTCCCACCTTACAGGGTTTTAATTTGCTGTTTTTTCTGCCTTCCCCTACTATATGCATGGCTACCTCCTTCAAGTTTCTGCTAAATGTCACTTCCTCAATGATGACCACACTGAACCACCCTATTTTAAATTACACACACTTGCAATTTCTAATCTCCATTACATGCTGCATTTTTTCTTTTCCTCATATCACTTATCACTTTCTAACATATCATTTAAAAATACCTGTTCACTATGTTTCTTGTTTGTCATCAATCTTCCTCCACATTTGAAAGCTAACCCCATGAGAGCAAAGTTCTTTGTGAGTTTTGTTCACTGTTGAATTCCAAGCATAGAGAACAGTGCTTGACACATAGTAGGTCCTCAAGGAAAAATTGGTGCTTAATAAATATTGACTTTGTAGTTTTTGTAATCCTTGCTGTATTAGCCTCACTAATTCAGTTTATTAACTTTCTCTTAAATAGATTGTATGAGATAAGGATTAGTTCTTAACAATGATTTTGGTGAAACCGTTTGGATTGATGTCTTTTTTGTCATAGTTTTTGTGCTGCCTATTCCACTTTTAGTGTTTCAAGGTCATTTGTTTATTGAAGTTTTCTAGAAAATTGTCCAATATTTAATTTTTTCAAAAGCAGAATCCTGGCCAAATAGAATAAATATATGGTTTCTGTGACTTGACTATGGTAAAAAACAGTGTATATTGAGGGGCCAGCCCTGTGGCCTGGTGGTTAAGTTTGGTGTGCTTAGCTTTGGCAGCCTGGGTGCTGTTCCTGGGCACAGCCCCACACCGCTCATCAGCAGCCATACTCTGGTGGCGACCCACATACAAAATAGAGGAACATTAGCACAGATGTTAGCTCAGGGTGAATCTTCCTCAAGCAAAAAGAGGAAGCTCAGCAATAGTTGTTAACTCAGGGCAATCTTCCTCAGCAAAAGAAAAGTGTAGCTCAAAATAAAAGTCTTTGATTGCCAGTTTTAGATTTTGCCATAGCCTACTTGATTTATTTACCATTTCTTAGCACTTTGTTTAACTCCTAGAAGGTAAAATTTGGCATTTTAATCCATAAAGATGAAAAATAAACTTCTGTAAACTTGAGATTTTTTTCTTTCAAGAGCACAAATGAAGCTAAGTAAAGTCTAATGGTACCCTGATTCTACATGAAATTCTCTAGGCAACTGGCCTATTAACAACAAAAGAATAATTTTCTTATAAATACATTTTGCATATATATGTACTAACTTTTAAAATTCCAGTTTGAAAAATGTCATCAAATCACATTTTTCCAAAAGTTCTTTGGTCGCCACCACACCTGGAATGAATGTCATGATGACATTTTACAAGTTAGTTACTGGACATCACCATCATGGTGGAATAAGAGTTTCCTACCATCTTACCCCCAAAGAACACCACTTTAGACAACCACCCATGGATGAGAGAGCGTTTATGGAAGTCCAGGAGTTCAGTGGAGAAGTTCCACCACACCACTGGAGCAAAGAAACCTGAGACTGGATGCACTGAAGAGGGTAAGAGGAATAGTTTCAATTTATATGTGTAACCCCTCCCCCAAGGAAGCACAGCTCAGTGTCAAGAGAGACCTTCTTGCCCTGTGATTTCTCCTGCTGGGGACAGGGAGAGCATGTGAGTGAGCACCCAGTTTCCCCAGCTGTGCAGGATGCTGCAAAAGATACCTACTTCCTTCTTGCCCCATCCAGAATACTGAGGTATGCTGTGCAACTGGGATGTGGAGAGTGACTGGGAGAACAACGGGAGTGCTTTCAGAGGCATCGAAGGGATGTGGATCCTACTGACTGCCTCATGGACTCCATCAAGGAGCTTGCCCACAAGCCACTGGGGATTCCTCACCTCTAAGTCTCCCCCAAATGGCCCACAGGCACCCCAATGCTTCAGGCACCTCACCTACACATACACCTACCTTGTGCCAGCTCCATGTGCATGCTCCCAATGGCAGAAAGAGACAACCTTTGCAGATAACTAGTGAGCACCCACAGAAATCTGGCCCAACTCTGTGGGATTGGGAAAAGCAATACAAAATTGAGCATTCATCAGCACCCTGAGGAAAACAAAAGGAAGGCTGTCAGCACCCATCCTGGCTATGCAATATTGAGAGAAGGCATGCAATCTTAAGAATTTCCCCATAAGAAGGAACAAGAAGTGTGGAGCAGGCATATCAAAGAAAAAGTCTGAGAAAGCCTCGGAGTCCCTAACAGTGTTGATAGAAGGTATTTCCCTCCCAAATCCAGCCAGTAAAGAGTGGAGGAGGTGGCTGCTTCTTCAGATGTGAAGACAGCAACACAACACTTCAAGGAATATGAAAAATCAAGGAAACATGACACTGCCAAGTCCAGTAACTGACCCCAAAGAAAAGGAGATCTCCAATTTGCCTGAGAAAGAATTCAAAATAGTTGTTTTAAGGAAGTTCAGTGAGCTGCAAGAAAACACAGAAAGGCAATTCAATGAAATCAGGAAAGCAATACATGAACAAAATGAGAAGTTTAACACTGAAATAGAAATCGCAAAAAAGAACCAAACAGAAATTCTGGAGCTAAAGAATGCAACGAATGAAAAGAAAAATATAATAGAGAGCATCAGCAGCAGACTGGATCAAGTAGAAGAAAGAAAGTAGTAAAGTAGTAGACAGGTACTTTGAAATTATCCAGTCAGAGGAGAATAAAGAATAAAGAATGAAAAGAGTAAAGAAAGCCTACATGAGCTATGGGATGTCATTAACAGAAACAATCTATGCATTATTGGAGTACAGAAGGAGAAGAGAGAGAGAAATAGGCAGAAGGCTTATTTAAAGAAATAATGGCTGAGAAATTCCCAAAGGTGGAGAGAGATTTGGACATCAAAGTTCATGAAGTTCATAACTCCCCCCCAGATTTCAAACCAAAGTGATCTTCTCCAAGACACATTACAATAAAACTGTCTAAAATCAAAGACAAAAAAAGAATTTTAAAAGCAGCAAGAAAGAAAAATTCTTCACATACAAGGAAACCCCCATAAGGCTAGACACAGACTTCTCAGCAGAAACTTTTCAGGCCAGGAGAAGGTAGGATGAAATAATCAAAGTGCTGAAAGAAAAAAAAAAAAAGCCAGCCAAGAATACTTAACCCAGCAATGTTGTTTTTCAGAAATAAAGGAGAGAAAAAGGCTTTCCCAAACACACAAAAGCTGAGGGCATTTGTCACCACTGGATCTGCCTTATGAGAAATGCCAAAAGGAGTTCTTCAAGCTGAAAGGAAAGGATGCTAATTAGTAACATGAAAACGTATGAACATACAAAACACACTGGGAAAGTGTATAATCAACTTCAGAATACTGTAATATAGTAATGTGTTAACAATTTAACTCCAGTATAAAGGTTAAATGACAAAAGTATTAAAAATAACTATAGCTACAATAATTTGTTAATGAATGCACAATGTAAAAAGAGGTAAATTATGATATCAAATACATGAAATGTGGATTGGAGTTTCAGTAGAAGGGTAGAGTTTTTGTGTGTAATCAAAAGTAAGTTGTTATCAGCATAAAATAGATTGTTATATCTATAAGATGTTTCCTGTAAGCATCACAGTAACCTCAAAGCAAAAACCTACAGTTGATACACAAGAAATAAAGAGAAGGAAATCAGAACATACAAATATTTAAAATCATTAATTCACAAAAGAAGACAGGAAGAGAGGAAGAAAGGAACAGGGAACTACAAAACAGCCAGAAAACAATTAATAAGATGACATTAGTACGTCTTTACCTATCACCAATTACTTTAAATGTAAATGGATTAAATTTTCTACTCAAAAGGCATAGAGTAGCTAAATGGATGTAAAAAAAAAAAAAAAGACCCAACTATATGCTGCCAACAAGAGACTTATTTTGCTCTAAGGTCACACGTAGATTGAAAATAAAGGGATGAAAAAAATATATTTCATGGAAATGGAAACCAAAAGAGAGAAGGGGTAGTTATACTTATATTGGAAAAATACACTTTAAGTCAAAACAGTAATAAGAGACAAAGAAGGTCATTATATAATGATAAAAAGGTCAAAACATCAAGAAGATATAGATTGAAAATATATAGGCATCCAACCTTGGAGCTCTTAAATATATTAAGCAAATGCTAACATATCTGAATGGAAAAATAGACAACAATACAGTAATAGTAGGGGACTTAAATGAAAAACCTCCCAACAAAGAAAAGTCCAGAACCAGATAGTTTCACTGGTGAATTCCACCAAATATTTAAAGAATTAATGCCAATCCTTCTCAAACTTTTCCAAAAAATTTAAGAGGAGGGAACACTCCCAAACTCATTATACAAGGCCAGCATTACCCTGATACCAAAGCTACCATAAGGTAACTACACCACAAGCACACCACAAGAAAACTACAGACCAACATCCCTGATTAATTTAGATGCAAAAACTTTCAACAAAATACTAGCAAATCTAATTCAACAGCATACAAAAAGGATCATATATTGTGATCCCTGGGATGCAAGGATGGTTCAATATATAAAAATCAACAAATGTGATATACACATTAATAGAATGAAAGATAAAAATCATATGATCATCTCAATAGATACAGAAAAAGCATTTGACAAAATTCAACATCCTTTCATGATGAGAACTCTCAACAAATTGGGTATAGAGGGAACATACCTCAACATGGTAGAGGGCATATATGACAAGTCCACAGATAAGATCATACTCAATGGTGGAAGGTTGAAAGCTTTTCCTCTAAGTTCAGGAACAAGACAAAGGTGCCTACTTTCACCACTCCTGTTCAACATAGTACTGGAGGTCCTAGTCAGAGCAATTAGGGAAGAAAAAGAAATAAAATGCACCCAAATCAGAAAGGAAGAAGTAAGATTTTCTCTATTTGCAGATGACGTGATCATATATATAGAAAATCCTAAAGACATCACCACAAAGATGTTAGAACTAATAAATAAATTCAGTAAAGCTGCAGGATATAAAATCAACATACATAAATCAGTTGCATTTCTAAACACTGACAAAATATCTGAAAAAGAAATAAAGGAAACAATCCTATTCACAAAGGCATAAACAATAATAACATTCTGGAAGTGAATTTAACCAAGGAAGTAAAAGACCTGTACACTGAAAACTACAAGACTTTAGTGAAAGAAGTTGAGGAAAACGCAAATGAATGGAAAGATATCCTGCGTTCATGGATTAGAATAATTGATATTGTTAAAATGTTCACACTACCAAAAGCCGTCTATAGATTCAGTGCAATCCCTATCAGAATTCTAGTGGCATTTTTCACAGAAATAGAAAAAACAATCCTAAAGTTGTATGGTACCACTAAAGCCCCTAAATAGCCAAAGCAATCTTGAGGAGGAACAAAGTTGGAGGCATTACACTTCCTGATTTCAAGCTATATTAATCAAAACAGTATGGTACTGTCATAAAAAGAGACACAGACAACTGGAACAGAATCGGGAGCCCAGAAATGAACCATGCATATACAGTCAAGTCATATTTGACAAGGGAGCCAAATATACTCAATGGAGAAAAGACAGTCTCTTCAGTAAATGGGTTTGGGAAAACTGGATAATCACATGCAAAAGAATGAATTGGACCCCTATCTCACACCACTCACAAAAATTAACTTGAATTGGATTAAAGACTTAAATGTAAGAGCTGAAACTATAAAACTCCTAGAAGAAAACATAAGGAAAATCTACTTGACATTGGTCTTGGCAATGATTTTTTGCCTATGACACCATAAGCACAAGCAACAAAGGCAAAAATAAGCAAGTGAGACTACATCAAACTCAAAAGCTTCTGCACTGCAAAATAAACAATCAACAAGATGAAAAGGCAACCATGGAATGGGAAAAAATATTTGCAAACCATCTATCTGATAAGGGGTTAATATCCAAAATATGTAAGGAGTTCATATAACTCAGTAGCAAAAAAATCAAATAATTACATTTAAAAATGAACAAAGGACCTGAAGACATTTTTTCAGAGAAGACATATAAGTGGCCAACGGGTACATGAAACAGTGCTCAACTTCACTGATCATGAAGGAAATGTAAATCAAAACCCCAATGAGATATCACCTCACACCTGTTAGAATGGCTATTATCAAAAAGGCAAAAAATAACAAGTATTGGCAAGAATGTGGAGTAAAGGGAACCCTTGTGCACTGTAGGTGGGAATGTAAATTGGTGCAGTCACTCTGGGAAACAGTATGGAGGTTCCTCAAAAAATTAAAAATAGGACTACCATAGGATCTAGCAATCCCACTTGTGGGTATATATCCAAAGGAAATGAAAGCAGGATCTATAAGAGATATCTGCTTTTCCATGTTCATTGCAGCATTATTTACACTAGTCAGGACATGGAAACAACCTGAGTGTCCATCGATGGATGAATGGATAAAGAATAACTATTCAATTATTCAGCCATTAAAAGAAGGAAATCTGCCATTTGCAACAGCATGGATGGAACTTGAGGACATTATACTAAGTGAAATAAGTCAGAAAGACAAATACTCTATATTCTCACTTATATGCAGAACCTAAAAAGCCGAATTCATAGAGAGTAGAATGGTGGTTGCCAGGGGTGGAGGGGGAGGAAATGGGGAGATGTTGGTCAAAGATTACAAACTTCCGGTTATACGATGAATGAGTTCTGGGGATCTAATGTACAACGTGGTGACTACAGTTAACAGTACTGTATTATACACTTGAAAGTTGCTAAGAGACTAGATCTTAAATATTTATGAGAGGCGATAGAGGTGTTAACTCACCTTATTGTGGTGATTGTTTCACTATATATACATGCATCAAATCATCAGGTTGTACACCTTAACCTTACACAATGTTACATGTCAATTATATTCCAATAAAGCTGGGGAAAAAGAATGAGTTACTGATGAATTTAAAATATCTCCTCTGTTGATATTTATAATTTACAAAGCCAATATTTATTGATGTTAGCTAAAACCAACACTGAATAGGAAAGCTTATCATAATAACATCTAAATTTGATGGATCAAAATACAATTTATCTAAGATCATAATGCCAGTTTATGTTAAAGGTAGATTCTGATAAATTATTCTGAAGTCATGAAGATTTTGACATAAAAATCCTCTATTAAAGGTAAATATTTTATGGTTTATTCGTGTTATTTGAATTATGGCATTTTACATTAGCTTTTTCCTTACATTTACATATTAGGCATAAATTTTTATATATAAATATGCAGGTGTAATAAGTACAAATTATTGGTTCTTTGTCACTTGTTAAAATCTTAATTTTATGTAAATGTAGTATGTCTTTATATATAACTTCTTAAAATTGTTGTGTATGTTCTATATCCTTACTGTTGCTTACTACTATCAGATTCTCCTCAACTAAATAATATACTGCTGTTTTTACAGTAAAGTTTTGCAGAAATCCTTGACTGAAGCTTCAGACTCAGGGCGGGGACTATTATTGAAATGAGGCTTTTGGCTAATGCCTCTGCCTCCTGCACTCTTTTCTCTTTTGGCTTTTGCATGTCATGTCAGAAGAGACAGGTGAACGAAGGGAGAACGGGGCTATTTCATGTCATATATCCACTAATTTTAGTTCCCAGGAAAATGACTCTGTTGCTCTGGCCCCGATCCTTTGAGGAGTCATTAAATACTCGTCCAGATGGCACTAAATGTTTACACAAAAGCCAAAGGTTAAGTCAGTCAACAGCAGAAGTGTCTTAGACATGCTTACCAAATGATACTTTAAATGCCAGTTCCTTGGGGCCCAGATAAATCCAGCTTAAGTGAAATGAGGCACAGAGAGGAAGCACAGATTTCACCCTATGAAAACGACCTTAAATACCATAAGCAACTGGGAGAAAATCTCAGCTGGTCATTTATAAATCAAATGACACACAAATTAACAGATGGCCCTAATGCACAAGAGATCATGTAGTAGTCACATGAGGGAAGACTTGACACAAGTTTTTTTCTAAATTAGTGTGTACAAGATACAAAAAGGATCAGTTCAATAGATGATCTGGTCCCTTCTCTCCCTTCCTCCCTCCTTTTTACCAACTCACCTATTTGAATGCTAACTGCATGTCAGATACTATGTAGGTACGGGGGACACAGAAATAAACCTTATTGTCCATTGTCACGGCCTTCTCAGAACCTATTTGGTTTAAGAAAAAGCAACCAGCAGTTAAAGTTGATCACTTTTAAACTAATCATTTGCAGTTAGTGTAGTCTACAAGTATTTGTACAACTGTAGCTATGTTGGTCCTACACAAAAATGTTTAGTTATTTCAGCGAAAATCATTTTTTTACTAGAATTCTTATGCTGTAATTTAAACAGTTATTTACTTTAAATACATTTAAATCACAGACTCAACTACTAAATAGTGCTTTCTTACTAAAATTCCTAAGGAACTATAACCATCTATTTTTAAGTGCATGAAATGTTCAAGTTCTTGTTAAGTGCCCAAGAAGCATAATTTTTAATTACAGCATAATTGCCTGTAATTAACAGGCAATTTAAGATTGTTTTAAATTCCACACATATCAAAATCTGAATTATTTATATGGTCTTTCTATGAACTGCCTGAATTTGAATTAATAGTTTTAGTCTTAAAAAGTTGCATAATTCATATTTAATTCATTGTTAACTTTCTAAAACTGGTGATCCAGCTCAATATTGGGATTCTTAGGGTACTAGTGGGCCAGTAGAAGAAGGCAGTTGAAATATTTTTGAAAATCAATCCATTTTTAAATTTGAGGCCAAAAGACTTACATAAACGAATTAGTTGATTAAAATAGAAGGTTTCTATACCTCAAAGCTATTTTATCGACTCTGTGCAGAACTATAGGGGGGTTGATGCTTAACGCCATAGAAAGATTTATGTTTAGCTTGAGAGAAGATTTGTGTTTTGGAAAAACCTACATCAGCTCTTTTGACAGGGAGGTAATTTCTGTGTCTTTCATTAGATTAATGATTTGAGAATAGATCCTTCTGCCCTTCTGTTTATAGTTTGCTTCTGTTTCAAAAGACATTTCAAATTGTTTTTATCAAAATTCTAAACTATGCATTTTAAAACTGAACAGTAAAACTTTCTTTCCTAAAAGTGCTATACATTGGCAATTTGGGACTCTTAGGGAAGAGCAATTTTATTTCATGTTAAGATACTCAGCAATCTAGAAAAACACATTAAAATGTATCTCGGTTGCCATTAGAAAATTATAAAATGGATAAGCCTTTTGAAAAATTATAGGCAGAAAAATGTGTATTTAAGTCATAAATCTACAGAGAAATTAGTTTAACTCAATTCTGCTTTAAGCATTTAGAAAAATTTGGGGGGTAGAACTGATCTGTAAAGTGGAATTCAACAATGATTGCTCTCTAAAAGGATTAAAATTATATTCATTCCAATTAACCATTCCACTGGTTTTAACAAACCAAAAATTCACACAATATAGCTTAGGAGTTATGCAGACCCTGGATCCAGACTGTCTAGGTTGGAACCTGACCATGTTTCTTGACCTTTCTCTGCCCTAGTTTCATCATCTATAAAATGGGATAATAATATTTCATATTGCGTAGTGTTGTAGTGATGATTAAATTAATTAGTATATGTAAAATTTTTTTAATGATGACTGGCTCCTAGTAAGTACTATTTAACTTTTAGCTGGCATTCTTATTATTATTGTTATTATGTTAATATTGTTATTATGCTAATATTCAGTGGCAAAAATATCGATAGAAATCAATATCAATAGGAATGAGGCTTTTGTGAGATAATTGCTGAGAAATGTTCAAAGAGAACTTCTGTTTAATCATGGTGTCTTTATGGGTAGAATTCTTTCATCTTAAGAAAACTGTTAAATGTAACGTGGACTGAGGTATGTTCTTTTTTACATCTATTACAGCCTCCCTGAGGAGAGCAACCTTGTCAGTCTCAGGAACAACTACGTCCCCAGAGACCAAAAGTACTTGATGTACTCTTATTGATGTACTCAATAAATGTTTCTTCTTCATAGATAAAGAAAACAAATATTTTTCACGATGAACATATTACCAAAATAAAACATCACCAAATCTTACAGTGAAAATATCAGTAGGAAAATGTAAAATCTCTGGCTTGAACGTCATAGTGACGAGCAGACCAGCTACCAAAGCTAATTAATTGAGGGCAAGTAGTCACCGTCTTCTATACTGAAAATCTGGGGCAATGGCCATCCTGACATCACTGACCACTCCTGGTTACTTTTTATCAGTTTGAGAATCTTGTTATTTGTGGGAAACTGGAGTTATCACCTTAACTGAAGAGTCCTACCTCTGTTCAGTATGTTGCAGACATGAACAGAAGCTTTATATATTTCAATTCAATATTAAAGTCATCTCTTGAGAAATAGTTAAAGGAACACTGGATGTAAGGTCAAAAAACCCAGGATCTATCCTGAAATATACAACTATTTTTATTTTTATTTCTTTATTTTACCTTGGGCGTGTCGCCTACTATTTAAGGGTCAAAGCAGAAGGTTTTAAAGGTCATTTCCAACTCCAAAATGCTATTATTTTCTCTTTCACGTTTCTTAAGGAATTCTAAGTGTCTAGCTGCATGTGATCTAATCTTTCCTTGTAATATTTTTTCTTTAAACCCTTTCTATGCACCACATTGTTTTAAAAGGACAGAGATTAAATATAAAGAATAATTTCGTTGTCAGATACATTCCCAATACAGAGAAAGGATTAGACTTCCCAGTGTACAGTGTTTTGCCCTACTTGCAAGGTAACGGTGTAGTCTGCCATGGTTTCGTGGATCCTGGCAGAAGACAGGAGACTCCTGAGCCAGGGGCAGAGGTGGACCTACCCAGGGGAGCAGGCGGCCTGAGCTCCTGTCTGCGCTGGTCGCCCTTGCCGCCACGCCTCAGGAGCAACGCAGCAGGTACTGCACACGCAGTAGGTTTGTGTCACGACCGAGGAACTCCACGCTTGGGGAATCCCGATCTTTTATAATGGGCTGCAAGGAAACTGCCTTTGCCCCAGAGGAGCCTTGTCTTTAATATTCTGAACAGCAAGCATATCTGGCCTTTGCTCTCCTATATAAACGTCCTTAAAAAGATAGTCCAGAATGAAGGGGCAATTAGTACCTCCCTCATAAGACATGCAGAAACGTGAAAGATCCATGGAAAGACCCATGGTCTCCCAACAGCATCCACCCTTCTTTTCTACGCTGTCTTGGCTTCTGGCAAATTTTCCTGTGGGTATCTCACTCCATCAACCACTCTGATTAACCTACCCACAGAGGTTGGGACCAAACTGTTCAATTTGTCTCACATGGCATTTAGTGAGGGCTACCATTAACAGGACTCCAAGCAAGTAGATGAGGCCAACCTGTAGTATTGATCTCGACCATGTTCCCTAGGACTCCAGACCCAACCAGCTGAACAAATCCCATAAATCATCCAAGTTTACCTTAGAAAACCAGATCATTTTCTGCTTAAGTTTCTGAATTGACCTTTTCCCTTGACTTGAGTCATCAACCCAAGTACATCAACAAGGGTATAGACATTTTTTGTAAAACCAACAGAGACCCATTTTGTCCCCCCACTTCAGCCAAGTGGGCTGCCATAAGGGTCCTGAGTGAGCAGTGGACAAAACCTAGTGGCCATTATCTTGTTCATCTGGGACCATGTCAAGCCAACAAGAGCATCTAGGTTGTGGAGCCAGTATTAAGTTTAATCCTCTAGGCCCCCTTTGGGCCACCACCTGAAGGGTGAAGAGATGGTTCAGAACATGGAGCAGTTAGAGGCTCACTCCCAAGACAAGTAGAAATGCAAAAGATTCATGAGAATTGTCTCCAACAATCAGCTCTTGTGCAATTTTTGTGTCCCTTTTTTAACAAATCCTAGCAAGTGGTTGTTCGTTTATGTGCCACACCTGCTAACTGTACTCCTGCCTCCTTCAGCTTCAGATCACCTCCAATCTGCAGCTGCCCCTGGGGCTTTGCTTTTCTTACTTCCTTTCAGTCTGTGCTGTGGATTTTCCATTCCTTTTCTTGTAGAGTGCCGTCCTGTATCACAACCACTTAGTAGTTTCCTAATATAATGTATTCTGGAAAGTTTAATATCTTCATGTGTAAAAATGTCAAGGGTGATCCTATATGTTAAATCTGATAAGATTGACCTGAAACCCCATTCATGGATTAAGATGATGCCTTTTCAAATAAATCTCATGCTCCACATATTTCTTTGGAAGTGGGAGTAAGGAGTACATCAGAAGTAGAAGCATTTTGGGGTCAAACATACATGAGTTTAGAGCTCAGGACCCCCCGTCTTATTTGCAGTGTTATCTTCAAAAGACTTGTTTTCTCATCCATAAAAGGGAAAAATTCTATTTCTGGGAGTTGGAATTAAATAAAACTGCTATGTGAAGTGACTAGTGGAATTCCTGACACAATAGCAGGTTCGCAGTAAATGTCAGTTCTCTATCCTCTTCCTAAGTTGTTATTGTGAGCACGTGGAGGTCTTCAGAGGATTGTTGAAATGATAAAATGTCCACTAGGGTGTCTGTTTGGTTCTGTGTAAATATGAGTCTGTGTGTGTGTTCTTGGCACCGTCCTTTCCTCACTGCTATCTGCTTGTTACAGCTTCAGATTGTACACTGACTCTCAAATCATCTTGATCTGTTCACTTGACACACTAGTCAGTCTTTCTCAGAAGCTTGAAAACAACTTTCTGATTGCTCCATTTCATTGAAATATTAGGGAAATATTAATTGTAATTTACCTTCATGCCAACTGTCTAGTGTTCGATTGGTAGTTTGAAAATTAAGGGGTTTGTTCCTGGCTTTGATAGCATCCCACTCTGGTTATCATGTTACCCACCCAGCAGATGGAAAAGTGACATGGGAACAGCATCCTGGGGGGTCTTTGTGACACACCATGACTAACCTTATTAATGCTACTTGCACGGAACTGGAGTCGCACTGACATACCCTTAACTTATTCAGTCCACGAAATAGATGTGATTATGTAGAGTGAATGTTTGACCCCATTTCTAAAAGGTTGTCTTTAAAGAAATTTTTATAGAGAATAATTTGTCAACTGACCTGCAATATAATTACCACAAAAGTTGAGTGAGCTCTCAGATGTATTTAACTAAGTCTCAGAATTCTAACATTTTTAAGGATTCGTCTTTTTTGTCAATGTAAAAACTGCTAGCACACATTTTCTCACTTAACATCCACAAAAAGCTAATAATTAGACAATACAACTACTTTATCCATTAGTTAGTACACACATTACCAAAATGCTCCGTGTAGTTAATTCTTAATTCACAGAACGTTCTCACTGATTTAGAGAATTAAAGATTAACCATTCAATATTTAAGCAGCCACCCTTGCATTGTTTCAACTGTTCTTCAGAGTTAACAAGGTGTATTCAGTCTGTCAAGGCCACCTCCTTGGTTCAGCCACCAACAAGTACAAGTTGAATCTAAAGTCAAAGAGACGATAAAAAAATACTTTACATGATAATAATAGCCATTGTGATAACCAAATTAGTGGCAAATTATTACAATTGGAGAGCAGCTTCTGTTAACAGGAATGGCAATTTATCTGCTGTATATTTTAGGGTAAGTTGGCAGGTATAAAAATTAGGGCAATTCCTTGCTATTTCAAATGCTGTATTTGAATCTGCACACAATAAGTGAACTTTGAGAATTACTTTATTTAACTTATTTGGTGTTTTAAATAAAATTTTAACACTTTTCAAAGCAGTACATTTACATAGCCAGCCCTGGTGGTCCAATGGTTGAGTCGGTGCTCTCACACCGCAGCCCGGGTTCGCTTCCTGGTCAGGGGACCACACCACCCGTCTGTCTGTTGTTAAACTGTGGTGACTGTGTGTTGCTGTGATGCTAAAAGCTCTGCCACCAGGATTTCAAATACCATCAGGATCACCCATGGTGGAGGTTTCAGCGGAGCTTCCAGACTCAGACAGACTAGGAAGAAGGACCTGGCCACCCACTTCTGAAAAAATTGTCCATGAAAACCCCATGAACAGCAGCAGCAGAGCATTGTCTGATAGAGCGCCGGAAGGTGAGAGGATGGCACAGAAAGACCAGGCTGGGTTCCACTCTGCTGTCCACAGGGTCACGAGGAGTTGGACTCTGCTCAGTGGCACTAACAACAATAAAAAAATTTACGTAGGCAAAAAACCAAACAACTGAAAGGATCATAATAATAAATATCACATTTCAATAAATGGATTGGGGACAATTATGTAGCATTTGGAAAAACACAAAGTTAGATCCCTTCATCACTTCTATACCAATAAAAATACCAGATGGATCAAAATTTTAAAGGTGAACAACTAAACCAGTCCTAGGGAAAATATAGAAAATTTAAAAAATAATTAATGAAGAATAACTTTCTAAAAAATATTAAAAAGCCCAGAAAGTAAAAATGAAAAAAAAACTGGTAAATTTGACCACATTAACAAATAATTCCTGTATGGCAAAGAAAAAAAAATTATAAAGTCAAATGGGCAACTAGGGAAAAATATTTACAACTCATCATAACACAGGACTAGATTTCCTAATATATAGATAGATTCCTACAAATCAATTTAAAAAAACCCAATAACTCAGTCTAAAAAAATTGAATAAAGATGTGAACAGAGTTTACGAAGAAAGGATAAGATGGCTTTTAAATATATAAAAAGACATCTAAATTCACTCATAATCAGAGAAATGTAAACTAAAATGGCTCTGAGATACTAGTTTTCACTTATAAGATTGGCAGTAGTCTCAATTATTTTGGATAAATACCCAGAAGTGGGATTTCTGGATCATATGGTAGTTCTATTTTTAATTTTTCTAGTAACCTCTGTACTGTTTTTCACAGTGACTGCACCATTTTAGATTTCCACCAAAGTGTGCAAGGGTTCCTATTTTTCCACACCCGTGGTAACGCACCTTTTTTTTTTTTAAAGTAGCCATCCTGACAGGTGTGAAGTGATATTTCATTGTGGTTTTGACTTGTATTTCCCTAATGATTAGTGATGCTGAGCACCTTTTCCTATGCCTGTGACAAAATAGCCAAGATATAGAAACAACCTAAATGTCTGTTAACAGATGAATGGATAAAAAATGTGGTATATCTATACAATGAGATAGTATTCAGCCTTAAAAAAAGAAGGAAATCTTGCCCTATGTAACAATATGAATGAAACTGAAGGACATTAGCTAAGAGAAATAAGCCAGTCACAGAAGGCTCATGATTCCACTTAGATGAAGTATCTAAAATAGTCAAACTCGTTAAAACAGAGAGTAGAATGGTAGTTGCTAGGAGCTGGGGGGAGGAGAAATTGGGGAACTGCTATTCAATGGTTATAAAGTGTCAATTATATAAGATTAATAAGTTCTGGAGATCTACTGTACAACATCGTGGCTTTAGTCAACAATATTCTATTGCACACTTAAAAATTTGTTCAGAAGGTAGACCTCATGTTAAGCATTCTTACCATAATAAATAAAAAGATTGGCAAAGTTCGGAAAGTTTGATAGTATGGCATGTGGGCAAAAATGTGGAGAAACACACCCATACATTCTGAGGGAAGTGTATCCAGAGGACAGTCTCTTGGGAGGACAATTTGATACTGTCTATCAAAATTTCAAATTTGTGTTGAACCAGAAAATATAGCTACAGATAGTCTCACTTATTTATGAAGTAATGCACATATAAGGCTATTTATTTCAGCCTTGTTTGAAATAGTAACAAAATGGAAACAATCAGATACTCAGCCACAGGTGACTGGTTAATGGAGTTATCCTATTATTTTTATTTAAAAAATGCTCACATTTTTATGACTATGTAAATATTGGTATTTGCAGAGCCGAGTAGTGTACTTTTCCTTTCTTTCTGAATAGTTTTGTTGTTATTGTTTGTTTTTTGTTTTTCTGGGGTTTCTAATTGTCTTTCTGTTTTCCCTGTAATTATCTTCCATATTTTTAAAAGGATCTCATTGAGTCTCTTATTTTGGGGGAGTCCCATTCAGACCTTTTACTCAATCCTTGACTAGCAGCTTTCTAGGCTAACTACAAAATTCTCATTCTGTGACTCCTTTTATTTTTTTCTCTGGGTTGATTCCAGTGCTGCTTCTTTTCCTCGTCATCTACTTTCCTGGTTTTATTCTTTCATTTATGTGAACACATCTTCAAGCAAATTATTAAGAAAATATGAAAGGGAGGTGAATTTTCTGAGATTTTACATGTCTAAAAATGTTTTTATTCTACTCTCACACTTGATCGGTAGTTTGTTTTGGCATAGAATCTAGGTTGAAAATTATTTGCACCAGAATTATAAAAGTCTTGTTCCATTGTCTTCTAGCATCAGTGTTGCTACTGCGAAATCTAATGCCTTATGAATTCTTGTTCCTCTTGGTTTCCCAAGAGGGAAAGCAAGAATACTGATGTCTGACTGATTCACCATTCTTCTCATGAAAACGAAAACTCTTCATTCAAGGAAACAGAAAGGAAGGATATTTTTTACATTCTCTTTCTGGTTGGGTAGAACTACCCCTACATCTGCTTCTTCCTCTGTGCCAGTGATTCATGGTTAAACTTTAGGATCTATGAGAACATCTCTTGAGATGTGGTGATGAGTTACTTGATATTTAGAAACACTCCTATTGATAGAGCCTAGCTTCCAGACAACTGTCTTGTGTGAACTCAACAATCCTTTCTTGGATATCAAATGTTGAACATTGACTTTTCCATTGTCTTGACTCTCATGCTATTACGATCTTAATCCTCCTGAGGAAAATGGATGCCTCTGGCAAAAAGGAGGGAGGCCAGTAAAAAGAAGTTAAAAAGAGAAGGTACTTCAATATATGTTTTTAATATTTTTAAAAATTTCTTTATTACAGTACGGAGCATTTTACCCTCTTGAAAGTTTGGTTTTCACCACCTTACTCAACTGCCACTTACTTAGCTAGATGTTGTATAAACCATCTTCATAGTTAATCTGCATTAAATACCTAGGTCTTTCTTGTGGTGTGTGAATATCTCGGTACTGATTTATGTTTTAATCCTAAAATTACTAGATTAAGTTTCCTTCAGTCTAGTCCTTTATGTTGCATAGCCCAAATGCAAAAGTTATTGATGATTTTAAATTTAGAGTTACGTTTCTATTATGTTGTCTATTCTTCAGAAGACATTTACAAACAACCTATGTATAGATTATTCCCTCTTTCTGCAGTGAAACCATGTTTCCATGTGGCCACTGGCCTATGGCAAAGCCAATCCAAAAATATAGACTGTTATTGTGATCAAACTAATCATTAAAACTGAATCAATCATTTTCTTCTTCACATAAATCATTAAAACAGATGATACAAATGGATCTGACAGACCATGGCCTACCAATTTTTTCTTGTCAACAGAGCCTTATAGTTAACTGAAATCAAGCCATTTCATTTATTATGTTAGGCCCAAAATAAAGCAAATCTACATAAAGTTTTTCATAGTCAAGAATAATTACAAATATGAAATTACCAACGACAAATAAATGAAAGTGAATCATGAATAATTACCAAATATGAGACTACATTATTTTAAATGATATAAGCACTTTAAATAACTCAATTTGTTCCATTTCTTATTAATAAATGGTTAGTATAGATACTTTAATCTTTTCAGTTCATGTTGTCTTTTCAAAAAGTAAGTACTTAATCCTCATCAATGTGAGATAAATTAAAGAATGCAGGTTATATTTCTTCCTTTAATGAAGGGCAACTGCTCCACGTAGAAGTATAGCATCTATTTTCCAATACTACCACATAAGAATAAAAAGTAACTTGAATTATTTTGGTATCAAGTGGGATTTGTGGATGGAGAATATAAGTTTCTAAATTGGAATTTCTGTAGCTATAGCAATTAATAGTCTCACTACAGCAGAAGTACCAAGAGAAGTGGAAAGAATCAGAATCTTTTTAGCAGTATTCATCCCAACACCTACTAAATGAAATCCATTGTGCTAGACAATATGCAAAGTGGAAAGGAACTGAGGATAGACACAGCTCACCAAGTGGAATGTCTCAAATGGGGGTGAAAATCATTGTTAGAGGACAGTTTGTGGGAAGAATAGTTGTCCCACAACATTCTGGATTCACAGACAATAGGTTCTATTATTTGATATATAATATTTCTAGGGGTCTTTTGCTAAATCGTTAGTGACTGAGGACAGGCTGTTTCAGAAGCTATATAATAAAAGGAGATGTGATTTCTGAGTTCAGAAAACATGGAAAAAGATTATTATTAAACTTCAGTCCTTCAGCCACATGAAACAGTCATAATTCATTATGTCTCACGTCTAAAATGCTGCCAGGGCTTTTGAGTGAAATTGTGAAGTTTTGAAAGCACCACAGATGACCTCTACTTTTCAGATTGTCGACGGTAGGGTAACATTGTCCATCCAGTCATGGAATCTGTTTACTGTAGCTCATCACGGGTGAGACATTCCTGTCCACGCGAATACTGCATAGCGTTTTCTTTCCTAGTGACGGCTTCTCTTCCTCTCCTCTGTCAGTGGTACTGGAAAGGTTTGTAAGGGCTTTTTTTCAGCATACAGAAGAGATTCTATTGTTCTTTATTTCAAAGACATGTGTTTCCTAGTGTGTGCTGACAACTGCTTATGATAAAGTGATAGGTTTTTTATATATAACATAGAATTCCCTTTCTGAATACTTGCGCACCCTAAGGGAAATTCTTTCTTGTGTCATGAGAATTCTATGAAATAACATAAAACTGGTCACTCCTTTAATTTATTAACATAAGCATTCTTAAATGCCCCTTCTCAGAACTAATATGAAAATCACGTCTCGTGACTGGACTATAGGTCTGTTATATTTTTACTTATTTGCTTTTTGTCTTTTGTTCTGATGTCTCCAACTTATAAAATTTGTTCCCATTGTTCTCATATTAAATGCATGAAATTTTCTATAAAGACAGATAAACTCTGTTTTCCATTTTAATTTTGTACACTCTATTTGAAACATAGAAAATACCCTAGTGGCATTTTAAGAATTTATGCAGATTTTGCTTAGTCTTATGTTTCAAGTCTGTGAAGCATATTCTAAAGCAATAATCATAACGCTTACAATACACTTACTTGCATAACATTTTTGTTGAAGTGCGTTTTAGGTATCATATGTTCTGCAACATTCCTGGCAAGGGTGTGCAAATAATACTTTAAAATGAAACTTCCCTTTTTTCACTTCAGCTCCTTTCTTTGATTGAGAAGTTATGAATGTATTTTCCCTCTTTTCACAAATGAAAATGTGTTCAAATGCAATTAATCTACCCTATTAACTCTACTAAACATCTGCTGTATTTGTTCAACACTTCAAAGTTCTGTTCCGAACCAGTTAATTCTAAGTAATTTCCTACTTAAATATTTACATGGGCTTCCATGATGATAAGCTCAGCCTGTCTTGAATAGTCAGCAGATTGTCCGGAGAGAGCCATGTGAAATGTAACACGCTGTGATAGCTCTCCACTGGAACTGAAGAGGGTTTACCGGCTTGGATACTTTTGCATATTTTTATCCTAGCCAAGAGAGGTAACAGCCTCATGCATTCCTTTCTTTGTCAACATTTTTAATATCCAGAATTCCACTAAAAAAAATAAATGAATGCCTGATAGGCCTATGCACATGTTTACATCGTGAATATCCTAAATACATTCTCAAGCTTCTCTTTCAGAAAAGCAATAAATCTTTACACTTGTGAAATTTTAGGAATAACCCAATTTACAGTTATTTTCATAGCAGACTAAATAGATGGAAAAAGTGGAGAAAATGGATAGGCATTATTCTTTAGCAAATTAAATCAAAGAAGAAAATAATGCACAGATTATGCAAATATGCCATATGCACAGAGATACTTAAGATATGACTCTCTAACTATAAAAATGACATAAATCTGTAAAAAAGTATTGGTCAAAGATTTAAATAAGTTCCATACTAGAGATAATGTCATAGATGGTAAATGATCAATTCTTAAATGAACTGTAAGGCAACTTTACTCTTAGACATCAGAGAATGGGCTGATCACTTTAGATGAGGGATACAGACAAGACTGAATCTCCAAAGTGGTATTTAAGTCCAAGTCCAAGTTTTGAAAATATATATGATTACATGGAGAGCAGAAACCTGTCTCCCACCACCACCACCCACTATTATTCTATTCCAGCATTTTCTTTCCTATGATCCACTTTACTAAGTGTTTGTTGATCTCTTCTGTAAGTGTGTTAGAGGATAGAAAAAATGATCTCCTGTCCTCTAGAACTCATAGTCAACTAAGAGGATCAGTAAAGTACACACAAAATGGCACTTACAAGGCCAGAGTAGGAAGGAATTGTGGGAGGGGTTCTGAGACGAATGCTGAGCTCTGCCAAGTGTAATTCAAGTAAGCTGGAGCTTAGGTAAGTCTGTAATGTTCATAGTAAGTGATAAGTAAATCCATTGTTTGACTTTATCAAATGGAAGGAGTAGTGAGCTGGGTAATGGTAAATAATGAATCATCCCCAAATTTTAATTTCTTATTTTGGGAAAAATATGATTTTTCTACAGTTGGTTGACCAACGTTTTACTAATGACAATATTGATATTTTCCTTGTAAATGTCAACTAATATTCAATAAAGACAGCTCAAGAATATTCTGAACATGAATGCAATGTGACTAGGATTAAAAATTGGTCATGGATAATTCAAATAGTGAATAATCCATTGGAGATTAAAAATAACTTTCCAATTTTTTTTCACATTTCTAGCTGGGTCCTAAACGTAGCAAAGGGAGGGAGGAGGATTCATAATCATGAACATCCAGGAGGTACATCTGTGGATTTATGTATGTGAGTGTACCATATCTTACTATTTGGGCTTCGCACACAAAGGGTTCTCATAAATAATTTTTTTAATCCTTTGAATACATTTCAAATCAAGTTTAATATTTTTGCATGATGTAGGCTTTTGTTTTGTAACTTCTCCAACTAGTAAAGGGAGTGGAATTTTTATTATATGTGGCTCAGAATTAATTGTACTCCCTTGAGGAATGTTTGGTGTGGGGATGTCTTAGCAGCTCGTGTTTAAAAACACTGAAAGAGCTGTCGGCATTTGGATGGATATCAAAAATGTTTTATATAAGTTTGACTATTCCTGAAATGATAATAGTTTTCTAAGGGTAAGAGGGAAGAGTTTAATCTAGAGCCAAGATTGTGTCAGTCTTATAAGAAATGATGCAACTCCCTGTAATTATATTGTAATTAATACTTGGTATATTTGAATCTCAACGTTTGTTTTTCTTATACACATTAGGAATTTACCATCCTAAAGTTGGCCTAATTACCCAGCGTTCCTTGATTATGTGTTTTTTATAATAATAAACAGAATTGATCACTTTTTTCATTCCCTGGTTTTTATTCTTGCCTAAATCAATAAATATAGGCTCCATGTGTCCCTATAACATTAAATTGTTCCAAAAGTAGATAAAAGAAATGAAAGTAATAAATACATACGTTTTATTAGTGTTGTGTGAAGGAGTCCAAAAGATGTGGGTGAACACTAGGACTGATGATTCATGCAGAATTTCTTGTACTAATGCTCTTTGAAAGTTTGTTACAATAATTTATTTATACTAAATTCTGACAACTTTAATCAAATGGAAGCTATCTGAATGAAAAATTAAAATATAACTTTTTATTCAAAATAAAATTAGATGGTGAAATTATGCATGTTATGACATTTATGAAAATTTCATTTCTGTGAAAAAACAGAAAAATGAATATATTCATAATCAATAATTATAGGTCATCACATGCACATCTGATGTTTTAGTTTAAAGGTAGCCATGACTTTTAAAGAAAAAGGTCATAGTATAAAAATGAGTCCTAATTATTTTTAAATTAGATAATAAAAGAATGTTTCTTCTGGAATGAAAGTGAGTTCAGATTTGTTTGAATATGTATTACTAGATTTCTCATTTATTTCTCATTTAAGCCATTTAATATATGATCATTTAACATAAATATTTGTAAAACCCTTTGAAAATTACTACTTTTACCCAAAAACTTTTATTAGAGTGAATTGATTTCCCAAGATGATTTTTTTTCATTCAGACATTCATAGGCATGTACCATGATGAATAAGACAGATTCCACTGTTGTCCTTAGAGCCTGGTGAGAGAAATAGATCATTACACAAATAATCATTTAAATAAACTTGCGATCAGCACTTTAAAGGACAAGTGTGGGCACTATAAGACTATGAAATAAGACATCCCTCTCTTCATGTGGAAAATCAGGGAAGCCCAGGCTGGGTTTCTCAAGATCAGTCTGGCGGTAATGTGGAGAGTGGTGGCTCTGTGTGTAGTGTCAGCTAGGAAACTCTTGCAGACGAGCAGAAGTGAGAATGGGAGCAGCAGCAATGGAGAGAAATCGATGGGCCCACATATATTCTGGAGATTCATCAACCAGACTTGGTAACTGGATGTGAAAAGGAAGTTTGAGAGAAAAAATATGGAGGACGAGCTCTAGATTTCTGGCATGGGTGCTAGGAGGAGGGTGTGTGGATTTCTAGAGTTGTGTGGACTGGGCAGAAGAGGAACCTAAATCCCCCTCACGTTTAAAGGGTGAGTAGGGAAGGAGGAAACAGCAGGAGACACTAAGAAGCTTTCAGAGAGGTAACAGCTCAGCGGTAACTGTTGAAGTCTTTTTAAAACCAGCAATATCATCATTTTGAGTGTCACAGTGAATTGGAATTCCTGTATAATAGTAACTACCTATAAGAATCAGGAGACTTGACTTCCAGCTTAACAACACCTGGGATTTCCTGGGCCCTTTTTTTTAATTTTTTTGGTGAGGAAGATTAGCCCTGAGCTAACATCTATTGCCAGTCCTCCTCTTTTTGCTGAGGAAGATTGGCCCTGGGCTAACATCCATGCCCATCGTCCTCTATACTTTATATGGGACACCGCCACAGCATGGCTGACAAGCAGTGCATAGGTCCACGCCCGGGATCCAAACCTGTGAACCCTGGGCCGCCAAAGCAGAGCACACAAACTTATCACTATGCCACCAGGCCAGCCCCCTGGCCTTTTTTATGATCTGAAAAAATGATTATTTTCCCTACAGTTGACAATGTTATAACAAAGTATTAACTAATGTCTCTGATACTAAAAATCAAGTGTTATGAATAGACATGTTAAAACCAACGTCATAACCACATGTTTTCTTAGAAGATAATTACAGAGCTACTCTCAACCGTGAATGTAGTTGTATTTATAGAGGTTAAATATATAAAGAGGCTATTTTTTTTGTTTGCAAATATTGTTACCATTTATTTATGGTAGTTTGGTGAAACATGTGTCTGATCATATGGGAGTCTTCACCAGGAGTGAACATGGAGCCTCATACCTGATTTGGAATTGCCTTTTTTTCTTTCCTGGAGTTAATTACAGAGATAAACAAGTCAAAGAAGGCCAATTCATCATTATTAATATATTACATAGTCTAATCTTGGAAGAGCTCAAATCACTTTAAAAGTTTTGTTTAACCAATAAAGTAGGTATTAATTTTCACAGCATTCTCTGTGAGACAGGTGTACTTGAAATGGTCTATTAACATGTGTCCTTTTTTCCTCATAGGGTTCCCTGGGGATACAAGGCCCCCAAGGTCCACCTGGAAAAGAAGGTCAGAGGGTAAGTAAGCTTGGAACAACTGCAGGCGTTACTGACTCTGGGACGACTTATTTCTGAACACGAATAATAATGAAACCAAAGTACAGCAAGCAAATGGGCATAAGGAGAGTATCAACTATCCGAAGGCTGAAATTTGAGATTTTGACAGAGCTTTTACAATCCAGAAAATTCCATCTGTTTTCAAGATTGGCAGCACAAATGTAGAGGTATAGTTTGGGTGAAATGAATTGACCATAATTAGATCTAGAACACTTGGTCATATTTTGGAGTTTGAGTTAAGCTGATCTTTGCAGAGTTAGGTTGATGAATATCTTGGTGGCATTCCAGCCCCTTCATGAATTATGTAAAGATTATGAATATTAACTACATTCTTTAGCCAGATGAAATGATTGACATTAGTGACTCTTTGTAGTTGTCCTTTCATTACTCTTCATGCCTTTGAGATGAAACACATACGTACACACACGAATTGTACCTGCAGTTGAGAGTGTAGCAATTCCCTTGTCTCCAATCCAGTTAGTCTTACCGTCCAGGAAGGGGAACCCTGCACTCATAGCTGGTCGGCTTCACTTGAACACTCTGAGTGATGGGGCACCCCATTCTTGTGGCTTATTGTTATTATTATTTTCAAATCATTTTAAAGTCTTAAAATATTTTGTGTGTGCCTTCTCATATGATTATTATTATTAACTTCTGTTACCTTATAGATGAGGTTTGTGTGACTCAGAGTTTAGGTGACTTGCCTAAAGTCAAAGAGCTGATAAAAAGTGGAGCCAGGACTTTGATCTGGGGCTTCTGACTCCAGACCCCATGTTCTCTTTGACGGTCCCAGTATATTAACCCCAAATCTGTTTTTCAGTCATTTTTATTTTTCATTCCCCACCGTACCTTCTGGCAAGTAGTCTGTTGCCTCAAATACAGAAGAGTTCAAATATTTGAGGAGTAATGGTGTATTTCACCCAGGCTTACCTTTTATCAGGTTAATAAAATCCCAGTCCTCCTAACTTTCTGTCTTATAAGGATTCCTGACCCCCTAACATGCTGATGGTCTTTCCCAGAAAACACTCATGGACCTTCTGGAGGTGTCAGGAATGGGACTGAACATGTGTGGTCTCATTTCGGGCAGGGTAAACGTGGCAGGTATGCCCCATACCGGAGACGGCATAATTCTATCACAGCCTCAGACTGAGCCAATGCTTCAGCTTTTTTTAAACTAACTCGTTCCACTAGAGCAGCTCTGTTTTTAATTATTGTTTTTTTGGTGTTACAATTAAAATTTGATTTGGAAAAATGGGACTGGATGATATCCAAGTTTGTTCAGTTTATAAAATTCCGTCTAGTTTTATTCCCAATGGCCAATTTGGTGAACACAAAAGGGCTTAATACGTTTGGATGGCTAAGAAATTAAAAGAAAAGCTTTGTGAATAATGGTTAACATTTATGGACTACCTATAATGTTCTAAATGCTTCATATTTATTATTTCATTCATTCCTTACAATGGCCATATGAGGTGGTTCAACTATAATCTTCGGGGAGAAACAGGTTTTTAAGCAAGTTGGAGAGGACACATTGCTAGTGAGTGGAACTATGCTGATGTTTTTAAATTGTTTACAAAGTAGTTATATTTAGGTTCTACCCTCAACATCTATGTGCACAATTGCAGCTTCCCCATCAGCTCTCTAGCCCCTCTCTATCCAAGAGTTCATGAGTCCACCTGACCAAAGTTTTAAATAGTCTCAAGGTAAAAATTACCTCCCTAGATCTGTGCTTTTGAGGCTGCCTTAAGCATTTAATCAACTGGGAGAGGAGGACTAGAAGAAATGACCTTGTGAAGTTAATTTCCAAGTTTCTTATTCTGTTTTCTCACAGTGATGGCCAAGATGTCTATTGCATCTAGGATCGTGTTTCTGAATTAATTTCTGTCTTCAATATCCAGGAAACATTTTCCTTCTAATAACTACCCCTTCCTGGATACTGGGTGGTAAAATATATTCCTAGTTAATATCCAAAATATATAAGGAACTCAGGCACTCAACAGCAAAAAAAGCCAACAATCCAATTTAAAAATGGGCAAAGGAACTGAATAGACATTTCTCAAAAAAAGACATATAAATGGCCAACAGGTATATACATGAAAAGGTGCCCAATGTCGATAATCACCAAAGAAATGCAAATCAAAACCACAATGAGACATCACCTCACACCTGTTAGAATGGCTATTATAAGAAAGACAAGAGATAACAAGTGTTGGAAAGGTTGCAGAGAAAAGGGATCCCTTATGCACTGTTGGTGGAAACGTAGATTGGTGCAGCCACTGTGGAAAATAGCATGGAACTTCCTCAAAAAATGAAAAATAGAACTAGCCTATGGCCCATCAATCTCACTTCTGGGTGTAAACCCAAAGGAAATGAAATCAATATTTCAACGAGATATCTGTACTCTCATGATATGGAAACAACCTAAGTGTCCATTGACAGATGATTGGATAAAGAAAATGCAATTAGACACACACACACACATACACACGATGGAATATTATTCAGCCTGAAAGAAAAGAAGGAAATCCTGCCATTTGTGATAACATGGAAGAACCCAGGGGACATTATACTAAATGAAATAAGTCAGGCACAGAAAGACAAATACTGCATATTCTTACTTATATATAGAATCTAAAAATGTCAAATTCATAGAAATAGAGAGTAGAATGGTGGTTACTAGGGGCTGCAGGGAGGGGGATATGGGGAGATGTTGGTCAAGGGGTACAAAGTTTTAGTTATGCAAGATAAATAAGTTCTGGAGATCTAGTGTACAACAATGAGAGTGTAGTTAATATTGTATTGTATACTTGAAATTTGCTAAAAGCATAGATCTTAAGATCACCACACACGCACACAAAATGGAACTATGTGCAAGGCGATGGATATGTTCATTAGCTTGACTGTGGTGAATATTTCACAATGTACATCAGATCATCACGTTGTACACCTTAAATGTATATAATTTTTAATTGTCAACTATAACTCAAAATAGAAAAATAATAATAATAGGCAGACTTTTAGTTTCAATTCCAAAAAAACTTATAATCCCTAGGCATAGGGAGGTTTGACATGGAAATTATGGAGCTAGGTGGGTGAGGCTAGGTCAAGGGCGTTACATCTGAATTCTCCCCCTTGTGGCAGAGCTTTTTCCTCTTCTTTTTGTTAGATTTTGTGTGGTAAGAACATTTAACATGAGATCTATCCTCTTAACAATTGTTAAGTGTACGATGCTATCACACTTTTGACTTGTACTGACATGTGGTCAGTTCAGTGCTCCTCCCCTTTCATTGTAATGAAAACTCCTGCCGAGTCAGGTCGTCAGCCGTCCTGTCACTGTGTGCTTGCCTTTCTGAGTCACAGAGTGGAAATTGGCCCTTATCATTGTTAAATTTCATCTTCTGAATTTTAGTCCCTAATAACCATTCTACTGTGCTTTTTTCCCTGTGGAATAACTCCCAGCTTTATGTCACCTTAAAATTTAATAAGCCTACGCTCTAGGTCTTCATTCACATCATTAATAAATCCTGAATAGAACCGGGCCTGACAGCTCTATGGAACACCAGCAAAGACTGCCACGCATATTCTCAGGGCACGAGCGTCAAATCACGTGCGAGTGTGTGTGAACCCTACCTCCTTCCCACCCACATTTCTTAATTTGGCTTGTAAGATAATTATGAGAGTCTTTGTCAGACCAGCTGAAATGAAAAAATATTCAAATCAAGCTTTTTGAAAATAATAATGCTTCAGATTAAAATTGTACCCTATCAAAGCTTACATTTCAGAAGAAGGTAGGTTAAAGAATAAATTGAACTTATGTATTCTTCATGATAATTATGGAGGAATGTATTCAAATTGTAAAGTTCAATCACTATGTTATGTAAATTTACTCCATTTATAAATATGTATAGTCCAGATAATTTTATATTACTTTTATTCATTTCAAGAGTAACATAGTGTCAGAAGTTGAAGAATGTAATCAAATTTTAAAGATGCTGTTAGGCATGGTTTGTCATTATTACTACTGCTCTTTCAGAAATGTCGTATTTATCAAGGAAAGTAGCTAGAGCAGGTATTATTGACATTATCCAAATTTACAAATGATTATTTCCAAATATGCTCAGTGATTTGTTCTGTTTTATCAGCTACTTGAAAGAGAAGCAAATTAATTTAAGAAATGAACATTCTTACATATTTACATTTAGGTCCATCTTAGTGCCACCATTTGTTCTCTGCTCAAGAGTTCAGTAGTGCTCAGATCTTTTAGACACGTAAATTTGTGGGGGTGTGTGTGTGTACACATACACACATACATGCATAACACATACGGAAAGCCGAGACCAGTAATTTTTCCATTTCATTGACATTTGCAATAGAAAAATCTATGAATTTAAAATTCTTTTTATTGACCCATTGTCAAGAAAACTCTTATATTTTGATTGCAAGTGTTTGACCAGGAAGGAATTGACTATCATTAAGTTTATTGCAATGAAATATAAAATATGTGGCAAATCTTATGCACCTTACTCCTAGGCGTAATGTCTTTCAGGAAAGCAGAACATTTAATTTTAGACAAATCATTGACTTGTTGGTTTTCCTCAGTGATTAAATAGATAGTAGCTTCTACTCTACCAATATCTCACAATTATGATGAGTTTCAAACATGGAGTCATGTGTAAACATACTTTGAAAAAAACAAACATTGTAGAAACATGTTAGTTTTACTAAGGCATAAGGATTCTGATTGATAAATTCCATTTATTTTTCTATTTAACTCGTTATGTAGAGTTTTCTATAAGCACAATAAGAACATTATTTTTTTCCAAGTACCACACCAAAATTATGTTTGAAATTTTCATTAGTTAATTTTATTCTTTTCATTGTCTTTTAAGCTGCTGAATCTTAGATTATAAAGTGTTCATTTAATAGAGTATAGCAGTAGTATTCTTCTTGAACTTAAAGCTGCTGTTAACCTCAACAGTGTGTGGTGGCACTAAATATCCAAGCTTTGCAAGCTTTTTTTTCTTAACCTCCTGATTTTCTTCATTGAATCTTGTATATGCCATTAAATATTTTTTTACTTTGCATATTTTGGAAGTCCTACAAGCAAAACATTTGGCCAGCACTTTTTTGAGTCTCGTGTCCTTTATAGACTAACACAAGTTTAAAACTCCAACTATTGTTGGGTTTTGATCCCAAGCCACAATGAGAATGTATCAGAGAGGAGTAGGGAGAACAGCATGGGAGGCCAGGAGGCTGGTCAGCCCATGACAAGACAGAGGAGGGCCAGGAGGGGCCCGGGACACTGCAGGGCAAGAAGTCAACAGAAGAGTTTCAGGATGCACAGAGGATTCAACAGGATTACAATTCGGAACAGTCAGGGGAGAGGTGTTGGATAAGAGAAGAGGTGGCTGGAAGTGGTGCCAGCTGAGAGAGAAGTTTAAGTTGAATAGTTGGGACAGCGTTGGAAACACAAATTATAAGGAAAGGTGTGAGGGGATTAGAGGTGAGCTGTGAGGAATAGGAGGCAGTAATGGGGAATCTGGTGGAGGGATAAGGACAGGAACTGGATGGAAGCCCAGAAAATTATCTTAGTGAAAAGTGGAGTATTTCAGACAGCTGAGCATGTTCATAGATATTTACATGAAACATCTCAAAAGAACTAGCATTTATGAAAATTCCCTCTAAGATATAGATTTCTTACAGGATTTTTTAATATTCCTAGTAGAATCTCCCAAAATATAAAAAAAATTATTATTATTGTAAAGGCACCCTGGATTTCTCCTTTATGGTCACATCAAGTGCGTGTCTGAATAATCTCAAGGTTGGCATGAAACTACCACGGCCTTTTTTAAAGAAATCACTCTAGGCCTCTGAAAAAACGTTTCTTGGTGAATCAGCCACTTACTGTCCCAAACAGAAATTCGTTTGGTTGGACCAAAATGACAGCTCACTCTTGCACTCTGTTGCTGGATCCTAAACAGAAATTTTATGTTCTAAATTCCTTACAATTTACCCCTCTGTCTTGCTCTCAATTTAGCTTCTTGGCCTGGGCCAGTCTTTTTTTTTTTTTTTTGGCGCTCCAGGAAACCCACCCCCCCTTAATTGCCTCCTTCCAACATTTTTGTGCACATTTTACTTTCCATTGAAGTGTTTGCTTCAAGCCAGCTTTGAAGCCGTGTCTGGGGTCGGGTATCCAGAGCTGACCTAGCCCTCACCCCATCAGGGTGTGTCCCTTTGCACCAGCCCCGACGTAACGGCAAAGGAACTGAGTCATATTTCCCTGATGAAGTGGGAATCTGATGGTGCATGCTGCAAGCATATGGAGGACTGGGCAGGCAGTATGTCTGCTGGCTTCTAGGGTCCAAGCAGTGCCGGGTATAATGTGGAGGTTGCAGCACAGGCTGCGGGGCCAGACTTCCTGTATTTAAATCCTAGCTTTACCACTTGTTAGCTGTGTGCTCTTGGGCAAGTTCCTCAGTCTCTCCGAGCCTCAGTTTCCTCACTTAGAAAAAGGAGATTCTAATAACCCCTACCCACCGGGTTGTTATGAGGAGCAGGCCATGTGGGTGTTAACTATTGTCATGATTCCCAGCCCAGCCTGGTGATCTGAAGCTGTTTGTAGACAGGAAGGCAAGTACCTAACTTCAGAGTATTTGGACTCAATTAAATAGAATGTCTAATTGGTCAAGAAAAATTATTTAAGGTAAAATGACTGCTTTCCCAACCACTCCATTGAACCCATTTTACTTAACTTTTACCTGAATTCTTACTTTATCTGGATGTCTGGGCCTATGTTCTAATGCCCCAGAAGCTTTACAAGGCCCAGTGTTGATCCAGCTTCATAATAAATTTAAGTATCTAAAAAAATTTGCAAATGTGGAGTCTATTCTGTCCTTTTCCTTAGGGAAGCAGAGATGAGGATTGGTGCCCTCATTGTGGAGCGGCTGAGGTCTTAGTGTTTGTTTTGTGAATAAATTGTGCTGATCCTGTATAAATTCGTGGGAAAACACCTTGTTTTCCTTTTGGCTTGTTTGCTTCTGAACTGGTTTATATGCTTTCTGTAAGACAACACAAGTAACATAAATCATTATAATAATTTCTGAGATATCAATCTCATAGGAAAAAGAACACCAAAATCACTGCTCCGATGAGATCAGCACATCCTACAGGACTCATCCCAGCAAAATTTTCCTTAAGCTCATTTGTTTTTATGGGGCCTGGTATAATTTCCAAGTGAAATTATGCCCCTATAGCGTAGCCACGTTCAGTGAAAGCTTCAAAGGACACAGCAAGCCAGCGAAGGAGGCCAAACATGTCTCCCACTCCAGTAAAACAGCAGCTCTCCTCACCTCATGACAGCTTCTTCCACGGTGCCAGCTTCACAGCGTTAGAATGACCTCACAGTTCCAGTGCAGCGAGCTCAGGGCCTGGTGGAAACCACTAACAATTGTCTGTCATTGCAGTTAAATTTTTTTACATAGGCTTCAGTTTGGGGGAGGAGCCTTATAAAGAAAAGAATGAATAGTGACGAATTTTCAGCTTCAGGAAGCAATTTGTTTCATTGCACATTAAGATGAGAAGGAAACACAAGATTATCTTCTTATCTTTATGTATTAAAACTGTGGCTTGACCTTTAAAATGCACAGTGAGTGTATCCAGAATTCTGCTCACTCACTAAAGGTGTGGCTGGTGTCCTTGTACCAAGAATTTGTACTGCTAACAGGAAAAAGTCAACAAATTATTTTAAATAATAGTTTTACCTCTGGTGTTAGGTAGAACATAAATATATTTTTAAAAAGCTTCTTTTTTGCTTGGATCCACATATAAATGTGTAAACAGTATTTTAGAGGTTCTACACTAGTGGTTCATGTTTATTGCACATGTTTTAAACTTCCTGGCAATCAGATGACATCTTTTCCATATGCCTCCTGTGAAATCTCCTAAGGATGTCTCCTTAAGGATACCTTGAGAGTTTACAAGAGATATCATCTTTGATCCTATCTGACATTTCTAGATGGGTAACTGGGAAATCGTGTACACTGTTCAGGTCCCAAGAGCTATGCAACTTTCCCCAACACCTTACTTGTATTTATGAAACCAGTGATATTTGGAGGATAAAAATGATCAATCTGCATTTATCCCTGTGTTCCTATTTGCAGAGCCCCGTAGCACACTTTGGGGAACCTCCACTAGTGTTTCACTACCTGATATTGCTGGCTTTGCCTTTACACGCTGTCTTTCTAGAAACTCACTTGTCATTGGGATTATCTAATTATCCCCAATTTACCTATAAGACCATTAAAATTAACAGTTATAAAAGGTCAACATTATATAATTGATAAAACTCTTATTGAGTTAATTTAGCCACCCAGGGAGAAAAATATACTGTGGTATAATTTCTACCATATGATAAATTGTATATCATAAATCATATGATAAATCATGTCATATATAAATCTACTAGACTGTAGAACATTCAAACACTGTAAGTATACATATATCACATGCACAGATTATGCACATTTGTCATCTGACTCTATTCAGTTCTTTTTTTATGTGCTTTGGGTGCTACATGTTGTATGTGTGTATAAATAAGTGAATATAAAGTCATCCAAATGCTTCCATCATTTTATTCCCTATCAGTGATTAAGTGAGAAATCACTGTAGAATATAAGAATTGCACAATAGTCTTCTTCCCTTTGTCATTGATACTTTGCTCAGAGCAAAAGTTTATCATCCGTCCTTTGCAAATTACCTTCTTGTGCTTGTCCTCCCTGACGAGGTCCCAAATAGCGTGTGATTTCTTATTAAGCATGTGACTACACCATCAACTCTTTCACATAATAAGGTATGATTTAATACTTGTGAGATTTCTTAATAGCATTTCAGGGTTCTTGTCAGTTAGATGCTCCTCAAGATATAGAATCAGAATTTCAGAGAACTTAGAAAAAAAGCTCAAGGAATGACATTGGTCATTGTACTTCATGATTTTCTCCTGGTGTCGTGTCACCCGATATTCCTGCTCACTCTGGCGTGGTGTTCCCCCAAAACTGCATCAAATATAGTTTCCGAAGCAATGGAGTAAGGCAGGAAGAAGAGAAAGAGGCTAATATAGGTTAATGTCAAACAAACGTCCACAAGGGAGTAGTTGTGTCATGAGGACAAGAATCCTCCACTTCACCTCACACTCTGACCAGAGGGAAAGACAAACCACAGGACCAAGATGTTGGAGGCAAGTTCTAGTTCAGTCTAATTAGAATCAGGTAAAAAGAGACACAGGCCGACTTCGTGAGAACAGACCACCCCTCAGATAAAATTAAATATGGCAGCCGGTTACCGACAGTCTGCCTGTGGTCCATCAGGTAAACGTCACTAATTAGTGAGTGTCTGCAGTGCACTTGGAGCAGGAGACACACTGCCCTGGGAAGGCTGTAACAAGAAAAAGAGACCATAAACAATGGTTTTGTTCCAGTAATACTTACATAGATCGTTAAACCACAAGGAGCTGGGATTCTTATTCATTTAAATGAAGGGTCAAATGATACTATTTGTTTTCTAACAGAATAGCTTTATAAGCTATCTCTGTTCTTTGAATTAGTAAAGAGGAAATGTTTCATATTTTTCAAATAGGATGCTGACTCTGAATGGTTTATTGTTTATGTGAGTAGACCCCAGAGCTGGTGTCCGCTGTGGAAGAAGCATGCCGTCTCATGGAGACTCCCTCCTACTGGAGACGCCCAGTCCCCGAGGTCTGGAGAGGCTAGGAGCCACTTCAGAAGGATGGCCTGCGGGCCGGCCCATTTCAGGGACATCAATTGACCCATTTTAGAGCTGAAAGGGAACTGTAGTAGTTCCTGGTGTCATGTCACCCGATATTCCTGCTCACTGGAATTTCCAGTCCACAAATCAGGAAACTGAGGTCCAGAAGTATTCAGTGGTTCTCCAAGCCTGCAGGGCTATTAGTCACTCTAACTCATCTGCATAAGAAGAAGCACCCACTGTCTGTTTTGTGGTTCCATACCAAAATCCAGATTTGCACATCTTTAGAAGGGAGAATATTGAGAATTTAACCAAAGCCACTTTATTTTTCTAATTGGGACCATATCTTATAACGGGCAAATGTAGATGGGTGCAGTCAGTCCTTCTGTGGTCTCCACACATTGTGAAAAGTGCACATCCTGTCCCCAGCCCCTGTGTATCCTGTGCCAACAGTTGGGAACCAGCATCGCCTGGTCAGTGGGGAACTGGGGAGGGAGTCCAAGCTGTTCTTCCAGCTGTAGGAGTGGATTAACTTGTGACTTCACGCAAGTCACTCAAGATTCTCATCTAAATTTATCTGTTTCATCACAATTTAGCCCTCAGGTCTGTTACAGGATTAAGCCAGAAGCACTTTGAATGCACTCTAGTGACAGGTGTTCTATGAAAGAGTCATAAATGTTACCTCCTCAGTCACAGAAACACTTAGAAAGAACAGAAAAGGAGAAGGCACTTGCCGCCAAAGTGGCGATATGCTAATACTCCCGCGTCCTTACCTTCTTCAGAACATGGCACTGAACACAGTAGTAGGTATTTGGTACATTTACCATTGGAAATGTCAAGTACAAAGTCATTTATCCATTTGGGACACACTGAATATATACGTGGGTGGCTGCCAAAACCAAGAATTAATCACAAGTTATTAATCAATTTGGGAAATATAAACTTATAAGTTTTCATAAATGCAAAACATTTCGAACATGAAATATTTTTATGGCCTAATGACTTTGAAAGCTGGCAAATTATGTTTCTAATAAATAACACAAGACCTCAACTTTGTAAAACCCCATAGTAGTTACCTTAGGTGATAGCACAAAATCCTCAAAGCAAATTTAACTTTATAGCACTTTAGTTTCTTTCAATATGTTATATTTCAATTCTCAGGGGAGAGTAGAGCTGCTGCAAAATAAGTATGATGCAACAATTCTAAGAAAAGTTGAAAATTCCTCTTTTATGGGATGTAAGTACCTTATGGTACTCTTATTTCTAAATTTCTTAGCATAATAGTATTCAAGTAGTTCTTGAAATCTGCAGAAATAGCTTAGAACCTACTTTTCCTTAAAAACCAGTAAACTTTTACCTGGATTTTTTTCGTGAATAGTTATAGATACATTTGACATCCATTTGATATTTTTAATATGTTCAGCAAAAACATATACATGTATGTATGTGTATATATCTGTCTGTATTATCTTGTGTTTTTTAAATTCATAACTGTACACAACATATGCTGTGACCACTATATTGTGTTGTCATTTGTGGTTCTTAAATCACTAAACAGGGCACACCTTGAACACTAGCAAGGGTTGTTATTTGTATTGTCAGAGATATTAACAATGTGTCTGTGGGACCATGAAAAAGAATATCCAATAGTATATTTGATGCCTTAAATGCACATAAAATTCAATAATATAGGGCCGCCCGGTGGCGCAGCAGTTTAATCCATGCTTGGCAGCCCGGGGTTCGCGGGTTCGGATCCCGGGGGCCCACTGATGCACTGCCTGTCAGCCACGCCGTGGCGGCGTCCCATATAAAGTAGAGGAAGATGGGCAGGATGTTAGCCCAGGGCCAGTCTTCCTCAGCAAAAAGAGGAGGATTGGCGACGGATGTTAGCTCAGGGCTGGTCTTCCCCACAAAAAAAAAAAAAAAAATTCAATAATAGAAACACATAATTTATATGCATCCAATAATAATAATATATTTTTATTCAATAATAGTAATGCCTTAAGAAAATTAACCCTAGAAAACATAATGAAAAGAGCAAAATACCACGAAGGAAGCATCTGCGCTTTTCTGCCGTACTGAAGGCGGTCACGCCACACTCCCTGTCAGCCATGTGTTTTCTACGATGTTGCAAATCTTTGCAGAAACATTTCAATAGCATGCATTTAAACTGTGTTTAAATTTAAATTAAACATTTCACTTGTGCACTTATTCAATCATGTTTATAGTTTACCTTCAAAAGAATTTGAGGGTCTTATAAATGCAATCAAACCAAAATCTCTACACTGAGGACAAGACAAGAGATAATTAATAGAAAGTTGGAAGAAGGAGAAAATAAGCGAAAACACCTATATTGAGTAAAGAAACTACATTTGAACTAAAGCCTCCTCTCAGAGAGATCTGAGAGCTTGTTTATTTACTCAGGAAACAGTTGAGGGCCTGTTTTGTGGGAGGTGCTGTGGAAGTTGGCTTAGCTCAGGTTTCCCTAAAAGCAGAATCTAAGATGGGATTCTTGCGCACGTGATTTCCAGAATCTGTGAGAGTGAGGGATGCAGAGAAAGGAGGAGGAAAAATGCAGCCAAACGTGGTTTCAGAAGTCTCAGCCCAGCCTGATTGCACAAGGCACTCTGGAGCACCCGGCATTTATCCTACGTGGGGCAAGGGGCTAGGCTGACACCCACCAACCACGGTGTGGGGACAGTGGCAGTAACTTCTCAGGCAGCTCCCGTCGACTAAGGCAAACCTCTGAGAAGGGTGCAGGCGGAAGCCGTCAGCAGCCAGCACCTCTGGGAGCTGGGCCCACGCCCGACACCAACAGTGCACCAGAGGTGGGATAAAACTCTTCCTTAACGTTACCAACACAGAATCCTGGATGGCTTTGAGCAGAAGTGAAGACACGATGAAAACTCTGATAATATGAACCTCACCATAAGAGAGAGAAAGACAGAGACACAGGGTGTGTGTGTGTGTGTGTGTGTGTGTGTGTGTGTGTGTGTGTGTGTTTGTTATATTGAAGCAGATGAAGAACTATTCTTCTAGTCTAATAAGTAATAAAAGATTAATCTCAGGTCATACTTTTAAAAACAAAGTGAAATGACCAGGTAGTACAGACATCAAGGAGAGAGAATAAGCAGAGACCAGGCAATGGATTTGTGTATCCAAGTGATTACTGAAATGGAGATAGTGCTTTCACCAGAGTAGAAAATCCTGGAGGAAAGCGTCCTTTTGGAGACGAGTCAATCTGAAGCCTATAACGTTAGAGCTGCTCAAAGGCTCCTCAGAGCCTGGATTGAGAGCATAAGGAAAAGGACAGAGTTTACTATTAGAAAACCATCAACTGATGGGTGATAACTGAAGCCGCTCGAGTGGGTAGGATGGCCAAGGGAGAGACTGTAGAAAGAAAAGAACTGAGGAGAGAACCTTGAAATTAGGATAAGCCTGTATATAGGAGTGGGTGGGGAGGTGAATGAGAAAGTATAGAGAAATAGATTAAGAAAAAGGTTTTGAAAGGGAGAGGGTGGTCAACTGGTTGGAAATGCTTCAGAGGCATCAGGGAGGATGGGGCCTGAGGAAAAGCCATCAGTGGTCTTGAGCGAGGCTGTTTCTGAGTGGCTGTGCTGGACAGAGGCAGACGTGACATTTCAAGAGTCTCAACAGTGTAGTTGGTATTTAGAAGGTCAGGGGATCCTGGACAATTCTTTTCAGAAGCTGAAGTATAAAGAAAGATGGCATGAGATCACATTTGGAGAGATCAAGCGAAAGATTTTTTTTTTTTTTTGTAATTGAGTACATTTGCAAACTGAGACGAGGAAGTCAATGAATACGGAGAAACTGAAGTTGCAAGCAACATATGTTATTGTTTATGATAATAAATCATCCAGAAGTAGCAGAGGAGGTTGAAAGATAAGGCCCTAGTGTAAATATGGGTCAACATCCCTACCTTGAGGACACGGGCAAAGAGGAGGGACGTGGGCTCACTTTGGGGCAAAGTGGGAATCAAGGCTTATGCATATTCGTCTCATACAGAAACAATTTTTCAGTGCAGGTATAATTTCATAAAACTCTTGCTGTTTAAGAGACATTGATCTCAAGATTGCTCATAATTTTCAGGCCAGTGAAATTTATGGCTACTATTTTCTTTCTTCATGCCCAACCCAGTCAAGTAAGAGCAGAGAGAAATAGAGAAAGCCGAACTGAAAAACGGGGAGGGGTGGGGCACTGGGAGAAGAAAGGGTCTGTTATTGCAATTTCAGAGCTTTGCTGGATTCTTCAAGCAGCTGGTGAAAATGTAGGCACTTCATCTCACTCCTATCTATGCCTCTTTTCCTTTGTAAATTGTTAGTGGTATCTTAGAAGAGCATTTCTATCATCAGCCATTTGTCTGAATTCATTTATTTTGTTTTATAAATCTATCTTGCTAGAATACAATTCTAACTTCTTGGAAAACTTTGTTTTATTGGATAATGTAAACGATGTCAGAGTAAAATATTGTCAAAATTAAATTGTTATCTTCGTTGCTTTTGGCAGTTTTAACTTTTTATATCCCTGTACACATTCTGTAAACTGTCATTTATTTTTTTCTCAAAAGATATAAAATTTCTGAAGCATGCTAATTAAGTATAATTCCCAAGCTAGGGAATGTGCAGGAACTGGTTTACTACATAAGTGGTCCTGCCTGTGTCATTTTACCAGTAAATCCTTGTGGTTATAGTTATCAATTTTTGTATTCTATACTGCTAGCTTATTATGGGCTTAAAATCTTTTTTCATTGGAAACTGATGGAAATGAATATGGCGTATTCCTTTGTAATTGTTACTATAGAGATAAAAACCTTTTCAAAGTAAAACAAATGGCATAAAAATTACTAATTCAAAAGAAGTTATGCTTCTAATTTAATATTGAAAATGGTGCACTATTCCCTTTCTTTTTTATTTTGTCAAAATTGCATGACTTGAGTGTATCTAATGCACTTTTATTACATAATTTCTAGTATAAGAAAAAACAAAGTGAAAAATGAAATAGGTGAATTCCCTACGGCATCAGTGGGCTGAGCCTTTCATTTTTAATCTTTTATTCTTAAAACTTACAACATTTCTAATTATCTCCCTCCTGCTCCACCCCCATACTCCTTCTTTATAGTCTGTTATTGAATTTCAAATCTAATTACCTGTAATGGGTTTTATTAAAAACAAACAGTTTATTTGCTTTCTTTTTCTGCCACATCATTGTCACAATTAGACACATTTTCTAGCAATAACACAATTGCAAAGATGAACAAATCTATGAAACTTTCTCGGATCTTATTACCGTTCATGTTCAGATTTTGAAAGTCTTGTTTACCTCCCTCAAAAAATCAGATTAGGACACTCTTGGAAAATATTCTATGACAGAATTATTTTATTTAATTAACCTCAGTTTGATTCTATTACAAAAATTTCAGCATCATCTCTTTCTAGAGACATTGGAATGAGCTATATCAATAGTAAGAGTAATGATTAGTTAGGTAGAGAAGAGTCAGCTGGTGGAACAAGGGTCATGGATGCTGTGCCTATGATATCCCTGGGAGAACTATGTGATAGAGAGAGAGGAAAAGAGGACAAGGTCAGAGAAAATAGACCCTACCTTCTCTGCATTTTCTTCATGACCAACCCTGTGTTTGCTTTCTAATAAAGCACAGACCACTATCCACCTATTAAAAGAATTTAAAAGGAAGTAGAAGAATTGAGAGGATTGTCCCCATAAAAGAGATAGGAGGTAATAAGCCACGGTGCTTGTAGTACAATGTGACTCAAGCATGGTGCCAGATACACTATTCCCGGACCACGATCAGTACAGAAACTGAAATCCTGTGTTTAGAAACTTTATAAAAAGTTAGAATTCCTGTGTGATTTAAGCATGTAATTGTTGGACTCACTCGGTAGAACAGGCCGTAAATGAGTTGTGTGCTATAGAACATGCATGGAGAGTCGCAGGGTGCTACCTGCCTGTGAGTCATGACAGCAGGGCTACGTCACAACATGTGACATTTTAGAGTCAGCTTGTCAACTGTAATCCACAAACATCTGAGAAAATGTAATCATTTATTTTTATAAATTATTACTTTATTTTAATTTTTAATCAAGCTGGGAAGTAAAATTTATATTATTTTTAACCCTAACTAACTAATGGTAAAACAAGCTTCATGGGATTTTTTTTTTGACATATATGGTCAGTAGAAATAAACTAACTGATGGTCATGGAAGTAATTGCAAAGAAATGAAGATAAAAGAATTGATACTAGTTTTGCTAGGAAGTACGATCACTCGTATCTTGAGTCCAGTTAATTGATGGTGAAGTATTAAATCATAGCATGTTATTTGCAGAGATAGACTGGCTAATGAAGTGATGAAACCATCAAAATGTAAGCAACATTTACACACAAAACATAAATAAGTTCAAAACCAAAAGAATTTTGAAAGAATGAACGTTGACTTAAAAAGCCAATTGAAGCAAATGCTCAATACTTCATATTTAAACATAAGTACTTTGGAGATGTCTTATAAAGTAGTACTTTAGATTACTGAGACTGAAAAGCAAACATACAATTGCTGAGGCATTAGTGAAAGATGACACCAAAAATATTTGCTTGGAAATATTGAGTGAATATGTGGCAAAGATTCCATTGCTTGACATATTAAAAAAACTAACTAATACCAACTCAGAGAACAAATAAAGCTAGCAAAATATTTTCTCTGCATCTTGACAAATGCACAGGTAATGCTTCTGTGGCAATTTGTTTGGTCTATGTGCAACTGTAGATGATGGTGATTAAAGAAGAATATTTTTCTTCAGCTTCGTAGTCAACAAATATAACTAGCTCTGAGCTGCAGAAACTATGGGGGATTACATTGTCAGCAAATATGGTTTGGAGTTCAGCTTTCATATGGGACTATGTTCTGATGGTACAGCTGTGGTGACAGGGACACGTTCTGGAGCAGCTACCCTGATTGAATGGGAGCCAACACACCACTTCCTTCATCGGGAAAGTCTACTAACAGAGAAATGTCATCTGAAAGAAACAATAGGTTCATGACATGGCCAGAATTGTGAATCTGTAAAATTCGTATGTCAAATGTCAAATTTGAGATTTTTTTTTTTAGAGACCATATGGGCAATGGTCAAAATGGTTATTATTGCATACTGAGGTATGACAGTTATTAAGGAGAAAAATTTTGTCAAGAACATTGGAATTACAGAATCAACTCATTGTTTCTGCAGATTAAGAAACCAGTGGCTCAACTGGGAAATGCAAATCAAAACCATAACGAGATATCACCTCACACCTGTTAGGATAGCTATCATCAAAAAGACGAGGGGCCTGCCCAGGGGCATAGTGGTTAGGTTCGTGTGCTCTGCTTCAGCGGCCCAGGGTTCATGGGTTCGGATCCCAGGCATGGACCTATGCACTGCTTATCAAGCCATGCTGTGGCAGGCACCCCACATATAAAGTGGAGGAAGATGAGCACAGATGTTAGCCCAGGGCCAGTCTTCCTCAGCAAAAAAGAGGAGGATTGGCAACAGACGTTAGCTCAGGGCTAGTCTTCCTCACACACACACACACACACACACAAAACACCATTAAATACTGATATAATTGTGTTCATTTGTTCAGAGTGTATATAGGCATTTAATATGGAGAATCACCATTTCCATCATAACTTTGTTTCGTTATAATTGCAAAACGACAGAGTTCCAAGCATAATAGTGAATCTTTATCAGCATACATGCCCACTTTCAACAATGGGCGTGTATTGTTTTTTTGTAATTTTTCCTTCTTCCTTCTGGTATGTTTGTTTGATTATATTTATTAAAGTGTCATTTTATGTCTATTGAATCAATTAGTAAACATTGGGACTTATACTTTGTATTTCTTTATTTCATTTTTTTCTAGTAATTTGATTTTATTAAATTTTATAAAAATACTGGTCCACAACAAATTGGAAATTTTAAAAACTAGTCCTCCACATGGAGTTAGAGGAGCATTGATTTAGTGAGTTATGTTGACTATAGGCTAAAACCGTAACAACAAAAACTTTATCACCAGCAGAAAGAATTCCTTTTATTTGAGTATTACTAGTTAAGCCTTTTCAAATAATTTAACCTTGTAATAATTAAGAGAAATGTGCACTAAGCCAGGTCGACACTAAGAATTAACTCTTAAAACCTGCCATGAGTTCTCAGAATGCAGGCAGCCGTATTCTGTATACAGTAAGGGTAACATGTTTTACTGTCTGCTCCCCTTTATTCCCGGCTCTGCCTAGATCAGTGCTCCTGGAATCTATATGCAGGTCAAGACAGCTAGTGGTTCTAAAAGTGATTTTGTAAGTTGAGTGTCTGAAAAATATTATAAGAGGAAAGTGCTTTCATCTCTCACTCTTGGCTTTCTCCCTGGGAAGAAGATCAAATGGAAGTTAATGGGTAAAATGTGAACAATAGTTTGACTTATCTTTTTAAGATCTGAGGATCCATTTTATACAATGTGATGGATTTAGGTGTGTAGACAGACAAACAAGAAGATCCAGTTGAAGGTGTCCAGGTCGGAGTCTGTGAGGGGAACTAACTTCAGAGCCCAGCTTAGCTCACGATGACTAGCTTTCTTTGGGTGAGAGGAACATGCCTAATTTGGGCATGGCTAAAGCTGACTTGGTCACAAAACTGTAAAGCTTTAGACCATCTCATCAGTTGTAGGTGCTATATTATAGCAATAGCAATAATATGTGCAATATTATAGCAATAAAAATAATATGTATGGTAATTCTATATTATCTTGGTTACTCACAACATCCTGTGTTAAGGATTATTCTCACCACTTTTCAGATGAGGACACTGAGGCTTACAGAAGTTAGAGTGACTTGTTCAGGGTCACAGAGCAAGAAATTGTTAGAGTCGGGTTCTAACCCAACTCTACTGCCAAATTCTGGTCCCACAATAGCCATAGTTTTCAGACTGTGCCATGATTCATTAGCAGGTCAGAAATCAACTTAGTGGATCACAATCAGATTTTATTTTTTAAGAATTAGACAGATACAGTAAAATACAGACAATAGTTTAACCAATGTAGAGGAAAAGGGTGATATCAGAAACCATACTTAACACTGGTACAGAAGCTTCTCTGCCTGTTTGTCTCTGCCCAGCCCCTCTCTGCCTGGGGGCTACCTTGATTCATGCCCTGCTACCCTCTTCCACTTTCCTTCTCTTCCTTGACCACAGCTTGTGCACATGAATGCTGGCTGGTGGGTGGAGGTGCTTCTGCTGTAGAGCGGCCTGGGTGGTAGCAGCCAGAACAACCACAATCTTGCCAGTGGAAGGAGGGCCATTCATGGTTTGGTCAGTTCGTGCCTTGTATGGAGATCTGGTTCCTTCACTTTTTATTAGTAAAATGTTAACGTCTGCATCACTTCACCAGCAAAAGCCCTCAAAGTTTCTGGAGTCCTGCACACTCCTGGGTGAGTCCCAGCTCTGTGACCCGGGAGCCTCTCCAGGCCTCAGTTTCTTCAGTTGTCCAACAGAAATGATACTAATCATGCCCAGCCCAAAGAGGTGATTAGGGAAATCATCATGTGTATGTAAAGTAGCCAGTACAGGGCCTATCACACAGCAGGTGCTCAATAACCGCTAATTACGATATCATCCTTACAATATTAATTTCCAAGTTTCGAGCACAATAAAATTCACTAGCACTAAAACCCTGGAAAACATTTAGTGGTCCTTTTAGAATCCAGGAGACTTTCATGGATTTGTCACCTAGCATAGTTGCCCTGAAAAACTGTGACCAGTCAACAGGTGCCTGGGGCCTGAAATCCCACCCATGCCCACTAGCACCTGTCTGCCCCAGTTAGGGTTGCAGGAGGAGCGTGCCTTTTCCTCCCGAGCACAAGAACACATGGTCACTAACTGGTGGCCCCGTCTCCTGGGTCATCCAAGTCAGTCCACTCCATCTTAGGGGAGCATGGACGTGCCATTTGGTGGATTGTTCCACTTAATAAAGGGCTAGGTGAATAAAGTTTTACTGTAATTGGTTCCCCCCAAAATATGTGTACTTTAGTGGTATTCTAGAACACTTTTGAGAGGTTCTTCTCTCTGCCATCATATAGACGCTTGTAAAATCCAGCAGGAAGCACATCAGGACAAAACTATTCATAACAGAGATTGACAAAGTATTTTTTGAAATGTTTTATGGACCGCGAATGTTTTGTAAGGATTCTCATCCTTTCTCCTTCCATTCCTTGATGTTGTGAAATATGACAGAAGGCTTTTTTAAGGTCACCATAGATCTAGCTTATTGAAAACAGATATTCTGCTTCAAAGATCTAAGAAACTGATACTTCGGTTCAGTAAAACCCAGATTTAATTTCAGCTTGCTCAGTTTACATTTTAACCTCCATTTAAAACCTCCATTATTTGCCATTGTTGTGCTATTAGAGAGACCACTAATGTTTTGTGTAACTGAAAGTCCATTATGATCCCCAATTAGGTGTTTTAAAATATAGCTACATAAATTGAAATACTGGAATTAAATTATGCTATTGCAACACTTCCCACATGTTAACAATTGAATTAACAATTAATAGGATAAAGTTTTTCTAGCAGAGAAAAACAAAATGGTGCTAAATTTCTGGATTTCTTGGGTCCTTAGTTCTTGTCTTGGATGAAAGACTTGAGCAACACTAGACCCCAATATAGAAAACCTGAAAAAAACAATTGAAACTTTGCCTTCTAATAAATAGCCTTGCACTTTTGGTACTTCTGTATTTTGCTACTTTGGAGATATTTTCATTTGGAAATGTTGTCTACACACACACACATACCACACACACACACACACACACACACACACACACACACACACACACTCCCAACAAGGATAGATCTTAAAAACATAATGTTGAGTATGAAAAAATTTGTTAAAGGATACATACAAAAATAATCTTTACAAATTTCAAAATACTTGACACTACTTATTTATTCATATATATATGTTTACATAAACATATATAATTTTTTTTTTCAAGAGTACATGGACCAGCAGGATGACATCAAACTTGTGGGAGAGGTGAGGGAAACAGAACCAGAAGTGGTCAAAAAGGACTTCCATTTAATCTGTAAAATTTATTCATTGAAAAAAGATCTGAAGAAAATATTGCAAAATATTACCAGTGGTTAATTCTTTCTATGCTGTGGAAAAATAATCTATGCTATGTTATTCTTTTTATGTATCTGCATTTTTCAAATTTCCCAGCAAAATAATTTCAAAGTACTTATGAAAGTTTTATCTTGTGTTCTCTATAACATTAACAAAAATGATAATAAAAGCATCACCAGATCCTAAAGAACTTTCAAGATGTAATTAACCCCACACTTTTAGTGTTGATCCTTGTCGAAAACTATAGTAATGAATGAGATCACACTGTTTTCCTCATTACTGCAGGTTCCTCATTTGTCTAGCACCTTTTCAAAAAGTTACACTTGATTCCATTTTAATTGTTAGCTCAGTCCAAAAATAAGAACAAATATTTATCGAGCACCTACTATTTGCCAGGTACCATTGTAGACACTGAAGATAGAACAATGAAAACAACAGACAGGGAGTCAGCAAACTATGGCTCCTAGGACAAATCTGGCCCACCACCCATTTTTGTAAATAAAGTTTTACTGGAATGCATCCATGCTCATTTCCTTATATATTATCTATGGCTGCTCTACAACAACAGAGGTCAGTAGTGTCAAACTAAAATATTTACTGTCTTACCCTTTTCAGGAAAAGTTTGCCAACCCCTGCAATAGACAAAATTCTCTGCCCTCATAGAGCTTACAATCTATTACCGAGACAGACAGTAACAAAATAAGTAAGTTTTAGGGTGATCAGTGGTGACATATGCTACTAAGAGTAAGAAAACAGGGGAAGGGGACAAGGAGTGTCGTGAGGAAGTCAGGAAAAGTCACGTTGCAAAGGTGACCTGTGAGCAAAGATCTAAAAGAGGTGAGGGAGCAGGTGCTGTGGAAACCTGGGGGAAGTAGCCAGCGCAAAGGTCTGAGGTGGACATTTCTGGGAACTACAGGAGGCCAGGGTGGCTGGACCGGTGTGAGAGAAGGAGAGAGGAGGTGGAGGGTCTATGGGGCCATGTGGAGCAGTACCCTGCAGACCGCTGTAAGGAGTTCAGCTTTTACTCTGAGTGAGGGCCCCAGTGTGTCCTTTGTAAAATCCAGAATATTCATTTCATTTAGAGACTGAGGCCACAGCTATGGATATTACCTGCTTGGGCAAAACTCTATTTGCATTTGAAAACTTCAGTTCTAACCCTGCCGGCCGTCTTACCAATCCTTACCAATATTCAGAGAAGAGAACAAGACAGCTGATGACTGAACATTACTACTATTCGGAAAACATTTCTGCAGACATCTTACTTATAAGTCAGCCATGTGGACATGCTAGTGTCAGACGGCACATTCTATGGAAGGCTTTATTTTAGGCCAGTAGGTTAGCCTCAATTATACTAAATTTCAAAATGAGTATTTTTCCTTGGTGTTTGCCGGGAACGTAATTGATCCACTACCTCTATATCTGTGCTCGACTACCTTCTCCACGCCCCCATGTCGTTTGACCTCTCCTGGGAAGCTTGGAACATTCTGTACAGAAGAATGGGTCCACATTTATTGAGAGCCCACTTGGTGTCAGGCGCCATCCCTGCCTTCAAGGAGTTCATAGTCTAATAATGGGGAGAAGATTATAGAGAGCTCTGGACTTAGATATGCTCTGAAAGTAACACTTCTCAGGTGTTTGTGTAGTCCAGCCCACTGTTTTTAGCAGTCATGTTTTCATTCCTTTCTTTTTTTAGTGGAAACAGCTTGGGCTGAGAGATTATGTGACTTGGTCAGGTTTGCTTAGCTCATAGATACAAGAGAAGTTACTAATGGCTAGGTTTCTCACTTCTCAATACAATACACACTTTTCCATCCTATTTTTATTGTTGAGCCAATGATCAATTATTTTTGTCATAAATATATGAATTAGAACCTTTATGCACCTCAACTGAATATATCCCTTTGTATAATATAGAACATGACCACGGACAAGTACCCCTCATATTTAAAGTATGCCAAATAGAAATACTGCTGCTCTACCCATGCAGAGCCATGTATGGCCAAGTTAATGCAACTTCCAACTCTTGAAAATGGTGATTAACTACTGTTCTCTGGTCTTTGATCTCTTTAAGCAGCCTTAATTTTTTGTGTAGGGGGAAAAAACTGTTACAGAGGAAAGAAGAGAAATATTCTAATTCTAGACTATAAGCCCCTCAAGAGTCTCTCTTTAATCTCCATTATTCAGCATATAGTAAGCACTTAATAAATGCACAAATGCTCATTGCTGATACAAGATTATTTGCTTGTTTTCCCACTCATCTGTGCTCCTCATGGGCAGTTGATTTCTCATTAAGGTACAAACAAATCTGTAATTTTGATGGTTTCCAATGCTAGCTCTTGTAGTTTTAGTTCTTGATGTTTCTGAAGATTTAAATTAAGGTTCTGTCTTCAGGACCCCAAACATCCAAATGAACACACAAATATTACCAAATAACTTTGTGTTTACAATCACATGTACAAGTGACTGGACAGCTCTTTGCCCCTGGAGGTCTTGATATGAAATAGACCCCTCTCCATGTAGGCTCTCCTTTGAGTGGCCTTAAGTCTTGTTTCTTCAATGTGATTTTCTCCAAATAATCATCAGGTAAAAATACTTTATCATGTGTAAGAAAAAGATAATGACATAACTACTTAAATTTATACTTTTTCCCAGCTGTTGGTTTCTCAGCCATCATCCAACACTGAGGGCTTTTCTCCTTTCTTCAACCTCCCAGAGTTCTCATTTGTAAAGTCATTGGGACCTTTGGTCATCTACGTTAGGCCATCTTTGTAGCTTTGATTCTATATTTGAAAAGATGTTCAAACTGTGGCATTATTTCCCAGTAAGGACTCTAAGTTATTGGTTGATGATAATAGAAAAGAGATCATAAACTACATTTGCATATTTCTGTGTATTAATTTAAACATCCTTTTCTTTTTCATGTGTGGTCTTTCACTTGAGTTAGGCCAACCAACTGACATATTGCTCATTAATCATACATATTAACTGGAGTGGTTAAAGCTCTAAAATCTAACCATTCTGTCCACAGGGACTAGTTCTTGTTTTCTAAATGTGATGACATATGCTTCAGACACTGCTAATTAGGTCTTTCCCTTGAAAATTCATCCTGACATGTTTCAAGAACATTTTTTCCCCTTGAGTACAAGTTCATTAAATTATTAATTTCCTTGTATAAGTCTTGTAGGACTACTTACACAATGCAGCTTTCTCTATTTTAAAACCATAGTTCACAGTGAAGGGTGAAATAGATTTCACTTCCTTATATATCTTTTTCCAGTCAAGACCAATGGACTGAGTAAATACCAGAGAATAATAGATATTATATTCAGTAATATAAAATGTTAATAGAAGGTAAAAAGTATTTTGTACATTTCAATGGAAATATGTATTAGTCAGGGTTCTCCAGGGAAACAAAACCAACAGGATGTGTATACACAGAGAAAGAGAGATTTATCTGAAGGAATTGGCTCACATAATTGTGGAGGCTTGGTAAATCCAAAATCTCTAGAGCAGGCCGGCAGGCAGGAGACCCAGCTGAAGAATTGCAGTTGGATCCAAAGGCAGTCTGCTGGCAGAATCTCTTCTTGCCTGGGGGACTTCAGTCTTTGTTTTACCCAGGCCTTCAACAGACTGGATGAGACCCACCCACATTATGGAGGGTAATCTGCTTTACTCAAAATCCATCAATTTAAATGTTAATCTCATCTAATACACACCATCCCTGAAACATCCAGAATAATGTTTGGTCAAATAGCTGGGCACTGTGGCCCAGCCAAGTTGACACATATCTTCACAAAATGCTAAACAGATAATCAACTACTGATTATCTGCACAAATAGAAGGAAATGTTGCCATAAGCTATCTAAATCAGATAACCTAAAATCAGTTCTACTGAGCCTCCATTTGAAATGAGTTTACAGTAGTTTTACCTTCCTGGCTATTATCTACACAGGCAGGTACTCAGATCAAACTCTATTATATGACCTTCTCAAGACAAAACTTCCAGTGGATTCCCATCACAATCATGACAATGAAGCTTGGAGCCCTGACCACCATCCACAAGGCTAGCATAGTCTGGCCTGACCACCACTCACCCACTCACTTGCTCTGCTCTAGCCGCCTGTGTTTCTTGCTGTTCCTTGACCAAGCCATTCTCAGTGCTTTGTTCTTGTTGTCCCCTCTACTGGATGTTCTTTCTCAGAACTTACACAGCCCAAGGACTCACTTGGTTCAGGGTTCTGCTGAGCACACCCCTGATTTTTCTATCTAAAACTGCACACCTCCCTGTATAACTCCATATCCCTTTAACCTGCTTTATTTTTTATGATTCTTATTGATATGCAAAATTCACATCTTTGCTTAGTTATCAGATATGCAGTAAGTATAGCATAGTGGTAATGATCAGATATGATACAGCCAGGTTGCCTGGATTCAAGTCCCAGCTCTGCTACTTAGGCAAGTTGCTTTGTCGCTCAGTTGCCTCATCTGTAAAACAGAGATGCCTCAAAGATGTTTTGAAGACTTAATGAACAAATAGATGTAAATTGCTTAGAATGGTGTGTGGCCAAGGGTAAGGACCATGTGCTATCTATTACTATTATTGTCCCCATTGGAGTATAACTCTGCGAGGAGAGGGTTCAGGCTGTTTCCAGAGCGTAAAGAAAGGTCTGGCCCATAGTGGAGACTCATTAAATGTTTGTTGAATGAATTAATAAGTGAACCTGGGCACATGTCAGCTGAGAGTGGAAAAATGTCCTACAAAAACACAGTGAAGAGGTGGCAGGTGAACAAATGATGAGTTTAAAGGTTGTAGTGGAAATTCTATGTAGTTGAGAAAGCTGAGTTGGTTAGGTCTTATGTATGTATTTGCACGTATGTATGTATGTATGTATGTATGTAGTACATGTTGCAGGATGCTAGGAACAAGATGTAGCTGGGGTTTCTAGAGGATGGAGGACACTTCCCTAGAGGGGATGGAAAAGTCAAAGGAGAAAATAGGTAGAATCCAGCAAAGGACCACAACCAGGCTGGCACCAGCCTGGCACCAGATTTCCCAGGACATCCTAACCTTATTCTGGGAAAAGATTGGAGCTGAAGGAGAAAGAGACTCTGTGGGAAGGCAGTTTGATGAGGACAGACTCAGAATTACTTTTATCTGGTCATAGTTCAAAGTGACATTGGATGTTAGGTTTAGGTATTACCAAACCCCATTCATTTTTGCCCATTGCCCAGAAAGTCAATCACCGAGATGACGAGATTGCAGCAGAGAGAAGATTTAATCACAAGGCAGCCAACTGAGGAAGCAGGAGAACGAGTCTCAAATCCATTGCCTCAAAAATGAGGACTCAGGGATATTTATGGGGTGGGGGGTAAGGTGGTCTGAGTGTGGGAATAAACGATTGGAGGTGAGGAGAGGTGAGGTAATTGACGATCTGCACAAACTTAGTCAAGCTTCACACCTCTTCAGAGGACACATGTTCACAAAATGGTGGCAGCATCATGATTTGAGGGTGGAGTTTTAGCTCCTTGACATCAAAAAGGTCACTTGTTGAGCATTTTCACAGGCCCAGTTGGTGGGTTTCTGGTTTCAACCTGCCTGAACTGGACAAGGGGTCCTAATTCCTGATAAACAGCTCAAACATCCATTACCATGGTGACCCAGAAGCATAGAAATGTTATTTCTATGGGAGATGGTATCTATAGGAACCTAGTGGAAGTCGGATAGTATATTGCCTAAGCAGCACAGTTAACAATGGGTGGGCGAACAACTAAAAGCTATAATTAGTAGTTGCAAAAAAAATTTAGTTACTAGCTACTGAATCATCAATGGCTAACTGTTTACCGGTTTCATAAGGACATGAAAAGTAGTATTCAAGTCGAGAAAAAATACACCCAGTATTGGTATGTTTGTATACAAATAATGGCATGTCCCAAAGTGTCCAGTATTTGAAGGTCATCAATACATTTTCCCAATTCTTAAATCAATCATGCAAGAACAAGGAGTGGCGGGCTGGGAAATGCCTTCCGAACACACTTGCTCGAAAGGTTGGTGGTAAGTGTCAGAGGAGAAAAGAACCAAGGAGGACACACATGTCTGTCAGTGCAGAAGTCCAGGGAAGCTGTCCCTGTTGGAGGGGACTTTTCAGTGTTTACTGCCCCATCTTGTTGCTGAGGGTGTACAGATGGCTCCCTCTGACCACACTCCTCCCGGCCTGGTGACCCCGCTGCCCCCACCCCCACCCAGGAGAGGCTGAGGACAGTTATTAAAAGGTAGCACGTGATCAGTTTGGGAAGGACCTTAATTCTCACTCTACCTCCCTGGAATTCCTGAGCTCACCTATAACCAAGTGAATGTCTGCCTGTAACCAAATGGACAAGTCTGTCCAAGTCTTTGGGTGGACAGACTTGAGAATAATTATTCCTCTTCTTCTTCCTTGAAGACAATATCCAGGTCTTAGTCACCTTAATGTTTTTTTCCTCCAGCACAGTATGTAAAACACAGACAATTTTTGCTGAATAAATTTACTCATCTTTTTGATAGGGTTTGATTCTGAAGTCAGCATTTAATTATCCAAATGCAGTATAACCCATTAAATTCACCTTGATGAACTGAGAATTATGCACTGAAAATTCTTCAGTTTCAAAATTGTGTGACCTTTGTAGTTTCATCTTGTGGATCCTCTGGAATTCTCTTCCTTCAGCAGGCAGTTATTGAATAACTATGAACTTATTCGGGGCTACTCAATTCAAAATCCTTCACATCGAAAATGTAGTTCTAAAATTCCACCCTTGAGGATACATTACGTCTTTTAAAGCAGGCAACTGAAAATATATCCTCTGTAACCTTACCTGATTGAAATCAAGATGTAGAATGTCATTCATGACTTCTTCGTTCCACTGCTGGCTGGGAAGGTGTGTGCCTGTTGCACTGGCCCAGACTCCGACCTGTCTGAAGTGTGTTGAGGAGTCACCACGCTGCTTTCATTTTAACATTTCCATGAAATAAATCACGATCAGTTTATTATCTGTCCCTCTGCATGTTGATTTTATCTACTCTAAATCTAAAAATATAATTTTTTTTTAATAAAAAGGTAAAATTCTGCATTCATCTTGCCTGGAGAAGTGGAAGCCCGGTGGCATAATTCTCAGACAAGAACGGCAGTGTATAAACCCTGATTCCCCTTCTCCGGGCTGGGACCATGCCTACTGTGAACTTCCAGAATACAGGAAAGAGCATTTCACAGGGCACTTCCAGCACGAAGATACTAAAATATATCACAGCATGTTCAGGAAATCGTTTAGCCACACCCTACCGCTGCCCCACCCGTGACATCCAGATGAATCAAGTGTTTTGGCAGAGACAGGCGATGGCGGGCAGAGAAAACAGCTGGAAATCGGGGCTAGGAGAGGTGCTGTTTGGCAAGGCAACCAGGAGTCCAGAGAGATCTAAATGGAAGGTTATGGTTGGCGTGTTGGCAGGCCTGCAGAGGGCAGGGTGGATTCTGAGGCAGGACAGGCAGAAATCAGGCGAGCCGGTGAGAACTAGGACAATCCAAATTTCCAAGGGCAAAGTAATCAGCAAATGGGACTTTTAAAAATCTGGCTTGGTTGGGAGAAAACAGGAGAACCTCATCAAATAAAGCAGCAAAGTAACCTAAATTGTGAATGATTAGGATGCCCACCAAGGAAATCTTAATCCCGAGGATTATGGGTTTTAGGATCAGATACACTCGGGTTTAAATTTTGGCCCCACCAGTTAAGAGGAGAGTGAGTGGAGCTAGACTTTAACCTTTCTTTCTCTGTACAATGGGAACAGTGTCACCCACCCACAGTAATCTTGAAAGGATTAAATGAAATGATGTAAGTCAGGCACTCAATGCCCGGACCACAGCAAGCACTTGATAAATGTTAACCATTTTCACAATCATTGGTCATAGATCTTTCTTATGTTTCCTAGTATAACATGGACAGCTCAGGGCACAAAAGGGCACATTGATGGTTGGGTGCATCCAGTCAGAAGGGGTTAAGAGGTAGGACCCTGCCTGTACTTATTTTCATGATCAAATTAGTATCAACATGACAACTTAATAGGAATCCTAAACGGTGACTGTAGACATTACTGACCACGGACCAGACCATTTGGCCCAGCCCAATGTTTTGATGAAGTGTTATCACTTATTCAGCTTATCATTTATTCAACTATAGCTGCAGGGGGTTATATAATAATGTCACAACTTTTAACTTGTTTTGAAAAGCCACATTAGTTACTGGTGGAGACTATCCAAGGAAGAGAAAAGAAAGGGACAGAGACCTGGGGAAATTGTGGAATAATTTGGAAATTTTAAGATGCCAACCTACATGAGTATTGAGAGGAACATCCTTGTTTGGGTTCATCATTCCTTAGCTCTAAACCTGTTTCAAATCGTTTGTTCATGCTGAATTACATCCTCTTCCCATGTCCTTACAAGAGCCACAGTCTGATCCCTGAAATAATGAGACCTTTATGACTAGCGTGGTTGCTGTCATAGATGTATTTTTAAATGTCTGTTGAGAAATAAAATGCACTTAGGCTCTTATGCATTACTTGCATAAGTATTCCATTCCCACTTTTTCATGTATCATTAATCTCAAAATGTGGTGACTTTTTACAACATCAGTTATAAATCTTATTTCCGTTTGCAATGTAAAAAAGGAAATCTAAACTTCCCAGATAGTTGGGCAATGTTTCCCTGTGTAAGTCACACTCCCTTCACAGTTGTGGGTGCCAGTCAAGGCCCTGTCTCCTCTTCCTTGACATTTCCTTGACGCTGTGTTCAGGCTGAGCCGATGCCTAAGAATGTGCTAAATACACACACGGGGACGGGGAAATGTTTGAGAGGAGCCAGCTGTGTTAGCACGACCTGGCATGTAGAGAGACTCCTTCCATGTCTCCTCTGTGGGTTTGGGGCCTGCATACCATCTTTTATTTCAGTCCGAGTACTGCTATGACCTTATCTTCATCATCTTCATCCTCATCAGCAACCAAAACCATCTGTCAGATAAGTACCAGGGGTCCATTATTGGCATTCTTCCCTTCTTCACGCTCCTGGAGGGCCAAGTGTTTATAAATCAAGTGGCTAATTTAGGATGCACGTGCTCTCATACTGCAAGTCATCCTGGAAGCATCAGGTTATTTTTACTGTTGAAAATTTGTAGATGTCATTCGTTTAAATAGCCTTGGATTTTTCTTTCTTTCTTACAATAGTGACCCTCTGTGGCCTTGTGCAGAGCAAATGCAGATGGATGAAGTCAGTAGATAATTCAAATAAAATCATTCCACTGTGGAAATCTCCTGGTTTCACTTTTTAAATTTTTATTGAAATATGACATACATTCAGAAAAAACATATGTATCATAAGGACACAGTTTGTTGACTTTTCACAAATTAAACACAACCACGTAATCAGCTCACAGTTCAAGGAACAGAACGTGGGCATCTCCAGCCCCACAGACCCCTCTCGTGCTCTCTCTCAGAGACGCCCACTCCCACTGGGTCACCTGGTATAACTTCTAACAGCACGGATTAGTTCTGCCAGCCTTTATTCCTTATGTAAATTGATCAACATTGTGTTTGCAGGATTTGTCCATAACAGTGCAAGGAGCTGAAGTCTGTTCATTTTCCTTACTATATAGCTTTCTGTCGTATGAATGACCCACGATTTATTTTTCCTATATCTACTCTTAAGGGGCATCTTGATTATTTTAGATGAAAAAATCCCACATATATGGTTGAGTTGGTTACATTTTTTAACTAATGCACAATACATATTTTAGAAGGTTTTCTTGATATGTTATCCAACATTTTTAAATGAAAACAATGGAGCCTTGAATAGAGGATGGTAGAAGGCCAGCGAGGAAAGGCACTAACATTTATTATTATCACCAGGTATTGGACATTGTGGTAGAACTGTTGTTGTTTTAATTATGGTAAAAAATACATAACATAAAATTTACCATCTTAGCCATTTTCAAGAGTGTAGTTCTGTAGTATTAAGTATTTTCACATCGTTGTGAAACAAATCTCCAGAACTTTTTCGTTTTGCAAATCTAAAACTCTTTACCCGTTAAACAACAACTCCCCTTTTCCCCCACTCCCCAGCCCCTGGTAACCACCATTCTACTTCCTGTTTCTATAAATTGGACTACTCTAGGTATCTCATATAAGTGGAATCATACAGTATTTGTCTTTTAGTGACTTATTTCACCGTGCTTATTTCGATTAGCATAATATCATCAAGGATCATCCATGTTGTAGCATGTGAGGTTATTTTTTCTTATTTAAGGCTGAATAATATTCCATTGTATGTATATAGTACATTTTATTTATCCATTTATCTGTTAATGCACATTTGGATTGGTTTCACCTCTCAGCTATTCTGAACAGTGCTGCTGTGAACATGGGTGTGCAAATATCTCTTCAAGACCCTGCCTTCCATTCTTTTGGATAGGTACCAGAAGTGGGATTTCTAGATCATATGGTAGTTCCACTTTTAATTTTTTCAAGAACCTGAAGAGTGTTTTCCATAGCAGCTGCACCATTTTACAATCTCACCACCAGTACACAAGTGTTTCAGTTTCTCCACATCCTCGCCTACCCTTATTTTCTGTTTTTTGAAAGTAGCCATCCTAATGGAGGTGTGTGATAGGGATTCTACATATGATCTCTTTTTTTAATCCTTAACAAACCTGTTGCAAAGGATAAGTACCAATTTTACAGCAATGAAATCTTGACAGAAAAAGTTTCCATGAGAGAAAAAGCCAGATCCAGTTTAGGTGCTCCTGAACTTGACCGTGGGCCTTTTATTCTCAAAGTTCCACACAATCTCAAAACCAATGGAGTTCTTTTGTTCTGAGCTAAAAGATTTACAAGACATTAGGGGCTCTACATGGTTGCCTGACTTTAAATATGAAATAAGAGCCTGAGGTTGAGAGCAGAGGTTCTGGAAGTGTGGTCTCCAGGACAGTAGCATCAGCGTTACTGGGAACTTGTTAGAAAGGCGAATTCTCAGGTCCCACCCAGACCTACTCACTCAGGAACTCTGGAGGTGGGGACAGCACCCTCCCAATAACGATGATGCACCATCGGGTTTGAGCACCACTGGGCTTGAATCATCAGACAAAAGGCTGAAGTGCTGTCTAGTCACCTTTACACTAGTGCCAAGCAAGAAACTTACGTGTTGAGCAATTTGAGGTTTCCAGAGCAACCTGACATGGTAAATCTGTGTTTTGTGCTTTACACTCCAGTTTTCAAAAAAGTGTTGGATTAGCCCAGTTGTAGTTATGCTGGAACCACAGGTTGCCGTCCATTTGGAGATTCAGCCAGACACCGATTTATCAGAGTTACTTATGAAAAAATAGCCACCTGGGAACAGGCTTCCTAACCAGGAAGACCACTCCCAGCTCAGCATCTGTCTGTTATCTGCAGGATTTGTGTCCCCATGCACATCCAAGTGCCCACTTTTTGTCTCACTTCACGGTGGGTCTCGAGGGATCCCTGTACTGAAGGCACTGAAATAAAAGGAGACAGAAGAGGAGACACAGCTGCATAACCATTCCTCCCCTGGGAACCACCAGGGATCCCTGGCCCCACCAGCAGCAGCCCCAGCCCCTCGCAGGGCCCCAGGGGTCCTCATGTAATTCCCCAGAGCCCTGCGAGGAAAGAACCGAGTTTCACAGACTGCACGTTCCTCAGAAAAAATGAAGGAATCTGGCTTTAGTCCTAGGATGAGAGTTGTGATCTATGCCTGTTGTCTTGGCATAATTATTAATAATAAAACATTCCCTAAATTATCCTGACCAGAGTAATAAAACTCGTCCTACCAAAAACCTACTGTTATCTCCTAGGTAGGCTTTCGCCTTCCCTACCGCTTTGAAGTGAAAGAGAAAAGATCTTTCGGAGGAACAGGAGAATGTGAGGCAGTTTCCGGTGCAGCTGGGGGCCTTGAATGGGGGGAAGGAAGACAAGGGAGTTAATTCCTGGGGCTCCTTGGAGAGAAGAAAGATGACGTCTGGGAGTGGGCTTGAACTGTTACAGTGATAGAAATTGTGGCCCCTTATGTTCTGGAGCTTCCGCTCCTGATTCTCATCCATTCACCCTCTGCTCTGTCCTGTCAGAGCCCCATCCAGGTGACTGACACTTAGGACTGAAGGTAAAGTCCTGAGTCCAAATACAATCAAGGTGTATTTGGCAGAGTGGCTAAGCAAATGGTGACTGTTACTTGTAAAGCATATTGTAAAAATTATTCAAATCTATTTTAGGGTGTTACTAGAAACTCAGGCCTAGAAACCATGTTTAAACTGAAAATACGTGCCAGCTGAAGTTATCTGCACACAATGTGTGCAATAATTTAACAACCCTAAAACTCCTTTACCTGTGTGTACACTCCTGGCGAGGATGCTCGCAGAATCAGCATTGCCCTGCATGCATCCAGCACACACGTCAGTGCCCTCCGACATTGCAAGGCTGACTCAAATGAGCAGGTAAAGCATCAGTGAACGGCAAGAATTTGGATGCTTGCACCTACCATGCGAATTGTGAATGCTTTTCACTCCTCAATTTAAGACATGCTAATGTTATGTTTCAATATTTGACATTTGGTTTGTCTTAAACATTAATTCTGTGATAAAAGTTGATCAATAGTCAGCCTCATTTTTCCCACTTCCAGCCCAAATCAATATACACGTCTTCTTTAAAGAAAGAAGAATGCACAGAAACTTGATCCTTTGGTTTTAACTTACCTCAGCCTAAAAGAAAGAACCAATCAAAGTAGATGTCATCGATTTTGTTTCTTTGTGCTCTTGTGAATTAATAAATTACAATGCTTCTACTTTCTAAGTAAACTTTTTACCATTGATTAATCCTCAGGGTCTAATTGACTTACATTTACTAAAAGTCCTAATATATTGATTTTCAGAATGTGTAAACTGCAAGACTAGAGAATAATGTACATGTGTGTAACTGTTATTGAGTGTACAGAATATTAATTTATATATTCATTCCAGTCTTACAATCCCCAAAAGGAACTCCAAGGTTCAGATCTCTAAAACAGATGCTACGTGAAAACACCATTAATTATATTTCTGTTTTTAATAAAATTTTTTAAAATCTGTGGATATTAGCTAGGATTATTTATGAAAATAGCTGCTGTTTTTATATAAAGTCTTCATGGTACACACTTAACTTGCCTTCAGCAACAATGATCTGTTTCCCACCCAACCGCGGTGTCATACGTGTTTACTTATCTCCCAAAGCTTACTTGCTGGCTCAGCTGGCAGTGGGCTTCCTACCCCAATCCAGATGGAGATGAGAACTGGAGAGATCAAGCAACTTTGCCTGACACTTTCAGAGCAAGAAAATTAGTGAGGGGGATGGGCTTGTCTGTGTTTATGCTTACAATTCTCCCAAAAAAGCATTGAAAGGTCAACCCAATACTTTCACTTTTTCAGTAGCAACAAGCCTTAATATGTATTAATATACACCAATATGGTAATAAAGTTATTAGTAACAATGAAATCGAGTGATCATATTTAGAAAACCTGCTCAGAAATGCTTCTAATATGTACTTTTGATACCTACTTCCTTTTATTAGAAAGGAAAAAAATTTAAGAAAATAAATTTATAGTAAATAACTGTTCTTTAAATGATACTAGATACACAGTTACTTAGAGATGTTAGCACAATCTTATTTTTCTAACTCTTGCAATTGGAATGTAGCCAGCTGTGAACTTGGGAGAGTTAACATTCAGTTACAAAAATGAAGATTAGTAAGCAAGGAGCATATATTTTAGTTCACTTATAAAACAGCTTAACCATCCAACAGGAAGAAAAGAGCTAGTTAACGTGCTTCATGAGGCTTAAGAAAGTGCTTTTCAAACTTTAAAGAGCATAAGAATTACCTGAAGTGGTTTTAAAAATGCAGATTCGTAGCTCCCTTCCCCAGAGATTCTAAACTGGTAAATGTAGGATGGAGCTGAGAAATACACATTTCTAACACCCAGTCTCATCTTCTGGTAACTGCCATAAAATTAGAATTCAGGCCACCCTGAGAAACACCAAGTTAAGATGACAAATGCATGTATTGTTGCCTCTGAAACCACAGAATCATCAGATAAAATGCCAATTATAGACCATCTTTCAGATACTTTATATTCCTTTACCAGAATGTCAGGGTAGACAGCATTTAAAGGGCTGCTCATGACAGTTACAATTTATTCATTCCAGGCATGACTTTTCTCATCTTGGTCCTTAAGATTTGGCCCACAGCTTTTAGACTTCATTGATGTTTAAATGCCACGTGGACTCGGAATTGTTTTTCAACTTTGTGTTAATTTTTACTGTCTTTAAAATTGCCATTTGATATTGTCTCCTCTTAAAATAAAATGGAATCACAGTATTTATTGTCTGTTTCTCTTTGGTTTCAAGGGAAGACGAGGAAAAACAGGTCCTCCAGGAAAACCAGGCCCCCCAGGACCGCCTGTGAGTAAACAACAGGATCACTGTGCCTTTTTAAGAATCCCTCTTTATTTCTCTGTGTTTATCTAAGGGTTATTTTACTCCCCTGGGGATAATAATTGCCATGTTCTCCTGTTTAAAATGGTTGTACTCCCTGCACCTCCCACCAGCACACGGGACCACACACCTCCCCCACTTCTTTATTACCCAGGTGGGAACAACTGTGTTGCTTTGTGAGCACCCCCGCCGAGTCTCCACATAAACGAGCCCTGTCTGAACCTACCTGACTCCGTCTCAGTTTCCTGGCTTCCAGGCTGGTAGTAAGGTGGACACCTGAGGAAGTAGGCCCACTCTTCTCGACACAACTGTTTTATTAGTAGAATTCCTAGAATGTTGTGGCTAAAGAGAGCCATCAAGATCTTCTAGCCAATTAGCTGGTCTTTTCCTTTACCCCAAGCCTCTAGAAAAAGGATCCGTTTCTTATGGTTCTGCTAACTCTTCAGCCCGCTAGAGCCTGCTTTGTGCCCAAGCTCCTCCTTCGACACTGTACTCTCTGTGCTCACCAGTCTCTGAGACGGGAGATTCCCTGGGCGCTGTTCAGGCTTTATCTCATTTCACTGCTATACAGGAATTTACACTGTTGAGTGTTCTCCTTGAAACTCTGTTCTCTTGGTTTAGTGACAAGGATTTTTTTCTCAAACCTCTGGGGCCATCCTTTTCTGTCCCCTTCATTAGCAATGTTCCTTCTTCCCTATCTACATGCTGCATGGATTAAAGATTCCCGGTCTTTTCTTCTCGCCCACACCTCCCTGCTGCCTTCCAGGCTCTCACACCCACTGCCTGCTCAGCATCTCCCCTTGGAGGTCTCCCACGTACATTCTACAAAAGTAGTGTGTCCAAAACTAAACAATCCTAGAATTTTGTTCTCTCCCTCGTCCTCCACATCCGGATAGTTCCTAAATTGTGTCACTTCCCTGTCCCAGTAGCTCATGAATCCACTTCCTCCTCTCTTTCCTCATTGCTGCTGCCTTAGTTTAGGCCCTTGTCAGTTTGTATCTAGTTTTTGTAGCCATCTCAGAGCTGGTCTCATTGCCTCTACCGTCTACGAGTGGAGTGAGGTTTCTAAATAACTGTGACCATGTAACTCTTCAGCTTGAAACTCTTTAGTAGCCCCCCTTCCCCTTAAGACAGCTTCCACGTCTTCCACATGCCACTCTAGGCTCTTCGTCGTTGGCCCTGTACCTGTCTTTGCCTGTCCTCCTCTGTGCTCCTCCCTCTTTTGTGGTTGGTAGTGTATCTTCCTTTACTATCTCAAAATGCCGTGCTTTGTGAATGTCTGGGGAGGCCCAGGTAGGCTTCCCTGTCTGCGTGACTAAGCTCAGACCTCGGTTCTCCCTCACAGCCCCTGCCGGCACTGTCAGCGTGCAAGCTGTCGCCCTCCACGATCCTGTCATCTCATACCTCCTACAGACATAGCACATTGTTTTGTAACTGTTATTTTCCTTATCTGTCTGCCCACTGTGCTGTGAATTTATTTTTGAACCTCTATTTTATCATCATTGCCTAGCACAGTTTCTGGCTTGTAGCATGTGAATATTAATTATTTAATGAATGAGTAAACAAACAAATGTATTTTGTAAATGAGAAAATGAAGACCAGAAAAATGTGAATTTTTAAAGACAAGAACCACCCTGCACCACCACTAGGGGGCTCCGGACCCAGCACCTCAGGGCTGGCTCAGGGTGTACTCATGAGCCACAAATGCATGTGACCGCTGTCCCGCGCCCATTTCACCCACTTCAGCCAGGGAATCATTCTGTTAGCCATGTACTGGTGTCCACTGATACTGATTATAAAGTAGGGAAAAAGAGGCAGAAACTGGGCAGTCTGAAATCCAGTCTTTAAAGGAATCAGCTTTGTTGATGTTTATTCCAAATTTTCTGGCAAAACAGAGAACACATTGTAGAATTTTCAATAATTGTCTTGTGCTGTAAAGAGGAAAAGCTGGCGAATGCTAACAGGCAAGATCAGACCTTCATGTAGTTTTCTAAACGTATGTTGCTGCTTTCAAGGCAGGATAGTGGTTGTCTCAGAGGAGGAGTTTGAATGATGAAGGCTTTATGACAAGCTGGCCAAATATCTAGGAGAGGAGAGGATTACGCCAAATCCTGGAATGAGTTCTCAGCTATAGATCAAACGAGTTTACTGAAGAATTTAGAAGATTAAGAAACATGCGACTATGTGAAAGAATTTATAATATTCAATTCCACAGGTTTTAGTTTATTGCCAGAGTGTTTGGGGGAAAGAGGTACTTATTTTATTTCAAGTATTAGATTTAGAAGTGGGTCTGTTGAGTCTGTTACACAGTGTTCATTAAATCCTGAGTACATGGTATTTAAAGGAAAAGTGGTTATTCTCTTTTGTAATATAATAAAATACCAATTTGTGAGATTACAAAAATAAGGGGAAAAAATCTATGCAAAAAAGAAAAGGTTTCTGTTCGTAGGCCAGCTTTTGTTTCAAAAGAGAAAGTATTAGACTATAGCATCAGCTCATTTTCTGTTTAAGAATTGTGGTTTATGGAAACTCTTCATCTTTTTGATTCTGGGATAACTCCTCTAGTTGACTAAAATATCTTTTCTCTTATGCAAGTATTATCAAAACTTTATCCAGGCTCGCTGGTGGCCAAGTGGTTAAGTTCGGTGCACTCTGCTCCAGCAGCCCGGGGGTCACAGGTTTGGATCCCAGGCACCAACCTACGCCACTCATCAGCCATGCTGTGGAGGCATCAAAATAGAGGTACAAAATAGAGGAAGATTGGCACAGATGTTAGCTCAGGGCCAATCTTCCTTACCAAAAAAAAAAAAAAAAGAACTTTGTCTTGGGCACAGTTAGCACCAGCTTTTGGATTTTTGAAGTTGTTCACGCAGCAGGGTGCGTTGATGATGCGCGTCCCAGCACGCTGCAGAGGTCCTGCAGAGCACCCGCTCATCCTTACAGGAACGAGGTAAGTGCAGCGATGAAAAGGAAGGGAAAATAACTGGCTCCCCACATTTTTCAGTGCCTTCTTCATGGTTAATTATTCTAAATGTAATGTGCTTTAGCAAGAGGACTGTTGTTTCCCAAATGGCTAGAAATGAACAGAGTTCTTCAAAAATCAGTCCTTTCAAGATCATATTAAATAACATTTTAAGAAAATGAGCTTCTTTAGAGAATTAAACTGCTCCTAATGCACATTGTTTAACAATTTCACAAGCATTTGTTTAAGACCTGCTATGTGCTAACACTCTGTTAGGAGCTGGGCTTGCAAAAATGAATCAAGATATTGTCCTTGCCCTCTGGGAATTCAAGTTTAGTTCACAGAAATGTGAACAGAGGAAGAGAATTTAGAAGAGATAGTGTTGGGGCAGTTTCCTTCAGGAATTGACAACTGAAGCATAAATGTTGAGCCTTAAGAAAAGGAAGGCATTCCCGCCAGTTACGACAGCATGGTTGAACCTGGAGGACATTATGCCAAGTGAAATAAGCTGGTCACAGAGGACAAAGACTGCACGATTCCACTTATATAAGATTGCTAAAATAGCCAAACTCATAGAAGCAGAGAACACAATAGTGGTTGCCAGGGGCTGGGGGAGGGGGAATGGGAAGTTGTTATTCAGTGGGTATAAATGGTATACAGTTTCAATTATGCAAGACGAATAAGTTCTAGAGTTCTACTGTACAGCATAGTGCCCATAGTTAACAACACAATGCCGTGCACTTCTAAATGTGTTAAGAGGGTAGATCTCACGGTTGGTGTTCTTACCTCACACAGGATACACTAAGGGATGCAAGGAAACTCTGGGAGGTGTTGGATGTGTCAGTTACCTTGATGGGGGTGATGGTATCACGTGTTTGCATATGTCCAGACTCATCAAATTGTACACATGAAATATATATCTCAATAAAGCTGTTAAAAAAACAGCTGAGAAGGTTGTTCGGTAGAGTCAATAGGGAGGAAGGATGGAGCAAGCTACATAGTGCGGGCAGGAAAGCAGCCTGAAGGGAAGCGGAGAGCACTGAACCAGCAGGGCGTGGGGCCGGGCAGCCCGGGCCGTTCCGACAGCTCTGACCAGTCAAGCCCGGAGGGATCCTGGCGGACTGCGTGTGAAGCCCCACAAGTCAGGCGAAGCTACGAAAATCCGTGGAGAGTTCTAAGTGGAGAGTCCATGGCCAGACTTCATCGCAGGTCACTCCCGTGGCCCAGTGGAGTCAGCGTTGAGACTAGGCAAGATTCAGGGGCTGTCATAGTATCTACTAGGTTTAAAGTATCGGCAGAGTGTTTTTTGTCTCTGTTAGGTTATCTCATGAAGCTATTTGTATTTTGTTACAATATATATATAGCTTAAGAGACATCCCCCTTTACTTGTGGACGTTTTTAGATCAAAATGTTGGTGTTTTCTCTCATTTGTCTTTTTCAACATTGTACCCTCTGTGAGAGAGCCCTACTTCACAGCAGGAAGGAAGGTAATAAGAGGAGAGGGAAAGGTCAGCGGGGCTGAAATCCTGCCTGAGACTGGGAGATGGTGGGTGGCCCACCCTAGCGGCTGGCGGGCGAGATTCCTAAAGCACATGTTAGAATTTTTATGACAATCTTAATATTTAAAAATTTTAATTTTATCTCTCATCAAACAATAATCAAATAATGTGCAACATCCTTCAAATGACTGAATAGTTTATATAATTTTAGCATATATGTTTGAGCAATTAGCCTTTAGAAAAATTAGGGGAAAAAATTTATTCTCATCCATGTGATTGTCTGAAACCAAGGAACAGGAGTTGTCAGGAGGCGTGAATCCTTCGATAACAGCAGACTTCACTCAGCTTCTTCAAGGAAATCTCTTCCCTTTGGCACTTGAGAGATGTTCCCTAAATCAAAGGTGGTGGTATTATTTCAGGGAGTGTCAATAAATGTTTTACAAAATAGAACTGAAAGAAGTCTCTAATGGCCAGAAGCGACTCAAACAATTAACACATTTTACTCAATCCTTCTGCTTGTGATTCTTTGTTCTGAAGCCAAATTTGTATTTTCTCACTTTCTTAAGAAACACTTGTACCAAAAAGATAAGTTGTTTACAGGGAATAATTTCCTACAACTTTCCATTTAGTGTGTGTGCGTACTAATACACAATAGATAGATAGATAGATAGATAGATAGATAGATAGATAGATAGATAGATAGATAGATAGATTTGTGGAAGGACAACCTTTTTCCCCCTGAGAGAGTGTACTTCCTAGGGGAAAAAAAAACTGTCTAATAATGCAATATTTACTGAAAGTAGATCTATTGAACTAATGTTATTAAATTGTCTTTGTAAATCAGTGTTTCATCAAAGTCATATATATTACTCCAATATAGCTCCCATATTCAATAGCATTTTTTCCTCTCTTTGGGGGAGACAGTTAAAATTTACACATATGTAATCTGCATATAATGAAATTATTCTTAATCAGGATGCTTGTAATTGAGGAACAACTAAACTGGTTAACAGAACCAGCCACATCCCTTTATGATGAACATATTTTTTCATAAAATATTGGGTCCAACTTTCTGCTAATAAGCAGAGCTGATCTCACCTACACAAAGGAAAAAGCTCCCAAATTCCCCCGACTCACATCTGCCATCTTTTCAGTGAAAATTCTTCACTGAGGGAAACCACTGAGTAGAGATGTCTTGGACTGATAGTTCCTGTGAATCCTCCAAGATTATGACTGAGAGCAGGTTCTCAGAGAGGAAGCATGAGCGCTCAGCGTCTCCGTAGGGAAGGCAGTCACACTAACTCCTGAGGAGCAGTGCAGAGGAGAGGGATGGATGACAGCACTCGTCTGCTCTAGGTACTCCGCTGCCGCTGCCTGGGGTACCCTCACAACTATCGTGAGAAGGAGAATTATCCTCATTTTATAATGGGGTAGAAGATACTTAGAAATGTGCAGTAACCTGCCCAAGATCACACGAGTTGGGGAGCCAGGAACTGCTCCCTAAACCCACCTTTATTCTACCAGATCACAGGTTGGAAGACCAGATTCTAGTTTACAATTGGACTAGCATCAGCCTTCCTTAAACATCATCCGCAGAGGGTGCTTTGATTTTTCCACGGTGATTCCCGGCACTTTAGTGCTCAGGACAGCGGGATAGTGTAAGAAGACCGTGAGGAACCTAATCCTTCTCCTCGCTGGCGTGTCCTCGAACAAATCACTTGACGTTTCCACATCCCACGTTCCTTCCCTGTAAATTTTCGTTGGTAGTACCTGCCTCACCTACTTCCCACAGCTGCTGGGAGGGTCAAATGCCACGTAAGTGAAAGAACTTGCTTGTAAATGGAAAGCTCTATCTAAATATACCTTGAATCCATTACTACTGTTCTGAACATCCATTCACACACATGGTATTGCAGACAGGAGAGATTGTCTTGAATCTGTAATTGAACCAATGCATTTTCTCTTTTTACAAATTTCCCCAAATCCAGTTAACAAAAATTTGAATGGTAAATGAATTGGTAAAATGAGAGATCTCGTGCTCTGGCATGTGGAATGCTTATTCTAGATATGTAAATGTACTCGTGAAGAGATACAAAGATGTTCACAATCAGGTAACAATAACAACCGGATCTAAGTATTCAGTGATGTTTTCTCTCTGATTTACAGCCTCTTCCTTGCTTGTGGGACTTGTTCATCCATGATCTGAGCTCTTGCAGTTTATTCACCGGGATGTTCTCTAAATCTCAGCTACTATCCCTCACACTCTAATAAAAATTTCTCTTTTCTTTAAAGCCGTCCAGTTATCTAAGTAGATAAGCAATGGAACATAGTGGCCTTGTGTTGTGATAATAAGACTTGGAAAGTCTCAAGACTTGAAATGCCTTGGTTTATGTCAAAGTAGTCTGATTTTTAGCTCCTTTAGAAAAGAGGAAGGCACTGGAAATGAGACAGAGCAGGAAGGAAAGCAGGAGAATTTAACTAATGAGCCATTGAAGGAAGTACGTATTAGCCCACCCAGTTGACATTAACTTTACTCCTCATTCATCATCACTGTAAAAGCGTTTGTGAAAAACCACATTAATTTTAAAATGTGTTATTATTTCTTTCTGTTACAGGCAGGGCTCTTGATTTCCTTTCTTTTTTTTTTTTCTGGTATTGTTTTTGTGCATTGTTTTATTATTGCAGTAGGAGAATTCAGCAGTGGGCTCGAATGTGTCATATTTCAGTGGATAGCAATTTATGTTGAAAACAGATACAAGAAATTTGTAACGTGAGGCAGCAGCTCCCTCTACTGTTTCCACTGGAAAAGCTCTAGGCAGAAAATGATACCTCATAGCCCTTCAGAAGATGTCCAAGATATGGAAATTTTTCAGTGTTTGGGGCTAAATGGTAAATCTACATGATTTTCAAGATTTGTTCCCAGGAATTTGTTGTATTTTCTGCTTACCCTGTATTTTTAAATGCAAATGCTATTTCATCAGCAGTTATTTTCAACGTCAACTTGATGCCCTTAGCTCATGGATCTCTAAAACGCCCATCTATTGTAAAGTGCTGATAAAACTCTACAGTGTTAATTTTGTGGGAGCTGACTCCAATGGAATTTATGCTTCTTTTCTAAAACAATATGATTTTAAAAAGTATGCAACTGTATTATTTCTATTTTAGCTCTAACTTCAGTGTGGAAGAACCTCTTTCACCTTTAAAGCATGAGTCATAGCACAGTCCTGAAAGTTATGGTTATACTGCAGTGTCCACAGTTAACAGAGCAAATTTACAGCCCGAAATTGGATTCATTTATTCAACAAATACTTACTGACCATCTACCATGTGTTAATCACTATTACAGACACTGAGTACACAATGGATAAAAAGAACGTAGCAACAAACAAACTGCCGATGAGGTCTCTCCCCCATAGTGACTGCACTCTATTGTGTGGGAGGGGGAGCAGTGGTTCATAAGCAATTCCACAGACAAAACGGTTTCAGTCTAGGATGAGGTGCTACAGGGGAATAAACTGGGTAACGTGAGAGTGATTTGGAAGGAAGAGTTGTTACTCTAGTTAAAGTGGTCCGGGTGATATCTCTGAGCATCTACATGACATTACTTGAGAAGGAGCTAGCCTTTTGACAGTCAGAGCAAGAACTGCCCAACCAGAAAGACTAGGACATGCAAAGGGCCTGAGGTGGGAAAGAGCGTGAGGTATTCAGTAAACATAAAGGAGCTGGGAGAAGAATAGTGCCAGGAAAGATTTTGGAGCTGAGTGGTTTTTATTGTGTAGGGCCTTATGAGAGTGGAGGCGTGGGGGAGGGGCTATAAGTGGCAAGGAAAATTATCCACCAGTCACACGTCCTTTTTGAAAGTCTTAGTATGAGCATTTTTATCTAAGTGGTTAGATTTTTATTTTGAAGTGACAAAATTATTATTCCTACTGATAATCCTCAAGGTAACATCATTTTTAGCCCACAGTTTTTAGACTTTGCATAGATAGGGAGTAGACTTGTTTGCTGGGAGGAAATAAGAAAACTGATAAAACTTTGATAGTACCCCATTTAATTTCAGTCTTGCCTGAATCCACTTTTCATTAAAGATGGAGAGAAGTCAGTCTTTTCCTTTTCCCCACAGCTACACCTGAGGCTTCCTTTCCAATAGGCTATGGGTTGGGTCAGATGAACAGTTCTAACAACGAAAATACATGCTCTCAGAACACCATAGAGCTAATGCCTTCCTGCGCCTGCACCCCGTTATCCGACGCCCTCCCCGACTTTTATGTCTTCCATCGCCGACTTTGTTTACTAAACACTGAGAACTCAAGGTGCAAAGTTTTTGTTTTCAGCCTGTAGCAAGGCCTGCCTCTAGAATGTTAGTGCCGCAGACACATTTCGGACTGCTGGATAAGGTGGATGACAAAACATGTCGGATTAAAGCGTTTGATCTCTTGTTAAGACACCTACGTGTATTTTGAGGCTCATCATGTCTCAATGGGAATCCAATTCATATTCTCAACATCCCTTCTGGAAGCCTTGACCTGATGAGGGCTTGTCGTGTTTACCAGCTCTGCTTTCAGCAAAGAACCTCTGCCTCTTTGCTCTATTCAGCGACTAAAGGCCGTGTACTGTCATGATAAGATCTTCCGAGAAAGTGAACCTAATCATTTATTTGAGTCAATGGGAGCAGTAATTTCATTTCTTAATAAAAATAAGATGACTTCCTTGGATTTAAAAATAAAGACACATAAGACCTATAAAATGGAGACATGGCCAGTTAATCATTTTTATTGCCACTTGTCCCCCACTGGGGTCATGGTCCCAGAAAAGACAGCTGTTGCCAACATTGTTAAAATTCCAGTGTCACCTTGTGTGGCCACAGAGTACATCATCATGCATGAGAGGCAGCTGGGGTAGCAGGCTGAGAATGTGGAAACTAGTACTTGGGTTCGGATTCTGCCATTACTTCTCCTTTCTCTCCCTAAGAACAGCAGCAGGGGGACATTATGAACCACTTTCTGACTTCCTAAGTTTTTTTACTAATTGTAACTACACTCTGGAGGAAAAGGGTTTTATTTTCTTACGGCCACTGACTACTTTTTTCATCTGGGATCAGATGAAAAGATGTTGGCAACAGCTGGTTGTTGAAACCAGCAGTTAAGACATCTGAACTGACTGCATCATGTAGAGCAAGAATGGGGTAGAATACTTGAAATCCTTGATGTGGTCAAAATTGTCATTAGTTGGGCCAGTATATGGATTAACACCATTTCTTTGTGGTGGGTAAACATTAAGGTTTTAATAGATCTGATTGCCTTTGAGAAGACATTCAGAAAGCTCAATAATCTTATAGTTTGTGTTTGATGATATAGTTTCCCAAAGTATCTCCATCCAGTATTTAATTTTACCACCGTATAACTCTGGGAGTTAGGCAAGAAAAGGTCATCTCCGTTTTAGCAGGAAGAAAACTCTGGTCCTTGGGAAGCGAGGGGCTTAGCTGGAACCATGCAGTCGGTTTTCCTTGCACAATTTCAACCTATTTCGATCAGAGGAAAGACTAAAGAAATTATGCAACTAGAGAAGCAACAAGTTCTCTGCATTATCTGGGTGACCTGGAACATGGAAGGAAATTTGGTAGAAAATAAGACTTGAAGGGGCGTCAGCTCTGTCTCTAATTTCATGAAAAAGTAAAAAGATCTGAAGCAAACATGGCAAGTGGTGAGGATTTGACAACACTGGATTGTGGATTCATGGGGATTTATCATTTTATTTTCTAATCTTTTCAGCATGCTTGACATATTCTAAATTTATTTTAAGAAACATGGAAACCATCTTATGGGATTAGTAAAGGTTAATATCACTAATTACTTCTCCACTGGCCTAGAGTGTCAGTATCTTCTCCTTTGCCTAAAAGCCTTTGTAGAATGGGGCTAAGGGTTTTAAAAATGAAATCATTAGATATTTTTTTCTAGAACTTCCCTGAGTGCAGCCTCCATAGCCAGGGGGTTCAGTTGAGCCAAGGATTTTATTTGCAGATTTATCATTAGTGCAACCGACAGATCAAAAAGAAACCTTAATGCCACACATTCAAGTTGAAAGTGGAGATTACAATCACCCCAAAATAAAACCTACAGATTGCTCATTTTCCTTTTTTCCAGAGCTGCCCAGAATGTCCCCAACTCTTCGATTTTATTTTGCACGTACTTGCCCAGAATGTCCCCAACTCTTCGATTTTATTTTGCACGTACTCTATGGCATTTTCTCCGCACAGGAAGCATTGTCATTCTACCAGCACTTTTAAAGAGAGTGAATGTTATCACTTAATTACAGTCAACAGAAACTCAAAGCACTGATGGGTGCGGGCCGTGTAAGCCAGCTTCCCTCCTGGTTTGGGTGGTACATTGAGAGATTCCTGAGGTCAGACAAGGGGGTGGCGGCACAGCTGTTCCTCAGGTGTAGGTTTGTTGGTGGTGAGCTTTTGGGGATGCCACTGGATACAAACAGTTTGTTTCACACATCCCCATGCTTGCCAGTTTTCACACCCGTGTGGCTGTTCTCACCTTGTGCTGGGTCAATGACGTTGCTTCTGTGGGGCGGCAAGGCACTCTCGGGCTCCCTGCTGCTCCGTATATTGCAGGAAGCTGACAAATAATATTTTTCCTTTTGCAGGACGTACTGGGGAGAGATGAGTATGAAACATTTTATGGATGGATAAGCAGAATGAGAGCATTAGGGGAGGAATCATTTTTTTCCTAACTATCATGCCATGGAAATCAGTCAAAAATGTCCCTCTATCAATAATGCAGTGGGCTTTATACCAATTAGATGGATTTGTTTCTCGGTATCAGGGAAAATAAGCTCATTTAAAAATGATTTTTTTCTCCCTTGGGAAATAAAGTGTTAAAAACTTATGAGCTTCATAGCATAATTTAGAAAATCTGCTTTTGCAAAATAGGTTAATTATACCCATTGAATGCGTTCACTGTCACAGCCTCATCCTCCCACTCCTGTTCCAAAATGACAAGTAAAACCAGAGACTGTGCAATTTTGGAAAACAATCAGGTCACATATTGAGTGCTTTGCTTATTCATACAACCATAAAATGCCTATGCTTGAGTTCCCTCAATTACACAGCTCAGTATGCAGGCCAGAAGAGGCAAGCCCAGCCCAAGTGAGTACTTCCTGGAATACACAGAGGAATGAATTTGAAAAACGTCCAAAGTGGCAGATGTGAAAAATTCTTGTTCAAGACCCAGCAGCCTCCTTTGCTGCAATTGCTCACCTGTTAATCGCACTGCTGCTAAGGCTCTGAACCAGGGACGCTGGTGCTATCTTAGACTGAGACACAGGAGCCATCGATCTTTCAAGGATGGTGCAGGTATATGCGTTGTGGGGAGATTGGCTGAGACAAGAGAAGATCATGGATCACAGTGCTGCACAGGATTTCCCGAGATGCACCAAGAATGAGTGCGTGGGGCTGGCTTCCAACAAAACTGCTATCGCCATTTTTTAGGGGCAGTCCCCAAAAGATGTCCTTGACAAATACTTAAACCAGCATGTTGTTGTCTCACTCAAATCCTTCAGATCCCCAGAATGCTGATACAAGATCTCTCCTCCGCCACAAATACAATGGCACTATTGTGGTCTTAGCTGAAGGGTCTTTCATTTTCTCTACTGAGTGGGACAACTTTCCCATGCCTGTTCTTCACTGCAATCTCATGCTCCTAGGAATTGCAGCCTATCAAAATCATCCCCAAGCAATAGTACTGTCTTGGTTAGCTAGTCTTTTTCCACCTCCTTTGGCCTTTTCTGTTTTTATTTTTCTTCCACCATCTTATAAATGCTAAGACTCTTTATCCCTCATTTGGTGTCACTTGAACTTCAAATGTTATTTAAGATGCTGGTTGAGATAGCTGACTTCTTTCCTTTTCCCTCTCAGAAATCTCTCCCCTCTTATCTCTCTCGAATCTAACCGCCATGATTTTTCCATTTCTCTGTGTCTGTATGTGGTTCCTCTCTCTTATCCTTACCCTCCTTCCGTTCTGGTCACTTTCCTCTTGATCTCTTCTTGTCCTCCAAATCTACACCCCATCCCAGAGCTCAGTTTGCTTGGCCCTTATTGATTCTACATCTTGTTAAGGGATCCTGTGATCTCTTACCAGTGAATGCCCTGCTTGATTTTTTTAAGCAGCTTTAAGATGATTGATATTTTATTTTACTGTCTGTCATCCTGCTCACTGTGAGGCAGATAAAGGGAAGGGTTAGAGATCAGAGCTTTGGGGTCAGGCTGACTTGGGTTGAAACCTAGCTCTTGTCTACTGGTTGTATGACCTTGGGTAAGATGGTTAACCTTTTGTTTTGTGTAAAATAAGGATAATGCCAGCCTTGTTGGATTGTTGTAAGAGTAAAATGCAATAGTACGTGTACCTGCCACACAGTTGCTACTTTCAAAGGGTAACTGTTGTTATCTATTGATATTATCATTAGCCCATTTTATCATTCTCTGCCATCTGCTCATTATTTTTGTCTCTCTTTCCCAGGATTTAGTCCATTGCCTACCATTTCTAAAGCAAACAGGTTGATACCTGTCCCAATTCTTTCATTATTACCTCATGTAACTTTTCTTCTCTCTGCTTTGCTCCCTTCCTTTCTATTTCCTTTGTTCAATTCTTTATAGAGAAACTTCATCCATCTAAGAATGTTGACCTACATATATCTGGTGTTATATTTATCATCCAGAAAAACTTGTTAGATTCAATTTTCAAAGTAATTGTATCTTTGTGTATTGGCCAAATGAATGAAGTACATCCTTTGATTTGCTGAAACCTGAGTTTTCCCTGAGCTTATTCCTATTTGAGTTGCCCCTCTTACCATCAAAGTTAACCTGGAGACTTGACGCAAAGAAGTAGCTCCATTTCTCAGACCCTCGTGCCAGCAAGTGAGAGCCCAGAGCCTGTGGGTGGTCTGGGCAAGGAAGCATCTTGAGGGTCTTCCTCCTCCCTTTTCTGTGCCCCATCCCTCTCCTGTAATTCCCAAGCACCATCCCCTCACTCTTCTTTTCTGTCCCATCCAGCTTGCTCTCAGGAAATCTTTAATTAATGATTCCTAGGTACATATTAGAGCAAGACAACTCTTAGACTTGGTTCTAGCCTTGGTCTATTGTGTGATTTGGGGGGAGATCTCTCAGTTTTTCCACGTCAGATGGAGAATATAATAATACCCACCTCACTTGTTATTATGAGAATCAGATGAGCTTGTGTGTTTGCAGTCACATCACTCTGCCACCCAAGAAAATATGAGTAAAACACATTTAGGACCATCCTGACCTGTCTAAACGTGCAGCATTAGGATTACCTGTCCCAGGGATATTTGCATTTGAGCAGGTGACAAAACCCAGCATCAAATAAAGCAACCTGTCTTTGTGGAGTTTTATGCATAAACCAGAAAGTGGGTGAGATATTTTCAGGAACAAGAGCTCCTTCCCAGGAACCTTAAATTTCACATAATATGTAATACGTACTATCTGGCCCCACATTCCCATTGTAATTCCCAAAAGGAGAGCTTGAGATCTCTGTGTTGAAATGTAAACATAGTATTAACATTCAGTCAGTCTTCTCCTGGCTTCAGAAACAGTATTTCCAAGTTTGAGATTTTCAGCAATTTGGGGAGGTGGGGAGTGTGGGTATCTCCTTAGTCACTAAAAGTTTGTAGCAGAAGCATTCTCAGAAAAATGATCCATTATAAAATTACAACTGTTTAACTTACATAATTAAATCTAAATTTTAAAAAATTTCATTTAGAGCAAATATTTAAGATAAATAAAGGATCTGTGTTTAAAAGAAAAAGGAATTGATTTCCCAAATACCTTCTATGTAAAGAGTGTTAATTGATTTTTCTCTCAGAGTTAGGATACAACTTTCTATGTCATAATTCTGGTCAAAAATCCACCCATGAGCTCTTTTCTACCCACCTGGAGCTCACTGCAGCTTTGTTTTCAGTTCCACAGCCAGATGCTTAGGTTAGCCTAAATCCATGGGCCCATCTTCTGTGAGTTTGAAGCAGCAAGATCTCTGCTCAGTGTGCTACCATTTCTAACTGAAACCAAAACCAACAAGCAAGAAATTGGCTTTCCCCTCGAAATTTTTCTTGTAAAAGTAATGACACTATTAAATTCAGCAAACATTTTGGGGAGAGGGGAGCTACTGTGTACCACATCCTGTGTTATGATGAGATAAAAAAGATGGAAATTCCTTGTCTTCAAGGAGTTTTCATTCCAACTGAGAAGACAGTCATGTATGCAGCCGCCGTAACCAGTGAACACATGCTTTACCAAGTTACACATAATGTTATAGATGGAAATAAATATAAGAAAAACTCATCTGACATTAGCTTTTCCAACAATTGCTGTATATTGAAATATTCTTCATCTTACCATTCCTGTGAATCAGTTTAGGCTTCCTAATGATATTTTTTTAATACCAACGGAAAAATAATTACTGATCTCTATGTTTTCTAGTAGCCATTAGAAAATTGGAAATGTTTCTTGAAAATTGGTCCAAATGACTTTCCAATAACAAATTTTCTATCCTTCAGCAAAGCCATTTTTTTCTCATGTTTTAAGGAGAGTTGATTAGCACAACTTTCTTCACAGAGGTTTTTGGTATTTTAAAGGTTGTTGCTGAAGTTAATTGGAAACCCACAGGGCCAGAAGGCAGCCGTGTGTCACCTGAAAATAGGCGCTTGTGAGCCCTGAGAGGAGCTCCTAATACGAGACTGAAGAGCTGTGGTGCGTGGGGGTAGTGGCACCCGGACGCCCCGGGAGGCTGAGCCAGCAGTCGTGATGAACTAGAGGATGCGATTACAGAAAAGGGAGAAAGGAAGACAGTGCAGGAGGGAGGTTCAGAGAGGAGCCGGGGACTGAGGAGCCCTGGGGATCTCCAGTCAGTATATCTAAGTGAGCTGAAGCTGAAGCAAAAGGCCCAGCCCCGACTTGCACAGGGAGCTTGCCGCAAAGCGGAGGGAAGGGAAAGGGGCGAAAGCAGAGGTCCTCCAGCCAAGTGTTTGACATGAACTGGCTGAAAAGTGGAAGCGCAGCCAAGACCAGGACTGAAGACATGTGGTTTTTAACACAGAACTCTTCCCATCTTTTAAACTTTGGGAATCTTTAGCAAAAACGGAAATCCACTAGGGGGATGGTAATGCAAACAGCTCCTTGTTTTCACGACGGGTGAAAATGGTGACACTGGTGGCAGACATCGTGATATTTCTCTGTTTTCCACCTCCGGCAGGATTTTAGCCAAAAATAATCGTTTTAAATGCTTTAAACTATTGCTGAGGGTATATGCTCCCAGACTGAATGTAGTTTCACCTCACTTGGTCACACCAGGTGTGGTTCTTTGTGGTAGGAGACATCAGGGTCTCTACCCGCGCCAGCTTTATAGACCTCGCAGATAATTACACAGGAGCGCAGCTGGTTCTGAACAGGTGCGTCTCCCTGGATGTCAGGAGCGTCCTAGAGCTGCTCTATAACTGTGCACTCATCACATGGACTCAGATGCCCTGTGTTTCCCAACTCAAAACAAACAAGGTGAAGTTGCATCAAAAATGGACGTTGTGTAGCCACGATTTCTGTAGACCTATGTTGCAAATCACAATCATGAGCAAGATATTGGGATATTTTTTCTTTTCTCAAACTTTCAACTGGTTTTCCTAGTAAAGCTTCTGAGAGCATTAGCCAAGGCTGACATGCCCTCCATAGCTGGCCTCTCTTCTCCACTTGGCCTGGGTCATCTAAGCTTCCCTTGACGAGTCCCTGTAAATGCAAACCTCAGAGAAGGTGACGTCTCAAGTGCCCTGGAGCCTCTACTAACACTGTGCGGTGCCAGGAGACCTGCCACTTACCACAAGTCTTTAACTTCTCCTTCCTCAGAATTGATGGATATGATAGCCTACTAGACTGAAGCTCTTGCTGAACTTGCAAACAAATGACTCCTTGAATCTTCTCCAGCCATGCTTTCCACCAGAATAGAAAAATAGCACATTTTTCTCCTGGGGATGTGGCTGTAGGACAGCCACCAATTCCAAGACCCCAGGGTCTATATTGTTTCTCTAAGACTGAACAGAGTTTCTCTTGGCATTTGTATGCACAGCATTTCTCTACGGTCACTATCCCCACATTGATTGAGGTTGTCTTTCTGACAGTTTTAGAACAACCCAGGGAGTCGGTGTGGAGGTAGATTGCCCGAGGACTCTCCGCTGGTGTCTTCTGTCAGTTGCTGCAGGGTTTCTTCACCCCTCTGGGAGGGTTTGTGTAAAGTATTGCCTGCAGGTAGACTGTTGGCTATAAATCTCTGTTACATTAAACTTGAAACTTGTGGTACCCAAAGTATCGCAGTGACTAGAAGAACAAGAAAGAAGATGTCATCATAAATGCTCATCAGCAGATTAAATAGTCGAGCCTAAAACTTCGGATTGACCCCATTTGGAGCACCACTTTGTGGATATGACGTTTTTATGGCGAGAACAGAACATATGAAAATGTGGAAATGCCTTTCATAGGCTGATTAATCTTGTGGGTATCTGGGTGATATTGTTCCCACTCTTCTGTGGCCAGGGGCTGTGTTCACTGAGCTGTGCTCCTGCTGCTGCCTTTAGAGGGGCAGCCACACTGAGCTCTCCTACCCCACCCCCAGTGGTGTGCTCAACAGCCAGGTCAGGATTCTGGATGAGGGACATAGTCCATGTTTATGGAATAGAGCTGCAGGCAGATAACCAGTTTGTAAAAGATCAGACCCAATTCTCACCCAATTTTTAGAAAAATCAGCACCATCCTATTATTTTTACAGTTCCCGTCCACACTGCTACCTTCTCTGTGCCATGCAACCCCTGCCACACTACCCCCTCTCCTGCTTCTTTCCTCACTGCCTCCCAGAGCCCCTTTGAAGACTCCCACTTCTTATATCCTTTGACCACCTGCTCTCCCAACCTCTGCAAACAAAGATAAGGTTCATTTTGAGTATCGTTGGGGATTGGGAGGAATTTTTTGGAATATTCAAGCATAATCTCCCCGTCATGGGTTGAGAGAATACATGGAGACAGATGAGAGATGCAAGGAATAGACAGAGACCTCTCTCAGAGGTAAGCAAGACGACACCTACAGGTGCAGCGCCCATCTCCTCCCCTCCTGCGCCACTCACAGTGCTGGCTCATAACAAGCACAAAGTACAGGTTTTGTTGACTTTGTTTTCATTTCAGTATCGTCAGTCGAGCATGGGAGAGTGATCACCCAGTGTTCTCAGGGCGTGGTCAGCATGACAATAAAATTACTGCAAAGATTATTTTAGGCTGAGAGTCTGCTTTTAAGTGAAGATAGTAGAGTAGATGAGAATTGAGTTTGGACCCGGCTGCCTTTGTTAAGTGTTAGCCCTGCCACTTACCGGTGGTGACACCTTGAGCCAGTTAACAATTTCTAACCCTCATTTTCTGTATTTTTGAATTGGAAATAATGATGGTACATACCTCATGGTGTCCCTGTAGGGATTAAATGAGTTAATCCTTATATAACCCCTGATATAATGCCTGGCCCACAATAAGCACTATATAGCTATTTGCTATTATTATTTGATTGATTCTTCTGCTCTATTTGAGAGACTGTACTGTTAATTATTCTGCTATATTTGGGATCCTTAATTATTGAGACTCTCACCTTTAACTGGAATGAATGTGTGTGAAGCTAAATTTACCCACCACATCACTCTTCTTTGATCTGATTGGCCCTATCATCAACTCACACTCATCACTCACCAAATGCCTGCTATGCATATACCCTTCAGCTACCTGTTGATGCTACTGCATATGGTATCTAAAATTTCTCTGTGCCTAGTTCTATAGTTGCAGAAGGATCAATGTGTATGGAATCTCATGTCTCCTGAGTTTCAAGACTGAGTTTTTAACTTGCATCTTCTTGGCTAGAAACTTTGTGCAACAACCCCCAATGCAATGATAGCTTTCCTCATTCCTTCATCTAAGTGACCTAGAATACTTTACACAAAGCTGGTTGATAGAGAAAGAACATGAAAAATATATAATGCCATGAGAATTCCTTTCTGACATTAGCTCTGCTTTTATTTCAGCAAGGAAACAGCATCATTTGTCTTTCCGATCATAGTCAGCTCCATTTCTCGTGAGGCCTGTTATTTTCTCAAGAGTTATACCAGCCTGCTCCCAGCATCCGTCACCGTATCTTTGTGTCCTCCACCTCTGTGTGCATAATGCAGAGGTTTCACCTTAGAAGAGACCTTCAGTCACAAGCCATTTATGAGAAATACTGGTCACAAGTGTTAACCAACGTTCATTTTGTCAATATACCTGGGGTGGTACCTGTATCCGTGAGTGCAGCTAGCAATCGTTCCTCAAAACTTTTGTTCACTTTTCAAAGCTTTCATTCCCTTTTTTTTAAAAAATTATTTTTGTTTAACAGTAATGCTTGATTTGCTCCTTCATAATCTTTCTTTGTCTTATCTTCTGAGGCAAAATGCAAAGAGCTTTGCCTCTATAATATTTTCTCTCCTCGTAGGAGCTTTCAAGCTCTAGGTGAAATATGCAATCTCTTTTCTGAGACAGCTGACTCTCTCTTGGCTTGAACTACTTGATTTAAAATAATGCTAAGTTTTGTACTTTCTTTTGGCGTCCCCAAAATGTAATATCTGAAAAACTCAGAAAACTCTTCTCATCCTCTCTTCCTGGAAGTTTTAGGGACAGACAAATGTCTTCTTACCTAACCTCCCAAAGCTCAGCATAGTGTTTAGTGAATATTTTCATGTCAACTGAAAACTATGAGTATTTAAATGTCTTAAGTCTGAGGTTTTAGAGCAGACATCGTTTTCTGGCATGAAAGCCCATGTGCAGCCCATTTTCACCCAAATAATTCAAAAGATAAAGCAACAGAGAAAGTATTTTTCCCCACATTTTCTAAGTTAATAACACTTGGGCACACAATTACAATACATTGATCAAACCCCTGTGAGAAGTGTCAAACATAAACTGAAGCTACAACGTCCTCCCCGGAGGAGTTTTCCAGTACAACTCCTTTTAACACAGAGCGTGCTGATGGCTGACCTTCTGGTAAATGTTACACGTTCCCACTTAGGGCCTCTCCCTGGATTCACGCAGGCTTTAACCTACAAATACCCTCGGAACCTGATAAGTTAATGCTCCTGTAATTCTCTACAATTAGAATGTGTGACTAAACAGACTCTTCCTTTTTCTTACCCGTAAGATTTCAAGAGTTCTTAGATACATTATTTAAAATCACACTGTTTTGGTAAATGTTTATGTGTTTATCTTTGATTTGTTCCTAATACAGGGACCTCCTGGAACACAAGGGGCACAGCAGACTCTTGGTGGATATCATGACAAGGTTTGACTTCTTTTTTTCACATCTTATATACGCAGAGATTTTATGATTTTATTTTTGAAAAAAAATAAACATTAATTTCTGACTGCTCAGACTTTAAAACATAATCACATATACTTAACAACTTTCGATACTGAAAATATGTTTCAAAAAAAAGGTATTTTGCTCAGCATCTTTTTACAAAACCAGGATATTATCATTATAAATTTTAAAAATTACTTCAAAGTTTGCAAAAGTCCATGCAAAAAATTAATGCAGAAGTCATGTCACCATTGATAATGTCATACATCTAGTTCCTCTGAGGGCAGAAAGAGATGACCTGGTATCTTGAAACTCTGTTAGCACAATAGGTGCCAGACTTCTGGTCAAAACCAGTCGGCGCCACACTGAAATCTCCAGCAGGACTTTACAGACCACAGGTCAAGACTGGAAGCCCCGCCTTCAGGAAGGAGCCACGTTAACGTCCCGGAGGTTTTTAAATTCTACTTAGGATGGATGGAAGCATCTGAGTGGCAAAAGCAAGACAGTTTTGCTCCCCATTCTCCAAAAAAAGCAGAGCAGAGGGAGCAGAATGGATGTTGGCAGCGAAGTAAGACTCAGAGACCAAAGTGAGACCATCGACTGACCCGTCAGTAAACACCAAACACCTGGGGTCTGACTCGGTGTGAGGCGTTCTGTCCACTGACCAGGGTCCCTTGTACACACGATAGCTTGTCGTTGATGTGGGACTGGTGAGTAATTGCGCCACTCACAGGAAAACTCGGAGACACCCCCCTTTGTGTCTTTCCTCTATGTTCTTGCTTTCCCTTCCTGTCAATTCCTCAGACTACTGTTATTCCTCTCTGTTTAGAAATCCCCAAGAGACGCTCTGCACCACAGACGCCTGGAAGAGAGCAGTTGCTCAGAAAAGTGTTTATTAAATGATGAGCTAATTAATTCAAAATCCCAATTCTTCTTTCAGATTAAGTTCAGCATAAAGACCTAGATAATTTGTGGTGGATAAATTTAAAGTCAAAAGTGTGAAAAGGTTGTTACTCTTCCTAAGTAATCTTATCTTAAATTTTCTCATTCACTTGGATTTTCTAGGGCATATTATATTAGGAAGAATGTCTGGAGTATATTTTATGATTCTTTATTAAACATTTTCTGAATAGATCTATACCAGATTTTTCAAAACATTAGGGCTTGGCAGAAGCAAAAAAAAGTGAGGGAAGCACATCTAAAGTTAATCAACTAAAATACAATGTTTTTTCTGTAATGGCATCTGCTGTTACAAAATAGGATTTATCATAAATGCTTCCAAATAATGAGAAAGGGTTGGCACTGATGTCACAGTGTCAGCTGGAAAAACTTAAAGAACACACTACATTACTGTCACCCTTGGCATAAAATTTACCAAGTTGCTACTCAGCTACTTAAATATTTGCTGTTCCTTGCAAAACTTCTAAAGCTCATATATTTACAGGTCTCCCAACACTACTGCTATATATAGTTTATCTTGCCGATAAGTCAGTTCCCCTTTAAATGAAGATATATGGAGCACTTTTATTTTAGAGTCTAAAGTTGAGAATGTAAATTTTTAAACTTTAAGATTATATTTCAAAAAGGTGAGGTCTGACCAGAGCAGGTGAGTGGAGAGTCTTGCCAGTAGCGAACCTGTTCCTTGAACTTAGCTGTTACTCCCCTAAAGGAACTCCAGCCTCCTCATCACCGTGAGAAGATGGGGGCTCCCAGGTGTTTGGTCCACAGGTGCTCAAGATGTGACTTCAGAGCTGGAGCATAACTGGCTACAGGGCAGAGACCATAGCTTTTCTTCCCCAAATGATGCGTTATAACCACTTAGCATCAGCAGGCTTTGGACCCGTCTGGGAATTAATGGAAGGTAACTTCCCAATGACTTGCCTCTGCTTCCTTCTGAGAGGAGTTAGGGCTGTTACAGTGAGGTCCCGCTGTGACAGATAGAGGAGGCGGGCCCCACCTTCCCAGGACCTCCTGACCTGTTTCGGGATTGTAACCACTTCCCCCTCCCCCTCAGCTTCACAAAGGAAAGGGCCACATGTGCCATGATGAACAAGATGCACGTTTTCACTGGCAGTATCCCACCTCCTCCTGACCTATTCTGGATGCTGAGGTTGTTTTATTTTGCAACTCATTGCTGCCCAATGGCCTGGCTGTTGCAAATGTGCATGGGGGGGGGGGGGCCTGAGTGAGACTTTCCTGGAGATTAAATAATGGACCATGTATTGAGACATACAAAGTGACATTCCAAGGTTAAAATAATCTTCCCTTTTAAACTGGATTGATCGATGGAACGTCTGCACTCGGGTCCCGGACCGCAGCTCCTCAGCATGGAGCGGCTCCAGCCGTCCTGCAGCCTGGATTCTGCTGAAGCAGCTGCCCCTGGAGGATGAGTGGCAGGCTACTCGTACGTCCCCTCCCATCCTAAACTAAGAGCCAGGGGCTCCTCCCCTAGCCCCAGGAATCCTCAAAGGCAAAGGAGTCTGGCCTTGCACAAGAGTTGACTTTTCCCCTATAATTTTCTTCATGTCATCCAAGGGAGAAGCTCAGGCATAAGCAGCCCTCTCTCCTCACCACACAAATCAAAACGGGAATGGGGAAGAAAGAAAGGGGGGAGGAACGAGAGAGTGTGGTGAGAGGTCGGGAAGACTACATGAGTGTGTTCACATGTACTTTTGCATGCCCACTCGAGGACGCAAAGAATAAAAGGCAGATTTCCCTCTCCATCACAAAAATAGTTTGCCAAACGGCTGCTCCCATTCTGCAAGCTTGTTTGCAAAGAAGTGACAACGCCAAGCCTGCTCTTCCCCGTACGGAAAACCCACTCAGGATCCAGCAGACTGCTCTGCAGTGTCTCCAGCTCACTGGATTTTAATAAAAACTGGACGGGCTCTGTCAAGTGCTCAGGCCGTCAGATCTAGAGCCCCTTACAATAATCTAGATGGGAAAAGGGTGTTATCTGTGGAGGCCCAGTCCTGGTGGATTTTACATGGATTCTGTTGTTAAAGATCCGCATTGAAAATGCCTGGTTGTGTTATCTTGCATCACCACACCCAGGGCGTCTGCGGACGATCACTCTCAGCTGTTGGGGACCGATGCTCTGCCTCCCAGCAACCAGTTCCGGTGTCCTCTTCTCCAAATTGTTGATCCAGAAAAACCAATTTGCTAGCAAAATAATCTATTTTTCCTTTCAAGTATCAAATCATGGCTTCATTTTAATATCCACAGACTAGAAAGGACAGAAAACCTTTCTCCAAAAATCAAATATTCAAGTTCTTTCGAGCAGCAAGTTAACCCCAGCAACGGCATAGAAAGGGAAGGTTTCCCTGGAGACACTGGAGGCAACCCTTCTGGGCCTGGAAGATTCAGAAATAAAATTCAAGTGCTAACATCCTATCTCTTACTCCTTGAGCCCCAGGAGCCACTGGCTTTGGAGAACATCATGGATTTAGGCACAGACAGATGGATTTCTGGATCACGGTTTTATTACAGAGGACCCTGTAACTCTCCTGGGTGCCCCCACCCTCCATGGTCCACCACACTCAGAGCTGCTGAAATGTTTCCCTGCGAGGAACTGGGAGCTTAGACTTAGAGCCTTAGGTCTTATTTTCAAGAGAGGACAGCCCTCTTAGGCCACATATTATGTTTTAACTTGCTAGGGCTGCAGTAATAAGTATCACAAACTGAGTGGCGTAAACACCAGAAGTTTATCATCTCACAGTTCTGAAGGCCAGAAGTCCGAGACAAAGGTGTCAGCAGGGTCCCGCTCTCTCTGAGCACGAGGGAGGGACACATCCCGGCCGCGCTCCCAGCTTTGCTGGTTCCTTGGCCTGTGGCAGCAGAACCCCCATCTTCACATGGCCTTCTCCCTGTGTGGGTGTCTCTGTGTCCAAATTTCTTTTTTTTTTTTGTGAGAAAGACCAGCCCTGAGCTAACATGCGTTACCAATCCTCACCTTTTTGCTGAGGAAGACTGGCCCTGGGCTAACATCTGTGCCCATCTTCCTCCACTTTATATGGGACGCCGCCACGGCGTGGCTGACAAGCACTGCATCTACCAGCACCAGGGATCCGAACCCGCGAACCCCGGGCTGCCAAGCGCGAACTAAACCGCTGCGCCATCGGGCCGGCTCCCAAATTTCATTTTTATAAGGACATGGTCATATTGAATTAAGGATCCACCTACTGCATTATGACCTCATCTTAACTAATTATACCTGCAAAGACCTTATTTCTGAATAAAGTCACACTCTGAAGTGCTGGGGGATAGGACATCAGCATATGAACTGAGGATGACACAATTCAACCTGTAATAGATAACCTACTTTTTTTTTTAACTTTATGTTCCCTCATGCTTAGTATTTTACAGCAAGTTCCCCAAGGGCTAAGCTGGGGGATTTTTAATGACCCCATGTCCTAGGAGGGTGTTCCTGTCCTTGGTCTTTTATATCATATTGGGCCACAGGAAATTGCTGATATTTGACCCTTTGGAGCCTACAAAAATCTCTCTCTCCTCTGGTTCAGCCTGTACATGTCCAGGTAGATTCCCTTCTTTCCAGAGAATACTGGCTGCAGGGCGATGAGAGCAGCTGGAGTCTGCCCACCTGCCTCACTGTAGGCTCCACAGCTCCATTCACCGTCTCCCTCAAGGGAACAAAGGACATATCTGACATCCCAGAATTCTTGAAATGGGCAGGCTGATTAGCACCCCCACACCACAGCCCTCACCACTTCACCACAGGAACCTCTAAATAAATGCATTCAAAACCGTACAACTATTATATTTATTCAAAAAGTTTATAAGAACCCATTCAAATAACACGGCACCAAGATACAAAATGACCTAGTAAAATCAGAATAACATCTGAGGCAGGACCCCAGATCCCAGAGACACAAGGACTATGTCTTACTATTTCTGTAGAGCCAAGTAATTGTCTGGTGCAGGAGCTTGGAGAAGGCAGAGAAGAGAATCTCACACGTCAATGAATAAATGCTACTGAAGTTCAAGCTGGAATCTGCCTTGAGTGTTAGCCTGAGAGTGGAGAGCAGCCCCAGAGGCCGCTGAGGCCCTTGAGTAGATGGACTTCCCGGCCTAGCTACTGAGTGAAACAAACACAGTGCTCTGCTAGACGGCAGTCGGCCCTGTTGTTTTTCTGGTGTGAAACCCACCAGAAAATCAAGACTTTAGAACAATAGCGCCTATGGACAGAATATCATGACTTGGTGCTCCAGAGGCATTCTTTGGTCTCAACCACAGCATCTCTGACACCCTGTGGGATGTTGGGGGTGAGATGGGAAGGGGATCTAACCAAGGTGCTACAGCATGACACACTCTCAGCAGGTGCACTTCGGGTGCTCCTCCACTCTGCAAGCCAAGAGCACAAGGCCTCCCAATCGAAAGGTCATCTCTGGACAACTCGTAGCTCAGACTAAAGCAGGGTCCAGCTTCCTCACAGATGTCCTAGCATCAGCACAGCCGGGGAGAGACGCTGATGGGTCGTGCACACAGATTGGCACCAGGCCCAAATGAATAGTGCTTTCAAGAAATGCCTGAAATGTATCTGTTTCTGAGCAGGCTGCATCCAAGCGACCTACCATTCTGTAACTGCGAGTTCCTTATGCATGTGTCTTAGACTTTCCCACCTCATTTTCAAATATGTCCTTGCAGTAATGTGTAGCTCAGGATTTTGAGAATACAGTTTTTATTCTCAATTTAGACATCTCAGATCAAAGGTAAGTAGGAAAAATGAGAGAATATCTGGTATAAAACCAATAATAACAGCAGTTATAAACTACTTATTTTTAATTGGGGGAGCATGAGCAACATGGAAGGCACAGTTAAAATGGTAAACCACAGCAACAGTCATGTGAATGGGTACCTCTGCGTAATTTGGTTATTTAAATGTTTCTGTACTTTTAATTTTTTATAACAACACATGTATTTTTAATCAAAGAAAACCTTTACTGGGAGAAACACATAAATTAGAATTATTGGCCTATTTATTCAACAAATATTTATTGAATGCTTCTTATATGTGAGGAACTATGCTAGACATGGGCGGGCATTCCATTCCAGGTCATCATGGAACTTACTTTCTAGTGTGAGAGGTGCAGAATTTTTTAAACAAACACAAAAATAAAAATGTTAGTAGGTATTATAAAGGAAAAATGCAGCATCCGGTGAGATGGTCTGGAGGGGAATCTGCCGGGAGACCCACAGGAGGCTTCCGGGAACGGCACTTTATAGTAGTTGAGACCTAAGGGATGAGCTGTTGCCCTCCAGACATGAGGTGAGGACAGGGCAGTGATCTAGAGGGTGAAATGGGAGGGTCTCCATCCATCAGAGAAGCCGAGAGGCCATTAGAGCTGGAACTTCTGAGGGAGAAGAGTGGCCAAGACGTTGCTGGAGAGGGCAAGTGAGCTCAGGCCACACGGGATTTCGATGGCTTTGTTACGTTTTAGAAGGAGGGAGGTCAGAGTGTCCTTTAAAGAGATCTCCCTGAGCTTGTGTAGAGAGTGTGTTGGTGGGCAGCGAGAGAGGATTATAGAGGCCAAGAGGGAGCTAGCGTGACGATCCTGGCATGACAGGACGGTGGCCCGCCCGGAGTGAAGGTGCGCAGGGTAAAGAGAAGAGAGCTTGTGGACAGAGGTGCAGACTGGATGGCTGATTGTGCTCCAGGACTAAGGAGGAGGGCGGAGTTAGCAACGACACCCAGACTGAAGAAGGAAGAATTCTGAAGAAGGGAGAGGATGAGTTCAGATTTTCTTTCTTTCCTTGATTTTTCCAATTGTAAAATGACATGACCACTCGTTTTAATAAGTCAGACTGCAGAGACACATTAGGAAGAAGTTAATTATCATTCTCCCACTTCTGGACTAACGAATGTTAACAGTGTGACATAATTCTCTCTCATATACGTGTGTATTGGTTGTATTTTTAATTCAGTTTTGAACTTGTTTAATGTGAATTTCTTCTACAACTTACAAGTGAATATATCAAGTAGAAAATTAGATATGTGGGTCAAAACTCAGAAGGGAGAGGTATGCTGGGTTTATAAATGTGTCTTTGTGTGGACGATGTCTAAGCTATGGGAGTGGATAAGAGAGCCTGGGAGCAAATGTTGAGTCACAAGAGAAGAGAGCCTGGACAAGTCCTGAGGAAGTCCAACCTTTACCAGCTGGTTGGGGGAGGAGGAGGAGAGGTCAGAGAGGTCAGAGAGAGGAGGAGACCAGGAGAGTGAGGTATCAGGCCAGTCAAGGGAGTGGAAGTGCAGCCAAGTGGTCACTGAATGAGAGGTCCGTGATACTGAGCACAAAGATGTCATTAATCACGTTAGGAAGTCCTATCAGTGGAGTGGTTGGGGACCGAGTGAGGTTGCCAGCCATTGATTTGGAGTAATGACAATTTGCTCCTGAAGGTGTGATATTTCTCCAGAATCATCTCCTGAGGGAAGTCCCAGGGAAGATAGATAGAGTCTCCAAAGTTGAAGTTTTTCAAGAATATTTAACAGAAGGTGGAGAGAGGCAAAAGTGATCAAAATGGTATCCATAAAAAGCTGTTACCATACTATTATCTATTGATATTTTTAAAGTAGGGACTGAATGTATTAAAAATAAATGATTTTTTATTTGTTTTATGTGGATCCAGGGAAACCTTGGTGAACATGAAGCTGGTGGTCCAAAAGGAGAGAAGGTAATCAGATTTTCACAGTGAAGAAAACCTCCAGGCTTTTACAGCAACCTCGTATCCACACATTGGGGGCAGTCCTACCGCCACGGGGGGTTCATCTGCTGGGGAGGCCAGCGGCCTCCGGTGGGCACAGCCTCTGCCAGCCTCCTGACCACTCAGCAGGACTGGAACCTGCTCCACGTTGCCTGAGTAGCAGTTGGCTGCAGGAAGGGACACATTGGGGGAAATAGCTATAACAAGGTAAGGACATCAGGACAAAGGCTTTGGTCCATAATCAGATGTTTCATGAATCCGTGTAGGTGGCAAAAACAAACTGAGGACCCCTTTAGCAAAATGCCTCAGACTCACTATTTTTGTGTCTTCTTAAGTGCCCAAACATAAGCTGTCATGGGAGCACTTTTTTGGTGGTGTTTTATAATGTACAAAACCAAATAATTATTTCAAAACCGTTTTAAAATTAAAAGGCTAATGAATTTCCATTGCATTCTCATTGTCATCTTTCACAGGTTTAATTATCTTAGCTGTGAAGATGACAGATTCACTTGCCCACTCACAAAGGTTTTTCACCCCGATTTGATTCTGAAATTGTGATGACCTTGGATTCAGTGTGAATGTGTCACTGTCGGGAAAAGCCATGCACATCAAACCTACAGACAGAGATGAGCAGGTCTGGAAATACTCGGAGGGAATGTGGCCTGTGCGTGCTACCTTCATTCATTCACCCAGTAAAAATTCTCTTTATTGAGGGCAGGGTATTTGAACATGAATCCAAAAAATTATGACTTCTGTGCCTTATAAACCAGTGCAACCAATCTATTCAAAAGATCATACATCCATCACCAGAAAATACTGCTAAAAGACTCTCAACAGAAACTAGGAGCTTCTTATAGCTTGACCATTGAAAATGAAATTTTCTGCAAAATAAATAAATAAATACCTTGACATTCTTAGAAAGACATCAAAAAAATTTGATTATATAGCAATAATAAGTCAGTTATGTGTCTTAGATGATACTGCTAGTACATTGGCATTATTTCCTGTAACCAAATAGCTTACAGAGTTCCCACACCACACAACAAACACATTACATTTTAAGCAATTACTGCTGGACTCATGCAGACTAAGGGGAAAAAAAAAGAAAAAGAAAGCCACAAAGCTTGTCACATAGGACAGCTGAGCAAAGAAGAAAGTGTGACACTTTTAAAGTATTTAAGTGATGATTCATTTCTTGAAACAAAGCAGCTGGCTTCTGTCTTGCTATGTTCATTAGGAAACACATGTTACTTAGGAATTCTTAAGACCCCGATGATAAGAAATTTGATTCTGTAAAACAGGTGTATTTCAAACTCTCAGGACCTTTTCTAGTGTTCAAAATCTTTTCTAATTGTTTCAGAATCTTAAGTGGGATTAGAAATAGCCAGTGGCGTGATTGCCCCCTCCTCCCACCCAAAGAAATAGTCTAGAAGCATCTACAGGGAACTTGATGCGGTACCTGATATAAATGTACATGTGAAATGATTTGTAAGATTTATCATTAACAGGAGAAAGACCCTGCCTATTAATAATGCATAAAATAAACTAGAAAACATAGGCATAGCACTTGCTGGAAGAGTGACATCACCTCTGCCTATACCCATCCACTTAGTATCTGTTCTGAATCAATACATTTGATTTTTAAATTCATGGGTTGCCATAGTGAGAAATTAAAGCTCCCTCAAGTTGCTCCTACAGATCTTTGCTTTCACCTGTGGTGGACCCGGGTGGTTCTGAACGCTGGCTACACACTGGAATCACCTAGAAAGCTTTTAGAAAACACCGAGCTCAAGCTTCACCCCCAGAGACTCTGATTTGGGGCCGAGCCCGTATCTCTGATTGATCTGGAGTGGGGTCCATATCACTATTATTTAAAAGTGCTTCAGATGATTCTAACAGGCAGCCAGGGTTGAGAACCACTGAGTGGCGGAAAGAGCATGGGCTTTGAGGTCTACAGTTGAGTATGCCATTAAGTTGACTGTGCCATTAACAGCTGAGTCTCCTTGGGGAAGCCACTTCATCTCTGAGCATCAGTTTCCTTATTTGTAAAATGGCATGGTCGTAGCTACACAGAGTTGATGGCAGCATTAAATCAAGTGAGATGAGATGAACTGACCCAAAAGCACAATACCGGACTCACATTAAGCTCTCACTGAAGATTTCTTCTCTTCTACTCGTTCACTCTAAACTTTCTTTCTTCTCGTGAGGTCTCATTTATCTCTTTTTAGTATTAATAGTTACCATCCTTAACACCTGGTCTTGCTCAACTTTGCATCTCCAACCATAATTATAACAGAGAAGGGGCTCAATTTATGTTGTAGAATAAAAGATTTAACCAGAACTACCATTTCAATACCATTGCTGCATATTACACACTTCTCACTGACTAGCGAAATAGAATCACTAAACCATCCTGCCATTTGGAATCCAACAATGAAGCTCCAGAACAAACAGGAGGAGAGTCTACACAGAGATCACTCCTGGTTCAGCAGCCACGTCCTGTATCAAAATCACTAAGACACAGGCAGAAACGCCAAGGAACATGCCAGGCTATGCTGTGAACGGCAACAGAGAGCACAGCACCACGTGAGCCGCCTGCCAGTGCTGGAATGATGCTCTCTGCTCTGTAGCTTGCCTGAGACTGACAAATGTGGCGAAGGAATAATGTACTTGCAAGCTGGTTGAGGAGAACTGCTCCTTTGTAGAGACAGTGGAATAAGGTGGCAGAATATCGAAGGACGCCTGAGAAATTAACAGATGTCTTTTGGGGCTGACTGTCAGAGGGAAAAGATGGAGCCTCAATGGCACCAGGCCTTTCAAATGGCATCGAAAGTGTCAAATTAAAGGACAGCTTTTCCTGATGCTAAGTAAATTCATCACACATGTCCACAGTGATTAATCACTGAACATCCATTTTAAATATGAAAAACAATTCCACGTGTGTCTAAGATTCAGGTATGAAATGCTTTTGTTTACAGAATTTTATATGAGGAAATTGGTTCCTAAGATTTCCTCCAAGCCTACCCACACCCAAGTCCACTCAGAGAGATGGACCAAAGCCTCTGTTGGGTCCTTCCTCTACATTTCAGTGGAGACCTATTTACATCGGTGCAAATACATCGCAGCTATGAATATAATTCCTCTTCCTCCAGGTCCATTCCCCTCCCCTTCCCCTTTGGTGTTGGGCAGATGTGATTTTCATAGTGATTTCTAGACACCTTCCCTGATTTCTGCTTTTATTCTGTGCAGGTGAGTCTAAATACTAGGCATAGTTTTCCTTCACACCTATGCACTGTGGATTTAGCACCTACCGAATGGGTACAGCAATGTCACCCTATGTACCATAATGTTCACAAGGCCAGTTGTCTATTTCCTCTTTCAAACCAACAGCAATTGGTCCCTTAAATATATCCGCCATTTTCTCCTTCTTCTTACTTTGGATAGAATTTATTATCTCTAAAAAAAAATGGCTTCTCCTACAGTGTGGTCAGTATATGACTAATGGCACACTAGATGTTTGGATTCTAGAAGGAAAAATATTAATAAAATCAAGATTAAATTTACAAAATATATTCCACAAATCTAGAAGTCTTCTTAATAAAAACGTGATCTTTTCTCTCCATTACATGTTACCAGCTCCCTCTTCCTCTAGTCTAAAATCACATGATATTGATTAGGATAGAAATGTAGAAATAAGTCAACATTTTTAGGATTATAATTTGTACTTGAAGTCCTTTGAGTAGACTGTTGTTTGAGGCTTCAAAATAAACAGAAAAACATCCACACAGGGGGACAGACACAGAGATGTTCATTACAGCCTTGTTTATAATAGAGAAAAGCTGGAGACCACCCAGGTGCCCACCAGTGAGGCTTGGAGAAACTCTGCTAAGTTGACATTATAGAACTCTATCCAGCGGTTACAGTGAATGAACTGGATCTATACGTATCAATAGAGATGGATATTAAAAACCACACTGAGTGAAAACAAAGTCACAGAATGTTATATACAAGATAAAGTTACTTATGGAATTTGTTTTAAATACCCAAAATAATATATTGTTGATTCTACATATACAGTGAAGTGCAAAAGTATAGATTGAAAAGATAAGTACTAAGTTCATGAGAGAGGCCCCCTCTCGGGCTGGAATAGAGAGGGAAATAGAGGAGATTTCTTCTTTAATTGCAAATTTTTTTATTTCTTTTATTTTGGGTGCCCGGAGGTTTGACACACTCAACTTTATGTTTATCGTATTTATTTATTTTTTTGAAATAAAAAGTAGACATGATAGGCAAGAAAGGTATATGCCCAGAAATGCAATGGTTAACACTGTTTTGCAAAAATGCTCTTGCGGTTGGAAAAAAACAACATTCCATAACTTCTAGTGGCTACATTTAATTTCACTATTACGTGGTGTTCGGGGATCTTGGTAAATGCGAAAAAGAAGCACAACACTGGGACACCTCTGATGTCTGATTAATTATATATTTCCTTTCTACAAGTATTATTTCCAAAATTGCATTTTCTCAAAATACTTTTTGCATGTCACATAAATATTCTCTTAAAGACTTCTGACCAGAACATCTTAGATGTTTCTAAGCTGCTCCTGTCACCACATTGACAAGAAAGCCTTCTGTCCACAGCCAACCATATAAACGGCATTGTAAACGGGGGAAACAGCTGGAGGCTCATTCTCCTTCCTATGGCCCCCTCCTCCCTTCCTCCAACCTGAGAAAAGAAAGAAGTGGCTGAAATCAAATGAGTCTGGATTATTGTGTCAGTTAAACAACCTGACATCTTTAAGATCACAAAAATTCCTTTTTTGTTGTTTTGGTATGGTAGAGCAAAATTATAATTTTTTCTCCTGTAGGTGTTCTTTCCTTGAAAAATAATTAACTTGTCTTTCACATTAATTTTAAATATCATAAAGAATATTATGGATTTCTAAAAGACCTCAAGGCTTGTGCGGTGCTGACAAACACGTTAACACATTATTATGCAGATAGCCTCACTGGATGCAGAACTTCCCGCTGTCTCGTGGACGGTAACAGATAAAATCCACGGTTAGAAGACGCACAAGCCACCTCTGAATCTGGCGGTCACAATGGCACCCATCCCACCTCATGCAAAATCTCTCTTCTGCTTTTTCTTGAAAGGGTGAAGCTGGACAACCAGGATTCCCGGGGTCCATTGGCCCTAAAGGTCAAAAGGGAGAATCTGTAAGTATTTTAGCTTTGAGGGCAGAGGAAGAATATCCAAAAAATAGAATTAAAAATCTTTTTCCTAATCAGCCCAATTCCACACACCTTTGTTGCCCCTGCCATGGCGAACAACAGATCAGATGTTTGAGCAAGTGTTCTATGTGAGGCACCAAGTCCTTTACAAGTATTAACTCACTTAATCCATTAAAAAAAAAAAAGAAACATGAGATAGGCTACTTTCACCCCATTCTCCACGTGAGGAAACTGAGGCACAGAGAGGTTAAGTAACTTGCCTAAGCTCACACAGCAAGTAAGTATTGGAGCCATGAATCAGACCTTGGTAGGCTGACTCTAGGTTTTAAAAAAATCACTAAACAGCCCTGCTATAACTAAACATTATAACTAAAATGAATAATAAAATCAATTTATCAAAAGAGTGGGGCTAATTTATCCTAAAAATTAGAAACAGTTATCTATCTGCTCAAACAGCTGCTCTTAGTGAACTGAAGTTATTTTCCTTTCTTGGTTTTTGTAATATCTTAAAAATCAAGTAGATTTTTTGGAAATACGACTGAAAAGCAAGAAAGCCCTGCTCTAATGTATAGAAAGTAACCAATGGTAAGATTTGATCATGTGGGAGAGCTATGGGGCGTATTAGTCAGAGTAGGCTAGGTGATGCTGGGTGACAAATGAACCCTGAGATTAAACCAAAGGAGGGTCTCCCTTGCTGGCTGCATGCCCAGCAGGGTTTGGTGGGAGGAGTGGTGGTGTGTCCACACTGCCCTCAGTTCCCACTGGGTAGCTGTGCCATCTGGCGTACACAACCTTCTCAGTCGCCCCTGCTGGGAAAGTGGGGCTGCAGGACCACGAGTGGGCTTCTCGCGGCCTCAGCCTGCCCGCACACGTGCTGCTTCTGCCTACTCCCATTGTTACATGGCCCACTCACCTGCAGCTGGGAAGTAATGTGGGTGGGAAGGTGAGCCCGAGTCCCTGGCACATGGGAGGCGTGGTGGGGAGCACCCATCAGCTCCCGTCAGGGACTATTCGAGAAAACAGCAGCCCCTCAGCGGGTCTTTGAGAGTCGTGCTGTCCACTACAACAGTTCTCACACTTTCTTTTGACTTTCACAAGCAAAAGAATATGTTTTTTAAATTTATGGTTTCCATCTTATTGCTAATTCACTCAGTTCAAATAATGAATAAGTCAAATTGCAAATCAAATCAAACAGACTAAGCAAGCACAGCCTAGGACTGAAGTCAGGCTGCCTGGGTTTAAATCCTGAACAACATTTACTGGATATGTGATCTTGGGGAAATTACTTAATTTCTCTGTGCCTCAGTTTCCTCATCTGTAAGTGGGTATACTAATAGTACCTTCCCCACTGACACATGAGGAGTAACTATGTTAATATGTATCAAAGTGAGTAGAACAGTGCTTGATACATTGTAAGAATTCAATGTGTTAGCTATCATTGTTATATCTGTATGACTTTAAATTCTCCAATTTAATAAACTTTTATTGAGCACCAACAATGTACATCAGAGATCCTATGGTAATCAAGATGGATTATATCCCTACATTCGCAGAGTTTATAGCCAAGATAAATAAGGAAGCATAAAGTGGGTGGATGCTTTTCTAGGGGAAATAGTTCAAAGTTACTCAGAACCTTTCTGAGTCTCTTTCCTCATGCTCAGAATGGGACAATATCTTCCTCACGGAATTGTTGTGCAAATTAAATGAGATCATGTACATGCAACCTCAAGAACAGAAGCTAATAAGAGAAAGCCTGTGTGTGTGTGTGTGTGTGTGAAGGCTGAGTTGTGGTGTGAGTTACACAGTGACAGTGGGGAGAGTGTTACTTAATCAGAGGCATCACCTCGAAGCTTGTATCTGTCCCAGGACCTTCATACCTCAGCCCAACAAGAATATTATCGATTTCACAGACTCACACTGTTATTCACCCAGTAATTAACCCCTTCAGGTCATTTTCATTAAAATAAAAATGAATTTAGTAAAATATTTCAAAAGAATGATACTGTGTTTTAAGCACTGACTTAACTAACTGGGAGGATCCGAATGAATGTTCTTCACTTGTCACTCTGTCATCTTCATGTCCGTTCTGCCCCTGAACCTCGCGAGAGGAAGCTTAGGCCTTGGGCAGCACCCAACTTGTCACCCACTCGGGATTCCGAGCGTTAGAACAATGACCTATTGTTCACTTGGGAATATGCAAGCATTTTAAGTTAACTCCCATACGCTCCCTTCAAGCTGCACAGGAGGCTGTGTGACATTCTGGGTCACTTTGGAGGCTGGTTTGCAGTGGAGGTCTGAGTTTGGCCTGCAGGATACATCCACATCCAGTTTGGAGAGTTTATTTCCAAAAGTGTTTATAATTGATTCCGTTTCTCCCCATTTTCCTAGGGGGAACCTTTCATCAAAGGTGAAAAGGGAGATAGAGTAAGTAGATGTTTTATCTCTCTGCTGGGGTTTCTACTTCATTAAATTCTTTCTCTCTGATTTCTGGTATGTTTACTTTGGAGTCTAATAGATTTGATAAAATAAGCTCCCAGAACATTGTATTTTCCTCTGTTAATTTTGACTCTTTTATTTTGATAAATGATAAATTTTACACCTTGTTAAGTTGTATCATGTGACGATATTTAACATTTGGTTTGGGTAATATATCTTTTGTTTAACTCATTACTATTAGTGACTGGATATGAATGTTATGAAAAATATCCCCTTAGGATATCTAAAATACAAAATTAAAATACAAGATACAGTTTTTTCAAAAATTCTGTTAATAATACAAATTAGATTTATCAGACAGGATGATTTTATCAAAAGGATCAATAATAAGTCATGGAAAATAAGAAAAACAAACTCATTATAGCCAATATTGTCCTCTTTTGTATAACCTTAATATTTTTTCTGTTTTTTTCCATTAAATACATATACAGTTATCCCCCCTTGTCCGCGAGGGATATTTTCCAAGACCCCCAGTGGATGCCTGAAACCGCGGATAGTACCGACCCCTATAAAGACTATGTTTTTTCCATATACATACATTTCTGTACATACCTGTGATAGAGTTTAATTTAAAAATTAGGCACGTAAGAGATTGAAAGCAATAACATAAAATAGAATTATAACAATATACTTTAATAAAATGTACCATAGATCTTAGCAACCTCAGCATAGAACTTTTTTCTTTCCTTATTAATTGGAGAACTTTCAGCTTTTCACTTAAAGGAAGCACTTTACGGCTTCTCTTTGGCATATCTGAATTGCCAGCACCACTACTCCTGTGCTTTGAGGCCGTTAGTAAGTAAACCCTTGAACACAAGCACTGCGGTACCGACAGTCAATCTGATAACCAAGACGCTGCTAAGTGACTGGTGGGCAGTGGCGTGTACAACGTGGATCCAACGGACAAAGGGATGATTCACGTCCCAGGAGGGATGGAGCGGGGCGGCACGAGATTTCATCATGCTACTTTGAATTGTGCACAATTTAAAATTTAGGAATTGTTTGTTTCTGGAACTTTCCATTTAATATTTTCGGACTGCAATTGACTGAGAGCAACTGAAACCCTGGAAAGCGAACCTTGAATAATGGGGACTACTGTACCTGATGGTAGAATCGCCATGACATATCAACTTAGACTCTACTCTCTTTCCCCCTCATCTGACATCTTAATTCTCTGCGACATAGGATCAGCTGGTGGCAAGTTCTAACAATGCCAGCCAAGCAGAGAATGCAGTGATTGCTCATGGAACACGATGATTACAGTGTCAAAAGTGACACTGGGGAGAAAACTGTTAAAAGCAGAAAGAAAATAAGAAATTATTGTTTATTTATTAGCAATAAATATTTTAAATCAGGTTTTAGAATGAACCCTCCTTGACTTCTTCATGCCTTCCATAATTTCCCCCTTTATTGTATTTTAATTAGTGGAAGTTCAAATGAATTCGAACATTAGAGATGCTCCTCGCCATCTGAATTTAAGCATTACATATATGGTGATTCTTTTATTTACAGGGAGAACCTGGGATAATAGGATCACAGGGAATAAAGGTAATCTCCTGACGTTCTTGAACTGCATCTCCAACCTAATGACTGTGAAAATTAAGGCCACAATTTCACTTTCCTTTCCGCCCATATGTTTAGGGTGAACCTGGAGATCCTGGTCCCCCCGGTGTAGTAGGAAGCCCAGGACTAAAGGTATGTAAGAAATAACTGAGATAAATTAGGAAATAATTTTGAAGTTATAGCCATTTTTATATAAAACAAGGTGCTCTGGTGTGCCGCCCATTTTCTTCACAAATGTTCTGTATCATGTTTCCATGGTGATCCCCCCGTTGGCTGCATGTATTACATACATAGTGACTGTGCCCTTCGGTTCACAATAGCATTCCTAAAAGCTTTAAGAGTAAACAATGTGAGCTAATTCTGTGACCCTGCGCTGTATTCTTAACGTGAGTGGGATTTGGGATTCAATTTCTAAGCCCGAATTATGCAGCCCTGAGATGCTTGCGTTCCCCACGTGGGATTCTGCAGGAGTGTCCCAAGAAACACTAGCAGTTGGGAGGTGGGGGGGAGATTAATGCGCTGTGCTCCCCCCGTGGGTAAGGCGAGTTATCCACGCCTCACCTGCTGGTGAGAACAGACCCATTTAAATGACATCTTGAAACTATCTTTGTGAGCCCAAAGCACATTTCAGTATTGTAACAGAGAAGTTAGGATGGTGGAAAGTCAATCTTTCTGCAGATAAAAGTCAGCATGGTTTCCATATATTTAGGTCCATTCTAGTTTGTAGCAACGTTAAAGCACATATCCCCTCTATTTCAGGGTCAGCCAGGACCCGCAGGCCCTGTGGGACCCAGGGGACCACCAGGAGATATTGTATGTATCGTAGAGACAGGTGTCTGATAATTGGAAATTAATTGAGACTGAGGCATGTTTTAAAGAATGTAATGTCTGTTCATGTGACTGAGTTATACTACATTTTTCCAAAACATGGGTCATCTCTGCCACTAAAACTGATCACACCAATGTCAGGAGCTCCTGGGAGGCTGGTACCTTCATATAGTCACATGAAGCCCCTCTGAATATCATGCCTAACAAATCAGCTTTTGGAACGCTAGTTAACTAAATTGTCATTTTGGACATGCTTGTCAGTGATGTACTGACAGTAAAGGAGATGGGAAACATCAAAACAAATGAGGAAAACTTCCCTTATGCATGGCTTTTGGTTCAATTCTCCATCCAAGAAAGACACTTTCAAAGCTTCTATCGTTGCTTTCTTGAAAAAGCCTCCAGAAAGAGCGGGTCCTTTGGCTGAAAATGTTTCTGTAATGCAGTCGGAGGAAGGTCCTCGGGTTGCATTATAACCTAGTTTTAGTGGACTCACTGTCCCCCCCACACACACCCTCACACCCTTTAAATGCACTTCTCTATCCATCCCCCAGACCAGCCTTCTGTCCCTTGCACAACCTCCCTAGACGTCTGACCGCTTGAGGGCCGAGACTCACTGTCAGTCCACACTTGAGCCAAATGAGAAAAACACTTGGCCATAGCTTCTTGGAGACTGACCTCTGTCTGGCCGTGATTTGAGACCCCTCTTTGCAACTGTTAGACTCTCCTGTTCCCACCATCTTGGGAGCAGCCCCCCGACCTCCTGCTGTATTCTCCCAGCTCCCTGACTGAGCCCCCAGAGGTCCGTCTTTCAGGGCACTTGGTCTGCTTGGTACTTCGAACGTGCAGTTCATAGAGCAAAGCTTTTTGTTGTTCCTCCTAAGCCACTTAATGAGCCCCCACAGGTGTACCTCCTGGAGAGATCTTATGAAAAGAGAGAAAATACTGATGGCACAGGAAGAACCAAAAGATGCCCAAGAAGTAAGATTAAGTGATAGTAGCTGGAACTAAAAAAGAGAATAAAATCAAAAGGGAAGGAGCCACTGTTGCCAGAACATCATAAAAGCCTATTCTCCTATTTACCCCACTGTCCTTCTGAATCATGATATGATGCTACCAACCACCATCCTTCCACCCCTTCCTGGCAGTAATGTGCATGAGGCATTCAATTCTCCTTGATTTAGTTTCTTTCCCATTATATCTAGGTGACGTCACTTGAAACAACAAGCCACATATTTACACTAATGTTTTTCTCTAACAGGCCAAAATCAACTGTTCCCTGTATAGTTTACATGTTAAAATTCTGTTCTGCTGACAAAGAACCACAGATAGAAATGCTATTCTAATAAGAGATGTTCTAATGGCTCTTTCTCTTTAATTCTGAATTTTCTAGGGATTGCCAGGAGAACATGGTATCCCAGGAAAAGAAGGCATTAAAGGTGAAAAGGTATAGTTTCCATTTTACTCTTTTATATATTAAGTAACGGTAGGAGGAGGAGACAGAGGGTCATAAGGGCACGGGGGAGTGAAAGGCCAGGACAGGCTGCCAGGGCTGCACGAGGGATAGACAATCCCATAAACTACAGTGTGGATGGCACCCCCGGACGTTGTGTACCGTGGCAGCCCTGGTTCTGTCACAGAAACACAAGGTGACGAAAGGAATTAATATAGAGGTGAAGCTCTCAGCTTCAGGCCCAGCTGGACTCTGGTATAGACCTGAGAAGTCTCTCAATCTTTCACCACCTGTTTCTTGATGTCTACATGGAAATAGCATATTAATACTGCACCATTACTGGGAAATAAGAACACAGAACAATCATCTAAACCTTATGAATAGATGTGCCCTTTTTGTGCATATATTTGTACACGTGCATATGTTTCATGATACTGCTCACCTTGTAGTAATGCAACTCACTACAGAATCTCGGTGCATTGAAGGTAACTAGAACAGCACCTCAGCCGAGTTAGGCGCTCGGTAAATATTGCTGAATGAGCGAATGGCTGAATGAATGGGGGAAAGAAGTTTGACTGACTACGATGACAACTTAAAACAATGCAAACGACTACCTCCACGTCTCCTACCGTGAACCGGGCAGTGAAGCAAGGATCTTACCTTATTTCCTCAGGGAGATCCAGGTGGGATTGTAGGTCCTCCCGGGCTTCCAGGTCCGAAAGGTGAGGCTGGTCCTCCAGGGAAAAGCCTGCCAGGGGAACCAGTAAGTACCAGCTCTCTTACGAATCTTCCCCTTGAAAGTTCATTAATTACTATCAATGTGTTCCCAGCTGCAGATCACAAGTGTAGAAATAAGTTTAGATTTGCTGAAAAAGGAATATTCATCTTATTCTTTAGATCAGCGATCTAATGTCTTTGGAAATTTGATGCAAGCAAAGGGCTCTTTTCTGAAGAAAATGCACATGCACACCCCATTTTACATGCAGTTTTGGAAGATTTAGGCCCCACTGAATCTTCTGCACGGATCCTTCATGGATCTCTGGAGCCTAGTAAGAAACACTAGTTTTAAACCACAAACCTTCCTAGAACACTATCTTAAAACAGAAGAACTGCCTGAAACTTCCCTTCCAGAGGCTCTGCAGATATGGCCATACACAGTCATCTACAGAATATCTGTGTGGCCTGGGCTATTCCCAGGACACAGAAAACTGGATTATCTGGAAAAGCTCAATCAATATGCCTGTCTCTTATGCCTTTTTTTCTCATCCCCTTTGACCTTTTATATTAATTAATAATGACAAATAGTTCTCAATATCAGATGCCTCATTTTAAAGATAAAAACCTCTTGTATTTTAGAGTAACTATACAAAATTTATAACCTATTGAAATTTGTATTCCCTGTTCCTTATTCTTTTACAGAAAAAGGTTTATTCAAGTAAGATGAAGAGCAATGAAACAATTTTTGAGTTATGACTTTTAAGATGTTCTTAACCTCTTTTAGAAAAAGAAATGTATTTACCTCCCCCTTTTTTTTTCAGGGATTAGATGGAAATCCTGGAGCACCTGGTCCACGTGGGCCAAAGGTATAAAAATGTCATAGAAATTTTTAAATAATGAATAATTAACAAACTATAGCTGGAAAATGTGTGTCCCTTGAGCCTTGCACTAATAAACGGATCTCATTGCACAGGGGGAAAGAGGACTGCCCGGTGTCCATGGGGCCCCGGGTGACACAGGCCCTCCAGGGGTAGGAATTCCTGGCCAAACAGTAAGTGAAATTCCATCGAGTCTTGAAACCCTGTAGATTCCAATATTGTGAAACAGAATCCAGTGACAAATTTGAACAAGGAGAAAAGAATAAAAAGGTCAGAGGAGGAAATACACATTCACAGAGGGAGAGTGGCTGTGGGATCAGAGCAGTTATTGATCCCTCTATACCTCTATTCTATATGTTAAAAAGTAAAAATGCATGTTTGTACAATACAAGAGTATAAGCATGCCTAATAGGTTATTATATATTGCTGTTTGTTTTTAACCAGGATACAATAAGAAGTTAATGTTTAAAATGAATGGATTATGGGGGCCGGCCTGGTGGCGCAGCAGTTAAGTTCGCGCTTGGCAGCCCAGCGTTCGCGGGTTCGGATCCCGGGCTCCTGCCGACACACTGCCTGTCAGCCGTGCCGCGACGTCCCATATAAAGTGGAGGAAGATGGGCACAGATGTTAGCCCAGGGCCAGTCTTCCTCAGCAAAAAGAGGAGGATCGGCAGTGGATGTTAGCACAGGGCTGATCTTCCTCGCAAAAATAAAAAATAAAAAATAAAATGAATGGATTATGCCTAAATGAGATGATATCAAAATCTCTAACTGATGTCTTAAAGAAGAGAGAATAGAAGGTGGTTTGAGTGGTTGAGACAAATCGTGGGCAGTTTTTTGATGTGTTTTAGCTATAAGGACAGAGTCTAGAACAGTGTCCAATAATAGTGACCAGTGTATACACACTTGCTGACTAAATGGTCATAAGAGATGAAACTTTTTATTTACTATGAAGAAACATAGACTTTGGGACAAGAGAAGTGGAAATACATGGTTATTTTAATGACATTAATTGGAGAAAGTGCCTTGTAATGAAGTTATCATAAGAGTTAAAAGAGGGTGTAAATAGCGGATGGGTGTGTTGTGTCGACTGGCGTTTGATTTTCCAGAATCAAGAATATAAAAGACCACTAGAGATGGGAGATGAAGTGAACCAAAAAGTAGATCAGGAAATTATTAGAGGTGGCCAGGAGGGTGAAGCAAAACAGTTTTTAAAAAATAACTGAAGGACACAGTGTAAATAGAAAGGGAGCAAAAAGTAGCTTTGACGATACCAGTGATATGACCATTTATTTCAAAACACAAGAAAGGAAACGTCTGGAGCAGTTACTGAAGTCAGCTGCTGAGGAACCAGCCCCACGCTGCTTCAGCTGTACGTTCTGCGTTCGGGGCTCCCGGTTGTGTAACAAGGACAGAGCTAAGTCTCTGGGTTCACTGATCAGCTCCCAGCCTCATTTCATTACCCGCATCCCAGGGTTCTAAAGTAGAGAAGAATGACTGACTGATGTTTACTTCCTACTCCTGTCACTGAACACGGGTTTTGGCAATTTCTTCAAACAGAGACACTGCTCAAAGGGGAAAGCAAAGAGGAAGGGAACCCTGCGCCAGTTACACCAGGTGGTCAGTTTCTGAGCAGATAGATTTGGGATGCGTCGTTTTTGCACTCATGAAGGGACAGGGACAGATGATGGTCATGACAGATACATCCCAGGTGTCTGAGCAAAAAAAGTCACGATGATGTTTCCAGGAACAGGTGTCTGCTTAAGGCTCACCCACCACCCGAAAGTCGTGGTTGACTTTACAGGGAGTTGTCAGAGTGTGTCTGGTGGCAAGCCCTGTTGTTCCACTAAGTAAATTACAACACTCAGCTCTTTATCCCACGTGGACAATTTATGGACATTCCTGCCAGAATTCTGATCCTTGAATCTCATTCTATGCAGGGCTCCCAAGGACCAGCTGGAGAGCCAGGTATTCAGGTAAGCTACTTCACAGGTTATTTGGCACAGCAAATCCAGCTTGCTTCCTTGGAGAAAATTACTGAAAGACTGTCCTCATAAGTAACCATTTTCCCCCTTTTCCAGGGTCCTCGAGGTCTCCCTGGGTTGCCAGGAACTCCAGGGACCCCAGGGAATGATGTAAGCACTGTCTTTACCTACCCCCCACACCCATTTTAACCTGCACCTGTGCCAATGTGCAAAGATTTGAACATGATGCTTCTGTTTTCAGGGAGCTCCAGGCAGAGATGGAAAGCCAGGCCTGCCAGGGCCCCCAGGTGACCCGGTATGTTGACAGACTATGCTTGATTTATGTATCTTTAATGCACCCAGAAGCCAAACAGCCTACCAAGCAAGTTTTGCTGTCCAGACTAATTAGAATTCTCAGTGACTACTTGGTGATTTTGTTTATCCCCGTTATTTTGTAGAGAGAAAAAAATTCAAGCTGCATCAGCATCTTCTGTGTGTGATGAATACTTATTTCCTAAGGGTATAATTCAGTGCACAATTCTGCCCCAAGCTGAGCCTTGGCATATAATGGCTCGATCCCATGGAAAATTGAGTTAAAATGTATAGTCACAATTTCTATTCTTTCTCATGCTAATGACCAAGTGAATTTCATTTTTCTAAATGAAAGTTTGTAGGTAAGTTTTCTACAATATGGTACATATCCATTGCTTCTGTGGCTTGAAAATGCTGACATAATTAAATTACAAAAACTGGCTTGAGTAAGCTCTTAAAAAATGGGTTTAGGGCCTAAATGTGTGTTCCAAAGTTTTATTTTAGGTTAAACCTTGCTTTGAGCGACAGTGAAATCCCGTTAAATAGCCTCAGAATTGTCAGTTATGATTTGAGAGGCCATATGGTACATGACAGTGTATTAAGAGTTTTGTATAACAAAATCCAAATCTGGCCTCTCAGCTCTAACCCTCACAAATCCTTCCACCTCCCACACTGCTGGGCCTTCTGTGCCTTTATAAGCTACGTGCTTATTTTGGGGCGTATTTTGGCCTTACTTGCACTCCATCGTTGAGTGAATTGCATGCAGCACCTGGGAACCTTGTACATAAAGTGTTCCTGGGGTTCACAGTGTTTCTGAAAGGACATTTTAAGACATGAGGCCAAAACACTGCCCAGTCCCGCTCAATGTTTGTCTTGCCCATCATGTAGGCACCTATAGGCTCTTTTGAACTTCAGTGAGAAATAACTTTAAGGCAGATTCATCCTGTACTTTTCATATTTCTCAATAACGTGATAATTGGCTTGGCAGAGGTGTGGTTTCCTTCAAATAAATGATTTACCTTTACGTATTATTTAAAACCTATAATATACTAAGGTTGGCATGAAGGTTGCCATGTCATGAGAAGATAAAATAGAGACGCAGAATCAAAACAGTGATACGTATGTGTTTATGTGTTCATGGTGGAGGAATAGTGAATATTTCTCAAAAATAGTTATGAATTCTGTCAGTGTCATGTGTCCATTTCTTGATCTGAAACGTAATGTTAAGCCAACCATTCTGACAGTGCGGGTCTTAGAAGCCCCCTGACAAATTTCCACTGGCCTGGCATTTTGAGGAAGAATATCTACACTGTATTGTATGCTTGTATTATATTGTGAGCATGTATACGTATAAATACAAGTATTTGGTTTTCTCCTTAACCACAGATCGCGCTTCCTCTCTTGGGAGACATCGGTGCCTTGCTCAAGGTACTCTGTTGCTCTGTAAGAAATTATGTGTTAATTTCCAGGAAAAATCAGAAAGGAAATCTCTATAAGAAATTGAGTTAATTGCTTAGCCCTGAACCAAAATTCAATTTTTAAATGGCAGAACATCTTTAAGATGGAAAAAGAAACATGTATCTTTATGTATCTTGTGCAGTTTGTACTAATCCTTCCCCTCTCGTTTTGGGGGTGGAGGGGTGGGGGAGGGGGATGGCAGTTCTAGGTTGAGCTGCAGGGAAGGAATAGAGTCATTGACACTCTTGAGAGACTCATTCTCTCCTCTGGAGGAACAGCTGTCTCTTAATGGGTGTTTACACCCCTGGCTCACCACTGTGAAACCCAATCCTTCCCATTGTATCCAACCTGGCCAGTCCCAGGATGAAAATCAGTGCTGCTCGACAAACAGCTCGTTTGCAAAGCTGAGTTTAACGTCATGGGATTTTACAAAGTGAGCTACAAAATTCCAAAGTCAACAATTGGCCTAACACCTGTGACTCTGTTAAGTAAACGTTATCTTTCCCTATTGTCTATCTCAAAGGAATTAATCTTGCTACCGTTTTATTTCTCTAATATTTCCCTATATTTTATTTGTAAAACAGAGGAGGATAATAGTGGTACACCTGGAAAGTTATGTATTTGTATGTTTCTTCATGGTATGCTAAGATTGAGTGAGCCCAGGTAAAAATCTGCCCATTTACTTTATACTCAAACTTTGTGTGTCTTGTCTGTCTATGAATGGACAGTGTATGTGGGTACGCACACCCACACACACCCCTCAGGCTGTATGTGTGTATGTGATTTATTTTATATCCTTAGCATTTAGCCCAATGGTTTGCACAATTACTTGCGTAATAGTAGGCAGGCAGGAAGATTTGTTGACTTGAATTCAAAAGACTCAAGAATTCTAATATATGTATTTGTTAGGTGATTAAGGTTTTGAGAGTAGATATATAAATGTAAATATGAATATAAAAATAAAATATATTAGAGGGGTTTTTAAGACCTTCAAAAGCCAACATTTTCTTATAAGTCATAAAAGAATATTTACTGGGGTTTCAGGAAGATCTGGAATTTGTTGAGTTACTGTCACAATGCAGGGCAATGCACTGCTTTACTTACATCATCTCACTTAATCCTCACAATGATTCTGTGAGTGTGGGCTGTGGTGGAACCTCATTCTATGGATGAGAGACTGAAGTTCCAAGCAGCTAAGTAACTTGTTCAGAGTCACACAGCGAGCAAGTGTAACGGTAACACAGAAACACAGGTCCTCCGACATTAAGCCTTAGGTTCTTTACAAGGACAGTAGTGTTGGAAATGGCAGGATTGTAGGAGTTATTTCATTCCAGAAAAGTTAGGGTTCTTTCCTCTAAGGAGCAAAAGCTTATACACTTAAGCAGCAATGAATCCCGATAGCGTACGGGGCGGCTCAGAGAACAGTCAGAAAGACTGTGGAGAGGCTCTGACGGGGAGAGGAGCCGGGCTCCAGGGTCTCAGAAGTGGAAGTAATTGATAGTTCCACAGGGCGGCGTCTCTCTAAGGAATGTGCTCAGCCATGGTTCCAGGCCCAGCATCATCTCACCGGGGCCCTGAGTCTCAGGGGCACCTACTGGCGAGAGGTGGGCGGGACGCCCCAACATACCATATTCAATAGAAGGGGGAGGCATGTAGTCCCCAAAGCAAAATCTTAACACAGGAATGTAGATGGGGATGGGTCCGTGAGACCAGCCTGATAATGTAGTTTTAAATCCTGATCCTGTTACCTAGCACATTAACTCTCTCTCTGTCTTGAGTCTTTAGCAAACTCGATCATTCTGCTTTCTGTTTTCAAAAATGTCTTTGATTAAAGTGTTGAAAAGAACTGACATTAACTCCAGACCCAAATGATATCCCTTCATAAACTTTCCTGTAGGTTGATTTGTGTCTCGATCCCTCTCTGAATGAGATTACTCATTGGCTAATAGTTGATGCGTCTTTATTCTCTCCATAAGAATATCTTAAGACATTCTTTCAAGAACTTTAATGAAGTCCAGTTTCCCTTAACTTACCATTCTGGTAACCCTAACCTAAAGGAAATGAGGTCAGTTTGAAATGGCTCTTAGAACATTCTGTTGACTCATAATGATTACCATTTTTTAATGTTTTATTAAAACAATCAATTGAATAATCCATTCTAAAATGTTGCTATATATTGATACGCCAAGGTTTTGCTCCATATTGATATGCCATGTTTATATGTCTACAGATACAATAATTCCTCTTCTTCGTACTTTTTGAAATATGGAAACCTATTTGGTTCTCTTAACTCCTCAGGATCTCTCTATCTTCACAGTTTTTCAGGTGGTGGTTCTACAATTATATCTGTATTTTTCTACCTCCCCTACCAACACATTAGCTCTGTGAAATGACCTGGTGGTAAAATTGGTTTGGGAAACATACACACTCCAGCTCCCTTTCATATAATCCAGCTCTAAGAAGGACCACTGTGAAGAGAACTCTTTAACCCAGCATTTTGTAGACAAACTGCCTCAGAACCTTTTCAATACCGTGCAAAATTGGTCTTTCTAGTAGCATTCTTGGAAATCAGACTTATGCTGATATTCACTGGTTAAAAAGTACTGAATTTGAATAGCCACAGGCTTTCTTGCCAATTTCTCATCAGTAGCCTGCTTCAGGTCCCTTTTCCTGTTTAAAGATTCTTCCCTTTGGTGAAAAGGACGGAAGATTAGAGGCTTATACTGTCCGACCTTCTGTCAACTGTTCAAATTAAACTATCTCCCCACTCCGTGGTCCCTAGACTATGCCTTTCCTGATCATATTCTTATTATAACAATTTATTTAAAAGTAAGCCTTTATAGGGCTTTTCACAGACACTTCTTTATCTATGTGGTAAGAAGTTTATCTTGTGAGCTCAGACACTTAAATTCAAGCCTTTCCAGATCAACTAAAGGTTACAAAGACAGCAATGGAAAGGCAATTCCACTTAGATTTTCTCTCTGCACTTGGATTTGACATAGAAGTCAGGCCAAGTCACTGAAGTAATTATTTTTCACATGGGTGCTTCCACTGACAAACAAAATGTAATGTGTGTAGGGCTCTCCAGCTAATTTTGCTCTCAAAAGGAGAAATCCTGCCTTCACAGCTTTTTCTTTCTTTTTTAATGATTTATACTATTGGTTGTATGAACTCTGTAATCTTGCTAGTTATTCCAAACTTTACTACCACCTCCCTTTTAAACATTCTGTTAAGCAACTGACACTCAGTCTGTGTTCTTGACTTATGTGTCTTTTCTTTATTTATCTGGAATTTTTAATTTAAATATCATCAGACATTTTTTTTAAATAGAAGCTCACCAATATCATAAACAAATATCCAAATATCATTGATAAGCTTCATAGTTTTCACTTCATAAAAAGTAGTCTTTTCAAACTGGATAAATCAAGTTTCTGAAATAGAGTGACATGGGAATTGCTAGACTGCTCATCTCTGACAAAGGTTCAAGGAGAACCTCAGATCCGATCAAACCTCGCTTTATAGATGACTTTGATGACTCTCTCATGAACCGTGTCTTTATTCTCCTTAGAACTTCTGTGGCAACTGCCAAACCAGTGTCCCAGGGCTGAAAAGCAACAAAGGAGAAGAAGGAGGTGCTGGTGAGCCTGGAAAGTATGACTCCGCAGTCCGGAGGGTAAGAAGGCAGCGAGTGTTGGCAGGCCCTGTCGGTCACCCAGGGTGCCTCCTCTCGGTGCTTACTGCTCTGTCCTCTAGGCTGACATGGGCCCCCGCGGTCCTCCAGGAATCCCCGGCAGAGAGGGACCAAAGGTAAGGAAGTCTCTCCACTCTCCTCTGTGTGACCTTCAATTCAGTGTGAAAAAAGGAAACCCATTTTGCAATACACTATTTTTTTCTAAAAATATTTTGGAAAAGTGGTGTAAAAGCCATTTGCAAATGTCATTTATTTGTTCCCTGATTCTGTCCAAATTACACACCCCAAGTGCCCTGACAAGAGAGATTTTCATCGTTCCAAAAGATGACAAAATGATTGAGTGTACTAGCTGAATTTATTGTCTTTTTTAGGGAAGCAAAGGAGAACGGGGCTACCCTGGGATACCTGGGGAGAAAGGCGATGAGGTAAAGGTTCTTCTCTGATGATGTAATTCTACTCTTGATCTCTTTACATGACTCAACAGTGAAAGGACACCGATTTTTCTATAGCTCATGTTTAGTGCTAAAACATAAAAACAAAGACTTAGGTAGGTTTTTCAAGCGTTAACACATTTTAAATAATACTATGTTGCTATTTATTATCAATGGTTCCATGTTTGAGACAAGAGCACGAGATAACTTTTGAGACCAAGTTAACATGCCTGTTACTGAGATTCGGTTTTCTTGTAGCGGATCGCAGTTCCGCCTCTCTCACGACAAGAGCAAGGGGTGGACGAGGGAGAGGTTGACCGAAAGAACCCAAGGCAGCTAGTAGAACTGAAGGAATAGCTGGACAACCAGCCTAAGGATGAGGGCAGCAGAACTTCCCTGGGACCCCGCTGTAACGTGGCTCAGCTTCCGTGACCTTGGCTTGTCTGTGCCTCTGCTCAATGTTCTAACTATTGGGAGAAAAAATGCTACCAAAAGGATCTGACTGGACTAGCTTAGGTCAGCGGCCCACCTCCAGGCTAAGGTCCAAAAACAAATGTGCTTTTGAGAGGATGGTATAATTTTCTGACTCTAAGCCATGCTGATGCTCAGGGTATCATTCTTTTCCTGCATAATTCACATTAACTCTTAGAAAAACCAATTAAGATGATGAATTGTTGTTAGTTTAAACAGTTTTGGTACTAATAATTCTTAATGAAAGTAAGTAAGCCATCTGGCATATATTAACCTTGATGTGAGTGTAGAAAATCATAAGGGTATCAAGGAGAAAATTTTTGAGTTGGAATTATATTTCACATTTAAATTATTGTCATGTGTTATTGTTTTTATTTACTATTGATTCTATTCTAGAAAACTATGAAGATTGGCTTGTTTTCTTTCCAAGTTAAAAACTGAAGAACAAGGAAATATACCAGTTATTTTCATCCATAAATAAAACAGTAAAGGTGTTTTATTTTCAAAATAAATAAGAGTTATTAAGATTTTGCTGCTTCATGCTTCACAGAAAGTTTCACTAAAGTGCAAGCACAATATCTGATTTTAATAGTCTAACAGCTTTTAACTGCCTGGATTTAAGAGGTAGGCTTTGGAGGCAATTAAGAAGGTAGTAACCAAAAAATCAAGAAGTAATTGGAGTTCAGGTTTTTTATAAGTGACTCCAAGTTAGATATATTAGAAGTAAGTTTCTATTGATTCTAGAGGATACTTTGCTCTCTTGGTGAACTGAAATCCACCATTATTATTCCTCCACTATTTTAGCGTGCTCTTTCTTAAGTATGGATTCTTTAACACAGCGTACACAAAATTTTGCACAGAACTCTTATTATACGGAGAATTCCAGCAAGTTCAGAAGGAGATTCTTCAGTTGTTTCTTCACAGCACATGGATAATATGAATAAACCTGAAGAACCTACTAGCTCAGTGGCCTTTTAGGGGGAATGGGGAGATGTAGCTTCTTCCTCTCAGACAGTGGGAAACAGTGAATATCATCTTGTCTGCTACCTGGACCCAGGTACCACCTGATATTACAATTTGTTGATTTGTTTAAGCAAATGAAACTTTCACAAAGAACATGTGCATTTCCAACTGGCCAATCAACTATCCTATTTTAATATGTACGTGATATCCAATTGTACAAAATCTCAAATGTCTATTCTATTCTTAGAAAAGATACAGAGGAGCACCCATCTCTCTGAGAATTTCCATTTATTATGTCCTCAGTTTAATCCATTTGGGAGCGTAGACAGAGGACCTGCCTATTGCTCATTGCTCTTAGAAATGTGACGTTATCCTCTACATTTTTTGCAAATGTTTCCCAACTCAAGGTGGAGACTTGTCAGATGCTAATAGAACCCAGAGTCCCCTCCCATAGTCCGAGTGAATCCTTGCTTGGAATGCAGGTCTTCCTACAATATTTCAGGATAATAATTGATAAATAGGACATGAAAAATATTGTCAGCCATAGATTATAGAAAATGGAAAAATAAACATTCTTGGTAGCTACTGAGCTAGGACTTGCAAAATCAAAATATCAGAGCAGGGAAAGAACTTAGCTCTAATGATTCCTGAATATCTATGCAATAAATTTTAATTTATGTTTTAGTTTGACACTATATGCTAAATTGCCTGTCCTCCTCTTTAATATGTATTTGTCTTCTTTAATGACCATCTTGTCTTCTAAAATTATCTTACTGCCCTTTATGCATCCATAGTAACTTTTACCCTTACTACAGAATTTCAGCTTGTTCAAAGAAAGACTGCTGAGAGTGGTTTTTTTTTAATTTATGGACTGAGGTTTATTTTAAAGTTTAATGTGGTCATCAAAGGTTAATGAGTCCCAAGCTTATAAATTAGACTACCTAAAGACTCACTCAGCATCTCTATGCTGATTCAATGTTGAGACTAAAGGTAGCAAAAAAAAAGTACATATGGACCCGCATATCTTATACATATACATACAGGGAGATTTTTATGGAAATGTGGGTACTTTGTGGTATAGCATTTATAATCTCCAGACATTTAGAGGTGCCATTCCCAAAGGAAATTTGTTTCCTTTGCACTTATAAACCTGTAAACAAGTTAATGGTGAGGGAATAAAAAGAGCCAATACGACATGGTAATGCGTACTGTCCACATGTGTACGTGTGTGCGCGCGCGCACACACACACACACACACACACCCCAGAGCACTGTCAGTGAGGATGATGTCGTCTTGAGGAAAGAATATGTCCACATTCTTTAACACAAACATACATAAGACTTTACCCAAAACACTTATTATGTGAGGAATTTCAACATGTCCAGGGAGATTCCTTTCAGCATTTCTCCACATCATATTACATGAAAAAAGCTGAAGTAACATAAGCTGGATCCCGTTTGGCATTAGATGGACAGGCTGGCAGAGGCTGGTCTTTGATCCCATTGATGCAAAGAAACTTGATCCTATAGAACCTTGGTCCTATAGAATTCTCATAAATCCGTAAGCAGTCATTTTACCATGGTCACTTCAGCTAATATTTATAATGTGTATAAAAATGCATATTTCATCACAGTTAAAGGTAAAGGAAATTTATTATAACAATGAATGGTTTGGTGATATAAAAAGATTACTCAGTAAAGAAAATTAAGTCCTGAAAGAGGGAACCATTCAATCTGGAACTTGAAACATCATTTGGTTATGTGAAATAACAAAAGGGTATTTAAAAGTGTATTTTTCTGATTATAGAAGTCATCTGAGTTCATCACAGAAAATTTGGGAAATACACAAAAGCACCAAAAAGATTAAAGTTATCCCTATTTGTACTGCTCAGGAAGGACTGTTGGTGCTAATAATATTATGGTCCACAATCCCTTATCCATAATTCCAAAGTTCAAAAGCCTCTGAAAACCCGGGAAATTTTTCCCAAGTTTGCAGCAGATTCATTTGGCAGCAAAATCTGACCTGATCTCATATGGTCTATGTATCCCTCTCAGAGAGAGTAGCATACATTTTGCTACAGAAATATTTGTGTTTTTTAGAGTGTGCTGCTTCAGGTGCCACTGGGAGTGTTACATAATATCCAGTATGGGCACTATGTTACCTTTATAAAAAATCAAAAAATTCAGAATTCTGAACCACATCTGACACTAAAGCTTCCAGATAAGACACTATGAACCTCTAACATTTCCATCTTTTATGAAGTGCATTTATAATTTTTTAATAATTTGGACAGTACTCTATGTAACATTTTGTAACTTATATTTTTCCATGCTACCCAATAGTTTGCTGAAACATGATTTTAATACTTGCAAAATAGTTCATATTATGGCTTTTATGTTATTTATTTAACTAATATTCTGTTGTTGACACACTTGTTAAAGGAACAAAATTAATTACACAAGTTGCCAGTTAATCTTGCCAGTTCTTCCTTGAATATATAAATGTATCAGCATCTTAAACCCTATCAGCGTAGTTAGCGTTATTCTCCAGATCCGAAGAGGGGAGGGGGAGGATACTCATTCACTTTTAAGCCACTAAAGGGTTCTAAATTTAAATTCACCATGAGCCAAATTTCTTCTTAGAATGAATTGGCCAGCTAAACTGAATACTATATCATGAAACATATTCCATTCTTCCACCAGCTGAATGAAGCATTAGTGTAATCATATATTTCTTTGATGGCACTCTGCCAATCTGAAATTGTATTTCCGTGCTTTAGCAGTACAGATTTTCAGTGATGCTGCTGTTGATGGGGTGGCTCTGTGAGATCAGAAATTCTCTGTGAACCGCCAAATACATTAAATTATGTTACAGATTCCATGTCACAGCATTTTAGCTCACATCCTTTAAAACAGGTATTTGTATATGACATATATCATGTTTCTTGATTAGCCAATATAGATGTTTAATTTTCAGTAGTCAAAATATTTGATTAACTAAAATGCCTTGTTTCCAATGATCTAACAGATTTTATGGTAGAACTGTCTCTTCCAGGGTCTTCAAGGAGTTCCAGGCATTATAGGTGCTCCAGGCCCGACTGGACCCCCTGTAAGTGTTTGCTAAAACTGTTCCCCTCACAGTTCGTATCTGCTGGGATATCTCAAGGTGAACTAATGTTCCTCATTGCCTTCTATTCTCTGTGCCTCGTTGGAGATGATCCAGCTATTGCCTAGGAAAGAACATCCCACATCTCAGGTTTTCATTCAGTATCGCTTAAGACTGCTCAGGCCGTGGAGACCTGTCATCACAATTCTACTGGTCCAGGAAGCAGTCTGTAATTAAGCTAGTCTATTTGAATAGAAGTTGGATGTAAAAGAGCATTCTATTTTTCAGTTATAATTTTTTGGCATTAACCTTTGGAAGATATTCAGATGGTTACCCCCTTACATTCTTAGGCACCATAAACTAAGAATTTATTTTCTAGAGGGAGAAAATGGGACAAGGATGATCAGATTCCATTTGTTTTTGTTCCTATTATGAATTAAAATAACTACTTTAGTCAGCACATTTTGTTCATTGCCCCTCAAACACAACGTAGTTGTCAGTTTTGGTTATCCTGTTTTCCTAAAACAGAATCTTTTTTTCTTCCCAACTGCTAAACCCAATCTCTCATTAAAGTGGAGCTCAAGTTTAGGGTTGCCAGTTAAAATACAGGACATGCAGTTAAATTTGAATTTCATATAAATAATTTTTTAGCATAAATGTGTCCCCAATATTGTATTTTTGTTTGCTAAATCTAGCAGCCCGACTCAAGGCTCACCTTCTCCAACGCTTCCCTTCTTAGAGTTCCTGTGCAAACAGCATCTACTACACAAGAAGGAATGCAATCATGTTCCCTAATGTTTTGAATCACTGATTTGCCATAATTAGAATTTTACCATTTATGCTTTTACCACAGTTATGTAGAACAAACGTGGCTTTAAATTGTACACTAAAATTAAAAGTTAAGAGAAAGAGTTGTGAAAGGGACCACGAAAATTTGATAGCTAACTCTATTCTCAAAGAAGAATTAAAATTGGATTTTGTTTTCCATTGGTAAAATGCAGATCGCATAACTCAGTATGTACATTGCTAATTCTGCCGTGTCTTGAAGTATTTAAAATGTTGATCACTACCAGAATTATAGCTCATTTAGGAAGGCATAATATTATGTAAATTGCCATTTAAACAGCAAGGCTAAATTCTTAAATGTATCAAAAGGTTCTAATTAAGGTCATTAAATGGGGTTGGCCAAGGTGAAAAAGCGACCACAAATACAAGTTTTACCCTTCCAAGGGCTTATCAGCGGGATACAGCTGCTGTATCAGCCTGAAGAAATAGAAGCTTGTAGGACTGGTTTAATTAGGATCAAATGACCTTCAAAATGTATCTGTTTCAGCAACCAACTTCCAATACCCTGTGGCCACTGAGTTGTTGTTTCTGTAACAAACTTCGTTTTGTGTTTTACAGGGCTTGTTGGGAAGAACTGGACATCCTGGTCCTGCAGGAGCAAAAGGTGACAAGGTACAGAGGAAGAGCCTCCCTTTCTGTCCGAATTTGGGCTTGGGGTAGGGGCAGGGGGAGACCATTTGCAGAGAGATCCCTAAAATCAAAATTCCTGAAAGTAGGAATGATGTCTGGGAACAGCTATTCTGGTAGTGGGCTTGGAAGGACATAGGTCCAGAAATTGGTCTAAATACAGGAGATGTGCTCCTAGGGGATGGATAATTAGGACACTGGTGCCATAAAGCAGAATTCCAAGCTGGATCCAGGGTCCTGGGCATCTGGCCGTGTGGAAGGATGGGGTGGGGGAAGCCTCCTGAACAGGTGCAGGTACGGTGGTTTGCATCAGGGAGTTCCGGCCACAGGTGCCAAGGCTCCAGACAGCATGCTGGCTACCAGGACCCGGATTCCATAACTGACAGGCTTGCTGAGAAAATCTGGAAGTTCTGTTCTTTGAGGGTCATAGGGGAAATTCACTAAGGAACCAGGACAATTTGCTTCCTGGGGAATCCAGTTGATTGAACAGATGGGTTGCTGTGGCCAGAAGGGATGACCAGCAGCAGAGGGTCTCAAACAGGAAGACCACTGGGCTCCACATGTTTACCTGATTTAGAATCTAAATTGGCCCCACGGTGTGAGTCCAGATAGAGGCAGCAAACAAGTGAAATGAAACTAGCTATTCAGATTAGAGAAATAAGAATCAAGAGTCCACATGAGGCACTCAAGCGGCTTCCACCCCGAGCTGATCGAAGGGGGGCATAATGGCATCAGGAGCAAAGGAATCCCAAAAACTCTGAAGGGAAACAATGTGCTTATTCTAGATAGTCTCAGGCACAGTTTTTTCTGATGGTGTCCCGAGGAGCTTGCCCAACCCCACCAGCCTTTTTCCTCTGTTCTCTGTGGAAATTATTCAGTCAGAGATCTGCCTTTTGAAGTTAATGGGAATTCCACACTGAGATGAGCTTTGGGGCACAATCAAGGATGAAAATATGACGTTTAATTGTGCCAGGGAAAAAAAATGTCTTTTCAATAGGCGCATATTTTTCCTTGTTTGTTGTCCTCTCATAGTTCGTGAGAACTGTGACATAATTCTCTGAGGGACACTGCCAGCAGTCAGCAGAATGTGACATGGCTTAGAAAGAGAGCCACCATCAAAGCACTTTGCAAGAAGACACAATACGCTCGTTGTCCCTCGTTCTCGGGCAAATACACACAAGAACAACTTTACAGTTTATTTTTATTGATAAAGATATAAGCAAAAGATTTTTTTGGTACTTTCTTTTGTTACTGAAAAAATGGGGAGATTGGAATGAAATCTGTCATCAAATTTATGGAAATGGACTGAAATCCCTCAAAATTCTTGGGCATTGTAAGAATTTCACTCTCTCTGGACTCTTTTTTAATTAACCATTTCTTGCCATTGCCCCTGATATTGAGGGACTGTAAAGATTTTGTGAAGCTATTATTCTAAAGGAAAAGCACAACTACAGAGAGGCACCAAGGGGATTATAACCCTTCTGCTTACTGTGAACCAATAAGCAGCCTATGTTTTATGAAAATAAAAGTGAAATCCTTTTGTCAAGTTTTAACTTGAATTCATTTTTCACAAATTCCATTTTCAGTCTGCCTCACCTGTCAGCAGAACATCTGAGGCTGTTTAAATTGTATAGAACATTTCCCTTAAACAGGTGATCCACCGTCCCTCCTGTCCAGCGGACGTGCCTGACTGGGCTGTAAAGTCTAGTATTAACTTAGGAAGTGAAAGAAGTTTCTCCTCCCGCAGACACTACATGGGTCGCGAGTTTCTACTCTGATCAAGTTATGTGGGTGGCCCCTCTGGTTCCCAAAAGATGAAAGTGGTGGAGGTGACATGAAAAGCAAGGGGCTGACCCACAGAGCCGTATCCCAGAGCCTGCCCCAGCTTGCAGGGACTCTGCTCCGCACCCCCAGATGGGGAGAGGCCCCCAGCTGCACTTGAAGGCCAGCACACCATCACATGTGTTGCTGGCTCCAGCTAGAAATAAGCTTCATCCCTGGGGCTCACACAGAGAGAATCTGAATACGTGTGAGACAGGCATTTACACTTCCTGTGGTCTAGAGATGTATTTCCCCAGGTTAGGAGAAAGCCAAGCTGAATAAAACTTGGCAAAGCTGAAACAGAACAACAGGTCACGTTGATTTCGGAATGTGGCTCTCTAAGCAAGCACACTCTGGCCCATAAACCTGGGGTGGAAATGTCTAAGCCATTGGTTTTGGTCTGTGTATCTCCTGCAGGGCAGCGAGGGACCCCCTGGGAGACCCGGACCACCTGGGCCGCCTGTGAGTTGTTTCAGATTTAAAACTTAAATTCATGTGTCTACTTAAGACCTTTATAACTCGGAGGTCAGACTATGTCTAGATGTTCTCAAAGGTAAAAGTCATCTGCGTTTTCTGTGTAAATATGATTGACAGCCGATGGAGCTTTGGGGAGGCCTGAGTTTTCCCCGTTAGCTCAGCCCCAATGTGCAATCTGAGTGTACTGCGGCCTCCCTACTGTGGACTCAGGAGACCTGGGTTTGTGCCCACCCCACCCCACCCCCACTTCCTGCCTAGGGGACCCTGGGAAAGTCATTTAACCTCAATGAGCCTCATTCACAGAAAAGGAGAGGTTTTAAAAAGAGATCCCTTCTGGCCAGGGGAGTTGGTACAAAATTTGGTATTATGCTATCTGTGTTCATTGCCATCCACGATGTCCGAGAGGCAAGGAAATTCTACTTATATAGCACCTAGTGAATAAAACGTACAAGAGCCATGGATGTTTTCATGCTCACGATTGAAACAGGTGCGCTTTGTCTGGGAGGCTGCAGAGGGAAGAGCTCCCTCTCTCCGTGGCAAGTCTGCCCTCATGTGGGACCACGCTCAAATTGCAGCAGAGCTTCCGTCCAGGACAAATGTTCTTTTCCACCCTACCTCACAGGAGCTGTTGAAGAAGCCCAACTCACATGAGAAGGGGCAGAATTTGTCTGTGACTTTCTAAAGATAACAAAGATATGTTATTAGTCTGCGTGCATCGCATGCTTTGCACACATAAATGAAGCGATTTGCACTCTGTTTTCCTAAACCTGTTCTTCATTTTGTTTACTTAGCTTCTCCCTTGACAAGGAAGCAGGGCAGAAAGTATTTGGGGCTCAAATCCTAAAATGCACTCCCTCCCCAGTGAACATAACAGCAAAATATGACACGAGCTCACGAAAGGGACCTGTATTTTACAATGGGCTTAAGAAATTTTCCTCTTCCGCATGAATTCTCCAAAACTATTTATTCTTCAAGACAGTTTAAATGTCTTGTCTGGGAAACCTCCCCTGGAAATCTCAGACAAAAGTATCCTTCATCTCTCCAGGACCCAGCACACTAAAACACAGTAGACATTCCACCATCGTCAGATGAGTGAGTGGAACAACAGAGGAGTCAGTGAGTGGAGCGTTTTTCCTTCCATCACTCGTGTTTAGAAGATGCATGCAAATCACCTTCACTGAGCACCACTGGCCACCATTGTGCAAAAACAGTGAAATGATGGCTCCTTCAATTTCCAACTGAAATGTGGAAATCACAAGAAGAAAAATGCAGATTATTGATTCTATGGGAATTTTTTAAAAGAAGGATAAAAGATCCTAACTAAAATTTTCATACTGAATTTTTCCTGAATGCCAAAACATATGATTTTTAAAGACTGTCCAATGAGTTCTCTTTAGGTGTTAGCTACTCTGGGACTTTCCATCCACAGGGCAATTTTATTAGGAAGTTCTTGCTCCCCATTGTTCTAAAGAATATGTTTTTGTAGAAACATCCACACAGATTATGAGTGACATCATCTTCCCCATTTACTTTAATTTTCTCTTTAATATGAAGAGACTGTGGGAAAATATTGTTCCCCATTCACATTTTCATCAGGACCTGCCACACTGTAGCCTGTAGGGCAGCTGGCTGTAAACAGTTAGCATAAATTGGCAATTCAGAAGCTAAATTTTAATGAGCAAATAATATTTTCCCCTGAATGCATTAGTGTCTCATCTGTCAAACCTGGACATTAATCACATGAGAGCGTCTGTGCATCCAGGTGTAGCTCACACTCCTTTTCATTCTTTTCCTGTACGTTTGCTTTTGAAAAGCCAAAAATGGAAACATTGTATTATTTTACTTACAGTATTAAACCCACTTTCTAACATAGAATAGGAAAAATATCGTTTGGTAAAAAGATAAAAGGTGGAGATGCTATTAACTTAAAGGAATAATTCTATACCTCATTTCTGTCCTAAGGGTGTACCATTCAGTGAAGGAAATGGAATGAGCAGTTTATATAAAATCCAGGTATTTACTTCTATAATTATGTAAAATCATTTTCCAGTTATGGGTGACTATAAATTCTTCTCACCATTTTTTTTCTTTTTTTTTTTTGAAGGGAGGTGTGAATGTTCCCAGTTATCCAGGGCCACCCGGCCCCGCTGTGAGTACACTCGTTTATCACCAGGCATATTTTCATACTTTAGCTGAACAGCTACAATAGAAAAACAAAAAGCAGAACAACCTCCTAAGTACACTGAAAAATACATGTTACAAATATAACCAAAATTCTATGCAGGAGGAAATAAATGAAACCAATTATAATAAAATTGAGAAAATGTACATAGCCAAAATAATGAAAAATAGCATTCTGCATAGTGGTGTCACTTTTTGCATTGTAAAGCTAAGAACTCAATTAGTGTCCAAGCAATTACTGTCTTGGGAGTTTCATCAAGTTATGTTTCTTCCTCTTATTCTTCAAATCCAAATATAGCAAAACAAAACTTGCAAATATGTTTATGTGTATTCAAGCAAATTGGACAAAAATGTTTCATATTCTGTAATTTTGCTTCAGTCGTTATTTTTAAAATGACTTCTCATATTTTTCTGATAGGGCCCAAAAGGCGATCCTGGCCCAACGGTATGTACAGTCCCATGTTTTATTTTCATTTAGAAAATAAGTCTTGATGAAAGTTTGAAAGAAGAGCATCATGCAAAGATGCCATGTCTTCTGAGATGCCCATCAATTAACAAGCTGGAGGCAGCAGGCAGGCCACCAAAGACATGCCAGCAACATGCTCTTTATTTTTAAGACGCATCAGTTCTGGTGTTGTCACTGCCCTTGATGTTCATCTCTTTCATCAGTGTGTCTTAAAAATCACCCTGTGATGGAGGAAGGCATATAAAAAGATCCTGAAAAATGGGACACTTTCTTCTAATAGGACTATTTTGTTGACTGATTCAATGTTAAGTAGATGGTGGAAGAGAAATGCTTACTGGAAAGAAATTCCTTAATATGTCTGCTGTCTCCTCTACAAAAAAACAAAGGGACTATTTATTAGCTGTGATTGTCCTAGGCAGTTATTCTGCAGGAGATGTGGTATGTTGTCATAAACCTGCCTAGTAGGAGTAATGTTTCAGGAGGTTAACACTCATCACGGAAAGAGATCACGTGCTGCAGCCACCCACGTGTTGGTAATTATTCTCAAGCACCTTCTGAACCATGGGCTTCACTGCAAAAGTTCTGCCAAATTCAGTTAGAGTCCCTTTTTTCCTTGGCAATTCTTCTGTCATGTCCTTGTCAAGCATATGTTCGAGCCTTCATATTTCACCTGCATATCATTTTAACCTTTGCATATATACTCAAAACTCAGATGTCCCTGAAATTGAAGCAAACTTTCACACCACTTTCCATTGCCACGTGAAAAAATTTAAGGCCCTTTCATGACAGTGCAGTTTGGTAAAACTAAATGAATAAATTTTAAGTGAGCAAAAGCACAAGCCATAAAAAGTAATCTTTTACCTCTAAATATATTTCCAAAGTAGATGCATTAAAGAGCTTATTTTTTGTTATTGAGCAACATATGTTAAAAGCCAATTTGTTTTCTGCCAAAAGCATGATGTCAACCCACTAATAGCACTTTCGAAACCCCAAATACATCACGTAAAGGCGTCCTTTGTTTTGTTACATATGCCGCCCTTTCTTCATCTGTTACTTTTTTATGCCCTCACCGACAGTATCCTCCATTCTAATTTCAATACGCTTTCATCTTGTTGATAAACGTTTCCTTCTGGTCATTCCTGCTCACACACACAATGCACCCCCTCTGAGTCACGTAGGGACGCCCAGACTTCTCACTGACCTTTTGGAATGTTCAAGTGTTTTCATTAGTAACTGCCGATTAAGATGAGAAAGCTTTTTAAAAAACATTCTAGTAAAGGGTAGATTATGATTCACTTGGACTGGAAAGTGAGTGACAACAAAAATGTAGACAGATTTGAGTTGAATTTGAAGAGATTAGGCTTCAAATTTCATAGCTGCAACAAAAGATAAAGAATAAAAACTAATCAGGGGCCGGCCCGGTGGCATAGCGGTTAAGTTTGCGCGCTCCGCTTCTGGTGGCCTGGGGTTCACAGGTTCGGATCCCGGGTGCGGACTGACGCACCGCTTGTCAGCCATGCTGTGGTGGCATCCCATATAAATTAGAGGAAGATGGGCATGGATGTTAGCCCAGGGCCAGTCTTCCTCAGCAAAAAGAGGGGGATTGGCAGCGGATGTTAGCTCAGGGCTGGTCTTCCTCACAAAAAATAAATAAATAATAAAAGAATAAAAACTAATCGAAGGATGTTTCTTGATTTTAGAGATGTGGATTAAGTGGATGAAGCACAAACCAGAAATGTGGAATCATGAAATTAAGTATTGTGTAAACCTTCTGGTCTATCTTAGATAAAACTTTGAAATTATTCTTTTGGACTCTATGTCAGCACCACCATGCAACTCCATTTCCCAGCAGTTGCCCAGTATGGAGAAATAATGCCTCATACCATAGAAAGAAGCCAGGATGGTAGTATTATAGGTCACAGAGCAGAAAATGGGAAAGTCCTGGTGAGGTGGGTGGGGGAGGTTTACTCTGCCAGCACCCTTCGACTCCCGTGACGCAAGATCTCCACCACTGTTTCTAATCTGCTCGGTCAAACTTTATAGGTGAAAATTACCCTTAATTGAATTTATTATCTTCTGAGGTGCTCCATTGCGTTCCTTTGGTATTCAATTTATAAGTGGCTTTCAATTAAATGTTTAATTATTAGCTACTTTCAAACAAATATTGATTGGTTGGTTGGCACCTTTCTCTGTCCTAAGGATTGTTGAGAATGTAAACTAAAAAAAAATCAAAGAGCTTATTTCCTTTGTCAATAACCCAGGACATCTTTTATAGAGCTTTGTGCAGAATAGAATCTGAACACCTTTTCTTCCTAATTGACAGGTTACATATTAGCGGACATTTAGAAAAGATTTCTGGAGCATAAAAAGTATCAAGTCGTATGCTTGCTCATTAAGTGTTCTGTAATAAGGACAATATCATAAATAACAATGGAAGTTAGAGTATTGGTAATATTTTTGAAGCAGATTAGAATTACACATGCAGTTTGGAAGCTCCCTTTTCTATGTGATATGTTGAAAGCATCCAGTGTCCTAAGAAATTATTTGCAGTTAACATTAATTCATTAACAAGTAGGTATCAAACAGTTACCCACTTTATCTCTCTTAATTTAAAAGCCCTAATGTTTATTTGTTCAAGGTTAGCGGATTCCATCTCCTTAACTTTTCTAAATGTGTTCCTTGAGGACATATCGGTCCCAGTTAGCCTGGGCCCATACACTAGAATATGTAAAAGATTTTTAAAAATGGAAATGCTTACCCGTCTCCTCCCAGGGACCCATCAGCTCGAGCAGTAGCCTTCAGAATCCTTGGAGATGCTGCTCCTGGGGCCGCTCTCTGAAGCGCTCAATTCCCGTCCATCTGCAGCGCGTGGAGGGACGATGACCTCTGCTGTGAGAGTCCGGCTTCATCTGCTCTTAAAGAGTTTAGCCTTTTCCTCTGGTATTCTAGCAGCCCCAGGCACCTCACAAATTGGCAAACTTTATTAAAGCCCAGCGTTTCCTTCTAATTCTTATTGAAATTGGAGTTATCACTGACTAGAGGGATTCATTCTGATTAGATCCTTAATCAGAATAAAAACAATTAATCAGAAAATACACTCATACTTCTCCAGGGAAAAGCTTTATTCTCAAACTAGTTCCAAACACCAAATGCAAGAATATAGATGCTTGAAAATAGAGCATACCATTTACTTACTAAATTACCCATCAATGCTTGAGAGGGTATTTTTTGGGGCAAAAATTATCTTTGCTTTTGAAACCAATGCTTAAAAAAGCTTTTGATCATTGCTTCTGCATTTCTTATGTTCATATTTAACAGGGAGAACCTGGTGCAATGGGTTTGCCGGGACTAGAAGGATTTCCAGGTATAAAGGTAAGTACAGAGGCCAGAACTGCGTTCACCGATTCGACATTCAGAAATGTTTACTGAGCACCTGCTCTTATTCCAGGAGCTGGCTTAGGTTTGGGGATCCAGATGGGAAGAAAACAACAAAAATCTCTGCCTTCATGGAACTGATTTTCTAGGGAGGGGATACAGAAACTAAGAGGGAAAACATACATAACTCATATTGTTGGTATGTGCTATGGAAAGAAAGAAAAAGTAGAGCAGACTAAGCATCAGGAGTGCTGAAGGGAGGGTGGTGATTTTAAACAGGGTGGTCTGAGAAGGCGAGATCTGAGGAAAGACTGGAAAGAGGTGAAGGGGAGCTAGCCAAGCCTCTTGACAGATCTGGAGATGACGGAAAGGAACTGTGCTGTACACTTGAAATTTGCTAAGTGTTCTCACCACCAAAAAAACAAAATAGTGACTCTGAGGTGATGGAGACGTTAATTAGCTGGATTGTGCTGATTACTTTACACTGTATACATATATCAAATCATCAAGTTGTACACCTAAAATATATACAATTAAAAAAAATAAAGAGGAAGCAGCAGGTCTAAATGCCCCGAGACGTGGGCATTCTGACCACATGCAAGGAGAGCAGGGGCGTGCGTGTGGGGAGAGTGGTGGGGGGTGAGGTGGAGGGGTGGGTGGGGGTGAGGAGCAGCCCCATCCTATCATAGTGCAGAGCAGGCTCGGGGTGGCCAGGACAGGGCCAGCCAGTCTGCAAGCACTTTGGTGGGGGTTCTGTGGCGAGGTAAGGGCAGACACTGAGAGGAAGCATTTAAACACTTGTGTAGTGACTTGACTCTGCCAGGATGTCCAAACATGGGATCCAAGACTCATCCTGGTTCCTGATGTGTTAGAAAATGAATAAATAAGTAAGTAAACTGCTCCTTCACCACAGGTAGTTTGAGAAGCAGGAATCAAGGGGCTTGTCAGCCATTGTAAGGACTTTGCCTTCCACTCTGAGTCAAGTACGGAGGCAGGAGTGGTTTCTGAGTAGCGAGTGACAGGACTAAGCCCGACAGCAAGGTGGAAGCGGGGAAGCCGTTCAGAAGACGGTTCTCGCAGTGCAGGTGGGAGTGATGTCAGCTCAGATGAGAGTAGAAACGGGGAGGTAGTAGGAAGTAGCTAGACTGTGGATGTATCGGGAAGGTAGAACCAATAGGATTTTCTTTTTTTCCCCCTTAGCCAAGCCCTTAAATGTTGCTAATCCTCAGAAATCTACTTCTCCTTCTTTCTCCCCCTGCATTCTCTCCAGGGAATGGCTTCAGTGACGATCTCATGCTGAGATCGCAAATGTCTATCTCTAGCTGAGATCTCTCCCTGGAATTCTAGATCTGTGTTCATTAAGCCGCTTGGGTATTTCCCTTGAATATACCACTTGTGCCTCAGAGTGAAGTTTGTCCAAGCTCATGACCTTCCTCCCTACTCACACTTTACTCCAGCTTGTTTTACATACTCAGTTGTTCCCTGTCTTTGAAGACTATCGCTATTGATCTTGTATTTCAGTTCAGAACATTAAATAACAGTCCTCACTTTCCTTTTCCTCTACCACCCACATAGTTTCAACCATTACCTTCCCCTAGATCTCACCTACTCAGCCTCTCTAGAGGCCAGCTACTTCTCACCAATCCCATTACAACTCTCACAGTTTGGGTGGCCACCACTTCTTATTAGTGTTATGTCATTTTTTAAATTTAAAACTAATAAAAAAAAGAACAGTGCACCCATTTTTCCACCCTCCATCCTCCCCGCCCCCCACCTCTAGCAACCACCCATCTGTTCTCTGTATCTACGAGCTTTGTTTTTTCTTTTTTAGATTCCACATATAAGAGAGATCATATGGTATTTGTCTTTCTCTGCCTGACTTGTTTCACTTAACATAATGCCCTCGAGGTCCATCTATGTTGTCACAAATGGCAAGATTTCATTCTTTTTGTGGCTGAGTAATCTTCTGTTGTATATATATATACCACAATTTCTTTATCCATTCATCTATCAATGGACACTTAGGTTGTTTCCGTGTCTTGGCTATTGTGAATAATACTGCAATGAACATGGGAGTGGATGTATCTTTTTGAGTTAGTGTTTTTGTTTTCTTCAGATAAATACCCAGAAGGGGGATAGCTAGATCATTTTTAATTTTTTGAGGAATCTTCATACTATCTTCCATAGTGGCTGCACCAATTTACATTCCTGCAAACAGTGTACAAGGGTTCTCTTTCCTCCACATCCTCGCCAACACTTGTTCTTTCTTCTATTTTTGATAATAGCCATCCTAACAGGTGTGAGGTGATCTCATTGTGGTTTTGATTTGCATTTCTCTGATGATTAGTGATGTTGAGCATCTTTTCATGTAGCTGTTGGCCATCTGTATGTCTTCTTTGGAAAAATGTCTATTCAAGTCTTGCCAATTTTTAATCAGATTGTTTGGTTTTTTGCTATTGAGTTGTAAAAGTTCTTTGTATATTTTGGAATATGAGTCCCTTGTCAGATATAGTCAACAATTCCTAGCTCCCAACAGGATTTTCTGATTGGTTGGATTTGGGTATGAGAGAATAAAGAGAAGTCAAGGGTGACACCAAGTTTTTTGACCTGAATGACTGTCATGATGGGGTGGTCATCAACTGAAAAGAGGAAAGCTATAGGCAGAGCCTATTTGGAGAGAGTGAGGATGATCAGGAGTTTAATTTTGGACATGAGGCCAAATTTGGAAGTATCTATTAGACAACAAAGAGGAGGTATTGAGTAAGCAGTATATATGGAGTTTGAGAAAGGTGTCTAAGTGGAGATATAAATTTGGTTGTCATAAACATATAGATGCTATCTTAAAGTGAGGAGACTGGATAAGGTCACCGGGGGAATGACAGTAGACTTTTTAAAAAGAGAAGAGGATGAAGGACTGAGCCCCAAGGCCCTCCAGCATTCAGAAACCAAGAAGAAAAGGAGGACTGAGCAAGGGACACTGAGATGAAGTGACCGGGGAGGTAAGAGGAAAACTTGGTGTCCTGGAAGCCAAGTAAAGATAATGTATCAAGGAGAAGGGAGTGATCATCTCTCTCAAATCCTGCAAGCAGGTCAAGTATGATGGGGATGGGGTCGAGTAGGATGGTCAATTATTGACCATTGGATTTAGCAATATAGAAATTAGGTACCACCAGATAAATTATGACTATTTCACTATATTGGTAGCAGCACCTGCTGGACTTGAACTGGTTTAAGAGAGAATGAGAAAAAAGGAATTAGAGAGAGAAAATACAGTAAAAACAATGCTCAAGGAGTTTTGCTGCAAAGGAAAGCAAAGAAATGAACCAGTGGCTGCTGGAGGAAGTAGGGCAAGTCTAATTAAAGTGGATTTTAAGACCATAGAAATACCAGAATGTTTGTATGCTAAAGGAATGACCCAGTAGAAAGGGGAAAAGGAGTGAAGATATAGGAGGAGAGGGGAGAATTGCTGGAATGACGTCCTTAAGAAGCTAAGAGGAAAGGGGATGTAGGGCATAAATGAAGGGTTTGGCTTCAGAGAGGAGCCTGGATCCATCCATGGTAACAGGTGGGAAAACAGAGGACAGGAGGACAGAGGCTGAAATGTGGGAAGAGTAATTGGTTGGAGTCTATAGAAGTTCTTTCCTGGTTGCTTAAGTTTTCTCAGAGATGGAGGAAGCAAGGTCATCATCTGAGAGTGAGGTAGGGAGAAGAGGTTGGAGATTTAAGGAGAAGGTCTTCTAGAAGAGAGGACCCCTCCAGGGACCACAGAGTGTGATGGCTAGACAGCCCTGGGGGCCCCCTTGAGGTCCTTGAGGTTCATGGTCATGAACTGAAGTGAGACCAGTCAGCGAGATCTTCTCCAGCCATATACAGACACTCGGGTGGAGGCACAGAATAGGAGGGGTGTTGGTTTAAGCAAGGTTTCGGTTTTGACAAGTACGAGGAGCAAGAATGGGACAAGAGGGTCAGTGGTATGTGTACACAAGGGAGTCATTATAACCAGTGACCATGATGGTTAAACTCAAGAAATAAGGGAGAGAGGCCATCCAGGGAGGGAAGGATAATGAAAAATTTGTACCATCAATGGATTGGAGATCTTGGTGGCATCAAAAGTTTGGGGAGTCCAAGGTACTCAAGGGAATGAAGTAAAAGAGTGGGAGATAGTGGTCCAAGGTTGAAATGCATGAGGCTGTGGAGGGGATGCAGTTACTTTATTGACAATGTTTCAGGTATAACTATGGAAATAAGAGGCTGGATCACTAAAGGAGAGTGGTTCAAAGAACTGAGAGACCTGAACATTGGAAGGACCATCTTGTCAGAGAGAAGGCCTCCTAACGTCTATCTGTATCAGATATGCAAATGTTTCCATTGAATAAAAAATTCCAGTATATTCATTTCAAGGGTAAAAAAATCTTATAATTTAAAAGGAGCAGAGTGAAACTGACAAGAATTACCTGTTTACATCGTTTGCCCCCTTTTCTGTTATTTTCCTATTTGACTGTAACTATGCTTTATATATTAAAAACATTACTCCCATCTTATATGTTGGAATTTTTATCCTAGTTGGTCTTTGCCTTTCATGTTTATGTTTAATCTTACTGTATATCTAAATATAAATTTTATGTAGTCAAATATAAAACTATTTCTCTTTATGATTTCTTGTTTTGCTTTTATGCACTAAATGACTTTTATTCTTATTCTCAACTAAAATAAGGTAGTCACATATTTTCTTCTGGTTCTTTTATAATTCATATTATTTTATTTTTTACATAATCTGTATGGAATTCATATGGAGTATAATATAAAGGAGGAATCAAACTTTTTTCAAAGAAATTATTCAATTATTAGCACTATTTGTTGAATAATACATCCTTTTCTTTACTGAAGTCCTATTATAAATGTTGGTCTATTTCTGAGGTTTCTGTTATATAGCAACGATGTACTGCTTAATCTTCTGCCAATATTCCATTATTCTCATTGTTATAGCTTTATTATATGGTTAAATATTCGTATTGCTCATCTCCTTATTATCCTTCTTTTAATTTTTTTCTTTTATCCTCTCATTTATTTATCCTGAGTGAACCTTAGTATCTTTGATCAAGCTGCAATTTTGTAAGAATTGTATTAAATTTATAAATTAGTTTGGGTAGCAATGACACATTTACAACATTGTCTTGCCCTACAAGAACAAAATATATCTCTCCATTTAATCGTCTTCTTTTATGTCCCTGAGTGAAGTTATGAAGTTTTTTAATGTAGGTTCTGCTCAACAAAAAATGCCATTTTATTGTCCATATATAATCATGAGTATTTTTAGCGTTGTCAGCTCTATCTAAAACACCACGTTGCCTTTGGAAAAACTTGAATCACTCTACTGTTCAGAGCCATTCAAGGGATCTTCTGACTGGCCTAATGAGGAGAACTACAAAATCCTTTGTTTTAAATATATTTGTTCTAATCCTACATACCATGAGACAAGTATAGGAAAAGCTTTTCAGAAGACATTCAACATGCTTGCTCGTTTAGGTGTTGGTAATGAATTACTTCTGAGCATGTGGAATACAAATATTGACTAATTTTAGCTGTAGGTATGTATGGAGTCCTGTTAAAAGGAGGTCACAGAAATGATAACATGAATGTTTGTTTTCATTAAGATGATTATTTGCTTGAGTTTTATGAAGAAAGCTTTAAACAGGTTCAATTGGCTATTCATTTTGTTGTTTTCCATCTACCCTCTAGCTTCACACCAGCTGATGTTGATAATGCTTATTAATTCCAAAGAAAAGGTTTACCAAATCCAAATGATTATTTGAGTATTAATTTTATAGGTAAAGATTTTATAGACATCATTATAAGTAGCGTTTTTTTTAAATCCCAACAGGGAGATCGAGGCCCAGCAGGACCCCCAGGAGTAGCCGGAATATCGGTGAGTCCATTTTATCTCGCATTATTTTGCAGGTAAACAGTTCTGTCTCGACAGTAAACCCACACTGGGCAGCACATGGTGACTCCTGAGCCATTACGCTCCTGAGACCTCCACTTACCTGGGGAGCCAGGGACCTGTGACGATACATTAGCACATGAGCACAACTTTGAAAAGATTGTTTGGTTTCTCTATTCTTGACATATTTCAAGGTTTCTTGATCCTCAAAAGACAAAGTTCTCATCCTCAGGCATGTTCTTCAAGTTCTTTGTATTAAGCTGCAGTCTGCCTGAGTTCTCCCTCAGCCCGCTGTTATTAGCAGAGCTTTATTGCTGCTAATGTTTCCTCGTAAACTAGCCCTCCAATCCTCTCAATCATTTTTGTTGCTCTCTGGTGGCAAATGCTTTAATCTCATCAAGGTCCTTTCAAATGAATAGGAAGTGCTCCAGGAAAGGTTGAAATCATTTCTCTGAGCCAGAGGGATCTTTCTGATATTCATTCATGATGCTCTAATTAAAATTTTGTGGTCATGCTTTATGAGTATGAGCCCATTTATCCTCTTGCTGGGTGCCCCTGCAGGGTAGGTGCAGGGTAGGAAAGCCAATGGAAACCACCTGCTTGAATTACACTAACATGAGAAAGATAAGAAAGGGGTCTGCCATCAGCACCCACCACTACCCACTGACATCTACTGACACCCAACTCCAGCCAGAGCGGCCTGACCCCGTCCACCATCACCCCATCCCTAAGGCCAGTAGCCACTCTGCTTCACTCTGTGTAGTTGCTAGATCTAATAACAAAAAATAAAAACCTATCCATAGTCCGTAGAAACCATCCTTTATAGAGGATGACATCCCCTTATTTAGCTGTTCTAGATCAAGGTAAATATTAGTATGATTGTAAAGGTAAAAGGAAAATATTTTCTTTAGCAAGCACTTCAGAATTTTTTATACAAGCAAGTATCCTTCTTGAAAACTGGCTCACACTTAATCCCATTCCTCCCCATCTCCCCGTCACTACCATTCCTAGCAACATATTTGCAATTCTGTTTGCAGAGTTGCCCTGAGTCCCCTTACAACTTGCCCCCCGATATTCACACCCTGCTTTTGTTTCCACCTGGGATAATGAAGCTTAATTCCCAGTGTATTCACCCAGGAGTGCTTACACATTACTCTTGGCTATCACCCTAAATTAAGTCTACTTTCAAAGAAAAAATATTGGCAACCACTGAAAGTATTTAAAAGATGAGTGACAGGCTCAAAGGCAATCCAAATGAAGAATTCCAAAGATATTTTGAACGATGCAGCATAATTGAAATAAGGGCTCATCTGTCACCTATTTGGATGTCTAAAATCTGATACATTTACTTAAAATGCAGTTTCATATCTTGTCATTAAGAGGATTAAGTGACAATTACAGAAATAGGGAAGGGGTAAAAATGTTGCACACTATAAATACACAACTGTGTAATTAAAAATGCAACTTAATTTTTTATAACTGGGCCTTACTGTGGCTTGAAAAATAAAAGTTAAAAGATTGTGGAAATAGACAGTGGTGATGGTTACACAACAGTGTAAATGTACTAAATGCCACTGAATTGTACACTTAAAAATGGTTAAAATCGTAGATCTATGTTATGTATATTTTACCACAATAAGAAAATCTTTTTAAGACGATTGTTCTGGCTGCAGCGGGAGTGACACCCACCTCAGGCACATCACGGTCACTCTGCTGAGTACCGAAGGGCCCCGTCCTGCTCCTCCTGGGACAGTCTGTCCCTGTCCAGTACATCCAGGCCTGTGCAGGGTTCTCCAGGGCTCCTTTCTCCCCCTTCCTCCGGGATGGCACGTGGGTCCACAGGAGGAAGTGTCTGCAAGTGCTGGCCGTGGGCGGGGCCTCTGGTCAGCGCGCTCCCCTAGCTTCTCCGGGTTCTGCCTGACTGTGGGATTGCTGCTGCCTGCTATCAGTGTCCCTGATCCTTCGTCTCAGATCTCAGGGCCCGAGCACTCTGACCCGCTCTGGCCCACACCAAGACCCTTTTGGACATTGACCTTCTCAGCTCCAACACCCCCCCACCTCGGGCACACAGGGCCCTCGGGGGGTCCCGCTCGCACATGCAGGCTGTGGGGGTCAGGGATGCTCTCTCAGGCCTGTGTCTGCCTAGTTCACCACTCACCACACCTGACCCTGTGAGGGAGGCTCCTCCCAGAATTCTGAACAGCAAGTGGGAAGAAGCCCTCCCTTTTCAGATTCCCTGGCACCCTCCTGGGGTTCCTATGGTCTCGGCCCCAACCTACATCCCCCTGTTGTTTGTCTTTCCCTACTATGTGAGGTCCAGGGAATAGGAGACATTCCTTCTCCAAGGCAGTGTCTTTCAGCCTGGTCTGGACTCTTCAGCGCTTCCCCACTTGCAGTCTCTGCTGGACCATCTCCCTCTCTTGCCCCTCCCTGTGGTCTCTCTACCCCAGGATTTCTGTTGTCAGTCCTTCAGGACACATCTATTGATGTGTACTGGAATAAATCAACCTTGTCCTCTCCCTTTCAACAAAACACTGCTTTTCAAATCAAACATGCTGTTTTTCAGCCTATCTTACTATGAACGTAAAAATCCTCTTATGAAACTCCAAGTTTAGGCAGGTCCTCTTTGACCCCCCCCATGCCCTCCCACCCCCCAAACTAAAGAAGAGCTGCCAGTCAAATAGACACAAGAGGGACTTCCAGAAATGAGGATACATTGTTTCATACTTTCAAAACTTTTATCCTGCCTCTGCCATACACTCGTATGTACCAAGAACAGCACTCCAGTCTGTACCTGAGAGGCTGCAGAGTGGAGTATGGGTCCCCTGGACTCTGTCCCCTTAGGAATGTCATTTCAGTGTAGAAAGCCACAGCCCTGGCAGCACAGTAAACTCACAGGGGCGGAGTGGGGAGCGTGTGGCATCATTCAGTAATTTGGCTCCTAATGTTTCTCCTTGATTTGATTTCCCAGGGAAAACCCGGAGCCCCGGGGCCCCCAGGAGCTCCAGGGGAACCGGTGAGTGGCCAGTGACTTACGGAACAGTTGTGCTGTGGTGTGCTGCGTGCGGTTTGGAAGCTCTTCTTGGCAATTAACGTTTGTCCGTGCCTGTGTCTCCAGGGCGAGAGAGGACCTGTTGGAGATATAGGTTTCCCTGGACCGGAAGGACCCTCAGGAAAGCCGGTAAGTACTTTTTACTATTTAAAATTTGCCAGTTTGAGAACTGTTCTAAGCCTTGCCTCTTCACTTATCTCATTGGAAAATCTGCGATTTGAATAACTGGTTTCCAAGGAAGCAAGAGCAGATTCTGCAAATGGAGTTTTGGGGTATGCTTCTCGCTGTGTCTTAGGTCTCTATGAGGGATCTTTATGTCTTAATGGGGAGAAAGGTGAGATTTTTTTTGTTTTAAGTGTCAGGAAATGAGGCTCATTATTTCTTAAGTCTAATGTTCTCATTGGAGTTAAAAAATAAAATGGCCTATCACATCCTAAACTATAAAGAAACCGAAGACTCACAGATATAACACTTGTGTGTTAAGCTGAAGACTAAAGTAGAAGCTATTTTCTCAGATTCCCTCCTTTATCTGTGAGCCTTGTTCTTACACTTTCATAAATCACTGCTGCCAAATGTATCATCCCCTGTGTCCTGAAAGAGCTCTTGGCTACTGATACATAGTTTTGATGTGACATCGTGACAATCACTCCTACTAATTCAGTTCGATTCCACGTCTCTTCGTCTGGTCCCTGCCATTTGCTAAGGGTGTGCCGGGCCCTGAGGGAGGGGATATAAAGATGAATAAGACGCGCCGCAATCTCAGGTTTATTCTTTATAGAAGGTCACTGCTCCCTTGCCTTGTGTGTTTGCCGTGGTTGTGTGAGAAGGGGATGCTATGAGGAGAAGGGGGGACTGAAGGTGAATAAGCAGTACAGAGTTCACGAGGCTGATTTAGTGTCTCTGTGAAACCTTCAGGGTCAGTGCATTCCCTGGCCGCCATCTCCCCAGAGAAGGCCACGTGAGAAAATGGGAAGCATCAGCACTTTAGAGTCACCAAGATCTAGGTTTGGATTATGACTTAAAACATTTTGTGAGTCACTGAAGTAGCACAACACATGGTGAGCATCTCCAGTGCCTGGCTGTGGGGGGTACTCAGTAAATACTAGTTTCATCCCCTGCCTCCCCTTCACCTCCTCTTACCAACTCCCCATTCCCAACCCCTGTAAGCCACCTCGTAAATGCTTGCTAGTGGGCTCCCAGGGGATTATGCAAAAAGCAATTTGTTCATTCACCAAGTGTTTCTGAGCACCTACCACATGCCGGGCACTGTTCTGGGTGCCAGCAACTCCTGGGGTTTACATTCTAGTGTAGGAACACAGACAGCAAACAAGTAAGTACACACACGCAATTTCAGGTAGAAGAAGATCTGAGCAGGGTGAAGTCTAGATAGCATTTAAATAGGGCTGTCAAAAAAGGCACGCCAGGGCCCAGCCCCACGGCCCAGTGGTTAAAGTTCCACGTGCTCCACTTCGGCGGCCCTGGTTCTCGGTTCGGATCCTGGGGGTGGACCTACTCCAATCACGAGCCACACTGTGGCAGTGTCCCACATACAAAAACATAGAGGAGGATTAGCCCAGGGCTAATCTTCCTCAAGAGAAAAAAAGAAGATTGGCAATGGGTGTTAGCTCAGGCCGAATCTTCCTCAGCAGAAAAAAAAAAAGGCATGCCATTTGAGCAAATCCTTCATGAAGTGAGAGATCAAGCCATGGAGAGGTCAGAGTTTCTTGTTTCAAGAAAAAGAAATGGCTGGTAGAGCCTGGTGTGTTGTAGGAACAGCCAAAGGCATGAAGTCAAGAATGAACTAAGCTAAAGAAGAGTGGGAAAGATACTGAGGGGCAGGTCGGCAGTGGCCAGGCACGAGGAACTCCTAAGCCATGAATGGAGTTTGGATTTCATTTGAAGTATGATGGAAACCCACTGGAGCATTTGTAGCAGGGAAGGAAAACGGTTGGACTGCGTTTTAAAGGATCACTCTGACTGTTGTGTGGAGAGCAGACTGTAGGGCACAGGGTGAAAGCAGACAGAACAGTGAGGAGGCACCGCCATAATCCCCAGGAGAGAGAATGACGGTGGAAGCAGGGACGTCTGAGAGTAGGAGAATTTACAATGCACGTTGAAGGGACAGCCAATAAGACCTGCTGGTGGACTGGATGTGGAGTGTGAAGGAGAGACATTTCAAAGCTGCGGTTTAGGGTCTGAGCAATTATGTGAGAGTGTTGTGTTTGGTGAAATAGGAGAGACTGGAGATGGGTGGATTGGGAAGGAAAACTAAGAGTTCTCTGTTTTGGACATGTTCATCTTGAAGCACTAGTAAATATCCAAGTGGAAATGTCAAGTAAGCAGTGGATACGCATCTGGAATTAATGGAGAGGCCAGGACTAGAGAGAATGATTTGGGTGTTTAAACCCGAGCCTGGACCAAATGGAGTCCCTGTGGACAGGGAAGAGAAGAGAGCACTCAACTGTTAGGAAGGGGACCCAGCAACAAGACAGAGAAGGTACAGCCAATGAGACATGAAGAAAACCAGGCAAATGAGGTTTCCAGATGTCAAGAAACTAAGCATTTTAAGAGAAAGGAGTAAGAAATACACAGATAAATAACATGAGAGCTGATAATTCTCCACTGGATTTAGAAATGTGGAGGTCCTTGGCGGGAGAGATTACAGCATATTGGTAACTTGATAAGAAGGGTCCAGTTGAGAGGGAAATTTTGATGGTAGAGGAGAGTAGCTATAGGTTTGAGGAGGGAGAGAAGACTGGTATTCCACTCACAGTGGAAATTGGTCTTAACAAGGAACAGGCCAGTTCATCCTTCATAAGAGGAGGGAGGGAGGCAGAAGTCAGAGTACAAGTGCATGTGGGTTTGTTGACCTGGTGGAGGCAAGGGGAGTTGGTTCTCTCCTGTTTATTTTCTCAGTGAAAGAAGAATCGAGGTCATCAGCTGAGCATGAGGAGAGGGGTGGTGATGCTAGAGGTTTGAAGAAACAGGAAAATACATGAAAGAGTACTTTTGGAGAGAAGGAATGCAGAAGGGTGGCTGGTACTGTGGAGGGCTGCTTGCAGCCTGCCGTGGAACACTTAGATTGGAATGAGTGAGGAAGGACACAAGATTTTCTCCAACCACAGTCAGCTGCTCAGGTGCAGGTGTACAGCAGACAGAAAGTTGGTTATACCCAGGAATGCGGTTCTTCTAGATAAGTGAGACAAGGGGAGAGGGAGGCAAATACATATAGGTTGTTGTAAATCTCTGAAAGCAGGACTCCCCTCTGGAAAGCAAAGTAGTAACACTTCATGTACAAAAGAGAACACACATGTCTTTGATGAATTACAAGAGACAAAGAAAAAAGACTGTAGGGTTATTTCTGTTCTAATATTGTTACCAAAAACATGAATTACGTTTTTACACAGTTGTTTCTTTCACATCCTCTCCTTAATCAGCTTTATCTTTCTTGCTTGTGTTTCTGGATGTAATAAATTCTTTGAACCGTGCACCTGAGGTTCTTAGTTAAAGTTCTCTAGATAATTCCCAGGATGTTTCAGAGAGGTTGAGGGACTCCGGTTGGGTTATCAACTGTGACAAATTTTAGTGTAATTTACAGCGGGGAGAGCATGCGTTGTCTGCAGTTCCATCCTCGTGGAATCCATTCCAGCACAATCAATGTCTCCGGGGCTTTTCAGAGGAGCGTGTCCATGCTGTCGCCTGCTGGCTACAAAATCGTTTTCCTCCCCTTGGTCTCCTTCTTCAAATCAAATCTCAGAAACACATCTGCCTGTGTCTCCGGGGTCGGATTTCACACCAGCTGCTTTTCCATTGTACACCTCCCAGCCAATACCTCTCCGGGTCTTAGAAATCGAGCTTTATTACCACCTCCAGAACTGCCTTGTAAAGGTCAGGAAACTCTGTTTTCTAATAAAAAGCCACTATTTAATGCTCTCAAAAACCATATCACAGATTTCTTTCTTTCCTTTCATATTTTCCAACTGAAAAATAACAATTGTTCTCCGGCTGACAGTTTATTTCACGGTAGGACCACGCTCTGGCCGTGGTTTGAAATTTCCCCAGCAGCAACTGAGACCATTTACTGAGAATCACTCTCTGTGCTGGAAAATGTGTTAGAAGGTAACAATAAATGCCATACGCCAGCCCCCAGCACCACGGGGAGCCTTCTTATTTCTCAGAATGTACCTAATAGAATAAGTAAGGAAAATAACCCTGGTGACTATTTACAGTGAGCTAGGCATTTTCTATTTCACTAAATCCTTTCTTTTAAGGCCATTATTTCATCCTCACTTTATAAGTGAGGAAGCTGGTGCTATTAAGGTTAAGTAAATTGCCTGAAGTGAATGGGGCTGGTAAGTGAGTGAGTCAGAAATTGAACTCGGGGCTGTCTTGTGTTTTCCACTTCACCACACCACCTCACCAAAATCTCAGTAGAAATATGATTAAGTCCTTACAATTTCACCCCTTTGTTGTGTCTGTTAATGCAGAAGTAGAAATATTCATCATTTTTGTCTTTCTAGGGAATAAATGGAAAAGATGGATTACCAGGTGCTCAGGTATGGAAAATACCGCTTAAAGTGAACATTGCAATGCAAAACTGTATCCAGAATGCCTGATCAATCAGAGTGATGGAAAATCTTGGCAAGCAGTGGTTTTTAGTGTTGACATCTGTTTTTCAGGGCATCATGGGTAAGCCTGGAGACAGAGGCCCCAAAGGAGAACGTGTATGTATATTATCATTGTGGTTGTTATTTCAGTCTGTGTGTTCACTGTCCCATCATTTGAGTTACACAATTATGTCTATGGAAGCCCGCAAATCTCCCACTATGAAAAGGCTAGGATGTGTGTGATCCAAGATCTCTATTGGCATAAAGCACGACAATTAAAGGACCCACAAGCAGGTCATGTGGCAGGTACCCCTGCATGGTTGGCCTTGTATACATGGCTAAGTCTAGTTTGCTGTTCCAGTTTGGAAAGTTTTTGTCATCCTCCTGTCTCAGACACATATCCCTACTATAATCATCACCCATCATCTTTTCACCTAGAGTACGTTTCTCAACCTCAGCACTGTGGATATTTGGGGCAGATAATTCTTTGTTTTAGGCACCTGTCCTGTGCATTATAGGATATTTATCAGCATCCCTGGCCTCTACCCACTGATGCGGTAGCACCACATTCCCTCCAGTTGTGACAAGCAGAAAGTTCTCCAGATGTCACCAAATGTCTCCTGGGGAGCAAAGCTGCCCTGGTTAAGAACCCCTGACCTAGTGGAATACTAAGTTGAGGAAGGAGGTGATGTGCGGGGGTAGAGAAATGGAAAGGGGGACTGAACATATGAAGTTACCAGCAATGCCAAATATGGTGGATGCTTTTATTTGAATTGTTTGGGTGGTTGATGTCATTATTGCAACTTCCCGTTATTTTCTTTAATGAACTTAAACATTTTCTAGTAGAATTGGAGCCATTCACTACAACAGGCTACTCAAGTATTGTTCCTCAGTGGGATTCTAGTAAGGGCTGCCAGTGTGTGTGTGTGTGTGTGTGTGTGTACGTGTGTGTGTGTACGTGTGCACATGCACATGTGTGTTTATGTGTTGGTGTCTAGTTTACTAGTTTGTACTTATTATTAGGTGAATAATCCATGATAACTGAAGTAAATATGAAAATAGAGATAATATAAAAAAAGAGTCTACCTTATCCCACTGCACAGAGATAAAACACTTTCAATATTTGGGACATATTTCCATCTCTCTCACTCTTATACATAATATACACATATACTTAATGTATCACTGCAAATGAATATATACTTTTTACAAAAGTGAGTTCATACTGTTTTGTAAGTGACTTTTTTCACCTAACAATATATAATGACCATCTTTCCATATCAGTAAACATAGATCTACATCTACCTTGTTGTGGCTATGTTATGCCATTGTTTGCATATACCTTATTTCACTTATTTCACCCAGTCCTCCTTTTCTGGGTATTTAGGTTCTTTTCAGTTTTCATAATAATAAACATCACTGTAATGGACATCGTTGTGCCTAAATTATAAAATAATTTTAATATGTTAAAGATTGTGTTTATTTTGCACATGATCAGAGTATTGATCAAGGTGTACTAGTATTTCTTTTATTTCCTTTACTTAATTTTAGTCATCTCAGATATTTCTCCAAATGTGAGCTGTGTTGATACGCTTGTGTGCAGATACATTTTTATAACTAAGACAGTAGCATTGAAATTAGGTCCATCTGTTTTTTCTTCTTTCTATATCTCTTCATTCCATGATCCAATAGATCTCTGTAACTGTTCATTTGTTTTCATTATTTTTTAAATCAAGAGAAATAGAGTTTGGCCTTTTACAGAGTAGTCACAAATAAAAGAATAACAGAGTGAAATACAGGGCCACCTCAATGCACCATTCCTTCATATTTGGTGTGAGCATCACCTCCTGGAGTTGTGGAACTGAACATTTGAAGTATCTGAAACACCTGCCATGCTCTCTATCTCTCTGTCTCTCTGTCTCTCTCTCATCCTCTCAGGCACAAACACAGTAGTAGACACCTTGCAGGATAAAAGTCAGCATTAAAGAAGCTTTTTATCAGATTCAGGCACATCTAATATAATCTTACACCTAATTTGTCATAGCACCTTACTCAATGAATTCTCTTATAGTTCATTTGTGTCATTGAGGAAATGACCTCAGTGACGACCCTCCACCCCAATTACCTGCTTTGAAACTTTCAAAGCTCTCCTTTCTCACCTTCCTGAGTTGTGTATCTCTAGGTCACAGCATGCGTGCGCGCGCGCACACACACACACACACGTAAAACACGAGTACAGAAACCAGGCCACAGAATCTAATAAAGTCCAAGCACAGAGGAGAAAGCAGAAAAAAAAGGAAAAGCGCATGATTTAGGAGCAATTTTGAGTGTCCTGAAGATTTTCTGAGTGAGAAATCTCAGTGATGAAATCCTCTTGGCAATCTTCCTTTATTATTGAGAGGAGGCCCAGGCCTGGCGTAACAGCTGCTGGGCACTGTCAAAGGGCTGGCAGCGAATAGAACCAACACTGTCGCTAACTTTTCAGCGAGTGCTGCCAGCGCACTGGGGCTTGTTCTGAGCCCTCTCTCGAGTGACTTCATTCGGTTCTCAGCTCCCTCTACTTAGTGGAAACTGTTAGCATCCACACCTTATGGGAGGTGAAGCCAGGGCACTGAGAGTTTAATTCACTTACCCAAGGTTGCACAGCTAGTAAGGGCCAGTATGAATCCACAACCTTGCTCTCAACCACAGCTAATATAGTCTTAGAAGACCTCATTCTTTATGATTAATTTTTTCCTTAACAGGGTGATCAGGGAATTCCGGGAGACAGAGGCCCGCAAGGCGAACAGGGAAAAGCAGGCCTTCCAGGCATGAAGGGGGCCATAGGGCCTGTGGGGCCACCAGGAAACAAGGGTTCCACGGGACCCCCCGGGCACCAAGGCCCTCCAGGTGATCCAGGCGTCCCCGGCTCTCCGGTAAGTGATGCCGAGAGCTCCAGGAGCTCCTGGCTGTACTGACCACATGGCCCTTTTACAACAAAAGCAACCATGATCCTTTCAAAGTAAATAAGATGAACCTACACAGGTCTCCAAGAGGGTAGCAACAGCTGTCATTTATTTCCAGTGATGGACCAGCTCCTCCGCTAAGCCCTTGCTGTACCTTACCCCACAGCTAATCTGGAAGGACGGTGTCCTTTTCATCCACTGTTACAGACACAGAAACTGAGAGCTGACTTGTCCAAGATGACAATTATTTACTGGGTCAGACCCAGGTCTGACCGACTCCAAAGCCACACTCTTAAATACTATCTATTATGTCTCCTTACACTGCACAGGAAACACCTATGTCTGTTTCATGTTAAAACTCCATTTTATTGAAAATCTGCCCTGAGTAGGGCTTTGAAGAGGAGACCAGTTGGGCCCAGAAAGAGTGTTTGGGTAAGGAAGCCCAGGTCCTTATTAAGATGCTCAGGAGGCGTGGTGGATGTCCATGCCACAGGGGAACTTAATCTGGAAATACCCACGTGGGGAAGAGAGGAGAGTCCTGGAGGGAGGTCAGGAGTTAAGGACAATCAGCCAGCACCAGATGCGGGGCCAAACTGGGCATTGCCACGGTTTTCGCGTTTCTTTATTTTCACCCACTCTCCCTAAGCTCTATGGAATAAAGCCTGTGTAGTGAACTCTTGGTGCTGTGTCTGTGCTTGATATTAGGTGCATTAATTCAAGTCCATTTGTACCATACACAGTGAAAATAAAATGCTGAAATAGGGCGATCTTGGGAATGTTCTGTCCTACAGAAATCATCCCTTTCCGAGACGATCACATTGTCTTTAATGCCACACACACACCCCTGGCTAAAAATCACCAAATACAAAGAAGTCATAAAATACTTTGAAATCCTAACCATCATGAAAAATAATCGCTCCCTTTTAAAAATACCAAGCTACTATAGTAAAACAACACTGTTATAAAGGTTAGATTCCTTGTCAAACTCATGCCAACTTGTTTGTCAAGGGTTAATATCTCAACTGATGTCACTTCCTTCCCTTTACAGCATTTTCTATCAAAAAAAAGAAAATTGCTTAAAACAAATGTGTTTGCGATGTGTAAGTTACAGCACAAACTTTATTGTGATATGGGTAAAACTGAGTAAGCTTTATCCCATGAATGAAATGTTTGAGAGAATAATCCGGAACCCATGGAGTTCTCTTCCTCTGAAGATACATCACATCAGTTAGATATTGACTTTACCAGTGTCCAGGGATTGGTTAGAAGTTAAATTGTTCCTGCGATATTAACATGATGATAACACTATTCAAATTCCATAACTTCAGAACATGAAGTCATAGGAAATGTCTGTGCTAACCGTTGAAGCCACATCTCTCCATGACCAAGGAACGTGTTCGTATCACTGGCTATGGTTCCAGCCCACAGCTTTTAAAGCACTTATGCACTTCAGCTTCTTCCTCACATTTGATCAAAACAAGAGATATTTATTGCCTAATATAGTCAATTGCCAAAAGCGTTTTGCTTGGTAAACGTACCTCTACGGAAGTTCAAGGGTGCACACCAGCCCAACATTTCTATTCTTGGTTCATTCGTGCCGTGCTCTATTTTAACAGAACTTCCTTTTTTCCTTCTTTAGGCTGATGCGGTTTCATTTGAAGAAATAAAGAAGTATATTAATCAAGAGGTTCTAAGGATTTTTGAAGGTTAGATTTGTTTAATAAACATTTCTGAATTTTTCACTGAATCCCACTTCCCATCCACTGTGGAGAATCTCTTCACCAACATTCTCAAAGGACAGTTGTGCAGCAACAACCTTAAGAGGCCACGCATTTTATGATGGGGCAGCTCTGTTGGACAGAAAATTCTCGCTACACTAAGTTAAATTTGCCTCCCTGTAATTTCCTCTCATCCTTCCTGGTCTGCTAAACAGCATGGGTAAAGCATCTTCCTCTATTCACGTGACAACCCTTCAAGTATTCTTCAGTATCTATGGGACTCCTTAGCTTTCTCTTCTGTGGAGTCAATGCATCCAGCTCCTCCACCAGCATCGCCCTTGAGAGATACTTAATTTTTAAGTGAACCTTACTCAGCCAGGAGTACTTTGACCAGGGCTGATGACAGTGTCTTTTGATGGAGACCAGGGGCAACAAACTACGGCCCACCAGCCAAATCCACCTGCCACCTGTTTTTGTATGGCCCACAAGCTGAGAATGGTTTTTACTTTTTGGGGGGGGAGGGATACATTTTTAAATGGTTTTTTATTTTTTATTTATTTTTTTGTGTGTGTGGGGAAGACCAGCCCTGAGCTAACATCCGTTGCCAATCCTCCCCTTTTTGCTGAGGAAGACTGGCCCTGGGCTAACATCCATGCCCATCTTCCTCTAGATTATATGGGACGCCGCCACGGCATGGCTGACAGGCAGTGCGTCTGCGGGCGCCTGGGATCCGAACTCGCGAACCCCGGGCTGCCAAGCGCAGACTAAACCACTGCGCCACCAGGCGGCCCCTAAATGGTTTTTTAAAACCAAAAGAATATTTCATGACATGTGAAATGATCTGAAATTCAAATTTGAGTCCATAAAGAAAGTTTTTTGGAGCTCAGTCACACTCATTCCCTTATGTGCTTTCTCTGACTGCTTTCGTGTGAGAGCAGAGAATTGAGCAGCTGTGACAAGGACCGCATGGCCTGCAAAGCGTAAAATATTTACTCTGACCCTTTACAGAGAAAGTTCTCTGACCCCGATACAGACACTTCAATCATGCAGCCTAAGATAGCACTCCTTCTTTTATAACAAAGCATCCATCTCACCCTGTTGATTCATAACTAACAGCCCTGGATCTTCCTATATAAACTTTGTAAAATTAGGTGTTTCTCATTATGCACTGTGTCCATTTTTAAAGTCCAAGTGTGTGATTTTTATGTTTCTTCTTTCTAAATTTCAAGTGATTCGTGTTTATACATTGTCCCAACCTGAAGATGTCTTGTGGAATGTTCTCTTGTTGTAGGGCAGGTTGGCTGACCCTCCTAACTTTGTGTCATCTCTAAGTTTTATAAGCATGTCGTCATCTAATGGTTGATAGAAATGTTGAATAAAAAAGAGCCAAGAGTCAAGGATTAGGCTTTTTTGAATGCTATTGCATTCCTCCTGCCCCCTTGTAAATCATCTGCTGATCTATTGTTTTGCTGAGCTTGGAGTCCATATAGGTGTCCTCAAATCCACTCTACATTTCTTTATCCACAGGACATTCCGTGATTTTGTCAAAAGACTTGCTAAAATCAAAATCACTCCCCTCAACTGTGAGCTTAATAAAGTGGGAATTATTTGTTTAGAAAATAAATCCACATTGGCTGTCATGGTTCCTGCTTGTTTTGCAAAGCGTCCTTCTTTTGCTAAGCTAAAACTACATTGTTGAATTTTGCAAGGAGTAAGATTACAAGATACCCCAAGTGTAAATCCTTCTACTGCTAACATGGAATTAGCTACTCTCCAAGAAGCTCTGATTATTTTAAGCAGTAATTAGCATTAGAGACCAAAATCTCAGCACTTGAGTGAGCATTATCTTACTTCACATGAGCACTAGAGAGGGAGCAGGGTGACAGAGGGGCTTTTAGCCTTTCAGTGACAAAATAGAAAAAATGTTTCTTTAAAAGTTTATGCTGTTGATTTCAATTTACCTTGATCTCTACTAGATATCTTTACTTGCTCTGACATGATAGTTTATTAATACAATTGTCCACTCGGTTTTTTTTGAGTTACCAGTTTTCTCTTTATAATTTTAATGTTGCCCTTAAGTTTAGAAATCTCCTTTTCTTTTCTTGGCCCTTGAATCAAGTATCATGGAATAGGCTCCAAACTTTGCAATCCAAACATTCCCCCTCGACAAGTGTCCCTCAAGCATCAACTGTCTGGGAAAGGAAAAGACATCTCGAGCTCTCCAGGAGACACTGAAGGCAGAGGCAGGACCAGCTGATTTGCAGGACTCAATGCAAAATGAAAATGCAGGCATCCTTGTTCAAAAATGATTCAGAATTGTAAGGCAGCAACAGGAGAACATTGCACCGAGCACAGGCCCTTCTAGCCTGGGCCCTGAGTGACTGCACAGGTGGCACGTTCGTGAAGCCAGCCCTGGGCACAGGATGTCAGAACCTCAGAGAGCATCCACACCCTAGTAGACCACAGTCCAAAAGGGAAATGCCAGCAAATATCTGTCTTCAAATTGCAATCTAAAATTCCCTTTTATCTCTTAATTTCCATGGGCTCCAATGTCAATTATCTTTTATCTCAGGCAGCTTTAATGTTGACCTTCAACTTCTTAAAAGACTTTAGATGAGAACATATAGTAAATGGTTCAATAGTTAATTAGTCTAACTTTTTAAGGCTGGTTAAGAATGGCAGAAAACAGAAAACTGTGATGTGTTGAGACATGGCAGGCGTTCAATTTGCAAGTCCAGCGGACACTGGATGAAGGCACGGCCCTGGTGGCCTGCCCGTGCGCTCCTCAGAGGAAACACAGCTCCTTCCCCCTCAGAAGGCTCCGTGCTGCCCACTCCCAGGCCATTCTGTGCTTTTTCCCTGAAGGGCTCTCTGCCTCCTGAGGAGGGATGCCGGGGAATCGGGGGCTCTCCATCTGTCTTGGGGCAGGCTCCCGTGGCTGGCACTTTCTTGGCAGCTCCTCCTCTAAGTCTGTGAGCTCCCTGTGCGCTCCTGCCCCAGCTTCCCTCTCAGAGTCGCTCTCTGCCTGCTGGGACGCTGCGGGGTGCAGGGTCTCCCCCAGTTCTCCTCTGGCTTCACCCCCTCTGCTGCCGCCTCTCTCGGTCTCCTCCAGCCTGACCAGGTCCAGGTGAGTGGCCAGTGCTCCCCCAGAAGCCACAGATGTCTTGGCCTCAAGACAGTATTCTAAAGTGGCCACAAGGATATTTCTTCCTGAGACATCTAGACTCTGAGACTCCGAATTGATACTCCCTCTCCTTTTATCTTTGTTGGCACCAGTCCAGCAAGACTGTCTCCCCCGAAACAAAATTGTCTCTGATACCCAGAATTTGGTTATTTAGCACTTTAGTTCATTTGTCTCAAGATTATTCTAATTCAGTCCATTTAATTTTCCATTTAGAAGTCACTTTTTCCATGGCTTCTGAACACCACTTACAAAAGAGAAAAAAGAAAAACTCCATTTTCACAAATCATAGAGCTCCAAGGTCACAGTTCTCCTTTTCAGAAAGCTTTCTCTGTAAAAGCAAAGATTAAATTTCACGTGTTAAACACTTAGGTAAGAGCTGCCGTTCGGTGGCACCCGTCTGCCCCTTTTTCTCAGCCATTTCACAGGAGAGCTGGGGCAATGGCAGCTAACACTTGTCTCTGCGCCATTCACCCCTGCACATCGTCGGCCTCAGGAGCAATTCTCTCTGCTCAGCACATCACAGACTGTCATCAGGGGCTCGAGGGAGTCCTCGGGAGATCCTGCCCCTACGTTATCACCCCAGGGGTCCACATGGAGCCTCTAGTGAAACCCAGACCAGGACCCAAAACTTGGGCTCTCCTCGTGGAGCTTTCCAACTCTCTTTGGGGATTCCCAGGTGACCCCACTGATACAGCACCTCCCACAGAGGGCTATCTCCCAGGCCACCAAGCCCTCCTTCAGCATCCTGATGCCCCATCCCAAACCTAGCCATGGTGAGGAGGTTTTTCCACCAACCACACGTCTGGGTTTCTGGTGGATCACAATGCACCAACATGCACCTAATCTAAAGTTAGATTAAATTCCTGATTTGATCGGCCAACAGGTCAAATCCTTTTGCAAGCAAGGTGGCCACACAGAATGAGGACAGATGCCATGTGTCTCATCTTAGCTTCTTTTGGCTTTATGAGGGCTTTGCAGCTGCCCGCGATGCTGCCCACACAAATTAGCATCTTGCCAGATCTGAGAAGCTTCATTCTTGCTATGACACCACCCTCCTATACTTGGGGAGTTACATCACCATGCAGGAAGAATTTACCAACCTGTGCGGGAATGTGGACACACAGCTGGCTCTCTCGGTTCTTGAGACAAGCTTGGAACCAACAAGGCCACACCTGCAACTGTGGGAGAGAAGGCAGTTGAGGGCTAAGTGTCCCTGAACAATATTTCTGCCTCCAGATTTCCAATGTTCGGGAAAGCCCCTTTACCTCTGTTTTCTCCATTTTTCATACGTATGTTTCATGTATGTATGAACACATGTGAATATGTATTATCCTGTTCTCTTGTCTCAAGGTTGCAACATCTCCACTTGCATCTTTACCACTAGGAAATTAATTTATATATGTATGTATATATAAGCTACACATCATCTGATAGATATACATATTGGAGATATAAATATAATTTTTAAAAATATCTTCCACATCATAGTCTCTCTTTCTTCCAATTTGATTCTTTCTGTGGGTTTATCGTTCAGCTTATAGGATTTCTTCAGGGCCAGTAATCCTTGGTTATCTACTCATATGAAAGAATAAGTGCTAAAAACTGACAGTTATGAGTGAATGGTGCGGCTTGCCAACCATAAGCTTTACTGTAGAGTAGTCTAGCTGGACTTTTTAATTGAAAGACCCTCAATTTCAGTGTCTTTAAGTCTTTCCTCTTATTCTGGCCAGACTTCCCAGGGGAAACGCTTCCATCTGCTGCCTGGCTGCCAGCATTTGGGGAGCGAGGTGGGAGGCTAGGGCCTGGGCCTCAGCACTGAGCACACAAATGCCCATTTCTTCTCCCTGTTTTCATGGGGAAGCCGGAGACCCCATGGAGTCTGAGGTCCCCAGTGCAGGGACGATCTAGTTACTCTTCCCAGATAATAAACCTTCAGCCTTCGCTAGGCTGGGGGAGGGGCAACTACCAGCTGTGTAGAGCAGAGCCAGGGGTCCCTGAGATGACTTCTTTCAACTGATTCTCACTTCAGGTCCCCTCCTTCACCCCCACTTCCAGTGTAACTTGGACTGCAAGTCCTGAGACGTGGCAGGATTTTGTGGTTTAGAACAGGTTATTTCTCAGCTTCTAGTGTAAAGAGTTGGTTTCCTTGAGTCTGCTAAGTCATCTGTCACTCGGCCATCTGGTTCTCAGCTTCCAAAATTTTGTTGTGTTGCCCCCTTCTATATTCTCCCCATTCTTGTGGTTTTATGCCTTTAAAACTATCTGACTCTTGTTTTACAGGGATTCAGGAGGGAGTCAGAGCAGACGCATGTGTTCAATCGGCCATCTTTACCCACAATAACATTTCAAAGCAACATGCTTACAAAGGTGGCAAAGAATTGGGACCAAGATAAATGCAGCAGTAACAACCTTTGGGTCATGATGAACCACAGAATGAATATGAATCCACCAAATGATTCTGTCAAATTGACAGTTAAAATGAAACTAGGAAATAATTATTAAGATAGGAAAGGAAATTACTCTTCTGATAATTTTGCCCCTCAGGAGAGAACTGCATCTAATTTTGGTTTCTACATTCCAGATGTTTGGAAAAGCCCTGGAATAGTGAAACCAAAAAGTGATTTACGAAACAGATTACCAAGCCTATGAGTTAAAGTTATTTAACCTGAAGGCTAAGAGGTGACAATACTATCAAGTATAGGACTAATTTCCCAAAGGAAGCACTCATTAACTACTCTGTTTCCATAATGGACTAACAAAAGAAAATAAGTTGAAGCTGTACCAAGAAAATGGGCAATTAAGCATTTGAATGGGCATTAGGAGAAAAAGATGAATTTCTCTCTTTGAAAATATTTACTAATTCTATCTGTGAAATAGAAGGTAGACATGGGCCAGATGACATCTGAATATCCCTTCCATCTCCATATAATGTAGTTTATCATCATATTAATATTAATGTCTGCATTATATTAATGAGCCCATTCTCCAAGGAAGACAAGCTATTGGTCTCACTTGTTAGATTGACTGCTGTGGGTTTGTGTTGGCAGATGGAATGTGTGTGTTTGGTTTATGCAAGCTCCTATCTGAACTCTTCAATTTCCTGCCTCATTAGAAAGCATAGCCAAAAACAGTTTAATTGACCAAAGATCCCTGAAAACAGAGGAAAGGCAATTAAGAACACAGGTCTTTACAAATCATTTAAAGGCTCAGAAACGTATTATTTTAAATTACAGAGCATTAGAGTAGGGTTCAGAAGAAGTAATTACCCTTATGCTAAATGACTATTTCTGAGTATATCTTAAAGCTATATAATTTACAACTAGAAGTAATTATTTAAAAGAACTTTATGTTTTACTAAAAATATTTAAAACTACCCAAAGCAAAGCAAATCACTTGTAAATTCAATCCATACATTGAAGAGGAAAAATTAGTATATTTTTCCTGTGAGTATTTGTGTTTAGACATTGAAGGTATTCAAAGAGATATGACTCAAATTAAGAAAAATTGTCCTGAAATATATGTTTATTTTTTAAGTGCAAAACTACAAATAATATGCAGTTTCAAACTATAATCATTAAATTTCATATTTGTTTATAAAACACCCAGTTTACAACTTAATATATTAAAGATATTATATCTACATTCAATGTGATTTGCAAAATTATAACTATGTATTAATTACAAATTTGTTTTATCTATTGACTGGAAACAAATGTATTAACATCAACCGAACTTGTCCCAGATGGACAGTCGGGTAATAAGAAGTTTTACTGGAAGGCCAATGATTTAATATCAGTCTTGGGGATGATTCATGAGATCCCCATTGGTCTCCACCATCACTGTCAATCCATCTGCAGCTAGAGATTCTGGTCCTGTGGATGTTGGAATGTTTTCATGTTGCTTGCTTTGTGATTGGAGAATGTGAGTGTAGGGCGATTACTCTTGTGGTAATTACAGCTAATACTTCCCATTTGTTGTGACTTTTCCCTTAATAATTCTATTGGAAAAAGATTTTGTTTTACTCTCTTAAGCAGTGTATGGGCCTACATTTTTTTAAACAAATTTTTTATTGAAAGTTCATTGAAAAATAGATTTTACTCAGGAATAATTTGCTCTTTATCAAAAATTTGTAAAACATAAATATCCATTTAAGTGAAATGTGCCTTTATAGTTCAACTAAATGAACGAAACTAAGTGGAAAGACTGAAGAAAATTTAAGCAACTCTTAACAGAGTCTGTATGATTTGGCCTCTATTTTTTCTAACTGAGCTATAGTTTCTAGAATGTTCTCTCATTGGTCCTTGCTTGCAAAATAAACACTAACTTAATCAGCAAAAACATTTTCTGGAAAATTTGTCTGCACCCAATCTACGCTGAATTTTTCACATTTAAGATTCATTTCTTATTACATACTGAATGTACCCTTGAAAAATTCTGTGTTAGTTTTACAAATGAAATCATTTGAATTTGCTTTTTAAAGAAAAATATGAGAAAAGAAAAAGAACAATGTGGTTAATTTTTTTGTCATGGAAAGGAGATGCCTTCTTCCAGTTTTCTATTTTAAATCTACTTATGCATATATTAGATTTGTTAAATGTGAGATATACAAAATATAAACAAACCAAGAAAGTTTAAATAAAAAATCCAATGATAGATTGTATTTATAATGAACTGTGGATGAATTTGCGTTGACAACTTAACCAAAATTAATGCCATATAGTAGTAAAATATTGAACATGCTTTTGAGGTAAAATTTAACTGAACAATAGCCTATGTGGGATTAATAACCAAGAATTCTATAGTATTATGTGTAGTCCTGAAGTGATTATTTCAAAAAAGTAATTCTGTGAAGGAATGTCATACAATTATATTTTATGAGAAATTCTAGGCATAAAATAAAGCTTACTAGCAGATAATCTTTACAGTATATGGGACTTATAAGACATGGATAATAGTACTTATTGAAATAACAATCTCTTTCAGGCTCTCTCCTTGATTCCTGAACAAGAGCATTTAATGAAGATAGTATAAAATGCCCAATACAGGGCTGCTTACAGAGGATATTTAATTTAGTTAATAATATATCTTGTTTAGGAATTTATTTAGAGTGAAAATTCTTATTTATATTTTCGTATTTCCATTTTCTTTCAACTCCCTCATTTTCCAGATCCTTTAAATTTCATGAGTTATTAACATACCAATGTTCTACAATATATACTCACTTTTATCCAAAAGCATTGTTGACTTATTCATAAGTCTCTAGGTATTAATAGTTGCATGCCACCTATGCTGCTTATAAAGATATTCTCATATGCTGCTTATAAAGATATTCTCAAGGGCTAACGACTGAGCTCACCTTGAAGGGTCCCCTTAAACAGTCCTCTCTGTTCCCTCCCTGGATTGTCTCTTTAGGACCCAGATGAACAGGGGTCCGGGCAGTTTGGTGGATGAACAAAAGGGCAAGTGACAATGATATGTTCCTTGAGAAGGCAGCATTGCTTATTCAGGAAGTATTCAATTCATAAAAGTCACATCACTCAATACTCACAAATGATTTTTTTGACATTTTTAAATGTTCTGGATAATTTATCAACTTCCTGTAACTTGTGTGTTCTTAGTTTCAGTGTTTTCTTTAGGTTCACAGAAATGTATAGAAACTTTTTGTTGTGTTCACTCTGTCTGCCACTGGAATTCAGTGAGGGTATGCCCATCTACACCAACGCTGATTTTTTTTCTTTGGCCAAATTAGACATTCTTCCTTCTAAAACCTTGGCTGAAAACTGGGACAGACTAACTGGAAATAGAACCAGACAAAAATAAATAGTATTGAGGGTGTATAATAAGACATTTTCTTTAAAAAGCAAAAATTTATTGTTGACAAAGGACAATATTTGCCCAGTATAGAAATTAAACAGTGAAATCATAATGAATATGAAGCCAGTGACCATCTTTTCAATAAGTAAACCTCTATTAATAACACAGTTTGTTCAAGGATATAAAGGGTCACATGCTGTATGAGTTATCTATTGCTGCATAAGAAAGTACCTTAAAACTTCAGTGGCTTAAAACAGCAATGTCTATTATCCCACATTTTCTGCGGGTCAGGGACTTGAAGCATTGCTGAGTTGTGGGGCCCTGGCCCAGGGTCTGTCATGAAGCTACAGTCAGGATGATAGCCAGCACCGGAGTCATCTGAAGGCTCGACTGGGCTGGAAGATCCGCTTCCAAGTTCACTCATATGGCTGCTGGCAGGTGGCTTCAGTTCATCCCCATGTGGGTCTCTCCATGGGATTTCTTGGATGTCCTCACTGCATGACAGCGGGCTTCCCCCAGAATGAGCAGACGAAGAGAGAGGGCAGCCAGGGAGCCATGGTGCCTTTTATGACTTCGTCTCCCTGGTTGCACACTGTCAATTCTGCTTTTTTTCTATTCATTTGAAATGAAAAGCAAGTCCAGCCCACACTCTAGAATAAGGGAATGAGGCTCCACCTAATTCCATTTGGAAGGGAGTGTCAGAGAATTTGTGAACATATTTTAAATCACCACACACACATTCACAACATTGCTAGAAAGTGGCTTAAATTTATTATTAAAACCACTTTTTGATGTGAACCTAAATTCTCTCCACTCCACAGGAGAGAATTTATTGTTCTGTCCACTAGATCAGCTGCATTTCTGAGGCACTGAAAATTCTCAGACCCTCTGATCAACACAGCTGGTCTGCATCTACATTCATACAACTTTGTGCAATCCATTTTATTTGACCAATCAAAAAAACTCTCAGCAATCAGACCAGTTGGTAAATTAGATGTGCTTAAATTGAAAACCAAATAGTTTTTTTGTTGGATTTCATGTAAAAAAATATTTGGACATTTTTGACGTAAAAAGTACTTCACACACAAAAAAATTTGACATAAAAACATGATATTTTATTTTCCCTTTCATAAATGAAGAGAGGATGGCTGTGTTCCTATCCCAGCTCAAGCTACCCGCAGCAATGTTGGCTGCTCAAGCTCATGGGAGGCCTGGTCCACCAGGAAAGGATGGGTTACCTGGGCCACCAGGAGACCCTGGACCCCAAGGTAAGTCTTCAAGTATAATATTTGTTTACCAGCTTCTTTAACTCTCAGTATTTATAACATGTTAATCATAGTTAAGGTAAATATATATATATGTAAATATATATGTATATATAAAATGATTTAATACAGAATATTTCATTAATGTTTGACATTCTAGAAGTAGATTTTTAACTGTTACTCCTTCAAATTTAAAACTGATAATTATCTGCTAATCTAGATGAATTTTAATAATAATATTTGTTATAATAATAGCAGCAATAATATGTGCTTATACATCCTTATTATCTGGGAATCTCAGAGTCATTTATTCCTCCCTATTGATGTAAGTAGACAACAAGAATCATTTTCGTATCTTAACGAAACTGAAGCAAAAGTCTTAAGAGACGCTATTATAAGTAGTTATTTGAATCCAAAATATATTTTTGAGAAATTTTAGAATCCTTCTCCTTCAAATAGAGCTTGCTGATGGTAATCTTTGAATTTTAAAGAATTTCTTATATGGTTTCTAAAATTTTTAAAGCAAGACTTTACTTAAATTGGCAAAAAATTTTGTTCTACTGATGGTAACTTGATGAGAGACATGATCTTAAAGTTTGACTAAATTAAACTGGCAAGGCCATTCTCTAGAAATATGATTAGCAGTCAGCAAAGGGACCAGATAGACCCTGGGTTAGAGGATTCACAACTCTGACAAGGAAATATTAAATCCAGTGAGCACATACATGAAAGATAAGACCAGGGAAACTGCCTTTCATGTGTTACATAGAGGAACTCAAAGGCCCTCCTTGAAGTAATCAAAAGCTTGTACAGAGGAGGAAAAGAGAAAGTTAATACCAAAATTACATAGGAATCCAGTCCAGAATACTATATATTTAGAGAATGAATTTTCTTTCCCTAGTTCACCTTCCTTCCTACTGCTGCTCTGTAACAGGGAGCCTTGTTTTCTGTAGAAAGTGCCCCAGGGTGACTGATGTGCCCTCCCTCATCTGAAGAGCAACAACTGTCCCCAGTTTCAGGGTCTGTTCGGGTCCTAACTTACCATCGAGACTGACAATACTTTTGGTTTAGTTAGCACAGCATAAAACAACAGGAGTAAAATTACTCTAGTTTACCTAAACTGAGCAGTTTATCCTACGTTCTCCTTAGATCATAGAGAGGTTTGGCAGATAGCTGGAAGGAAAGGCGTAGCCTTCCTTGTGTACACTGTTGTGTAGAGGGTGGTTCCTTGTTGTCTTTCGCTGTCGGGTCTGTTCTGAAGTCAAAGTACATGAGCCTGGAAAGTAGAGCTTGAAAGCCCGTCTGAAGATGTGTGATGCCTCCAACCCTGTGAAGAATAAGGACTGTTATCACCAGTGGCAGGAAAACCTTGGGCAGATGCTTCACACAGCAGCTTCTAAGAGGACAAGAACAATGGAAAGTCAAGATATCAAGGAAAACCGTTCTGGAACTGGAGTCACCTGTCCCCACAAACACCTGTCTCTGGGCTCCCTTCTTGTGTAGGGAGGCCCTTCGGGAAGGTCTCAGTCAGAGGCGATGCTGAGTCAACAGTGTCACGGAAGCTTTGGAAACGAGGCTTCTGTTCACCTCTCGATTTTCCTTCCCTTTTGCGAAGGATTTCTGTGGGTTTCCTCTACTGTTCTGCCAAGGAGATCTTATAGATTGCTTCTACTCCTGATGGGGCTTTTGGAGGCAATTCTTGAATGTGAAAGACTTCCCCATATGATTTCCAACTGTTTTAAAACCAAGGTTTAGTAAAATCAACAACTTTTGTCCCACCAGAGGGTCTCTGACAACAGACACATCTTGACTACAACTCAGGTGTCTCCTCAACTTTCCCATGATAGCTCCTTGTTGGTATTTTGTTAAATGACAGAAATGCAGCAGAAAAAGAAAACTTGCAAAATATGGCACTCGTTTTTAGTCGTCATGCTATATTGAAAATCCTGTGTAAAGCCACTGGGAAATCTTACTGTAAAAAATAAAACAAGGGTCTGCTGTGTGGTTGTTGGTGCCTCTCCAGGAGTTCACAAGGGACTGAAGGGCTTTCCTCTGGAAGATAAACAGACATGAAGTGCTCGAAGATGAAGTTCTCATGTAGCTTCAAAGCTTTGCTCGGCTCGATTTGAAAGTTTTCTCGAAAAGGAAAGAAAAAAATGCATATAAAACTGTTACCCTAGTGACCACACAAACCTCAGGTGCTGTCGGTGTTAGTCCTTGTCATGACACAGCGTGACTGAGCCTGAGAAGAGGCTGAAGTGAGGATGCGGCACAGAAGGGAAACAGGGGTACTGAGCATGGTGCGGTGTGTCCGCCCATGCACGGATTCCGTGTGATGGTGGCTCTTCTGAAATTTCCAAGAGACTTGATTTTTCAGGGAAAAAAGTCCATTTTCATTTGAAATGAAGTGGTTTGGTTTGAAGTATGCACTGTAGAATGAGTCCTTTATTATCCTTCTATCTTTAGGGAAGGACAGAAATTGAAAGCGTCTCACAAGTTTCCTGTGCTTCTTGGGAGAAGCAGGAGACATAGAGAGCAAGGAGAAAGCTGATGTGACACTGTCACACACACATGACAGGCTGAACAGGGAGGTACTGCCAATGCCAAGATTCTGATCACGAGAACTCGGGGACCCTGGCCTTCCTGCAGTGAGAAGAGAGACCAGTGTGACTCTGAGTTGGGTCACCTCATTGGCATTTTTCCTAAATTCCCAAAAGGGGTGACCGTTGACATCTTTTTTAAATTCACAAGCCTTTCCAGACAGGTTTAGATTGTAGCCATCCCATGGGTTTCTGACTGTGCGCTGAGAGGGGCCCTTCCCTTGGTGTTCCTCCTTCCCACCGTGGGTCTGCGGTGTGGGGCCTGAGTGGTCGTGCTGGGTGAGGAAGAACGTGTCGCCTGGGGATCAAAGGAGCCCTGAGCAGCCCGATCCAGCTGGGTTCCCTACAGGAGAGAGAGAGGCAAATTCTCCCAACAGACTTATCCTCTTGGGCGAGTTTTATGAGAAAACACTTCATTTAAACTTTTTCCAAACACAGCTGATTCCCCACCCCTGTGAGCCCTCTGAAGAACAGACGCCCTTGCAAGCCCCATCCGTTTCAGAAAGACCCCCACACTGCGTGGGTGAGGAGTTACGAGGAGAACACGGATCCAGCCTCCCGGGCGCCCTCCGTCCGTTTTGGACGCACAGTGTTGGGAATGGTGGTTCTTCCTTTTGAACTAAAGTTGAGCTGTTGTTGGATTATAGCGGAGGAAACCTGTTATCCGTAAGCCTACAGGGTAGTTCGTGCGACTGGTGTAGATTTGACCTGTCAAATTTGTCAACAGCAGGGGCCTGAGGAAATGGGGCACGTGCGTGTCAAAATGACTGCAGGGCGGAACCGGGGGGCCACTGCAGAGCTCCTAAGGCTCGGGGCAGGCCCCCCATGGAGAATCGTCCTTCCCAGAGAGCAGGTGCTGCTCCTTTTCTGCCTCACCTGTCAGTGTGCAGATAGACGCGCAGATTTACAACTCTAAAGTGAACCCCTGGGGTTGAACAGAATCTGCCAGCTGGAAACACGCAGCCTTTGCCACCTGGGTGACTGCAGCCAGCGCCCCGCGTTTGCAGTGACGACGCCTCCAGATGCTTCAGGTTAGGGCGCTGCTGCGGCTTCTCTTCTGTTCTCCTACACAAGCCATGGTGACAGCAAGCTGTCACCTGCTGCTCGGAGCCCCTGAAAATGCGTGTCCCCAGCAGACACACCAGCCTTTCAGCCTTTTCCAAAGTTCAGGAGAGGCCTACTCTAAAGGGGCGAAAATCTTAATTCTAGAAAATGGGAAAGCTGTTCTCGACTTTATTGGCTTTGCTAGCTGAAGTTTTTGTGAAGCAATTATAAAATAAGACCCTATGGCTTTATGGCAGTCTTCCTAGGAAATGAGCTTGGGGCATTATTAGGAAATTTAAGAGAGAAAGCTCTCGTGGGCTGGTGCAATTCAACAGCCTTGTTGACTAGTAGTAGGTGGTTACTAACCCAGTGAACTGAAAGATTTGTACAAATAAATTATTACATTAGACAGGAGAAGTGTGTTATCCTGTTAGACGAATGTACCAATTATTATTTCCTGTTTTGTGATACCATATGCACTGAAATTCACGTGCAAAAATGTATTTTTGCATTATGTTAAAATCTGAGAACTGAATTTGAACATGTAGGTTTTAGCAAATATGTTCTTTGTTTGTAATTGTGTTCATCTTATTAATCCTCTTGTTAATCCAGAGTTCATGTATCTTTAGTTATTTTTCTTTCTTCCTCATTTTTTCAGCCTGTGATCTTAAGCACTTACTGAGAAAGCTTGAGGGTCAACTTCACAATCTTTCTGTAACAGTGGAACCAGGGTTGAACTATCAAATATACCTCATGTAATAAATGTTATTTTACAGAAATGTTTATATAATGGATTTGGAAGGTGCTTGCAAATGACCCTAAGTATAAACGTTTTTCCTTGTGGTTCACTTATGTTAAATCAAAGTTACTTATATAAAAGAAATCCCGATAATATTTCAAATTTGAATATGTGTCAACTTAGGATATTGTGCTGCATGGTCAGGCCTCTGTTCTCTCTGGGATCTAGGATTGTATTAAATATCTGTAACATAGTTTTCAGAGATAAATATGTGAAATTTTTCTGCTGGATGTATTTCCAATGTGCGCATCAAAATATTTCCTGAATATATGTGCTTTTTTCCACTATTTTCACATTTATGCCAGGTCACATCTCCAGAGCCAAGAAATAACTGTGTGGTGATTACATTGCTAATGTTATTTGGATAATAATGTGTATGGTCAAGTCAAAACAGAGAATGGTAACCCCAAAACTGATATCTAATTCTCCACAACGATGGGAAATAATTTGTTTTACGTACTGTTCGTACAGAGTAATAAATTTTCTCCTCCTCTCCTGTTCTGCTGCAGTAACACACCTTTACAGAAAGATACAGCTAAGTTAGGGCCTACCGTTTCCTACTGTGATGCTCTCCTACCAATTCTCCTTGCTGTGTGTCTGCCTGATTCTGTGTGACAGCTCTGTTCATTTGGGACTAGGGGCAATCATTAGGCTGCCGTTTAAGTGTGAAAAAGTTGGAAATTAAAACTCTGTTTACTATCACTGGAAAGCTCTTGTAGCCATAGAATCTTTTCTTCAAGTGAAGTCTTACATGGGCACTAACATATAAAACACAGACAAAGTGTTGTATGTTTTTTTAAAACCGGGATAAGGGCTCCCAGAGGCAAATATTGCTCGAGCTCAAGCAACAACAAGCGTAGACAAGAATAAGAATGATTTTATCTTAAAATGGACACTCTTAAACCTAATTCATTTTAGTTAAACCATCTTAACTTGATGAAGTGAGTTTAGAAGGATCCCTCAGTCTCCTCTTGCTTTCCAGCCTTGTCGCAGCTCCCGGCCCTCTGGTTACAAACCACTGTGTCAAAACATGGACTTGCTGTTTTAACTTGACTTAGAAAGGATATAATGTTGTTATAGTCAGTAATTTGAACAAAGATCGGGTCTGTCCCCTCCCGACTCCTGAGATGGGTGGATTCACCTATCTTCATACTCCTACTGTCATTTCTTAAAATCATGAGCTTCTGTTCCTTTCATTCCCTTTAATTCTTGGACTAAGGTCCAGATTCTTGCTGTCATATTATCTTGTCCTCAGATGAAGCAGAATTCTTTCAGTATACCTCTTATATTTAGCCTGTACCCAGTCAGAATTCCTAATGAAGAGAGCTCACACACCTTGTCGTAGCTATTTGAAAGAAGATATGAATGATTGAGCTATGTAGGTATTATTTTCAGTACCAAAAATCTCCCTATCAAGAGTTTAACTAGTTGGAACTTTTTCTAGTAGTTGCATTTTTCTAAGATCCTCATTGCCTATTGCACCTAATCTGGTTGATATGTTAAGTTTAATCTGTGGTTAATGCAAAACAGCTAATGTCCTCTTCACGTTCAGTGCGGAATTACATAAATGTCACAGACTGGGAGCACGGTTCTTGCATGTGCCGTGTTGCCACAGAAAACTCTTACTTTTGTGTCTCTTTTTATGTATCTCTCACTTAGGCTACCGAGGACAGAAGGGAGAAAGAGGGGAACCTGGCATTGGGCTTCCGGGGAGTCCGGGTCTTCCTGGGACCTCAGGTAATGGTGATGTTATCTTCACGACACAAGCACATCTCTAAAAATGGGAGCCAGGCTTCCTCCCCTGTGGCCCTTGGGTGTTGCCATGGGTGAAGTTGAATGAGCCATGTTGGTTGGAGTGAGGGAGGAAGAGGCGTATGTGGTCTGCCTTCTGATGGGGTCTTTTATTTCATTAGCTCCGGGTTTGCCAGGCTCACCAGGGGCCCCAGGGCCCCAGGGCCCCCCAGGACCTAGTGGACGATGTAACCCAGACGATTGCCTCTATCCCGTGCCTCATGCCCGTCAGCGGACAGGTGGGAAATGACACACCTGAGGAAGACTTGATTCCTGTGACATCTCCTTGCCATTGGAGCTATCTTAATACCGTCAATCCTCGTGATATGGGGGCGGCTTTTCTTTTCTTTTTTTTTGGTGTAGGCCAGACATTAAAAGCAACAATTGGAATCCTACTCCTATAGTAATTGCAATATCAGCATTTTTAGACTTTTCCCAAATTCATTCCATATGTTTTGCTTCGCCATTACTATGATTTTTGTCCAGAGTTTTCTATGAAATACAGAAGCAAATCTTACTAGTTCTTCTGGAGGAAATTACAACTTGTGATTCAGTAGGCTGATGGTGATATATGTTTCGTAGTCTCATCAGCTTGTATTTGGCCTTTGATTTCTGAATTTTAAAGTTTCAGACTTATATTGAAGTTTTCTTGGTGTTTAAATTTACTATAATTGCTAAAAATTTCGTCAAGTTTTTTGACATAGTGCATAGTGCCTGCTGAATGTTTTCTGACTACTTTTTATAGCTCAAGAATTCTTATACCTATATCCATCCTACTTAGAGAAATAGATAGGCAATAAGCGCTTCACTTCATGACTTCTATTTGGGAAAAAACCCAGGAGGCTCTTTTATCAGGGAGGCCAAAACCCACCATGGCCAACTACTGACGTGATTTTGTTAATTCTGTATAATGAGCTCAACTCAAAGCAATCACGGCCGGCATGAATGCAAACCGCAGGGAAAGGAAGGCACGATGTCCACTAGTGCGCAAGTTCCACAAGAGGAGCCCAACGCTGTGATCCCTTCGCTGAGTTTCCTACTGGGAAGCAGAGAGCTGTTTGCCCTAAGAGGTGTTTGGTGGTGAAGGCACCCAGCTGTCTGGTACTTTTGAAGCTTAAATGGCCTAGCGAGGTCTTAGGGGCCCCTGTATCCATTACCTTCTGACCTCATCACTCTCAAACCAAGACAAGAGCCGGCCATCAGAACAAAGGCCTGATGTGTAGCGACTGGAAGAGAAACCCTCTTGCCCTAAAAGATGAATGTGTGGTGTCGGCAGATGCACGTGGACGAGGTGAAGCCCAAAGGCTCTTCCAGGGAAGAGTGTTTCTCCGGAAGCTGCAGCCAGAGGGGCAGGGCAGCTGGGGAAGCCATGGGACCCGATATGCACTAGCACTCAGGCCGGATGACCCTCACTTCAGGGGAGACAGCAGGCGCTGAAACCCGTGTCCTCCCACGGGCACGAAGACACAGGGTCACCAACCGAATCACTACACGGTATTTCATGTCCTGGAGATACATTACTTTAAGAAACTGGTGGTTGAAAACAACTGATTTTCTAGAACATTGAGCACGAGGATGTTGCTGAAATCTAAGTAGCGGGTCCCGAAGATGCCGGAAGGAACCGCACAGAGCCCTCCCGTCGCAGAAACCAGGAGGCCACACCTCTTCAAGGAGCAGTGCGGGCTCCAATTTGGCTACAACAGGCTGGGGTGATTGCTTTTATCTGTTAATTAACAAGTTTAGAGAGACAAGCCCGCTGAAACTGGAGGACGCTGTGAATGGAGCTGCGCAAAAGCGCGCCTGGACCACGCTCGCTCTCTGCGGACGGCCCACGATTCGACCCGGCTGTCCTTACGGGGGATGAACTGCTGGTCAGGTGCCGTCTACGTGGCTGTGCACACATGCAACCTTTTAGTTATTTCATATCGAATTACGCTATATATTTCAATTCCAAGTTATTTATTTTATTTTCCAAGGTTATTTTATTTATTTCAAGTGTTTTTAACTTTAAATTGATTGTCTTCTTCATTGTCTTTCCTGTGCAATACCTACAATGGTGCTGTGTTTTAGACTTAACGCAATTGGAATATACATATGCATTTTCTTAGTGAAATGATAATTTAGCCAAAAAAATTGTACAGAGACCTAAAATTTGGTGCTATGTGTATATCTTGAGCTTTTAATTTGTTGAACTTTTTGTTGAATTTTCTGAAAGCTTATCATCTGCCACTCATTAATTTACTTGAATTTGTCATAAAACTAAACATTTTATATGTTTTCAAAGATTATTTTTCATATTAATTGATTGTTTATCCTTTTGCCTCTTCGCTAATCCAGAAGTATTTATTTTACCATTTTAATGTTTTTATGAACTTTTTTGCTGATGGTCATCAACGTATTCTTTGTTTTCTTTGAGTCGATCCTTTCATATACGTAAAAAGACTCAGTTCACTTTCTTGTTTTATAAATTCTGTTCATTTTAATTCCAAAGAATTTGTCATGCATCCTTTCTCACAAATTGAATATTTAGGAACCTTTCATTTTCTAAATTCTGTTAACACGGGGCTGGTTTATTCCTGTTTCAAGAATTAGGATTTATTCAGGTGACTTAAGGAGACAGGAGAATATAATGTTATGTGATACACATTGCAAAGTAGAGCTGTCACCCTGGTTCAAGCTCATCTTTCATAACTGACACATATACCTGAATCTACCCCTGGCATAACTAGAGCAGTGGTGTGTCCACACGGAATAAGCCTCTCTCCCCTACCGTGTAATTGACCCTCCACCACTCATTCTTGCTCCGTCTCTGTACACATGATATACAGCAGAGGGCAACAAGAGAGACTGGTAGAGCTAATACAACACCAAATAAAGTGGACATCTGACAGTTGAGTAATTCTTTTAATAAAAAGGAAGTGGATAATTAATGCCCCAAAGTAGGGTAGGAAATTTCCCCCTAAATAACTCAGTGGTGCCAACTCTCCTGTATCATTTTATTCCATTCCAAAACATTTGTTTACTTTCAAACAGATGTCGGTAATGTCCACAGCAGGGAAGAAGAATTATCAAATTTCCTGAATTATCTCTTGTTTGGATCCAGACAACACGTATTTAAATACGAAAATAATTATAGGCCATGATAACAATTAATCATTAAAACTGTGTTTGCCCTGTATAAGTATGTTTGAATTCCAGTCTAACATTTTATACCAAGATCAGTTAACACTTTCAGACAGAAATCTTTCTGTGCCAAGAATAAGACATGACTTCAATGAATATTTATGGCCTCTGGAATCTAAAGAAAAAAGGAAGAATAATTCATGAGTTTGTTCTTTGTTCTTTCCTACTGAAGACATTAACCATTTTTCCCTAGCCGTAACAGAAACACAGCCAGTATTAACCTTTAAAATTTTTTACCTTGTGATCAAAGTAATTTAGTTAATGACTTTAAAGTAATCCCATATGCATATTTCTATATTTCATGACATTGTTATAACTTTAAAATTTTTTCCACTTATATTATAGAACATAATAATTATCTTAAGATATCTTGTCTATAAATGATGTCATTTGATGTCTGGATTATAAAACAATTCTTTATGAATATGTTTTAGTTCAGTAAGATGTAGCTTTTCTGCAGTCTTTCTCATCTGTTGAGAACTGTGATATACCTCCTCTTGTCCACAAGATGGTGTGTAGAGAAATTTCAATCAGAAGAACTGATCAGACTTGCAGAAATACCAGGCTAGAAACAGTTTAGTGGACAACTAAATCAGACCCTTGCCTTTGCACTTACTCGTTTTCACTTTTGTAAATAATTTCTTGTTAATTTATGTTTCATCACATTTTCGTTAATTTATGTTTTCCTTCATTTTGAGTATCTTTATGAAGCAGGCACAATAACCTTTGATTTGTTGGCTGTTTCCATTTTATTTCTTCAGTGGATTTATATACCTAGTTAACTCGCAGATTTACTCTTTGTAACATTCGTTTGTATACTACCCTCGTAGTTTAGTGATTATCGTGAAAACACCTAGGTAGTCATCCTGCCTTTTAGACAGGGTAGAGACTCTTTTGACAGACAAGTAAAAGGTATTTAGCGTATCACAAGAAGTAGACCATTTATAAAATTACACAATGTCTAAATCTCCATATTGTTCAAGGTACTTAAAATTGTATAATGAGATTTGTAAAATGTTTATATTTTTCTAGAAATATCTCACTATTTACAAGAGTAAGATAAGGAACACTATTTTTCAAAATATCATTTTAATTTTCCTGGCATTGGTAATAATATCCTGAGATTGAGAATTTCTAGGTTAAGTTATAACTTAAGTTTATTCAATGCATTCTCAGAATAGTCTTGCAGATTTGTTCATTGCTCTTGTTCTTATTTTTCATGCTTCTCCATGTCCACCTTCTTAAGACACACAGTGTTCATTGTCATCATTTCCCAGTGTTCCTTCTGAGTACTCCAGCTGAGGAATGTACCCCCTTCTGTACCATTTCCTCTCTCAGAGAGAGTGCACAGGCTTCTAAGAGGAGGAGATGCAGAAAAGAATTAAGTTTGTATCTTTTATGCCTAGGTACTTCAAAGTGACCTAGCCCGTTGAATTGTATTCATTTATTAATTGGCTGGTAATGGTACATTAATTACACGAAATCTGCGTGACCACTAGGAGTCTCAGGAAACGGGACGTGGATGTCTGTGGTTTTATCATGTGGCGTAGCTGACGCTATAACCTAGACTTCTTACTCAACAAAATCCTGCCGCGTTGCTGGTCAGTGTAGTTCAATTGAATGAAGAACCAGATAAACACAGAGAAAACTCATTCAGACAAGCAGACCCAGAACAGCAAAAATTTACCTCAAAGGCAGGCTTATAAAACCAAAGCAAAGTCTAAGAAAATCTAAATGGAAAAAATTTCGTGTTCAGATCCAATAGTGAGGGATATATGGTAAAACTCAAGGCTCTAACTACTTGCTTCATGAATTTGTCAAAAGCGAGTACTAATAAAGTAGGAGATTTCACTAAACTTCAGGGGTAGTTCAGTAAGATTTAAGTTTATCAGAAGAGTGTGTGTTGCTTAATCATAACAAGTTTATGAATGTAAAGATGCGAATTACAACTTTTTATTTTGCTGTATTATTTAAAGTATATTTTAGGGATAAATATTTTTCAATGTCTCAATGTATTTAAATTCAGATTATTTTATGGCATATTTTATAACTATTTATTTTAAAAATAACATTTAGGGTGCATTTTTTCCCCATTTTGTTTGTTCTTTATCTTACCTCATCAAACTGTTTAAGATTTAATTCAACATACTCATGTTAGGTGGAATGGCACTAGTTTTATTCTAAATCCCACGTGAACATAATGCTTTGTGGCCTTGATTCCTATATGTTCATGATGCACAATGAGCTTGTCCCTTATCGCAGCAATAAAGGATTTGACCCTAAATCAGGGAACTCTAAGGTGTGGTTATTAACACCATATCTTCTTGTGACTGACGCTCCACACTTCAGTTCTGTTCTGTTGGGCCTCAAGCACAGGGATGCTCCTGAAACACTCACATAGCACCCAGGAGCCACACAGATGCCCAGGGAATCTGTACGTTAGTTTGCTGAGGGTTCCTGTCTATCCTGTGCTGGTAATTATGCTTTTGTTTGTCACATAAATCGATGCTTAGCTCAGAACAATTAGGTTTATAACCCATCTCCCTGGCAGCTCATACAAAGCCTGGTCTAATGGTTTCAGATGAGAATTATATGCAGAAACAAAAGTCAGAGAGTAGACAGCACTTTGTGACTTCTGTCCCACAGTAATCTCCTCACTAAAATCATGAGACTTATTGTGTGAAGGGGCCTGGGCAAGATCAGAGATTTCACAATTAACTTTTCTCATAAATCTAAACTCTTCCATTGTTAGTGATAAGACAAGAGGCAGTGTGAAGCTCGACGCATAACATGTTTCCTCCACAGAGATTAACTACATCCGAACATGCCAGTGGATTTATGTGTTCACTTCGGCTGGGAAATGCTCTACACAGTTCCTAACTGTTCTCATCTTCAGGTCCCCTCAGATGCAGTAAATTAACCAGGTGCTCTCTGAGGAATATTCTTGTCTTTTCACACACACAGTTTCAACTTGGAGGTCAAACACAAATTCAAACAAATCTTAAAAAGAAAGTTAGTTTCTTGAAGCCAATTTCCCTCATTTCTTCTCTCTCTAGTTAGTCTCAGAAAACGGAGTCAAGAGCATAATGTGAAGGCATGTTATGGGAAAGTTAGCGTGGATTGCCCTTTACTGAGACTAAACATGACATGTCAGCTCCCTCTCTGAAGCCAGACCTGGCCTGTTACGCTTCCTCTAGCTGATCACTAAAGAGCATCTGAGCATGTGCATTTATGGTCATACATCATTATATTAACCAATTTTGACCTAATATGTACTGAGCCATTCGCACTTAACGCTGCCACGTCCTAGACCAGAAACTCACTAAAATAGACTAAGTACATAACTGAAAAGTAGCTATTTACTCTACGAAAAAGGGACTTGACCTATATATATTGAACATAAATATTTTTTTTTAAAAAAAGGTGTGAAAATCATTTATGTCCATTGCCCATTTGTAAATAGCAAATTACTAGTTTGCTAATATTTTTTTCCTATTATTGCTTTTTCAGTCATTTTGCCAGGGCCAGCAGGGAACGTTTAACAGCAACTTTCCTGACATTTGGTGTGATTTTATGTGTTTCTAGTGGCCTTCTCCCATGCTGGTTTATTTTTAAACTCATCATCACAGACACTGTAATAGTCAAAAAATTAAATAATCTGATCAGAGGTGATCTTCTAAAGCAGTGATTTACGTTAAGCTTCTGTCAGGTTTCAAATAAATCAGATTTGACTAATGATGTTTAAGAATAACAACATGCATTCAGACAGCTTGAAAGATGTGTCCAGAAATCAACCAACCACATAACTGACATGACTGCTCATGCACACCCCTGTGCTGGACAAAAGTCAGTCGTCCCAACTAAGCCAGGGAAGGCACGCACTGTCAGACTGGGAAGTGATCTCCGGGGTTCTAAACCAACCCGTCAGAAGTTTGGGGTGAAAATCATACCGTAATGCCATGGAAGCACCGACTAGGAATAAATTAGAAACCATTTGCTCTTGAGTAACATCCGGGTTTCTAACAAACTGTAATTATTCACACTCTCCTCTCTCAGCAAGTGCTCTGGGTGACATTGGATCCAGCTTAAAAAATATCTCAAAGAGGCTTTGGAGATTTCTGTTTTGCTAGAGAGAGAGAGATTTGGTCTTAATCAATACTTATCAACTCTCTTTCATGGAGAGGATTTGCTGGATGCTTTTCTTTTTCTCAGTCAAGTATTTACTGCTTCCGTAAACTATTTCACTTAACTGAATTTAAACGGATTGTTCCCACCATTTGGAATGTGGTAGTTTTGCATTAATCTCTTTGTAAGTGGTTGTCTCCAACATTGCTTATGGTATCTGTGGGGCTTGTTGTATACAGCATTTTGTATATCAAGCTTGTAAAACAGTTAAATGAACTCTTCTTTGAAATTTTATTTTTTTTTAATTTTCTTATGAATACTATACTATAGAATTGAGAAACATATTTATTTGGTTACTTAATTTTTCTTTTGTTGTATTTGATTATGTCCAGTTAAAATAAAACCACCTTGGTGAAAAGATAAGGCAGTTTCTTTGCATTTATTTGATTATATGTCACAGTACCTGAAAAAGCTTGCCATTTATGTAAAGATTTTAAGTAGCTAGAACAGATATCTCGAAATCCAAAAATGATCTATTCCACACTAAGGAATAACATCCTCCTCAGTTTATGTAAATGGCACTGAGCTATGTAGCCAAGTTGGAATCTTTCTCCCTAAGCACAATCCATGCTAGAAGCAGAGAACTAGATGCTGTAAGCAGTTTTAAAGAAATCCAAATACAGATTACATAATGATTGATTTAGCCAAACAGGGCTAAATTTTTTAAATGTATAGAAAGTACACACAAGAAAAAAAATTGCTATCAAAAATCCAATTAGAGCTCACTCCGCCTTGACTTGCGAGAATTGAGTTCCATAAACTAACTGCAGATATTGGCTATTTTAAAAGAGCACTGTGCTCCACCCTGGGACAAGTCACTCATATGCACTGTGACATAAAACGAATATGTTAAGTCTGATCGATAGTTTATATAGATGTTGATAAAACAACAAAAGCCAATGTGACTGTGTAAATAGTAATAAAGTACTTGAGTAGTCAAGCAATACCTTTTTTATTGACAGGGATGCAGTGCTTTAGCTGAGCTGTCTTTATAAAATATATAAGAAAAATGGGGAAACATAAACCATGGTTGCAGCAGTGAACTTCAGAATAGGAAGGAGCGAACAAACCGTTGAAACGAAAGCCCTGGTTCCTCAACTAAAGACCAAGCAAAGCTAGACTCAGGGCCCACAAAGGCCCTGAAATCATCTGCCAACATGTGCGCACACACACATTTGTGTGTTTTTCTGGGATACTGGCCCCATAGCTTCCATCAGAATTTCAAAAAGGTCCATGAGGCCCTCCCCCACTGCCACACACATCCATACAAAGAACTTCTGTCTGGGGAACAGTATGACCTTTTTAATTTCTCTGTAGAAAAAAGCACTAATATTATAAACATACACCTGTAGAAATACCAGTAATTTAAAAATTTTTTAATGTATCTAAACAAGCTCGGCGACTTCTTTTCATTGAACATGATTATTTATAAGAAAACATGCAAGAGATTAAGAGACTGTATTTATTTCTTCTTTGGTACAACCAGGGATGTTACCTCAAACCTTTAAAATAAATAATCTCATCAACAAAACTTACGAACGGCAGGATATTAAAATTCCTTCTTTGTTTTCACATAGAAGAGTTCAAAATATTAACAGGTTTGGGATACAGTACAATTCACCAAAAATTCAGGCTGACTACCAAAACCAACACGTGATATAGGGCAATCCCTCTGTGTGCTTTCCCGAGAGAGCACACTGGGGACATTAAGCACCAATTCTATGGGCTGTAGTGGGGTTCCCTCATCTCTAGTCTGCTAATTCTCCAACAGCTGAAACAATAGTCTGAGGACAACATCCAAACAAAAATGAAAGTAACTGCTGCAGCTGAGGTAAACCAAATAGTTGTTTTGTTGATTGGCACAGAGGCTCATGATATATCACTTACGTATAACAACCGAGGTTCAAGATCCTTACATTTATTTAAAGGGAGGGTTTTTTGGGTTTTTTTTTTTAGTGATGACTCTGCTAGCTCCCCTCCAAGGGAAAGGAAAGGGGATTTACTAATAGCACCATTGTTCTAAATCTGATTGTCAAGTAGGACTTCTGTGGTGACGGTGAAGGTCATGCATTGTCAGCTGCCTCAGCTTCGGGTGGTGTTTCTCCTCCAAGCTCCCCTGCCAGGCGTGGTTCATGCAGACAGCCGCACAGCACTAAGCCTTTCACTTACTGGGCCCTTTGCTGAATGCTCGCTGACCAGCCTGCATGGTGCAGGAGGCCGGCTCGCAGAACCCAGGAGGGCCGGGAGGGCCAGGGGGGCCGGGCACACCTGGAATTCCTGCCGCCCCTGGGGGGCCTCGCTCACCATCCCGGCCATTCCTCCCGTAGTTGGCAGGACCTGGGTCACCTGAAACACATGAAAGATTGCACAGGTGAAAGGATGATGATGATAAAATTGCTTCACTGGACTTGGGTTTCTTAGAAATAAAGTGGAAGGAGACCTCAGCATCTCTAACCCACATTTCCGTTGGGAAAACTGAACTGCCCAATATGGTAGCCTGCAGCCACATATGTCTATTGAGCACTGAAATGTGGCTAAGTCAAACTGGGATGAAGTGTAAGTGGAAAACACCCAGACTTTGAAGACTTAGTGTGAAAAAATTTTAAATACTTCATTAATAATATTTGTATTTATTACATGATGAAATAATATTTTGGAGACAGTGAGTTAAATATATTATTAAAATTAATTTCACCTGATTCTTTTGGCTTTTTTAATGTGCCTACTAGCAGATTTAAAATTATACACCCAACTCGCATTTGTGGCTCACATTCTATTTCTTTTGAACAGCAGTCCAGTAGCAGCATCCCCTAGTTCTAAGAGGTGATCAGTCTCCAGAGAGGAAGAATGTAGCCCAGTGGTTAGAAGAACAGGTTTTGGAGACAGACAGATGGCTCTAAGTTCTGGCTCTGCTGTTTATGAAGAGGTGACACTAGCAAGTCACTAATCTGTTTATTCATCTACAAGATGACACCTTCCTTACAATTCCTTACAATTAAATTCCGTGCCTGAAAGCATCTGATAAACGGGGGTTATTATTACAATGATGAGGATGTTATTGATCAACGTCTTTTAGGAGACTGTGCAATGCCCCTACAAAGGTCCTGGGATTCTTCTCATCAGGGGCTGATCCCTCCGTGAACTTCACCATGGCCTAAGTTCCCCAGGAGTACTTCTTCCTTTTGTCGTGTTCAAAGGTTGCTGGGCTCACCCGAAGGAGCACCTTCTCTGAGGCATGTCACCCCTTCACAAAGAGGAATTTCTGCTGAACGCTGACCCCAGCAGTGCTCTCGTACTACTACTGCACAGGTGGTGATAAAAAGTCAGTATTAAACATTGTATATGCCATGAGAATGGAGCGTCAGAGACCCTCATTCCATCTCAGCCATCTTAACTTGCAGCCAAATCCACATGCTCAATTACACACTTGCTTAGGTTAGTTCCTTTCCTTCTCTCTCCATGGTTTTTAGTTTTCTTTTCCTAATTTAGTGGTCTTCTTACAGATGTCTTTTGTTGGTTGTCTTACAGTGGTCTGGTCTTATTAAGTGGTCTTATTGCATATTCTCACATACTTTTAGAAAGAAAGTTGGAGATCCCATTTTACATGTAACATCTCAGTTTTCCTTTTATTATTTATTATTCCCAAAGAATAATTATCTTTGACTCTATCCATCTCAAGGCTGTAGTGTAGATAAGCAGAGATGTAATTTCCCCTCATTTATCCCATAAGCTTCCCTTTGACTATATCAAATTTCAATGAAGTAGATGATTATGTGTTTTCCTCTAAAGACGAGGCCCCGAGAAAGCGTCTCCCTAATCCACAGCACCTGTGAAAGAGGCGTCAGCAGAATTGTGCCTCTAGCAGAGCCTATCCAGATTTCCTGACACGGGGGCCGCTAAAGGTTGATTTTTTAAGGTTTAAAAGACAGGCCAGATATAAATGCATATAAAAGGTAATGTTCATGCACCCTATCAGCAGCAATGTCCCCACTGAGACACACCAGGTCTGCCTTCACAAAATCAAATCGAGATTAGGAGGAGAAAATGCCCAAAGGAGAGGCCACAAACCAAATGACCACAGAGGTGAGGCAGGTAATGTAGACCAAGTGGGCTGACTGAAGCCCACGGGTCAACTCCTGCTTCTGTAAATAGTTCCATTAGGACAGAGCCATGGTCATTTGTTTATGTTGCCCTCGGCTGCTTTGGCACTACAAGGGCAGAGCTGAGTAGCTGCGGCAGAGACCACACGGCCCTCATGGCCAAAAAACCTGGTCCTTTACAGAAAAGGGTTGTGACCTATAATGTAATAAAAAGATGGCCCTGGATTAAGAAACTCCCTGCTGTCTTTCCTGGGAGAAAACTGACAGCACACAAGTGATGAAGACCGGCTACTGACACTCCACATCAGTGCCAGGGGGACAGTGGGGGGGACTGAGGCCTGTGGTGAACCGGAGAGAGGATGCCAGCAGCGGCTCTGCTCCAGCCGACAGCCACCATGACGGAATATGGGCCACTGCTGCCAGAACCTCTGACAACTTCCAAGGGAAGCTAGGAAGATGAGTTTTTAAATAACTATCTCTCAACTTATCAATGTTAGCCACTAATTCAGATTTTTACTTAACGTTTGCAGAGCCAGCCGCCTGCCTAAAACCTTAAATTTAAGGGAATTTATTCTCTAATACACAAACAATATTAGAAAGCAGAAGGAAAGCTTTTAGATGCTCACGTTTAGTTCCCCGTTTCTACGCACTCCCAGAGAGGTTCTGTCACTTGCTGCATTTATTCCAGATTCCTGCTCACCCTTTGAGGAAAGAGTTGGTGAAGCCATCCTGTCTAGCCCCGATTTATTTTAGGAAAGCACATCTCGTCCATTCGCCCTTTGGCAAACACAGCTGTCGACCCTTTGGAGCTTTGGGTAATGTCAGCAGCAGCAGCAGCAGCATCACCATCACCATCACCAATACATAAAATGCTCCCACTTCACCGTGCACCGTGCACCGTGCTCATTATTGATCCTGTTTCCTCAAGTGGTAAACTGAGTTAGGAAGGTTATATAACTGTCTGTAGTCACACAGCTGGACAGTGTTGGAGTTAGGAACGGGGGCCCTTCACCACTGCTCTAACCTAACCTTATCTCCATACCTATTGATCTGCTAACTCTGCTGTGGGTGTGCGTGTGTGTGTGTGTGTGTGGTAGTGGTGGTTTTTGTTTAATTCTTTGGGCCTGAATCGACCAGGAAGTAGAAAGAGGCACAACTGACAAGAGTTAGTACTGATTCTTGTAGAGCTCTAACTACCATAAGAAACTAAAGACATTTTTCTGAGGTTATGCCCTGTAGAAATGGCCAGAGAGCCTCCATGTAACAGACCCTCAGGTTCTGGGGAGCCCTGACCCCGGGCATTTACTCCTGTGCTCTCAAATTACAGTGTGGGAGCCTAATCTGGGTCGACATTACGTCAGAGTCCAAGTCACTCAAGAAGTCCCGCAACTGCATTAGCGAACACCTATAAACTACTTTCAACTCTGGAGAAGAAGAGAAAGCACAGATCTGAAGTGTTCCCATTCTTGTTTGTCTGCCTCGTGGGTGTGTTAGCTACACTAACTGCCTAATGATTATACTGTTTTCTGCAATTTCGAGGACCTATAAAAATATCATTGCCAAACATTTCATGATTTTTCAAAATGAATGTCTCTGTCATTCCCTGTGCGAACACTAGGGGGCAGTCATGTTACATCAAAGAAGGCCATTCCCCGCGGGGCCATTCAGGATCTAATACCTGCTGCAGAATGAGAGGGACTGTGCATTCAGGCTTAAAAAAAAAAAAGAAACCGGCAAATAATTCTCAGCATTAAATAGGGTATGGGATGGTTAATCCACCGGTTATGTAAAATCTTTGTATGTCCAGGGACTTTCTCATATTTCTCACCTTATGCTGAGCGACTTTGGTGGTGTTTGACAGAGCCTGTCTTTCAGGAATTGGTGTCAAGAGGCTTGTTTATATAAGATCCCCACAACCAAATAAAACAGCGGCAGCAATGGAAATAGGATAAATGACTACACTAAACTCAAGCCTAAACTAAGGTGCCCTTTGTTTTGGGAGATTTTTTCCACTCAATATTCACAAACAAAGCTCACCTATATGCAGATTTTGCACACGACACCTGAATAGCCCAGTGGCCTAGCCTGGCCCAGCACAAAGCTGGCTCCTCCCTCCACATCCAAAAAGGGAAAGCATCTCAGCTCATAAGTCACCTTCTCGGTGGTCACACGCCTGATTCCTCATTTAACTTACTCCTTCCCTGGTGAGTTTGAGTCCACAAACAAGTCAGGACCCATTATTAAATATTTTTCCTTAAAATCCTCAGAGTGCAAAGGAACTGGTCCCAAATGGGCAAGTTCAGTGGCAGCAGCATGGACAGTAACTCTTCCTGAGACAACCCAACAAGCAATTGCCAAAGTCAGATGGTGGGGGTGGCAAGGATACACGGATCATGTTCTGGACAACCAGCCCATCACTTTGTCCACTACAGGAACTAGGATGCAGGAAGCATGAACATTTGCCTCCCTCACTTATTTCCTGAGAGACCTTTGTCAGAGCCTGCGACCTTTGTAAGTCTGTATTTCCTCAAGTATAAAAAGAGGAATGACAACCATAACAGCTAAATTTGCAGGGTGTCTGCCATATTCCAGGCACCAGTCTAAGTGCTCTGCCTGTATTAACACGTACACAGATCCTCCTAAATCACTCTGCAGGGCAGGTGTGGTTACTACCCGGGTCTGCAGAGCAGAAGCGGAAGCCCTGAGAGGTAGAGCAGCTGACAGTAAGTGGAAGAGCAGAGGCCCCCCGCCCCCTGCAGCCCGGCTCCAGAGCCCGGACCCCTTCAACACCCACCTGCCTATCCTGGCCGTGACAAACAAACTGGACAACTATGTGTACGTCTTAGACAAGAGAGCATGTCAGCCAAATGACAGCCAATGGAACAGTTATAATAATAACCTACGGCCCGTATTACGCAACGCAGCAATCCAACCCCAAGGGCATGTAATACTGAACACTGAACAGACTGAGAGACACGGGGGGGAGACAGCACTAAAACTGTCCAGGAAGAACAAAGGACTTCTGATAACTGATAAACAATGAAGGTATTCGTTACATTTTTCAAATATATCAGATGTGTTAGCACCAAGAAGAGTGATTAAATGATGTTTTTTCCATTCAGGAGGATTTGAGTCTCAAATCCAACCACAGAGACAACAAAGAAGGTTGCAGAATATCCTGTTCTGTAGGCTCTTTCTTTTAAGTAAGATGTACGTTTATCTAGAATGTTCTGGACAAGTTTCTGCACAGAGTTCTATTGAAGGTTCTGCCGGGTCCTAAAATCCCATAACTGTTATGTCTGCGCGAGACCAGAAGTCACATTCCTAATCACATTCCAAGCTCGACCAGGGGAATCAAACCTGGTCCACCTCTCAGTTGACAATGAACCAGTGGAACGATTCACTGTGAACCAGGACTCTGCATTTGTGACCTGGGGTAAAGCAGATGTTCTTGGAGGGAAGTCTGAGGTGTCGGTGGTGGTGCTGACTGAGCGGAGAGCAGCACATTACTGCCGATCCAGAGCAGGAGGAAAACACTGCGAGGGCTTAACTAGGGTCCAGCTTTGGCCCCAGCTCTCCTTCCTCCACCTCAAAAAGCAAAAGTGGATTTGTTACATTAATAATAGCAGTAATAACCTATATTTCTTGAGCACCAACTACAGCCAGAAACTGTCCTGAGCATTTTACATGGACTGATTTTCTTCAATTCTCAGAATGACACTATCAGGGAGATATTATCATCACTATTTTATAAATGCGGAGATTGAGACACAAAGCAATTAAGTAACTTGCCCAGTGTCATAGAGCTGCTAAGTGACAGAGTCAAGATTTGGGCCAGGACATCTGAATTGTGGAGTCCACGCTCCAAACAGCCCACTTTCAGAGAACTAGCTTTAGGGCAGGAATGACCCAAAAGCTCTTGTTCAGGGATGAGAGTGATTTGAGAAATTGTTAGCTGAGCATATTCACAGTGTAGACAGGAGAGTGTGAGCTCACCTAGGCTTCAAGCCCCCAGCTGGTGCCTCAATGAGAGTGATAAATACGCACCCTGCATGCCTGTGTGCTAAAGCACTGAGAAAACCACATGCTTTGGAAAGTTAGCCTAAATTTTTAAAAAATAATCTGGAGTTCAGATTTTTCACTAAATAACATCAAATATCCTCTCGATTAAAATGTAGCCAGAGGACAGAAAAAGAAAAACCAGACTTCAGAGTGGTACAAGGAAGGGAGGGGCAAGGACGGGCAGGAGGCAGAAAGGAAAAGGGACAGGGCAGGGTTTAGGAGTCCTGAGAAAGGGAGCCCATAATACTTTTAACAAATCAGATTAAGGTATTAAATCCAAGACCAGCTACGACAAATTTAATTAAAAAATTTTTTAATTTTCATAAGGGAGACAAGATGAGGGCCAGGTAGAGCTGCCAATGGTGAGCTTGTCCTACCTTACCATTTTGCCTGTACATGGATGTCTGATGTCCTAAAAGCAAATCAGCGAAGCTCCTCTGGCAGAGCTATGGCCAGGAGCAATGTCAGCCTAGGTCAGATGCAGCAGCTCGGAGGGCTGACTGCAGGTGGGGAGCAACGTGCCCCTAGTGGCAGCCCGGGACACTGCATGTGGGGGAATAATGCGCCCCTAGTGGCAGCCCGGGACACTGCACGTGGGGGAGCAACACACCCCTGGTGGCAGCCCGGGACACTGCATGCACAGAGCTGGTCTTTCCATCTTCCCATTTTTAAACTTAAAATGTCGTTTATCAACAGATTTTTTTGAAAGTAAGAGTCACCAGAAACCATAATAAATTTTTGATAAAAGAAAATATTGCCCATAGTGCAAGTTGCTGGTCCAAGAACTAAGTGACTTGTCAACAAAATGGGAGGAGAAATTGTAAGGATATCCTATAAATATACAGATGATTAAGTAAATTGTCATCATGATATTTTATCAGCTTTAGAACTTCCTATTGCTACCATTGATAAAGGAGAAAAGCACTCAGTAAGATCTATTTCCTTTTGCTCTTTTCTAAACATCCATCAATGACTCCAGATTTTTTCACATACTAAAATCTTCTCTTGGTCCCCTTTAGCTCCAACCAGATTTTCTTTCCTTTTCCAATAATGAAAGCTTCCTTTTCCAATCACAAAAATTTATCAGTTTGTGAAAACATCTTGACAGGCCCATGGATCGCAGTCTTAGAAAGGCAGTGTTTGAGCTATCTCCAAATGTACTCATATTTAAAAAAAAATATTTAATGAGAAAGCAATCCCCAGGAGCAATGAAATGGATAATTAGAAAGCGATGATGTTTGGGGCTGCAATTACAGCCATGACTGAATATGTAAGCCTCTGGCAGAATTAGAAAACCATATTTATTTTTCTAAATTTCCCTAACCAAGTTTTCCAAGTTCACTGGGAAGCATGTGCACCCTTTCTCTGCACAACCCCTCTCAGCTCCCTCTCTTCAGCCCCAGGGGAGTGGGAGCTCCTGAGCCACCAACTCAGCAGCTCTGAGAGGGGTTTGCTGGGAGGCTGTACATCTTTCGTGCTCTGAGCTGACCTGGCTTTTGGCCCGGCCTGCTGCTTTGTGGGCTGGGCTGCAAGTCATTTCCCAGTGGAGGGTCTGCTGCGGCCTGACTCTGCAGAGACAACAGATGCCCAGTGAGAGAACCCAGGCTCTCCACACACAGGCTACTTTGTCACCTCAGCCGACACAGCTGTGGTTTGTGGCTTGTGCGTGTCCCTGGGCGGCTGAGCAGGAATGTTGAGGTTTATTTTTTTTGGATATGGGTTTCTGGAGGGTCAGGATGTCTGAAACAGGAGCTTTTAAAATGAAATTTCAGTTACTCCCTGTGCAACTTGAATAGTTTGAAAACTTGGATTAATTTTCCTATTGCTCTTTTTATTAAAAAAAAAAAAAGGAAATTATCAACTGGGCTACAAATGGAGAGGGACCCATTCCTTAAGAATTTTATAACAAGTGCACTGTGGCTGGACCTTGACACGATTTTTTAAAGCATCTATTTATTCAAGAAATTAATATTTCAAGTCCTGACACATTTTCTCACAAAGAATTCAGATATCATTTATAAATCATTTAACTCTTCATTAAAGTTGGTCTTGAAAAATCAATGCCAGCCATAATTGAGTATCACTTGATATGCTTAAGTAATCAAAGAGCAATTCTTTAAATGTTATCCATTCAGACTACCTGCTTGCTACCAACTTCTCCACCTCATCCTGCTTATATACCACACACTTACCTGGGAGACCTATAGCTCCAGGCAAACCTTTGGGACCTCTTCCTGGAGGGCCACGTTCCCCTCTTTCTCCCAAGTCACCTGCATATCAGTTAAAGAAATGTTATTTTTCTATATGTATAAAAATAAAGTTCTCTATTTTATAAACTTTAAGCAAAGCCAACAGTCAGAAACCAAAAGGTCAGGAAGTTGCCACAAACTAGACTGTAATAAGTACGAAGCAAGGCAAAAGTGGAGTTAATTTATATTAATAGATCCAAGGGGAAAAAAATCAAATGATCATATCCGCAGATGCTGAAAAGACATTTGAAAAAACTGAACATGATTCCTGATACACATTCAATAAAATAAGCATCAATGGCTACCTCCTTAACATGAAAAAACACACTATCTCAACCCAAAAGCTAGCATAATGCTTAATGGGAAACACGAGAAGCAGTGCTACTACAGTCAGAACATTATGAATATACCCACTTTATCACTATTCTTCATCATTCGGTTTGAGAAGTTAAAAGCATCCCTATTTTCAGGTGATATGAGTATATATCTTAAACTCTAGAAAATTGACTCAAATCTACTACAAACAATAAGAGAATTCAGGAAAATAGCAAGGTACAAAATTAATATATGGAAATCAATAATTTTCATATATACAAACAACAACCAGTAATAAGATGTAGTGAAAAAGATCCCATTTATAATAGCAATTAAAATATTAAATAACTAGGAATAAATTTAATCAGAAATATGCAAATCCAATGTGAAAAAAAATTTAACATTTCTAAAGGATACAAAAAGACTTGAAAAATGTTCTTAGATGGAACATCATCATAAAACGTTGTCAGTTCTCCCTAAGCTAAATTTGCATCATGATCTCAATAAAAATATGGATTTTTTTAACCAGAGAGGTGATTCTGAAATTTTCACAGAAAAACACATAAGCCAGAATAGCCATAAAAATTACAGAATGAAAAGCAACATGAAGGGAATTAATCCTAACAGATATTAACCAATGAAAATGTTGTGGTACTGGGACATGAGTAGACAGACCAGTAAAACAGAATAGAAAGTCCAAAAACAGGCCCAATACATATAGGAATTTGATTTGTAACAAAGGTGGCATCAAAAGTGGGAAAAAGTTGAATAATTCAATAATAGTGTTGAAAAAAAGTGGGTAGTCAACTGGAAAAAAAAAAGTTGGATCTATTCCTCACACCATATTCTAGGATAAATTACAAATGGATCATATATTTAAATGTAATTTAAGAACCAGAAGAAAAGAAGGGAGAATTATTTTATAACCTCAGATTTGAGTTGGCTGTTCTAGTATGATTCAAAATATGAAGAGTTCCTAAAATCAATACGAAAAGGCCAAAACAATAAAAAATAAGCAGAAAACATGAGCAAGAAAGTCACTAAAAGGAAATAAAAATGGCTCCTACACATATGAAAAATACCCTGACTTCACTCTCAAAACAAAATTAATGTAGGGGCTGGCCCAGTGGCATATTGGTTGGGTTTGCACACTCCACTTTGGCAGCCTAGGGTTCATGGGTTCAGATCCTGGGCACAGACCTATGCGCTGCTCATCAATCCATGCTGTGGTGGTGTCCCACATACCAAATAGAAGATGGGCATAGATGTTAGCTCAGGGCCAATCTTCCTCACAGAAAAAAAAAATTAATGTAAAGGAAGAATAATAAGGATGCCATTTTAACCTAGAAGATCAGCAAAAATTCCAGAGTTTAATTAAACATATGCTAGCAAGTCTGAGGAAAAATACACTATTACACATTGCTAATAAGACTGTAAATTGATACAGTCTCTTGGAGGGTAATTTGACAATATCTATCAAAACTACAAATGCAAGTACCATTTTACCCAGAAATTCTACTTCTAGGAATTTATCCTAGAGATATAGAGCTTACCTTGATATTTGTACAAAAATGAAATGTATACAATGTTTTCACTGCAGTCTCGCTGCAATAGCAGAAGACCAGAAACAATCTAAATCTCCATTAAAGTTTAAATACATTATGACAATCTACAGAATGGAATACTATGCAGCTATGAAGACAAACCAGGAGGCTCTTTAAAATGATCTCCAAGACACACTGTTAAGTGAAAAAAGCAAGGTCCAGATCACTTACTAAAGGACAAGGGGATTTCCTTTTTTAAAGGATGTATGTAGGGAAAACATATATTCATATATACCTGTATATCATCACTAGTAAGGATATGTAAGAAATTAACAACAATTACCTAAAGGGAAGGATAAAGGAGACTAGGCAGGTGGGAGAGAAATTCTTCACTAAATATATTTTTATATATTTTCAAATCCTTGAACAATGTAAATTTAGTATTACCAAAAATAAATTAATGAATTTTCAAAATTTAAAGTTGCTGTCAACAGTGCCTACATTTCACTACTGACTTATTATTTATAGGGAATACATTTTGGATTGCAACCAACCATGTGAACTTGCAAGACAGTTGATTGAACTTGGGGATTCAGCAGCCACAGAACAAAGTTGCATTAATTATCCCGGCCCCTGCAGAGACCAAACCCAGGAACTTGGCCTCATTAACAAAGTGCCCTCATGCCTTAGTTAACTGCTCCTAGTAGAAGGCATTATTCTCCTATCCCCTTAGCTCAGTGTTATATTGTTATCCTATTACACTTTTAGAAGGTGCAGTGGCATTTTGCAACAAATTCTATACATAATCATTGTTTCCAAACATCTGTATCAGCCCAGCCTCATTTAATATTGAGTCAAATTAGTTATCATTTAAAAAACAAAGGCATGTATGCAACAAAAAAAGGAAGAATATCTGTAGAACCGTCTGCACGTTAGTCGAATAGTCAGAAATCTCTAATTATGAAGTGAATGTTTAGTCACCATACTTTGATTTTAGCGGTGAATGTCCTTGTATATTTTTATGACGAATCAAGTCTATTTTCAAAACAATTTAAATTTATATAAATACTGTAGAAGGATTCAGGGGTCAGCACTCATCATCAGTATGGCCTTACTGTATTAAGAAGATGGAACAATTAGCATTTTAACAACTAACAGCTTAAGCACTCCTGTTAACTTAGCAATTTAAATGTCATATCACTGTAATTCTGGAGGCTGGCAATGAGAGAGAATCTTTAAATGTGCCATATTTCCTGAAGCTATGAGATGAAGATTATAAATTAAAATTAAAACTTTCACACTAATGGTGAAAGTCAAACCCCTTCTAGCGTGAAGCCACACCAACTCGAAAATGTTGCCTGCAAGGAATAAGAGCACTGTCTTAGTTGTCACGCTGTCCTTTGGTTATCGGTCACAGAAAAACACATTTCAGACGGGCTCCAAGACAGAGCTACAGGCTGCTCCACAGCAGACCGTGCATGCAGCCCAGTTCTCTTGACCACCAGGGTTAATCCACTTCTTCAAACCCTGGTCACGTCTTCTTTCAAGAGGTACGAAAACCAGCTCAAGGAAGTAAAGGTCCACCTTTGTGGACACATAAATACAAAACACACACAATACACATACACATAAAGAATCACAAAATACACAGAAACAGCTTGTAAAATAAGCTTTAGATAAAGTATGAAGGAAAATATGCAGTTTTAGTAGAAAAACAGCTCATTATGAACAAAGTGGCTAAAACTAAAGACATGCTCATTGCTCCGTAGTTGCTATTTATTTCATTTATTTGAAAGCTATAATCGATGCTCCCTTTCCCTGTGATCAGACTAATATTTAAAAAGGTGTTGGTCACAGTTATCACATGTGTACCTTCTCAAGCCTTCATTTATATATTGACACGTCTGTTTGACTCACACCAAAACACCTAAAAAAAAATATACAGCCTTACTCAAAGGGATTTAAAATTAATCCAAACCCTAAATATTTAAAAACAATATTTAAGACATGAAAGACTAACTTAATACTAAGCAAAGACAACATCAGGCAGTTGGGTGCCCCTCATGTTTGCACCTGAGCCAACACATAAAACGGACATGCATCACGGGCCTTGGCCATAACATGCTGTGTAATATTGTATAAAATGTGTCGATGGGGGCCGGCCAGGTGGCGCAGAAGTTTAGTTCGCACTTGGTAGCCCAGGGTTCGTGAGTTCGGATCCCGGGCGCCCGCTGACACACCGCTTGTCAGCCAGGCTGTGGCGGCATCCCATATAAAGTAGAGGAAGATGGGCACTGATGTTAGCCCAGCGCCACTCTTCCTCAGCAAAAAAAAAGAGGAGGATTGGCAACAGATGTTAGCTCAGGGCTGGTCCTCCTCATGAAAAAAAAAAAAAATGTGTCGATGAAAAACAAAAAAACTATAAATATGACTTAAGTCTTGAGAATGAGTTGAGGTGTATTTCTACTAGCTCCTACTGAAAATGTTCCCGTGTGTTTTCCAGAGTAATTTTTTAGCAGGAAAACAGTGATTTGATTAAGACATAGCCTGAACTGTTGAAAGCTTTAGTAAAACTTACTCATTTGTTATTTATGTAGCAATTTCTCCGGAAAAAGACTCTCAGAGTGACTACATGACATCCTTCTTTAATAGGCATGAAAAAAGGCCACAGGTGACAGTGAAACACATTCCTTCTCTACTTGGCTAAACATTTAAATTTCAAATGGTGGGGTGTTTATTCTCAGGGAAAATTTGATCTGAAACCTTTGGAAAGTAGAACTCTATACGTTTTCTGTTAAATACCACTGTTAATGCATGTGGTGGGACAAAAAGGTGAGCCCAGTCACCTAGAATCATGCATTTCCAAATGTGACAGCATTGATTAAGAAAATCGGATCACCCCTTTCTGACCACACCCCAAATTTTAAGAGGTAAAACTGAGAGAAGATGCTGCTTTAAAGGAATCTCGTGACAAGAGAGGGATGGAGGAAGGTGGGAGAGAAAGTCCTTTAGAAAAAAGAAAAGGACTCTTATCACTTCTAGACTATAGACTGCCATAAATACTGGAGAAAATCAGGGGAAGTCCCTTATAAGATCAAACTGCCCTGATTAATGAACTCGCTGGTAGAGACATTGTCCAGGTTCCAAATATAGAAACACATTTTTCTCCCCTTCAAAATAAGATTCACCTGCTAGAGCCAACGCAGCCCCACCAGCCCCAACCGGTCCCACCAGCCACAATTCAACCTGCAAGAGCTTCCCAGCAAGTCCCCCGAACACTTCACCTTGTTTCAGTGGTTCTCAGCCCTGGGTGCACAGTAAAGTCACTTGGGGAATATTTTTAAATCCTGATGCTCAGACCAATTAAGTCAGAATCTCTGGAAAGGAGACCCAACATGGAGAGTTTTTAAAGCCCCTCAGGTGATTCCAGAGTGCAGCCCCAGCTGAGAAACGCAGCTGTAGGCAGACGCCCCTGGCATAGCAAGTAGACACAGACCTCTTCCTTTCTTAGAGAATAAAATGGGACTTCAGGAGAGTTCTCTTACTAACTCAAAGCTAAGCTCTGCCCCAAATATGGGAACTTCCTTTTAGTCCAAGAAAATAAGGCTGTGATTTCTACAGCCCGCGCAAGGTGTTCCTCTTCAGTGGGCACGGGGCAGTGCTGCACATCAGTGACGAGCTGGTCGGAGCACAGCCTGCTGGGCCACCTCCAGGCTTTCCCACTCGGTGGCTCCTGGGGCCGGAGCATCTGCATTCCTCACTAGGTCCCCGACTGTGCCCCAGGCCCCACTCCTTCCAAACCACCGCTCTCGAGTGAGCTCACGAAAGGCCGAGGAGTCATCCGTGGGCTCTGGCACAACAATCCGCCCAAGGCAGCGGAGGGTCTGAGCCACGGTGCACGCAGCGAACTGCGGCTAACCAGAGCGCGCAGACGAGTCCCTGAACCAGCAGCTAAAAGCAGGACAGAGATGCATGACTGTGTGATTCTTTCAGAGAAAATAACCAGTTCTCCTTAAGATGAACTCTGACTTCTCCCCATATTTGATTTTGTCCAGCCTCTGAAAACTTTGAAATTGTGCCAGGCTTACAAGAGGCCCCAGTTAGGGCTCATTTTTTAACATGCAGTTCTGCATATGCCAAAAAAAAAAAATCAGATGTAATTAACAAAATTGTTCCAGCTGACGTTTAGTTGGCCAAATGCATCAGGAATTCATTTACAGATCCAGAAAGGCAGCTTGCCTGCCCTCTGACCATTCACACCACAACATTCATCTTTAATTGGAGCTCCACCATTTAAAAAATACAAGTCCCTCTCTTGTTTGTGATGTCCATCTTCCTGAAGTTCCCCAGAGAACTGTCAGTCACTCAACAGGATACAGAAACTCCTCACTTTATTCAGTTCTCTCCAGAAATTCCCAGGGCACACGCACCCCAAACTGACACACCGACTCACCCGAACTAGCAAATGCCGTCTGTGGCAACCAGTCCCTCTGCAAGTCCTGCTGAATACCTAACCCACTCACAACTCTATTTTTTTGCAAAATACTGGAAGCAAATGCTGAATATGCTTTAAATAAAAGAGGAAGAAACAAACTCTCACACAGTCTCTCACATGTTAAAGAAGGAACAAAGTTAGACTGTATTGCGGAGCCGAAAAAAAGCCCATCAAAACTAAATACCCAATGTCACTTTTCAAAGGAAGAGGGAGACAGCTTCAACGCATGATGTAATTTTTCTTATGTCCTGCCAACAAATCTTGTCAGTTTAAGTAACAGATACAAACATTCTAAGCCTGGTGACCATCTTAGAACAGCTCTACAATGATTTTAGGGTCAAAAAAAATAATAGCTGACTGATCATTTACCAGGTCCTGTAAAGTTTATTTTGAACTGCAATGGAGTGTAATTGAAAAAGGTCAGTACTAAAAGTCAAGGGACCTGAATTCTGGCATTTGGTCTACTGTGGTCTTACAGCAAGGTCAAGAGCATATCCTATAACACGTTTCTAATCTTGACCAACACCACTGTAGAAGAGAACAATGCATCTTCTTATCTCACAGGATATTTGGAGCGTGGTAGGACACGTGGATGCACCTGAGAAAGCCCAGCATGTGCTCCTTGGTGCCACCTGGGCAAAATGACTCACCTTTAGGCCCCTTCAAACCTAGAGCACCAGGGGGTCCTTTCATGCCTGGGAGGCCACGCGGTCCCATCTGGCCTGGGAAACCATTCTCTCCAGGGGGTCCCGGGGGACCAGGGGGTCCAGGCCTGCCGGGCAGGCCGGAGGCTCCCGAGTCTGGACGCTTGAGGCTAGCAGCCATCTCAGCAAGATGCTCTGAAAGATGATAGGCAAAACAGCCCAGAAAAGTCAGAAATATGAAAGTCATTCAGAGGAAACGAGAGGTATTTCAAGTGCCTTTTTTCTAAATGTGTCACCAGAGTTTCAAAATTGGTGGTGAGAAATGGGTAAAATTGGATCCTATTTCCATGGGCTTTCTGCCAGGAAGCTTCACTGGTGCCGCTGTGTTCAGCTCTCCCTGGAAATATCTGCTCCTGCTGTTTTGAGACAGGGAGGGGAATAAAAACCTTAAATAGCAGGGCTTCGGGGTCAATGGTGTTCTAAAAGGATGAGTGTGTCACCTGAATCCTGGCTTGTCATCTGAAAACTCAGGATGGGAAGAAAATGAGTTTCTTAACATAGGTGGACGTGGATGTCCAGAAGCTTTGTACAAGCCAAGGACATTGTCCAGAATTAGTACTGAGACACCCTTTGAGACCTATAGCCTCACGTTTTAGCCTGAAGTATTAAGTAACCTGAAATATCCTGAGGATTCATGACTTCTTATAAATTCTCCTCTCAGAAGTTTTTTCATGCTTGGAATAGACAACAGGCATTAAAATAGCCTGCTTCCTGGGAATGGTCACAGACTGTCTTAAAAATTAATAACTGTGTGGGCTTTCTCAGGAACCATTAAATAGATTAAGAATCATCCACTAAAACCATGGAGAACAAGAAAACTTTCCCATTAAAATACTCTAAGGAAATATTCTACTGTAATATTTTTTAAAGCTTTAGGGTGTGGAGAAGAATATGAATTGAAAATACATTTCTAACCAACATTTTAAAATTGTTTAAATGAGAGTATTCTAAGTTTGCCTTATTTAAGTAAGAGTTAGCATAAAATCATAATTTTCCAGATATGTAATGTTCAAAATTGAAATATCCTTTCAAGATAAAATGCCTGCAATAGTGATTTTCAAATACAGAGGTGACAATTTCATTCTGGAAGACTCTGCAAGTCTCCTAGACAAACTACACTATCTCGTGAACACACAAAAGAAGAGTATTTCTTCATGACAGAATTGGTTCCAGCCAGACTAAGATAATTATCTGTTAGAAGTCCCCGTTACAGGTTCTCCTCAGTGGTATTTTTGCACATCCTCATTTACTGTGTGTTTCACAACTAGGCCAATTCCAAGACAGCCATGACAAATAGCAAGCGCCATAGCTACCGAGGAATTTAGATAAAGGTTAACAAACGTGGAAATATGTCACCATTTTGGTAAAATACTAGTTACTGCTTTTCTGCATATGTGGTTCACGAGTAGAGATAGCGTCCTTTTGCCCCCTTTGGGCACAGAGTCTCCCCTACATCTCATAGAGTCTACAGAGACCAGGTCAGTGCCAGGGACCCACGAAGTGTACATGTTAAGGAGGGAAAGATCCCAAGAATTTGTGTTCCAAAGGGGAAAAAAGGTGTATCTGTGTGTGTGTCTGTTTTTGTGTGTGCATGTGTGTCTACTTTCTTCTAAGTTAACCCCCTTGGCCAAAAAAAATTCAGACTAACCGAGAAAGGTAATATTTCTCTTTGAGGCTATAAACTATTGTGGATGGCAACAAATTGGATACAACAGGATTGACAGTAAGATTGCTCAGAATCTCCCACCTTTAAAGCATGCAACTAGTCAAGCCACTGTGAGTTATTTACCTTGCATGACTCGCATGCACACCTGCTTGATGTGCTGGTCTGTTGGTGCTCTACCCTGGGACAGAAGAGAGAAGAGACAGTTCACACACGGGACCATGAAGAGGACAAGTTTAACCTAAAATGACAGACTCAGCAGGGACCCCAGGGGCTGGAGATCTCACCCCGCTGCTGGGGAGCTGCTGTCTGGTCAAGTCCAGCTGCTGGCACCCCCTCCCCAGGTGCTGTGGGATGGAGTCTCCAAAGGGAAACCCGGGGAGTGCCCACAACTCACTGGAGGGCCCTGGATACCAGGAAGGCCAGTGGCACCCTGCTCTCCCTGCACGCCTCTTGGTCCAGGTGGTCCTCTTGGCCCTTCCTCTCCAGGAAGCCCCCGACTTCCTTCAGGTCCCCTCAAGCCAGGGTCCCCAGGGTTACCCGCCTAGAACAACATGACACTTTACAACACCAGGGGTAAACAAAAGCAATGTGTCTGCTTAATAGTAATACAAGCTCTTACAAGAAACTTCAGGTTTACTTCCATTCCTTCTCCTAAGAAGCATTCGTTCAGAGGTTACAAATCCTTGAGGTAAAGACACGAATGCCACACAACAACTCAGTCTCTTAGAATTCCAGTTCCAGGAAACTTTAAAAAATCTTTCCTTTTCGTTATTATTTCAAAATGTTAATTGGAATAATACATTTTTTTTAAACCACATCCGTCATACTTCAAGCTACTTCCTAAGAGCAAGTTAGTTTTTAATAAGACTTAACTTTTTTTGGCCACACAAAGGCCACTGAGTTCACAGAAGACATGTTACTTTGCATATCACCAATACAGAAAACATAAAGATATTTCCAATAATATAGGTTATTTAGCTTTTATGACATTCTTCAGAGAATTTGAAGAAGCCAGATGTATCCAGGAATTATAAAATACTAACATAAAGTAAATCAATACAGTTAAAAATGGCATATTTAAAATGCTACATTTAAAATTAATGTATTTAAAATACTGGAACAAAAAAAGTGAGTCCACCATTTATCTAAGTATTGAGGAAGTTAAAAATCTAAATATTAAAAAAGTTAAAAATAAACTGTTTCCTTAGCACAAAAGCATATACCAGTTAGATTTTTTTTTTTTCTGAAAGCAGACCACTAAAAGCATTTTAAAAGTCTTCATCTACACTAACTGCTTTAAAAAGAGACTAAATTAATTCACTTTTTGTTGAGCTACCTCTGGTAGAATTTGTAGCATAGAAGTTACAATGTACTGTTGTTTACGGAATATGAATGAGAAGATAAAAGGACAGGGAGCATCAGGGGAATGCTAGTGTGCAGGACAGGAATGCTCAGGAAGCAGCCCAATCCTGCTTCTTTTCAGATGCAACATTTATCTAGAAAGAGCTAACTCTTTCAAACATTCCAACGCTTTAAACTGAAGGAAGAAGGTGATGAAGGAGTGCTTTCACTAGACGCATCTAAAAGACCGAAGCTCAGCAAGGGTGCTTTTTCCAATCTCTCTTTATGCATAAAATTGATACTCATCTAAGTCAACCTGCCAAAATTGCTTCTATGAAGAAATTATGGCTTAAACAACTTCCTGAAAGACAGTGTCACAGCAGGGAGAGCTGAGGATGTCCATGGAGGGCTGGGGAATTTGGGGGTGACTAGAGTGCAAAACCATAACATCTTCTAAATGAAGTCAAAAATGCACTAAAGAACTGCCAGAAAACAAAGGAGACCAAATCCGAATGTATTATCTTGCTGGCAACATCTGGAATGTTGCTAGAACAAGGGACAGGACATTTTTGATGAAGAGATCGAGGACCAATACAGCCAGGACCTCCTACGGGCGCTGGCTCCTCCACTGCAGAAAGCGGCACAGACGTCACCTCTCATCAAGTCCATCTGAGCCGAAATCACCAAGGAGAGTGCAAGTCCTTCTGTTAGTAACTATTTCTCCTGGTTCTGGGACAGTACTCTTCAATTTCATCAGTATTACCTGGGCAGTGTCAGAGAAGACAGGGGTAGGAAGGGAGGTGACAAATCTGGAGCTAATTCCTACTACTTTATCCACATTTAAATGAAATTAACTTATTTTGACCACTGCATTGTTCATTCACTTTTTTCTTTTATAGCTTGTATTCTTACCGCTGAACATTACTGATTATTTCTAGATAGTAAAGTATGACTTCTATTACCAAATTCTATCAAGGTTTGCTCTCTATATTTTTCTCAGTCTTAAACCATTTCTGTCCAAGATTCTCAGGCATAAAAATGTTACTTGAGCATGAGACTGTCACATGGTGTTTAGAGGCCTCTGCAAACAGATAAGTTAATACAATATAGCAATTTCCATCTCAGTGGTGTGTGAAGAGCCCAGGGTGGGGCATTGTAACCAAGTCTGGGTGGGTCCGCCTGGAGAAAGCTGGCTGAGGATGGGGCAAACATAGGAGGTAATTATTCTAAAGCAAGAGGGAGCATGCTCCAGGCTATAACAGCACAGGGCATTACACAGCAATCTGCCAAGCAGGAAGAACTGCAAACAGAGGAAGTTCAGATAGGGAGGAGATGAGGTTGGCAAGGCCAAGAACACTTCAACGAAGGCTTTGTACACTTCGCTAAGAGTCTGATTTTATTCTATAAACTGTCATTCTTGAAAGATTTTAAGCAGAGGAGGGATAAATAGTGGACTTTATCTTTTTATCAAAATTACATTGGCTGCCATGAGGACAATATGTTGGACAGGGACAGAGAGGAGTGGGGAGATTCCAGAAATAGGATGGACTTGGAAATGAACTGGAAGCTAGTGGTAGTGGCATTTGAGCTGGAAGTCTGAGCTTAATCATTTCTTCTCATACTATCTTAAATTCCTTATTGTATTAGATGTGCATTCCTTTCAAATGAGAAAATCCTCCCAGGTTTGCTACTAATTGGTTCTACAATTCTGAACACATCTAATCTCTAAGGACATCAGTTTAGTTTCTGTAAAACGATGAATTGAATGAGATGATCATTTTTGAGCTCTAATAATTCTGTATTATATTTTCTTGTGCATTATGCCTTTATCGTGCTTCCTCAACTAGGATACACAGGAGATTAAGAAAATTACTGAAATATTGGCAGTGGTATAACTGCCAATGACATGTAATTATACTCTCATCCCCACAAAGCACAAGTCAGTTCTTTTAAAATGACCCATTTGTGGAAGAAATTACCATGTAATACTCATTAAGCCACTTATAATATGGAAAAAAAGCATCCTTTAGAGTGGTTAGTTCAAAAGGCAGATCCATTTACACTGTTGTGAGACTTTTTCCTTTGGATTAATCCATTACTTAAAGAATAAATTTAGACATTAATTTCTTTGAAGGTAAGTCCTCTAAGAATTGAATTTTATAGAATGATTTCATAAAGCAGAGCATTGCATTTTCTACAGCTTTATTGATATTTTTATTTTTTATACCATTACTGTTCATTATACTTACAGATCCCTTTGGGCCAGGTAATCCTATATCTCCCTAAATCAATAAAGCAAAATTATATTAGAATAATGTATTCACATTTGATAGCTTACTAAAAACATTTAAAAGATTACTGTGGTACTGAAATCTATAGAAAACCATGAACAGATGAACCCTGGCACCATAGAAAAACAGTCGATTCAAAATTTAAATTCTAGTCCCAGTTCTGCTACTTAACTTTGTGACCTTGGATGAGCCCTGTCACCTCCCAGCCTTTGGCTAACTTATCTGTGAAATGAGAAGGTTGAATCGGAGTATTCCAAGGCTCCATCCAGATCCAAAAGGTGTCGAGAATTAAAATGTGTAAGTCAAAAGATATTAAACTATCATGCTGTTATGAAACATAATAGATATTTAAACCTGATGACTTCATCTGAAATTCTAACCATATCTTAAAACTCATCTCCCAAAAGTTTATCAAACCAAATATGCATGTTTTTAAGCTTAGAAAAAACTTGAAAATCTCCCACCACTTATTCTAGGTATGAATTCAGCTCAAGTGTTAGCACATCAGTTCATCTCCACTACAAAGTGGGATGATTTAAATCATCCTCTTAGCCCATAAAACGAATAATTTTACCAGAAAGTAAATTCAAATAATCCTTTTTCAAATTTACTTAATAGGAAGATTTGCCTAATTCAGATATTACATTTATTTTAACTCTAAATCCTGAAAATCTGAATAAAACAACACTACCAGAATTTTTTCCTGCACTAAAAGCTCTCTTAAACCATTTCATGAGAAATCTCTCACCCCTACCCCAAAGGACCAGACATAAGTTTCCACATTGGGTCATGTTAGGTTACATCAAAACCCTATAGTGAGCCAGCAGATAGAGCAGTTCTGGGAGTGAAGATACCCTGCTCTCATTCTTACTGCTTCCTGCAGACTTAGCAGCAGCATCCTCTGGAGGTGGAGGTCCCTTCTTTGGAGGGTTTTAGACTAGAGAGAATGCCCATGGTCACACTGTGAGCCTGCTTTTTTTTTTCTAGCCATAATAAAACTTTAATTTTGTTTCCAATATAGGCATTCTTCACGTAAGAATCACCTTGAATGTCTAGATGTAAAGCCATAAGAAAATCATCATCTATAAGGGAACATTTTGTTCCCCAAATGTTCAAGGCCAAGTCTATCAATTTTGGGGTATTTCCCCTCTGCTTTACTTGATCTTCACTGCAATACTGGGGAGTCATTTGTTAGCTTATATAAAAAAGAAGCCGGTGAGGATAGCAGTGTCAGAAAAAAGAAAAAATATGTTTCTCATACAGTTCCAAATTGGTCAGGCTCCATGATTAACCAGAAAAAATATATCTTACAAGTTCACCCCTTTCTCCTGTTTCACCTTCTTCACCAGAGGCACCCTAAAAATTAAGATTGAAAATCACATTTTAAAATTCTTAGCCCCTTAGCTCAATTTTTAACCAGTAACATTGATAAGCATTCATAAGTGCCCACAGTGCTCCCCAGATCGTGCAGAAATAGGAAATGCTCTCAATGGCTTTTCCATCCAGCTGTCAATCCAAATCAGAAAACAGCCCAGAGAAAAGCTGGAAGGTGACTGCTAAAGTTAAGGATTAATGACTGCATCCAGCAATTTTATAATTGCCTTGAAAAAAGGCCCTCACAGGGCTGCCCAGTGGCATAGTGGTTAAGTTTGCCTGCTCTGCTTTGGCATCCTGGGGTTCACAGTTTCGGATCCTGGGCACGGACCTACACACTGCTTATCAAGGCATGCCATGGCAGGGTCCCATATAAAGTAGAGGAAGATGGGCACAGATGTTAGCCCAGGGCCAATCTTCCTCAGCAAAAAGAGGAGGATTGGCAACAGATGTTAGCTCACGGCTAATCTTCCTCACCAAAAAAACCAAAAAGGCTCTCACAATAGAAAAAGGGACCCAGGGAAAGGACTAACTCTAATTCATACGCATAGTTTATCTGCTAAAGGTTTTGATAAAGAAAACTTAAAACATCATGATGTGGCTATGGAGGGCTCCATCAGACACAGTAAACCAATCTGTGAATGAGAGAGATGGGGCCACTCTTTTCAAAGGAAGGACAATGTGAGTCCCGGAGGCAGAGGCATCATCAGCTCCAGCTTATTAAAATAGTAGATAAGGCTACAGACCAAACTAAACTCTAGGCTTCACTCACTAGGGAGCACATTGAGAAACACTGCCCACCTCCCTCGGTCCCTCACACCCATAAACCAGCCAGTGCCCCCTGCTGGTGAAGCACATTAATGCACATCAAACACCACATTTCACAGGATCCAAATGATAGCACCTACCTGTTCACCCTTTGGACCAGGTTCACCGACTACACCCTGTGATGAACAAAATATAATGCTTTTTCAGTACTTTGGGATTTTTAACTCTATAATTTCAAATGAACCAACTCCCCTTACTGGGCTGGTGGATAAGCACAAGTCTGAATAATGTGACGGGAGAGAACGGCCCTCTTCTCCCTACCTAACAAGAGTCCGGCAAGACCCAGAGAAACTGACAACGGTCCAAACGTTGCTGGCAACGGGTCCATCTCTGATCACATCCACATATAATCTGACTAGTAGGAATGTAAATTTAGAACTAAATAGTAAGTGTGATTACAACTGGAATTTTTACTCTTCTGGTTTTTTTCCCTTCTGAAAAATTAGTATAGTAATAAATTCTTTTGCTTCTGAATTTCAACTCTCAGTATTTTAAAATATCTTTCTTGATAGCGCCCTATGACAAATTCTAGAAAAATTCTCCACTGGGCCAAAAGTGAACTTGGTTTCTCAACATAATAGAAATCACCCTCCCAAATAAGGGACTTTCTGGAGGACTAGATATCTTACCCTGTCACCTTTCATTCCAGGGAGTCCAGGGGGGCCAGGCAGGCCGGGGAGGCCAGGGCTACCGAGAGATCCCTGAAACACAAACACGAGTCCCCAGAATCACTGTCACTGCAGCACTGACAGTGCATGAGCCAGACACAGCCCTGGCTGTGTTGACTCCTGTCTGAAATAAATGTGCTGTGGTTGGTTTAACGCTGCTCCTCAGACGTGCCACTCCCACAGTCTCAGGAAGGACCGGCCCCCCACCTCCATCCCACCTCTGAGCCCTCAGTCCTTCCCAACAGTGGGCTCTTTCAGCGGAGCCTCTGCGATGGCACGGTGGCTCTCGCTGTGTAAACAAGCACTTGTTTTTACGAGAAGTAAAGGCCGCATTCACGCACAGCTCTCTCCAACTCCAAGAACAACCAGAGGCCAAACGTAGCCCTTCCCGTCTCTCCTCGTTTTAAAACGTGTGCTACAAACCACACAGACTAAAACACCCTCTGAGGGTCTCCTCGGTTGCCATTTGAAATCCCACATTTACATTTTCACACATTCACATCACAACAGAAATCAAGTAAGTTGATTAAATTACCCCTTGTGAATCGTTTTTCTCTCCTTCCTTGTGTCTAAAAAATTATTGTGTTTTGTACGAAGCCAATAAACAGCTGGAGACTGGAAATATCACTCACCAGTTTACCTGGTGGGCCTGGCGGTCCTACTGGTCCCACTTCTCCTCGGCTGCCCTGGAAAAACACACACCTGACTGTCAACTGGATAGTCTGCCAATGCTTAATTACTATGCCAATAAAATAGCATTCTACCTAGGATTTGTTTAAATAGAAAAGTCATCAAGGAATTCTCCCCATCCTCAACTGCAGGCAGAGACGCTATAAGAGGCCTCCAGCCCCCGCAGTGTTCACCCTCCGGATGCGCTAATGCTGTTCACTGTGATTACAGACCCTCAGAGAGAAACAGTGTCTGATTCACTGAGACCCTACGGCAGGTAGAAATGTTCAGCATCTAACTTATATACAGTTGTCGGTGGACATGTGTCATCCTCCCATACAGACGAGGTGCCGTTGAGGTATTTAATTTTGAATTCCTCATCATGCCTAAAACTCAGAGTAAATTTCAGGTCTATTACACATTTTAAAGCAATATCTGGAAATGATCTTGAACCTCAAAAGAGTGAAAAAAGAGACACAGGACAGAGATGTTCGTCTTTAAATTACCGCCGCAGCTTCAGAAAGACATAGATAGCAGACATTTATAAAGTTTCTGAGACAAAAAATTCTTTGTTTTACTCGTTCTTGTTCTAAGCATGTCTTCAAAGACTAAACAAACTTTGGAAAGTGCAATTTATAATGAAGTCACAGCAAAAGCAACACTCTAATTTCATTTTGTGAGCCAATTTCAATTTTTTATTTGAAACTCTAAGCCCTTTGAAAAAGGAGACACACAAACTCTTCAATTTCTTTCCCCAAGAATTTCATGTGGTTTTAGGCAATCTGATAAAAGCTTGTTTTCTTTCTAATGCAAGTTCAACTAAGCTGAACACTGAGGTTACTGGATAAATAATCACATTTTCTGGACGGTGTATATAAAAATGAAAGTAGTCTTTTGAGTTTGTTTTCTTTAAAATGACACAACTTCAGATTAATGCTTAATATTTAAAATGGTTCTGATAAGATCATCGTGATCTGACTCCTATGCTATTCATTCAACTATAAGGTGAACCAGGTGTCAAGATCCATAAACCTTCTGAACTTTCAATTTCTCTAAAGGATTAAGAGACGTTTGCCACACTACAAGTCTGTAGCTATGAGCTGTAATTTCTGGCATGGCTTCATATGACTTATAGGTGATCTAAACGAAATGCTTTTAAATACTGTTCAAAAATGTTTATATACACAATCCGTCTAGCGTATGAGTTTGGATGATACGCTGCTCCTTAACCCTTGTGAGCAGCTTGGAAGCCAGAGGCAGCGCCCTGTGAAGACGGATGCTGGAAACACGTAAGTCTAGATGAAAACCAGCCTATGACGGATTCTTCTGTCCATCTATAAATATAAAGATCGGGTCCCACCCCATTAACTTGGCCCAGCACTTCAAAGTTCAAGACAGATTTTCTTTACTATATCTGCTCTGTTGGCATTTTCAAATATTTTCTGAACTGCATCATGATTGAGATCCTAAAAGTCATTGGGCTAACATGACTAATTCACAGAACAATTAATTGTCATTGGTGGGAAAAATAATCTTGACACAACCTCAAGCATTCACTTCCAAATAAATGAACCATTATGCCATATCATCCAAAATAAAGATGATGAATGTACTTTTTTCTCTTCCACAAACCAAACAGCTAAATTAAAATAAAGGATTGTGTAACCTTTCATTTATTTTTGGAGAGAGAATTATCTTTCCAGTCAAAGGCAAAGATTTTCTCTGCTTGAACCTTATTTTCTCTGTCTCTCATGGGTTCTTACTACTCAGTTCAGAAATATTTTCCAGCTACTGGCAGGCCCTTGGTAAGCCACATGAAGGGCTCGGGGCCCCAACACTGACAGCCTGCTCTGCTGAACCTCTGTGCCCGTGAGAGCCCAACACAGGTAGGATGGGGACGGATGGGTGAAGTTACAGCCATTCACTCCTCTGCTACTGCACAGACAGCATGTGGCTCCTCATTTTTATTTCACTTCAATCCCATAAATCCTTGGCCACTCTAAACTTAGGTATTTCTATAGAAATCACCTCAGTGTGAAAAAAGATAATGTTTCCTTTTACAACAGTGACCAAATAGCTATGAACAAAGTGCGAGGGCAAGATTTTCTGACAGCCATTCTTCAATTTCTATGTATTCTGAAAACATGCACATTCTTTCTCTAAGTTCTGGAATTTCCCCTGTAACTAAGATGAACATGAGTAATCAAGATATAAATAGTAATCTCTAAAAACATAGATTAAACTAAACACATTCTGCAGGGAGCAATGAGCCATGACCTGATAACCACAAGTGTGCTAAAGAAATGATAAATCTCTCACGTTTCAACAGCTGTGGTGATAACCACATTCTCAGACGTGGGTTAGGGAGGCTGGTAAAGAAACAGCTATTCTGCCCAGTGGCTAATATTTACAAACCCCATGACAACAAGAGTTAAGATTTTTTTTTTTTTTTTTTTTGTGGGGAAGACCAGCCCTGAGCTAACATCTGTTGCCAATCCTCCCCTTTTTGCTGAGGAAGACTGGCCCTGGGCTAACATCGTGCCCATCTTCCTCTACTTTATATGGGACGCCACCACAGCATGACTGACAGGCAGTGCGTCGGCGGGCGCCCGGGATCCGAACTCGTGAACCCCGGGCTGCCAAGTGCGGACGAAACCGCTATGCCACCCGGCGGCCCCCCCAAGAGTTAAGATTTTTAATAAGAGAAATGGAAGCAAAATACTACCATTAAAAAAGTGAGGACCATAATAAAAGGCTCTCTTTTTCTCTTGGATGCTCTATACCATCATCAGATGTATCTCCAACACGTTCAGACACATCTGCCAATTCATCCCTAGTTAGGAAGCCAGTCAAGGCTTTAAAAAGAGATGCAGACCCTCTCCCAGTGATCCCAACTCTGGTTGTGCATCCGAATCCCTGAGGAGTGTTTTAGAAATATATCTCACTGGATGTCTTCTGCCACCCCACGTCCCCATCCGCCCTCCGTCGTCTACCCCTCTCCCCCAGACTCTGATTCTATAGGTCTGGGGCAAGACCCAGGAATTGGGCTTGTATCATGTTCGTTTGTCTTCACCAGCTTTACTTAGACTTTTGTTAAATGCTCACTATGAAAGTTCCATAAATACTAACATTTTAAATTTGCTAAATATGTCTTATACCATTAGAATTTGGCAAGCTAACTTCAAATGAAAACCATCTTATGGAGCCTTGACTTGAGCTGTCCAGGCCTTAGAGAGTGGAGATGAGAATGCGGACACTGAGCCCCATTGCCAGCTCTGAAGCCTGGCTCTGCCGTGCATCAGCTAACTACAGGCAACCAAACTAACCTTTCTGTGCCTCAGTTTCCTCACATAGAAAATGGGAATAACAACAGTACCCATCTCAGGGTTTTGAAGAGAACTGAATAGATACATAAAACATTTAGCATGGTGTCTGGCTCATAGTAAGCACTATGGCAGTATTAGTTATTATTTTTTTTCCAAGGACTAAAGAAATTAGTCAAAATTATGTTTTTTAATCAAATATTTAATTAGATGTTCTTTGCCTTTCAAATATCCCAATGGTCTTTAAAATCACAAGTTGTGTTTGTAAAAAAACAAGTCTCTGGTCCTCATTTCTCGAGTTTCTGTCCAGACCATTGATCACCAAGAAGGCACCTTCTTTATAAAAAAGTACTGGGAGCTGCTTCGTGAAACTCATTTCAATAAATACAGACAAATAATTCAATTTGGAAGTCTCCATTTTAAATGGAACTATTAGACTTTTAAAATATCACAGAGGGGCTGGCCCAGTGGCTTAGTGGTTAAGTTCGTGCACTCCACTTCAGCGGCCCGGGGTTTGCCAGTTCGGATCCCAGGCGTGGACCAACACACTGTTCATCAAGCCACACTGAGGCGGCGTCCCACCAGAGCCCCTAGAAAGATGCACAACTATGACATACAACTATCTGCTGGGGCTTTGGGGAGAAAAAAACGCAAAAATGGAGGAAGATTGGCAACAGATGTTAGCTCAGGGCCAATCTTCCAAAAAAAAAAAAGAAAAGCTTATTAAAAAATTTTTTTTAAAAATCAGTGTCACTATGCTTGTGTTGTCATAATTATTTTACTAAAAGAGTGGATTTTATCCCATTGTGCTCTAGATTGTGACGGTTATTATATTTGCCTGATTACCCCAAATGCTAACTAGCTGAAGAATGAACATTATCCTGGTACCTTGCCAATTTTAAAAGTGGGAAATTACAAATCACATACTCAGCCTGTGTTACACACGAAGTGCCTCTCTCTGGCAAAAAGGATGCTGATCAACCCAGAAGATCAATGACAATTTCTACAGATTGTTGCTTTTACAATCCCATTCTCACATCAACATTGGAAGATCATATTAGTCCTCTTACAATGATCATTTTTAGGTTTGCCACAAAGATATTTTAAAAATCTGTTTAATTTTACAGCATTATATGGTTTGTATTTCTTCCGAGTTCAGGTTGACATATTCCCTCACACACAGAAGCAGATCAAATCTGTCGAAACTATAACCATCACTGACGGCTGCTTCACAAATGATTGACAGGGGTAACACTCCAGGGCCGGGGTGGGGTGGGAAGGCAGCTTAGGTCATTCAGCAACTCACCACATGGGGACCTCTGTGCCTGAGGCTGTTGGTAGCAGGGTGGGGGTGGGCACCTTGAAGAGAATGACGAGACAGGCTCTGTGCTCCAGGAGCGCGTCCTCAGAACACTGGAGGCAGGTCAGCATGGCACTCACCACAGTCAGAACCAGAAGGGCAGAGCAGACACAACCCACTCGGCAAAAGCCCTGGCAAGTTCTGAGAAGCCTGGACAAGGGAGGGGACCAGGAGCCACAGCATGGCAGCCCAAACCAGAGGCCCCAGCCACTAGCCTGCTCCAAACCAGGAGTGACCCAGACCCAGGTACAAACCAAGCACAGTGTGACAGAGAAATCCAGAAGCATTATCCGAGTGGTAAAGGTATGTGCTCACATGTCATCACTGAAAGTGCCAAAAAACTCCAAATGTTTTTGCTGTGGCGTTGGCAAAAGCTGATGGAACAATGGTGGAGAAAGGGGGAATACCACTTAATTTCAAAGATGTGTTCCAATTAGCTTATTAGTAGGACACATTAGAAATAGGTTTTCATTCCTTCTGCTCAGCTTCTCGATTTGAGATTTGCAGGAAAAACTGACCAAACTCATGAGGAAGGGTTAAAAATGTGTGAACTTGTCTATGAAACTGAATTTAATGATGTAAAATGAAAGAACAAGTGTATCTTTCAGTCAGTAGATTTGGTGTTAAAACTCTGCTACAGAACTATAATATTTATAACCTCTCATGACACTTTCCTGAAAAATTTATAGTAGGTGAGATGCCAATTATTACCAACATAAGCAGCATAGTAACATTAATTATACTTCCAATTCATTTCAAGAAATATGTATTGAGCACTACCTTATGGTGGCCCCTGAGTAAAGAGATGCAGAAACAGAAGGGTGAATCAAATGCATCCCTGCCTTCTAGCAGTTTCCACATGGGGCCAAAAGAAGCCAAAAGGGGTCAAGGGTTACGGGGTTCAGAATAAGGAGAGATCACTTCTATCTGGGGGATGAGGCACAGAGATGGTTTCATTGTAGAACTGACATTTCGATTACCTCTAAGAGGGCACATGAGATGTTGAGTCAGAGACACAGAGAAGAAAGCCGTCCAAATGAAGGTGTAACAAGAGAAAACAGGTAGACTGAGGAGTGCAGAGAGAATTTGGGAATTAGCATGGAGTCTGGCTTGACTTGAACACAAGCTCTGAGCAAAGCAGAAATGGGAAGCAAACCAAGGGGGTGAACAGACAATTTAAGATTTGGATTTGGATTTCTTTTATTGTCAGTGGAGATCCATTGAAGATTTTTAAATGGAGAAGAGAAGTGATGACAGAAGCTGTACTTTGGAAAAACCAATATGGCGGAGTGTGCAGAGCAGGAGCATCACCATTTCCCAGGCCTTGGGAACTGTTAGACATTTCTGCTTGTCACATGACTGTGGGGACACAACTGGTGTTCCAGGGTGGAGGTCATAGGTGCTAGATATCCTGCAATTTGCGAGAGTCCTAGAGAACAAAGAGCTATCCCAGCCAAAACACCAGCATACTCTGTTGGGAGACACTGGTAGAGGAAGGAAGGACGAGCTGGGAAAGCAAATCAGCAGACCACAGCAAGCAGCAGTTACTGATCTGAGCCAAGGAGGTGGGAGAGGACGTAGAAGAGAAGAGTCAAATGTGAGAGACCTTGCAAAGCAGACAGTAGACTCAACAGGTCCTCCTGAGATAGGAAATACGACGGAAGAAGAACACCAAGGCTTCGAGCCTCGGTGATAGGAGCAGGGGAAGAATTTGGGCTCTTACAGGAATTCAAAACTCAAAACCTGAATCAGCCTCAAAACCTGTGCAGGCATAACTTCCTCTGATCTGCCTCCCCTCACGGGACAGAATTAAACCTCCTCCATCTCCTTCTGAGGTTCTGCCTCCAGTCTGTTCCTTTACACATCCCATGGCACTTAACTGATGATGGTCAAGCCCTCTCCACCTGTGCTGCTTTTTGTGTTCAGTCCACGGCCCTGGCATACAGCAGGTGCTCAGCTGGTGCTGCTTCAACTATACTCAGTTTTCTGCTCTTTATATGAAGCGAATGCCAGACACAATAGTAAACATTCTCGAAGTTCCAGAGCCCTCTCCCATGCTGGTAAACCTTTCTGGACCAGTCATGTAGCGTCTTCACTGTCTCAGAGAGGTGATCCCACCGCCTCACTGCTTCGATATCAACTTAAGGAAAGTGGGGAGGGAGTGGGCAAGGAGCATGATGACGAATAGAAGCTGGTTTCTCTGGCTGCAGAAAACCTTCTGGAAACCACCTAGTAGAGGCCAGCTGGCAAACACCTGTGAGAAGTGAAACAACTCCCCTCTCCTGTCCATGAGACACCGGGAACAGTCCACTCTCCTCAAGCACGAGAATCCTCATTCAACACGCCTAAGAGAAGCTTTGAAAGAAGTAACAATGATATCTGGAAATGCTTCTGTGTTCACTTGGAGTTCTTTCTACCCAGCAAACTTTGAAAATAAGAAGGTAAACTGAAGGCCATAGAGAATGTTTTAAAGTTAAATTTAAGTGAAAAATGTTTAATTTCCTAATCGGTTTCTCTCTAAGGATCCAACTATATCTAGGGAGGAAATATATTGCTATATTTGCTGTAAAATAGACACTATTACAAACTCACACTAAAAGAAGCCTGGCAGTTTCTCAAAAGGTTAAACAGAACTACTATATGACCCAGCAATTCCACCCCGAGGTATGCACTCGAGAGAAATGAAAACATACGTCCACACAAAAATTTGTACAAAAAATGCTCATAGCAGCATTATTCATAACAGTAAAAAAGTGGGAACAACCCACATGTCCACTTGACAAATGGATAAATAACATGTGGTATATCCATATAATGCAATATTATTTGGCAATAAAAAGGAATGAAGTACTGATACACGATACAGCATAGATGAACCGCGAAACATGCTGAGTGAGAGAAGCCAATCATAAAAAAATTAAAACCCACATATTGTATGATTCCATTTATATGAAATTTCCAGAACAGGAAAATCTATAGAGACATAAAGTGGGCTAGTGTCGTAAAATGTTGTAAAATTGACTGTAGTGATAGTTGGACAATTCTGTAAATATACTAAAAATCAATGAATTGTACACTCTAAATGGGTGAATTATATAGTACGAGTTATGTCTCAACAAAGTTGTTTTATCACACTAAAATATTTCCTTGAACTGGGATGAGAGCAGAATGTGTCATCATGCTTTTTTAACACACTTCATTTCTGTTTCCACTTTCTGAAAGAAAAATACTGTATCTCTAAGTAGCATCCCCTGTTTCGCTGTCTGTCTGGCCCAGCACACACTCAGACATCAGGCCTTCACGCAGGAATGAACAAACAGAGGCCCACCCAGCAAAGCCCCGAGAAGGCACTCGGGGAAGGTTCCACAGAGAAGGGTACTCACAGGAAGGCCCCGGGGTCCTCGGGGCCCCACCTCTCCTGGCGGCCCCTGTTGGCCCTGTCATGAGGAAGCAGCGAGAGAAGGAGTTAACATTCCCTAATCCTTTGCTTAGAGATTACAAAGGTTATGACGTATGAAAAGGCAAAATGGCATCTTACCGGTTTGCCTGAATTCCCCAACTGGCCAGGCTTCCCTGGAGCACCTGTGTTACCCTAAAGAGGAAATGCAACATTCAAAGTAATTCAGACAGTAAGTAAACATAACCATGAACCTGTCTAACTCAGACTGGGCATTTGTTACATTTAAAAGCATTAATCTCCCGACTTCACTTTGAGACTTTGGGAGGTTGTAGCGTCTCTTTCTTGGTGGACACATCAAAGCCCTTCAGATTCAGGATACTGTTTTATTATCCCAGAAGTATAGCAAAGGTGTCAAAAATGTCAAAAAATGAAGGTCTTTAGCCAGACAAGAATATGAGAGGATTTTTCTTTCTTCACAATGTTAATTATATCTGTCTTTACCATTTCTACCTCCAATACACTTCTTGGAGCCCTTTTGCTTGACACTGACAGTAATAAAATTATAAAGAATCAGGTCAACATGAAGAAATAAGAGGAGAGAAAATGCTGTTGAGAAAATCCTGCCAGCAAGCTCCAGGGGAAGTCAGAGTCTGGGGACGCCAGCTCCACCACCTACTCATTAGAACCACCTCAGGTCCGGGAGCCGTGGATCGCTGTGATTGGAGGGCGGTAGCCACATAACCTGACAGGGACCAGTTTCCACATTATTCGCATTCTACCCATGTTATTTAAAGTAAGGCTATATTGTATTCCTTTAATTTTTTCTTTCACCCATTGTTTTTAATTGCTAGAACATAAGCACTAGCCGGTTGATCAGTATGTGAATACAATGCCTAATATCTTTTTGTTTAAGCTAAATCATCTTAACATTCACTGACATAATTTCTATGGCTTAATAATATCTTCCTTATTTTAAGTGGTAAAGAATAATAGAACTTTCCCTGTTTGGTACTGGCAAAGGATGACATTTTCAAGAAGGAAGTCTAATCAGCAACACTTTGTCAAAGTATTCTTTCTGCAGCTGGGAAAGAGATTAGCATTTGAGGCCTTAAAGTCTTTTTGATTTCCCCTTGGGGTCAAATATAAAATAAAAGGCAGGCTGGAAATATTAAAATGATAAATAAAATGTATTAATAATAAAGAAATGAAGAAAAGTATTAATTAAAAAGTTTTCATCTTTTACCTTTTCACCGGCAACACCCTTGGCACCAGGAATTCCAGGCACGCCCTGGAACACACACAGCACATGGGTTCAATCGCCTCGTCTGAGAATCCGTGAGATGCCAAGCCCACTGCACACACCGAGGGGCTGACAGCATGCGACACCTCAAAGCTTTAGTGCAGGGAGTCTCCCTAGTTCCCAACTCTGAACAGTCAGTCCTAACACTGCCCGCAGGTTGGCGGGCATTACTTCATGGTTTCTGGCTTAAGTCTGAGCACCCACGAAGCAAATCCTACCTCTAAACTCAAGTTATTTTTCAAGGATAAGCTTCCAAATTAGAATCTTCAGGTCGACAGGAGCTCTACCCGGCATGATTCCAGGTACAGAATAGCAAAGTGAGGACCTATCGAAACGCTAAGCTTTAAGAAGAAAAACGGAATGGCAGGAAAGTGCTCCGTTTAACTAAGATTCAGTACTATTGAGGGTCTTAATGTCCTCGAACTGATTATTTTTATTCAGTACTATTGAGGGTCTTAATGTCCTTGAACTGATTATTTTTAAAGTGTCAGATATACGAAATTGGAGGCCAGTCCTTAATAGTCCCAAGATCCCTTATTAACATGAAACATTTGCCTCTAAAAGCACAAGTTGTGCTTGTAAAACACAGGTCCTTGGTCCTCATTTCTCGAGCCAAGAACACACGGGGTCTGATCCACATGAACTTCCAGCCGTCAACGCAGGGAAACACCAGTTTGAATAATTTCAAATAGCGCATAATCAAAAATGACATCTTCTATCTCACACTGTTCCCTGAGCATTCTCTCAACCCCCTTAGGCTCAACCCTGCTAGAAGAACTTCAGAACTGGTCAAAAGCAGGAGGAAGTGCGTGACCTGGCCCGCAGCTCAGGGTCAGTAAAAAGACAGGAGGACTGAGTGAACTGACGAGAGAGGAGCAGCGCAAAAGGTAAGATTAAAGCTTAAGATAGTTACCAAAGAAATAACTGGTTATTCAGAGAAAAAGTACAAAAATGTAAATTTAAAACTGTAAAATTAAAACATATATTCCCCAGAACTTATCAAATTATTTAACATGTTTCTCCCCAAAATTCATATCTTCAAAATATGTAAATAAACCAACAAACATGTAAAGAATCAGACACTTACAGGTAAGCCCTGCAATCCTGCATCACCGGGAGGTCCAGGTTTCCCTGGTTCACCCTGAAAAAAAGGTTTGTATCGCATCATTAAACCTGTATGAATGGCTGTATTTCTTTCAAGAAAAGGAAGAGCACAGACCTTCTAAGTAAAAGGATTATCCCCACAGCTGACCCTACATGCACTTTTGTAAAGTGACCCAGTTCACGATGGGGGTTGGGATAGGACTTAGGACATAAATTCAATCAAAATACACAATTTCCTTCAGCCTACTTTCATCAACGGGCACTTTTACTGATTTCCTGAAACCAAGCAAACAAACACACTATTCTAATAAGTATTTTGAATTGACACTTGATTAAAAAATAAAAAAAGGAGGAAAAAAGCCAAAACCAGCCAACTGAATCTCCCAGGAATGTGGTAATGGAAATGCTGTGCATGGTTGGCCAGGCAGAGACGGCCCGCTGGCTCCTGGACTCAAGCACACGGCTACCTTTGTCCCGGGCATCCCAGGAATCCCGTCGCGGCCATCCACACCTGGCAGGCCCTGAAGACACACAAAGAAACACATTGTCTCTTAGAAACAGTTACATTCTTCTTCCCCTCACTTTTCTAAAGTTTTATTACAAGTTAATAATCACTTTGAAAAACGTGCTTGACGACTACAGCTCGGGACATACCGTGTCTCCTTTGGGCCCAGGGAGGCCAGGAATTCCTCTAGAACCTGGAGCCCCCTGCAGGGCAGAAGGGAAAGGACAGACAAGACATGCTCAACTATCACAATACTCAGAACACGTCAAAGAGATAAGCACAATCAGCAGACGACACTGAAAAGCTCATCCTGGAGTGATTAACACTAATGTGAACTCACTCTCTCTCCCTTGGGACCTGCTTCCCCTGGAGGCCCTCGCTGTCCTTGGTCACCCTGTGTGAAAATAACATTTTGTTAATATAAGCAAGAGTTACTCATTGATAGACTTTTGAAATTATTCAACGCCATCCACATTACTTACTATTGTTCTTCCATCCCAATGGCTTTGCTCTATCATGGATGCCTAGCTCAGGAAACCTCTTCATAAAAATTATATTGTCTAAAAATTGATATCTCCATAGGGATAACTGAGACTTACATGTCTTTTGATTTCATTTTAAATGCATAATGCTTCTGTGCTCCTTGGATGTGTGGGTATAACAAAATGAAGGTCCACACTGCAGATAACCTGGACATCGATAACTAAGTCTACATATGAGCTAACCTCATTGATTATCATGGCAGATTAAGGTTTGGATTGTTGCCAATCTTTTGTCCATATTAACTCCCCAGTCAATATTAATGGTTTCTGTCAAAATTATCCAGCTAATGTTGATATGTGGCATAGGTGGTAACAGACAAGAGGATGTGTCTTCCTAAAATATAGCTTTTGTTGAATTGCTTAACTACTATAAAACCTCAAATGGCTTCCTATTGCTACTAGATCAGTTCAAACTGCTCAGATTGGCATTAAACACTCCCCCTACTGTGGTTCTTCCTTATCTATTCAATTTCATCTGCTCAGCAGAAACTTTCCACCCAAGGCAGTGACAGCCCCTATGACAGCACACACACCCGTCCCTTCCAACTGCCCTCCTCACCTTCTGCTGCCTTTCCACCCGAATGGCTTTCCAGACCAACCTTCCTCTAAGGTCCGCGTGCGCGGGCCACCTACCACACACTCTAAGGCTTGGTCTTATAATGTTTCATTCAGTTACATTCTGTCTTTCCTACTGAACCCTAGGGCCCTGATAGTTGGAAATTCTATCTTACTTTTACCTTTTCTACTTTTTGTGTGGTATAGGTGATTATTAATGAATAGCTTTTTTGTTTATTTACTTCCAGAAAAGGTATGAGGCAGCCTACAGTAGCAACACATGTACATATAGCAGTCAAAATATGGAATAATGAGATCAGAAATCATAGTAAAGGAGGGGGCTGGAATCGCCCAAAAACTTGAAATGAGATCATTACTGTGACTCTGAGCATCCTGGCCACCGAAACAAAAGGAAAACACAGCAAACATAAAAACTTAGCAATCTGATTTCACCCATGAGAAACACAAAACCCCTATCAAGTCAGAACATTTCTCTGTACCCAAGAAAGAGATGCTTGTCTTAATTTTAAAAATTTTAAATAAATATAAAAACTACTGCCCATTCTTTCCACTTTTATTATTCATATGTAAAAGACACTTACACACACACATATATAGCAAAAAATCTATCATCGATCATTGCTAAAAATCTACCACTGGGTCGTGTGAAACAAAAACCACTTACAGGAGCTCCAGGAAGACCTTGAGGCCCGGGTTCTCCATCGAAGCCTCGAGCACCCTACAAAAAACAAGACAAAGACATGAGATTGAGATCAGTCACGTATGTGAAAGGGCACATCAGTCTCTCTAAAGAACTTTAATAGCTAGATAAAAAGAAGGTTTTGTGTTTGTAATATACACTCTATTTATCAGTGAACCCCGAGGAGTATTTAATCAGACACCTCAGACATGAAAACACTAGTTTACATCTTCTCGTCCCACCAAAAGCACTTACATCCAATCTTTAACAACACTCTGGGTATTCTAAGTTAACACAGCATCCATTCTTGACTGTTGATAAAAACTGAAAACACTGGCACCTATTCAGAGAACTTAATACACCTATTGAAAGAGGTCTGGTAGTCACCCTCCCGGGTTCTCAGAATTCCTATGGGAATTCGTCAATGGTGAAGACCAAGGAGCCACCCAAAGAACAGCTGCCATGGACTCTGCTACTGCCACAGCTGTGGGAGGGATTTCTGGGACTCTGGATTTCCACCAAGATCAAGAATCAGAAGTCTAGCCATGTGATTCAGAAGAATGACTGGTAAAAAGGATTTGAGCATCCCCTCTTTCATCTTGGAGAGATATTAGGTTCAGTTTGTATGAAGTAATCAATCTATTTTCTCAACAACAGATTCACCCCAGCAAGTGATGATAGCATAAGAATTACAGAGCTTTATAGAACTAATTATCTTGAAATTATCTCTGACTTGGTTTTGTATTGTATATATCACCTCCTTATTTTTGTTATAAGAATAAAATATGATTTTAAAACAAAGATATGGTAGTTTTTTTAGTGCTTTCTACATAAGTACATGACAAAATACAACCCTCTTCTTTAAATCTTTTTCTCATCTACCGAGAGAACGAGAAGGCAGACGGGCAACTGAATGAACAGGCCGTCTCCTCACGCACAGGGCGAGATGGGGAGATAAAACAAACGGAAAACAGTCAAAAGAGTAGTGGAGAGATGTCAGGCCAAGAAAACCAGGTGGACAGCATCTGTGTAAGAACTAAAAATTGGAAAACCTTTGATAGAAGGTTCAGACACAGGCAGAATCAAAGAAAAAACACAACGGAAGCAGAGGCACCACAAAGCCCTAAAATTCTTTGATCCCTGAAAACCAGAACAGAGCAGAAGGCAGTCCACATTCAGCAGGGAAGAAGAGGTTCAGAAGACCTGAAGGAGACCTGGAATTCACCATTCACCTCGCGTTGCGAGCTGGAGTGGCCTGTGTGTTCCAGGAATGGCTTTGACGCGCTCTCCCTCCCTCCCTCTCTCACTGCTGTTCAGCAGAGCTCAGACCCAAACCGCTGTTACTAGGTAACCACTTCACGGGTCTGAGTTCACAAAACGAGTTTTGTTTTTTTTTTATATTGAAAGCAATTTGACAGAAATCAGAGGAAATGAGAAATTTTGAAAAATACCAAGTAGAAAAATACCTGAAATAAAGAGCATATCGAGAACAGTAATTGGTTTCAAAATGAGGAGTCACATATTTTAGGAGATGATCTAAACCCAGAAAAAACAAAAAGGGCTAAGAGTCAGCAACTTCAAAATAAGTGGGATTTATTATTTAAAAACAGAAGAGATGCTCACAGAACATTAGTTAAGGTAACATGAACATAGAAATATGAAATATGTTTTTTAAAATATAGTGTTTTTAGAAAAGAAATATTCCAGAGGAAATGGAAGTGCAAGCCAGGCAGAATGTGAATACCTAGACGAGACAAAAGAAGAGGCTGAAAAAATGAAATTGAAGGAATTATTTTGTGAACAAAAATGTGCATCTCTTTTAAAAGAAGATTTAATTTCATTTATTGAGCACCTACAATGTCAAGTTATTCTTCTTTGGTTGTTAATAAAAGGCTCTCTGCTTCTGTGCAGAACAACACAAATTAGCCACAGAGGCACTGAAGAGAACGAGATGGGGGTCAGAGTGGGGGTGGGAAAAAGCACTTTTGTAATTTTCTGGAGCCTACAAAATGGCTTTCCTAACATGCTTTCTAAGAAGTGGCAACCATTTTCTTAACATCTAGTAGAGAAGGTAACCGCACCCCTGCACACACACAGCACATCGTGATCCTTCAGGTTTCCGTTGCTTCGCTTGTGATATTCTCTCAGCCAAGCCTTCCCTGCCCTCCAATCTCCTCCAGGGCAACACCTCATCCTCCCAGGCCGACACTCTTCCAATGCCACCTCCTTCATGAGCCCTCCCAGGTCCCCTGTCAAAATCAGCCACTCCACTTCACTCCCTCCTATCTCTTGCCCTGAAGTTTGCATCTGTCTTGTGTTGTAGTTATTAGCTATCTACGTATTTGTTTCTCCCAATAAATAAACTTGCTGAAGTCCTTTTTCCTCTTTGAATCTCCCCAGCATCTCATAGAGTTCTTTGCGATGAAAATGCTAGGAGAATCTGGTCCTGAGACCAGGATAAGGACAGATTGAGGAACTCCATCCACAAGTGTACGATCCCTTGAGGGCAGAGCTCAGTGATCAGCTTGGCAGGAGAGCCACAGATGGCCCGGCCCTAGCGTCCTCGGGGGCATCCTGCCTTCCCTCGCCTATCCATCCTCCTCTGCCTCTGCCTTGCTCTCCAGCACCTGCAACAGTGCTATCAGTGGTAACTACTGATAGTGACAAAGAGATAAGACACAACAGCCCTGCTTACTCCTCTCTACCCGAGACCGTTTAACACATGTAATACATGACAAGTGTCATGCTTACCACTCATTTCTATCATCTATGTTTGCAACAGAAATGTGAGAACCTAACCAAACATCTACAAAGCACCAAATAAAAAATAAAAAGTGATGTTGCTGAAGATAAGAACACATTTTTAAATGGCCAAAAGTTTAAATATTCCTACATTTTGATATTATATCATCATCATCATCTTACTTTTTCCCCTTTGGCTCCAGCTACGCCGGTGATGCCTCTCAGTCCTTGAGCTCCCTGGAAACGTGAAAGAGACAAGTGAATTATTTTAGTTGAAGGATACATTCGTCTATCTCATCACAAAGTTTCATCCAGAAGAAGGATGTTATCATAACCAAAGGCAACACTAGGAAAGAGTGACCTTAAATCGACAAACTCTTCTAGTTTAGAAAGGAAAATCCAAGGAGAATTCTTCTGATGGTAAACCTTTTTTGAAAATTCTTAAGCCTTGCGCAAACCTGGAGGTGGAACGATTACGATGACAAAAAAGCAAATATCGTAGCATAAGAGAATTATTATAATGTATTTGACTTATCTTTTAACTCACAGGAAGAATAAACTGCCATTCCCACCTGCTTCCTGAAACCACGAACTTGGTTACACATAACATGGTTATGATTTTAAACCTTGAAATAATTTTTCCCCACCAATGTATGCCATCAGAGGCCATTAGGTTCCTAGGCTAGCCCACAAAAGCTTATGACCTATAAATGGAACTGAAGTCTCCATTAACCACTTGTAGTCACTACTATTTACACCATTTCTATGATAAAGGCATTCTGAATTCCAATTCAGGGCGGTAGATCTCGCCCCATCTCAAGCTTAGGAGTGGGTAATCCTAACAATGAGGGCTGGAGGTGTGATTTCTAGGCTCCTTTTCAGTACTGAAGTGTTCCCATTCCTGACTCTGGCCCCACAACAGCAGGGCTCCAGAAATGGGTCTTGTAAAAGTGAGCTGTGGTGCTCCCTTGGGAGCAGCAGTGGGAGGATGCTCCATCAGGAAAATGGGATAGCTGCTTCTAAACGACTTGCTCACTGTCCACTGTAACAGCTTAAGATAAAGTTGTCTGCACTGATCATTTCCCCTGTGTTCTCATTTGGAGAAAATAGGGCAACCCTGCATCCAGGTTGCTCACAAATTCTGTGCAGATCAGTTAGAAATGACCTGAAATACAAATGTGCAGGATGATCCAGCTTAGGATATCCACTTAGGATGTAAAGTAGGTTGTGGCCATATCAGATTAAAACTGCTCTTTCTGAAGATAATTCTACAAAAAGAATTCTAAAAATATTTGAGTCAATAAACGTGACATAGAATGCCACGTATTTACCTCTTAAGGTGGCTACTTTGAAGGACAGAGCTATGTATAAATGTTCCAAAAAGCATATTTTTAAAAATCCGTGCATTGCTTTATAGATGCACATGTAAAAAGCGAAAATCTGTGAATTTTATAGAAACACTTTAGCGTATCCACTCCCAAACACCGGAAGGTCAGCAAGCACTAACAATATCCCTCAATGGACCACTGGAGCCATGCAGCACCCATCAGAGATCCTTAATCCATGAAAACACATTTTTTAAATGCTGCTTGCAAAATCCTGCTCTGAGGACCTCTGGGAAGGGCTTTTAAAATAATTTTAAGTTCCTACCAAATTTTCATCAGATCAAAAGAGGTGTATGTCTCTTACACTATTTATCTCTATCTCCCACCTGTGAAATGGAGGCCATCTCCTCATCGTCTCCTATCAAAGGCTCAGGAAAGGCAAGTTTCTGGACAAACACCTCGGACTCCTCCAGATTCCCTTATAGTTCTCACGTGGCTTAAAGGCAGAGGCCATTTCTTACAGATTCTCTGACTCATTTCCTTTACCTTGATTTCCCTGAAGCTCTAGGTCAGCACTAATCTGCACAGCTCCCTGGACCTTTGTAAAAGGCCAATTGTGCAGGGAAGAGCAGAGCAGGTGAAGGAAGGGTGGCCCGATGATGGTCTCCCCTAACTCTTTAGTTTCTGAGAATAGGACCTGAGCTTGTCGTTGACATAGTCCACACCTTGGCTAGCTGCAATGGTCAACGAATATTCTAAAATTATGCATTGTGACAAGAAAAAAAGTGAACAATTCCACTTAAATATGCAAAAGTAAAGTAAATTCTGATTTAACAAACATTTTAAATTGAAGTGTGTCGGTGCCCCCAGTTACCCTACTGTGCATATTATTGCAGCAATCTGCCAAAGCACAAGGGACCAACTTTTTATTAAAAGACATAATCATGAGCAATTAAGAGTGTTCTAATTACAATGATTAGAAATTACAATGGCATAAGCTACATTAAATCGAGTTGATGATATACTCCCTGTGTTTTCAGGGTACAAGAACTTTTCTCACTACATCATGTGATGGTACATTGAACATAAAAGACAGATATCAGCCTCTTGTGTTCAATACTTGCTTTCACATTACCTACTCGTTGAATCCAATAAATGAACGTATGTAATCACAGGTAGAATTTTTCTGTTAAAACAGTGCTTGAATGTACAATGGGGACCTTTTCCTATTTTGAAAAAATAATCTCCCAATGGTGGCTGGGTGGAAAAACATGTTACATGTTATTGTATTATTACATGTTAATGTAATACTATTAATCCAAATGCTGAATAGAAAATATTCCAGAATTCATGAAACAAAGACTATTTGCATATCCTAGTTAAATATTTTTTTTAAATACTTTACTGGAGGTCCTTGAGCTCCAACTTCTCCCAGTTCTCCCTGGTCACCTTCTTCACCCTAAAAAGCACGTAAATGTTATTCTAGCAAATGAACACAGAAATAGGCTTAGTCTAATTCGGCATGCTTAAACTCATTTGGCCTCCCCAGGATTATTGTATTGTACTTTCCTAAATTATTTTCTATGAGTAATCCATATTAATTGTACAATATTCAAAAAATACAGAGAAGAATACAAATAAAGTCACCCAAATCCCACCTTTCAACTATAAATACCAGTAACTTTTTAGATGCTTTTCTAAAGAAAGGGGGGTTGGAAGGCAAGAGGGGCAGAGAGAGAGAGCACGAGCACACGTCTGCATCCATGTGCCAAGTGTACGTGTGTGCTGTGGGGGGTGTATAATTAGGAAAATATGATCATACTATGCAAACTTTTCCATAAACTACAATATTATTTGATTATGATTTTCATTTTTAACTTTTCTTATTATAATTTTTGTATCATATACAATTTTAAAAATATATTTACATTAGTCTTTCCATTCATGGCTTATACCTTTGACATCACTCATAGAAAAGCTTTCTCCACCCCAGAAATATATAAATATTCATCTACATTTTTCTCCTAGTAATTTTATAGTTTAATTTCTTACACAGAAATCTTTAATTATCAGTAATTTATTTTGATGTAAAATATAAGGTAGAAATCTGTCTTTTTCTTTTTTCCTGGTAATTGGCCACTTGCTCCAAAATCATTTGTTGAATAACAGATTCTCTCTGCACAGGTTGGAAAGTTCATCTTTAACATTTACTAAATTGTGAAATATACTTGTTTCTAGACTTCCTATTCTGCTCTACTGATCTGTTGTGTGATGTTGCCAATACAACATTTTAATCATTGAAATTTTATAATACATTTTAATTTCAGGTAGAGAAAATTCCTTTATCTATTTTTTATTTATAGTTACTCTTATTTTTCAGTTTTCCTAAATGTTTACTCTTCCAGATAAACTTTAGAATTGTTGGGCAGATCTTCAGAAAAGTATTACCCACTTTGTATTAAGACAGTAGTGATAGATAACTTCCAGATTCCTCAGAATCTAAGTTACATTGAAACGAGGCCAGAAACAAACAGATCAGTTATTTCAGAACTTGAGATGAGAAGCTGTCAGCCAGTTACCAACTTCTCTGTTTGCCAGTCTCAGCAAAACTTGTCATAAAATTTTACACTTGTCATAAAATCTTGTTTAGTGGAGTGGAACAACTAGTTGATAGATTACATACAATTACAACAGATTGATAAGGAGATAATTAGAATCTTTACAATATTGAGTCTTTCTCTCTTGGAACTCAGTGTATATCTTTATTTAGTCAAATCTGTTCTTTTTCTTTTTCTTTCCATCAACAAAGTTTTGTTCTTTTCTTCACATTAGTCTTGAACATTTCTTAAGCTTGTTCTAAGGTATTTTGGCTATTTGGTAGCTATTGCCAATGGAATCTTCTTCCATTATGTTTTATAACTAATTATTGTTTTGACTTTTTGATATTAATTTTATAACTTCTGATATACTTTGAATGTTAGTACATTCCAAAAAAAATCCAACTGCTGTTTCATACAGAAAAATTACTTTACTGACTCTGAAAAAAGGTTATTTCCCTCTGACAAGGATTTTACTTTTTACAATAGATATACTGCCCTATATTTCCTGTGGTAATGGAGATCTTAAATTATGAACTTAATCATCAGAAAAATTCCTCATTTTTTTTTTGTGAGGAAGACCAGCCCTGAGCTAACATCCGTTGCTAATCCTCCTCTTTGTTGCTGAGGAAGCCTGGCCCTGGGCTAACATCCGTGCCCATCTTCCTCCACTTTGTATGGGACGCCGCCATGGCATGGCTGACAAGCAGTGCGTCGGCGGGCGCCCAGGATCCGAACCCGGGAACCCCGGGCTGCCAAGCGCGAACTAAACTGCTGCACCACTGGGCCGGCCTTCCTCATTTTTAATATTATGTACATAATATTAGATAAAAATCCATTTCTATTGTTTATTACATGTTTCAATTCACCCTTCACCCATGTTCTTGCTCCACAGACTATACCTTATATTTAGAGATTTACACACACACACACAAGGAAATACAGAAAATTTAACAACAGTATTAATATAGAACATTTGGACATATAATGCAAAGAACTAGGTTTTGCCTAAATCATTTATACTTGGTTTTGGAATGAATTTTGAGAGTCTTACATAGTGGTTTTACTCTCATAATTATATTCAGATATATTCCATAAGAACATATGATTGACCATGGGGAGAGGTAGTCCCAGTGGGAAGCTAGTTCATGGAGGGGTGATCAACACATGTCTAATAAATGCTCCTTGTATTTCTCCACCTAATGACAAAGCCAACAGTGATTGATATGTCCACTGAAAGTTTTCCTCAGTACGGTTTGGGGTATTTTCCCACAGATTCTTGATAAACCTTTGAGTAATGTAATTGACTTAAATATTTCACCAGCATATGAATAGCACACAACTAATCAATATCCACAAAGTTAAATAACAGATTCAGGAGTAGCAATTTATTATCATTATCCTGAAAGATTTTTGACTATTCATTCCTATATTTGTAAACAATATAAAAAATCTCCATTAACTAATCTGTAGTGTAGATTCAAGGCAGAATCGTGAATCTGAATGCAAATGTCAGGCCTCTAGGCTCTTAATTCCTCAACATTCTGCTTTCAGTTTACAGTTCAGTGCATCTATTAGCCCTTTCAAGGTTCATTCTTCAATGAGCTATTGTCATCCTATTTCTTCTGTCAATTTTCAAAGATACCACTGAAGTTTTAAGTGACATCAACACATGAAATAAATTAAAGGAGCTTTCAACAACTTCCCATGAAAATTCTGGCCAATTACTTGACACACCAAAAAAATTTGCAGGTTCTGACTAAAGACCAAACCAAACTTGACAGTCCAAATAACTAACTTGCACAGGTATCAAAAATATTAGTTTCATGGGAAGAGGAGAGAGATACTCTGACTGACAGCTCCATTCACAAATCCCATGAGATGGGGGAGTGAAATTTCCCCAAAGAAGAGGGGTCACCCAAAGAAAGAGGAAGGATGCACGGCACCAAAAATCACAGAAGTCGACTACATCTGCTTTACTGTACCTACTACCTCATGGTATCTTTTTCGTGTAATTTAATATTCTTGCATATCTATTTTTTGTGGTTAGATAATATTCTATTATAGGCTATGTCATACTTAATACAGCCAGTCACCTGTGATTGGACATTTGTTTTCACTTCTGTGCCCCTAGCACTTGGAATAAACCCTAGCACATACAGGTACTTAATAAATAAATATTTGTTGAATTTTTTAAATTATGAATTTTAAGATTCAATGGAGAAATGGACAGGCAGAAAAATTCCTGAAACACTCAACTTTTTTTCTGTTTTCTCCAATCAAGAACCCAGCTGTTGCATCCCAGATAAATAAAATGCCTTAATTAATCAGAGCCTAAGTAATAAAAGAATTTTAAAATAAATGTCTAAACTGTAATAGAGTACAGGAAATTGGCTTATTTATTTTGATTATCTGAGGTTGCTCAACAGCCTGATTTTACCTAAGGAGTTCCAAGATATTAATGCCTGAAGATATTAACAAATTGCCTCTCCAGCTCTTGACTTCCAAAGAAAAAGACTAATCTTCTGCCACTACCCCATAAAGGTGCAGAAGGACATAGTCAACAAAGTCTAGAGGACCCACATTAATAAGAAGAGTCTGACTTTGTAAAATATTATAGAATTAACAAGGACAAAAACTCTGCTCTAAAGAAAGTCAAATTCTTAGTCGCTTAACGGCGATTTTCCCTAGTGGATGAAAAAGCGGCCAACAGGTCACCCAGCTCTACATTTCAGCCTTGGTTTTCCTGCGGGCACACCAGCCCCAGTGCAAGTTATGCTGTGGATTCCATATTTCTACCCAGGTAACATAAGTCCTATCGCTAACTTCCAGATTCCTCAAAATGTAATTGATATTGAAATGAGGCCAGAAACAAACAGATCAATTATTTTAGAACTTGAGATGAGAAGCTGTCAGCCAATTACCAACTTCTCTGTTTGCCAGTCTCAGCAAAACTTGCCATAAAATTTTACACTTGTCATAAAATCTTGTTTAGTGGAGTGGAACGACTAGCTGATAACATTTGACTATCAAAAGCATCAAGGAAAAGGGCTGAGTGTGATAGATTTGAAAAGGAAAGCAGCACAGGAAAGAATGAAGATGTGCGGTGCTTCTTTGTGCTTTTGTGACTGAACAGCATTAGACTATTATGCTGAATCAGAATATTGGCGCATCTATGGGGACTTGTCAATCATCCTTTGAAAAGGAAGAGTAAAATATCACGCTTTATTATTCCTTAGAATTCCTTATAATGAAAGTGACCACTACCTCCTAATCACAATTTACCCACTAAATGCTCCTTTTCCTTACCTTGTGACCTTGTCTTCCAGGTTCTCCAATTTCTCCTTTAGCCCCTTTATGACCCTAACGAATGCAAAAACAAACAAATTATATTGGGTTTGGCATAGAAAGTGGTCAGAAGGCTCACGAAGTCATCGTGCTTTCCTAAATCTGTGTCCATGTGCTGCTAAGAAAAAGGTTATGTCACAAAGAAAATGACTGCCTCCAATGACCTTAATAACACCACGTATATTACATGACTGCTGTATATGAGAAATAACAGTTTTAGTTAATAAAAAACACTGTTCTAGAATAATAAGAGTTCCATTACCCAGTTCAGCAACATGATTCATTGCCTGCTGGTCCCTAGATCCCTCCATCCCAAACTTCCTCCCACAGTTGGGTTAAGATCATTAAATCTTCTCCAGTACCGGTAACTTACTTTCTGGAGGCGACAGTCCTGACCCAGCTCAACTGGCTCTCTATCCCCTGCACTCTGTGGGCTGCTCTGAAAACCACTCGGCCTCCTTGATACCCATCTCCTCCCTGGAGGTGGAAGAAGGGCTGGTGCAAGAAGTGGACTTCCCCAGATGCACACCTTCCTGCCTCTTCTTGCACGCAGTTTCAAGTACAAGGGGAGATCTACAAAGGGCAGTCAGCGAAGGCTGCATAGCATGAGAAGAAGACCCCTTTCTTTTCCTCTCAGGCCACCTGTTCAAAGCACAGGTGTGCTTTGGGCAGTTACATGAGGCAAATGTTAGATGAACATTCCAGAATTAAGTCCATCAGAGCTTTCACCCTCAGAGCCTTTCCTGTTCTAAGGACGCAAGTCTTTGTGAAAAATAAGCCACCAATCCAGGCCCACATCTTCTGCAGTTGTGGGAATCCACCGACACTAACCTTAAAGAAAACATAATTGGAAAATCCGTGCCTCGGGGCCCTTCCGATCATAGCACAACTCCACGGGTCTGGAATTTTTCAAAATCACTTCAGACTCACAGACTAGACAGAGAAAGCCCTTGAGCCCCAGCACTTGGTGTTTATTTTTTTTATCTTTATGGGAAATTTTGAAGTAATTATGATGGCAGAGCGAGAAAAAAATACTTTTGGAGTTTCTTTTCTCGCCTATTTTGCACAGTTTTTCCAATTTTTTTTAACTGAAACAGTTTCATGAACATTATGTGCACGATCCCCCCACACCTCCCTCCATAGGAGGCACCCCTCTGACCCTCAGTCTGGTGTTCTAGAGCCTCTCAATCGATAGAGCTTATTGGTGTTTCCTCCCTGGACAACAGAAGCAGTACCTATTCACACATCTGGGTCTCGGTGGGAGGACCCGTCACGAGCACTGGCTGGAATTTCCAGGACTGAATAAGGACCACAGACTAAGCAAACACAGACTTGCCTAATCCATCGACGTGGGGTCTCTGCACCAGGAAGGCCAGTGTTTCACGGCAAGGCTCTATTTTTTCTGTGGATAATACTCTTGAAAATAAAATACTGAAATTATTCACTTACCCTCATGCCTGGTAGGCCTGGATATCCTGAGTGACCTGGTGGACAGGAATTGGGACACTGCCAGAGAGAGAGAGAGCGCACGTAAACTGGAGCCTCCACTTTATGACAAAATGGTCTGTTTTCTAGGGATTCCAGCTCCAGAACCCCAATGCAATTATATTCAGTAACTATCTCTGACTACCCCTTTCCTTTTTTCTTTATTTCATTTTTAAACTCAGAAATATTCCTAGCTGACAGAAAATATAGCAAACCCTTTCCCCATGTATCCACCATCCAGATTTAACAAATGTTAATATTTTACCATATTTATTTCAGATTTAATTTGTTAAAGAAATAAAATGCTTCCAAACAACCCACTGTGCCACAACCTGATCCTTATGCCCCCCACCTGCTCCACTGGAGTAGCTCCATCCCCAGGTTCATGTCCCTCATCAAATGGGCCAAAATTGCATTCAGTGCACTTTATCAACATCATCTGAATATTAGTCTATAAGTAAAACAAGTCTCAGGGGGAGTTATTTGACTTCTATCTTCTAAAATTGGGGGGCTCTGGTGAAAAGCATGCTTTAGTCATAAAGTAAAAAGATTATGGAAAAGCAAAGGTATTCCTATAATGAAAAACGGCTACAGTCTGACTGTATACAAGCCCAGTCCACCTGTACTACAGACTGCTCTGCCATGTGAGAAAAGTAAAACATGGAAATACACATATCCCAGCGAGATCATTTTAAAGAGAATTCATCTGAAGATTACATGGTCTTTGACTTAAAACTGCATCTGGTTCAAAGGAACTCATCTTACCAATGGATCTCCATCATGAAAGCCAATTGTTCCCTAAAGTAAAGAAAATATTAAAAGTGAGAATATAGTTAATATTTCATTCAAACCAACTAATAACAGAAAGTTCATTGGACAAAAATATAATAAATACATTTGTTCAATAAAATATAAGGAGGAAAGAGCAGCATATAATATGCTAATATCCTAAAAACTTGACTCACGGGCATATTCCTGTTGGAGAACCCTAAATTGCAGGAGATTTTTTTCTTTCAGGGGATTGAAGGAGATGAAATGAGAGACAGAACAGAAAATATGGGGAACTCGGAATCATAAATTAAAAATATGGATTATCTCCTACTTAAACTCCTATTTTTTAAAATGCTTACTATGTAACTCCTTTGAAAAACTAGTTCATTTGAAAATGTTGTTTTTATATATCCCAGTTTTGAGCATTTCAGAAATCACAAGCTCAAAGGACTTCAAATACAATGAGTAAGCCATTCCCCATAAAACCACCTTTTAAATTATTGTGATTCCTCTACTTTTCTGGCCTAAAAAGACCCATGGTCTGAATGGGTGAAAAAATTGGTAGCCTTTCTGGAATTTTAGGACAATGACTTGATTAACAGGCACTTCCATTTTTGGTCCTTATGTTGCTTTAATCCCGACTCTCAGACACAGAGAAATTCAAGCTGCAAATAACTTACACTGGGTCCCGGAGGGCCAGGGGGGCCAGGTGGTCCTCTTTTCCCAGGGTCACCCTAAGTTATTTGAAAATTGTGACACAGTGGTTATACACATCAAAACACAGTGCATAAAACTGGCAAGGCATGAGAGAAAGATATTGCTAGAAACCCCTACAGAGCTCAGCCATGCACAAACCTGCCACCAAAATCAATGGGTGGCCCATAATCCAATTAGCTCCACAAAACCGGAAGAATAAGGAGTTCCCGTCTCACCAAGGGAATGAAACAAGGCAGAGGGAGACTTGGGGGGAAAAAGCAGAGTCAATTCTTCTCCCTAGAATGATTACTTTATCTACTCTGAAAAAAAACTGGAAATATGCTATATTTTTCTAGCTGATTTGCAGAGGAACTGGAACAGCCAATACTGCTAGCGCCAACCAGCTAAAGGCAGCAAAAGAAGGCCTGCACCGAGCCTGCAGCTGTGGAATGGAAGGTGAAATCTCTGCAGCGCCAGACTCTCCCCGTACCGTTCACCCACAGCCATCACTCGGTCAGCCACTGCACTCTTTTGCCAGTGCGACAGAACATCAAAGATGGCCAAATTCACAAGCCATGTGGATGAAAATGATTCCAAGCAGTCCTAATACCGGAGTTTACTCCTGGCACATGTCTTCCTTCTTAATGTTCTACCATAAGCAGTCAAAAGCGTCTTACAATTGATTTAACTTGACAACCACTTCACATGCATTCATTTGTTCAGGAAATGAAATAAGTGTGTCAAACAGTAAGCACATCGAGAGAAGCAAGAAGGTGTATAATCCATGGCCCCTACTCTCAACGAGTTTACAATTACCTATCCTTCACACGACGCCACTACTTCAACGTTTTTCAAAAATGTACTGAATAGTAACATCAAGCACTTACTACCAGCAATTTCTCTAAAAGTTCAGCTCTTTATTGCCTAAACTTAAGGCCTGTTGGCTCGATTATAATTTAATGACCCTAACATAAATATACATGGTACTAATTTAGGCCAATCACTTTCATTTCATGCAGAGAGTCTAAGACAAGACACTGGAGCCCAGTCCTGGCTGAGAGTCTGTGAAATGGAGGTGGCACTTCCTGACTTGATCACTAATTCTGGAAGTTGAGAAGTTTAGCTGACAACTTTGGGAAAAAAAATTAAAATCACTCTACCAAAACGAGGCACCATTATTATCCCTGGTCCCGTCAGTATTATGAACTGGAATGAAATTCATCTGCCATTTCTTCGATTTGCAGGGGAAAACGTAGAGCTGAGGCCATTGCCTTCCCTAGTAACATCTTCTGTCAAGTCAGCAAACAACTATCCAAATGCTCTGCGGTACTCACCACGGGCCCAACGCGGCCAAGCTCTCCAGGGAGTCCTGCTGCCCCGGGGGGACCCTGAAGTCAACAGATCAGAGGTACATGGTGACAGATGGATGTTTTACAATCTATCACAAATGATATCAAATATGATATCCAACTTAGGAGTATGTATCTGTGCTAGCTTTGGTTTCCAATGAGACAGTAACTCATCTGACCAAATTTTAATTACTTAAAATGGAACAGAAATTCTTAAATATTTCTTAATGAAATATTTTGTTTAACAGAATAGGGGTGCTGTCACAGGAGCCACCTAAGATCATGTAGGTAGGATGCTATAAACACCACTGGGTAGAGTGTTAGCTGAAGAGTCAGGTTGAGATCTGAGAACTAGGCCATTTTTATAGACTTGTAAAAATAAACCAAGAGATGATACTTACAGGGGGTCCAGGAATACCACGACCCTAAAAGAGTAAAATAAAAAGTGTTACGGTATATGATTCATTTTTAGTAAACAGGGACACAAGCATCATTCAGTTCAAAAATAAACTACAAATCTATCTCTAAATAAATACATGATGCTCATCCTAAAGAAAGCACTGGATAAGAAAAGCAAACCTGGCTCTGCCTTTAAGGGAAGAGGAAGCTTGTTTCAGCTCCGCAGACACTCCTTTGATGTCTAAGCTAACCAGGAATGTTTTCTCCAAACTTCTCTTTTCTAAGAAAATCACAGTGAAGAAGTCATCCACGCTTGCCCTCAGGAGAATCTGCTATCACTCACAGAGACACAGTTTAAGAGTTTTTTGTTTGTTTTTTGTTTTTGTGAGGAAGCCCAGCCCTGACCTAACATCTGTCGCCAATCCTCCTCATCTTTGCTGAGGGAAACTGGCCCTGGGCTAACATCCGTGCCCATCTTCCTCTACTTTACATGGGACGCCGCCACAGCATGGCTTGACAAGCGGTGCTTGTCCCGGTCCCCGGTCCACACCCGGGATCCAAACTTGTGAAACCTGGGCCGCCGAACAGGAGTGCGCGAACTTAATGGCTATGGCACCAGGCCAGCCCCAGTTTAAGAGTTTTTTATTTGTCGTGTTTTATAAGAAACCTACATTAAAACAATACACTGCACCACTTTACAATTTATAATGTGATGTTTGGAAGTTCCCCAAACAAACATTCAGCCCAGAGAGACAGGGGAGGAAAAGAGGTCAGAAACATATCCCCTTTGACAGGTAGGGCTATATTTCCAGACACCAAGTCCAGTAGATATGAGCAATAAAATGGTGTCACTCCTGAAATGACATGGGATCCTAATTTAACATGCTGAATTTGATGTTAAAGCCAGTCATTCCATCTCCCTCTCCTTTACAATTTCTATTTCTTCAGCAACACCAAACTGCATATAGTCAAGGACTAAAACCGCGTCTTATTCATCCTCCTACCCTCCATTCCTAGCACAGGGCCTTTTATATAATAAACCCTGACTATATGCTTTTGAACTTAATGAAGCTGAGCATAGCTGCCTAGAACCCCTTTCTCTCTGCTTTCCAGGCTCATTCTCCCCACTTGGGATTCCTCAGTCCTCTTTTCTCCCCTGCACTGGCTTAAAGAGCTTCTATACACAGCTATCTCTGACACCATTTCATTTAGCTCTCCATTTCAGACTTTTTTTCTAATATCTATATATGAAGCATCCAGTGGAATCAATGTATACCCTCTAATAATGATATTATTATTTCTAATTATTTAGGCAGCCAAAACAAGCAAGAATTTCATATGAGCAGCATGTTTTAATGATAAGTGGGAGTTTTTCACGACATTCTTTGAAAAATGACTCCTATTTGAACATTTTAATATGTGGATCAATTTGGGAAGTAACCATTATGCTTGAAAATACCGAAGTAATCAGTAAGTTATTTCATTATCAGAAACCTAAATGTTTGATAAATTTCACAAAAAGTCATCTCTGTAAGATGGTGAGCTCTGAGTTGAAAAATATAGGAGAAAGACCAGCAAGCTATTCACTTCTGAAAATAGGCTTACAATGGAAAAGTCGACAGACGCTGAAATATGGCAAACAAAATGAGGAGGAAACATACAGATTAATCACAAGAACAAAAGGAATAAAGAGCAAAGTAGAAAGGAAAACCAGCCCGAGAATCTGGTCCTCTTAAAGATGGAAATACACAAATCTGCCGAAGGTGCAACACAGGAAAAGACTGGCCAGGGAATTAGACGGGTGGGACTACATGATGGTTTATATTTCGCTGGAGATACAACCAGTCGTGAAGAACATGGTACAATGCCACGTCTAAACACTGAATACTTAGATTTGCTGTTGTTAGGCAAGAAAGGTTTTCTATCAATGCAGGAGGGGCAGTTGTCTTGGGAAATACCACTTGCAAACAGACACATGTATTTTATACCGACATTCAAATTTCTCTAAAATTTTCCTACTCATAGTTGGAATGCTTACCATACCAGACAAGTCATAAACTCCTTTGTGATGTGTATTATGTAGAAAACTGCATTTAAAAATTTCATAATGGCAGAATTTTACCTAAAGAGAGGAGATTTTTCAATTCTGTCACTTTATATTTACTTACTGGAAATCCACGAGATCCCGGCACACCAGGTTCTCCCTAAAAATAAAAATAGCATCATTGTACTTGGCTTTTTGTACCATGAATATGTAAATATGAAAACTGCAAAAATAATTGAAATCATTAGAACACTCCATCTTGGTATTCTTAATTTAATTTAATTCAACTAAAACTCAATTTTAGTTGAACAAGTGTATTTCAACTGCTTCACAACTAATCCGTTAGTTGATTTGTAAACACTACAATGAAGTTATACTTTGGCATTTAATTAATACCAGCAATTAATATAGGTGGTTAACTTACTTTTTGTCCTCTTGGTCCAACAGAGCCAGGGGATCCATCAGGTCCTGTTAATCCCTAACAAAGCAAGATACCAGAACTATTAATGCATCCTTAGGCAAACCACTAAGTGGATAATTCCATTTTATTTACTAATTATGTACAGAATGGTTACCTATGTATGATGCAAATATTTATAAAGAAATACCTTTCTATATTCTTACTCAAAGATAACGTTTAACTGAGATCTGCCTGTTAGTTACTTTCTGTTGATAAATTTTATCATATTCCTACCTTCCTGCTAACTGCACTGTTTATCACAGGGTTCAATTAATATTTTTTTGTCTCTGCTTTGAAAAAATGCAATATAACAATCATAGTGTTCTAATAGCCAAGTCTGATGGGACGAGAGGTCTTGGCTCTGCCACTTACCCAGGTTTATGTACCTCCTTGACTTCATTTATAAAATAAAAATACTAAATGTCTCTATAGCTCTCCAATAATGTCTTGAGAGTTAAGATGTTTCTTCAATAGGAATTAAAAATAGTCAGTCTCATTATTGCCTTATAGCCACCTAAAGCCCCCTAGCCCTCTTTTAGCAATGACAATTGCTTATTGAAGAACATTTACTTTTAAAGCTGAAATGTTGAGAGTATGCATGTTTCTACATTATCTTCCTTAGTAAAACTTGTGATAATTAACTATATGCTTTCATGTATGCCACTCAGTATGTGGAATTTAAGCCAGTTACCATAAACCACATTCATAACTACTGTATTTAGTACAAAAGCATATCTTCCAAACACCTCATTTTCCCTATCAGTACTTATTTTATCATCTTCCTCAATGTAAAATAGATACTAAAGCATGATAGCACTATATATACACCTGAATTTCCACACTTAGTGAAGATGCATTTTTATTTTTTTAACTTTTTCTTTACTCTTTGACACTTTTAGATGTTGTCATTTATAATGTAATCTTGAAATTACAGCTTCCTAAAGATAAATATATGTATCTGTATATATGTACATACGCATATACGCATGCATACATTATATCTTATAAAACCTCTACTATAGAGATTCTGAAAAAGACTCAAATGATATCAATCAAGGGAGGGATTCCTTGAAAATACAAAAGCCCTACTTAAAAATGGATCACTAAAGTCCTTATTTAATCTGCCATACTCTTCATAAATACCAATAAAATGCTTTTATGTAATTTGTATAGAAAATTAGTTTAATGGCCACCATTTTTACATTTCTCTACATCAATTAATTTCCCTCATAACTCCAAAGAGTGAATCAAAGGAAGTAGAAAAAATGAATTGAAAATGTTAATTACTGGAAATTTACCAAAGAAGGAAATTATTAAACACACACAAATGAATTTTTGACAGACTATCTTTGATTTTCAACCACCCTAGTCTAATTACTAGGCTGTGATTTGGGAACAAGCCCCAACATGTTAGTATCGAGCACCTGTGGTGATGGCATGTTGGCTACTGTATTTCGGCAAACCAACCACTGGCCCAGGAGCATCTCTGGAAGCGTGCGTGGCACACAGACTCTATAAAGCTCACGGCGTGTTAGAGGAGTGGAACCTCTAACTCCCAGGTCACGTACGTACCCTCCAAGACCAACCTGGCCAGTTCTTACATGCAGCCACTTTAGCATCCTCAACCTGTGCCTGGAATGACTGGCAAGATGGGAGGACCGTGGCTACCATATAGGGAGGAATTTCAGCTGCATGATAATAAGGTGGAACCAAGTAAACGGTTGGAGAACCTGGACGCTACTTCCTGGTCACTTCTTCTTTAAAGTGTCTCCCATAAGACAGGAAAGATTATGTCTGTCACAAGGAAGCTCTTTGAATTAAACTGAAAATACATTCTGGTGTCAAATGCAGTGAACTCTGTGAGGAAATCGCTATGTACAGAAGCATAAACCACAGGAAGCCAAGGCCTGCAAGTCCATTACAATCCTGCCGTTGGCCCAGCATCTAATACCCACTCCACACACGACCACTGAGCACAGTTAATTCAGGCTGGTCTGGTAGGTGGAGGGGTACGCTTGTCCCTCCACATCATCTTCATTTTGGTTCAAATCCCGACTCTGCCACTTTGCTGTGCAAGCAGGGGCAATTTGCCTAACTGTATAGTGCCTCAGTCTCCTAACCTGTAAAATAGGTATAACATTAATATCTACCTCATACAGTAATTTTGAAGATTAAATGGGATATTACATATGAAGTGCTTACAAGAATGCCTGGCAGAGTCGGCCCTGAATAAATGTTAGCTATTCCTATTCTCCTTATTATATGGTCAGCATGTTCCAGATGCTGTGAAGAGTTCACAGGAGCTATACGACACGTTTGCTGCCCTCTGGGAGCTTAAAACCTCATTCAGAAGGGGCTCCGCAAACAAACAAACAAAAAACCTAGATATTAACCACAGGCACTGTACTGCAGGGCCCCTCACATTTCTTCGATGCCTGATTATTTCCACTTACAGTGACCTTTCAGAATAATTTCTTAACCACTCACTATCCTGATCATTTAGCATCTCCAGGGACAACAGCTGTATACCTGCAGAGGGTGCTCCAACCTCTTTCCTGTAAGAAGTGCCATGGTTTAACCGTAACTCCTGCATTTATTCTACTTCCTTTTCTGCCTATCCTAGATGGGTGCTGTAAGAATGAATAAAAGACCGTTTTACAGAGCTCACTGAGCACGTCACAGAAACACTGCCTATAAGAAGATCTCCACTGATATTATGGACAACAACAACACAATTGTCCTTTGGGTGCAAGGTTACAACCGAGCTCTGACTTCTCTAATTTTACATGTCTATAAGGGAAAAGAATCTTAACACTTAAAGTCTTAGCAGGGAAGGAGAGATTATATACACACACACACGTATATATATACATTTACATACACACACACACAATTTCAATTTGCATGAACTCTTATTTGTCAAAGAAACGCCAGAGGAAAACATTACCAGTGGCAGACAGAACTGCTTTCACATGGATGTTTGTGAAGACCAAGTTCTGTATGGAATGGTATTGAAGCTGACAGCGTTCTGAACTTTCTTGGTAGAGAATGCCAGCCCTCAGCAGTGATTTCCTTACAGCATTCCGACGGCTCGGCTCCTGAGACTCAGGGCATAATTCTACAAGCACAGCTGCCATGACTCTTTTTCCTTTTCTGTCTAAAACCATTTAACTCAGGATAAGTGCCTTTAAATCACGTTCCTTTCAGATTCTTCCAGACATCATCTGATTAATTTGTCAACATTTCCAAAAAATACAGCTGTGCAATGAATCAAAGAGCAGAAGACAGAGGCAGGAAGTTTGAGGTCCCACCACTACCCTCAGGTTCACCTAGCGAGAAAATATTATTGAAGCTTTCCCACTTACTGAGCTCCCACACGTCCAGGGACAAACTCTGATCTAGTTACTGATATTTCATTATTTTCAATTTAAGGTAAAAGATTGGTTTAAAACGTCAAATGAGCCAAAGAGTGGAGGAAGAAAACTTTCCAACTCAGAATCTGATAAGTCCCCTGTGGCTTATGATATGAATATGAATCTTATCAATATTTACAAACAATTATAAAGTATCAATTATAAATTGTTTTTATTATCCATATCATTTTTCTTGGTTGGTAATTCAGATACTAAAAATTCACTATCACTCTTTTTCTTCCCTCTTTTCTCCAGTTATTCATTATTTAAGAACCTCGTTTGTACCCCAATGAGGCAAAACTATCTGGAGAGAGAGTGAGTCTAAAAATCAAGAAATCTGGTTTCTTTTGCTATCTTAGCCACTGAAAAAACTCTGGGTCCCTCAGGAAACTACTTGTCCTCATAATTATTCAGTTCCCTTTTCTGTGGAGAATAACACTAGCAAAACCTGCTTTCCAGGTTATTGTAAGGTTAAAGGAAATAATGTTTGTGACTGCTTGAGAAAAAATGCTAATTAGTATAGTTAATTTTTTGCTTAGTTCTAGGAAACGCCTAAAATACTGGCACATATATGGATTCCTTCCTTGTTTTCCCTCCTTCCTTTCTCTTTTTCATTTTCTCTCACTTTCCTTTGCAATTCCAGGAGACTGGGTCAATGCCCTCACCAGTTTCTCCCTAAGAACCCTCAGGGTTAGAGTTCTATGATTTCAGAAGCCTGGCTCTTTCACATTTTTAGCTTTGGAAATCTGGTTTGTTCTGCACTATGGTACTGCAACTACAGACAAAGAGAAAAACTACTTGTAATTGTTATCTTCATTGTATTTCTAAAGGTTTTGAAGTAGTTTCATTTGTTTCTGTTTAAGTGGGGAAATTATAAAGCAAAACTAGGCATTGCCTTTATGTCCTTATGGTAAAACATAAAGAAGAATTTGTTGAGCTGGTTACAAATTACCATTAAACTGAGGCGCAGACAAGTCTAGCCCTCTGTCTGAAATTGTTGCAACTCAACAGTGAGACAAGACCACAGGTGATTGGTTTATGCTTCAACCGCCACAAAAATTGATAATAATAACAATTTAATCATAAATATTCTTTTCACACAAAACAAAAGGCAGAGCCAAGTTTCAAAAGAATGCAGAAATAAGTCCTACCCTTGACTAGTTTATTCAACAGCATTGTACTTATCAGATTTTCTTTTTATGATGTGACAGTTTCAAGCAACTCAGTGTTTCAAAGAAGAGCTTGATAGTCAACAAGCTGCATAATTTCCGTTTGTATTATACAAACATTAGTGTGATATTCAGTTTGTACTATCCAAATATCAGTTATTGGGGGCCTCATGCACTGCCACTGAACATACAGAGAAAGTCCAAACTGGGGGCTTTGAAATGTAAAACAGAGTCTTCTTCCTAACGCACTAAACAGCATAGACATGTACCCTCATCGTGGTCAGCTTGCTAAAGAAGGCACACCTTAATAACCACAAAAATCTAGCTATTTTTTTCTCAAAATGAAGGATCTGTCTTAAACTCTAGTCAAAATGTCTTGAAAATTATAGTTATAGGTTTTCTGGTGCTTCCTTTGTTTTAGAAAATCTTTAGTTTTTGGAGACCACATAAAGTGTTGATTTGAGGTATGACCACTCCACGTTCTCTGAGAACAGATGCCATATCTCACTTCACTTTGCATCCCAGCGACAAAGTCAAGGACTGGCCTGCAGTGCGACCCCAACAAGTACTAGTCCAACGCATGGAGAGAGGAGGTGAGTCCGGAAGTTATGGTACTCAGAAGAAATATTATTTCGTGTTAGGTTACCATACAACTCGGCCTCAGAGCTTCTCTCAGATGGGGGTGGGGGGCAAATGGGGAAAGATTGCTGGTTCCCAGTCTTCAGGCAACCCTAGCCAGCTGTTTTCTATCAGTGATGCCAACCAAGAAAACACGTGGAAAGAGAGCAAACTAGTTGTGAATGTCCTATTCGAGGTGTGAGGGCCATGCCCCTGCCCCTGCCCCGACCCCACACATCCCCACTCACTGGGGGCCTCTCCTCAAGCGCATCTTTCTTTTCTCTCTCCCTTGGGATTTAGGAGCGCTCTGCCCCTTCCTCTGCCTGCAAGTTCTTTTTCTAAATTAATCCAGGGAGTGTCCGTGAAAGGGCAAGCACAGAGACTACTTGATGCGAAGCCCCAGCGGAGGCCAGCAGGATCCTCCTCCCCGCACCCCTGTGCCCGCGCTGGGGCTGAGTGCACGAGGTGAGCTGGAGTGGACGCTGGACGGGGGACCGGCCCGCATTCCTGTTTCCTGAGAGGAGGAGACGCGCTGGGGCTCTCCCCGGGGAGCCGCGAGGCAAGTCCCCCTCCCGGGTCCCTGTGAACAAGCTGAACAAGCCCGAGCCTGAGGCCAAGTTCAGGACCACGGCCGCTTTCCGCCTGGCCCTCGCCGCGCGCACCGCGCCCCTCCGGCGCATCTGTCTGTCTCGCCCTCCCTCCCCGCTGCCGCCTGCCCCTCCCTGCCTCTTCCCTCCCGCCTCCTTCCCGTCTCCCCTCTGTCTCCCATACGCGCGCACACACACTTGCACGCGCGCCCCGGCACCCCGCCCACTCACGTCGGCGCCCGGCGTGCCCGGCCTGCCCGGAGCTCCCGGCTTTCCCGGCTCTCCAGCTGGACCCTGGGCGGGAGGAAAAAGGCGACAGTTGAGACCCTTCGGACGCACGTGGCTGCAAACCACGTCTAACGGAAGGGGGAGGAGAGGGAACATGCTGACCAACTTACCGGGGGGCCCGGGGGACCCTTCGGACCTCGGTCACCCTGGGGCAAGAGAAAAGGCAAGAGCATCCGTAAGTGCGAGGCGCTGGGGCCGCTGGGAGAATCCCCCGCGTGTTCCCACACAGGTCGGCCCGGGACAGGGCTGAATGGTGCAGGTTCACGACCCACGGGAACAGGACACGTCCACCTCCCCCTCCGAAAACCCCGCTTCCAGGATCCACCCCCAACTCTCACCCAAGTCCAATCCCGCCCTGGGTGGGGGCATCTGGCCCTCTCGAAAAACCCACCCGAGCCGTCGGGGGGAGGGACGGGGCCTGGAGAGGGACACTTACGTCGATGCCGTCGATGCCAGGAACTCCAGGGGGGCCTGGGGGCCCGGGGGGACCCTGCTCGCCAGGGGGGCCTCTCTGCTAACAACAGCACACACAGAGGTTAGCTGCGCCGCCGGGCGACGCCGGAACCGGCCGCGACGGCCGAGGCCCCACCTCCGGCCCTCGAGGACGCCAGCCCAGGAGGCCGGGTTTGGAAACCCCAGGCCTTGCGCGTCTCACACGCCCAGCGGGCGCGGCCCCTGCGGCCCCGCCACGTTCAGACCGGGTTGAACTGTGGCGTGTGAGCCGATCTCTGCCCCCAGGAAGAAGGAGGCCTGACACCTCTTTATAAAAGGGGTTCACTGATGAAAATGCTGGTCATTCGATGCCTCCCTCGATTTAATCGGTAATTGCAGGTCAGTGTTTTGGCCAAAATGGAACACTAAGAATGGAGGCGCTGCACATCAGATCAATTACAGTATCGTTTGTAAATCTTTCTGTGTCCAGTAGAAACCCGGGGGAAGACTCTTGAGGGAAAGACGAGGGGGCAGAAGAGTGGGCGGAAGAGCCGCGATGCCCCAGGAGTCAAGGCCTCAGATCCACCTGCAGAACACTCTTGCACGAGGCCTTTGCCCTCGCTTCAGAATTACACTCAATTTCAGACTGACCCTAGGTGTGACCCCTTTTATTGCTTGCAAACAGCTAAGCTTGGATGGTGCTAGAGGGAATGCTAGCGTCTGAAATAGTATGAACATGTTGCTTGGGGAATATGGGACTTTTTTTCTCTTCTGAATTGAAAAGAAGGAAAGAAAGAAAAAAAGCTTCTTTCATCCAGGAAAACTGTTTTTCTAAACTCCAATGACCAGACGGGTTACAATGGGGTCTTTATCCGTGAAACCTCACACCGCGCTGGGCTCAGCCGGCCCACCGGTCGGGTCCGCGAGAGGGACGGGGCGCCGGGCCCCGCACAAGTTGCTGAAACGCGGGTGGGGCACCGTGGGCAGGACGCGCGGTGCGGGCGCCGGCCGCGGGGGAGCGGAGAGCCCGCCGGCCTGGATCCCGCGCTCTCTCCAGCCAGGCCTCGGGACTGGGACTGGGTGGGGGGGGGGTAAGACGCAACCCAGCTAAAAATGACACTGGGTCTGGAGTCCGCGGCCTTCAGCGCCTGAGCCTGCGGTGTTGCGGCCCCGTGTAGGGGGGCGCCCTCTCCCGGACCCAGGGGTCGTCTAGGCCCGACTCCCGCCGCACTCGCTGCAGGTGCTCAGGGCTGGAGGCAGCGCGGCCCGGAGGATGCTCGGGGCCTTCCCCACGGCCGCTCCCACCTTTCCTCGTGTGCGCTTGAAAAATGCAAACGCTCCTCCGCGCAGCTTACCTGGTCGGTGGTCTGGAGAAGAAAAGATGGGGAGAGAGTGAGAAGACGCCCCCCTGAACTCGCGTGAAACTTACCTGAGCGGCGCACAAGCAGAGCCCGGACAGCAGCAGTCGCAGCCCCAGGGCCCCGAGGCCCGGCGCCGTCCAGGCCATGCCCGCCCGCTGAGATCCCCGCGCGACTCCCTGCGGCCGCCCCGCTGGGCCTGCGCACCCGCCGCGCGCAGCGCCCTTCTCCCCAGCAAAAGCGCCCCGGGGTAGGGGTGGCAAACGTGCCCGGGCGGAAGGCGTACGTTCCTGCTATTATGAATGGCCCTGGAGAGGGTCCTGGGGATTGGAGGAGAGCTTGCGGCCGGGAGGACGGATAGAATGACAACAATCCCCCTTAACCCCTTCCCCGCGGCCACTCTGCGCGGCTCTGCCTCTGCCCCACCCGCCGCCGGGGGGCCCCTCGCTGTCCTCAGAGCCTCCCCAGGCGGCCTGTGTGCCACTGTGGGCGGCGACCAGGGCGCCAGTGTTCTTGGAGAGATGTTTGGGAGGGTCGTAGGCCAGGAAAGGGAGAACCAGACACCCCGAGGGGGTTTCTACCGGCCAGGCTTTGGATGGGACCTGTCTTTTCTTGATGTGTATCTGGTCCTGCGGCAAAGCCTGGATTCTTTTACAGAAAAGTGGGAGGTGGGGAGTTTAGGGAGTTGGAGAGAGGTGAACTGGGTGGAAGTGGCCTTCGCAGGTGGTCAAGGGACTCACCGTTATCCTGGCTGGCAGCTCATGGCAAGTTTCTCTCCTGGGTCTCAGCGGGTCACAGTGGATCAGCATCCATTGAAGTTCAAACTGGAGAAAGACAGAGACAGTTCAGGTTCGTTTAGAGGACAGAAGCAGGTCATTTAAAGAGGGATGCATTTGTAAGTGTAGTCCAATTGTTAAGTGACTGGAGACTATCTGGAACTGGTTGATCTCAGCGGACCAGGGCTCTTGTTCCTTGAATACAAATTTTCCAATGGAAATGGGCTGGAAGCCCTTCCCATGTTCCTCTGAACTTCGGATGTAGATGTCCTTTAGCTCTGCATTACTCCAGCGTAGCCCAAGGCAGGAAACAGACCACTAGCACTGACTTTCTGTTTCTGTCCTCACCACGAACTCAAGAGGTGGATTCTATTAAAATGAGGGTCAGAGAGAACAAGGGACTATCCTAGTCACAAGCCAGTAAGTGTCCATTGAACTCCCCAGAGTATATATGCGCTGGGTTTCCGTGGAAGAAGATTGGAGACAGAGGCAGCCAGGAATAAAGCAGAGGGAAGAAAACCCGGTCCTGGAAGAAACATGCATGCTGGAGAAGACATTCTCTGAGGAGTGGTCACAGCTTACACTGGAAGTAGGAAGGTCTGGAAGTGGAGGGAATGAGAGAAATCTAGGACTCAGGGGAAAAAAAGATAAAAAATATTCAAATTTTGTTTAGTCTTATTCATTGGTTGAAGAGATACAAAATTTCTAGACACTTGAAATTCGAATGTATCCTGACAACTTCCTACATCTTAGCAGGTGTAATGGGAGAAAGAAGAGGGAAACAGGAGAGAAACAGCACTGAGGAAGAGTGGCCGGGTCTGACCCTGAAAGCCAGGGCAACAAGGTAAAAAGAACACCTGGTACCCTACAGGAAGCTGCTGCCACGTGCCAGCCTGGTCGCTCTTAATCGGGACGTTCCTTGCCAGGCATTTCAAGTCAGATCCATATTTCTTGGTCAGTTGATTCTCCTGGCATTATGGGCATGTCTAGTTAAGTATCCAGGTCCCAGATGTGGACAGGATGTAATCTAAACGTAATGTAACACAACATAAGGTAATCTCTCTTCTTTCATCCAATCTTGGTTTGCACTCCATCCCACCTGCCAAATGGACTCTAGACCTGCTGGTCTGGAATTAAGTTAGATACATCTTTTCTATTGTTACAGAAACATCCAGAGTTGAGGTTACTGGATGGAAGATCAGATATGGAGGGGATGAAGGAGGAAGACTTTCCCTTCTGCCCAGAAAGGAAGGGAAAGTTAAACAAAAGGAGGTTTTCCATGTTATAAAGGGGTGAAATAAGACACTAAGCTTTCACATTCCTGCATCTGCACCCCTTTTCACATCATCCACCTGTCCTGGAGTTCTCTTCCCCCATTTTTCTTGTTTCTCTCAACTCTACCATGCTTTTCCCCAGAAAATGTGGACATCTGGAAAAATGAATTAAGTGCGATGAAAAGAAAGTGAGCATCTAGATCAAGACACATTTTCAAATGAAAAGTTACCTATGAATTCTATGAAAATTATGCTGATCTGCATATTCGTGGGGTAACGATAGTATACCGACATCCTACAAAAGCACTGCTTTCCAAACTGCACAATATCTTGTAGTTAAGGAAACCACTTTCATGAAACACTTATTTTTATCAGAGTAGACTTGTTTGCTTGGGAAGGATTTTATTTTGGTTTTGTTCTGAACTGCAGTAGAAATTTTAAAAGGAAGATAAAAGAAAGAATGGAACAACCTTTTCCTTAATGACTCCTAACTACCCAGCACTGCCTCAAACATCCCTGAGGCAGTTCACACATGGGTAAAGTAGGACAGAGAGGTTAAGTCATTTGCCACAAGTCACACAGCTAGCAAACGGCAGAGCTGGCATTCCAAATGTGCCTGACTCTAAAATAAAGGCTTTCTCTTCTATCCCACTCAGCCTCCCTGAAGAACACATCCAATCTGAAGAATGAATCATGATTTTCTAAGCAGGTAATCAAGGCATTTGGTGATTGAACATGTATTAAAGATGGATAGAAAAGAAGAGAGATCAAGAAATTAAAACTGCGTAAGCTTGTTTCCAACATCTAGTAGAAAACCAGAACTTTCATAAGAATTCAAACTTTTCCTATTTGTTTGCTTGTTATAGAAATATATCCAGAAGCAAAATTTCTACTATTCCTCCAGAAACTGACAGCTGTTTCTATATGCAGTTCCATATTTGTATGATAAAATATCACATAAGAAAGAGAATTATAATTCTTTTTCCTCATTGACCATATAAAAGTTTTAACAGAATAAGAAAAGATGTCCCCCCCACTCTAACTCTCAAAATAAGAGAGACCACTCATATAATTATATTCACTAAGTCCTCTGTGAATTGGTAATTCACACTAGGCATGCATTGTATGCATGTGATATTTTGATTCTCAAAAATAACTCATACCTTAATCACCTTGAAAAACTTTAATTATATGGCTAACCAATAAACCTACATCCTTAATTTAGATAGTTCATTAAAGTTACTTATTGCACATGCAAAGTAATTCATTAAGCTTTCTTAAAAATGTACTTCTCTCCGGATAAATTGGTTCACCTGTTTAAATATGTGCAATGCAGTTGTGATACAGGATAAGGGGGGATGAAATGTAACTCATCTTGAATACAGGCTGGGTTGCTCAGAGTGCCACGTAGATCAGAGGTTTCAGAACACACCTGTGCATTCACGTCAGTGCCACCAAGGTGCTAATAATTGTCTATACAACAACCATTCTTTGGCATGCAATATGAATTCCAATTTGTATGTTAATTATTTTGAAGAAAGATTGGCAGAGTTCCTTGGTAAAAGTCACTTTCATTATACATCTAAAATGCTGATTTCCACACGTTTCTCATTTTCATACCTGGAATCATTCTTCCCTTTGAATACCTACTGACAAATTATACGTGACAAATATTTTTAATTTAGTCCTTCAGTGCACATTATTAAAGTCCCAATATAAGCCCAGCAATAAGGAAACATTCTGGGGAAACCAAAGATATTCTCCTCCCTACAATGAGTTCACAGTTTGTGAGACTTGAGAAAAATTCAAGAAGAGAAATAAAAAGTAAAAAGGTTTTTTAAAATCTATTAAACAGAACGTCAAATGCCCTAGCACAATCCATCCTTCTCAACATAAAATACTTCTCCATTGTCTCAAGGAGAACTGAGTTGTGTGAGTGTAAGATGCCTTACATCTGCCAAGATAGGCATCATCCAGTTCTTTTCTATAGGACACAAAAGTATATTCCCTCCTCTAAGCTGGAGTAGTGTCCAGCTGACAACACATTAAAACAAGGAATTTTAGCCCCAACTCTCTACTCTTTTAATAGGGCTAGTGTTTTCTACTTACTTTGCTAGGTTGTTGGTAAAGAGTAATATGGTATTTAAGCCCTTCATAAGAACTAAAAAAAAAGCTGATAGCAGACAACTATCTTTTCCTCCAGAGAGAGACTTCTAATGACAAACTATGAAGTTGTCTCAATATTAATGAGAATGACACAGGCTTGATTTTTTGCAAACTGAGTTATGATTACATTTTACAAGTATAAAATGCCTAAAAACTAGCCCTTCAACAATAAATTCTTTAACAGAAGAGATGTTTCATTAAGCTTTTGTCTACTCAGTGGCAACAAAGATTTAAAGAAATACTTGAGTTCACAGATCTCCTTCTTTTCAGTTTATGATGAAATGTTGGTTTCTACCGTCAAAAGGGACCTCCTCTAAGTGAAGCTTCCTGGTTGCTGAGCAGGACGTTCTGAGCTGCCTCAAAATCCCAAATTTTCCCAACTCTACATAGACTAGGCCATGTGGTTCAAGACAGTGCTGGGAATGTGGTTAAACGTGAGTCACTCATTTCTCTGTTCAACGTATCTTTCTACAACACGTTCGTGTGCTTTGAGATAGATACTATGGAAGACACAAAAATGTTTAGTATGTAGGACAGTATCTAAGCTGAAAAATGCTTTCAGCAATAAATACTATAGCCGCTGAGATGAGAAAGATATATTTCTGGTTGAGATCATCAACAAGGGGATCATATAACACGTGACACGTGAGTAAGGCCCTGAAGCGCATTTAAGATTTTCATAAGCAGAGATGGGAAGGATAAAGGATAGAGTTCTGAAGACAGAAGGTGACAATAACAAGGAGCAAGGGTGGAAAGTGACGTACAGAGAAGAGACCAGATTCACTGTGGCAAAGAATAGACATCACATTTTTTCCCTTGAATTCTAAGCTAAGGAATTTGAGTATTATTGGGTTGATAATTACTGAATTGTCATCAAAGATTTTTCTGCAACAGGGATAGGGATGGGGGAAGGCAGCCTAATTTCAAAAGGCATTTCAAGGAGATTCATGTGGTAATAAATGCCTGATCCCTCGAGGCAGAAGGAGGCTGCTGCAGTAAAGCATCCAGAAGTGTTACACTCTGAACTAAGGTGAGGTGTCCTGTTATCTGCCAATTTAAAAACAAATTTTCCTTCGTGCCGTATGCCCCTACAGCTGCCATCTTGTTTTCTGCTCCTCTTCATACAAACTCGGTGGAGCTGTCCGTGTTCATTGCCTCCAGTTCCTCTCCCTTCTGTTTGCTCTTGAACTTTTCAGCTGGGCGTTCACTCCCAACACTCCAATGGGTCTTTTCTCAAGATCGCCCTTGTGAATTCTAAATCCAGTGGGTGGTCAAGTCTCAGTCCTCATCTTCTTTGACCTATCTGCTGCATTTGAGTGAGTTGACCATTCCATCCTCCGGGAAATACTATTTCCCTTGACTTTCAGAGTACCACGATCTCCTGGCTCTCTCCTACACCGTGAGCTGCTCTTCACAGTGTCTCGGCTGAATCATCCTCGTGTCAGCAACCTCCAAATGTTGGCTGTTTCAGGGCTTCTCTATTACACTCATCTCTGTTATTTCATCTTGTTTCATGGCTTTAAACACCATATATATGCCGACAACTCCCGGAGCTCTATCCCCACCCGGACCTGTCTCTTGAACCCTTGAGCATAGGTAACTGCCTGCTCAGCATCTTCACTTAGAGGTCTCAGTGACTGCTCTTCCGGTGGTCTTTCTCACCTCAGTAAAGGGCCACTCTATACTTCCAATTACTCATGCCAAAAATACTGATGTCATCCTTGATTCTTCTTTCTCTCTTGCACTTAAAATCCCATTTGCTTAACCCTCAAAATATATCAGGATCTGACCACTTTGCACCACCTCCTCTACCATTCTGTTCCAAACCAAGGTCATCCCTGCCAGGATTATCGCATAGCTTCCTAAGATCTACTACTTAGATCTTAAGACGTCTCTAAGTGCTCTGTCCTTTTCTCCCCCTGCTCTATATTGTCAAAACAGAAGCCAAAAATAAGAACATGTTGCTCCTCTATCCAGAACCATCTGATATCTTCCCATCTCACACAGCATGGAAGCCAAAGTGTTAACCCAGTCTCCCCTCCCTCGCTCTGTCACACGACCTCTCCAGCCTCGTTGCCTGCTTCTCTCAGCCTCTCAGCCACACTGGCCTCCGTGCCCTCCTCAAACACAGCAGACAACCAGCACCAGCCTCTTTTCACTTGATGCTCCTTCTCCCTGGAATACTCCTCCCCCAGATATCCACGTGCTCATTCCCTCAGCTCTTGCAGGTTTCTGCTAAAATGATTTTTCTCAATGCGGCCCTCTCTTCAGACACTCCAACTCCCGCTTCATTCTTCTCTGTAGCATTTATGGCCCCCTGGCATACTATACTATACATTTACTCATTTATGCATTTGTGCTGGTCTCCTCTCCCCAGAATGAATGTAAGCTCCATTCGAGATTTAATTTCTGTCTATAAGTAGACAGATTTAATAAATAGTTGTTGAATGTTAATGAATGACTCCATAAAGATGGATAACAAATACAGTGAAGAAAGAATTGATAGTATTTGCCTTCTGATTTGATTATGACTTGGGGCAAGCCTCTTCCCCTGTCTGGGTTTCAATTTCTTCATATGAAAACTGAGAGGTTTGAACTATAACTTTGAACACTCGAAGTTTCCTCCAGCTTTGAATGCATGTGATTCTACGGACACCACGTTGTAACCAAAGAAACTAACCATACAGAGATTAACATGAAGAGAAGGAAAAACGCCGTTGAATTAATATCTTGCCTTGTAGCCTACAAAACAAAGATTTCTTTGTGATCTTAGCCCATATGCATTTTAATAAATATAGAAACACTGATAGCCCTGACTTTTTTAAATTGCAACAGTATGGGCACAGCCGAGGCCAATAAAATATTTTACCGTTTTCGGTTTTCCATTCGAAGCAAGATTAACCATCATTTAGTTTTCATTCTGCTTACGCACAGTCCCTTCCCTCAGTCGCAGCTTCTCCTATGCTAGCAGCTCTTTCTCGGTGTGTGCTCGTTTCATTGCCACCTAGTGGAAAATCCAGCTGATGTAGTTCAAATGGTCTGCAACGCAGCAGGCTAGGTTTTTCTCCAAAAAATTGTTTTGACAGTCAGCTTTCAGCAAGATTCTGATCAAATCACACCAAAATATTATAAAAAGTATTTCCTGTGGATATGTGCAGATAGCATTACCATTCCTTTTATATTTATTTAATACTTCCAAATGAAAGAGTATTTGTAAAAATGTACTTGTCAAAAACAATTTAATAAGCAAACAATAGTTTAGATGTTATGTATTTCTTAAGTCACTAAAAACATAACTTTCCTACAATATTTCTCAAATCTGAAATAATATTAATCACAACCATGTAATTAAAGACTGATTAAATAAAGACTGATTTTTCCCATGTTATCATTCATGAAACTTTCACTGTTTTTACATTTGGAGGTTAGTATGACTTAATTCTATGGGTTAGAGAAAAGGACAGAGAGCTTCTCCGTCACTGGTTCTGCCAGTTCTTTCTATTTGCTTTCACATTTTCTCTGAATTTAACAAAAGTAACATAGAGCAACCCATTTGAAATATACTTTTAAAGGCACTGTATGTGTCTGATTAATCATGTTCCACATTGGTTTATTTGGAATATGCATAGGTGAAAAAAAGGGAGGTTGAATCATGTATTCATAAAGTCACATAAACTTTTATCCTCCCTCAAACAAGCCCACACCCCTAGTGTACATCCTGGAGAGAGCAGGGCTGACTTTGTTTCTAATAGAGCTATACCAACAACTCCCCTAGGCAGTCATGCCGACAACACATAGTAAAGAACCCACCATAAAATAGCAGGTTTTTATGGTCTGCTGCCAGGAAACCGAGCTCTGCAGTGGGATAAATGGCTCCATCCTAAAATATGGGCACAATGGAGAATAGGAAATATGGGATTTATTGCTTTAAAATCAAACTAACAATGTATTACAGCAGTTCATTGGGAAAAAAATAAAATGCTCTGAGCCCACTAAATAACCATGAATGATGAGAAGGTGTTTGAGTTGTAGACCACGTGAGTAGCTCTATTGCAAGTCTTATGAAAACCTCTTGAAATTGGTTTCCTTTTCCAATTTAGAAAAGAGAAAGAGACAAAAGATAAGCTGGATGGGGGAAATCACAAACAGGAACAATATAGATGAGTCTCCCAGCATTAGTGCTCCATCAAATGTTGTTTTCAATTGTACTTTTTATTATGCAGTTCCTAGGGCTACCTTTTGACCTCTGTTAATACCGTTAGAAGGGACGTTTGCTTTTGATTTATTTACTAAAGAAAAGCAAGTGTTGATCCTGAAAAAAGTATTCAATTACTGTAGAGTGTCAGATTAGCATGAACCTAATTTCATGAAGAAAAATTGACAAAATACACTGTTCCTTATTGTTTTTATGCTATTGGCACAGTTCATTTTAATTTAAAATTTCTCACACAGTAATTTGAATATCTGCTATCTCCAAATCAAGAGAAGGGAGCCCTATCAGTGTACATCTTCTACCTCCCAGAACATGTGGATACCACAATTTATCACTTTCTATGTTTTCCAAGGGACAGGAGTCACTGTTGATCTTCATAATTGCCAGCAACTTTAGATTTTGCCAAACTGGTGAGAAGATCACAGATCATATAATAAAAACAAGGGTGAAGGGACAACACGTGGACACTTAGCCCTATCTAGGGATTTATATGGGTATTCGACTATTCTTAGTCTAGAAAAGAGAGGACAAGTGTGGAAAGACTGATAAAGCTTGAAAAGGGAAGAATTGATCAACGTCGGAATTCCCAAATGAGTCCCCTCGCCCAGAGCACTGGCTTCTCTTCCCCTGGACAAGTCTGACTCGTCCCCAGGACTCCTCTCAGACATCATCTCCTTTAAGAACCTCCTTGAATCCACTGTCAGGCCTCCCAGCCCTGATCTGAGTGAGGAGCTTTCTCCATGTGGTCCCCTCACCATCCTGGCCCTGATCGTGCTATCTTGCCATTGTTTCCTTCCCTCACCCCCTCACCCTCAACAGACTGGGCTGAAGAGGACAAGATCTGTGACTCATCTAACTTTGTATACCCAGTACAGAGGCATCAAAGGAAAGTGTGCTAAATGAATAAATAAGTAGGATTAATGTCTGAGGACATATTTTATGCTGTACAATCTTCCTTCTTAAAAAAATTATTTTTTCTTGCAAGGCACATTCTGAAAAATCTATGCAAATCGCAAATACCTTCCAAAATGAGAATGATGAGATGCTTTATATGGAAAAATATACGGTTATACATATTTTTATCTTCCTCAAAGGAAAGTTAGTTGGTATAGCAGAAAATAATGTAGATTAGAAATTGTGTGCCTAACACTGTTTCTTACAAAGCAAGAAATCTATGTGAGGTCACTTCTTCAAGTGAAAAATGGAGACAATCCTATCTGTGCTTGCTGTCTTATAAAATTTTTGCAAGGATCAAATAAGTTAATGGGAATGAAAGCATTTTAAAAACTTTCAATTGGTATATGAAAGATATTAAGATAATAAAGAAGCATCAGTGGGCTTGACTTAGAGTTTTCTCCTTTGTCTTATACAGGGTGACAATAGAGGAGTATGTTTTGCTGGGAAGTTTGAGTTTGACATTGTCACTGTCAGTCCTCGGATGTAAGTAGGAGTTTTTTTGGCCTATAACCTTGATCTTTTTTGGTTATTGTCATGACCACCACCACCACATCATCACATATGGAACTTTAATGAGGCTCAAGTCTCTTTTGTGTTCCCTTGTGGTGGAGTCAGAATTCAGTATGAAGGAAAAAATTGCTCATGCCTGTTTCAAATACATTTAACACTAGCTACAGGGAACTGAGCCAGCCCCAGGGTCTAGTGATCAAGACTTGGCACTCTCACCTCCATGGCCCAGGTTCACTTCCTGGTCAAGGAACCATGCTACTGGTCTGCCGGTTGTCATACTGTGGCAGCTGCATGTTGCTGTGATGCTGAAAGCCATGTCACTGGGATTTCAAATACCAGCAGGGTCCCCCATGGTGGACAGCTTTCAGTGGAGCTTCCAGACTAAGATGTCCTAGGAAGAAGGACCTGGCCACCCACTTCTGAAAAATTGGCCATGAAAACTCTATGAATAGCAGCAGAGCATTCCTGATATGGAGCTGGAAGGTGAGAGGATGGAGCAAAAAGACCGGGCGGGGTTCCACTCTGCTGTCCACAGGGTCTCTAAGGAGTCGGAATTGACTGGACGGCGTTGACAACAAACAGTGTACTGACTCTGAAAAGCTCCTTGGTGGACCAGGAGCAAAATTAACACCAGCTGCCAGGTTCTTTGTTGCATTCCTGCACATGGCAGAATAGAATAGAAGATAACTGGTCCTAACTGATCTCCACTGTGATGTGGAAGTACACTGAGCAGAAAACCTACAATCAGCTATAACATTATTGGATAAATTATAATATAATGGAGTAATACTGAGACTTTACCATTCTGGCAATCAGACAACTTAATAGCATCCTAACATCTAGATTTCAGAATTATCATGACTTGAAATGTTTTTCAAGGCCAATGAATTAATAAATCAATTTTACAAGTACTTGATTGATATTCATCACAGTGAGGAGGTACCGTAAGCTGTCCTCCCTCTTACCCATGGTCCAGAAATGGCACAGATATTACGGAAGTTCAGTGTTGTCTGCAAACCACTCTAGTGCCACTGCAAAGATCTTGCTGCACAAGATTTCAAGAGGGCACAACAGTGGTTCCATTGGCTTTCTAACCCAGCCACTCAAGGTGCGATAACTCATTAGTTGAAGAAATACTTTCTCAAGTGTCTACAAGCCCGGCAGTAATGTGGCACTTACAAATTGCTTCCTGTCCTTCACAGCATATAGAAATTTCACACTACCCTTCACACTAATCACACTTCTTCCCTTGAAAATAAGTTATCTGAACAATTCCATTACTGAGATGTCTGATAACCTTTTTCTCTTTGGAGAAGTGCATGGAAACCATTCAAAATCATTGTATCACCCCTGCTACACTCCGTGATATGAGTTTTGTGACTAGAATTTAACAGCTCCATGAGGGAGAGAGAGAGAGGCATCAATAGTTTATTGAGCTCTAAATTCTTTAGTTTCCCTGAAAGAACACTTGTCCACTAAGATATATTTTTAAAATTCCTGTCATAATATTATAAATATCCTTTTAAAGGATTATTCAGTGAAAGGTTAACAATTCGAAATGATAGAATTATATGGTACTAGTTGGCACAATTATTGTGTCATTATATAATTCCTTACCTTTATACCCATGGATCTCCACAGCAAAATCATGCACAGAGCTCTAAATTCCTTTACTTTTACAATGTGTCATGCAAGACCTACATACTTCTAAATAAATAAATATTGCACCATCTATGTAATTTTCATTCTCATTGATCAGACAGCGTATGGCTTCCTAACCTCATCTCTTACAGTGCCGTTGGCACCCCTCACCCACACCTCACAGGCATGTGCACACGCACACACACACACACATACACACTAACCCACATTTTCACATACACATTTCATCCAAACCAAGCAGTCTCTGGACCTTTGAATGTGGCCTACATATTCTCTACTTTTCCTTTAACGCTCTTTCCTAGAACACACTTTCCTCTCTTTTGCCGATTCAGATCCTTCCACTTGAAGGTGCATTGCTTCCAGGAAGCATGGTGTTCTTGAGTAACTGAACCCACCGCCCATCATAGCCTTACCTCACACATTCTCATTAGTGACTTATACACAGTATGTCCCACACCAGTATGGATTTCTTTTAAGTGGCCTCAGAAGGATTCTGGATGCTCCAGGCAGACATGTAACATCTTCCAAGTAGACTTTAAGCTCTCATGACCAGGAGCCATCTACTTAGCTTCCTCAGATTCCCCATTCCATGTGTTCAAAATAGGCACTGGAGGCTTTTTGAAAAGGTGCACGAATGAGTTTAAAAAATGAATAACTGCTCATTGTTTAAGACATTCAGATGATTATCAAAGATGTTTGAGGTATTAATTTTTAGTGATCTGGTTGTGTTTTAATCTACCACAGTGTATGGTTTTACTTACTGGAACAGAAACCCGAGGGTTGTCTGCGAGCTTTCCCAGCACAGCAAAGCCATCGATGTTGATGGGGCCTCTTGGCTTGATAGGTAAGGACTCGACCTTGATGCAGTCCACAAAGAGAGTTGCAGCACTCCTCTCCACGCCAATCATGAGCTTGTGCCACTGGGAGTCAAACAAGGAGGGCAAATTCGAAAAAGCCGCGGTTTGAAGACTCCCATCCAGTCCCTTGTATGAAAATACGACCGATTTTGTTTGGCCATTGATCTTCACTCCAACTTGCTCCTTCCCTGAGGAATCCTGAATCTGCCAAATGTTCCAGTTCTTTCTGAGTGTGCTTCCAGTCATCCGAAAAGTAGTTAAAAAGGAGTATTCTTCAGGCAGTCCACTGGGATATAAATGCCTGAGTAAAATTTTAAAACAGTAAATATAAATCATGTTTTCTGTACCCGTGCATATTACCATATTCCCTTATTATGCTATTTTAGATTCTAGACCTACAGAAAGGCTACAGTGTGAAAAACTATGCGCGATTTGTTCTTTCATGCCTGTTCATAAACACCCTCACAGAAGTTCCATCATTCCTGTACGTTAATGCTCCATCTTAAAATACACATCAAAAAACCCCCTTTCCCTCATGGCTAAGAAGGGTTTCCACTGCAACAGTACTACTATTTATGCTCCCTAAAGAGCTACTGTTCAGCAATTCCATCTCAGCCAAAAAACACATTCTTGCAAAGTTCTTGGCAACATTTCCTCCACGAATGAAAAAGAGATCTTTTGGAATCCAAATCAGCTCCACTAGTTTATGAAACCATTTAATTAAAGCAGCTTTTAATTTTTTCATTTTAATGTAACATGTTAGGGTTATTTGTTATTTCAATAATGGCTTGGGTATTCCCCTTCACAATTATATTTGAGACCCACACGAGCATTTTGAGAATCAGTCTCTGTGCAGATTTGAGAAGCTCCTTCACACTTTGAATGCTCGTGTTTTCCAAGGAGTTCAAAGTGAGAAGTTAACGCAGCAGCTGGTTGCTTGTCACCGGAGTTATGACAGAGAAAGGTGACCAGTTCTTAATACCCTACTCCAAGTTGTTCCTCAATCTGACAACTAAGTCTGGGTCGTTGCTACCTTCCTTACTGCTTTAAGTGATGGCTTGAGACCGTCCGTGTCCCTAAGGTGTCTCCAGTCTATGTGGAAATGGACCAGCTGCTGTGACAACTACCTCGGTCGCCTTCTGTGGAAGCCAAGCTGCTGAAACTAAAGATGGAAATTTCAAAAAGTCAGGACATATTAAATGTAAATATCATCTTTCAAGGGCTTGAAGGTTATATTCTTCCTCCTTCTAAGTACAGAAAAATGCCTCAGTCAGGAAGAAATGCTAGGAAACCTAGATGCCAATTAATTTTGTTTGCTAAATAATAAAATTTGACATTTCTGAGAACAGTTATGGACCAGGACCCAAAGTCCCAAATAAGCTTCCTTCAGGTCAAGCTCCTGTTACATAGCCCCCTTCTTGTGAAGAGTGAAGGAGAGAAAGGCAAGAAGAAATATCTAAGTGGATGCTGTTACAACCTAAAATGAATACCATATACATTGATTGCATTGTTTAGCAATAAGTGAAACTACTTAACTTGCTAAGATTTTCTATCTTTACTTTGACTTTAACTATAAAACCTTATCATCCCTTATAATAGCATAAACAAACATATAACTCTTCACTGCAAATATTTTTGCAAACGTTCAATAAAATGGGAGAACTATGTTAACAAATTTCATTGCTTTGTTAGTTTTATAAAAATAACAAAAATGTGAAACTTTTAATCTGAGTACTTATATCCTCCAGGTACTTTCTTTCAGCCATTATTTTCAAATATGACTTTGGTTTTTATTTATAATACTGGGTGAATTCCTTTGTCAGGACACATTTTTTAATGCTCACTGGTGATGTGTACTATAATTATTGCAAAACTTTCAATTCACTAAATATCTTTTATGTCTGTCAAGTGTATGGGAGATCTTAACATGTACATTTTAAAAGATTCAGTTTGGAGCTAAAGAAGAAAAAATGTATACAAGAACTATTTTCCCATAATAGAAATGTCTACCACATCTATTTTTTTTTTTTTTGGTGAGGAAGATTAGACCTGAGCAAACACCTGTTGCCAATCCTCCTCTTTTTGCTGAGGAAGACGGGCCCTGGGCTAACGTCCGTGCCCATCTTCCTCCACTTTATATGGGACGCCGCCACAGCATGGCTGACAGGCAGTGCGTCGGCCGGCGCCCGGGATCCGAACCCGCGAACCCCGGGCTGCCAAGCGCGGACTAAACCGCTGTGCCACCGGGCGGCCCCTACCACATCTATTTTGATATTTGTTTTTAATATAGATTCTGTTCGTCTTATTTCCTTTGACTTTAGATTTTCCAGAATATACATATATCAGAATAACCTCTAGAGAAGAAACCTTGGTTCATTAATGACAGTATGATATATTACCTACTGTATAACCATAAAACCTTATGGAAGTTTATACATCTCATTTAACTGACTTCAATTAATTTGGAGCTAGGAGATAAGTTTTAAAAGTTTCATTCAATGGTGAAATTTGACAAGTATTCATTTAAATTATGAATAGATTCTTTTGAATATTCTCTTTAATTAATGATCTGGATTTAACCAGATGCTTAAAGAATATATACCTTTTTTATCCAAGATAGTTGTTATTGAGGTGTGAGATTTTCATAGAAGAAAGATAAATCCTAATGCTTTGTCTTCTTCTCTTCCTTAAAGCATTCTTTTTCTAGGTCTTTTAAAATCTTTGTTACCTATATATTTATGGACATATTGAGCAAGGCTGCAGAATTTTATCAGTCCCTAGAAAAAACAAATCTATTTTGTTTTGATTCTAGAAGTCTCAGTAACTTGCTTAAGTGACTCTTTTGCAAAGATATCATGTGTTTAACTGAGGGATCTCTCCCAATTTGTGTTTCATCCAGTCTTTCCCTCTAAATGAGCAGAGATTACATGGAAGTAGAATAGGACATAATGTCCCCATTTACCTCTGACTCAGTTATATAATGCCAAAACTTTTTTAAAAATGGGGTGGTGGCTGAAGTTGCTAGAAGAACAATTCATTTATAGACATATTGTTAAACCAAGGGTATCCATCTGTCTCTCTTTCTCCATATACATGAAGATAATATATATGTGTGTGTGTGTGTTTGTGTGTGCGTATACAAATATAATCAAGATTATCATGTTATTTACCTTTCAAACTAGGCTAATACAGTATGTCAATATGGTAAGAGAAGAAAATTCCTTTCAGTGTTGAATTTAATAAAATATATATGTGTTTGTATATACCTAAGACCATTTAAAAGTCTTCAGAAGTCTAATTTATAGAACAGTCAGTCCCATTGTCTTTTTTGAACACCTGAGATTCTGTCCTTGCAATATGCTATGCACATGGATAAGTAAACCTGACAGTATGCATAATTTAAAAGAACCTAGATCTATAAATGATTTATTTCATCAAGTTACAGTCTGCACAGAGTACCTTAAAAGGAGAACCATCAGGGTTTGAATAAAAGATACGAAGTCTTTGAACCCTGAAACATTTGTTTATGACCTTAACCCAAAGAAAAGCTAAGGATTGTATTTGTTAGGCAAAAAAACACGTTTGTAAGTATGAGTTGAGAATGTGAAACTATTATGCCTAAAATAAAGAATAAAAAGCAGCAAAAAATTGTCATAATTTTTCCAAAAAATTGAACAGATAAATAAGGATAAATTGTGACTCTATCACGTTAGCTCTGCATGCCGTACTCTCCTTCCCTTTCCACGAAGATCCTGTTCATAGTTTCTTTTCGCCCCTCAGGGCCTGTATTCCTCAGCATAGAAATTTCCTTTAAACCAAGACAGTCTGCACCGTGCCTGGTCTGAGAGCAACTCCAGTCCCTGCATTTCTTGCCGCCTGGCTTTTGAATAAGTAGGATTTGGAGAGCAGCTTGAAAAGAAGGAATCCATTAAGGAGAAAAGACCCCCATCTGCATACACTCTCTCCACTACTTAGAGTGAACACTTAACTAATACCACTGTGTACCAGGCACTATTCAAGCCCTCTCCGCTTATTAACATTTACTCCTCATGGCAACTCTATGACATAGTTATTATTATTCCTAAATTTAAACTGAGGGGACTGAAGCAAAGAGAGCTTAAGTAACTTTCCCAAGAATAGACTTTATTCCCTATTTGGGATTCCATCTATCTCAGTCCTCTGACTCTCCTTCTTCCCTTTTTATTGATTTCTCCTCATTCCTTCCTCCTTCTTTCTTCATCTCTTAATAAGCCTTGCCAATAAACAAGCACTTTTAGTCTTTGTGGGGGCAGGGAGTCAAGGAGATAGAGGATATGCAACATTGGTTATAGCCTGTGAGAAATATGAAGTGATAGCTCTAGGCACTTAGAGAAGAACAGCAACAAATAAGAGCAGGAGGTAGGGAGGCTAAGTGGCCTCAAGTTGATCAGTCTCTGAATTTAGAGTTAATGACAGTCTGGATTGTACCTTAAATTATAGAAGAGAAAATTACATCAGCATTGGAGCTCTTGTGTCATGTTTAATTATTTTATTAATGAAAGTGTTTTTAAAGATTATTTAAGAACACAACTAGCACTTCTGTACATTAAAAGAAAATATAAGCAAAAAAAAAAAAAGGTCAATAGCTGTTATCATGCCATTAATCTTTCCAAATGTGAAGGGTTTTCCGGGGTTGGTACTGAACAGTGGTTAGAAGCACAGCCTCTGAAGACATTCTGCCTGGGTTTCAATCCTCCCAGCACCTCCCAACCCTGCGGCCTGGTGCAGCTAACAACTTTCTGGCCTCAGTTTTCTCCATAAAACATGAATAATAATGTCCCCACCAGAGTGTTGTGATGAGGATGAGATGTAATGTTAATCAGTAAATTTATAAAAGAGATTATACAATGCATTACTATTGTTTTATAAAATATAATATGTTCAAAACATGAATTCCTATCTGCAGTCTGGCATATCAGAACATTCTAATTTGAGCAATTACTTTTCTAATTAACCATTATTTACCTTTACACCTTAATTCCTATCAAAGTCCTAATTTTCGTGTTCATCCACCAAAGAAATCTTAATTCTGTTGTTTTTTTGCAGTACACTAAAACATACGATAATCATAATAATCACATATCAGGTATTTAGGTGATATAACACCAAAACCCTGGAGCTCTTTCATAACAATGGCATGACTCAACACTTGCACTTGCAGTAACGCACTTCAGTTATAAATAATTTAAAGAATAAAAGGCTTAGTTTCAGAAAAGGAGATAAATAAAATGGAGGATTTATCAAGTTATTATCACTACCATTGTTTCTGTTATCATTATTCTAGTTTTGCTGTGTTTGTTTCCTGCTAGGAGCCAAGCACTGGATGTGTGGTTCTATTTCAGCACCAGGACGCCTGAACAGCTCCATCGTGAGCCTCCTAACCACTCCGTGGTTCCTGGTTAAATTTATGCTTAACCTCTGGCAGTTTTCACAGAGGGTCCTTTCAGTCAATACCAGACAAATTTTAGAAAAACAGAGAGCAAAGTAATAAGAACATGTCCTGAATCAATATATAATAGTCTCAGTGATTTTTTTTTTCCTGGAATGGAAAGTAAATTACATACTGAAAACCTGAGGAGCATTCACATATTCAGGCACTAAAGATAGACAGGTAAATAAATTCCTTCATCTTTCAACAAAGTCATGATCCAAGAAACCGTGAGCACGAAAAGATTCTCTAACATTGGAGAGCTTTTCGTTTTTTTAATGTAATTCAGGCACATAATTAGACAGAAGTTTTTTATATTACCTGGTTGGAATCCTGAAGTCTACAGTACTCCCCAGTTTGTAAGCCACTTGTAGTGCAGTTGATCCCACTATCCTCTGGACGGCTCTACTGGTTGCTGCTTTATCGACCTGGAACTGAGAAATCAGGTCAAACCCTACAGAAAGGGAACATGAAATAAAAAGTCCAAAGTGAGGTTGGTTTTTTCCTGCCCACCACCCTCTTCAGTAAAGGAGTACATCAGCCAGGGGTGTAGAAAGCATGTTCTGTGTGGCACACGGCTACTCGCCTGGTAAATCGTCTTGGCCAATCCTGACCTTTGGACAGAGTTCATTTTCACCATTAGGATTGGAATTGACAGGAAACCCTGCAAAAGAGAGAGTGTGTCATCCTACCTCATCTCCTGCAGGGATCATGGGGACATTTCAATAGGAAGAGCTGAGCAACTATTTAAAGTACAATATTATACCAAACAGCTTGCATTTTAAGTAGTGTATTTGGCTTTAACTCTATGACTTTATGATTATAATTCATTCATCTTCAACTCACTCTGGAAGAAAGGCAAGGCATGATTAATTTGTGCTGGGAAAATATTCCTTTTGGGGAAATTAGGAATTTTCTCCTTTTGGAACCAGAGCTGCACAATGTTCCGAATGGCACCGTGTCAGAAGCCTCTTTGGAAAACTTCTGGTGGTTTGGGCTAGAAAATATTCCTTAAACACCACAAGTTTTAGAATTCCTAAGAGACTCCAGAGCCACCCTTGAGCCAGTTCAATGGGACTCCTGGAGATCGGAGTTCTTAGGAATCTGTGTCAAATACAGGAAGGGTTTAGGGGAGTCTTGGGATTCACTGATCCTAAATAAAATATAAAGGATGCATTTAATTTTATGTTTATTCCAAGAAATCAAATAAGGGTCCCAACTAGACTATTGCTAGCATCCTAGAATGGAGAAGAGTAACGAGGAAAGAAAAAGAATCCTGAGAAAGATTAAACCCTCAATCTGATGAGAAGTTCTAGGATGAAATTGGGTGCTCCTCACATAAGTGGAAGGTTGCAGGGAGGGAGAAATTTTTCACCACCACAGAAGGCTTCTTGCAACTGTCCAACCCCGGTGCCCTGCTGGAACTCACCTGCCAACAGAGACTTTCCAGACTTCAGAAAAAGCATTTTTTAGTTACAAAGCTTTGGCCCAGCCATCCCGGTCCATCAAACACACCTTTTACACCTCCCCTGACCCCAGATTATTGGCTTCGTTGCACCCACCATGCAACATTACCAATCAGCACCTGAACCAGGTGGGCACTGTGCTGGGCACTGGAGCACAAAGATTGCTTTTGTGCCAACTGTGATCACAGCCAGGACTTCTTCTCCATACCAGCATTGACCACATAGGGTACACCCATGGCCAAAGCAGGACTGAAGAGTGTGAAGGACCACAGGTGCCTCACACACTCCTTGCTCAGCCACCGCCCTGCCTGATCCTTTCTGGGAACAAGTGATATTTCAAAATCTAGCCCTTACTGGGGCGACGCTTGACAGCTGCAGATGCCCAGGGTCCCAGGAAACTGCATACAAAGAAAAAACCTGGAATTTTCCTGAAGAGGAGAAAAGAAAAATGACTTAAGCAGGAGTTCCTCCAGATGAGCACTACTTCATTTTTTTTTCTCCCCGAATCCCCAGTAGATAGTTGCATGTCACAGTTGTGCATCCTTCTAGTTGCTCTATGTAGGACGCCGCCTCAGCGTGGCTTGATGAGCGGTGCGGTCCACGCCCAGGATCCGAACCGGCGGACCCCGGGCCACCGAAGCTAAGCGCGCGTATTAACCACTATGCCACTAGGCCGGCCCTTACTTTAATATTTTTAAATGTGGTAAACCTAATTAATGTAGTGATCAGATCTCAGTGTAGTTTACTTTTTTCATGTTGACTTTGCAATCTTACTGAGAGATGTAATGAATTCTCATGTTTCCAGCTCCCACTCTAAAACAATCAGGAGACTGGTTTTCCATCTCCCTTTCTCCATATCTACCTATTTCACGGTTTCTATACCTATTTCCTTGTCTCTGTTTTCTTTTATCTTCATTTTTCTGCCTCCGCATTTTGGGTGCTATCTGTCTCTCCATCTTTCTCTGTCTCTGTCTCTCATTCTCACTCTTTCCTATCTCCATCTCTCATCTTTCTCCGTCTCTCATCTGTCTCCGTCTCTCATCTGTCTCCCTCTCTCATCTGTCTCTGTCTCTCCTCTCACCTCTCCTCTCACCTCCTCGCATTCTGCAAAAACACAGACCCTCAGTTCTGAGGGCCCCCAGCCCAGTCTCCCCACCACTCCTTCCACTGTCAAGGTCTTACCAGAAGTTCTTCATTTTCCCAATCAGTTTTCTTTTGTTGACAACAGTCCCAATGAGGAAGGGGTTGTAGGGGAGTCAGTGCCCCCGCAAGACCCCTTCACTGCCGCCCCAGGACTGATGAGTTCTGGACCCAGCTTTTGTCCCTCCCGCCCTTGTGAGGGCTAAAAGCAAAGGGAGTGAGCCAGAGGGATCTGATGACACTTTAACTGAAGCAGAGGGAAGAGGTGGGGAGGGGCGGAGGGGCGGCCCTGCAAGCCCAGACCTGGCCAGGGGTGTGTCCCCAAAGCTAACAAGGTTACACTGAAGGAAGGACTAATGGGGGAAGTTTCTGAGAGGAAAAATCTCAGGATGTGGAGAAATTCACCGCAAGCCCCAGGCTGGCTGCTATAGGAGCACAGTGGACGCTTTGAGAACGGCTATAGGGACACAGTGGAGCTTTCAGAGGCTGACGGGAAGAGGGCCCTGCTAGGTGGCAGGGACGTGGGACTCACGGAGCCTTGGGGCCCAGCCGGCCTGGGTTTGAATCTGCATTTGTTCTGAAGCTTGCTGGTTGTGTGTCTTTGGGCAAGTTAAAATCTGTAACTCAGTTGCCTTAACTGCAAAACGGGTTGAAAATAGTGATTTTAAACAATTGTTTTGAGAATTAAACAAGACAGCAAAGAGGAGAGTCTATGCCAGCTCAGGAGAACAGTCATTACTCCCCTCGTCATCGTCACCACAGCCAAAACCTCACCCTGTGCCTCTCGGTTGAAAATGCTGGAAGCTTAATGACATTTAATTCTCATGGCCCTGTAAAGTAATACCCAAATCACTGCCATTCTGTAGATGAGAAACCCGGGGCTCAGAAAACGGAGTAACTTGTACGTTGTTCAAAGTTGCAGCTAATTCCTCACCACACGCTAGCGTTCCACCTCACGGCTGGAAATCTCGATAAAATGTAAAATCAAGCCCTTAGTTCTTTCTCCGTAAACTCTGTGATTACCAGAGCTGAGCAGAACACCCCTGGAAACGAGCAGTATGTCATTCTCCGTAAGCAAGTTGAGAGCAAGTTCAGAGCACAGACTATAGAGAGAGATTTTGTCAGCGCTCCACGTCCCCCACCCACCCTCCCTCTCTCCAGAACCTGGGCACAGAGAGAGCAAGGAGGAGAGAGAGAGTCCCCCACCCACCCACCCTCCCTCTCTCCAGAACCTGGGCACAGAGAGAGCCCCCACCACCCACCCTCCCTCTCTCCAGAACCTGGGCACAGAGAGAGCAAGGAGGAGAGAGAGAGCCCCCACCCACCCACCCTCCCTCTCTCCAGAACCTGGGCACAGAGAGAGCAAGGAGGAGAGAGAGAGCCCCCACCACCCACCCTCCCTCTCTCCAGAACCTGGGCACAGAGAGAGCAAGGAGGAGAGAGAGAGCCCCCACCACCCACCCTCCCTCTCTCCAGAACCTGGGCACAGAGAGAGCCCCCACCACCCACCCTCCCTCTCTCCAGAACCTGGGAGAGAGAGAGCCCCCACCCACCCACCCTCCCTCTCTCCAGAACCTGGGCACAGAGAGAGCAAGGAGGAGAGAGAGAGCCCCCACCCACCCACCCTCCCTCTCTCCAGAACCTGGGCACAGAGAGAGCAAGGAGGAGAGAGAGAGCCCCCACCCACCCACCCAGGACGGCCTGCTTCTGGCCCCATCTTGGGGGACATGAGTGTCCAGTCCAAAAATAAGGACCTTTGGGGTCAGAAGATCCAATGGTCTTAATAAGCCGTGGTATCTAGGGTAAAGTAGTTTTGCTTCTTAGAAATTTCTTTAATTTTAAAATTATTTTAATTTAAGTGCAAAATAAACAGTATTGTTTCTTATTTTTCGTTTGTTTCTTTAAAAAGAAAATCCTTTCTTCTGCCTCCATCGGGTGGCTGGAGAGTTTGCCCTGACGGCCGTGACCTGGGCAAACCTGAGCATCCAGACCGCTGGCTCGTCTCTCCTTCTCTACTCAGGACCTACCTGCTGGGGTCCTCTCTCCCCCGTCAGAGGGACACCCAGTTCCTCACGTCATTAGGGTTTCTACAAGGCCCCGTCACTCCTCTTCCGTCTATCAAAATTACGATTCCCTAGGGCAGCCATTTGGGCTGAGTCACAGAGTCACAAACGTCACAGCCGAGCTGGTTCCTGTAAGTGGACCCGGGCTTATTTACGTGGAGCATCTATTAACCCAAAGAACTGAACCTCTAACGGTAGGACTTAGGAGAAACTGTGTAGCTGGATCCTCCCTGACATCCTGAAACCACACAGGTGAGCCAGCCCTAGACCGCACGGAAAAGGGCATTTTCCAGAGGGACCCCTCTACAAAGTTCTTTGTGCAAGACGGATCCTCTAATACTATTCACTCTGGGAAACAAGAAGAGAGGCCAATTTTCCTGCATAATTAAGCATTTCAGAGATCTCACCTCTGTTTTTGCCCCCTCCCTGCCACTTTGAAGAACCCTCTAGAGCTGGCATCTGAAGGCCAGTGAGGGCAGCCTTTTACAAAAGATAAAAGGATAGCAAAGAAAATAGGTTTGCTTACAAGTGGTTTGGCTTCTTTCCAGCTTGTGAGTTTATTTAAGATGGTGAAGAGCAAGCAACAACTCTATTAAGAAAAAAATGCAAATCCAGAGAAAACAAGATATTTTTATCACACACACATTTACGTATGAGTTTCATTTATATATATTTAAGGACAATTCTTCCTCCTCCTTTCACCCCCACTTTCTATCACGTACATCTGCTCACACAACATGAGAGTCTCACAGGGAGCGGGGCGGACCCCCCACTGCCCTGGCCCGGCCTGGCGGCGCCTGGAATCCCTGGCACGTGAGCTTTCGCACCGTTCACACCGTCCCCTCACGTCGCCTCACAGTCTGCTCCCGAAACCCGTGTGGAAATGAAATCTGTCAGTCATAGCAGGTTGTAAATGCACTAAGACAGCTTGAAGTTTAAAATGATCCGTGTTGTAAATAGAAGCATTTTATACAGAATAATTACACCTTCACCCTCTTTACTCCCTCCCTCCCTCCCACACACGGCTCCATACAACATACGCACACTCATCTTTCCCTTTCCTTAAATCCAGAATTTTATTTACTTCCAGTTGAAATCAGGTAACATTATCACAAATAATCATCTTTCTTGATCATCTGCTTTCTTACATTTGTTTACTCAATCAACAAACACTTTCTGAATAACTATATGTACCAACTATGTGTGAGGTGAGGAGGCAGAAAGCATGATGACACACAGCCTTGCCCTAGGGAAGCTCACGGCCCGGGAGGGAAATCCAGTATCAAAATGACGGCACACTGTGAGTGAAAGAGGCTGCAGCACCACCAAGAACAAGGATGAACTCAGTCCAGGGCCATCGGGAAACTTTTACAAAGGAGGCGAAATCGTAAAGCATGCATAGAAGCCTACCAAGGGAACAGGAGGGTACAGTGCACTTTGGGCAGAGGAAACAGCAGGTTCTGTGACAAAGAGGTAGGAGAGAATATGTCAGGAACCACAAGTTTAGTTCAGGAACTTGTTCACTGGGTCAATATTTGTTGGCGATTCTTCTACCAGAAGCCCTGAAGTGATGTCCGCAGAGAGACAAGGCAGAGAAAGACCAGGTCTCTGCCACGCTGGTGGGGAGAGACATACTAAATATATTTACAAGAATAAACAAGATCATTTCGGTTGGAACTGTTATTTAAAAATACAAAAGAGGGCGATGTGTGCTAGAGACAGGCAGGGGTGGGGTTCGAGGCCGATCCAGACGGAGGGGTGAGGGGGCATCCTCTGAGGTAACGCCTGTTGACTAGACCAGGTGAGAAGGAAGAGGAAAGACTGACGGGGTAGACCATATAAGGGGTGGGGGCTGGGAGAACCACCTGTCTTCCAGCTTGAGCACCTGCGTAGATGGTGACGTCGTTTTCTGAAACGCTAAGTGGAAGGACCATGACGGAGGATCTCGAAAACCTGTGAAAGAGTCTGGACTTGATTCCGGCTGTTACGGGAACGAGGGGAAGAGTGTGAGGCCAAGAGTGACTTCTTTACATGCGTCTTCAGAAAGGTGGTTGTGATGCTGCTGGAGGAATGGATGGCATGGATGTGATCAATATAGATACACACACAAAACAAAGTTTCAGAAGACAGTACTGACCCACTTAAATGTGGCGCTCTCTATTTTCTGTTTTGTTCTATTTCATCTTTTAGTGATGGTGACCATCTCAATAACTTCATTTTGGTAGCAGCTAATGGGTTGCAACCTGTGCTTTTAGAAGCATTGGATTCGAATGCAGTAGGTTGTAGAAATGCCAAGAGATATCTTCCCTCTTGTTTCCTGGTACAGGGCACAGCAGGTGGGAGGCCCCCAAAACTCACAGAACAGTAGGGCAAGTCCCTTGGTTTTAACACAACCATATTCGTTTGATGTGAAGTTGCCATAAACTTATAACATTAATTAAAGATGTCACTACTCCCATATTTATAGATTATATAGATTAAATTTTATAGATTATTTTATAGATTATTAAATTATAGATTAATCATTTTATAGATTAAAACAGAGGCACTTTAAAAACTAGGTTCGTAATAGTATCTAGTTTTAAGCTTTCTTCTGTCTGTCTTGTCTTTAAAGATAAAAGACCCAAAATACCTAGCGACACTACCAGTTGTGTGAGGATGCTGCAAATTAGCCTCAGCTAGAGCCTGAAGTTCACCGTAGGCCTCTCTGGCCGAGAGGCTGGTTAACAATCAGAGCCACTAAAACCAGGACTCCCACAGTTGTGCACTGGGTTCAGTTTTACCGTAAAGAAGTTTCACCACAATCAAAGCCCTATTTTTAATCTGCTTGTTGTCATTCTGTACTTGTAACTGTAGCCTAATCATATAGAGCAAGCAAATAGAGCCCATGATAATAGCCATTTCTCTCTGAAACCACTCACAAATAAATGTGTTCTCACCATGGACTGTTAATACGGGAGTGTGTTATTCAACATAAACCTCACCCCATCCCCAAGCTTTTCGGTGTGTTACTTCTGCTTCCTCCAAAATGTGAGCGTTTCCGTTTCCCCTGGGAGGAGAGACATGCATTCCCCTCCACGCAGACGTGCTCCCAGGAGCTGCTGCTGCCTGTGGGTGGACCTTCAGTTCGTAGCAGCGGTTTCTGTCCCAAGCCTCTTCTGCTTCTTGCAATAAACCTCACGCGTGGTCCTTCAGCATGTTTCTCTACATACTGGAAAGCCTGCTTTTCCATCGGTGGTTCCCACACTGCATCAGAATCACCTGAACGACTTGTTAAAAACATGACACTGGACTCCACCCCCAGAGTTTCTGAGTGAGGAGATTTCAGGTGGGTCTGAGAATTTACATTTCTAACAAGCTCCCAGATGCTGCTGGTCCACTGAGAACCGCTGCTCGTCAAGGTCACATTTTCAACTCTGTTAAGCTCCCCTCCTTTGTTACAGCTGATATTGAGCTGTGGGCTGTAAGCACTTAATAAGTATTTGCTGAATAAATTTTTAAAATAATTATTAGTTGAATCCATAGACCTACTGGGAACTTTTGTGCTCGTGAAAAAAATTATGCTAATTCCCTTACTGGACATGTATTAAGAAATCTACTTGGCAGAATGAAGTACAAAAACTCAAGTCTTCTCTCTGCACTATTATCATTTATCAATCAAAAAACATAAGGTGTGTTCCTGAATTCCACGTTACCCTTTATCATTAAAATATAGAGATCCTTGATTCTGAAATTGCTATTTCTCTTTTATGAAAGAATCCTTAAAAAACATTGTTTTGTGTTGCATCCTATGATATTTCATATGCATTCACTAGCTTTCACACGAGACAACATTTTTTCTGCACTAGGTGGCAGCGTAACCCTGAAATTTGAAACCTAAGCTAAGGACTCAGACTAGAATTTGATTTCCGGACTTCCAGTAGATTACTTTGATTTTATGCAAATATTCCGTTCTTGGTTATTTTCCATATGCACATATTGAAGTATTATAATTGATTCCATTTTAGGGTTGCTCTCAGAATAAATGTGCAAATACAATGCACTCTGATTGTTCATGAAAGTCTATTGAAGAAAAACATCAAATGAACAATTAGATTTAACTCTCCCTAGTAGGTGAGTCATTCACTCTGTCCTCCCTCGCCACCACCAATTTGAGCCTTATAACTAACCCGAGGTGTCCCCCAGGTTAGGAGTGTGGGCTCTGGAGCCAGACCGCTCAGGTTCAAATATCAGCACCATCACTTTCTAGCCGGGAGACGCTGGAGAGATAATTAACCTCCCCGTGACTAGGTTTCTTCATCTGTAAATATGAATAATAAAAGCAGCCATGTTATAGGTATATTTGAAGAATTAAACTAGAGCTTAAAATGGTGCTTGGAACTCAATAAATTTTGGCTACAAATTTTTTATTATAACTCGCTCTCCTCTACATAATTCTCACACTCAACCCCACTCTACTGCAGTAAATGGTGGCTTGTTTAAATCTCCTTAGAAAAGAAGAAGCTGGCTGTGCTAGAGGCTAAAAACTCTCAGGCGATACACAACTACTGGGAAAACCCACCTGTGGCTTTCAAAGTAAACCAGTCGAAAGCCCACTCCTCCCTCCATACTCACGTCTTGGGCTGTTTGCTACACTTGTAGGATTCTTCCTCCTGCAAAACTGCCCTTAATAAGCCCTTCACACTCACCTCATCCTCAATAATACCTTCTCTCTCATGACTCTCTGTGGTTTTTCAACAACGTTGATCATCATCGTCCCATTTGTACCTCGCGACAGTCCAACACGGGAGATGTGACCGTCCTGATTTCCTGGTGCAGAAGCTTAGACGAAGAGGCAGGAGGGCTGCGTAAGTTCGTGGTTACTTGGTGACAAAAGAGCCACCCCAGGTATCAACTGAGTCTTAACAGACACAAGATAAGGCAGCTCCACCAATCACCATAGAGCCAGGGACCCAGCTGCTCACAAACACATGTTTATAAAGTCGGTTTCTTCATTTTAGAAGTAAAATGTGAACATTACAGAAAAGTAGACAATATAGACATCAAAAAGAAAAAACAATCACTCAGTGAGACAACTCACTGTGAACGTTTTGGGATGTTTTCTTCAGTCCCTTTTCTATGCACAAGTAGTGGTCACACTCGACGGAGTCCCACAACTTCCATGATGGACATTGCTCAACTTACGCGTTTTCTTTCACCAAATTTAAATGTAATCATATGGCACACACAGGATAGATCACAGGGCCCAGGTGTGAGGACTCTGCCTTGAAGTCAAGGTTACAGCCTTTAATTCCAACTGCTGTAACCTCGAAAGAGAAAACAACTGTAGAGAAAGAAACGTTTGAGTAACTGGGAGACAGTCTTCCAGCAGCTCATGGTTTTTGAAAGACGTTCTTGTTCTCACCCAAAACCCTGTGGGGCTGTAAACTCAAACCACCAGCTGACCACAGAGCAGCAGGGGTGTGCGTAGACATTCCAGAGGCACCAGAGGGCAACCCCGGGGGAGTCCCGCCTCCCGCCACTCCAGTACTTCAAACATCCCTGAAACCACGGCTGATGCCAGGAGTAGCAGCAGCTGACACGCGGGCGGGTGATAGAGGCCCTTGTTCTTAAGACTGAACGCAGAGCCATGACAAGCTGAATGGGCTCCAGCACCAGTGCACTCAGGGGCCCCAGGCAGTGGTCAGTCCAGGGTGAGCCAGCAGGGGTGGAAGAGTGGACAGGAGTGCCAGGACAGTGACGGAGGTCAGGATTAGGACTGCTGCTATTATCCCTGTCTGTCCTGGCCAACGGCTTCACTGGGGTTTCTGGGACTTTTTCTAGAAGTGCAATAGAAGAAGCAAATGGGAGAAGCCCGTTCCTCTGCTATGCTAGGAATTGTGCTTCCTACTTAAAAAAAGAAGGTTCCCCTGTAATCTACACAACTCGTTTTTGTTGCCATTTTACAGGTGAGGTAAGTGAGGCTCAAAGATGTTAGATAATTTGCTAAGTGAAACTCCAGATGGCAGGTCAAACTAAGCTTGGGTTTATCTGACACCAAAGCCAATGTTCTTCCTATAACTTGCCATTTCTGAGTATACACACACACACACACACACACACACACACACTGCATGATGTGCTAAAGTACATTTTCCATTTCACTGTGTATCTAATCCTTCACTATTATTTTCTTTTCTTCATAAACACCCAAGCTGAAGAACTCCTGCAAGGATATTTATCTGGAGAATACAAAAACACCAATTTGGAAAGATATGTGCACCCCTATGTTCATAGCAGCACTATTTACACTAGCCAAGATATAGAAACAACCTAAGTATCCATTAATGAATGAATGAAAAAGATGTGATATATAGGTAAATAGATAGATAGATAGATGTGTATAATGGAATACTATGCAGCCATGAAAAAGAATGAAATCTTGCCATTTGTGACAACACGGATGGACCTTGAGGGTATTATGCTAAATGAAGTAAGTCAGAAGAAGAAAGACAAATACCTTATGATTTCACTCATATGTGGAATCTAAAAAAAACAAAAACAAAAGAACAAACAAAACAGAAACAAATTCATAGATACAGAGTACAGATCAGTGGTTACCAGAAGGGAAGGGAGTTGAAGGGGTGGGCCAAAGGGAGGAAGGGAGTCAATTGTAGGGTGATGGTTGGTAACTACACTTTTGGGGATGATCACTTTGTAGTGTATACAGATGCCAAACTATAATGTTGTATATCTGAAACTTATATAATAAAAAAAGAGAGATGATAAGATTTGCCCATTGCACTGAGCTGGCTGTGTCCAAAGGTTTGCCCTACTAGGGCTTTGCTAAAAGCTACAAAGAATAGTAGTACAGGTCTTTTATACATTTTCCTGTGGTTCGATCCATATCAAAATTAGTCTCAGGTTCTAAACTCTCACAGGTGAGGGACCTCGATGATTTGTGGCCTCTCTCATATCCTCGCACTTTGTACACCTCTCAGCAGCCCAACTGCAACCAACACCCTATTTAAAGCACAGTGTTGGGCACTACGGAAATTTTCTGAGCCAATGATGCCTTATCTGCCCTCAAAGAAGAAGGACACACACATGCGCACACACGCACCCACACACACAAACACACAAAACCGTGAAGCACATTTTGGCCTAAAAGGACCCCCGAAGAAAACAAGTAGAACCATAAACAACGTGTTCTGGAGACAGAAAGGCGTAAGTAACCGGTTCTGTCCACAGGGATTCAAAAGCATTTCACAGAGGAAGTGACATTTGACCTTGACCTTGAGGAATGAATCACATTTTACAGGCAGAGGAGGGCAGAAAGGGTTACAGGGCATCAGAACAATGGGAGAAAGCCTCAGAGGCGCGGAATCGCGTGGCGTGTGCTTCAGCATGTTCAAGGCACGGCTCGGAAAATACTCTCTGTGCGTCCTAGGTGACCCGGGGCTTGAGAACATTAGTGTCGTTCGGCTGCGTTTGCTAAATAAATAAATAATGGGTCTGACAATGTTTGTGACAATCTTATATTCGGCTGTCTGTCACATTAATAAAAAACAAATCGGCATTTTGCTACAGTGGAAAATGTAGAAACAAGGGTTCCAGTCGTGAAGCAGCGTCTGGGAGAACCTCGTTGTCTGCAGAGGGTTCTTATCTTGGGGTTCCATCGAGACGTAGGAGCACCAGGTGCCCAGACACCAGCGGCAAGGGTAGAAGAGGCAAGATGTCTTTACCAGGACACAGCAAGCGATTTGCTACCACTGAAGTTGCAATCCATTTTTTCCATTAATACTAGTAAGAGGCCACTAAGCTTGACTAAAGTGAGGCGCCGGGAAGGGCCGATGGCGTCAGCAGTTAGCAATGCTTCCATGTCCTTGGGGAAAGCTGATCAGTAAGAAAGATACACATCACTTAAAAAAATAAAGGTCCAGGAGCATCCTGGGTCATGCTCAGTGCTGGCTTCGGGCTGCAGGAATGAAGGCACAGAGCCGAGGCGGGAGACGTGTGCAGGGAAACCATCTGAAGTGGACGGACGTGGCTCTGGACGGGGGATTAGCTCCAAAGGGAGACGGGAGAGGCGGGGTGCAGCCGAGCGACTCAAATGGGAAGCGGCCAGCTCGTGGTGTGCTTCCTAAAACCCACTCAGTCGAGCAGAACGGAATAGTCAAGAAGCAATAAAGAATAAATGGCCTAGAATTACCGGCCTCGCCACGCCTGACGTGCTACAAAGGTTGGTTTCAGAAGCAGATGTAGAGAAACCGCAGCCCCACAGGCTTTCATCACCGTAGATGTTCTTTTAAGCTCCGTTATGTGGCGGGACCCTGTGGAAAGCCAGAAAAACGTGTAAAATGTTATTACAAGAATCACAGGAGTAACCAGTGAAAATCTGTCTCTTGGTACAATATTGGAAAATGGCATTTGGCTACAGATTTTTGCCATAATACAGTTGTCCATAAATACACACTATAAACAGAGAAGGCAAGAAATAAATAACTGATGTTATATACAGAGGCTAAATGAGAGACCCGTGGTGTGTTCTTATGAGCAGTTATTTAAAAAGAAAAAAAACACCGAGTTAGTTGACCCTCACTGGATTATAAATAACCATAAAAAGACTTTTTTTAAGAAATTGACATTACAAAAAGCCTCAGGGTTTTGCTGTGTTGCCTACAGAGCCCACCACGTTCATTCCTATTGCTGTGTCCAGAGTACACTGGCCACAAATTCAATACAATTTGCATAGTTGAAATTCATGCGTTTCCTTTAAAAAATAAAGGTTTCACTTTCTGCCAAACCTAAGTACTGCTGTTTTCCCAGATGAGAAATAGCGAAACTAATTTTAATACAAGACCGTTGTCTTCGTATGCTATCTCCTCCAAAACATCATTCATCTCTCTGCCTATCACACTGCGTGCCCTGCCACGGGAACACTTCCCAGGCCTTCTCAAGCAAGCCCCACCTCTTCCACAACGTCCCCCACCTCCAGCCAGACAGTCTCCATCCTCACCACTTATAGGAAAAGTCATTCGTGGGAAATGATGTTACATTCATTTGCACAGGCAGAAAAGTATAGTAGAGAAAGCAGGAGCATCTAAAATAAGAAAACTTGTACTTGAGCCCTTCCTCAGTCCTCTACCATGTGTCCTGTCATCGGTCCTCTAACACCACTGAGCCTGCTTCCTTTGCAGCCAAATGGGGACTTCCCTTGGAGGCTCACCGTGGGACTCAATGAGCTAATCCATGTGCAAAGTGTAAAGTGCTCTACAAAAGAAATTATTTCAGAAATATTTAGGGAGCATCTCTTACATGCAGGACACAGTTTCGAACATTGCAGAGTAATCAAAATTGAAGAAGGCAAATTCTCAACTCTCAAAGACCTTAAAATATAGTGGAGGAATGAAGACAAACACGTTAATAATTAAAACACAGGGTAGTGCAGAGTAAGTGCCTTGAGCAATACGCTAGACTTCAACTCAACTTGACAAACATCCATGAAACAGGCTCTTGAGATACAAAAGTAAACATGATGGGTCACTGTCACCTGTCTGGGAGAAGGACAGACACATGACAACAACGTCAATACAAGGCAGATGATGGACACTGTAAGGAAGTGCGTTCTGGGAATGGATTAGGTCTGGGTAGAGAGAGGGGAAGGCTTCAGCCTAGATGCTCAAGGATAGAGTTTGACAGAAGGTGTCAGAGCTTAGAGTCTGTTTCCAGAGACTCGATTTTTATTTCCAGAAAATGTGTAAAGGACCAGATCTGGCATCAGATTGACCAGCACTGGAAGGCAGGTGGAAGCTGGGAAGCAGTGGAGATGCAGCTGAGCTGAGAAAGCACCCAAGTGGGAGACTGGAGGTGGTTAGCATTTCTTCAAGGCGGCAGCAGAAAGCTGGTCATCATGGGGAGAGAAGAGGAGAGTGTCAGCTGATGTCAGGGAGCCAAGCGAGGGAGAAGCTAGGACAGTGGTGAGAGGAGGGTGGGATCGGGATCTAGCAAAAGGCTTTTTGTTTATTTGTTTGTTTTAAAATAATTCTTTAAAATAACAACTGTGTGGTGTTTACTACATGCTGGGTACTGTTCTAAGCATTTGACCTATATCAACTCATCTAATCACACAGTGACCATAAGAGGTGGCTGCAATTATCCCCACAGAGTGATGAGGACAGGGCTAGGGGAGGGCGGAGCACAGCTGAGGGCTGAGGGGAAGGAGCCCGCGCAGAGAGAGAAGGCCAGATGAGGTGCCGTCAGAAGTCAACAGAGGAAGAGCTCGGGGATGAGGTGATCAGTGTGTTCCTTTCTACATTTTTCTTTGACTCCTACTTCTCTACAATAGGTGTCATCACCCTTATAATCAGAAAACTAAACAGTAGAAAAACAGGCAATCACTCTGGTGATTTATATTCTGTCTTTAAACTAGTCTATACTTCTATGTAAAATAAGCTTTCCTATAAAAGAGTTAGCTCCCTGAGAGGAGGAGGGGTGCCTATTTCTCCTTTCCCCCCACCATCTAGCACCTGGTGTGTGTGTGTGTGTATATCTTTTAAAGGGAACAAAATTAAACCCAACCAATCTCAGGCCCTTGGTAATATTGCCCCAAATTTAGCTTTTCATGTACTGACTACCCTATGTTACTGTCCTGAAGTACTTTTAGGATCTGCTTTTAATTCTTTTTCCTCCCTCCTCTCCCCCTTCCGTTGGCCCATCTCCCACCACCACGACTTACAGACCTTAGACACAGAGAAGCTCTTCTGGGGCCAGCCGGACGGCAGATTTGTTCTGCTGTTGGCTCCCAGTTTTCCTGTGTTGGGGATTCTCAGCCTTCCTCCCCTGTAGTAAGACCTGGACATCCAGGTAATAATTTCAGCACACTGTCATTTGTTTCCTTGTCATTTTCATAGGCTAAGGCGAGTTATAGATTAAATTGTAGTCTTTTACATTCAATCTTAAAGTAATTTAGCTTCCTTCAGATTGTTGGTTTTTAAAGTCGTTTGCTTGTTGGTGTTGCTGTTATTGCTGTTCTGTTTATTTCGGGAGGAGAAAGCAAAAGTGGCTTTTTTTCTACATTTTGATGTTCCTTCCTTTCCCCTCCATCTCTCTTGGCAAACCCATCCCTGAAGTTCATGCTTCTCTTTATTCCTGTGAGAACTGTCCGCTTAGGTCCTCACTACCATACATTAAAAACTCAAGGAAGGAAGCCTAAATGCCCACTTTCCAACAACAGAAGCGCTTCCTCCCGAGTCCCAGTGCCAGTCCAGGAGAGCTTTGTCTGGGGACACAGATAATCGTGTGGCAGGAAGACATAAGAATCATGCCTGTCTGCAGACCCTGGCCCTTGTGTGGACCTACACTTAGCACACTCACTAAAGAGGTAGATATACAGTTGTGTATCTCCCTGGAAGTGCAGGTAAGAGGGGTCCCAAGAGGAGAGTGGAAAGAGAACACCCTTAAAATAGAATGTGGGTTCTCCTCTCAATGTGATTTATATTAAAGCTATCACACATTGCCTGATATTCTGGAACTATTTGTCCTCTGAATTTTTTGATCCATAAGAGACATTGTAGCTGTTAGAGCATATTAGAATCACTTGGGGGTCTTTTTAAAAATTCAAATGCCTGGATCCACCCACAGAGATGCAGATTTCATTGGTCTGGATGGATGCCTGCCTGGGCATCAGTATTTCTTAGGTCCTTCCTCCACCCCCCTCCCATCCTCTATCCCCACCTCCAGGGGGTCTAAGGAGCAGCCAGGCTGAGAACCATTGGGATAGAGCCCGTTCAAAAACGTAAAATCTTTAGGGGTGGTTGAACATATATGCATCCTCACTGGATCTTGGAATACTTTCTAGATCTAGTTTCTTTTTAATTAAATTAAAGATTGCATCTGAGATTAAAAGAGTCAAAGATATTCATTAAATTAGAGATATTCACTAAATTCACTCTTCTTTTCCTACAAACAGGCACACAAATATGAAACTAAAACGGCACTCCCAGGGCTTCTCAAGGGACCAACCAAGCAACCTGACCTGGTTATCTTCATAGCAGCTGTAAGCAGCAGTGCTCAACCTGCTAGGGAGGCAGCAAAGTCATCTGAGAGGGAAAACTGCCTTCACATGCTAATAAGACTGAGCAAGAAAGCAAAGGAAGCACATTCTATCGAAAGTAATTAGAAGACATAGTGTTTTAAAAAATCATCTAGTCTAAGAGATTGTATAACAGGATGTATGGGGAGTTTGGGATACCGAAAGCCATTCCTTGCTTCAATTCCTAGTTTCCAGGTATGTAGTAGATCAATATTCAGGTGGTCCAGAAACCGTGTTTAAAGTAACAGAACCTTTCACCCTTCAATTGTTAGTGAAAACTGAAGAATCGCACCCCGATTCAGAGGGCATCAACTGAGATAAATCATGCTTCCAAGTGTTAATTATGAGCTAACTGCAGCAGTGGTCTCTACCCAATTGCTCAGCCTTGTTTGCAGTTACATTTCATTCCTGGTTGGTTTAATTTTCAGGTTAGGCGACTAGATTGGAACCCTTTCCTCAAGGTGCAAGAACTGTTTTCCTGCAATACACGGAGGGCAGTGAGACATAATTCTCAAGACACTTAGTCTGAGTGGTTCTTTGTCTTATAAAACCTCTAGGCTTAGGTTCACGTCACGCACACCCCCACATTGTCTTTGTGAAGAATTCACATTTCAGGGGCCAGCTCAATGGCATACCGGTTAAGTTCACACGCTCTGCTTTGGTGGCCCGGGGTTCGCAGGTTCAGATCCTGGGCATGGACCTACATACCGCTCATCAAGCCATGCTGTGATGGCATCCCACACACATAATAGAGGAAGATTGCCACAGATGTTAGCTCAGGGACAATCTTCCTCACAAAAAAAAAAAAAATTCACATTTCATCCTCAATAATATATAAACAAAATATCTAGGGAGACAAACTCATCCCAGTTTGCCCAGGACCTTCCCAGTTTTAGCACTGAAAGTCTGGTGTCCTGGGTAGTACCCTCCCACCCCTGCCCCAAGCAAAGAGGGATGGTTCGTTACCCCACAAACAACCAGAATCAGAATCCAGCCTGGAGTAGACTTGAGCTATTGGACCCATCCTTCAGGCCAGGTGTGCTTTCCTGTTGATGATAAGTAATACGTGCTGGAGAAAACCGGTTGATACCACCAGCCACCATGTCACAGCTTCCACCATGGTTTGTATGTATTATCTGGAATCCTCCCAACAATTGTGGAAGGTAATTGCCATTGTCCCAATATTATAACATAAAGAAATTGAGGCTCTGATAGGTTAAGTGACCTTTCCGAGACCACACTGGTAGTGAGTGGTAGGACTGAGATTCAGGCCTAGTTCTGTCTGACTTCAAAGCCTGTGCTCAGTCGGTTTTACTCTCTGCCTCTTGCATTTCGAAGTCCATCAACCATAATAAATTTTAAGAGACCCACATAGAGGAGATTTTCTAAGAGTTAAAGCAAAACCAAGTAATAAAATACAGAGGAAGAATAGAATAACAAACAAAATGTCAGAATCTATACGAATTCAATCAAATATAGGACAACAAGCAGCTAATTGATGAATTAAAATTGCCCAAAGTCAGATTCATGAGATTCTTTATAACATCCTCCCACGTACTCAAATCAAATACTTATGGCCTTAGGCAAAAAGAATTTTCTATTCATATGTATGAATAATTTCTTCCTAATTGTTTCTCCTCAGAGTGAATAATAATGTCGAGTGTAAATATGATTTGTTGCTTAAATTTTTGTCTTTTGATTTATCCTATGCTTACAAAGAAAAACAGGATCGTAAAGCTGCTAAGAACTACTTAAAAGGAGCAAGAAACTATTGATTCATAATGTAAATCTTAACACTGCAGATTTGTTCTCAGCATACATTTAAATCTGGGTTAAATCAGCATGTATCTTTGGGCCAACGTAACTGCAAGGATATTCCTAATGCAGTTCTCATCAGCTGCTTTTTACTCAACTCTCTTGTGTACTCCTACTTTCTCTCTACATGTCAGCCCCATTATCTGCCCCTCACGCTGGATCTTCGGAAAAGTGCATATCAAAGATTTCCATCTAGTAGCTACACGTGGAGAAAAGGAATTGACGTCCATCAGTGCCACTGAGAGTGCATCTTGACAATGTGTGACAGCTGACGGAAGTGTCCCCGGGTGACTCTCTCAATAGAACAGCAGAGAGGCAGACTGTTTGGTACTGATCTTTAATTGACTGTTTTTCAAGTGTGTGCTCTTACATCACACCACCTTAAGGTTGTTCAGCAACTTAAAAAATTTTTTAAATACTCTTAAATGTGGTCAGACAACCAGAATTACAAGTGGCAGAATCAACAACCAGCCCTAAAATTGTCAGGGTCTCAATTATTTCCAGAGTCTAATATTGTGGTTTACTAACAGTGCTGACATCTTCTGGAACAGTTTAATAAAATGTCTTTAGGATATCATTTTCATCCATTTTTAGGATATCTTTTTCTCGGAGAAGTTCTGGACGTAGCACACTTCAGAGCTTTCTAAAAAGACCTTTTACTGAGGGAAACCTGGATGGTCTTTATGTTGGCGTTGAAATGAGAGTTCACCGAAATGTTATACTCTGTCAAATGGACTCAAGTATTCCTTGGTGGCTTTCACCAACTGGCCACAATAGAGCGTATGGATGTAATTTAGCCTCTCTGGATTAGATATTCTGTAAGAGATGTGCAGTAGTTCCTGGTAGCAAGGATGACTTCCTTTGAACTTTATGTGTAATTAAATGAACTTGGCTATTGCCTGAATATTTGTCCCCCCCCCCAAATTCATATGTTGAAATCCTAATCCCCAACGTGATAGAATTAGGAGGTGGGCCCTTTGGAAGGTGATTATGTCATGAGGGTGGAGCCCTCATGAACAGGATTAGCGCCCTTATAAGACAGACCCCAGAGAGCTCTCTTGCCTCTTCCATCATGTGAGGACACAGCAAGAAGACAATCGTCTATGAACCAGGAATCAGGTTCTCACCAGACACCAAATCTGCCAGGGCCTTGATCTTGAACTTCTCAGCCTCCAGAACTATAAGAATAAATTTCTGCTGTTTGTAAGCCACCCAGTCTATGGTGGTTTGTTATAGCAGCCCAAACTGACTAAGACAGGCTCTCACAGCATCTTTGTTTTCCCCTGCTGAGGAAGATTAGCCCTGAGCTAACATCTGCACCAATCTTCTTCTACTTTATACATGGGTTGCCACCACAGCATGGCTGACAAGTGGTGTAGGTCCATACCCGGGATCCGAACCCATGAACCCAGGCTGCCGAAGTGGAACGCACCGAACTTAACCACTAGGCCACAGGGCAGCCTCTCTCACAGCATCTTAAACTCACATCTGTGGGCACGAAGAGTCAGAGCTGGGAACTCCTCAACCAGCTGCTGAGGCAGATAAAAGAATCAGGAGTGAGATTAAAAGGTGCAGTTTCTTCTACTTTAAATGAGGTACTCTATAGATTTAGCATCATCTAATAATGTTGCCAGATTTTTTAAAAAAATCATTATAACTGTTTCGTCTGCACTATCAAAAGAAAAAATGGAAAAGAATGACCTGAAATAAAAGCAAACCAAATTTTACAATTGTAATACCTAAGAATCTTCATGGTTGTATTGTATTTTTTTATTTGGCTATTAAATATGCAGCTGTCTTCCTTCTTTGGTTATATTCTACTTCATTACCAATGGGAAAAAATAACATTCAAGCTTCCCTTTATTCCTGGTACTCATGAAGAACAGATGGACATTTTGAATAGTGATACAAACTGAGCCCTAAAAACAGAAAAACCTCCAAAATAGTTAAATAATGCTTTTGCTTAAAAGTTCAATTCAAAGGATTAATGCTCAGTGCTGTTTCTAAGTATAAACTCCGTGCAAGCCAGCACACACTTGTAATTATAAATTACAGGTCATGTCTCCTACTGGCCTGTGCTCTGCTCTTTCCACACCAATCATTATATATTAGCAAGACAAGACTGGGCACAAATTGACAAGTTAATTGCCAGTGGCATTAGAATTCCCATATTTCTGTGGTGTGAATGAAATTGCAAATAAAACTACTTATTTGTGTGTTTTTAAAAAGGTCACATTGTTACACAGGAACTTGACTGTGAAGAGAACAGAAATAACTCTCAAGCTAGCTGTTGAGTGGGGAAGTTGGCTTTTACAGTTTCCATTTTATAGAAATTTTTACACACATCTTCTTTTCCCCCAGAAACTCAGACATTGTGGAAGTTGTAATGGCATGAGGTAGGGGAGGAGATGATCTGGAAGAATCCTGGATCAAGAGTTTTGGAATTTTCACCAATAACAAAACAAGGTTGAAAGAGTCTCAAAAGCAACTTAGATCTGCTAACAGCAAACTGAGTCACATCTTTTTTTTTTTTTTTTTGCTGAGGAAGATTCACCCGTAGCTAGTGTCTGTGCCAATCCTCCTCTATTTTGTATGTGGGTCACTGCCACAGCATGGCCACCGATGAGTGGTGTAGGTCCGTGCCTGGGAACCGAACCCAGGCCACCAAAATGGAGCATGCCAAACTTAACCACTAGGCCATGGTGCCAGCCCCCAACATCTATTTTTTTGATCCTCGCAAGAGTACAAAACAGGAAATAATTTTAGAATCTAATAATGTTTTTTTCCTGTTTTTGCCTTTGACTTTATAATTAAAATTCTAATATTTCTCAGTTGTCACACAAACATCTTCTCCATATCCTGAATATTAGTGGGGTCATAACAATCTCCTCGGAGGGGCTCATCAAACACAATGGCACACCCAGGCAAGCTATATAATATGTATTGAATGGCAGTTCACAGCAGCCAAATCTAAGGAAGAATGGGAAAATGCAAACCCAATTCAAAGTAGGTGTCAGTATCCATATGAGATAATAGAGGCCATTGATGATAAAAATTAAGCATTCTAAACAAAATGACAAAATGATCACATAGTGCTTCTGCATAAATGTACAAACATGGCAAAAAAGATTAAAACTAGACACTATTATTAAATACAGAATCCAGTGCAAGCTAACACATATATGTAACTACAGACTATATCTCTCCACCCTTTATACTGAGACATTGGGAAACAGGGTGGCAAGAGATGCCAGAAACCTGATCAAAAGGGTCAAGGGCTTTTCTCACCCCAGCAACTCCTCAATAGTGAGGAGAGCATGGGGAAGCTGAAGCCCAGTGTTTAGGGGTAACTTGGGTAATAATAGTATCTTTTAAAGTACTTCTGGGCTCAAACTGAGGAAGATGAAGATTATTTCCAAACTATACTGACTGTTGAGAACTGTGACAGGTCTAAAATTTTACCCTACCTTCAAGCTAACAAGATAGGCTACCCTAGATTCACAGGTGCTGGCAGAAGACACAAGATTCCTGGGTCAGAGACAAAGGACAGTTTAGTATTCATAGCTGTGCCCAGAGTATTAGCATTTGTGCTGGTTCCCTGAGCCCCAGTTCCCACAGCGGCTCCAACTGCAATTTAAAGATCTCCAATTGCAGCTTAGGACAGCACAGCACTCCCCTCCTCCCCTCCTCAGACACTCTACACTCACCACCTCAGGCCCAAATTGCCCCATTTTTTCCTTTTGCTCCCCAATGGTTTCTCTATATTGAGTCTAGTTTGTCTCTTCAGTCTTGTTTTTGCTCTGGTGCCTGATCTACTCACTCCCAGCCCCAGACCTTAGATTCACCTCTGACTCAGGTGCCTAACTCATGCCCCCTGCAAGATGTTCCCACAAGTAACCTACTAGTAACAACTTCGTTATCTGGCTAGTACTGGGTCTCTGGTACTGCCCTGACAAGAAAATCCCTCCCCTCAGAGAGCACATATTGGCTGTGAAATTGATTATTTCTAGGGCTGGGTAGGACAACCTACAGGTGACTGGATAATCACCACAGGCAACTGGGATTGGGTTCAGTCTGCTCTAGCATTTTTTTTCTTTTAATGTGTTTTCTAGAGAAGGAGGGGAGTCATCTTGTGCATATGTGATTTTAGCTAATGCTGTTTGCAATAGTCTTTCAGTCTGTAAACCTAATATGTTGCCATAGAAACAGGTCTCCACCTGAAATGCATCCAACAAATTCTGAAATTATCATTCAGTACATCTTCATAAGTTGGAGTGATTCCAACAGGTATCCAGAATGTCAGTATTTAGGCAATAAGCTGCATTTTTTTCTTTTATTTAATTATTTAAAGTCAAGAAATGAGGAGAGAAGAACTCAACTTAGATATACATAAAAATACAAAGATATTCAAAGTAAGAACACTTCTTCTTATTTTATTCTTCAAACAGCATTGAAATAGAGCAACAAATGCCATTCAGAAAAGACAAGGTATGTTTCAAATGACTAAACAGAATGCAATGGTTCATTTAAACAGCATTATTCTTCTTAGCAAAGAACATGTAAATTTATTTATTGGAAGAATTCCAATTTCGAGAGTAGATTTTTAATACTGTCTTGCACCTTTTGTTTCCTTGAAAATATTTTTGCCATTTAATATTCCCAAATGGAAAGTTACTAGAGGTTATGTAACCCATGAAAAGGGAGTCACAAATCCAAAATAAGGATCCAAAATTTCCAGAATTTAGGGACAAAACCAGAAATTTTTCTCCCATGGAATCTGTAATAAAAAGAATAAAAATAAAATTAATTAGATGAGCCATCAGTAAAATTTCACGTGCTGGAAATAAAACTCATGTTTCCCAAAATCTCTTCCTAGAGCCCACATTATTTCACTAAAATTTCATCAGGAAAACATCAGGATAGCGTCTATAGAGCAGCAGTGTTCAATAGAACTTTCTGAGATGATGGAAGTGTCCTGTAATTGGTACTCTCCAGCACAGTAGCCACTAGCCATATAAGGCTATTGAGCACTTAAATGTAGCTAGTGCACAACTAAAGAGCTGAACTTTTACAAAGTGTTAATTTAAATTTGAATTGTGACATGTGGCTAGTGGCTACCATATTGGACAGCACACCTTTATAACTTAGTGCTCATAGTGAATACTTAATACTCAGAATTGGAGTCAAACTGACGAGGTTCAAACTCTGGCTCACTACTTATTCTCTGTTACTCTTCTTTCCCTCATTGTTGGGTTGATGTGAAGATTTAATGTGATACATTATTTGCTTCATAAATCTTAGAAATTATTATTATATACCAGTTCCGCAGTTTAGTAGCCTTATGGTCAAGTTACCTAACCTCACAGAACCTGAATAATTTCATCTGCAAAATAGGGTTAATAATACTACTGCATGGGGTTGTTTTCAGGATTAAATGAAATGAGGCATTAAAGCGCTTAGCACATGGGGGCCGGCCCGGTGGCGCAGAGGTTTAGTTCGCACTTGGCAGCCCGGTTCGCGGGTTCGGATCCCAGGCGCCTGCTGACGCACTGCTTGTCAGCCATGCCACGGTGGCGTCCCATATAAAGTAGAGGAAGATGGGCACGGATGTTAGCCCAGGGCCAGTCTTCCTCAGCAAAAAGAGGAGGATTGGTGACAGATGTTAGCTCAGGGCTGGTCTTCCTCACAAAAAAATAAATAAATAAAGTGCTTAGCACTTGCCCATCACATGGAAGCACTCCATACCTGTTAGATGTTATTATTAAATTATTCTTAAAGTAATATTTTAACAAGAGAATTTTTTAACTTGTAGGAAATGCTGGAGAAAAGGTGAAGTTATAACAATTTATGCTGGGTGAGCCAATAATATTGAGGCAAATCAAATTTGTTCACCACCAAAATTTAAGACTTTAAACCCAGAGTGACTCCACCAAGATTCAAAAAACACACGAGATCCATCTTAGCACAGTCTGCCAACTTTTCTTTTTCTTAGTTGCAGCCTTGTTAGCAAAAAAAATTTATATATATCTATATATAAATGTGATATGTATTCACCTTGTCTTTCTTAGTATAATGTTTTTCTTTCCTTATTTTCAGTACCTGGCAGCACAGGAAAGTTAGGTAGAACAAATATATCACTGCAGGGAGTCTTGTTTCAAGTTATTTCAAGATGTGCAGGCCCATCAATGACATATCCAACTCTGAAACAACATATTTATAGCCGCAGCTTTACACATTTCAAAAGATTTCTTAATGCAATATTCAAATAAAGCAGTAACTCTCACACACATATTAACTCTCTCTGTTTAAATCTTAAACACACTACCAAATGATAAAATATCTATAATTTAAGAGTTTAGAGAAATTTCTCACATACTAGAGAAATGTTTCTCCAAATGTTATAGAAATACATGAACTCTGGAAAATCTGAGTTGGAACGCTGCTAGTTGCGGCTTAAAACAGTTTTATGTTATAAATGGACCTGGTGTGCTCTTCGCATCGTTTTTCTGGCATCTCACACCAGACAAAGAAGGCTCTTGTTTGTCCAGCAATGTCTCCTCGGTAGAGTCTAAGTAGGTCAGGGCAGGGAGCAAAAAGCTTCTCTTTCAGTGAGAAATTAAAAACTCAGAACCCCCTTTATATTTAAAACTTCTTTCGCTGTACCGTTGCTTAAGAGCAAACAAGGAGCAGACCCCTTGCTCCCAGACGTGTGCTCACAGATCCTGAAGAGACGACAAGCTTTCAGTGTGGGAACTGCAGATTTCCTGGAACATTTAGGACTACGTTGATCACAGTTTGGGAAATAGCCAACGTGATAACAAAGACATGAGGAAGTGCATCATACTGCCCCCTGGCCACCCAGCAGGCAGCCTCCCTCCGTGAGCAGTGAGTGGTCATGGATAGTCCACCTCTGTCAGGGAAGGTCCTTCGGGCTTGTGTAATTTTTAAGCATAGGCTGGAGTAAGAGTAAGAAGGAAAGATGTGGTATGACGATTGGAATTAGGTGTAGAGATGCCGGGAGACGACCCCAATCTGGTATTTCCGGTCCTCCCAGGTTAGATCATAGTACCTGGAACCTCCGTCAGGAAGGCAAGGATCTCATTTGTGCTGTGTCCTTGTTCAAGAGATAATGCTGCTACTGATCTGAACTCTCAGGTAACGCCTGCGTCTGGTGATAAAGTTTTCGTTGGTGACGTTGAAACACTTTGGTAACAAGCGTAATGCAGATGGGAACTGGGCTCTCCCCGCTCCTCGAGTTCTAGATGAAATCGCCCTCATCTGGGCAAGTCCAAAGCCCTTCCCAGGCCTTGGCTGATTTTGGGGTGATTCTATTCTCAAGGCCTCCTCTGCTCTTGGGTTCCTGCCTCCACGAATGTGTCTCTACTTCACTAGGCATCAGTTTGGACTGAAAATACAAACTTTCATCCATTTGCACAGACACAAAAAAGGCTCACTCACAGAGAACATTCATGAGATCTGTAGAACTGACTGAAGGTTTCGGTGGCAGGGATGGGGTAGGGTGGGCACACAGAGAAAAGGTCACCTCTCACATCATTCCACAAAGGACTTTAAAAATCCATGAGTACCTTCTTGTTCTCTCCAGTAGTCTCTGGCTCCTGCCCTCAGGGGGACGTGAGCTGTGAACCGAGGTAACTAGAGGACAACTGGAGACATCCCTGCCACAGGCTGAGAAGCAGATGCCAAGTGGCACCAGGTGACACTGTCTGACACCAATAAAATTCTAAACAGGGGTCATGATTCTTAAATCTCTGAAGCTTGTGCCTTAAATTCCTTCACCTTAGAATAAAACCAGACTATCTGCAACAGGATAAGAAATGCAGGCACTCCACCCTTTAGGAACGACGAAAAGAAATAAAATTAAATGGCCATAAATCTAGGTAAACCAAAAGACAAACTCTCCCACGCCCCTGCCCCATTCTACACTGTCCCAGGTGACCATGGCATCATGAAGAAAAGTCACTCACATAGGACTAAATGGAGTTCAGGAGTGGAGTTCAAATACAATACTCCAGGAATTAAGTACCAGCATATGCAAGTATTAAGTACTACATCTTTAAGAAAGACATAAATGAGAAAAATGGCCAATACACCCACACATACACACACACACGCAGTTCTACTACCAAACCAGTCTTCATCTCACCACCAAACACAAAAAGAAAACTTTCAGTTATTACTGTGGCCTCAGTTCAAATTCTTAATGATTAGAATAAAATTTTAATTTAAGATTTAGCTTCCTGATTAAACATGTTGTGTGAACTACTAGATACTGGCTTGTTTCAAATTCTACATGGCTTTTACTTCCTCTTTGGAAGGAATTTGGAGGGAACCCCGTTTAGAAAGCAAGCCATCAGGGCAGCGAGGGGAGTATTAACACACTGAAGTCAGTCTTATCTGAGAGCCTTGTAACCTTGATTTAGGGGCTAAGCTAAATATGGCATCTCATCATATTTCTGTCCCTGTGAGCAAACACTGCAGAAAAGTAAACTGAAATGAATGAGGTTCTCTGATTAATTTTCTAGTGCAAGACAGTTTAAACATCACACTGGCAATGTAATTTAAATTACAGCAGATGGAAATGGCAGAGTCCTTAAATAGATTCCTGCACACTCTTCTGGGATTCAAAATTTTCTTATTCAAGTCCCATCGCCTATCTTAATATGATTTGCTTGTGGATATCTGCTGCTCCTCTTGAGCTGCCAGGTTCAAGGGAGCGCGACGTGTGATCCAGTTGAATAATTCTACTGCGGAAAAAATAAAGTGACCATTCCCACACTGTCACATGATGGTAGCTGTTATCACTCTGTGTTCCAGCCAGGTAAAGGTCTATCAAACACGCCACCAGGAGTTCTCCAAGTAGACGGTTTCAGGGAATTGGATGTTATTGGGTTATCACCCACCCATACCCTCTCACTCATGAGAATATCTGCAATATGAGACAAGCATGCTAGGACTTTACCACAGAACTAAGTTAAAACGGTTAGTTAACATAAAATAGCAGAGTTTGATGTTGGTCCATGAAGCCACCATATCTCTCTACTCTCACACTGTCAAACCTCTGACCAGACCTGTTCACGATGGCTAAAGATAGAGGCAATTGTTTTCTACTTGGGCTACGCCTCAGCTCACCTTCCTGGTTCACACCAGAAAGGCTTTTCTGGGCTTCTCAGGCTGCCGAGTGATGGCTCACTGCCCCCAGCCCCGAGCCTCTGTAGTTACTGTGAAACCCGAGGTCCGTAAGACATCAAGTGCTCTCCCATTTCCTTTGGCTCCCAGGAGCGATTTTCTCTTCAGTTCCTGCCTCCCCTCTCTTGTTCCTACCACAACTTGATAGGTCTGTGGGATTATATTCTGTGGGAGGCAGAATAATGGTCCCCCAAAGATGTCCACATGCTAATCCCCAGAACCTGTGAATGTCATGTTACATGGCAAAAGAGACTTTGAAAATGTGATTAAAGTCACAGACCCTTCAATAGGGAGATTGTCTTGGATTCTGAAGGTGCGCCCAGTCTAATCATTTGAGCACTTAAAAGTAGAGAAATTTTTCTGGCCGGAGCCAGTCAGAGATATGTGGCAGAAGACAAAATGCAGAGGCAAGAGGAGGTAGAAGGGGAGGTCAGAGAGATTCAAAACCGGAGAAGGGCTTGACCCACCATTGCGGGCTTTGAAGAGATTCTCTTGTCAGGAAGGCATGTTATGGAGGAAAAGCCCAGGTGTGTCTGTAAAACCTTTTGCTGATACCTTAGAAAGCTCAAAAGTTCAGAATATTCGGCTGCAAAAAGAGCTATTTGAAGAGACTAAGGGTATGATTCTAAGATCCCTTCAGCTGTATCAGCAGAAGCCATAAATGGAGATGAGGTTATGAAGGAAAGACCCGTGTACAAGGTGAATCCCCATGGTGCACATGGAGACTCATCAATTCTTGAGAATATTACGACAGCAGAAACAAGTCCTGATGGGACTGAAAGAGGCAAAGAGAGGATGAAATGAAGAGAGGCTGTCAAACCCCCACAGTTCCATCTGTGGAAAACAGGCTGATAAAACTACTCAGGTGTAAACGTGTGACCTTTCATGAAACAGGAAGTGTGATTCAGAGGAAGGGACCGAGAGCCCAGAGGGGGTAGCTGAGAACCACAGAGGATTTTTCTTCCTGAAGCTTGAAATCTAATGCAGTTTGCATGGCTGGATTTCAACATTTCTTGGCACCAGCGACTCCTTCTATCCTTCCATTTTCTCCCTTTTGAACCAGAATGTCTAAAACTGTTATCCAATGCCTGTCACATCATCGTGTGTTTGGAGCAAATAACTTGTTTCTTTAGTTTCACAGGTCTTGTGAGAACGATTGTGCTCCAAGAAGGATTACACCCAGAGTTTCACTCCTACCTGATTTAGATGAATTAGGTGATTAGATCTGGGCTTTGGAGGTGATGAAATTTTGATGAGATTTCTGAATTTAAGTTGATGCTGTAATAGGATGAGATCTTTGGGGATCTTGGGATGAGATGAATGTATTTTGATATGTGGGGTGGGCATGAATCTTTGAGGGCCAGAAGGTGTACTGTGATAAGCAGAATAATGAGCTCCTGAAGATTTCCATGCCCTAATTTCCAGAACAATGTTACTTTATATGGAAAAATAGAAGGCCTAATCACTTTGTCAGTGTGGTTATGGTTATGGACATTAAAATACTGGTATTATCCTGGATTATTCAGTTGGGCCCAATATATTATTAAGCAAGGGGCTTAAAAGTAGACAGGAAAATGGAAGAGTTCATCAGAGAGATGCAGCAGAAAAGAAGGAAGGAATAATAACACAAAAGGAGAGGTCAGAGAGGTAAGTATGAGAAAGATTGGACCTAAGGTTGCTGGCTTTAAAGATGGAGAAAGAAGGCCACAAGCCAGGGAATGCAGGCAGCCTTCAGAAGCAGAGAACAACCCTTAGCCAACAACCAGCAAGGAAACGAGGAATTCAGGGCTATAACCACATGGAACTGAATTCTGCCAACAACCTGAATGAGCCTAGAAGTGGATTCTTCTTTGGAGCCTCCCCGTAAGATCCTAGGGCTGGCCGACACCCAGATTTCAGCCTGTGGCACCCATAGCAGAGAAACCAGCTGGGCCTACCAGACCCTGACCTACATAACTGTAAAATAACACATTGGGGTTGGTTTAAGCTGCTGAGATTGTAGTAATTTGCTGATCACAATAGGCAACTAATACATATTCACTCACACAGTTAGATTTAAACTATTATAAGAATTTGATCCTGTTTTTCTAATGATGTAGTAATGATGTCTCTATACCTTCATGTAACTTATAAACAAAAAATCATTTTAAATGACCTTGTCTTTCACAGAAGTAATTTCAAAAATTATTTGTGCTGAAACCTGGACTGTTCTCTACTATTTTGCTGCTGGTTTTTAGAAGAATCAGTTTACAGATTCAAGATCTAAAACATACCTCTCCATAATTAGCCAAATCACGAGACTGTAGTATTCTTATGAATTTCTCCCTTGAGTCGTAAGTGGTGAGTTGAGTTCCAGAAAATCCGAGTGGCATGCTGAAAGAGGGCTCTCAGCTGAATCGAGAGGCACGGATTCTAGTCTTAGCTCTGATACCAAACAGCTGGGCAGCCTCTAGGCAATCAGTCGACCTCTCTGGATCTCACTTTCTTCCTCTAGAATCAAGGGGTGGGGAGTCAGGGAGACTTCACTGATGAAGTGCCACTTGGTTGAAATCTGAAGGACTAGTGGGCATTAACGAGGCGAGTGGGGGTGGGGGGGATGCGGAGGAGAGCAGCCCAGAAGCCGTAGGATGTCCTGTTCTGCACGCCACATGCTACAACATGACTCTCCCTACAAACTCAGTGACCAAAAAAATAGAGCCAAAAATGGTCTATAAATGGGCATAGGAGAACTCACATCACCTGTTGGCAGTGTTACCTCTGAGGAGGGTTGTATGGAAAGAGTGAGGGCCTAGAGAATCTTGTGGAGTGGTGTTTAAGGGCATGGACTTTGTGGTCAACCTCCTAATTCAAATCCTGGCTCTGCCACTTCTTGGCTGTGTGTTTCCTCCAGATCCCTCAGTTCCTCATCTGTAAAATGTGCACATGTGAGCAAGCATTACTTAGGAAGATCTTGGCACATAAGACACATTACACAAATTGGCAAGCACTACGCAAATGTTCGTCAACATTAGTGCTGTGGACCGGATTGTGTCCACCTGAAAATTCATAGGTTGAAGCCCTGAGCCCCACTGTGAGAGTATTTGGAGATGGGGCCTTTGGGAGGTACTTGGGTTTAGATGAGGTCATGATGGTGGTGCCTTCTTGATGGGAGTAGTGCCCTTGCAAAGAGTCACCAGAGAGCTTGCTCTCTCACTTGTGAGCACACAGCGAGAAGGGGCCGTCTACAAGCCAGGAAGAGGGCTCTCACCAGAAGCCAGCGTGCTGGCACCCTGATCTCAGACTTCCAGCCTCCAGAACCGTGAGAAAACAAATTTCTGTTGCTTAAGCCCCCCAGTCGATCATATTTTGTATGGCAACCTGAGCAGACTAATGTAGTTATTAAGTTTTTGCTCTGTAACTGCTATTTTGTTTGACTTTTATATGAGAATATATTAATGTGTTCTTTTATAATTTAAAACAAATAAAGAAAAAGAACAGGTCTATAAGTCATCTGTAGTGATACCTTCAGTTGTCGCATAAACTCCAGAATTGGACCAACTTCAGGTTGAAAGTACCATCAGTAAAAGACATCAATGGACAGTTTCATCAACACTCACTCAACGTGTAAGATGCCTCATTGATCCACTTGTCTACTTTAAAATGATGCAATTAACAAGGATTACAGTAAAAAGGTCCTTTTTACTATCAAAAATTCAAAGAGTATTAAGATGTGGCTTTTCTGATGACATTTAGAAATAGATGTAAAGTTCAGCAATTACTTTAAAGGATGACTTCGTGAAAAAGAAGGGTTTATAAAATTCACAAAATTCAGACTTTGGAAATCATCTGTGGAACTGCTAATATAATACTAGAGAAAATACAAAAAGAAATTATATATTGCCAAAATATATAACTCTTTTAAAAAAGGATAACCATATGCCTGCTATCAAAATATAATTTAAAATCTAATTATTGCTGTCTCAGAACTTACAACTTAGTGGGTCAGACAGATATTAATTAAATAATCAAACAAATTAGTGTATAATTACAAACAATAATTTGGATTTTGTTTTGTCTGTACCCTCTAAGCAATTTTTCCAGAGTACTTTTTAGTTATTGCTATTCATCTTGCTTGCTTACACCCTAAACCAGCCTTTCCATCCACTCTACATACATAAAGAGGTATATACGATGGAGAAATTTTTATATAAGGCACAAAGCCTGAAAATCAGTTGAGCCCAACTCTGACACTGCTCAACTGAACTTGCAGAGTTCTTTAGACTCTGTAAAATTAGGTGGTAAAATTAGATGTCCCCCTCCAGGAGGGTCCTTTCAATTTTAAAATCATGTGATAAATATCTTTCCAATCCCAACATTATTTTAGATCCCAACGATTTGCTATTTCATAACAAAGGCTGTGTTCCAGAGGAGAAAAGGACTTGAAATTATTCACGTTTAAAGAATTCATACAGAGCCAGCCCTGATGGTGTAGTGGTTAAAATTCAGCACTCTCACCGCTTCAGTGGCCTGGGTTCAACTCCCAGTCACGGAACCACACCACCTGTCTGTCAGTTGCCTTGCTGTGGTGGTGGCTCACACAGAAGAACTAGAAGGACCTACAACTAGAATATACAACTATGTACTGGGGCTTTGGGGAGAAAAAAAAGGGGGGAAGATTGGCAACAGATGTTAGCTTCAGGTGAATCTCTCCCAGCAAAAAAAAGAATTCCTACAAATAAGTACTAATAAATAAGAAAAATTGTAAAAACACAATAGGCTTGGCTTTAAGAAATATGTAATAAAGAATGTTCAGTAAAATCAATAATATACAGTTTTCATTGTGACCAGAATGATGGTTAAACCATGTGATGTTGATATCTTTTTCTCTAGAAGTCTTTAAAGACAAAGCAGATTGCAGTGGGATGGCTTAAGAAAGAAGAGGGTTGAGAGGACGTATCAGGCACGTTCCAGCCCTCTGGACATTATCTGAGACATTTTCTTCATACCTCAAGTATTTTTTCCATAAAGGAAGAGTCCTTTTTCTTTATCCATGGACATACATTATTAATCAAACTCTATCTTTGAGTCATAATTCATGCTAAAGCCCCTAGAAGTTAAAAACATGCATGAGAATCTGAGAATTTGAAAACCCCACTAGGGAGGTCACTGCGAGGACGTTAAAGACATTCACTGCGTGTGGACGTGATGGACTTTATGATTAGGGCAGGTGCACACTCACTGCGATACTCCAGGGGAATTAAACACGCTCATCTAATTAGGAGTTTCACAGCATTCTTAGCAGAAAGGCATTCATCAAACTTCAATTATTTTTAGAAGCTCTGTCTTTGAATTTAATTTAAAATGTGATTAAGTTCCATTTTCTGTTATCTAAACTGAAGCAAATTCATTGTTTAAGCCTATTCAAATACAACAGAGTAACTTTATTAGTTTTGGGGTTCTTCCTGTAGCTTACATTTAATAATAAAATGTTGCATAGGCTTATTTATATCTAGCGATATTATTCTCTAAACTGAACATAGGTTTTATGTTGGACAGTCTTGAACCCAATAAGGTGCATACATTAAATGGTTTTATTTTTTTCCCAGTCACTGCTTTTAAATATACTCTGTCCTGTCTCACTTTCCTAACCCTTAACAGCGTCTCAGGCAGATCCCATAGCTTTCTGGTCACCTTGAATTTGAAAAAATCCAGTCCAGCCCAGGCCAGTTTAAAATTTCAAATCTTATGTTCAATTTAGTATTCAAAACCCTGCCTTCCAAAGCACTGGCCCAATGCAGCCTGAAGGTCATGGAGGATACCCAGATCATGACCTGCCCTTTCATACCTCCCAAGAGATGGGAACAGAAACGTGCTATTGAGGAGATGGGGATGGGGCGGAGACTGTTAGTGCTCATTGACTATCCATGTGCTCCTCAACATTTCCCAGCCCTTGTGCACCAAGGTGGGGGAATATGACTAGTTCTTACCAATGGAGCATGAGGCAAAATGAGCTGTCTCTTCCGGTCTGGGCAGTGAAAATCAAGTGTACCTTCTGCATGTACCCTCTCTTCCTTGGCCGTGTGGCTGAAAACCAAGGACTCAGCTCCAACATGGCAGCTCTGGGTTGCCGCTGGGAGAGAAGTGGCCCAACCAGCCTGAGTCAGGCTGCGATGTGAAGGAACAGACATCTCTTTTTTGCTAAGCCACTGAGAGTTCGGCATTAATTTGTTATCACAGCATAACCTTCATGCATCCTAATTAATGCAAAGATAGACAGGGAGGTGAGGCAGAAAAGGGTAGGCTACACTGGCTCTGACCAGAGAAAGGCAGAAGAAAGAGAGAATGATGCGTTAAATGGTAGCAAGCCTTTCTGAGCCCATTCAAGCTTGTTTGTACACAGGTGAGAAGGAGCCATAAAGACAGAAACCGGCAGTGGAAAGAAGCAAGGAGACAACAGATGGATCCATTTTCACGAGGAGAAATGAATGACTAAGATTAAAGACACTAATTAAGAGCTAAGTCTTGGAAAGAGTGTTTGCTCAGAGACAAGAGCAAAGGAAAGTCAAAAATTAGAGGGGAAATGATTAAAAGTTGCAGAAAACCCAGTAATAGCAAACTGGACTACTTTTGCCCATCTTCTGGTAGAGGTGTAATCAAAGGAATTTCCAAATGGCCGAACCTGTATTAATCTTCTGTCACATACTTAAATTTATTCAGCTTCATCCCCACAGACCACACTTATTACCTAGTCTTAATTTACACTAAGCCTGATATCTTCTAAGTCTTAAATGGTTTTAATGCGTTTCTAGGCAGTTACGCTCCATGCACACTAACAATATCATAAATTAAGATTGGGAATTGCTGAGGTATGAGACAGTTCACCACCTGAACTCAAGAGAAGTACAACAGCATTGTGCACAGGTTGTACAGGAAGGCATTTTGTTTGAACTGAGCCCAAACAGAAGAAAAAGGTATATTATATCTGAAAAAAAAACTGGTTGGAAAAGTGTAATTTACAGAAAACTGTGTTCTGCTTTATATAAAGGAAATAAGAAGAAAGGAAGGAAGGGAGAGATGGAGGGAGGGGGAAAGGTGCCAGTTCTAAAATTTTGGTAAGTTGTAAGATATCCTTCCCTCCTATTTCTGCTCTCTCCCACTAAATTCCTAAACCAATAATGACCAGGTCAGTGGATAATTGGGCATGCAAACATGCTGTTCCCAACAAATGAGTCAATAGATCTGGAAATATTAACTCATTTCACATGTGCCAGCATCACCCTTCAAAAACAAGTGATGATTATTTTGTCCATTGTCTCATCAATAGCTCAGACTTTAACTTCTTCAAGGGTCTTTTTTAAGAGCACAGAAGAACTATGAGTTGCTTCCTCCATACAAGTGACAAACAAGCACTCCAGTCCTCCTTTCCAAAGTCTCTTATGTCCGCCCATTTCTTTCACTCACAAGGTATCACACTCTCGTTCAGCCCTCATCTCCTTACACCCAGAACCTCTAGCTCTTCAGGGTTCCCAGTCTCCCCATGTATTCTGCACACCTCCTTAAAGCATCATCTTCATCGTGTTGTCCCCAGACTTTAAAACTTTCGGTGCTATTGTGTATAATAAGGGCTATTTACCTGGCATTCATGGATGGGCTTCAAGGGGATTTTTGAAGGCACTGAAATTCTGTGCAAACTTTCGTATGCTGCGCATTATTTTGCTGGTAAAAATATCCAGTTTTCTCATATTCTCCCTGAGGCCCTAAAAAAGTGGTTGTGAATCACCAGTCTGTAGGGCAAAATCCAAACTCAATGACCAGCATTCAAGAAGTGAGATCAGGGGCCAATGCAGTGGCACAGAGGTTTAGTTCACGCTTGGCTGCCCGGGGTTCGTGGGTTCGGATCCCGGGCCCCTGCCGACGGACTGCTTGTCAGCCATGCAGCGGCGGCGTCCCATATAAAAAAGTAGAGGAAGATGGGCACGGATGTTAGCTCAGGGCTGGTCTTCCTCACAAAAAAAAAAAAGTGAGATCAAGCCTGAATTTCCCCGGTCACCCCTAAGTCAGATCTTCTGCTGGGTTAGTTCTCACCCTATTCATTCATCTATTCATTCACTCAACAAACATTTGCTGAGCACTTCTATGGTCCAGACATGATTACAGGCACAGGGGACACGTCGAGGAAAGAACAGTTTCTTCCCTGAAGAACTTCCAAGCTCTTTTCAGAAAGCCTCTCTCAGGCAAGTGGGGAATTAGGTCTGTGGCCAGGCTGGGTATTTCAGGAATTGGAGCAAGGCACAGGAGTGGTACGAGAAGTGGCCCTGAGGGGTCAGGAACAAGAGGGGAATAAAAGAAATGTCCAGAGGGCTCCTCTGCCACATCAAGCCCAAAGGGGAGTGGTGGGCAGAGAAGTGAAAAGCAGTAGCAGAATCCCAAGCTCAGCCAAGCTAAATGGAACAAGTGAACTCAGGAGGATCAACAGGAGAGGATGGAGCCAGTAGGGAGAAGCTGGCGTGCCCACACATACAGCCAGACGCCTTACCATGCAGCTTCCAGCTGTGCCAGCTGGAGAGCGCTGCTGGACTCTGAGAAACAGCAAAGGGGGCGCTAAAGTTTGCTGAGAGAGTCCTGCAGGGCTGTCTGATGGTGACGACACAAGCTGAACTTTTAAAGAGGGGAAGGATTTTGTCAGATAGCCAGAGGGAAAGGCAGGACATTCCATAAAAGGGAACAGTAAATTCAAAGGCCCAAAGACTTGACACAGCATGTTTTGGGGGAACGAAAGCAGGTTCGTACAAATAGAGGCTTGGGGCAAATTATTTAGAGATGATGACAGATAGCCCTCTCTAAGTATATAGATAGTTGACATTCCAAAAGAAAATTAGATTTATCATTGAGAATGCGAGAGCAGGAATAACTAGACTTTGCTGGACCAACCCCTTTTTCTTACAGACCAAGAAACTCAGGTCTGGGGAGGATATTTGTCTCATTCAAGTTGACTAACGGCCAAGTGAACACTGCATTTCTTGTTCCTACACCACACAGCCAGCTCCACAACCTGATCCAAGCCATTTGGCCTCATTGTGGAACTAGGGCATTCAGAAAAAAACATCCAATGACCCCAAAATCAGAGGGTAGGTGGGAAAATGGTCATCTTTCACTTTAGTAGTTTATAAGACTGAGCAGCTTTGGCGATTCTAAGAAGAAAAACAGTAGAGAAGCCAGGACGACGGTGAGGTCGTCCAACCACCTCTGCCCATACCAGAATCAGGACCCAGCATCGTGCCAGTCAGCGGTGTGCTGGGAAATGCTTAATGACAGCATTCAGGGTGGGAAACGGGAGGCTCATTTGTAGTGTTTTCCAATTTCTGTGGTGTAAATATTCCCCTCATGGCCGATTTCAAGCTACCAATGTGATGTAATTGAGATGCTGACAGTTGGCTCTCAGTCACAGTTGGCTCTCACACACCACTACCAGCTGACCTCAGTAAGCACCAACGAATCCGTCAACAGCGACCAACCACTGCCTATGGGGCCTTCAACTTCCTTCTGCCTTCAGTCAGCGGTTGAGCCAGGGCTGCCCATTTGTGGCAGACACAATGAAATAGTTCATCTATCTCGCTAACAAGTGCTGCACTTGATAGAAGAATATAGCACTAGCCTGCTCCTCCCTACCATGGCTCACTAGCTTGAACTTGACCTTGGTCCCCACAGTGGTATTGTCCATCACACGTCCAGGGACAAGTGTGACAAAAGCATTGGCCAGAACGAACAGAGAGATTCCTTTTGGAGTACTTAAATTGTCCAGGCTTGCCTCTGAAGCTACGTTGAGGTCAGGCAGACGGAAGTTCAGGAGCAGTCACGCAGAAATCAATGTCGAGTGTGACGCCTAGAGACAGTGCTGAGTAACGAGAGGAGCCTCTGTGGAAGCCTGGAGACATGCATGAGCAACAGATAGACAGCAGAGGCTCATTCGCCACTGTTAATATCACCACCAGTATTTGCCTTTAGCGTGGCTAAATGTGGCTCTGCATAAAGTACCACAGTCGGGTGTCTTTCTTAGAACCTGAGCTGTTCATTGCCCAGCCATGCTAAAGAGGGTATCCGAACGGACCTTTAAGGAAAGGCGTTGTAGGGCTGGAGAATCGTGCTGGTGCTTCTTACTCAGCCTGGCTGGCACTTTTATCACAATCATTTGGAGGCTTCCTGGCTCTCCCTCCAGCTGTCCCTTGCATTTCATCTCCTAGGCTTTGCTTCTCCCAGGCCACCCTGGCAGCTCTCTGCTGCCCCCTTCTGTCATCAAGGGTAATGACTCTAGCAGCCCCATCCTTTGGACAAGAATCCAAGGTCACCAGGAATCTTCTCATGCTCAAAACCAGTTATTCTCTGTTCTTTCTTATCTGGCTTCTGCATGTTTCTCGGAACTGCTGACAACTCTCCCTGCTTTGTACTCTGGTTTGGCTTCAGAGACAACCATCTCTACTGGATCTTTTTAAAACTCTTCTGTTGACACTTGTGAGTCCTCTCCTGAATTTCCTCTTCTTTATTAATAATGGACATCTTCAAAGAGACAGTTCAAGGACATCTGCTTCTTTTCCCGTATATTCACTCCTAAGGGAAAGTTATCCCTTACAAATTTTCAAACAACAGCCTCAATGAAGTTATAGGTTTCCACTACAAGACCTAACATGTCATTTTCTCTACACTCCCACATTGTTCACTCTTTTATTTTCACAATCCTTATTTATGCAGACTTCTGGGCTGGAGTTAATAGTTTAGCTCCCTGTCTGTCCCTTTCATACAAATGACTAGAGTATAAGATCCAGACCTCTCAGGGGCAAATCGTGTAGATCTTTCTGAGAATATTAAAATATTACTCCCCATGTGGATGTCCAGCAAACTTCAGCTGGAAATTCTTTAAAACTGGAAAAATGGGGGCCCGCCCGGTGGCGCAGCGGTTTAGTCCGTGCTTGGCAGCCCGGGGTTCGCAGGTTCGGATCCCGGGCGCCCGCCGACGCACTGCTCGTCAGCCATGCCGTGGCGGCGTCCCATATAAAGTGGAGGAAGATGGGCACGGATGTTAGCCCAGGGCCAGTCTTCCTCAGCAAAAAGGGGAGGATTGGCAACAGATGTTAGCTCAGGGCTGGTCTTCCCCACACACAAAAAAAAAAAACTGGAAAAATGATCGCTAATCACACCCAAAGAGCAGGCAGATATGCACACGAACCAAGACAATCCGGACAGTAGGAGCATTGTCTCAGTGTGGGCTTGGTTGTGGGCTTGGTAAAGGGTTTGCTATGGCAGCCCCCATCTCAGCTCATGTAGCCCTGAGTCGGGGTTTGCCAACAAAAAAAGACGGTTCTTACCTCCCCAGTGCTACTGGGCCCAGAAATACTGGGGCCAGATTTGGCAGCTTCTCTAAGTTCCTTTCCAGTCCTAAAACTCTAGCAGTCTATAATTTTAGGATTGTGAAAAATATCAGTAACAGTAGAACATGGCAGCACTTAATCAATTTAGGCACAAAGAGGATGCACTAGCCATGCTGCTTTCACCAGCCTCTGCACCCCATCCCCTGTGCAACTTTATTAGGAATGAACAACTCTATAATTCAAAAATACACACACATGCTATTTATTCTATTTTCTAAAGAGATGGAAAGAGTCACAGTCTGCCAGTGTCAGTTCCAAACTGGATAATTTGTTGAGGGCTAAGTTCTAAGCTTATCCTCTCTAAATTCATCCATAATAATAAGATTTGGTTCCATCTGAATATAAATGCTGCAGTTGAGTACTTGGAAGCAGGATTTATTAAAATCTCTACCAAAGTTATTGCTGAATATGTTGCCTACATATCCGACATGGCTTTTCTAAAAATAAATTAACATTTACTCAGAAGCGAGCTAACACGAGTCCACAATGGAAACAAATCACCTCACTTCTATTTTAAATAATTGTACTTTATTTTACTTTTTAAACTACCCTTGGCTATTTTCTACTTTTAATAAAAAAGTATTTTTCTGCCATTGAGTAAAATCAGCCGATCCAAATCAAATTTTATACTGCCAATTTTATAAAAGTAAGTCACTCTGAAGTAAGCATAATTTATTATGGGTAACGTAATATGCTTATTATAAAATGGCTTTAAAATAGCTTCCTTATAATGTTGCCAGTAGATAAAATCACCAACACTGAATTTTACGTATTCTAAGGAATGAGACATCCTGTTCTTGCCTTTTAACATGACAAACATAATTTCATCTGTCATATAAATAACCCATGATATAGAGATTCATCACTATGCACATGTGGGGGAAAATATATTCAATTAAAGTTTAATTTAAAACAGTGAATATAACCAACGTTTACTACGTCTGTACATCAGAACTGGATTGAATATAGGTGATATTACTGACAAAAATTAACTAATTCTTCAATTATCGTCTGTTGACACTGCAAATAGAAATGTTTCTGTAAAATCCAGGCTGCTTCAATTATAAGTGGTTGTAAACCAGTAATAAATTAGTATGTCTTGAATTCCCGGGTTTTGTATTTCAGGCAGTCCACATAAAAAAAAAAAGACTGATAGAGTCATAAAAATTTTAAGTAAACACACAGTTCACTGCTTTGAATTAAAGAGTAAACATAAAGATTAGTCATTAATTTGCTGATGGTTCCTGACATTTCTCGGCCATCTACCAGCATTTACACATTTAGACCCCTGCAGGAACTGTTTCTTCAAGATGCCGCTAGATGGCAGAGACAGGGAGAGGCAGGCTTGGCCTGAGAGTAGTTTAAACAAAACAAAATACAAAACACAACACCCTTGTGGGAATGGTAGACACACAAAAAATGATTTATAATACTTTGGCTCAAAGAAGAAAAGGAGAATTAAAACGGAGTCTTTCCTTATATCCGATTTAGGTTTCCCACATGAAAATTTAGGATACTAGAATTTTGCAATTTGGCACACATGGGAGTAGGGAAGAAAATTGGTGGTGAAAAACAAAAATGTTTTCCCTGAAATGTGTGTATTTTTCACTATGATAAATATTACAACAGAATAGCAATAAGGGAGAACAATAGGAGATAAAATGCATGGTTTTCCTCTCCACCCACTTTGGAATGAACATAGACAAATATGTGTATGCACGGTTAGGAACATATACTTACAGATTAATAAATCAGTTGAATTTAAACTGAAACCATCTGGTGGTATATTGAGCAATTATGCCTTTAAATGTAGCTCCTTATTTATAAATCCCAATGGTAATTTTCACTCCAAACAACATTTTTTAACAGTTTTATTGAGATAAAATTCACATACCATACAATTCAACCATTTAAAGTATACAATTCAGTATTTTTCAGTATAGTCACAAAGTTATACAACCATCACCACAATCCAATTTTAGGACATTTGTCTCCCCTAAAAGAAACCCGGGACCCATTGGCTATCAATACCCATCCCCTCTACCACTCCCCCTCAGCAAGCACTGATCTACTTTGTGTTTCTATGGATTTGTCTATGCTGGACATTTCATATAAATTGAATCACATAACATGTGGTCTTTTGCGACTGGCTTCACGCACTGAGCATAATGTTTTCAAGGTTCATCCATGCTGTAGCATGTATCAGAACTTTATTCCTTTTTATGGCTGAAAATGTATAATATTTTATATACCACTTTGGTGTTATTATATACCAGTAAATAGACCACATTTTCTTTATTCATCAGTTGATGGACATTTGGGTTGTCTCCACCTTTTGGCTATTACGAATAATATTACTATGAACATTGATGTACAAGTGTCTGAATCTCTGTTTTCAAATGGAGTAGAATTGCTGGATCCTATAATTCTGTTTAACTTTTTGGGGAACCACCAAACTGTTTTCTACAGCAGCTGCACCATTTTACATTCCCACCAGCAGTGCACAAGTGTTCCAAGTGCTATTTTCTGGAGGTTGTTTGTCGTCTATTTGTTTTGTATAGTTTTGTGTGAAGTGGTATTTCATTGTAGTTTTCGTTTGCATCCCCCTAATGCCTAATGATGTTAAGCATCTTTTCGTGTGCTTATTGGCTACTTGTATATTTTCTTTAGGGAAATGTCTTTTCAAATTCTTTGCCCATTTTTAATTGGGTTATTTGTCTTTTTATTACTGAGTTCAATGAGTTCTTTGTATGTTCTGGATATAAGTCCCTTATCTGATACATGGTTTGCAAATATCTTTCCCATACAGAGTGTTGTTGTTTCACTTTCTTCATGGCATCCTTTGCAACACAAAAGTTTTTTTTAATGTAGTTTAATTTTCCTTTTTTTTTGTTTGTCACTTTTGCTTTTGGTCTCATATCTAAGAAACCATTGTCTAACTCAAAGTAACAAAGATTTACTCCTATGTCTTCTTCTAAGAGTTTTATATTGTAGCTCTTACTTTAGGCCGATGATCCATTTTGAATGAACTTTTTTATGTGTGAAGGAGGATCAACTTCATTCTTTTGTAGGTGGGTATCTGGTTGTTCCAGCACCATTTGCTGGAAAGACTATTATTGCCCAACTGTTGAACTGTCTTGGTCCAAGTAACATATTATATCTTAAATTATTTGCCTATGTTTGAAAGTAAAATTAAGAGGTATTGCTCCAGATGCTTTACTGCACCTCAAACAGACAATGGTTATTCATGTATACATTTCAAGTGAGTTTGTGATTTCAGTATAGCACAATGCGTAGCCTCAATAAACACCCCAAAATTTTTGATAAATTAATGAATAAACATAAAAACCTGTTTGATTTTGTTTTCAAAAACCAATTTATGTATCTCTACCTTCATTTTGACTTTGTACATTTTACTTACAAATTATAAAACTCTCAAATTTTATAAGACATGACACTGTTAAATTCACTAAATTCTTATTTATTTGGGCTTTTGATTAAAAATTATTACTATAAAGAAACTTGTTTAGAAGACTACCTGTATGGAAATGGTATCTGACTAAATGGTCAAATTTGCTTGACTTTTTTTTTTTTCTCACGAGTGCTGTTTCTCAAACTTGACCCCAAGCTGCTAGTAGTAACCGCAGTTGACACACAAATGCCTTATGAACTTACTTAATAAAAGCGATGTACAATGTGATGAGGACAACAACTGACACCCATCACTGAGCAGTGGGCCAGGCGTTTACATCTGTTTCGCCACTGGCCTGAGGTGGCAAAGTTAGTCAGCTACTGAACTTGGATTCAAACCCAGATCTGTCTGACTCCAAGGACGATTTTGCTGCCTCTCTATTATGTCCTCTGGAGACAGTAGTGATTGTATTAAATTTCCCAATGAACATTTAATACATGTGTCTATAGACATATAGACAGGATTTAGATTTATAATGGTAACACTGAGGAGGTCCAGGGACACAGAAGACTTCCTATTTCAAAGTGTGTGCCCCACCCAGTATCTTAACACAAATATATGTACAACTGTGAGAAACATAACAGAATGTGAAACATGAGAGTATTCATTCATTTGTTCTTTCTTTTATTTATTCATTCAGCATATACTTAAGAGAGTGATGATTATACACTAGACATTATCCCAGGCATGAAGATACATCAGTAAACAGTACAAAATTCCTGCACTCGTGGCCCTTCCTGGTAGTGGATGGACTGGACACAGATAAGAAATACAGGTCCCTAAAAATAGAATAAGCTCATTGTGATGGTGAAAAAAAGCTATGAAGAAAATCCAAAAGGATGATGAAATAAAGAGTTATAAGGGGAGGAGCTACTTGGCTCAGAGAGTCTGGAAAGGTCTCTGCGTGAAGGTGTTGTTTGCACTTTTGCCAAAAAAGACGAGAAGGAGCCAACTATGTCAAGATCTGGGAAAGGAGAGTTCCAGGCAGAGGGAACAAACAAGGCACGTGACAACACCTGGAGAGGAGAATGAGGAAGAGGAGCGGGCTCCAGGGGACGGAGCACAGTGATGGGAGTGGCAGCAGTAGGAGATGGAGTCTGGGGGAGGTCGATCCCGTAGGCTCCTGTCGCCATGGTAAGGAGTTTGGGTATTAGTCTGATTGCAGCGAGTTGACATTAGAGTGTTTTCAGGAGAGAAATAACACAGCCCGTGGATATGGTAGAAGCGGTTAGTTTCAGGATATATTTCAGAAATAGAACCAGGAGATCTTTCTGAAGTATCATATATACAGGCACCACAAAGAGAGTTAAATTCATGAAATAAGGTCTTAAATTGTAAAATACAATTCATACTTGTATTTTTGTAAAACAAGAGAAAACGTAAATTTCCTAGCGGGATTGAAATTAAAATAAAAGAAAAACTGTTTCCTTCGTTCCTCCTCTGGAGACTTTCACCATCACATGAGATGGTGCATTCCAACGATTTTAATCACACCATGCCGCTGCTGGTCATGACACAGTTTATTGTACCAATGCGCTGTATACAGAACATTGTTCCAAGAAAAAAGAAAAGAGTCAACGATTTGCCGTACTCATCAAAAGGCTTTTCATTTATAGTTGTGTTGCTCCTAGTGGCAGACATGTCTGGGGGTTCCTGCCCCATCCATAGTCTCTGTCTCTGCAAAATGCCTTTACCTAGAATCCTGCCCAAGGAACCAACCCAGATATCCATGTTTGTACCACGTAATTTCATTCCCTACCCCCAAGACACATGTGACTGGACCAAAACTGCCCACAGCTGGCTAATTTACCGGCAGATCAAAGGATTGATAGATTAAAAACAAAGAAAGCCCACTTGTGTCAGGTTCTGGATCTGAAAGCTTGTGGAGAAAGGGCTTGAATCCAAACCACAGCAATACAAAGCAGTACATGCTGTAGTTATAGGAGAGCAGAAACTGTGGTGGCAGGCTGGGGTCAGGAGGGCGAGGCAAGGCCAGTATGAAGGCAGGAGAAAGTGGCAGGCCAAAAAGCAGAAAAGAGAGGGCATGCAGACTCAGAATTCAAGAATCTAATGGTTTGGGTGGGTATCTTGCAACCAGAATTCCTGGCTGAGACACTGCCCTACTACATTTAAAATATGATACGTTTACAAACACTGGGCTTTAACTTAACATTTATTAGGAACAAATCTACCACAAGGCCTGGCTGGAGGGTGGCCACTAGTAGATATTGTTGACCAACTGACCGATCTTTTCCATTTCAAGGAAACGATGATTCTGTCTTGGAGTATGAGTCTTTCAAGACAACTGTGACTGCCAAGGTCATAAAGCCGCCTGCGACTCCAGGAAAGGAAAGAAGGTTAAAAGTTGCAACTCCTTTTTCCAAAAACCCCTGACTCATATTCCATGCCACTTAAAACTTCTATGAAGGTCACCAAACTAAGAGTGAAAACTGCAAGAAAATGCATTTTCTTGGCCAATTTTATTTGATCCAGCCCTAATTTGCTAGCTGAGATTAGAACACATTTTGGTGATAAGATGCGGTATGTGAGAGTTACGAATGAGTGATCACATTGTGCTGTATCAAGGGGCCAAAACACAAAGAAAATGTGGAGGGCTGTTGCTAGAAACGTGTGGGAACCTGACAAGGAAAGGGAAGTCTAGAATGTGACAAAGTCCACAGATAAATTTAACAAAGTGAAGCAAAACTCAAATAATACATATTCACCAAAAGATCTAAACTAGAAGCAAAGACAATATGATACAGTTTTTAGCTGGATATTCCCGCACATCCTATATGCCTAAGTATGTCCATCTTGTACAGATGTGGACATAAATTCATAAAGAAAGGGCTACAAGAAGACACACCAGTGATGACAGTGGTGGAGGCCTCTGGAGAAGTCTTCAGGGAACAGGAGAGGTCACAGGAATGTGGCTTTAGCTATAACGTCTGAATTTGGTTTTTACAAGAGTATACTCATGAATTGCTTACATAATTAAACATATTTTTAATTATCTAAGGAAAATGTGAAGAAAGAGTTGAAAATCAAAAAAAAAATTCATCAGAAACTGTGCTAATGTGAAAACAGTTAGACAGTGAAACAGTGAAAACAGAAAGACAAGGGTGTGATGTTGCCTAGTTTGCCAACCTGTGAATCTATGGAAATCATGGCTAAAGTCTTACAATTCATGCTACCAAGTCCTGACACAAAGTTTTTGCAAGTCCCTACAGTTGTTTCTTTGACGTGGGAAGGAATAAGATCTACCTAAATGCTGCTAAATGGGCAAGCTACACGAATTAGAGAATGCTAAATTCCACTAGAGCTTCAGTTCTCAACAAAAGATGAACTGTTCTGAGCTCTTTCTCACCGAACTTGATAAAATCTGAAAAGATGTCCATGTCAGAAAGTTGGTACAAGATTAGCTGAAGTGGCAGAACTGATAAAGGACCCTCACCTCAACCCCTGAAAGTCTGAGGCGCTTCTGTTGCAATAAGCCAGCGGCGAACGAGCAGGAAACAATGGATGATAGGTAATCTGTTCTAACAATTGCTGCGAAGAGCACAACCTCATGTTGAAATACCGTATCATTGTCCACCTTGCCGTGTCCTAATCACCGCTTTCAACCACCTTGAGTTATTCAACACGTGCCTGAAATTTCTGTCAAGCCAAAAATGTCCCCAACCATTTATCAGAATACTAATCACAATTTCAAAACATTGTTTAAAAAAGAAAAGATAAGAAAAAAGAACAGTGAGAAATGTACTTACTTGTGTGCCAGATATCTCAAAGCTTTCCAAAAGCATGACCTAATCTAAAAATGTTCCCCAAGCACAAGATAAAGTCATATTTAATTCCTTCCAGCTTACAAATATCTTACCTACCTCACTGACGGTGTTCAGAAGGAAAATCTGAGAAAGCGTGATTTTCACGAGAAAAAAAAGGTCACTCTGAAAAAATACATGAAATGTTAGAGAAATCTTCAGAATGTCTAGGAGATAGAATATAAAAGGAAATTTCCCTTGGAATTCTTTTCTTCTGTTTTTGCGAAAAACACAAATAACTAAAGACATCAATTAAAAAAAGCCCCCTCTTTTTCAATGTGCCTTTGTGTACACTACTGAATCACTTAATACGATGATGGACTTCCAGTTGATCTTCTGTTAACAACTACAGCTTTGCACACGTCATCCATTCTTTTACACAGTGCCCCATGGCCCAAAACATGCATTTGCACGATGGCCAGACATGGCCTTGGAGTGGTGCTGCAGAACCCAAAGTGGGGCCAGTCAGATGACATGGGAATTGAACCCCTGACCCTGGCACCTGCTGGGCTATCATCGAAAGAGTTCATAGTCAGCCAATAACTGTCAGAGAAAAGCAGTCTTCAAGAATAATGATGAGATAAACAGTATTCCAGAAAATAAAAGTATATTATTTAAGCCTTGGACAGCAAATAGTAGAGTATAAAATAAATTCTTGCTTTGAATTCACGTCCAAAATACCTTTTTGTTGTTGTTTTTAAACCTCAGATAGCTTTTGGTAAAACAATTTTGAATGTATTTTTTAAACCTAAAGTTTTGTTTATGTGTATTTTAAAAGTCTATCCTTTCAAAAAGTAATCTGTATAAAATCAGTTTATAAGACTTTGAGTTAAGAATTCATTGCTATGGGAACTGTAATAATCAGATAAGACTGGGTGAGCTAAGAGAGGAGCAAGTTAGTACTTAACAAACTAGTAACTAGTGAACTAATAAATTTTCTGCTGATACAGAAAAATAAAAGCAACCACAAGCTTCAACATAAACGACCAACAATATTCAGCTGCATAAACAATGGCTGTCTCTCAGTCGATCCCAGGTGAATGCAGGAGCCAGAAAACCAGGAGTGAGGAACTGTCACAGTTAATTTTATGTGCTAACTTGGCTGGGCCATGGCACCCAGATATTTGGTCAAGGGCCAGTCTGGATGTTACTGAGAAGGTATATTTTAGATGATATTAACATTTAAATCAGTAGATTTAGAGTAAAGCAGATTATCCTCCATAATGTGGGTAGGCCTCATCCAATCAGTCAATGGCCTTAAGAGAAAACAGACTGAGGTTCCCAGAGGATGAGATGGGATAATTCTGTCTGTGGTCTCCTGCGGACTCAAGCTGCAACAGTGGCTCTTGCCTAGGTTTTCAGCCTGCTGGCCTACCCTGCATATTTGGACTTGCCAGCCCCCACAATCATGTGAGCCAATTCCTTCAAATCTCTCTCTTATAGATAGATAGATATACAGACAGACAGATAGATAGATCCATATCTATATCTATATAGATCGGTATTTATATCTATATCTATCTATACGTACATACATTCTATTGGTTCTGTTTCTCTGGAGAACCTTGACTAATACAGGAACCAAAAAGAAACACATTCTCTCTGCCTTAGCAGGTTTTTCTTCCTAAAAAAAGACACAAAGACAAATACCTCTCCTATGATTACTTTTAAATATCTGCATCTCCATGAAAAGAGTGAAGGCAAAGACTTTGGATGCATTTATTGGACAAATGCTTATGGAACACTAGCAAAGGGCAGACACTGCACAGTCCCCATCCTCACGGGGATGCAGCAGAGAACAAAAGGGACAAACCTCAGCCCTTGTGGGGTTATCATCTCATGGCAGGGTGCAAATGATACACAAATAAATGAATATACAATGGGTTAAATGGTGTAAGTTCTAGGAAGAAAAATAAAGCAAGGAAGGGAGATCAAGGGGAGGGTTGCTGCTTTAAATATGGTGAGCAGGGAAGGCCAAGAGGGCAGCAGGGGAAGAGAACACCAGGCTAAGGAAATAGCCAGTGCAAAGGTGGCTGGAGCAGAGTCATCCAGGAAGAGAATAATAGAAGACTAATCTTTCTCTGAGTGAGGTGGGAAGCCATCTGAAGATTTTGGACAAAGGAGTGACATGATCGGACATGATTTTGAACAATTACTCTGGCTGCTATATGGAGAATAGATTATAGGAGGGCAAGAGTGGACTAAGGGAGACCTTTAAGATGCTGTACTTCAGGCAAGAAAGGATGGTGACTGTAGTCATTAGGTGGTAGGTGTGCAACTCTATCAATACCTGGGCAGCAGAATTCAAATTGGAACTGCTCCTCTTTGGAAATACCAGGGCTTGAAGGCTACAGCTGGTTATGTCATAGAGAGATGACCAAGGCTTATGCATGAGCCCAAGTGGGTATTCTTGGAAGTTCCTGGGGAGGAGTGGGGGGAGGTAGGAGGATCTATCAGAAACTTTGCAATCACAAAGACTACACTTATAATCACAACCGAAAAAAGCCTGAGATGTTCAAGTTTCATGGCAGTAGAGAAAGGATGTGAGACCAAAAGGGACATAGTGTGCCCTGCAGTCTAGAAAAGGGGAGCAATGGCTTTTCAACTTTGTCTCTAGAATTATCCCAGATAGGCAAAACATTGGCTACGTTTTCACAGTCTGTCGCTCTGCTTGGCACATATATCCTTACATCACAGATGGATGCATCAGGCTCTCTTGGCTTGGTGGCAACCCACCTTGGTCTTCTTGTACTGATTCCATGCTCAACTAACAACCTGATTATAATGTAGCTTCCCATGTAAGAAGTGAGTTCCTACACTAGTGATCATGAACTTTAAAATTTGCTTGATAGTTATGCTTCTCATTGTAAATTAATAAATTGGTTCAAAGTTATATTTACATGAATGCCATGAGTCTGACTGATATGAATCAATACTCTTGACACTGAGTGCTCAGAAAATTTCAGGTTTCTCTCATGCTACTGAGGAGCAGACTCTGAACCCATGGCAATGCTGCCCTGAGAGGTCCAGCTTAAGTAACAGGCCAGTCTGAGGTGATTTGAGTTGGACTATGATAAGAGAATTAGCGTCTATTAGATGAAGAATTCAGGAGGGAGTCTGAAGGAATGAAATGTGCAAAACCACAGATGCAGGAAATGGAGTGTTGTGTTCACATTGTTCTTCAATATAAATGAAGCAGGGACTGGGCGATGTTGGGAGATAAGTTTGGAAAAGTTGTCTGGGGTCAGATCATCCTCTGAATGCCATAATGAGAAGTTTTAGATTCTCTCCCAAGGCCAGGGACAGTCGGAGCTATTGTAAGCAGAAGAGGAGTATAGGTTTGTTTTAGAAAAATATCTCTGGTGATGGTGTAGAGGATGGACTGGAGTAGAAAGAGACAGGACGAACTGGGATGAGGTAGGGAGAGTCTCAGTGAGAAACTACACGGACAAAGGCAGGGGCAATGGGTATGGAGAGGATGAAGAACCAACAAGACAACACAAACAAACCATATGTGAATACTAATAGAGAAGCATGGATAGATTTAACTTAGGCAAATAATTGGAGAGCAAGATCATTAACTGAGACAGAGAATGGAAATGGAGAAGCAGGTTTTGGAGGGGGATATATTGAGTTCAGTTCTGAACACGTTGATTTTGAAATGTCTATGAGCATCCAAATGGAGATGTCCAGAAGGCAATGGAAACACAAGTCTGTAGTTCAGGAGAGCTATGTGGGCGTAAGCTGTAACTTTGGGATTTGCTGTAAACGACAAGCCACGTTATAGAAGTTGATAAGTTAGAACTGGCAGTGGTGTGGGTGGTGAAGTGATAAGAAGATTAAGAATGAAATTCTGGAGACCCACAATATATAAGGCATTGACAGAGTAAGAGGAGTCATGAAAAGATTTCGAAAAATAATCAGAAGTGTGGGGAAAGACTCAAATAAATACAATATTATAAAAGCCAATGGAAATGAATATTTTAGGATGAAGAGACGTCATCATTCCCAAATGCCCCAGAGTGGGGTAAGAGAATGAAGACTGAAAAGAGTCCACTCCATTTGCCAGTTAACTCATCGGTGATCTTTGCCAGGACCATTTCAGTGGAGTGGTGGGGGCAGGAGTAAAATTGCAAAGATATGTGAGCATAACTCACTTATCACATCATCGTAGGATGATCCTCCCTGTACATTCTATAACCACCTCCTACCCTGCTTCAGCCAAGATGAACTTCTCACTGTCCTTGCATTCTAAGCCATTGAGCATGCTCTTCCTCCTGACTGGTACACCATCTGCCTTTTCTTAGGTAATCAACTCCACCTGTCCTTCAAGTATCAAGTTAATTTCCAAGCCTTCCATGAAAAAGAAGGAGGAGGAAGAGGAGAAAGTGAGAATAATTACTAAACAATTGTATCTATTTTACCTTAGTGGGCTAGAAAGAAGAGAAGGGGGAAAGAGAAGGGGAAACCGGTTAAGAAAATAAATAACAGGAGCCAGCCAGTGGTGTAGTGGTTGGGTTCATGTGCTCCAATTCAGCAGCCGCCTGGGGTTCACAAGTTCGGATCCTGGGCACAGACCTACACACCACTCATCAAGCCATGCTGATGGCATGCATCCCATATACAAAATAGAGGAAGACTGGTGCAGATGTTAGCTCAGGGACAATCTTACACACACACACACAAAAAAGGAAAATAAATAACAATGTCTATACTAATGTAGAGATAAATGACCATACAATTTTGAAAACAGTATCATTCCAGACTGTGCATTTATATACTTTTGATACTGACCTTTCCTATATACTTCATTACAATAACAATGAAGTAGTAATTACAATAGTAATGTCTTGCTTTTACGGTGGCAGATCAATTCCTGTATCAAAGATTTCTAGCCTACTACTAAATATATGAACAATTGCTATTTGACAGGTTTTAGAGCCAGCTTTGCAATTCAAGCACCAGAGAAAAACACCTGGGGAGCTTTTAGAAATCATATACCCTTCTGGAGATTCTGTTATCACCTCCCTCGGGGACTGCGCCCAACTGAGAATCCCTGGTTGGTGAGTCTTCTCCCCCACGAGTGAGCCACTTGCCTCGGGAACGGGTTTGAGAACCACTGCAGAGTATGTTGGGTAGGAAAAGGCAGAACTGTTACACAATTTCAGGTTGGTTATTCCCAGTGAAAAAGAAAATACAAAACATGAGAGCAATTAATTGGGTGACTCCATTTCTTAGAATATAAAGAATAGCCCCAGGAAAGTATTAAATAACAAAAGGAGATTTTTTTCCCCTAAAAGTAGTCACAGAAAAATTTGAAAAATCTGTAAGGAAGGCAATATCAAAGTAAAAATAAATCGGGCAACAGACCGTCTCCAATCTGTTGGGTGATATGATTAGCATATTTTATAGTTAGATAAGCTGGCTTTTAAAATTGTTTTGAGAACCGAAACAACTATTTAGTTTTCCTAATAAGACTTCATGGCACTCTACATAGTAATCATTGTCAATCATCTGGACACTGCTGTGTCCTGTAGACAGGGATGCTGCTTTTTCCTCCTACACTGTATTAATAGCTCTTAATGATATGGATACAGTTCCACTGGGCAGTCATTTTTTTTCAGTTTATGAACATCAAGGAGTCCCAAGCTGTTTTGATGACTAGTACCCTAGACCCGTGTTATTGTGTTTACTCATAGCAACGATAGCCAGTATTTATTTAGCATCTTAAGTTTTAATGGCTTTGTATTTATTTTTGTTAACAAAAGCAAACAACTCTGAAATAAGTAGGCACTCAACTGTGATGAAAGATGCTAAGGTACCAAAAGTTCAAATTCTATCCCAGAGTTTTAAGATCAGAGGAGACTTGGGCCCTCACTTGCTTTGTCGGCTCCCGCTCGCGGTGAGCGTCAGAATCGCTTTGGGATCTTTTCAGACATACGAATTCCCACGTTTTCATGAGGTCCAAAACTCTGCATTTAAAACAAGAACTCAGGATGGTCCTCGATCTCCAGTTTGAAAATTACCAACCCCCTCTCTTACACGTGATAAAACTGAGCCCCACACAGGTTAAATGACTTACCCCAGGTCACAAAGCTAGATAATGATAATCAAGTGTAGAACTGATGTAGCCTAACTCTCAGGTCTGTGCTCTCCCCACCCTGCCAGGGGAGACTGCCCTCCTCCTGTATCCTGCAGCAGGGACGGCCACCTCGCTAGTGCTTCCAGGAAGGGACGTTCACAGATAGTCCTCTGTGGGTGCCATAGACCAGAAGGACGTCACCACTGTGTGAATAGTAGAAGAAAAGCCGTCACCTAAGGGGAGTACAAATGATGCAAACACCAATGGGACATTAAGGCAAAGTGCCAAGAGCTTGGTGGGATAGAAACTACCATGAAATGGAAGTTTACTCGTTTACTCACTTAACGTGACTAAAATCGTAAAAAAACAAAAACAAGATTTGTGCTTCTGATAACTAAGTCTCAGAAAGGCTACACCCTGAACTTAATCTTTCTGAATTTCAGTTTCTTGTCTGTAAAAATAGTATTCTAAACCCCCATTCTATGCCGAATTGTCTTGAGCATGGAAATATTACATGCCAGTGCTTCATGCAGTCCTCGCACATGGTAGATACCCAATAAATGTTACAATTTTTAAAATAGTATTACACGGTGGGAGGGCCATTACATATACAATACAATACAAATTACATACACAATTGTGTATACATACACAATTACCTACATACCAGAGTAGAATTATTGACACTTCCCAGCACTAGAGTGCTGTGGAAATTACAAAACATGGCAGAGAGAGGAAATTAGAAGGATTTAGGAGTCTTAAGAGAACACCTGTGTATAATAACCCAGATGGAGCTCATGGAGTATAGCGTTGAGCAAAAGAAGTAAGACTCAGTCACATGAGCACTGTGATTCCTTCGTAAAGATTACAATGGGCACAGCTAACCTGTACTATTTGGGAATGCATGGTCAGGAGGCAAGACTAGAAACCAAAGTAAGGAATTAACGAAAACACCAGGACCGCAGTTCCCTCTGGAGGGTGGGTACAGAGCAGGTCACCATGAGGAAAGGCACACAGGGCTTCTGGGGTGCAGGGCATTTTCTATTTCTTGACCCGGGTGGTGGCTGCACTGGGATTCCCTTTAAAATAATTAAGTCTATTTTTGTGTTTTTTGCATGTCTCTGTATGTATGTTGTATTTCACAGTAAACTTAGTAGACAAAGCCTGAAGAAGGCACTGGACGTTGCTCTTAGAGCTATCTGAGTTGTCTCTCCACAGGGACTACTGAGAGAACAGCACAGCTGTGCCCCAGGTTTATGTAAATATTCGTCTGTGCACTGGCCCAAAGGCCTCACAGCCTGGAGGTGCTGCGTGTTTAACTGGAAGGCACCTGAGCAGAGGTTGCCAGGACCCATTCCACACCATATACACAGCCTATCCAATTCCATATGACTTACTAGTTCAGTGCTGATTATATTCAAAATCGCCAGTCATAAAAATAGTTGTGTTCGCTTATTCCAACAATGTGTTCAGCCGGAGTTTTTATGGTTCGCAACCACATATAGAGAAATAATATATGTCCTAAAGGAGAAGATGAGTAATTTTCTGAGTTTACAAGGGCAAAAGTTGTCATCTTGCTACTTTGAAAATATCCCAGCGTTTACTTTGCTTTAGGTGCGTTTAGCCAGAGACTAAACTAAAACTTTAGCCAAGACATTGGAGGATGAAAGTATAGTCAACGGGTGTGGTTTATCACTCCATTATTTGAATTGACTAGCATTATTTTGACACCTAGATAAGATGGCTTTGGATGGGGTGCCCATATGTGTTGCATCATTTGTTTTAAGTCATAGAATAATTAGAAACTTAAAATAAAAACAATTTGGTATCAGGGTTGGTGACAACTGCTTCCACACAATAAATTCTTAAAATGTTTCCTAATTTTCTTTAATTTATTATCTGAAACCAGAAAATAGATCTAACTTATTAATATGCTACTTCAAAATGAATTCATTGGATATTCATTAATAAAATATATCATACAAACGAGAGTATAATTTCTATGTGTAATTTAAAGAATAATAATAAAATAAACACCCATGTATCCACCTTACAATTTAAGAAATAGAACATAACCAAAACTTTGTTCCCTTTCTTCCGCATAAGAGGCAAACACTATCCTGAATTTCATGAATATCACTCCATGCTTTTCTTTGCAGTTTTACACATGTATGCGGTACATAATTAATGTATATTGTTTAGTTTTATATGTTTTTAAGCATCATATACATGAAATCATGTAGTAGTATTCTTCAATAAATTTCCTTTATTCAGCATTATATTTTTTTAGATTTAGATACGATAAATGTATCCGCATTTCACTCCTTTTCAGTGTTGTATGTTCAATTGTATGAATAGATACCATAAAATACTCATCCTTATATTCATACAGAAGGCATTCGGGCTGTTTCCAGTTTCAGGGGTTTTTTCCTATTACAAAAAAATGATGCTATAAACATTCATAGACATGTCTCTGGGTACCCGTGTGCAAAAGTTTCTTATGAGTGCATATCTAGGAGTGGAATTCCTAGATCCTAGGTATTCATATCTTTAACTTCAGCAGATAATGCCCAAGTGTTTTTCCCGAGTGGTGGTTGTATGAGTTTACATTCTTGAAAGTCTGAATTTACTTTTCATTCCCACTCATTCAGCTACAAATAAGGCAACAATATTAACTTTCCCTTGTAGATTCTCTTGGTTACAAGTATTAGAAGCAAAGTCTAAAAGGAGAAACTGGTTGGCTCTCATAACCAAACTATAGAAGGGGTAAAGGCAGAGTTGGCCTTGGCGTGATTAGAAGCAGAAATAGAATTTCATCAAGGCTTTTTCTCAGGCTCTCATTTCTGCTTCTCCGTGAATGCTGGTCTCATTCTCAGAACAGTTTCTCCACCACGGAAGGGACATTGCTGTCTATAGCTCCAGATTCACTTCCTTTCTATTCCTTCTCAGCTCTAGATTTTAAAAAATCCTAACAGGAACTCTGATTGGGCCAGCCTGGTTACAGGACCATTCCTCGGACTGATAATCACTGTGACCAGTGGTGAGGCACTCTGATGAGGTCATGTGACCACTTATGTGGCCAGAGGGCTGGGGGCTTTGTTGCCAGAGAAGAGAGGAAGAGACAATGAGCAGATAACAAATATTCGCTAGTGTGTGCAAACCCAGTAAAGAATTTTATAACTGGGATTGTGGCCAAATGAACTAAATCTCTTGGCTACACCTCACACAGATAGAAAGGATAACACCCTGGGGACCAGAGGATGCAGAGGATATCACACCCGAGGACCTTGACTCCTCCCCCATTAGGAGGTCAAGGAAGACACACCTCTCTCTCCAGGTACCTAGACTCCACCTGTGGAGGAGTCACAGGCAGGAGGTGTGGGAATGGAAGGTACCTGAGAGCCTGAGCATGTCTTCCATGAGACTGAACTTCACCTGGAAGGACTGTTTAGGGTATAGGGCTAGAGTAAGTTTTAAATGTAATAAGCATAAAATATTAATATTTTTTTCTACTAATTGGAAGCTGGAGGCTTCAAAAAAGACCAGACTTGTCATAGATGGAAATAAAGAAATTACATATGTTCAGCATAACTGAGCTGTGGTATAACACTAAATGGCTTTTAAATTTCTGATTCTTTCTTTTGGCTTAGGCAACACTGACACAGCCTCCTCTCAGTTCTTCCTGGCTAAAAGCCCCCGAGTCTCTGCGTGGTCCTCGTTCTGCCTCTGTTGGGGTGTCGCAGAGCCTTACCACCAGGATGCCACGTGGAGTCAGCATCCTTGCCACCTGGGAACTGAAAAGAGCCCAGGTGTATGAGATGCTGTCAGCGCCCAGCCAGTGTTCCCTCACACTTCCACCTCCACGTGCACCAGCCTGACTTCCATCTGCCAGAGCCTTGACTTTTTGCCCAAAGGCTTTCTCTGGCCACCAGTGGCTACTCAGTCTGGACACATGACAGGCTGGAAATGCCAAGGAGTTCACGCCCTTCGGGAGCAGCCCTCATCCAACGACTGTCCGGGAGAGAGTGGATAAGTACTCCAGCTCCTTCACCTCTGGTGCAGGATGACCTGAGGTATGTGTTCTAAATTATTCCTCCCGAGTCCCCAGCAGGATTAGACTCACACTGCCTGCCTGGTAACTTGTTTGATGGCACACTTGTGAGATAATAAAATATCTATATATTGTGCCTGGTTCCTGGCACAGGGGTCCTGAAACCCTTGGAATTTCCTGGGTGATAGAAGTGCCTTCCATTCTAAGGAGGTGACTGTGGGTGGGCTCCTGGATGTTCCTGGAGGAGGAGTGGCCACCAGGAAGAACAAGCCATGATTAGAAGCTTGGAACTTTCAGCCCCACCCCTCATTCTCTTCAGAAGGGAGAAGGGCTGAAAATGGAGTGAAAGATCAATCATGCCTACGTGAGGAAGTCTCCATAAAATCCCAATAGTGTGGGGTTCAGGGAGCTTGGGGACCACATCCACACCGGGAGGGTGGAGCACCCCAACTCCCCAGGGAGAGAAGCTCCTGTGCTCAGGACCCTCCCAGACCTTGCCCTATGTACCTCTTCATGTGGCTGCTCATCTGTATCCCTTATCATATCCTTTAATAAACTAGTAAACATAAGTAAGTGTTTCACTGAGTTCTGTGAGCTACTCTAGCAAATTAATCAAACCCAAGGAAGAGGTCATTGGAATGTCGGATCTATAGCCAGTTGGTCAGAAGCACAGGTGATAACCTGGACTTGCAACTGGCCTCTGAAGTCTGTGGGGGAGGGGACAGTCTTGTGGGACTGAGCCCTTAACCTGTGGGATCTGACACCATCTCCAGGTAGTGTCAGACTTGAGATTAATTGTAGGACACCCAGCTGGTGTCGTGGAGGATTGCTTGGTGTGTGGAAAACCCCACACATTTGGTGACTTGAAGTGTCAAAAGGGAAGTGTTCCACATGAGTACTAAAGGGAACATGCGGGAGAAGGGAGAACTGGGTATTTCCCTGTGCAGGAGGAAGACTGCTGGTTTTCTCTAGCACAACACCTTTACTGGTTTCTTCCCTTATATTTCACTTCTCCACTAACCTATTGGTGTTGCCAGGAACACGTCCCAAATAAATCCTCCTGTAACCAAATCCTTTCCTCGGCTCTGACTCTGAAGGGGCACAAATTAAGTCAACAGGGAAACCAAACCTAAGAGCCTCTGACTACGTGTTCCTGCTGAGCCCAGGGTGATGTTCTGTCTGCGGGGAGAATCCTGAGTAGGAAACAGAGGGGAGAGCCCTCTGGCGCTTCACCTCATTGTCACCCTCATTTAATTAACGCGTGCAAAGTTAGGACACTGCTTCCCAAATCTCTTCCCTCCTTCTCCCCTCTACCCACTCCTTTCCATGCTGGAAAACAGGCAACATTTTCTTTGACTTTCCCTATATCATAACTTCCTACTACTATTGGAAAGCAAGCCTCCCTGCTTATAGATCATAAAAATTTTCATTCCCATTGGCTGAAGGGGTATCATTTCTACACTACATGAGACATCTATGTACGAGGTCAGCCAGGTGTAGCCCTTGGTATGTTCAAGGGGAAAGAGTAAGGAATTTATAAAATTCTCTCTCAAAGCTTGTGTATACACTTATTTTTTAATTTCAGAAGCTATCACCTGTCTTTATCTTTTATTCTTTCCATCTTTATTTATACATCCATTTCCCTGGAGGAAACATAGATACTGAAGAAAAATACAGAGGGAAGAAACAAACAAAAGTCAAATGAAGAACACAGAATTTCAGGACCTTTCCTAGGAAAATAGGTCAATTTCAAACAAATAGTTCTCCCAAGATTCAAAGAAACTTAAAGCAAGTTGTCCTTCCTGAAAAAATGAACTGAAAGACTAACAAGAGATCAAAAAAAGCGATGAAGAGAGAGCAGGAGATGAGAAGTGAGTTTACGGAGCTCAGAAATGACTGGAAGAACAAAATGAAACTGTTACAGAGGTGAGCTTCCACTAGAATCAACCAAAGGTGAAATAGAAATGGATAAAACTGTAGTCAGGGACCAAGAGGACAGGCTTGAGGAAAAACAACATGAAATGGAAAGGAACAAAGAGATAAAATTATAAGAAAGAAGATGGCAAATATGGACACCATACAAACAGTCACTGTTCTGGAAGAAAAGAACACATGGACTGGGAAAAAATCAAATATATGATTGACTACATGTTCCTGAAATAAAAATTCGAATCCATAGACTACAAAGTCAGAGCTTAGCCAACACTCCAGAAAATTTGATTAGGGCTGATCCATCACACATATCCTAGAAAATGGATTTGGGGCAGGAAGTTGTAGTAAGTTACACAGGCAAGAAATAAGGAAGCACGTGAACTGAGTCAGCCAAAACGAGAAAGAATCCGAGGAAATGAATTCAAAGGATATTTAGAATCCTGACGTGCTGGGAGGCGGCACAGTGTGGCTGCTAAAAGGCCAGCTCTTCAGTTAAACTGCCCAGGTTTGGATCCTGCCCCACCTGTATGACACTGTGACCTAGGCAAGTTATTTTGCCTCTCTGTGCCTCGGTTCTCCTAGCTTTAAGATGGAGATAATAGCCACCCACATCATACAGTGACCCTGAAGACTACACAAGATGATGCATTTAGCCCTCATAGAAAAATGCCTAGCCCATATTAAGCACTATTAATTATTATTAAATTCAACAGAGCTTGGTAATTTTCTGAAGGTGGGAGAGGCAGAGAGGGAAGAGACAAAGACGATTCCTAGGTTTCAAGATTGGACTATTATAGTGCCACTCGCTATCAAGGAGGACCCAGAAGAGAAGTTTATGAAAATTGTCCCAATAGTAAGGATTCATTTTGAACCCTTTAAGATTGGGTATCTTCGGGCAGATAGGTAAAGACATGCTGTGGGCACCTCGAACTCAGCAAAGCAGTCAGGGCTGAGGCAGAGAGAGACGTTTCTAATGGGAGCTTGAAGCCGTGGCTGTGGGCAACATCTCCTTAGTGATGCACCCCTGAGAGGAGAAGGGGGTGAGGGCTGGACCCGTGGCACAGCCTCACTGACGGGCTGCGCAGAGGACTAAGGTCTGCGACAGGGACCAGTGGAAAAGAGAGAAGAGGGAGAGGATAGGTGATGGAGCACAGGCACAGGGACTTTGGAGAGCCTGGGGTCAGAAGCACCAATGAATGGACTAGCCTTCGTCCAAAGGAGGACACTCCTCCCACTGAGAGGGAGAGAAAGTTTGTAGACTGTAGTTGGCAAAGTTGGAAAGAGCTCCCACCTGTGCTTGGGTTTTGTCTATAAAGCAAGAGCAAGGCCACCTGCGGGAAGTGGGAGAAGCGGTGAGAGTTAGGAACAGGGAACAGTGGGAGGGTGGCCAGAGATGGCCCTTCTCAAAAAAAAAGTCATATTGAGGACCCGGCAGACACTGAATGAAAAGTATGAACTATAGTATTACAAGTAAACAAAATGTTTTTGCCGAGTTTTTTCCCCAGCAACTTTTCCAGTGTTCTGGACGTAGGAACCAGATGGTTAGGTAGATCCAGGATGGAGAATTTGAGGTAAGACGTGGCATTCAAAATTTATAACATGGCTGCTTTTACCATAAAATAAAGTAGAAAATAATTAAATGTAGTCCATTTCAAGAATTACCTGGCAGTATAGTGCTGGGTTATGATACAGACTACCTGTTGCTGCCTCATGGTCCCCATTGTCTACTGAAAGGATTTTAATCTTATAATAGAATCTCTCATAGCATACAATGAAAGTATTTCCTAGAATTTTTTTAAATTAATGAGAAGGAAGCTTGAATATACTGATTACTGGGTAAGCTAGTTATTGAAAAAGGAAAGATTATTGTTTTAACATCCTTTCTTTCAGCTACTCAAAAGATTACATAACCGATTATATAACATGCTATATAAAGTACAAGGCTTAGTCACAGAAACATCAGTCTCATCCCTGAGTTTTCATATACACAGTATAAGAGTCTGGAGGATTTTTTTTATCCTCCACCTGAACAGTTTAAAACCTTCACAGAGTAGCACTACCAGCATAACAGACATTTTAGAATTAATTATTTCAAGTAGTTCACGTAGATTAATGCATTTTTGTTCAATTTTAGCATTAAGTAATTGTAAATTGTTTTGAGTGTAAATAGATAATCTTTTCAATGATCATTTCAAAGATACAATTTATTAAATTCCTCAAGCATTTCACAAAACAACATTATGGCACAGGATTCATAATAAAGCTCCCTAATGGATAGAATCATTACCTTCCCTCTTTCCGAGAAGTCAGTTGTCAATATAAAAAATATTGTTGAAAAAAATGGGTCAGTGATCGAGGGACAAATTACTGAAGAATAATGAATCAAACTGAAGCTAACAAAAAAAGTGAGAATGAAGAAAAGTGACAAGGAATGAATTAATATAAAAATAGTAAGGTGCATTTTATAAACAAAATTCATAAGGCAAATCCTTCAGAATGAGCAAACTCTAAACAATGAGTCTCTGAAGAGCTGCCACTGGGCTTTCATTTCTCATGCACTTCCACTGACTCTGGAGTGAGCACAAATGACAATCAGAGGCTTCCACCAGGAAAACTGGAAACTGGATGAAATGTATTTTCAGCGGCAGCATATCTTCAAGTCCCTTCTCCCTACTTCCTCCTTTCTTTGACTTTCTTTCTCAAAACAAAGCAGGTCAATGGAAAAAAGTTAAAGGCCACGTGAGACAGAGTTCATGACAAGACAGCAGAGTTGTTCTTCATCTAAAGGGAGAGAAGGGAAATAGAGGTCTTGAAAAGAGATAGATTGAAAAAATAAGTCAGTTAGAAATGATGGGAAAGAACCTTGTTCCTTAACACCTTTCTTCGTGGTTTGTTTGTGTGGTGTATTCTGACTTCCGCATCCTCTTCCCAGAATCATCTAGGTTAGATGTGAGTATAAATGATTTTCAGAATTGTGTTCTTAGTAGATATCGTATCGCAAAAAACCAATGGCTCTCTAATAACCAGCCACATACATGACCCTCTATTCATAACGGTAGGATAAACTTGCTCTAATTTGACTAAAGTAAGAAACAACATACGTGCCTTTTTTTATTCTACAATAACCTATTCATCTTTACTAGTTAGATTTTTCGAATTACCAATACTTTTGTTTTTCTGAAACCTATGGGATCAATCTTTTGTCAGCTCTTAACCGCTACTATTTGAGTTTAAGAAAGTTGCAATGCAAAAAGAACATAGGTCACAATTATATTTGAAGGTGAAAGTACTAAAAATCTATTAATACACTTGAAAACCTGGCAAATGGTTGACCCTTAGTTGCTTTCATTACCTTACTTGATGCCTCGTAAACTCAACTGGATAACACAACTCCCTTTCTATTTATCCTCAACTTCAATTATACATACTATTTTAATAAATTATTTAGCTTCTATTGTTCTAGTTCTTAGATTTTTCCACATTGCAATTCTCCAGTTTCCAATGTGTTATTTCCTGTATGAGATTATTCAAAGTAGTTTGTTTTTTATTGTTGTTTTTCAAAGAGAGGCAGGCTGACCGGGGTGTTTGGGGATATTTCACAATGCCTGTCCCTTCCTGTATACACATTCACACACGCACCCACACACGCACGCTCACGCACTGTGTCCCAGGTAAGAAGAAACTGCCAAATCTTTGAAGTCTTCAAACCACTCTTTCTGGCTCTTTTCTCCTCCTTTTGGGAACACCTCCCGCCCTTCAGTGATCCTACATCCTGCATTCTCCTCGCTTCCTTACAAAGAGCCTGGTGTTAGTCACAACTCTTCATGCTCCTGAGTTACTGCGGCCTACTTCTGCGTACACTGGGTAACAAAGCAAAGAGGAGAGGCTGACTTGCCCCTCACCTGTCAGCCTCATTCTTCCTGGCACACAGTCCTTCTCCTTCTTACAAGTTACATCCTGTCTGTGGACAGACTGGCCCAGAAACAAGGTTGTATTGTTGAAGTGAAACTTGCCTCAAAGGGTGTGTGTTGGAGCAGAGGGGCATGGGAGAGGGGAGGGAGTTGGGAAAAGAAAGTGGATTCTCCAGAGAGTTCAAGTCCAGCCTGTCAAAATTTTATATAAATTCAGTCAAGTAAATCCTTGTGATTATTTTACTAATATTTTGCTCTAGAAGATAGCGATATTAGCATATTCGAGAAAAGAAAAATTTTAGTAAAATATCATTGTGAGAGATATGTGATTGAATGTTATTGACAAAAAATTATTTTGAGGTTATTTCATATGCTTAAGTTTAATGATGTCCTAAATTTATAGAATCATTACCTGCACACATTAGGTAAACATGAAATAGGTGACTGGGTGGAGTTGAAGAAGGCCACTCAAATATTTTAGGTTGTTCATTCATCACATTCATTTGGTTTTATGTGTGAGGGTGTTTTTCAACCTGATTTAGAATGCAATGACTTTTAATGGAACTTGTGGAATCACTTTTTTCTAGCCTGTGGAGTAATTTATCGTGGAAGAGCTGAAAAGTTGCTCTAATTTGCTAATATTTCAAAGCATCCTTTATTTTCTCAGGGAAAGAACTACAAAGACAGGTTCCAAATTTAAAATGTCAACACTGGTGGTTTAGCATTCAAAAATGAGTACCTACATGAAATTGCCAGTGATATTTTAAGATTCATTTTCTGGCTATATGTACGGGTTTTGGGGGCAAAATCATAGTAAGTATACCAAAGTGAGCTAACAGTCTTCATTCCAAAATGTTTCCCCAAATAATTCTGGACCATATCGCAGGAATTTGATACAGATGACTAAATTTGCTGTCATGTTTGGTTATTGTTAATAGTAAAACCAACAGAGAGAACTAGACTTTAGACACTCATAGCTTAGAAATATGCATTTACATGAAACTGTATAGAGATATCATCTTAAAGTACTCTTTCTCTTAAAAAAAAAAATAAAAAGCAAATATCAAAGAAGAAGAGAAGAAACATATTTGAGTGACGCTCTGTGCCAGCCAGACACTGGGCTAGACGCTTCACGTACCTGAGGTCATTGAACAACACAGGTAGATGGGAAACATTCTGAAGTTGGGGAGGTGTCTAGTTTTTCTTTTTCTAAGCCAGCATAGCTCTTGACTCACATGTTCATAATGCAAAGATTATTTGCTCTGCCCTCTGTTTCTCTTACACAAGATTTTCTCTAAGTCCTATTTCTTGAATCATCATCTGCCTTGGGCTTGATGTGGTGCAGTGTCCTAAAGGCTGCTTTATTACTTCAATTCACCTTTCAAAACATTTCCAATGCAGGCCACTCATTCTGCGTCCCAGGTGCCTAATGAGTCACGTTCCTTTTCCCAGTCAACTGAACAGGAGATCAAAGCCTCCTTTATCTTTCTGGGTGGATACAGAATCATTAAGCTTAAATACGCCCTTTGCCAATAGACTTGAGGGTTGGGTTTAGTTATTAACTCAGTGGGCCTCCACCCAGCTAACTATTCTAGGAAATAATTTGGTGAGTCAGGTGTTTTTATATTCATATTTCAGCAAACCAGTAATCTTCCCTAAGTACTGCTGTTGCAGGTTGAATGCCCTGCAAAGTTTGCCACCACATCTCCTTCACTACACAAGCACCGTGGCTAACAGAGGAAAGATGCACTGTCAATAGAGTCGAGTTTTGTTTTCTTTTATTGCTTTGTTTGTTATAAAACGTCAATAAATATGTGTTCATTTCAACTTTGACAAGGCTGCAAGCTGCCATCACGAAGCACAGAGCAGCATGCTAACTCAGGGTGCATGGAGGGGAATTGGAAGTGAGTCTCTGATGATTGAATGGGATGGGAAGCTGAGCATTTCCTCCTCCACTGAGAAGAAAAACAGCCCTGGAGCACATGTCCTTCTCTCCACTAAGAGAAAAGACTAGACTCCCCAGGGTGTCCTCCATATAGCAGCCTGTGGTGTGACAACACCAGATGGTACAACTTCCGGGACACCCCTCCCTCCGGCCAGGCACACACTGCATTCGGAGGAGAACTTGGAGGGCAGGAGGGGGAGGATCTGAGGAGACGTGGTAGCCGGGTACCTCCCCTTTTCATAGGAGCAAATGCAATCAGTTCTCGTCTACTTGGGTGCTGGGGGCGCTCACTTCATAAAACACCACGGATAGAATTTAATTTCCTAAATGTAGGGACATAAAGGAAATTTAATCTTCTTGAGGAGAAAGTTTTCCTGAAATCAAAGGAGTTAATTTTGTGCTGAATGCTTACCACGCAGTAGGCGCTGAGCCAGGCACCTTACGTGCTTTTGCTCACAACAAAGCTCACCACAACTCCATAAAATTGCCATTCTTTCACCATTTTACAGATGAAGAAACTTAGGACAGTAACTTTCCCAGAGTTCCACAGCTGAGCCAAAATTTAAACCAAAGTTTTGTTTCTTTGTTTGTTTTTAAGAGCCAGAACTATGACAAGTATATTATATTGCCTATATAGTAACTAATTCAATAAAACTAATGTGACTAGCATGTAGCCTGCATATCTAAGCTTACAATTAGTTTGTATTATATATGTAATAATTTGTTTTGATATAAAATTTTTATCATTTAAAAAAGTCAGAAGATGATGAAACTTTCAAAGTAAACATTCTACAACAGTGAGAAATAACTATCAAAATATGGCTACAATTCCTAATATAGGCAGCTTCAAGATTCAGTTCCCAAAGTAGTGATCCCACTGAAAGTCAAGGAGTTTTTTTCCAAGGAGGAAAAAAGACAAAGTGTTCAGATTTGACAAGGATGGGTTGTGAGGGCTCAGGCGTTCTTTATACTTCCCTGTATTTTTATATGTTTGAAATAGTTTACAGAGAAATATGTTTACAGAAGGATAGACCATTACCAATGCAGAATTCTGGCCATTATCCTTCCTCTGATAGTGCGCTAGGTAACCATATGCTCTGACTTTGTCCGAGCTCACAGGCACGACAGAAAACAATAAAAAGAACATATATATATATATGAGGTAGAATCCTATCTTAAGTAATCTTTTTTCTGGGAAAATATTAAAGACTCTAGGGCCAGATGATTTTAACAATAAATTATTTTAAAATCTCCTGCGATAAAACTAAAAAAAAAAAGTTTTTTTAAGCTTGCAAATTTATGTTACAAATTTAAAACAAACCTGATACCAATAGATGAGAAATGCAAAGAAAGGGAGGGAGGGGGCATCCAGGAGGAAGGGAGAGAGTAAGAGAAAGAAAAAAGGAAAGGAAATTAAACACAGTATCATTTATGAATATAGATGGAGAAAATGTTAAATAAAATTATGCCAAATTATACTCAAAAATATATTAAAAGAAAAATCAACCCCCACCAAGGAAATTCTGCTCTCATGAAATGAAAGCTTAATATAGGTAGCTAGACATACAACACATGGCATTTATAGGTCAAAGGAGAAAATTAAAATAGGTATTAAGAGGTACCTAATAAATTTAACACCAATTATTTATTTTTTAAACACTCAGAGTAAATTAAGAGTAGATGGATATTTCTCAAATGTGATAAAAAATATTATATATTGTTTTAGTTAAGGGAACACTAGTTACTGCAAAACGTAAACCCTGAAATCTCTATGGTTCAGTAAAATATGTTTGTTTCTTATTCCTATGATGTCCAACCACTGGCAGTGTCAAGCAGGTGAGGGGAGGGTGGTTTTAGGAGGCTAATGTGTGATCGTTAAGAGAGTCAGGCTGACAGAGCCTCTGCCATCTTCGATATATGACCTGTAAGGCTACTCTGAGAATTGACGTCTAACCAGCAAACAGGGAGCAAGAGAAGATCATACATGGGAATTTCTGATAGGGGTTAGGTCCACCACTTCCACTAACAGCCCATTAGTTAGAACTTAGTCACATGGTTGCTTCTAACTGCAAAGAATCCTGGAAATGTAATCTATCTGTGTGCCAGGAGGAGAGAGAAACGGGTATGAACAGTTAGCCAGCCTCTGCTGGTCATCACATAGCCTTCCACTCTCCTCCCCACACAGAACTACTTACCCCCTTCCTAAGAGAAATGATTCAAAATCCCATTTGGTCACTATATCCAACTCAGAATCAAGGATCTCCAAGTGACGTTCTTTCTCCATCTGGTAAGGATGTGGCCTAATAGTCCAGCAATCTATGAACTAGGTGACAAATTGTCTCCCCATCTCCCTCCCCTAAATACACACACGTACACGTCACTACATAAAAAGGGAGTACTACTTCTTATATACAACTCCTTTTGGTCTTTTATCCTCATCGTAGTGTTTCGGTACTTTAGAAATACTCTTCTCAAAATAGCAACCTTGACCTCTACTGGATAACAAGTAGTAGTTCTTGTCTCTGCAAAAGCTGCCTCAAGCCACTTTAGTTAAACACTCCTCCTGATTCCATTGGCTCCAGACTCCCTGTTGCTCCTTCTGCCAGTATTATTCCCATCCAAATGCAGACTTTATAAGCCTTGCTAAGAAATCTACATTTGACCCTCGATAGCTACCAAAGAATTTTAATCATAAGCATGGTAACATAATAAAATTTGCATTTTAGAAAAACCCCTCAGCAGTGTGGAGCGAGGTCTGGAGGGACATACATTCCAAAGGAGGAAGCAGAAGACTTTCAACGTAAGCGAAGAAAGAGGAGGAAGAGAAGGAGAGCTAATCTGGGGCCTTGTCATTATCAGTGAAATAAAATACAGTTTTAGAGAAATGACTGTGTTCCAGAGACCTTGATCATAGTTCAGGAACGTCAAGCTCTCTCCTTTGTCTTGTGGAGTTAGAGGAGAAGATGAGCTTTAATAATAATACCTTTGCTTAAATGATTTAAAAATCATCTAATATTGAATTTTATGCTCTCTGCCTGCATGTAAGAAAGGCAGACTATTAATTTGTTTACAAAGGATTCATAAGCTGATTTCAAGCAGGACTAATTTTATTACCCTATTATTATACTGTGTCTAGCAAGTTTAAAAATAATAGATTAACTCTTTAAAGATTAAAAAGAAAGTAAATGAGTTCTATTTGAAATTTTTTCTCAGAGGCCTAGAATTTTAAATTAAATATTATCTTAATATGCATTCTTAATGAATTGTTTCATTAAATGAGATAAAGTATGTGAAAGCTTGGATATACAGTACAACATTTATTGAAGCCTGCTTTGTACAAGGCACTATGCCAGATAGAAGGAAGAGTAAAACATGTTCTCTACCTGAAAGGAACTGTTATATTAACATATAAACCAGAAAAACTCAATGTAAGATGAATATCTCCCTATGCCAGGACAGTATCTATGAAGCATTTGTGATTACCCCATAAAAACAATCACCATAGCCAAAAAAAATTCAGATTCCAAACTGAGGGCTTGTAAATAATTGAACAGACCAAAATAGGCCCCAAACCTACCCTGCTCATCCCCCTCCTGCTTAATGAAATATTGTGAGAAAACATCAAAAGCATAATGAAAGCAAAGAGTTGAATAGAACTGACAAGGTAACTTACACAGGAGAATCACAGACTAATGGAGCCCATGACATGAGCATTTTGCTCACAATACAGAAGAAACCGAGGGCCAGGGTGGTTACATGGCTTGCCCAGATTCACACAGTTAGTGGCAGCACTAGAGTTTGAATCCAGTTTTCCAGATTATTAATGCAATAATAGTCTTTTCATTTTACCACATTGACAGGTAGAAGACTAGTCCTCCCCGGACAAAGCTAAAGAGTAATTATTTTCTGCATTTAGATGTAGTCCAGGTCAAATCTTCTCTACTCTATGCAAGTAGCTTTCAGAGAAAGGAGAGTTTCAGAAAGAATATCTTCAATCTTTAATACCTGCTACTTTCCTATCCTGATGCTATGGTGAGGACAATCTGAAGTAAAAATTCTCTAGGAAACTGGAAGGCCCTCTTATTTTAACGCTAAGAGACTAGAAAACCCTGTGGTATCTAAGTCCTTGTCTTAGTGTGTTTGGGCTGCTATAAAAAAAAATGCCATAAACTGGGTGGCTTATAAACAACATAAATTTACTTCTCATAGTTCCAGAAGCTGGAAGTCCAAGATCAAGTCACCAGCAGATTCAGTGTCTGGTGAGGGCCCACTCCTGGTTCACTGATGGCATCTTTTTGATGTGTCTTCACACAGTGGAAGGGGCAAGGGAGCTTTCTTGGGCTGCTTTTATAAGAGCACTAATCCTGTTCATGAGGGCAGAGCCCGCAGGACCTAATCACCTCCCAAAGGCCTATTTCTTCATACCATCACCGTGGGGGGTAGGTTTCGACATATGGATTTGGGGGGGGACACAAACATTCACCCATGGCAGTCCTGTAGTACCGCATCTAGAAAAGGTGGAAGGAATCTCAGGCAGGGGTAAGAAAGTGAATCAAAGTGGTGAGACTGAACTATGACCAGTTGAGCTAAGACAAGGGAGAAGTTGGAAATCTGGCTAGGTTCTAGATTGTGAAGAGCCTTTACAAACATCTAATGAACGTCTGCTCAGGCCAGAATGGAGTAACGAGGACTGGATTCACTACTCCCCTGCCCACCCACCACTTCCTGTATAAAGCTACCGAAAAAAAATGAAATGATGGTTTTGAAGAAAACGGACATCAGGCAAAAAAGGACAATAATCCCTGTGAGATGGAAATCAAATGAGATGGGCTGTACAATCACTCTAATTTATTGCATGGAGACAATATCCAGAGTATGGGTCGGGGGGGAACCGAGGCAAAGCTCCTTGAGTAAGGAGATGGAGCCGGGGCCAGAGGATGCTGTGGTGGGCAGAATTCACAAGTAGAGGACAGGAGAGGTGACAGCTGCTCAGAGACTCCCAGAGATCTTCAGAGAGACCCCCACAAATCTTCAGCTGAGCACTGAACAGTGCCGGTGTATGAAAATACTGCCTGAAGCTGGGGAAGAAACACTCAAAAAGGACTAAACAATACCCAGAACCCACACAGGGCTGGGAATAGTGCCTCTTCCCACCAGAGGGAGTGGAAAACATCATAATTCACAGGATATCGTAGAGTCCTCACATGGTTTGTGCCTCATATTAGGGAAAAATTAATCCTAGACTAAATTCTGCCCTTATTCCACCTGACAAAGCCTAAAAGCAAGATCTGAAAGGATCCATCTGTTTCCAAGTAACTTAGTTGCACCCCAGGACAAGCTCCAGGATATCTACAGGAACACAAAAATATTCAAAACCAAACAAGGTAAAATTTAAAATGTTGGCCATCAAATAAAAAATTATCAGGCATTCAAACAACCCATCATAAGGAGAAAAATCAATCCATTGAAATTGACCCAGACATGATATAGATGACAAGATACAGATGAGTAGACAGGACATTAAAAGATTTATTATAACTATATTCAAGAAACTAGAAGAAATATTGAACATGTTAAATAAAGATATGGGCAATATAAAAAAGACCAATATCAAAATTCTAGAGTGATGGTCAGCAAACTTTTCCTATAAAGGGCCAGACAGTAAATATTTTAGGCTTTGTAAGCCCCTTAAAGTTTCCATCACATATTCTTTAAAAAAAACTTTAAAAATGTGAAAACCATTCCTAGCTCATGGATTGTACAAAAAAAAAAAAAGGCCATGGGCTGATCATGACACAGGCCATAGTTTGCCACCCCTGTTCTAGAGGGGAAAACCACAATGTGTGAAATGAAAAATACACTGGATATGAGTAACAGCAGAGTCAACATGTAGAAGGAAATATTACTGAACTTAGGAACATAGGAGTAGAAACCACCCAAAATGAAACACAGAGGAGAAAAAAACTAAAGAAAAACAAAACAGAGTCCAAATAAGCTATAGGACTACTGTAAGATGTCTAATATATGTGTAACTATAGTTCCTGAAGGAAAGGAGAGAAGGGTAGAGAGGCATTTGAATAAATAATGGCCGGAAGTATTCCAAAATTTGATGAAAACTATAAACACATAGATCCATGAACACAACAAATCTCAAGCACAAAAAAAATGAAGAAAATTACACCAGGACACATTATGATGAAATTGCTTAAAACCAGGGATGAGGAAAAGATCTTAAAAGCAGAGAGGGGAGAAAGCACATTATACAGCCAGGAACAAAGATAAGGATAATGGCAGATTTCTTGTTGGAAACAATGCAAGTGAGAGGACAGTAGAGCAGCATCATAAAATACTGAAAGGAAAAAACGTCAATCTACAATTCCATGCACTGTAAAAATATCTTTTAAAAACAAAGGTGAAATGAAGACATTTTCAAACATACAGAAGCAGAAGGTATTCATCACCAACACACCTGCACTAAAAGAAATGTTAAAGAAAGAACCGCAGTCAAGAGCAAAATGATACCAGATGAAAATCTGGATCAATACAGATATGAAGAACACTAGAAATGACAACTGTGTGGGTAAATACATAAGAATTTCTCTAATTACTTAAATTTCTTTTAAAAATAATTGACCGTCTAAAGCAAAAGTAATAACAATACATTGTGAGGTTTATAACACATGCAGAAGTAAAACGTATGACAACAGCTCAAAGGCTGGGACGAGAGAATGGAATTATACTGTTATAAAGTTTTTATACTACATGTAAGGTGGTATACTATCACTTGAAAGTAGATGGTAATAAGTTAAAAAATCTATATGACAAACCCTAAAGTAACTTCTGAAGTACCATGAAAAAGACTGATAGCTAAAAAGCCAAGAAAGGAGATAAAACAGAATCATTAAAAAAATTAATGCAAAATAAGACAGAAAAAAATAAGAAAAGAGGGACAAAGAACAGATAGAACAAATAGAAAACAAACAGCAAGATGGTAGTTTTAAACCCAACCACGTCAATAATTACACTGAATGCAAAAAGTCTAAACACCCCAGTTAAAAGGCAGGTGGTCAGGGCAAGCCCGGTGGCATATTGGTTAAGTTCACGTGCTCTGCTTTGGTGGCCCAGGGTTCATGGGTTCGGATCCAGGGCACGGGCTTATGCACCGCTCGTCAAGCCATGCTGTGGCAGCGTCCCATATATAAAGTAGAGGAGGATGGGCACAGAGTTAGCTCAGCGGCAATCTTCCTCACCAAAAAACAAAACAAAAGGGAGATTGTCAGTTTGGATAAAAAAAGCAAGACATATCTATATGATACCTTCAAGAAACCCACTTTAAATATAAAGACACAAATAGGTTGAAAGTAAAAAATAAAAAATGACATACCGTGATAGCATGAAAGTTGAAATGGTTGTATTAACATGAGAAAGTCGATTTCAGAGCAAAAAATATCACCAGGGACAGTGAGGGACATTTCATAATGATAAAGGGATAAATTCATTGAGAGGACCTAATGATCCTAAACATATATGCACTTAATAAATGGGCTTCAAAATACAGAAAGCAAAACCTGATAAAACCACAAGCAGAAATAGCAAGTCCACATCCACAATTATAATTAGAAATTTCAACCCCTAATTCTCAATAATTGATAGAACAAGTAGACAAAAACCAGTAATGATATAGAAGAACTATACTATCTATCAACTTGACATAAATGACATTTCTGGAATACTCCACCCAATAATAGTAATACACATTCTTTTCAAGTGCACACAGAATATTTATGAAAATAGCCCAGTGTGTGGTGATGGATTGTAATTAGTATTTGGGTGGTGAACATGATGTTATCTATGCAGAAATAGAAGTGTAATGATGTACACCTGAAATTTATACAATGTTATAAACCAATGTTACTGCAATAAAAAATAAATTTAAAAAAGAAAAAAAAAATAGCCCATATTCTGGGTCATTTAAAAAGTGTCAATAAATTCAAAGGTATTCAGGTCATACAAAGTATATTACCTAATCACAATGGAATAAAATTACAAATCAATAAGAGAAATATGTCTAAAATATCCTCAAATATTTTGAAACTAAATATCATACTTTTAAACATCCCATGAGGCAAAGATGGAATCAAACAGGAAATTAGAAGGTATTTTGAACAGAATGAAAATGAAAACAAATATATCAAACTTTGTGGGATATAGCTAAAGCAGTGTTTAGCAAAAAAAAAAAAAAAATATATATATATATATATATATATACTACTAAACATCTATATAGATAAGAAGAAAGGTCTCAAATCAACATCCTTGGTTAAGAAACTGGAAGAAGAACAAAACCCCAAGCAAGCAGAAGAAAGGAAATAATAAAGATCAGAGTGGAAATTAATGAAATAGAAAACAGAAGAACAATAGAGAAAATCAATGAAAACAAAAGTAATTCTTTTTAAAAATTAATAAAATTGACAAACCTCAAGCCAGACTGGGAAAAAGAGAAGTCACAACTATAGCAATATCAAGAATGAGAGAGGCAACACGGCTAAAGGTTCTATACTTATCAAAGAAGATAAGGGAGTATTATGAAAAACTTGACATCAATAAATTTGACAACTTAATGAAATGCACAAATTTTCCTTGAAAGACACAAACTATCAAAGCTCACTCATGAAAAAACAATAACCACAATTGCCTTAATCTATAAAGAAATTAAATTTGTAGTTAAAAAATTTCCTACAAAGAAAACCTCAAGCCTAAATGGCTTTACAGGAGAATTCTAACATTTAAAGAAGAAATAATATCAATTCTACATGAAGTTTTCCAGAAAATTAATCGGGAAGGAATACTTCACAACTCATTTTATGAGATCAGCATTACCCTGATACCAAAACAAGACGAAGACATTACAAGAAAAGAAATCTAGACCAATATCCTTCATTAACATAGATGCAAAAGTTTTAAACAAAATTTTATCTGATTTAATCCAACAATATATAAAAAAAGACAATATATCATGACCAAGTGGGGTTTATTCCTTGAATGCAAGGTTTGTTCAACATGAGAAACTGCTCAATGTAATATACTAACAGACTAAGAAAAACTATATGCTCATCTCAATAGATTCAGAAAAGGCAGTTGGCAAAATTCAGCTTCCAATCCTAATGAAAACTCTCAGCAAACCAAGAATAGAAGAGAATTTTCTCAATCTAGTAAAGAACATCTACCCAAAAACAAAAACAAAAACCTCCAGGTAACATTATACGTCATGTGAAAAACTGAATACCTTTCCCCTAAGATTAAGAATAAGTCAAGGATGATGCTCTCACCACTTGTATTGAGCAATGGACAGGAGGTTCTAGCCAGTGCAATAATGCAAGAAAAGGAGACAAAAGTCATCCTGATTTAAAAAAGTAAAACTGTCTTTATTCACAGACAAAGTCTGTGAATTATAGTCTGTACAGAAAATCCAATGGAATCTACAAAGAAAGCTATTAGAACATTGAAGTGTTTGGTAAAGTTGCATAATATAACATTAACATACAAAAATCAATTGTATTTCTAATACTAACAACAACTGGAAATTTAAATTAAAATAATAAAATTTACAATAGTGTCAAAATATGGAATTCTTAGAGATAAATTTGCAAAAGACATGCAAGACCTGTACACTGAAACTTAAAATATTGTTCCTAGAAATTTTAAAAGACCTAAATAAGTGGGAAGATATACTATAATAATGGATTTGAGTATTAATATTGCTAAGATGTCAGTTTTCCCCAAATTGATCCAAAGATTCAATGCAACCCCAATCAAAATTCTAGCAGGCTTTATTATAGATACTGTAAAATTTGTATGAAAATGCAAGTGACCTATAATAGCCAAAATAACTTTGAAAAAGAATAAAGCTGGAAAACTTTTACTACCTGACTTCAAGACTTATAAAGCTAATCAAGATATTGATATTAGTATAAATATATGCAAAGAGATCAATGGGACAGGATAGAGGCTTCAGAAATAGACACAGGCATACATTGTCACTTGATTTTCAACAAACGTGCAAAGGCAATTCAGTGGAGAAAGTCTCCTCAACAAATGGTGCTGAAGCAAATGGATTTCCATATGCAAAATAGAACCAGTTCATATCTCACACCATATACAACAATTAACTCAAAGAGGATTTTATTTATTTATTTATTTTTTTTTGGTGAGGAAGACCAGCCCTGAGCTAACATCCGTTGCTAATCCTCCTCTTTTTGCTGAGGAAGACTGGCCCTGGGCTAACATCGTGCCCATCTTCCTCTACTTTATATGGGACGCCGCCACAGCGTGGCTGACATGCAGTGCTTCGGCGGGCGCCCGGGATCCGAACCGGCGAACCCCGGGCTGCCAAGCGCGGACGAAACCGCTACGCCACCGGGCGGCCCCTCAAAGAGGATTTTAGATTTAAATGTTAAAACTTTTATAACAAAACATAGGAGAAAATCTTTGTGACCTTGGCTCAAACAAAAATTTATTAGATACGACACCAAGTCCACAGTGCATAAAAGAAAAGATTGATAAAATAGACTCTATCAAAATTAAAGAGGGCCGGCCCGGTGGCGCAGTGGTTTAGTCCGCGCTTGGCAGCCCGGGGTTTGCCGGTTCGGATCCCGGGCGCCCGCCGACGCACTGCTTGTCAGCCACTCCGTGGCGGCGTCCCATATAAAGTGGAGGAAGATGGGCACGGATGTTAGCCCAGGGCCAGTCTTCCTCAGCAAAAAAGAGGAGGATTGGCAACAGATGTTAGCTCAGAGCTGGTCTTCCTCACCAAAAAAAAAAAAAAAAAAAAAGAAAAAAAAAATTAAAGACTTCTGCTCATCAAAAGACACTACTGAGAATGCAAAGACAAGTCACAGACGGGAAGAAAAAATTTGCAAATCACATATTTGTTAAAGGATATATGTTCAGAATATAAAAGGAATTCTCAACAGAGAACAACCCACAAACAAAATGTGCAAAAGATTTAAACACACACTTCACCAAAGTTACATGGATGGCAAAAATCTCATAAGAAAAATGCTGTACATATCATTAGTCATTACAGAAATGCAAATTAAAACCACAATGCATACTGATTAGGATAGCTAACGTTAAAAAGATTGAGGATGTAAAGGAACTGAAAATCTCATACACTGCTTGTGGGAAGGTAAATTAGTACAGTCACTGGGAAAACACTTTGAGAGGTTCATTAAAAATTAAACGTACACCTACCATAGGACTGAGGTATTCCATTCCTATGTGGTTATCCAAGAGAAATGAAAGCATATGCCCATACAAATATACATAAAAATGTTCATAGCAGCTTTATTTGTAATAGTCCCAAACTGGAAACAGCCCAAAGGACCACAATCAGGGGAATGGATAAACAAGTTTGGTATATCTACACAATGGTTGCTATGGACCAAATTGTGCCCCACTCACAAATTCATATTGTTGAAGCCCTAACCCTCAGTGTGACTGTATATGGAGATAGGGCTTTTAGGAGGTAATTAAGGTTAAATTAGTTCATAAGGGTGGGACACAAATCCAATAGGACTGGTGGTCTTATAAGAAGAAAGAGATCACATCTCTCACTGAGATGTGAGGACTCAGTGAGAAGGTGGCTGTCCACAGCCAGGAACAAAGCTCTCACCGGGAATCGGATAGTCCAGCACCTTGATCTTAGACTTCCCGGCCTCCAGAACCATGAGAAATAAATTTCTGTTGTTTAAGTCACCCAGTCCATGGTATTTTGTTATGGCCACCAAAGCTGAATAATACAATAGACTACTATTCAGCAGTAAAAAGGAGTGAACTACTGGTATGTGCAACGCGGATGAGTCTCAAAACAACTGTGCTAAGTGAAAGAAGTCAGACAAAAAAGTATGCACTATGTGATTCCATTCATATAAAATTTGCAATCTAACCTATAGTGAAATAAATCAGTCTGGTGCTTGCCTAGGGATGGGCATGGGTGGGGACGGGTACATAGGGATTACAGGATATGGGGATTACAAAGAGGCACAGGGAAATTTTCATGGGCATGGATATGTTCATTAACCTTGATTACGGTGATGACTTTACAAGCATCAATGTACCAAACTGTGCATGTTAAGTAAGTGCAGTGTGTCAATTATCTCTCAATAAACTATTTTTAAAAATCTAATGAAGTTTTGCCTAAAACATCTGTAAAATTTTCATCTACAAATTTCAATCTTGACAATATAGTATTTATATGACCATTTTAAACCAAGAAAAATTGGTAGAAGATATTTTTAAAGGAGTAAATAAAATCTTCTGTCAACTCCTAGTTCTTTCATTGTCTAAGGTGATGAAGCAACAAAAATGAAAGTAACTGCCAAGAATATTTTCCCTTGACTTGTAAAAGCAAGCACATAGGCATGCATTCCCTTCAAGGAGTTTCTACAAATAGAATTCCCCCAAAGCTAACTGTTTACTCACTTCCCAGATCGCTTTAAATTCCTTTTTTTTTTTTTTGCAAGTGGTTTAAGTAGGTTTTAAAGACATAATGGAAATAATGAATGAAATTCATACAGTAGTCCCCCCTTAGCCCTAGTTTCACTTTCTGCAGTCTGAGTTAGCCGTGGTCAACTGGGGTCCAAAAATAACACTAGGTCCCAATGCCTACATCATTCACTTCACTTCATCTCATCACGTGGGCATTGTGCCATCTCACATCATTAAAGAAAGAAGGGTGGGTGGGGCTGGCCCGGTGGCACAGCGGTTTAGTCCGCGCTTTGCAGCCCGGGGTTCGCAGGTTCGGATCCCCGGCGCCGGCCGACACACTGCTTGTCAGCCACGCTGTGGCGGCGTCCCATATAAAGTAGAGGAAGATGGGCACGGATGTTAGCCCAGGGCCAGTCTTCCTCAGCAAAAACAGGAGGATTGGCGACGGATGTTAGCTCAGGGCTGGTCTTCCTCACAAAAAAAAAAGAAAGAAAGAAGGGTGGGTACAGTACAATAAGATATTTTGAGAGAGAGAGAGACCACAGTCACATAATTTTTATTACAGCATATTGTTATAATTTATTATGAGTTATTGTTAATCTCTTACTATGCCTAATTGATAAATTAAACTTTTATCACAGGTATGTATGTATAAGAAATAACGTAGTATATATAAGGTTTGGTACTATCGAGGTTTCAGGCATCCACCGGGGGTCTTAGAATGTATCCCCCATGGGTGAGGGGGGATGACTATATTTCCTAATACAAGAAGCCTTTTTTTCTGTACCCAAGATAAATTTGGCAACTGTTACACATTTCAAATAGATCTAAGGATAAATAAATTTGGTAGTTGACCATGAAAGAAATAAAGCATAATGATAACTGTAATACAGAAAAATGGTTTTATTATAGTTTTCTTCCTTTCTACTGTGTTCCCATCAATATTGCCAGTGCAAAAACTAAGAAGTGGAAAGAAGAGTTTTTCTGCTGAAGAGATTTTAAAACATATGAGGCTAATTTTGCATTCTCTATGGAGGTCTGCAAATTGACATAGTTTAGAGTTGTATGTCTTGTTTTTTAAGAGGGACTTAAGACTAATTATGGATGCCTCTTATTATAAGTTCAACTGATTTATTAATCTATCATTACTTTTAAATACTCCTGCCAGTGACAGGAATACAGTCCAGCATAATGACATTTTGGTGAATGACGGACCACACATACGATGGGGGTCTCTCAGTACCATAGAGCCTAGGTGTGTAGTAGGCGATGCCATCTAGGTTTGTGTAAGTACACTCTGTGATGTTCACACAATGACAAAATTGTTTAATGATGCATTTCTCAGAATGTGTCCCTTTGTTAAGCAACACATCTATAATCAGAACTGTATACCTTTTTTTTGGATGAAAGATCTTTATAATAATTTCACACCACTCTCATGAAGTAGCTTCTTATTATGATACCCATCTTACAGATCAGGAAGGCAGAAAAGAAAGTTCAACAAATGTATAAGGTCACAGATATCGGAAGGATATTTCAAATTTTGATTATGTGCTCACTTCATCAAGTTACTAAGATGACTGTGAGGTTCCGGATTTAGGTAAACGGGGGGAAAGAGGGTCATTAACAGAAGCTAGAAGGTTGGGAGGGAGATGGAGCGGTGTGTGATGGGGAAAGGTGAGCAGGCGTCGTCTAGTTTAGGATATGTTAAGAGGAGTCAGCAGCGTATCTAAGCGACAAGGTCTGATGGGAAGCAGAAGCTAGGAGACGAGTTGCCTTAAAGTTCAGGATTCGAGATAGGAATGTGTGAGTCACTAGAAGAGTGAGATAGTTGCCCTAACATGTATGCTATCACAGATCAAACGGTAACTAGTATAAATATTATTTAAAAAAAACACCACGGTAAGCTTCAAGCATGTAAGGAAGAGAATAATTCAGAAATCATTTCATTACTGTCACTGGATACTAGATAATTATACTTCACAGGAATGACTCAGAGGGATGGTGGTGGGAGGAATGTCTTCTGTCTGACAGGTTCTCTCTGAGCGATCCAGGCAGACACTCTGTCTTTGAGAAATCCAGAACTTGTGAGCTGCAACCAAGAAGTCACTGCTTGACTACCCCTTTCAACTCTTTAGCAAAAACTTGTTTGCAGTTTAACTAATTTGGTAGCTATCAGGAGTTTTTTTTTTTTTTTTTTTTTCCCTGTACTATCATCATTAAAGGCTATGGTTATGCATTTTTAAAACTGCATTCATTTTACATAGATTAAAGTATTTTTTCCTTGAATACATTCACTAGGTTCAAACTCAGAAGAACATACAAGAAAAAGTCTTCTTTCCTTCCCCTCACCAAGCATCCCAGCCTCCAAGTTTCCCTCTCAGAAACAAGCAACATTATCAGTTTAAAAAAGGAGGAAAGAAAAGGGTTTTTTTGAGAGTTTGCTATTAAATTACCAGGAAGGAAAAATTGGTAAATGAGTTTTATATCGTGGTTCGTTCAGAAAAGCCATGGCTATTAAGTCATGAAGTAATGTTACAACATTAAGTTATGAAATAATACATTTGCCCTTCCAGTTTATAGCTGTTACTAACCCATGAAGGAAGTCCTATAATGAAACTAGGTTTTGCTCCATCTCATATTTGTTGTTAAGATTATATAACCTTTAAAATACTTACCCTTGAGTACTGTGGGCACTCAACCAAATGTCTGCAAATGATTAATCCTATACTGCAAATGATAATCCTATGCATGGAGACTAGAGTGACTGCCCCAAAAAAGGGGGTTTAGTATTTTGTTAATATTATAATACTCTATTTATTAGACAATACTCCAATTCTTACTAATAAATAAATGAATTCAGAATTTCCTGTATAAAATACCAAAAAGAATCACATTCCTGGAAAAGGTTGTGGAATGATTTTGACTATACCTTCCTTTTAATTTAAAATTTTAAAGTTGATAGTAACCTACTTAAAGCAACAGGCATATTTTAAAAATCATAAGGCCCAGGAAGGAAAAAGCAAGCTTATTTGCTTAGTGAATTAATGTCTAGCAATGGACAAATACAGATATTTTTCCACAAGGCTATTTCCAAATTTACAATATTCATTTCTTCCAGTGTCTCAATCTTTAGCTGAGCCAATATTGTGCAACTGTGTAGGGGAGAGATAACCTAATCTTCAGTTTAAGAGAATACTCCAGTTGGAAAGATTTAGTGATCACTCAAAAAAGTTCTATGCCAAACTTAAATCATGTAAGCCAACTACAGAATACAAAGGATTCCAAACTTTGCATTCTTTAAGCACACATAACTTGGATAGAAAATGACACGTATAACATACGAGTTAGCTTAATATACATTAAATATGACACAAAAATGTTAACGAGCAGAATAAAGGCTGACTCAAAACCTGGGGAGATAAACGGGAAGTAAATTTAGAATCATAAAATTCCTAAAGGACCTTAAATACTATACAATGTGATTCTCTTGTTTCAAGAGAAAACTGAGACCTAGGGAAGTTAGGAGACTCAGGATTACACAGTGTACTACAGAATCTAGAAGCTGAATCCAGGTTAACTGACAATTAGATCAGTGCATTCTGCACTCTAATAGTATGTCAGGAGATATTAACATTTTTCTAATTTTCTTTAGATTACTTTGTATTGTTGGATTGAAGAATAATTTCCAGGAAGTCTTGTCTAAATCTCTAGGTTAAGTGCTTCTCTTCTGGGCTCCCAACCAACCTTATGCCTTCCCCAATCTTAAGTCTTTAGCACAACTTATTGACGTGAAGGGGCCTGTCTCCCCTACGAGACGGTAAACTTCCTGAGAGTTGGGACTGACTCTTAATCCTCATTGTACCCTAGTTAACTAGTACAGTGCTTGGCACACACTAGGTAATCAAAAATACTAGTTGAATTGATTTTTCCTTGAAATCTTTCAAAGCTCACCATGATCTGACCTTTGCCTTCTTCTCTGGCCTTTCACATCCCCAAATTGTGGCATCAAATTGCTCTTAGTTTTAGTTCTGTGCAAAGATCAGTTTCTCATTGCATAGTTTTGTTCAAGCGATTCCTTTCCCCTTTCATCCCCCACCCCTCTCATATCCCATTTCATTAACTCTCTGAATCATTTTCTCCTGGAAGTCTTCCCTGACTCATGACCTTTCTCAACCTCAGTTGCATTGGTGCTCCTCCTCTGAGCTCCAGTAGTCCTCTGTGCACCTGTCTCTGCACTACACACATCACATCATAGTTATTATGCAAACACTCCACCCAAGTTCTCTGTTACTCCTGCTGGTATCCTCCAAGATTGGTACGCTGTCTGGCACGTAGATGTGTTAAAGTGTGATCTGAATAAAAAGAACACATAATAGGGAAGGAATCTTGGCACAGGGTGTATTTTACGGAAGGCACAGATGCGGAAATGCAAATAATTGGATATTTAGTATATTTTCCTAACAGAGACAGAACTAAAAGACTAGAAAAGGGCTTTCAACTTTGAGGCTACAATTCAAATTACAAAACAAACAATAAAGGCCCTTATGGGAAAGAATAGTAAAATGGAATTTGGCTACTAAAAAAAGACAAATTTGGAACCAGGAAAGCAAGCCATTCATGCAAATGCCAAGAGACTGGTTATCAGAGGATTAAGAGGGCACTTACGATCATGTTAAAAACACATACGAAGGTGAAGAAAAACCAGAGGCTAAATTATGTTCAAAACCTGCCCCCCAAATGGCCTAACCTACAAGGCATCACCATTATTCCCCAATCAGGGCACAAAGCTTTTTCTTTCCAATTCACTTTTATTGTAAGGCATACATCACATAAAACCTACCATTTTAACCATTTTTACAGTACAGGTCAGTGCCGTGGTACACTCGCGTCACCACCATCCCAGGTCCCCTTCACCAGCACGGCCGCGGCCGCGCTTCCTTCCTTTCGTTCCCTCCGCTTTAGGAACTTCCTGCTGGGCTGGACGCCGAAACCGGGACGAGCGCAGGAACCTGCTGTGGGTCATCTTCACGGCCGTCCCGGTTGCAGGCTCCTGCTAACGGGGCCTGGAGCGCTCCGGACTCCACCGGGGCGCCCCTCCCGCCGCCCCTGGGCATCAGGAACCGAGCAGCGGCCGCGGCGCCGCATCCCTCCAAACACGGACCCCTCCCGCCGGGGTCCGCGGCGCAGGTGGAGGCGCAGGACCGGCTGCCCGCGCGGGCCGGCCGCGGGCGCCAGCGGGGACGAGAGCAGTCCCGGCCCGCGCTCTTTTGGCCCTCCTCGGGCGCCCTACCGCCAGCGCGGACCGCTCACCGGGGCTCGCTCCCTAGCCCCGCAACGGGCGCTTCCACGGGGGCTCGCGCTCGGGATTGACGCAAACCTCCCGTTCTCGCGGGAACTTGGGGCGGGAGCCGAACCGGGCGGACAGACCTCTGGAAATCTGGGTTGGCGCTGGGGCCAGACCGGCGGCTGAAGGGCCGGGAGGAGGGCGAGGGGCGGGGCGCCGGGCTCGGGAAGGGCGGGGCCCGGCCGTGAGAGGGGAGGGGACAGGCGGAGGGGCGTCGAGAGGGGCCGGGGGCGGGGCCGCGGACCTGAGGAGCGCAGGTAGCGCGGCCGGCCGGCCGGGTCGCCGGCGCGGGGCACTGCGCATGCTCGCGGCCGCGCTGGGCCAGGCGCCGCGCGGCGGTGACGAGCGGCTCCTCAGCGGCGGCGGTTGCGGGTGGCCCATGGCGATGTGAGCGGCCCGCGGCGGGATGGTGCTGACCCGGGCCGGGCCGTCTTCTTCCAGCAGGACCGCGGGCGCCTGCGTCCCACAGGCGGCGGAGGGGGCCGCGCCGGGGAGAGGTGAGCCCCGCCGTCCCCTCCGTCCCCGCCGCGCACGGCTCGCGACACCGCGACCCTCCCGTCCCCGTTCCCACGGGCGCAGGAAGCGGCCGCCGCCTCGTCCCGCTCGCCCGCTGCTCCGTCGGAGCCGCGCCCGGCCCGGCCCGCGGGAGGTCGGCGGGACGGCTGTCGGGCGCCCTCCGGGTGCGACCCGGGCTCCCGCCGCCGCGCCCGGCCCGGCCGTCGCCCCGCGGCGCCGCGAGCCTCGCCCTCCTCCCGCGGCGCCGGCGCCCGGCCGTGCTCCCGCTGCCCGCTGCGTCCCCGGCGCGTCCCGGGCGGCTCGTGCCCCTCCCGCCGGACCCGCCCTCGGCGGCCTCTGTCAGTGCTTCCCTGCTCCCGCTTCGCCCTCGCCCTCTTTGTTGCTTGTGGTGTGTGTGCGCGTCGGCATCGCCGTGCGCTCCAGTCGGTCCCGCGCCCCGCCTCGCCCGCGGAGGCCTCGCTGCCTCTCGGTCCCCTGCTTCATCGCTTTCCGCCTGCCGGCCCCGTCCTCCCGTCCCTTTCCGTCCTGATCCCATTTCTACTGTCTAATCTTGTTTTGTTTTTCTCTACGACTGTTCTCTCTGTTTGCTTAGATGGAGCCTCTTGACTTCAGTCCGTTTGTTTTACTTTTTATTAAATCTCTGAAGAGTTCCTGTCTCTTCTGCTTTCTTTCTAAGCTAGCTATCCACTCAGCATTCTTAGTGTCGCTTCCAGTTTAATAAAACCTCTTCATTTTCGTTCTTCCCTGACTGGAAGTATCATCAAGAGTGACAGGAGCAGTAAATCTGTTACACTTACTGACTGAAGCTTTAATTTTTAAGAACCGTGTTTGCCTGACGTGCCAGCAGAAGCAGCTTGAGTACAGACCTGATGAAAGTATCAAGGCTTAAGATTTGTTAAAGGCTGACCTACAAAAATAAGGTTAAAGTTTGGAAATTGTATTGGTCTCCAGTAAATATAGTTGTCCAAGAACTAACCTTAAATGAAATTTAACAAATTTTATTTTATAAAATTCATTATTACTTTGATGTTTTATGTATTTACTACTGCAGTTGATTGCATCCTTTTCCTGAGGGTCTCTGTTCTCTTTAATAAATGCATATAATTTCTACTAACGTAAGAGTAGAATTAGTGTGCTTACTGAAGGACAAATGCGTGAAAACAGAAGTGGTAAATTTTTGGATTGGGCAGAAGAACTTTCTGAACAGTTTTGGAAGTTCTTCCTCCCATTTCATTGTGGTCAAGACTTGGCTTACATAAAACCTCTCTCTAAATAATGGTATAGTATCTTATTTTGAAGACATCTGCTGAAGCAGTTACTTTCAGTGAAGTTTGCCTTTATTCTAGGGTTGAAGATCAACTGGATTATGTATTTCGTTCTGGAATCTCAAAGCAGTCCACAAACAGTAAATTCTTCCTTACGTTGTCTGTGTCAGGTAGGAGTTAAATTTTTCTGTTTCTGTTTTACGGAAGGGAAACACCAAGGCAAAAATTGTAGTTTCTTATTTAAAGTGCTATTAGAGAGAAAAAGTAGAAGGAGGTACAGTTTAGGATCTGATGTCATTAAATCACACCTCTTTTGGAAGAACTAGCAATTATTGTGTATGGTAGGAGGTGATGAACTTCTCAGCTTGTAAGATTTTTTTAAAAATGATTTTTCTAATGCAAATAGAGATAACTGCTGCTTTTGAAGGAAACTTTCCCACCTTTCATAGGCAAGTCTTTTTATTTTTTGGTAAGTGTTCATTAAAAAGGTAAATGCCTACAAATTCTTTTTGGTATTTTTAGTGAGTTCATTCTGTGCTCTTAGAAATTAAAATAAGGATTCATGGTGGACAGCAGGCATAGGACTAGAAGTCAGAAGACCTAAACTCTTATGATGACTCATGACATTAGTTTGTAGAAGCCACTTAACCTCTATACCTTGGTGTCTCTACCTGTAATAGATGGATTAAAAAGGTGGCCACTCAGTAATCTTTCAATTGCAAAGTAAGCAAAGTAAGTAATTTCAACATGCTTAGGGCCACCACAGACAAAAATTGCTATGTAAGTACTTAATTTCTATCTCTTCTAGATATAGATATATAGAGAGAGATACAGATATATAGTAAGAGTATAATTGAATGCTTAAATCCCAGATCAAACTGGAATTCCGATTTTTTAAAATTGCAGACTTCTGTGAAAAGTCTAGTCGAATACCGTGAACTGAGGACCAGCTTAGATTAGTTGATGTTCATATACGGTGAAACAGACGCTGCAGCTTCTTTGTTGGCCAGGATTGCACACCGGAAGGAGCTGTAAGAGTTACACGTGTTATCTTTGGTTACTTTAATAATTTTCTGTTGTCTTGTATTTTAGCTTTGTTTACTGTAGATATAAACCCTCAAGAGTGGGGGGTGGTTTGGGGATTAGAAAGGGCAAAGATTTCCTTTGCTTTGATTCTAGGTATTGAGGAAAAATTGCTTAAAAGCGAGTATTGTGATATGTACATGTGTGTATTTAAGTAAATGGATAGAGTTGGGAGCATAAAGATTTGAAGCGAGTAGTGTTGTTTTTTTTCTTGAGTTATTTGTCAGGAAGAAAGTTTAGAAATGAATAAGAATAAGAAGCAGAGTGGTAATATAGAAAAAACCTTTTATAATGGACCCAGTGGTTTTTAGAAGAGTTATAATTACAGCACAGGGTGTCAGGTAGGTCTAGATTTTCAGAAGGAATAGAGTGAAACAACTCTACAGTGGGTTTCACCATTTTGTTTTTGAAGGTGGTCTTTTTTCAACAAGTACATACTTAGTTATTGATAATGTGCTAAATTTAATAAAAATTAGCCTCTTTTTTCTTAACAAGAATATAAAGGTGTCAGACGTACTATACCATTAAGAGATCTCCCGACTTGAGTAACGACTTTGGTGGTTCTTACTTTGATGCAACAATCTTTATGAACTATCCCTCAACCAAGAATGCATTCTGAGAATATTATAGTATGTTTCCTTTGATGGGACTAGGTCTCTTCAGACCATCCATAATATAGAAAGTATTTCTAAATTATGTTGTCAATATAGAAGTCTATTATTGATAGTATTGTGGAACATTTCTAAGTTTTATGAAACGTCCTTGCTGCAGTTCTTAATATAATCTGAACTAAAAGTATTCCTTCGTTGAAATCCCCTGGAAGTAGTCTTATAGGATGCAGCTGCTTCATTCATGATTGTTTTTAGAGCAGTGGTATCTCTGACATCTGCTCTTTGATGTCTTGAGTTGCCAGTAAGTCATGTACTTCACTTAGAGATACTGCTAACTGTCAGTGTCTTAAGCAGTGAGATCAGGGCTTATTGACAACCACAATTGAAGACCTTAGGAGCCTGTATTCCCTTTGTCATCACTTTTTGTCTTTTGGAATTGAGAACCCCAGATTTTAAAACCACCCTCATTCTTACTCAGGTTTACTTAAGAGTGAAAATTATTTTCCTCAGACAGATAAGGTTGGAATGTAGGCTGTCACCAGTCCCATTCTTTAAAATTAATAACTATTTTATGTCAAGATATAATAATATATAATATAATGCTTGGCAAGGGCCCCGTTTTGGTAGAAGGGTTCTGAAATAGTCCTCCGGGCAGGGAGAGCCAGACAAATGGCTATAAGGAGTGAAATCAGTAGAAAAATTATTTGAATAGAGAGTTGAAATATTCACTGTCTTATTTTTTCCCAACACCTCAGAAGATCTTACTTGGAAGCCAACTCTTCTCCTTTTAAGGCCCAATGGCCTATAAATGAAAATATTTTCAAGCCATGCAATTGAAACTTATAGTAATAGCCTATTTAGTTGAGTTGCATTATTTTGAGTAGACATTTCCTTGAATGAAGGCATGTTTAAAAATTGAGATAAAGTAAAATCCTCATGTCAGCTGTTTATTGAGCACCATGTACCAAGTGCCATGCTTAGCGCTTTGAATATATTTGTGTGTGTGTTTGTGTGTGTGTGTGTGTGTGTGTGTGTGTGTGTATAATCTTTTTAAGCCTTACATTGTCACCTAGGAATTATAAATATTATTTCCATTTGAGAAAGCTGCGATTTAGTGAGTCTGAATTAGAATCTGGGTCTGTCTGACTTCAAAGTTACTGGTAGACTAAAGAAAACAAGAAAGCACAGGCTGTTAAGAGAACACTGTTTGTTTCTTAGAATATTTTTCAGAGAGAGTTGTAATTCTTTTTGTTCTAGTTCTGGGCTTGGTTCTCTGTTGAGATAACCAGTAAGACGAAATATTTTAAGGAATGCTGGGCAGATCCCTGAGCTAGGTAATAGATGATGACTGTGGTTCTTGCTGAATTTCTCTTCATGTTAAAAGAAGTAACTAATTTTTGATAATTTGGGCTATTCTGGGGTTTTTAAGATAGATAATAACATGATATAGTCAAAGGTATTCTGTATTATGTTACTGGCAGGTTTGTTTTACAACATAGATGTGTCCCTGAAAAGTTTATACGAGCTGATTTTAATAAATCCTATTTTCCCATTGTGCATATAATGTCAGAGGTAACTTTCATTAAGTGTACTATAATGAGCAATAAAAGTTCTTTCTCTGTTTCTTTACTTCATTCTCATATAATAAGTCAACCACGGAAACACTCTCAGAAGTTGCTAACGCTCTTTTTATGGTATGTTTAAAAAATATTTTTTCTATGGATTTTCTATCATATAGAAATTATGATATCACAGTTATTTTCCTTATTTTACATGTCTCCTCTGCTGTAATGATTCTGATACCTCATCTTCGCTGTGAATCACTTTTTAAGATGAGAGATGCTGCTGATGAAAGTGTCTTGTGCATGTGAATAATTGTGAAGGCAAAAAGAAGGTTAAAAGCCATCTGAGTTGGTGGTGATCTTCAGAGTCAGGCAAATGACAGTGGCCTGGCCATTTTAGAGCAGGATATAATCCAGTGACTTAGCATGTTTAGCCCCTGAAGGAGGGAGCTTACAAAGCTGGGCAGGATGTCAGGGCCTCAGCCAATCAAAAAGGGAACTGAATGTAAATCAAGAAATGAGACCGTAGCTCAGATATTTAGACTGAACCAACCAATGCAGACTTAACCAACTTAGGTGGTCAGAATTACACCAGATAGCAGGGTTAGAGATGCAAGACTAATACATGTCACTGGTTAATTCTTCTCAATTTGATACTGTATGGTGTGACTTGGTCAGAATTAGCCCAAGGACCATAAGGGGCTGAGCCTGTGTGGGTCGGAGTTCTGCCTTGCCCTGGGTGAGTGGGACTTAGGAAAGGTGGCTGAGCACACCTTCTCCTAGGAGACCCATCTTCCTACTCTCCTTGGTTTGCCTCAGAACTTGGCTGTTACAAGAATCTTTTATTATCCACAAGGTTATGAGAACAGCATTCTGAAGGCTTCTAGGGGTACCCCTATTTTGGGCTTCCTGCTTATTCATTGGAAAAAGGCCCAGGAAAATGGAGCCAAAATTGACTAACTAGTAGTAAATGGATTGAGTTAGCCTCCTTCTTTGTTCCTATCATATTCCTACCTAACATGCTTGAATTTAACTGCACATGTTAGATGATCTTTCTTCTGTTGACCTCAGATCTCAAATGTCAGTCTCAGTCCCCACATATCTGTCATAGTGTGAGCCCCTCATCTACTTGGGCTTGAATTTGATGTTCCTTCATTTGGTATCAGTTCCTGTATGTCTGTCATAATGTGAGCTTCTCACTACATTTGAAGATGTGTGTATTTTTTGCACAGTATGGCCCCTAAATGCAAGTTTACGTTAGCTAGTGTTCAGCTGAAGAAACAGTGAATTTTTTCCTAAAGCTGGAAGAAAAAGTGAGTATGTATTACTCACTGAGAAATGATGTATTGATTGCCAACATGGAGCCTTTCTAAGGGATTTTTAAGGGTAAGTTGGTCCATTGGTGGTTTTTGTCTTATGTGATGTCTTTAGTACCTAACTTATACATAAAATTGGACATCATTAGTTGGGACTGTGAGTATTACAGGTTCTGAACCCATTTGTCCCATGGCTGCTAACTTGGGAATGGAATTTAGAAGCTGGAGCTGTTAGCTCCATAATTGATACCAGTGGTCCTTTTATTCCTTAGGTTGACAGAGGGAATGTCGGGAATCTCCAGTTTGTTCAACTGCTTTACCCTCTGCCGTAGGAGAAAGAACATCCCCAGAGCATCTATTTTGGGTCCATAGTTGAAGAGTCCAGACTGTTAGTTCTGTGATTTCTGTGAGAGGATCTGATCATACCCTGTGGTCTCCAGTCCATCATCAGGAACCCCTGATCTGTGTCTCTTAGCTCCAGATGTTTCCGTATTCTCTGTGAGGTATCTGAACCACTCGTGAATTCAGACTGAGTTCACATTGATTAACAGTTGTTCTAGGATCAGTGCAGATAGTATAGGGGCATCTCCCGTGTGTTTTGAGGTGTCCGTGCCTGGACTTCCTTTTGTGGATTTTGGAAGTCTTTCAGCTGATCTGGTGGGAGTGAGCCTCCCTGTAGCCTTAGAAGCTGTGCATGGTTCTGTGCACCTCGTGCTATTTCTGTAGTAATTACTGTACACGCCAGCAGTTAAAGAGATGGTTGGTCTTCCTAGACTAAGATGTCCAGTAGAAGTATGTGAGATGTGTAATTTAAAATTTTCTACTAGCTACATTTGAAAAAGTAAAAATTAACTGGTAAAATTAATTTTTATGATATATTTTATATAACTGAACATAGACAAAATTTTATTATTTCAAGATGTGATCAATATAAAAAACATATTAATGAGATATTTACATTCTTTTTTTGGTACCAAATCTTGAAAATCCAGTGTCTACTTTACAGTTACAGCTTATCTCAATTAGTATACTACATTTTTAACAGTTCAAGTAAAATATAATCCTGTCAAAACAATAATGTATGTTTGGTGGAAAAATATTTTACACCACAGTATTTGGATTTAAATTTAAATTAATTTAAAATTAAAAATTCGATTCCTTAGTCACACTAGTCACATTTCACTTGTTCAGTAGCCACGTGTGTCGTGTTGGACAGAGCAGGTCTAGTGGCCAAAAATGTCTTTCAGATTGTTTCTTTGGGAGTAAACTAACTTCTGCTGAGGTATTACAAGGTAATTGTCAGACTGTACTCGCTGTCAGGTTTGATTGGTAGAGAAATCCCATCTCATGTCTAAGAGCCTTTCAGCACATTTCTCATTTAGTATCAGAGTCAGTTCCTGCTTGAGGTTGCCCCTGGCTTCTTTGAATTGGGGTTTGTAGTTTACTCAGCTAGGGACCTAGGAAATGGCCCAGGAAGGAGCCCTAAACAGACCTCTCAAATTATTCTGTTTAGGCTCCTTTGCCAGGGCCAAGAGAACAGAATGAACAGTTCAGTCTCAGGTAAGTCAGCTGGTTCCCATAGCTTCACAGGCTCACATTAAAGGGACTGATTCTGAGCCAGCTGGCAGACTACACAGGCGGGCCATGAAACACATGGCTTCTGGTGGGGTAGAGAGTTCCTTGCAAAGGAGTGTCTCCCAGACATCATCTGGGTAAAAGAAGAGAAGCCCTTGCTTCAACTTTCATTCTTGAGAAGATAGACCAGGACTTTTCTGTTTCATGAAAGATCCTTTGCCTGATGAACGGAGTGCCATAAGAATCTGTGTACATCAGACTGCAAACTCTGAGTGAATTTGCACTGTAGGTGCATTAGGAAGTATACAAGTTTTGTTTGTTTGTTTTTTAACTAATTGGCAACATCTAAAATTTAGGAGGTTTCACCTTTAGAAAAAGAAATTTTTCAATTTCTTCTTGGATATTTAGAACCTTCTAATAATGCTGGGCCGGCAAGGATTGGCTGGAGCTGAGTAGCACTTGCTCACTAGGGTGGGAAAAGAGCCGTTTATGAGAAGACGATCAGACAGGTCTCCTCTGACTCTGGGAGTTCTCTGAATTTTTCTTTTGTTTCTCTTTTGCCTGCTCCTTTTCCTTTAGCCCCTTCTCCTTTGAATTTTCTCTTCTACTAAAACATAAAAATAATTTTTTTCTGTTTTTTGGGGAGGAATGAAAAACAGATTTATCAGCATCCTCTTATGTATCTGTATGTTTCTACTTAGGGAATAATCAATAAAAAGGGATGGATTTGAGGAAAATTATGCAGCAACAATAGGGGAAAAGCACAGTAGGATATGAGAGGAAGAGTGGAGGAAGTTACTAGCAGACCTTGAACTTACACTGGTAAAGGAATTTATCATAAAAGTTCATTCATGCATGCCTCTGTTTTCAATATATTAATGTAATAATTCCTTTCTTCAAGTTGATTGGGTTTAAATAGGAGAATAATAATAATAGTTAATATTTATGGGATATTTAATGTTAATTCATTAATTGTTCCTTAAATTTTAAATTGAGTGCCCACCGTGTGTCAGGCAATCGGGCTACAGCTGCGTACAGAGAAGTTAGAAGTTCCTGCCTTCATGAAGCTTACATTTCAGTGGGGAGAAATAATAAGGTGGAGATCAGCGCTGAGGAAAAATCTAACAGAGGAAAGACATAGTGCATGCCAGGAGAAGGGTGTTACTATTTAAGAGTGAGTGGCCAGGGAAGGCCTATCTGAGAAGTTCACATTTGAGTCAAGACTACGAGGAGGTGAAGGAGTGAGTCACTTGGATATTTGGGAGGGGAGAGTGTTCCAGGGACAAATGCACAGACCCTGAGGCAGGAATATATCTTGTGTATTTGAGGAATAGCAAAGAAACGAGTGTGATTGGAGTGGGCAGACTGGTAAGAGATGAAGGCAGAGAAGTTATGGAAGATCCAGATTATCTAGGTCATCATATATATGCCTGTTGTGAGGCAATTTTACTGAATATGGTGGGAAACCATTGAGGGTTTGGAACAGGGGAGAGATGCAATTTGAATTATTTTCAAATAATATATATTATTATATAACATATTATAATATATTATTATATATAATTACATTATATATAACATGTAATTACAATTCATATATATATATATAATATATTATAAAATATAAAGGGTCATCTGGCTGCTTTTTTGAAAATAGCCTGTAAGGGGGATATATTAGTTAGGGTACAGGTTAGGTGTAGTTGCTATAACAAAGAGTTATAAGGCGTAAAAATCTGAGCAGTCTAGATAGGTAGGACACCTGTGCTCCATGAAACCATTTAGGAATCCAGAATCTTTCCATCTTTTTGTTTTACCATTCTTCAGGGTTTTGTCCTAATCTGTGTTGTCAAAACTAGGTCACTATCAAGAAGATATTCCAGCCTGTGAAAAAGGGAAGCCAGTGAAGTCCAGGGCAAAAAAACTTAGCCATACCTTGTACCTGTTGCATTTCTGAGCTTATAGTAAGTGTTCAGTAAATGTTTGAATGGATGAATACCTATTTTATATCTGAGAAGTTAAGGTATAGAGACTTAACCAAACTTGACTAAGAGTCAGAACTGGAACATGACTCAGCCCTGCACAAGCATGTATATACAGGAGAAGCTGTCTTAAATAAGAGATTATATAAAGGTAGCATTGTTTTTATCTCCTTGGAAATAGTTCCTGTAAAATCTTTTGATGTGACTATTAAGGTTTAGAATAGCAGTTGTGGAAGGTGGTAAAGTCTGCATCTTTGTGATGGAGAGAAGAAAATAATCTATGAAGAAGTGTGAATGTGGTCTATTCTGACATTTTTAAGTACCTAAAATGATTATATTGAGGACAAGAGTTTCTTTGTAATTTAGGCAATAAATATTTGGAGTGTGAAAGAAACTATTCATAGCATGTCCAGGCAACCTTTTTTGTCAAAGTATTTTAAATAGCTAATAACATATTGTGTGTGTGTGTGTGTGTGTGTGTGTACGTGTACAAACACACATTTTTTATATATATATACACATATATGTGTATATATAAACTTTCAGAAATCACTTATTCTACCAGAGAGTTATTTAAAAGTGGTGAGTTCTACATCTTAAAAATTAATAAGCTTATAATGTTTTGGGTATTCATGAAAATTGTTTCTGAACCACTGAACTAAAAAAGTACTCTTCTGGGTGACATCATCATTGTGGCAGCATGAGAGAATCCCTTGTCTCTCCCCTTCGATCTACAGCGAGTAAAACATCCGTAACCCAAGAGATAACTACACTGCACAACATACCAGGGCATTGGAGAGATCCACACATCGGTGCATAGGAAGGTGGGTGGATTGGAGCACATAGAGGAGGCTAAATGGGGGAACAGCAGAGGCAGAGCCCAGGACCCTGGATCCCTGGCTGTGACAGCTGAGCCAGCCTACCCCAGTCCCAGAGAACATGGTGGGCAGCAGCAAAGGTGCATGTGTGACTCCAGCCAGTCAGCTGTGGTGGCACCTGCGGCCACAGAAAGTGGAGCAGCAGCAGAGGTGAATCCTCAAGATTCTGGCTACTGCTCAGAGCCTGGTAGCAGCAGAGGAGGCACACACTGGACTCCAACATCCCAACCACAGCAGTGCCTGTGGCCATAGAGTAACAGGCAACAGCAGAGGCAGTGACCTGTGAGCCTGGCTCCCCACCTGCCCCCCTCTCCACCACAGCGGAGCTTCTGACCCAGGTGATCCCAGACGTGGCTGAGGCATCAGCCATCCCTGTGCCCCCGGCAGCAAAGCCAGCAACTGCGGTGACACCAACAACAGCAAAGCATCAGTGACCCCCAGAAGCACAGACGGCAACAAGGAGAGTACCAGCAACACCCCGAATAGAGGCAGTGGAAGGTGAAATGTGCATATCCTCAAATATAACCAGAAGCAGCTGAGGTAAGAGAAACCAAAAACTAGTGCTATAGCGCCACCTAATGAAAGAAGAAAGAAAAGCTTCTCATCTCCAATTGATTGGAAAGTTTGTCAAAACAAACAAAGCTATACCTGAATAAGAAATATGTTTGCTACAACAAATGCATCGGCAGAGGAATAACTCAGAAAGCACCACAAAAAGCAACAGTAACATGGCATCACAAAGAAATGACAATTCTCCAGAAACCAAACATAAAGTCATGGAAGATTGTGATCTAACTGATAAAGAATTCAAATTAGCTATCATGAAGAAACTCAGCAAGCTACAAGAAAGGCAGTTCAGTGAGTTCAGGAATAAAATCAATGAACAGAAGGAATACTTTCCCAAAGAGATTGAAACTCGGAAAAAAAAAAACAAAAAACATTCTGGAGCTAAAGAACTCAATAATGAAGAATGCATTGGAAATAGAGCAGACCCTATGGAGGAGAGAATTAGTGAGATCAAAGATAGAAACCTAGAAATGATGCAGGTAGAAGAAGAGAGAGAACTAAGATTTTTTTTTAAAATGTAAAAGTTCTATGAGAATTATCCAACTCCATTAGAGAGGACAACATAAGGATGGTAAGTATGCCAGAAAGAGAAGAGAGCAGAGACCTTATTTAAAGAAATAGTAGCTGAGAACTTCCCAAACCTGGGGAGTGAATGGGATATACAAATCCATGAAGCTAATGGAACATTATCTCAATTCAAAAAGACCTTTTCCAAGACAGATGGTAATAAAACTCAAAAGTCAATGACAAAGAAAGAATATTAAAGGTAACCAGGGAAAAACCCCAGTAACCAAAAGGGAACCCCCACTAGGCTATCAGCAAATTTCTCAGCAGAAACTCTACAGGCCAGGAGAGAGTGGAATGATATATATTCAATATATTGGAAGATTAAAAACTGTCAGCCAAAAATATCCAGCAAAGTTATCTTTCAGATATGAAGGAGAAATAAAGGGTTTCCCAGACAAACCAAAGCTGAGGGAATTCATCGCTATTAAACATGCCTTATAAGAAATGTTGAAAGAAGCTCTCCTACCTGAAAGAAAAGAGCAAAGGTATACGAAGCTTTGAACAAGGTGACAAATAGACTGACAGAATCAGAAAATTGCAGCTCTATATCAGAATAGGTTAGTAAACAATTATAAACGTCAAAGGGAAAGGAACCATTAAAAATCACTATAACCAATCTGCTAACTCACAGTATAAAAAGGGATGATTTGTGACAACAAAAACATAAAAGGGGAAGAGGAAAAGGATGAAACCTACATAGGCAAATGATTAGATGATAGCAGAAAAAGGACTGTCTCATCTATGAGACATTTTATACAAACCTCATGGTAACCACAAAGCAAAAATTCAGAGCAGAATCTTGAAACTTAAAAAAAGAGGAAACTGAGGAACACATAACAGAAAACCACCACAATGAGGTGGCAGAGAGAAACACAAGGAAAAAGAAATAATGGAAATATAGAGCAACCAGAAAACAAAGGATAAAATGGCAATATTAAAGTCCCCATATATCAATAATCATGCTAAATGTAAATGGAATGAGTTCACCAATTAAAAGACTCAGAGTGGCTGGATGGATTAAAAAACAAGACCCAACAACATGATGCCTCCAGGAGACCCATCTCAGCTCTAAAGACAAACATAGGTTCAAAGTGAAGGGATGCAAGATGATACTCTAAGCAAATAACAACCAAAAGAAACTGGTGTAGCCATACTTAATATCAGATAGAATAGATTTCTAGCCAAAAAAGATAAGAGACAAAGATGGATATTATATAATGATAAAGGAGACAATCCATCAAGAAGATATAATGTTTATTATTATATATGCACCAAAATATATAAAGCAACTATTAACTGACCTAAAGGGAGAAATTAACAGCAATACAATAATAGTAGGGGACTTTTAACACCCCGCTTACATCAATGGATAGATCATCCAGGCAGAAAATCAACAAGGAAACATTGGCCTTAAATAAAACATTAGATCTTTTGGACTTAATAGATATAAAGAGAACGTTCGATCCAAAAGCAGGAGACTACATATTCTTCTGAGTGCACATGGAACATTCTCAAAGATAGACCATATGTTGGGACACAAAACAAGTCTCAATAAATTTAAGATTGAAATCATATCAAGCATGTTTTCTCACCACAGTGGTATGAAACTAGAAATCAACTAGAAGAAGAAAGCTGGAAAAGTTGCAAATGTGTGGAGACTAAACAACATGCTACTTTACAGCTATTGGATAAATGAAGAAATCAAAAAATATGTGGAGACAAATGAAAATGAAAACACAACATACCAAAATCTGTGGAATACAGCAAAAGTAGTACTAAGAGGGAAGTTTATATCAATACAGGCCTACCTCAAGAGACAAGAAAAATCTCAAACTATCTGACATTACATCTAAAGGAACTAGAAAAAGAAGAACAAATGAACCCCAGAGTCAGTGGAAGGAAGGAAATAATAAAAATGAGAGGAGAAATAAATGAAATAGAGACTAAAAAGACAATAGAAAAGATTGACAAAACTAAGAGCTTGTCCTTTGAAAAGATAAACAAAATCAACAAACCTTTAGCTAGACTCACTGAGAAAAAAAGAGAAGGCTCAAGTAAATAAAATTAGAAATGAGAGAGGAGAAATTACAGCAGACACCCCAGAAATACAAAGGATTATAAGAGAATACTATGAAAAGCTATATGCCAGCAAATTGGATAATCTAGAAGAAATGGATAAATTCTTAAAATCATACACCTTACCAAAACTGAATCAAGAAGAAATAGAGAACTGAATAGACTGATCACTGGTAAGGAGAATGAAATAGAAATCAAAAACTTCCCAAACAACAAAAGTCTGGGACCAGACAAATGGTCCTAAATGTCTGGTGAGTTCTACCAAACGTTCAAAGAAGACTTAATACCTGTCCGTCTCAAACTCTTGCAAAAAATTGAAGAGGAGGGAATGCTTCCTAACTCATTCTATGAGGCCAACATCACCCTGATACCAAAACTAGACAAGGACAACACAAAAAAAGAACATTACAGGTTGTATCACTGATAAATATAGGTGTAAAAATCCTCAACAAAGTATTAGTAAACTGAATGCAACAATATATTAGAAAGATCATACACCACAATCAAGTGGGATTTATTCCATTCATCGACATTTGTAAGCAAATCAATCAGACAAAATAGACACGTTAACAAAGTGAAGAATAAAAATCATGTGATCATCTCAGTAGATGCAGAGAAAACATTTGACAAGATTCAACATCTATTTATGATACAAACTCTTAATAAAATGGGTATAGAAGGAAAGTATCTCAATGTAATAAAGACTGTATGTGACAAGGCCACAGCTAACATCATACTCAGTGGTGAAAAATTCAAAGCGATTCCTCTTGAGAACAGAAAGAAGACAAGGATGCCCACTCTCACCACTCTTACTGTACATAGTATTGGAAGTCTTAGCCAGAGTAATAAGGCAAGAAAAAGAAATAAAAGGTATCCAAATTGGAAAGGAACAAGTAAAACTCACTATTTGCAGATGACATGATTTGATATATAGAAAACCCTAAAGAATCCACTAGAAAACTATTAGAAATAATAAATGAATACAGTCAAGTTGTAGAGTATAAAACCAACATACAAAAATCAGTTCGTTTCTATACACTAACAACAAACTAGCAGAAAGAGAAATCAAGAATATAATCCCATTTACAATTGCAACAAAAAGAGTAAAATACCTAGGAATAAATTTAACCAAGGACGTGAAAGATCTGTACACTGAAAACTATAAGACATTGTTGAAAGAAATCAAAGAAGATGCAAAGAATTGGAAAGATATTTTGTGCTCATAAATTGAAAGAATTAACATCGTTAAAATGTCCGTATTACCTAAAACAATCTACGGATTCAATGCAATCCCTGTGAAAATCTTAACAACATTTTTCATTGAAATAGAACAAAGAATCCTAAAATTTGTATGGAACAACAAAGACCCCGAATAACCAAAGGAATCCTGAGAAAAAAGAAAAAAGCTGGAGGCATCACAATCCCTGACTTCAGAATATACTACAAAGGTATAGTAATCACAACAGCATGGTACTGGCACAAAAACAGACACACAGTTCAATGGAACAGAATTGAGAGCCCAGAAATAAACCCACATATTTATGGACAGTTAATTTTTGACAAAGAAGCCAAGAACATACAATGGAGAAAGGAAAGTCTCTTGAATAAATGGTGTTGGAAAACTGGACAGCCACATGCAAAAGAATGAAACTCGACCACTATCTTACATCTTACACAAAAGTTGACTCAAAATGGATTAAAAATGTGAATGTAAGACCTGAAGCCCTAAAACCCCCAGAAGAAAACATAGTATACTCTTTGACATCAGTTTTAGCAATATGTTCTTGGATATGTCATCTCAGGCAAGAGAAACAAAGGAAAAAGTAAACACATGGGACCATATCAGACTAAAAAGCTTTTGCATGGTGAAGGAAACCATCAACAAAACAAAAAGACAGCCTGCTGATTGGGAGAAAATATTTGCAAATCATACATCTGCTAAGAGATTAACATCCAAAATATCTGAAGAACTTATACAACTCAACAACAAAAAAACCTGATGGGCAGAGGATCTGAATGGATGTTTTTCCTAAGAAGATATACAGATGGCTAACAGGCACTTGAAAAGATGTTCAACGTTACTAATTATTAGGGAAATGCAAATCAGAACCACAGTGAGATATCACCTCATGCCCGTCAGAATGGCTATTATTAAAAAGACAAGAAATAACAAGTGTTGGAGAGGCTGTGGAGAAAAGAGAACCCTGTACACTGCTGGTGGGAATGTAAGTTGGTGCAGCCAGTATGGAAAATGGTATGGAGGCTCCTCAAACAATTAAAAATAAAACTGTATGATCTAGCTATTCCACTTCTGGGTATTTATCCAAAGAATATGAAAATGCTAATTTGAAAAGACATATGCACCCTTATGTTCATTGCAGCATTATTTACAATATCCAAGACTTGGAAACAACTTAAGTGCACATCAATGGATGGATGGATGAAGATGTGGTTAATATATATATATATATATATATATATATATATATATATATATATATATACAATGAAATACTATAAAAATAGATGAAATCTTGCCATTTGTGACATGGATGGACCTTGAAGACATTATGCTAAGCAAAATAAGTCAGATGGAGAAAGTCAAATACCATATGTTTTCATTCATATGTGGAAGATAAAACACAAAGAAGAAACAAACACATAGACACAGAGAACAGATTTGTGGTTACTAGAGGGGAAGAGAGGTGGGAGGAGAGTGAAAGAGGTAAAGGGGGACATCTGTACAGTGGCAGACGGCAACTAGACTTCTGGTGGTGAACACAGGGTAGTGTATACAGAAGTGGAAATATGTACACTTGAAATATATATAATGTAATAAACCAATGTGACCTCAATAAAAAAAATTTTAAAAAGAAATACTCTTTTATTTATTATTGTACTTTGAAGTATACACAAGTGAATCCTTAACAAAGATATAATAGTTAATATTGATGTCATTGAAACTGAATGAAAACAAATCTCTAAAACTTATTCCTAAGCTTTATGGAGGCCATAGATCTTTTAGATAAATTGAGATTATTAAGTAACTAATGAAGCATAAGTTTCCTTATAATAGACTTTTTTATATCTTCTATTTTGTTTGAGATGTTATTTTTTCTTTCTCATAGGGGGAACAATATATTTTTAACAAGAGTCAGTAACTGGAAGTACAAGATTGGTGATTTAGTAATGTTAAAATGAAGTTTTGACCAGCAGAGGTAAGAATGTCAATTTTTTTGCATTTAATTCATAATAGATCAGAATATTTGCCAAATTTCCATGAAAAACTATTTTAAGAATGGTGAAGGGTCTGAGATTTTTATCCCACCTGCAAGCTAACAGGTTAGCCTGCCACAGTGCCATAGATGTGGGCAGAAGATGTGAGACTCCTGGGTCAAAGGAAAGGGTGGTCTGTACTCACAGCAGTAGCAGTAACTAGAGCACCAGGCATCACCTGCGTATGAGTAGATTGTGTTACAGGCGGGGAACCCTGAGCTGAGAGAACCCAATCTTTTATAATGGACAACCAGCCTGCCTGACTTATGTCTCAAGGGGAGGCTTTGTCTTGAGTACATGGGACAGTAAACAAATCTGTCCTTTGTTCCAGTATACGATACTATCTCTGGCTTCTAAGACAGTTTGCTAAATGTGCATCCTTGAAAAATAGTCTGGAACAAAGGCTTGCAAGACTTATAGACAGGAGACTCTGGAGAATTTTCTTTCAACACTTTCTTCCTCTGAATTGCTTTTTAAAGCATGGATTATTGATAAGGATGATTGTTACAGTGCTTTTTTGAAATAATGAAAAGATGGAAACTACTGAAATACCCAACAATAGGAGATCGTTTAAATTATAACATTCACAGTATAATAGTTAATAATTGAAAATAATGTTTTAAAACTACATTTATTGACATAGATGTTCCTCAAAAGTTAAGTGAAATAAACAGGTTATAAACTGTATGTGTGGTTTGAGCCCACTTTTATAGAAATTCTACAAATGCACACATATGAAGAATATATACCAAAGTATATATTTCAGTGAATAGAATTGTGAATGTTTTCTTTTTTGCTTATCTGTATTTTTTTTTTTTACCCTTTGAAAATGAATACTTTATGCTTTTGTAATGAGGGGAAAAAATTTTTTTTTGAAATTTAAAAACGAATAGTCATTGAAGAACTTTGCCTAACAGAGAAAAACCTTCATGAAATCAAATGGGGATTAAAGAATGTTAATTCTCTTTTTGACTTTGAAGTTGCTTTTATGTGCAGTGTAGAACTAGAAGACAATAATTAGGTAGCTTAATTTTTTCTGAAAAATTTACTATTTTATCTATGATAGATAAAGTCAAGAGTTTCTTTTAGCAATTTGCTGTGTTATTTGTTATCACATAGATATCACGAAGGGAAACAAATCTTAGAAAAAGCATTCTAATGACACTATCTTAAATGATAGAGTAGTGCTATTTAGTAAGTATATTATTAGTCAGTATATTTGGTAAGTATAGACTCTTGTGCTGTTTAGTTGGGTGAGGCTAAGTTAGGTACGCTGAACTCATTTGCTTCGTTTTTGTTTTCTGCCTGTGTATCGTCCTCTGCAGTATATTTACACATTAGTGTTCTGTAAATTTGCATTTTTGTTGTGCTTCTCACAATTTTTTCCCCTTCTTTAACCAAGGTGCTGTTACCAGATTTGTCTTCTGAGTATACATTAAAAATGACTGAAGTTCAAGCAATGGTAGAATTCTCCGTGGAGCTAAACAAGTTCTACAATGTGGATTTATTTCAGAGAGGGTGTGTATTTTAATGTGAAAATTACATATTTTGCATAAGATAAGATGTACTGTTTTCATTTAAATTTAATTACATACTTTTGTTCCAGCATATTGTAAGGAAAACAATGAGCTATATTCAAGTAGTTATTTTCTCAGAGATTTTATTTTTAAATAGATATTTGAGAATTATTCACATGGATTTAATGATAATGCTGGATATATTTAACATGTGTTTATGGATTTATCCAGAGCATTGAGAGGACTTTAGTGAAAATGTATAAGATCTCATTTCTGCTCTTTAAGAGCTTGTAGTGTATGGGGGAAATAAAATATATACACAAAACAGGTAGGAATACAAAACGATGAACTTTCAATAAGTAAATATAGGCACTGCTCTAGGAATCAGAGCAGAAAAACATGTTTCTGGGTTAGCGTATTAGCAAAGACATTAGGGAGGGCTAGGATCAAAGCATGGATAAGACTCAGCTGAGCAAAGGGTAAAGAGAACTGCCCTTTTCGAGGATAGAGCGCAGCAAAAACCAAGCCTTGGAAATAGGAATGAACGTGGTATTTAAAGAATATTTAGAAGATTGGATATTTTCTAAGAGAACTGCAGAAAAGATAGTAAAGAAAGGAGAAGTTGTTTGTGAAGGGCTTTTCATGTCCGAAGAAGAGTTGACGCTAGGGATTTGCATGGACATTGATAGTTTCTAAGTAAGGATGAAATTATCCCTATCATTACAATAAGCACTTACTAACGTGGTGAAGATTGTGATCTATTAGATCGATGGTTGTGTAGAAGTAGTAGAAGCATAGGGAACAGTTTAGAGGTGCTTATAGTGACTCAAGATAGAAACCTGAAGGTGTGTACTAAGAGTGGTAGTAATGGGCTGTGACCTACAGGAGGAGGAGAGATTTTCTATTGATTTTTTTCTTTGGCTTGGCTTGGCTTTGCCATCTTGTTGAAAAAATAACAGCCCTGCTCTACTCTGCTCCGTGGTCTCTTATCCCTCAGCAGGACAGTCTGGGTCTGTTCTCGTGGTAGAGGCAGGAGTCCAAAGAAGAGAGCGGAGGATGTAAGCCCCCTTGAATTGGCACACTTGTTACTTCCACTGCATTCTCTTGGCTAAGCAAGTTACAAGGCCAGGCCAGGAATCTAGGCTGGTGGCTCTTTGGCCAGTAAAACTTACTTAAAAACTTTATGGAGTTTCTGTATGTCTGATAAAGTTCATTCCATGCGCTGAAACCCACACCCACAATTGTTTTTTGAGACATGACTTCTCTCTAGATGTAATCACTACAATTTGAGTATCAGAATTCTGTGGGATCATGCCCTTAAACTTTGCAAAAGCCCTTTCGTCAAACTGAGAATGTCTTTTTAGACAGTGCCTTAATTCCTTTAGAGATCTTAAAAAAGGGATTTACAGCCACACCCTTGATGTGATCTTTGTCCATGGCGGCATTTTATTTTGAAAACCAAAACAGTTTTATTTTCCATCCCGGCAAGGCCTGGTCCCTCAATATTCCCTCTAGATTCTGCTCGTAAGATGGCCTCGTCCTTCCTTAGCTCATCTCTTTCTTGCAAAACCTTATTATACTTAGCTAGGAGCAACCAGTTACATTTTCAGCATTCTGCCTGGAAATCAGCTTGCTCAAGTCCAGAAGTTTCTTAGGTACATTCTCTAACTTCTAAGTTACGGCCAACAGCATATTTACCACAAGTTTCATCACTATGTAACAGGGGTTACCATTTTTTAAGTCTCCTATAATTTCCTCATTATTTTTCTTGCCTCTATAACCGTTACTTTGGTCCCAAAGTCAGCGTCACATATTTTAAGTTTTTGTTATGGTGCACACCACTTCTAAGGTGCTAATTTCTGTGTTAGTTATTTATTGCCACAATAATGCAGCTAACAACAAATACAAGCCTCAGTGGCATCACAACAGTAAACATTTATTTTTGCTCACAAGTCTGTGGATCAGCTGAATGGTTCTGCTGACATGGGCTGGCTTGGCTAATCTTTGCTGGGCTCACTTATGAATTCACGGTCAACTGGCAGGTTGGCTGGGTGCTAGCTGATGCAGAATGGCCTCACATGGGTGGACCCAGCTCTGTTTTATGATGTCTCATCCTCTAGCTTATTCTCATGGAGGAGGCAAGGTCCAAAGACAGAGAGAGAAATTATGCAAGACCTTTTAAGATCTAGGCTTGGAACTGGTGCACTATCATCTCTTCCATATTGTATTGCCCAGCAAGTCATGAGACCAGCCCGGCTTTAAGGGATGGGGAACTACACTCCACTTCTCAGTGGGAGTCACATTGCAAGAGGTGTGGATAACAGTGGTGGGCAGAAAAATTGGGGACATTTAAAAAAATCAATCTACCAAACACTTTAATGTTTTTTGTTGTTAATTTCTATGAAGCATTTGGGGGAATAAATAGTAGGATTTAATGACTGATTCCATGTGGAGGATGATGCTGAGACAGAAAAAGCATTAAAAAATATGTATGTAGAGGTGTGAATTTACGTGCTGTCTAGGATTACTTTAAAATAGCTCAGCAAAGAGAAAAATACAGTTGAATCAAATATGGCAAAAATCCTTTTAATTGTTGAAAATGGGCAGTGAGTATATGAGTTCATTTCTCTACTTTTTGCAAATTTGGAATTTTTTAATACTTAGAAATTTAAAAGATAATACTGAAGTTTTTCAATCACATTGACTTGGACAATGTTAGTAATACTGAAATAAGTGAGGGAGGTGAGTGGAATGACTCTTGTTGGCCTCAAGAGTAGTTCATCTTGATGTGTTGAGTTTGAGGTGAGATACCCAGGTGGAGATAGTTCCTACATAGTTGGAGGTTTGGAACTAAGATCTGGGTTAAGTGAATTATTGCTCCATTTTATTGTCAGCCATCATAAACAGCATGCGTAGTTGCTGCTTTCATTAGTTTTCTGTTACTCTTCAGTCTGGTTTCCCCATCCATTGAGGACTTTGGAAGAGTATTGTTATGTTACTGATCTTTCAAAAAATTAGTGGTTAGAGACTCATTATTTTTAGATATATGGCTTGACTTGTTTGTTTCTAAGACTATTTTCAAGAAGATCATTTACTCTTTTTTCTATTCTGACTTAGCTTTTCTTATCTTCTAAGTCTTTCCTTAGGCCAGTTATTGAGTCCTTACTACCTCTGACGTTTAAGCCAGTTAACTTAGAGCTTGTGTTTCGCTGTTACATTAAATAACTGTCAGCTTTGATAGATAAACGTAGATAAGTAAATTTACCTAAATTTATGTTTAAATATTAAGAAAGAAACAATATCTTTTCCAATTTATTTTCTGGTATGTGAAACAACTACTTAGGTGACTGAGATGAGAAACTTATAAATTCAAGTAATTAAATATTCCTGTGCAGTATTTTACTTTGATATTTAAAAAATAACACCAATAAATATCTTACTGAATAACATTGGAATTATAGCCCAGTAAGGATTAAATGGAAATGGCAGGTGAGGAAATAGTTCTTGTGCATGTTTAATGATGGTCCTTTTCCTGCTCTTTTAAATATTTTTCATGTTTAATTTTGCCACCATTGTTGTTACATGAGAAAGAACTGATGAGGCAGTGCCTAGGCTTAGGCAGCTGCAGAAGAGAGAGAACATGTTACATCTGAGTAGGTTTGTTTTACTATCATTACATTGTTTTTCCTTAATGGTGAGCAAAAAGCTCAGATACTAACAATCTAAAGAAAAACTAGCTTTACTTTCATTTTAATCTATTCTCCTATCTTTTTTAAAATATAGTGGATTTGTGAACTCTGAAACAAAACCGAGATTCTAAAGCATTGATCAGAAATTTGGTTATTAAATGGTATGTGAATATGTCTTATAAAGGAGCAATGTAAATTACCTTGAGATTTTTATTACACTAGAAGGATTTGATTAGAAGATGGTAGACTTCCCAAGTGACTCTATTCAAAATACATTTGTCATGAGGGCTCCAAAAGGGGAGGAAATGTTGCCTTATAAATACATAGGGAAAAAATGCTATTGGAACACCTGTTCTCAACTGCATAAAGGATAAAAGAATGGGATTAAATTGAAGCTGTAGCAATTTCAGTTAGGTATTAAACTGGGGCTGGGGGGGGGGGCGGATTTCTCTGCTTTGGAGACCATTGCAAAATTATTAGAACATCTTTTTCTAGAACTCTTTAGGATAGTGCTATGCAGAGTAGCTCGTCTACCGACAGTCTGCTACTGGTCCAAGAATAGATGAGGTGCTTTTGCCAGAATGTCAATTAATGCTCTGCTTTCTTCTTGACAAAATCTTGCCATGAAGAAAAAGCTGGCTGCAATAGTGGGCTTTGGGATATAGTCGAGTCACTTGATTTCGCTGCAGGTTGGTAACACATGTCTCATAGACACACCAGGCTGTGTACCACCATTTGAGGAGCACAGCTTTAGAAGAGTAGTAAGTGGCTCTTAGAATGGAGTTGAGTTTAGTTCATTGCAGAAGGAAGCAAATGGACCAGGTATTTCAGATATTTAGAAAACATGGGAACTTTGATAAAGTGCTATACATATACTTCGTTTTCTTTAGTAAAGCAAGTGAAATATTATCACAGTTTGATTTCTTTCCAGGTATGTTTGGGGCAGTCAGTAAAGTTGTTTGCTGATAGTAAAAGAAGTAATGAGGGCAAAGTTGTTGGGATCGAAGTTGAAAGAATGATAGTAGTTATACTTTGTTATTTTTTATTTCATTTCTGGGTTACCATAAAACAGTTTAATTATATTACCTGTAGCTACTACTGCTTTTCCTAGTCATATACTGGCACCATTTCCTTGTCGTAAGATGTCCTTCTGCAAGGTGAAAAATATATTATGATTTGGAAATAGAGAAGAGCAAGGATATGGATTTAGAAATGGTTTCCTTCAATTTTAGTAACATCACAAAACCGTGGAGCTTAAATCCTTCTAGGAAAGTCTGTAGAATCCCAGAAACCAGATTCCATAGAACAGAGTTTTTAAAAGCTCTGACCAAATGATCTTAGATCCCTTCTGTTTATGATTCTCAGGTTGTTACACTCTTGGGAGGTTTATCGTTGGATTAAAAAGAACTCCAAAAGAGTCAGAAAATTTCATGCTGAATTTTTGGATCATTGACTTTGATTACAACCTTGGAAAAAATGATCCATTGTCTCTAAAGTCATGTATATGTTGTATAAAGTTCAGTAATTGAGGACTTCTGATTAAGTAGCCATGATTGGAGCTCACAAGAAACTACCTCAAGTTTTCTTTAAAGCCTTCAAAACTAAAGTTGTCTGGTTCTTCAGTAAGATCTAAGAACTAAGAATACTGTCCACGAGTTCATCAGTTTTTCAGCTTTAGACAAATCGACCACTCTCTGTAGTCAGCAAAGTTAGTTTTCTCATGACAATTTACATGAATTATTAGAACATAAAAGTTGCTCTCATTGTTGTGCCCTGCCTTATTCTTTTTACCAACACAGTGGTGTAGGTCCGCGTTTAGCCTGAATCAGCATTTTATAGATGGAGCTCAAGCATGTTGGGTTCAAGGAGCTAGTAGGTTGTGCTTCTGTAGGAGCTATTTAATTTTGGTTTCAGAGGTATGATAAAAGCAATTGTGACAACATCATAGTTGCCAGTGTGGATTCTTCCTTCTTTTGTTCTCTAAACTGGAAACTCATCTTGTTTTAATTTTTACTGTTTTTTGGCCTTTGTGAGAAAGGGTGTCTTTGCGTCCTTTGAAGGATCATAATGATGGATCGTAACAGTCAATGATGGAGCTGATAGTGATTGGATTGCCCAACAATTAGCCAGTACTAGCCTTGAATGCATCTTGTTTGAAGTATAAATAGAGAGAGGAAATCAAATTAGGAGCTATAAAAAATGTACTATAGAGAAAACAGAAAAAAATAGTTTAATATTACTTAATGTTATCAATTAAGTAGAAGAAAATCTGTGCATTAAAGGACAACGTGTTGTTATAAGAAATGTCTACATGAGAATCCAACATAAGTGACATGACTCAAATGCAGGCAAACCCCAAGGGGAAGAGAAACGTGGAGCGTGACGCTAGGGTTGCCAGAGTGGATCCGCAGATGCCCTCGGGTCAGCAGTGTCATTGCTTTACCTGCCTCACTGTCATGGGGTTGGGTCATTCCTGCTCTCTTAGCTCCTCTACTATTTTATAAAGATATGTTTTTATATGTTATTTGGCAGTTTTAGTGGGGTTTTTTAGAAAGAAGTTGTTTTTGAATAACCTAGCCCACCACAGCGCTTAAAAAGGAAATGTTTTATCCTTTGTTGCTTAAATTTTATCTCTTATTTGATATTTTATTTTAAAAATACAGTTAACATATGCACATTTGAAAGTTTTTTTCATTTTTAAATATTTATACCTTCAAAGTACCACTAAATTTAATTTTAAAAATGTATTTACGGTCATAATAGACTGCTTTCATAAATGTTAAATGAAAAATGAACATCACTTAAAATAATGTTTGTATTTGCTTTCAGTGGTTGGTTTGTTCTTCCTGTATCCCAGTACTTAGCCTAGTGGTGGACACATAGGAAGGTCCTCAGTACATAATGAATGAATGGTATGTGTATATATATGTATACACCCACGCACCCACATGCATATATAAATTCAGGGAATTTAAATTACTATAAGATATTTTAATAGTGTACATTAAATGCAGAGTTTCGTTTAAACGTCTCTGAATTTGTGTGTGCAGATCATTCTGTCAGGATTGTGGGCTTACTTATAAATAAGAAAGGGCTCCTGTGCTTAAGAAGTTTAAAATGAAGCATCTGTCAACTGTTTATTCTTAAGCTTTTATATTGTTTACCTGTATATTTAAAGATAGCAATATTTCACTTACTCTTTTTTTTTCCCCTAGCACCTAGCCTTGTGCCTGATGTATAGGAAATCCTTAATAAATATTATTATATTATTGTCAGTACTACTTGAGATTCCTCCCTGTGGGAGGATTATACTTCCCGCTATGTTGAAGTTAGGTTTGGTTAAGTGGCTTGCTTTCTCTAATGAAATATGAGGGAAATTGATGTATGCAACTTTTAAGGGGAAGCTTCTAGAGCTAGCGCGTGTGTCCACCATAGCTTTGCTCCCTCTGCCATGAGGATGTACTTTCGAGATAGCTGTGCTCTCTTTGTCAAGGCCCTGGAACAGACACATCATGGAAAAGACCGCAGCTGAATGGCCAAGGACCAGTTACATGAGCATGAAATAAACTTTTGAGATTTGGGGGTTGTTTGTAATTGTGCGTAACTTAAGAAAGCAGATACATTCATCATGCCATGAGAATTCATTGTCAGACTGTCACTTGTTCGCTGTCTTTATAGCTGTAGGTCTTTTTTTTTTTTCACATCAGATCATGGTTCTATTCCTAATCTTTTGAGAGTTTTATGCTACCTCTACACTCTGGTTTTATCAATTGTGGTTTATGCTTTTTAAGCATTGTTAATTCTTTGTTCTGTATTATGTATGCATAGTTTAGTAATTGTGAGTGAATATTTGTGATAAATCCAATAAAGACATAACAATTTGACTCTGTATTCAAGTAATCTAAGAGTAGTCTTCATTCTTTCTGATTCACTACAAAGGCAGAATCTTTTTATTTTTTTATTTATTTTTTTGAGGAAGATTCGCCCTGAGCTAACATCCTTTGGCAGTCTTCCCCCCCCCTTTTTTTTTTTGGCTTGAGGAAGATTAGCCTTGAGCTAATATCTGTGCCAATCTTCCTCAATTTTGTATGTGGGATGCCTCCACAGCATGGCTGATGAGTGGAATAGGCCCACGCCCAGGATCAGAACCTGCAAACCTGGGCCGCCAAAGTGAAGCATGTGGAAACAAAGGCAGAATCTTTACTTGGTTTGGTTTGTTTGTTTTAATTCAATTTATTTAAACGAAAACAGATCACCCATTTCTCCCACCTCCACCTCCCACCTCTGGCAACTACCAGTCTGTTCTCTATATCTTTGAGCTTACTTTTTTCCTCTAGATTCCACATATAGGTGAGATTATATGGTATTTGTCTTACTCTGTCTGACTTACTTCATGTAGCATAATGTCCTCAAGGTCCATCCATGTTGTTGTAAATGGCAAGATTTCATTCTTTTTTATGGCTAAGTAATATTCCATTGTATATGTATACCACATTTTCTTTATCCACTCATCCATTGCTGGACACTTAGGTTGTTTCCATACCTTGGCTGTTGTAAATAATGCTTCAGTGAACATGAGGTGCATGTATCTTTTCAAATTAGTGTTTTCATTTTCTTGCAATAAATACCCAGATGTGGAATTGCTGGATCATATGGAAGTTCTATTTTTATCTTTTGAGGAACATGCATACTGTTTTCCATAGTGGTTGCACCAGTTTACATTCCTACCAACAGTGCACAAGGCTTCCCTTTTCTCCAGAGCCTCACCAACACTTGTTATTTCTAATATTTTTGATAATAGCCATTCTAAGAGATGTGAAGCGATACCTCATTGTGGTTTTGATTTGCATTTCCCTAATAATTAGTGATGTTGAGCATCTTTTCATGTAGCTATTGGCCATCTGTATGTCTTTGGAAAAATGTCTTTTCAGATCTTCTGCCCATTTTTTAATCAGATTTTTTGCTATTGAGATGTATGAGTTCTCTCTATATTTTGGATATTAACCCCTTATCAGATATATGATTTGCAAATATTTCCTTCCATTCAGTAGGTTGCCTTTTCATTTTGTTGACAGTTTTGTTTGCTGTGCAGAAGCTTCGTAGTTCAGTGTAGTCCCACTTGTTTATTTTTGCTTTTGCTTTTGATGTCACATTCAAAAAATGATCGCCCAGACCTATGTCAATGAGCTTACCACTTATGTTTTCTTCTATTTCACTTAATCTTTAGTTAAAATTCTCAGCATGGGAAGTTGAAGAGCTCCTAGAAAACTGCTCTCTTCTGGGTCCAAGGCTCCTGCTGATTCCACTTTGATTTTTGTTCCCAGCCTTCTCATGTTTTCAGGTTGCCCTCCTCTTAATCTCAACTAATCATCTATCTCTGTGGAGTTTCGCCATGTCCCTTTAAGGCAAAATTGTGACTTTAAAGGTTCTAAATTTAATTGACTACCCTTTCACTCACTCTTCTTTAATTCTGGCTTTGTAACCTGACCATATATTTTCTTCAAGGCCACATCTTCCTAGAAATAGTAGTAATAAACATATTTATGTATTTTAATCTTTATATTATTTACAAATTTAATACTTTAAACTACTATCTAGGAAATTATTAAAGAAAAATAAACATTATTCAACTTCCCAGTGCACATCTAAACTCATCCCTGATTTAAAATCTTGCTTTAGCTTTTAGTAATCATGTATGTCTGTGTGTGTAGATATGTGTCCTCCATTGCAAATACAGACTTGCAGTGTCATGGTGTTATAACACAAAGATAATGTTTTGACCTCATAACTTTTTTTCTGTTTAAACTATTTATTATTAGTGACTGGTAGATTTTTAACTCTATATACTATTTTTAAATCCTATAGAATAAATGAGCAGGTAAAAGTACATAAACAAATAGCTCTGACCTTGAAAGAATGCTGAATTCTGTAAACCAAATACATGTTTTTATTTTGTCATTTATAGTATGAACCCAATTGTTAAAAAACATTTATAATTCCGTATTTTCTCAAAATTATGCTCAAAAATAATTTATCTTTATTATTATTTTGTGTGTGTGTGTGAGGAAGACTAGCCCTGAGCGAATATCTGTTGCAAATCCTCCTCTTTTTTGCTGAGGAAGACCAGCCCTGGGCTAACATCTGTGCCCATCTTCCTCTACTTTATATGGGACACTGCCACATCATGGCTTGGCAAGAGGTGCGTCTGTCTGTGCCCGGGATCCAAACCTGTGAAACTCTGGGCCGCCAAAGCGGAGCACCCGAACTTAACCGCTTTGCCACTGGGCCGGCCCCTATCTTTATTATTTTTTAAAAGAAAAAAATAGATAACCAAATTAAGCAGTGAAATTCTCAGATGCCTTAGTGGCTCCTCTGATTGCTATGACATTGTCTCATTTAAAGTAAGCAATACTGTAGGTATTTCTTCTGTTTCTCTCATTCATCTATACCTGCTGGTTTCCCTTTGGGCTTTATGCCATGCTGGTGTTTGGTCTGTGAATCTGATATGTTGATTTCCACCAGTAGTAAATATTAAGAGAGACTGACATAAGCAGGAGACCAACTTTATTATTTTAATACATAGAGATATATATAGAAATTGGGGCCTTGCGTATTTTAAAAACATGTTTTGGAATGACATCTTTGTCTGTTTTGCTTTAGTTTTTACCAGATTCGTGCATCTATGAAGATTCCACCAAGAGTTCCCCACAGAGTAGAAGCTCGTTTGTTACATGCAGCAGGTAAGCCAAGGAATATTTTCAAACTTAAAAATCTGAAGCAACATTATAATAGCCAATAACAACTTTTCATAATTATTTTAATTTTTTTAATTACAAATAGAAGATACCAAAGATCATCATTATAATACCTCTTATAAGAAGTATATTTGAGGCTTCAGTAAAACAAGGTAGATTATAGGTTCCTTGTCTCCCCTTATGTTTTTTATGATGAGCAAATGAAAGAATATATGTGAAATTTCTGTGAAAACAAGCAAAAATAGGGGTGGTATCAGTTATATTATGTAAGATGTAATTTAAAAAAAATACACAGTGAATGTGGACACATAATTTTACATGATTACAAAGGTGTTTTTTGATAAACTTTTATAGTATGCCTTTTGGGAATATTTCTTTAACCACATTTTTTTTTCTGGGTTAACTGCTCTAATTAGAAAACCAAGAGCCAGAAGGCAACGTGAGAAGGTATAAATAGATTTACTATAGCAGCTTTGTTATTTACTTATTTACTTATATTCTGCGGAGAGGCACTAGCATTAAAGTGTTTGAGCCAAAACTGGTGGCTCTGACATAATCAGTGGGCATTTTTTCAGCTTTCCTGATACAGTATACTCTGTATTATTTTAGGCAATGAAATGGTTAATAAAACATTCTAGAGAGTTATCATATATGTCTAACATGAATTACTAGTTTTCAACGCATCATAAAATAATAACATACCTCTATCAGTAAAGCTGTGCTGAGCATAATTCAGTCCATTTTTGAAATTTACAAAAAATATTCTGGGAATTTGAAGTGTTTAGGATTATCTTTTTAGCATACTATGGGTACTAAAATGCTGGTTAATGTTAAGTTTTAATAAATTGTGCATAATGGAGAGTTCACTTCATCTTCCTGAAGACTATCAAAATGCTCAGGGAGGCCTATTGCTTATGACCAAAAATATGAACATTCTTTCTTTTGAAAAGAAAAAAGTTTTTTCTTCTTGGCCTGGTATACATGTTAAAGTATATATTTGTTGTCAATAGGTCTTTTTTAAGTCTACTTTCTAGAAAACATGGTGGTTGAAACAACTAATGTTACAAGATAGATTTGGTATTCCCTTTCGAACTTCCTTAATCTCGTAAATGTCTTCCTCTGTTGTGTCTCCTAAAGTTGCCAGTTGAAAAAACTAGAAAGACATTCATTTTTTTTATTCCCCCCACTTTTTTTTTGCTGAGGAAGATTAGTCCTGAGTTAACATCTGTGCCAGCCTTCCTCTATTTTTTATATGTGGGTCACTGTCACAGCATGGCTGACAAGTGGTGTAGGTTCGCGCCCAGGATCTGAACCTGCAAACCCGGGCCACTGAAGCAGAATGTGCCAAACTTAACCACTATGCCATGGTGCCAGCCCCTGGATTTCCTTTTATTTTTTTTTAAGCTTTATTGAGGAATAATTGACAAATATAATTGTATATACTTAAAGTGTACAATGTGATTTGGTATACATATACATTGTGAAATAATTACCACAATCGAGATAATTAGCACATCCATCACCTCTCATAGTTAACTCTTGTGTGTATGTGTGTGGTGAGAACACTTAAGATATACGCTTAGCCAATTTCAAGTATACAATACTTTATTGTTAACTGTGGTCACCATGTAGTACATTAGAACCTCAGAACTTATTCATCTTATAACTGAGAGTTTGTACCCTTTGATCTACATCTCCCCATTTCTCTTACCCTCCAGCTCCTGTCAGCCACCATTCTACTGTCTGTTTCTATGAAATTGACTTTTTGTTTTGTTTTGTTACCACATGTAAGTGATTCCATACACTATTTGTCTTTTCTTGTCTGGCTTCTTCACTTAGCATAATGCCTTCATCCATATTGTTGCAAATGGCATAATTTCCCTCTTTTTTTATGGCTGAGTAATAGTCCATTGTGTATATGTGTGTGTGTGTGTGTGTGTGTAACACATTTTCTTTTCCATTCATCTGCTGACAGACAGGTTATTTCCATATCTTGGCTATTGTGAATAATGTGGCAACAAACATGGGAGTGCAGATATTTCTTCAAGATACTGATTTCACTTCTTTCAAATATGTACCAAGGAGTGGGATTGCTGGATCTATGTTTAATTTTTTGAGGAACCTCCATACTGTTTTCCATAGTGGCTGCACCAATTTACATTCCCACCAACAGTGTGCAAGGGTTCCCTTTTCTCCACATCATCGCCAACACTTGTTATCTTTTGACTTTTTGATAATAACCATTCTAACAGGTGTGAGGTGATATCTATTTGTGGTTTTTGATTTGCATTTCCCTGATGATTAGTGATGTTGAGCATCTTTTCATGTAGCTGTTGGCCATTTGTATGTCTTCTTTGGAAATATATCTATTCAGATTCTCTGCCCATTTTTTAACTGGATTTTTTTTTTTTTTGCTGTTGCGTGAGTTTCTTATATATTTTGGGTATTAACCCCCGATCAGATATACGATATACAGATATTTTCCGCCGTTCATTAGGTTGCCTTTTTGTTTTTTGGCTGGTTCTTTGCTGTGCAGAAACTTTTTAGTTTGGTGTAGTTCCACTTATTTATTTTTGCCTTTGCTTTTGGTATCAAACCCAAATAGTCATTGCCAAGACCAATGTCAAGGAGCTTTTCTTCTAGGAGTTTTATGGCTTCAGGTCTTAATTTTAAGTCTGTAACCCATTTCCAGTTAATTTTTGTGAGTAGAATCCGATAGGGGTATAGATTCAGTCTTCTACACGTGGTTATCCAATTCTCCCAGCACCATTTATTGAAGAGACTATTTTTTTCCCTGTTATGTGTTCTTGGACCTTGTGAAAGATTAGTTGACCATATGTGTATGAGTTTATTTCTGGGCTCTGTATTCCATTGGTCTATGTGCCTGTTTTTATGCCAGTATCATACTGTTTTGATTATGATAGCTTTGTAATATAGTTTGAAATCAGGAAGTATGATACCTTCAGCTTGCTCTTTTTTTCTTAAGATTGCCCTGGCTATTCAAGGTCTTTTATGGTCCCATATGAATTTTAGGATGGTTTTTTCTATTTCTGTGAAAAATGCCATTGGAGTTTTCATAGAGATTGTGTTGAACCTCTAGATCACTTAGAGTAGTATGGACATTTTAACAATATTAATTCTTCCAATCCAAGAACACTGGATATCTTTCCATTTATATATGTCTTCTTCAATTTCTTTCATCAGTGTCCTATAGTTTTCGGTGGACAGGTCTTTTATCTCTTTGGTTAAATTTATTCCTAAGTATTTTATTGTTTTTGATGCTATTGTAAATGGGACTGCTTTCTTGATTTCTCTTTTAAACAGTTTGTTGTTAGTACTTAGAAATGCAACTGATTTTTGTATGTTGATTTTGTTTCCTGCAACTTTACTGAATTTGTTGATTAGTTCTCACTGCTTTTTGGTGGAGTCTTTAGGGTTTTCTACATATAAGATCATGTCATTTGCACAGAGATAATTTTATTCTTCCTTTCTTATTTGGATGCCTTAATTTCTTTTTATTGCCAAATTGCTGTGGCTAGGACTTCCAGTACTATGCTGAATAGAAGTGGTCAGGGTGGGCACCCTTGTCTTGTTCCTGACATTAGAGGAAAGCTTTTAACTTTTCACCATTGAGTATGATGTTAGCTGTGGGCTTGTCATATATGGCCTTTATTATGTTGAAGTACATTCCTTCTATGCCTAATTTATCTTGAGAGTTTTTGTCATGAGAGTGAGTTTTGTCAGATGCTTTTTCTTCATTTATTGAAATGATCGTATGTTTTTTATCCTTCATTCTGTTAATGTGGTGTATCACGTTTATTGACTTGCATATGTGGAACCATCTGTGTATCCTAGTGTATGATTCTTTCAATGTGCTCTTGAATACAGTTTGCTAGTATTTTGTTAAGGATTTTTGAATCTGTGTTCATCAGGGATATTGACTTGTAATTTTCTTTTCTTGTAGTGTCTTTGGTTTGCATGTCAGGGTAATGCTGGCCTTGTAAAATGAGTTTGAAAGTGTTCCTTCCTAATCAATTTCTTGCAAGAATTTGAGAAGGATTGGTATTAATTCTTCTTTAAATGTTTGGTAGAATTCACCAATGAAGCCATCTGGTCTTGGGCTTTTTATTTGCTGGGAGATATTTGATTACTGATTCAATCTCCCTTCTCACTATTAGTCTATTCACATTTTCTCTTTCTTCGTGATTCAGTCTTGGTAAGGTGTATGTCTCTAGGAATGTATCTCTTCTAGGTTATTTGTTGGTGTGTGATTGTTCATCGTAGTCGCTTATCCTTTGTATTTCTGTGGTATTAGTTGTAATGTCTCCTCTTTCATTTATAATTTTATTTGAGTCATCTCTCTTTTTTTCTTAGTCTAGCTAAAGGTTTGTTGATTTTGTTTATCTTTTCAAAAAACCAACTCTTAGTTTTGTTCATCTTTTTTTATTGTCTTAATTTATTTGCACTCTGATCTTTGTTATTCCCTTCCTTTTGCTAACTTTGGGCTTAGTTTGTTCTTTTTCTAGTTCCTTAGGTTATGAGATCTTTCTAGGGTATGGCAGAAATATTATGTGTAATTAATATCATTTACAAAGTAATGTTATTTTGACATATGACAAGTAGTGTTTCCGAAATACCCAAATAGAGTACCTTTTTTAAAATGGCTTTTCCTGGGCACTGTGATTTTGGTTTTTATTGTTATAAGTCCAGATTTAGTCATTGTTGCTACCAATTTAGTTTCTAGTTTCTGATACTATGAACTGTGTATTGTTGACTGTGAAATGTCAATGATCTGATAGTTTACTAGTGTGTGGAAAGGAAATATGTTTTAAAAATAGTTTATGGCAGACACCAGTCTTTAAAAGAGAAGCCTGGGTTTGGAAAACAGTAGACTTCCATAATATATAATTTTAGTTTATATGTGAATATTTATGTGTGTATGTTTATAGCGTTATACCAGAACGTTTTTAAGATGTTGCATACTTTTTAATTAAATTATAGCAGCTAAAATGGCCAAAAACAAGAACTAGATTTTGAACAGAAGAAAAACGTATATAAAATGTCTTTCATACTTTTCTCTTACTCTTTCAAAACAGCAAACTTCTGTCTGTCATGTGTAAAATGTAATACCTAATGTGATTTCCCAAGATCTTTTTTTATTCCAAATGTTGTATTGATGTGTTTTATTTTTCTCTAATTTAGAATATCTTGTTTTTCTTATTTATGGTACACAAAAATATCTACAGAGTTTTACAAATAAAGGGACCCTGCACAAACTGTGAGACATGCTGCTGTCCCTGCCCAGTACCGTTTCCAGCGTGACTCCCTTTGATGTGTGTGTAGTGCTCCACAGCTCTTGAATCTTGTGTTATCCTCTGACACCACTGTGCTAACATAAATCTGGTATCCCAACTGGATTTCCTGCCAGTGTACCCCAGAATAGCCTGTCATGTTACATGTCTGCTATGTTCATATGGAAATTGTAGAGGACGGTGGTTGATGGAGTGTGGTGACTCATCAGAGTTCACAAGTATGGTGGATGCAAAATGATGTTCTCATGTCCACAGGAGTTTCCTCACCAGTAATCTGAAAAAAAGAGCAAAGAAGGCAGCCAGTTTCTTCTATTCTTTGAGATATCGATTCTATTTTCTTTTTATGTTCTTCCTCTCCCAAGACTTGTTTCATTTTAAAATAGTATTTAGGAGTTCCTGGAGTGTGTATCTTTTTAATATTAGTAAATTTATGAGGAAAAGCTATCCTTCCAAAAATTTTCTGCCTCCAGAAATTACTCCTATGTATTTGGCTGACTTTGTTTTAATTAAATACATGTCATTGATTTCTAAATTCATCCTTGATAACATAAATATATTTATATAGGGTAGTTTTCCTTTATCCTCTGTGTTAATTCTCTTTTTACCTCTGTACCTTAAAAATTCACTTTTCTCCTAAGGGCTGGGATTTTCTCTATACTTTTTATTATATACCCTGTTTTTCTTCTAACTTTGATTTATATTTTCATCTCAAGACCCTTTCTTTCTAGCACTGTATTTTACCATAATTCCTACACCTTGTGTATATTTCTGGAAAACTTTTAGGAAGAAGAGAGAATATAATGATTTTGTCTGTGAGGTGCAGTAGGGCAAGTTAGATGTGGTGGAAATTAGATGGTATTATACAGCTTATTGAAACACTTATTTAAATTATGTCCAGCACAAGATTGTGCTGATAGTGAGAGGTTTGAGTCAGGAAATAGCTGTTATCTGCAGTAACATCAGTCATGAAAGACAATGAGGATTTATAGGGCTGTTGAAAATTGATTAATAAGAAAGCATTCAGAGACTTCTACAAGAGAGAAGTCATTGCTGATGCTAGGAAGCTGGCCCCAGTTTGAAATGTTAGAGGACTTATGTACAAATTCAATTAAAAGTTCAAATGACAACTCTCCATTTCTAATAGTGATAGTATTTTTTAAAAAGAAACATACGTTATTTTATTAGCTTTTTAATATCCACCCCTTTTTTCTGAAAAAATAATTTTTATTCAAATGATACAGGCAAATATTTAAAAGGCCTGTTAGTCCAGAAAGATTTGTAGTGAAAACCATAGCTCATTCTCTAGATGCATCCACTTTTAATTATCTTTCTAGGCCTAATGGTTTCCTCTATAGAGACATTTTCACTTCCTGTTATGATAAATGACAATTTATCTTTCTTACACTACTTCCTCCCTCCCTCTTGCCCTACTTTTTAAAAGAGATACCATTATTCCCAAATCTTTTGACCATTACTGTAGCTTCAAATAATATATTTAAAGCTCCTAATATGATAGACCCCTCATTTTGTGAAATAAGGATATAAGCATTCTTGCCTCTTTTTTCAAATTTTCTCTTTCCCTCCACCTCCCAACCTGTTAGGATATATCCTTGGTTTTATATTATTGAGGTTGCTAACATTTGTAGTCTGTTTTGTAACTGTAGTTAAATCTTATCTGCTTTGTTTATGGGTTTATTCCAAATGTTGAAAATAAGTAAGCAGCATTTTCGTTCTTATGGTAGCAGAAGAGGGAAAGGGTTTATAAAATTGAAATGACTCTCCAGCATAAAGAAGGAAGATCTTAAGGTATTTTAGAAGCTGTAGATTCAAAGATGCAGCTCTGTTGTGGTCAACAAAGTAGTGACTTGGAGTCAGGATACCCGCTTCCTTGTAAGTTACCTTGGAAACTCACTTGGCCTCTGTGAGCCTCAGTGTCTTATCTGTGAAATGTGTTGCCTGCTTTACAGCGTTGTCATGAGTTAAGTGAAAGTTCAAACTCAAAAGGGCTCTGTGTGTGTGACGTGTTAGTGGGCTTGCAGTAATACAAGAAAGAATGGGAAGCAGTCGAGTTTTGACTCGTTCAGTATGCCATTTGTGAACCGTTTGTGGTTGTAAAGCGCTGAAACTTAAAGTTAAGTTGATCTTTTCCTCTGGTTTATGTAATTTCTATTATGCGGCCTAGTAATTAAACACGTAGAATAACATCTCATGTAAATAAGTAAATTAAAAAAATTTTTAAATCAGTAAAACCATTTCTGCGATAAGAAGCGTGAACTAGGATGACCTACAACAACAAGGGAAACCTGAAGGGAGGAGGAGACTTCACAAAGACCCCTGAATCTGTAACATATCAGGAAATCTAGGTACCTGGGCTTGCATTTCTATGCTTATCAAACTCGCTTAGTCTGGAGAAAGTGTTTGAATTTGGACATAATTAGTTTCAAATCTTGTTCTACTACTCACTAGCTATATGGTCTTAAGCAAATTATTCACTTTCTCTGAGCCTTTCCTATTCAATGAAATGGAAATAATCCCTGTCTTACAGTGTGTTTGTGAAAATTAAATGAGAAAATTGTGTAAAGATACCTGGTATAGTGCTTAGTAAACATTGGTTCTCTTTGTCCTACCTTCCTTTTCTATCTTAAATTGCGTCAGATGTTAAAAGCTGAAATAAGATGGGCTCTAGGATCTCAGACCAGCTTGATTTGAGGGAAGACGGTTCATGAAGAAGGAGCTGACTGGCAGCCCTTTATATGCCTTTTGCTTCTTAGTTTTCAAGAATTAGCCTTACTTGTATGCAGGATAGCTGATTGATATGGTTTAACATTTTTGTGCTTCCTTTGGGTCTTTTCTTTCCCAGTGAGACAGCTATTCCCTACTAGTGTAGGGTTTCTGTGACATGTGTAAGAGTGAACTGCACATATATGTTTGAACTAGTTTATCAGCGTGATATAGAAGACCAAGCACAGGCTTTGGCGCAAACAGCAGTGGCATTTACTTCCTGAGCAAATTACATAAATTATCAGAGTCTTGGTATCTGTAAAACAGATATATTAATCCCTGCCCTATATGATTGCTTAAAGGATTAGAAACAGTATACATAAAGCGCAGTGCCTGGCACATAGGTGGTAGCTAGCAACAGTAGTAATAAGACTGTGATTTCTTTCCTTTTTTTTTTTTTATTTAGTGAATAAATTTGTTATATAACATTGTGTAAATTTAAGGTGTACAATGTGTTACTTTGATACATTTATATATTGTAATATGATTGCTATTGCAGCGATGTTTATCATATTACATAATTATGGTACAGTATTGTCTGTATTTATTATACTGTGCATTAGATCTCTATGGCTCATTTACTACTCATTGCAAGTTTATTCCATTAAACATCAGTCTTATCCCCCCACCCCCATTCCCTGATAACCAACACTTTACTCTGTTTTTTACATGTTTGACTTTTTTAGATTGTACATAGAAGTGATATCATACAATATTTGTCTTTGTCTGTCTGACTTACCTCTGCCTAATGTGTTCAAGATCAATCCATGTTGTCATAAATGGCAGGATTTCCTTCTTTCTCATGGCTGAATAATTTCCATTGTATGTGTATACAATATCTTTTTTATCCATTCATCCCTTGATGGACACTTAGGTTGTTTCCATATCGTAGCTGTTGTGAATAATGCTGCAATAAACATAGGACTGCATATATCTCTTTGAAATCCTGTTTTCATTTCCTTTGGGTGTATACCCAGAAGTGGAATAGCTGGATCATATGGCAGATCTGTTTTTAATTTTTTAAGGAACCTACATATTGTTTTCCATAGTGGTTGGACCAATTTACATTCCCGCCAACAGTGTATAAAGATTCCCTTTTCACCACATCCTCGCCAGCACTTCTTGTCACTTGTCTTCTTGATGATAGCCATTCTAGCAGATGTGAGGTGATATCTCATAGTATTTTTGATTTTCATTTCCTTGATGAGTAATGCTGAACATCTTTTCATGTGCCTGTTGGCCATTTTGGTGTTCTCTTTGGAAAAATGGCTCTTTAGTTCTTCTGCAAGACTGCTATTTATGAGGAGAAAGAAGGGGAAATTGCACAAAAATTCAAACTAATGTGTGGGAAAGGTCTTATTACTAAAAAAGTATATTCTCTACTTTGATAGATGCTTCACAACTAGATAAGCATTTGGATTAATAAAAAATCAATGCTGGTTGAACAAAGAAGAAATTTCCAGTTATTTGTATTTGACCAGGGTTTTTCTCTGGATAAAATTCTTTGTGTGTATATGTATTCCATTATTCTACCTACCCATGACTACCCAGTGCTTTTATCCAGGTGATAGTGGTTAAAAAAATTTAATATCAAGACAAAAGGAAGGCTGGAATGAAGGGCTAGTTATCAAGGTATGGAAGGGTTGGCCCAGTTGCTTTGCCTGGGCCACTTGTAATAAAGCTTCAAATCTTTTGAAGTGCTACAAGAAGAAATCTCTCTTTCTTTCCTGTTAGTTGTCTCCTTAAACTTTGCCCAGCCACCAACTTTTCAGGGCCTTCCTTTGAGAGCCACTAAAATGTGATAGTTTTGCTAAATTATTAGGATTGGTCATGATCTAACCCTATTCTACATATCTAACTTTGTTTCCCACCATTCTCCGTGTGGGGTCTATGGAACCACTTCCAGTTTCTCAGATTTGTTGGGTTCTCACTTACCTCCCTCATTATCTCCTTCATTAATCCATAGACACCTCCTATAGGCAGTTAGAAGTCTTTTCTGCCATGTTGTCATAGCACTTCTTATGTACCTCTTTCAGCTCTTATCATCTTACAGTTTTTTCCCTCAGAAATGGAACTCTAATGCAATCAAACATCCAAAATCATTAATAAAGAATGCTTTAAAAAATGAGGAAAGTTTAAAGAAATATATAGCTAGAGACAATTCATATTATCTCACTAATCCATTACTGTTATCAGTAACTGTATAATCTCAACAACCATGAATGGAAAACTCATGTAAAGTTAGATCTTTCAATAAACTTTGCATAGATTATGAAACTTGATTCCGTTTGACATCACAAGCCTTAATTTTGCTTTCCCTAGATTCAACAGTTTCCTTCTGCCATTACTTGCCTTTTTACAGGACTTAAGAGATAGTGATAATTACATTGCCATTTGCTTTGGCCTCCTGAAATAGGGGGTTAGGAGATTATCACATTGTACTGTAGATATTTGCCTGAATGTTTCTGTCCAAACTAGATTGGGAACTCTGAAAGCAGGGGCAGTATTCTTATTTATGTTCATATCTCTTAGTTCCCGATATTTTAGAAGCTTAATAGATTATGGTTGAATGAATGCTCGCTTGTTCACAAAATAAATAAGAGACACCAATGCTAGCTGTTTAACCAAAGGAAATGGAAATGTAGAAAGATAGTGCTAGGAATAAAATATAAGTTATCAGGCTTAATGTAAGTATTTGTAGGCCTCTATCACAAGTCTCTAAAAGTAAAACTAATGTTTGGGTCGGCACATAACTGAAAGGCAAAGTGAAAATAGAGTCATTTCAACAAGGAAATAGGGCACTAAATTAAGAAGTTAGATGAAGTTTCATTTATTCAATAAATATTTGCTGAGTGCCTATTAGTATAAGACATAGTGCTCACTCTTAAATTAAAGCAATGAAAAAGATTTTTCTGGTTCCTAACCTCACGGATGGAGGTTATCATCCAGTAAATATTGAAAAGCAGAGAGGATTTCAGATTCAAGACAATAAATAGAGTATATACATATATTTGGGTCTTCTTGTTTCCAAGACTCCTTGGTAATAATAGCAATATAGAAGTGCAAAAAGGAGTAACAGAAAAATATTTCAGTCAATTTTTGAAGGGCAGAAAACAGAAGTAGGAGCTAAACTACCCTTTGGGACATCTTCCCCGGGGATGAAGGGAAGTGAGAGGTTGGCCTGAAAACAGGGATAAATTAAAGGTTTGTAATTGGGTCAGCCGTGATAGTTGGGCACCCCAGGCCCAAGTGCAGAATGTCAGGAAGATTACTGTTTACCTTAGGACAGAAACCCCATGGCTCTTCTCTAAATAAATTGCTATGGGGTATTAACACTCCAAAGTAAAAGCACTCTTTTGTGTGTTTGGGGGGGGGCAGTAAACAACACATAACTTGAAATCTACCCTCCTAACAAATTTTGACGTGTATAGTACAGTGTTGTTAATTGTATGCACGTTGTTATACAGCAGATCTCTAGCACTTTTTCACCTTGTATGACTGAAAGCATGACCACTGGATAGGAACTCCTCATTTCCCCCTCCTCCTGGCCCCTGGCAACCACCGTTCTACTTTCTGCTTCCATGAGTTCAACTATTTTAGATACCTTGTATAAGTAGAATCATGCAGTATTTGGCCTGTTTCAGTTAGCGTTAAGTTCTCATGGTTCATCTATGTTGTAGCAAATGACAGGACTGACTTCTTTTTTAAGGCTGAAAATATTCCATGATCTACCTCATTTTCTTTATCCATTCACCCATCGATGGACATTTAGGTTGTTTCTACCTCTTGGCTATTGTGAATAATGCTGCAGTGAACAGGGGGATGCAGACATGTCTTCAAAATCCTGTTTTCAATTCTTCTGGATAAATACCCAGAAGTGGGATTGCTGGATCATATGGTAGTTTTATTTTTAAGTTTTTTAAGAACCTCCATACTATTTTCCATAGTGGCTACACCATATTACATTGCCACTAACAGTGTACACGGGTTCGTTTCTCCACAGGTGCTGACCATGTACATAGTACTATGTGAAGTAAGAAATATATGAGACATGGACCTGGCCTTCAAGAAATTTCTGTTACTTCCTCCTGAAGTGCTCTTTCTTTCCATCTTCATTTGACTCTTTTTCATGATATTTCAAGTCAGATGCTATATTGTCAGCAAAGCCTTTCCTGACTCCACAGATAAGGTTCACCCTCATATTATAATGTGCCATACCACTCTATCCTTCTCTGTAACACTTAGTGCAGATGTAATTTACAGAATTAGATGAGGGCAGGGAAAGTGTTGGTTGTTTGGGTTGGTTTGGTCTACTTAGAACGATGGATGGCACAGTGACTGTACAGTAAATATTTAAAATTTTATTGTGAAAGGTATCACATTTTTTTGAAGATCATATAAAACTTTATTAAATAATAAAGTTAACTCCCAGGTACCCAACCCTTCATTTAAGAAATAGAACATTACTAGTACTGTAAAAGCCTCCTGTGTGCCCCTCCTGACTTCTGTGTTAATCATTCTTTTGCTTTCTTCATTATTTTATCACCTGTGAATGTATCCCAAAGACGTATCTGGTTGAGTTTGGAAAAACTGAGTAGCAAGCACAAACTCAGTTGTATAAGAAAGCTACAATAGCACTACAGTTAAAAGAAGTCTCCTAGGGGGCCGCCCGGTGGCGCAGCGGTTTAGTCCGCGCTTGGCAGCCCGGGGTTCGCGAGTTCGGATCCCGGGCGCCCGCCGATGCACTGCCTGTCAGCCATGCCGTGGCGGCGTCCCATATAAAGTAGAGGAAGATAGGCACGATGTTAGCCCAGGGCCAGTCTTCCTCAGCAAAAAGAGGAGGATTAGCAACGGATGTTAGCTCAGGGCTGGTCTTCCCCACAAAAAAAAAAAAAAAAGAAGAAGTCTCCTAGAAGAAAAACAGAACAGTCTTTCTGGGTTATAGTATACTCCCATGTACTTGAAAGGTTTTAAGACCTTCTTTGGGGAGATTAGTGGGCAAGGTCAAGGGGTAATTGTGTGAAACTTAAAGATCCCCATCTTCAGGGCTTCTGGCAAGGTTGTAATGTGATGAAGTATTGGATATCCACCATATGGAGTAGGCTGATTTTCATCTAAACTTACCACTCAGCTTTCCTTCCTTCACCTCCCAGGGGCAGGTCAAAGCAGAAAACTTCTGTGAGGTGAAAAGACTGCCCTCGTGTTATCTAGGCAATAGGGCAGAAACTTCATCAGTCCACTCTCAAACAAATCAAGTACTGTAAAGAATCTGGCCAAACATCTAATCTGTCCTTAGGTTAAAAAATGGTACCATGGCAGCAAAGATCTTTCAGGTGACAGACCTCAACATATGTATCTGTTGCACACCAATCCAATCTTTATTAGTCACCTCCTGTATCTAAGGCCGAGGATCTCTTGGAATCTTCCTTCACCTTCTAACTAGTGGTTCCTTTGTTTCTCTTCTGCATTGGATCTTTTGTTTCCTAACACCAATTTTTCCTCTTTCTTGGTTTACGCTCTCGTTTTGGTGGAGCCTATTCTCCAACATCTCGTTGAGAAAAGTGGCACAGAAAATAAATATTTTAAAACCATAAATATCTAAAAATGTCTTTATTCTACTCTTATACTTGTTTGAAAGTTTAGCCAAGTATAGAGTTCTAGGTTGGAACTCTTTTTCTTTACAATTTTGAAAATACTGCTCCATTGTCTTTTGGTTTGCAGCATTGCTGCTGAGAGTTCCAAAGCTATTCTGATTGCTAATCCTCTATAGGTGACCCTTTCCCCTTTCAGAAATCTTGTAGAGTCTTCTCTTTGTTTCTAGTGTTCTGCTGGCACATAGTGATGTACCTCAGGTCTCTGAGTACTCATTGGGCCCCTTTAATCTGGAAACATGTACTTCAGTTCTGGGAAGTTTTCTTATTTTGTTAATGATTTTCATCTGTTTCCTCTGTTCTTTCTTTTTGGAACTTCTGTTATTTAGACGGTGGATCATCTTCACTGGTTCTGTTAATTTTTAGTGTTTCCTCTCATTGTTTCCATTTCTATCTTTTGCTGTACTCACTGGGTCATTTTTTCAACTTTAAAACCCCTCTTTTGAACTTTTTGCTTTGCTGTCTCTCTCCCTTTTTACTCTCTCCCTCCTCTCTTTCTCCCTTCTGTTCCTCCCTCCCTCTCATCCTTTCCCTTTTTCTTTTAAAATCCAAGTACTTTTTTGTTCCCTGAGTGTTCCTTTGTTATAACAACATTTTTTTTTGTTTCATGAATGCAGTATCTTTTCTCTAAGAACAGTAGGATTTTTTTTAAGTTTTATTTTTCTCTACAAGTTGCTTTTTTCCTCTTGTTTTGATCTCTTGACTTGCATGTTAGAAGCTTTCTTCAGATGTCTGATAGTCCTCAGTTGTCTACACATGAATGAAAGGAGGGCTGATTGGAAGTTCTGAGAGCATACCTGGGACTTGTCTTTTTGAGCTGCACGTTAGGGTGTTATTAGTGAGCTGTTTGCTAAGGAATCTTTGAAGTCAGTTATAGATCTTATCTATTATAATAGGTCTGTTGGGTTGGTCAGATTCCCCACATCAAGAACTGAAGAATCTAATATTTTACCCTATGTATTATTGAAAATAATTCTCCATGGTTTCTCATGTTTCTGTATCTCGTGAGCAGAGACACTAAAAGACTTCTTTTGCAGACTGTCTTTTTGTGTGTGTGTAAGGAAGATTAGTCCTGAGCTAACATCCGTTGCCAATCCTCTTTTTGATGAGGAAGATTGGCCCTGGGCTAACATCTGTGCCCATTTTCCTCCACTTTATATGGGACACTGCCACAGCATGGCTTGACAAGTGGTGCATCGGTCCACGCCCGGGATCCAAACCTGCGAACCCCGAGCTGCCAAAGCGGAGCATGAGAACTTAACTGCTACACCACCGGGCTGGCCCCTGCAGACTATCTTTTTAATGATGTTTGTATAGCGAAGAGGGGGAGTGAGGACAAAGGGGAACTGATGTGAGCATGAAGTTCGTGCTGTTTGCTATGCCATAAGTAATAAAGTCCTTTGTCTCTGACCCAGGAATCTCATGTCTTCTGCCAGCATCCATGAAACTGGCAGGCTAGCTTGTTAGCTTGCAAGTAGGGCAAAATCTCGGACTCTTTACAGTTCTTGAAATGCCAGGGAAGGCTCTGGTCTTTTTCTTTCCTGGAGAGTGAGAATCTAACTGCCAGCCTTCTGGGAGCCCAGCAGAGGAAGAGTTCTGCGAACCTGTATTCACTATTCAGAAGAGTAGTCAGTGTGCCTGTGCTCATATGCTCATGCTCTCAGTTTTGCAGGTGACTTCCAGTTCAGAGGGCCTCTGGTTTATCCTCTCCAGGGAATAAACCTCCAGAATTCTACTAAGGTGAAGGAGGGGCAGCAACCTAGTGGCATGTAGTAAGGGAGAGGACATAGGAATCTGTTCCGGTCTTTGCTGATAGGTCACCCTCTCAATTAAGCTTTGCCTGACTTTTCAGTTTAAAATTGCTACCTTTCTCACTCTGTTTCCTCTCTTTATTTTTCTCCATAGCACTTACAACTTCAAACATACTGTATCATTTACTTACATAGTGTTTTTATTCTCTATCACCCCTCCCATTAGGTTGTAAGCTCCATAAAGTCAGAGATTTTTATCTCTTTTATTTTACCATACATCCTCAACACTTAGAAAGTGCCTGTTTTGGCACATAATAGGTATTCAATAAGTATTTGTTGATTGGATGAGTGTGTGAATGACGAGGAGAAACTTTTGCCCATTGTTCCTGGTTTGAGAATAAAATTAGAGACTTATCTGTAAAGTCATTGGCACATCTTTTTTAAAACTTCAGAAGTATTTAAAAGCTTGTAAGGTATTTAAAAGTATTGGTGTTAATTGAGGACATAGGTAACTTTCACAGAAGGTTAATTATTGTCATTCCAAAACAATTTAGAATAATTATTTTGTATACAGTTTCTTATCCCATGCTAGAATCCCCTTTAGGGCATACCTAACAGCATTGTTCTTTTTTTCTGTTTAAGCATTTCTAGCACTCTCACTCAGTAAATACTGGATATAGTTTGTTGGTAGACCCATTGGGGTTTGTTGAAAATTGAATGTGGGACCATGGAAAACAGAAAATTTAATAAAGATCACAGGGCTAGAAGTGGCAGAGCCAGAATTTAAATCTGGCTCCAGGGTCTGTTCTTAACCCCTATGCTGCACTTCTTGGATAAGAAAAAAACAGCAAGAAATTACTAAAAAGGGATGGCCCATGAGGTAGGAGCAAAACCAGGAAAGTGTGATGTCCAGGAAGCCAAATTAAAGAAGTGTTTCAAGAATGAAGAATGTGTAACTGTTTCAGATGCTGATTACAAGTCAAGTAAGATGAGGTCTGAGAATTGACCGTTGCATTTAGCAAACCAGAAGTCATTAGTGGTCTTCATAAGAGCAGTTACATGGGCCAAAGTCTAGTTAAATGTGAATTAATTATCGTTGTGTAGAATTTACCCCAAAAGTTAGTTTAAAACAACAAATGTTGGGGCCAGCCCGGTGGCGTAGCGGTTAAGTTCGTGTGCTCCGCTTCGGCAGCCTGGAGTTCACAGGTTCGGATCCCAGGCGCGGACAGACGCACCACTTGTCAAGCCATGCTGTGGCAGCGTCCCATGTAAAGTAGAGGAAGATGGGCACGGATGTTAGCCCAGGACCAGTGTTCCTCAGAAAAAAAGAGGAGGATTGGCAGCAGATATTAGCTCAGGGCTAGTCTTCCTCACAAAACAAACAACAAACGTTCCTTTGAGTCTGGAATCCAGAAGTTGTTTGGCTGCTGACCTCTGGTTCAAGGTCTCTCAAAAGGTTGCAGTCTGTTACTTCTAATGTGTTCACACAGATCAACCCTGGGACTTTGTGGGCGGAATTCAATGAGGATGTGAATACCAGGAGGTGAGAACCATTGGGGCCGTCTTGGAGACTAGCTACCACAAAACAGGCTAAAGAGAGAATGGGAGGAGATGAATTCGAGTCATTAAACACCAGAGAATCTTTTGAGGACTTTTGCCGGAAGGGGAGCAGAGAAATAGGGAATTTGTCCAGGTGTATGTGCAAGTAGATGCAGTAGTGGAGCTTTCAGAACTTCTCTGATTGTGTTTGTTTTCCCTTGCAATAAGAATCAAGGTTTTCAGTTGAGACTGAAGCCTAGATTTGGGGAGAGAAAATAATTTGTGAAATATTCATCTAGGAATTTGGAGAGAGAATGGATTTGTAAGATGTAGTATGACTGCTAGGCAGCACTAAGGGTCTATTTGAGATCAGTGATCATGAATTTAAAGTCTAGTCAGTCAGAAGAGCTTTGTGTTTTCCCCAGTACATTCGGCTTGTGGATACAAGTATGGAGTAGGCAGAGTGGCAGATTTATAAAGGTTGAGATTTATCCAGGCACATCTGACAAAGCAAGAGTAGCATATATCCTTAATAGGATGTATGCAAGGGTGACTGGTAATGATGGATCCTAGAATTTAGGATGGGTGAGGAGGAAAGTGAGGACTTGAGAGAAAGTAGAGGGATAATGAAAAGGAGTAGATGCCATGAATCCTTAGGAGTAGGATTCATGGCATCTACTCCTTAGTGGGGTCAAAGGATTGTTGAACTGGTGGTATTAGAGAGATTGACCTGGAAAGATAGGTGGAGGTATGAGAGAGGATGTTGACTGAAATTTAAATTACAGAGGGATTGCAGTCATCGGAATTGTGAAAGTCTAGGAAATGACCATAGAAGTGAAGAGCTGAGGAGGGCTAGAAGGCAAGAACACTTAAGGAGAGGAGGAAGAGAACCTAGGAGGTCAAGGATTGGAGGTTTATCACCAAAAGTGATGGCTAAAGTAGTTTGGGAGAAAGTGACCTTGAATTAGGAAATCAAGCCTTCAAGAATGAGGGCTTCCAGGGGTTTGTAACGACTGCAGACTGAGTGAGATGGTGTATGGTACTGTCTCATCACTTGAGATTCAAAGCTGGGGTGCAGCTGGTTTTAGAGAATGTCTGAAAGCGTCAGTGAGGAGCAAAGAAGCTCCAGACCCAGAGGGAGGAGCATCCAGGAAGAACAGCCCCCACTTGAGAGGGCTGCCCTGGAACAGCATCCTCAGGGAACAGCAAGGTGAAACTTTGCCTTTTGAGGCAGCAGATTCTAATTTCACATTATTTGAGTGCTTTAGCAAAATCTACTTTCCATTGAGGAAAATTTCTTCCCCCTCTTAGCTTTTCTCTGAAATATGCAGAAATTGAGTTTCTGATCTACTTGGTTTTCCTTCATATATACATAGACAGAGAGAGAGAAATACCTCAAACTTACAGAAATGTCATAAGTATTGTAGAAAGAACCTTTTTTCCTGAGCCATTTAAGAGTAATTTGCCAACATGATGCTCTGTCATCCCCAGTACTTCAGTACAGTAGTCCCCCCTTACCTGCATTTGCGGTTTCAGTTAACTCGTGGTCAACCGTGGTCCAAAAATACTAAATAGAAAATTTCAGCAATGAACAATTCATAAGTTTAAGTTGCGCGCTGTTCTGAGTAGCGTAATTAAATCGCTCGCAGTTCCCCTCTGTCCTGCTTGGGATGTGACTCATCCCTTAGTCCACCCGCCCGTGAGTCACTTAGTAGCCGTCTTAGTTATCAGATCCACTGCCTCAGTATCACTGTGCTTATGCTCAAGTAATCCTCCCTTTACTTACTAACGGCCTCAAAGCACAGGAGTAGTGATGCTGGCAATTCAGGTATGCCAAAGAGAAGCCGTAAAGTGCTTCCTCTAAGTGAAAAGCTGAAAGTTCTCCAATTAATAAGGAAAGAAAAAAGTTCTATGCTGAGGTTGCTAAGATCTATGGTAAACTTTGATTACAGTATACTGTTAAAATTGTTCTATTTTATTATATTATTGCTGTTAATCTCTTACTGTGCCTAATTTATAAGTTAAACTCTATCATAGGTATGTATGTATAGGAAAAAACATAGTATGTATAAGGTTCGGTATTACCCATAGTTTCAGGCATTCACTGGGGGGGTCTTAGAACGTATTCCTCGCGGGTAAGGGGGATGACTGTATGTATTTTCTCCAAACAAGAATATTTTCATATATAACCCCATTAAAATCATCAAAATCAAGAAATTAACACTGATACATTACTACCATCTTATCCTCAGACCCATTCAAGTTTTGCTAGTTGTCCCAATAAAGTTCTTTATAGCAGAATGATCCAGTTCAGAATCATGCATTGTAATTAGTAATGTTGCTTTCATCTCCTTCATTTTGGAACAGTTCCTCAGTCTTACTTTGACTTTCATGACCCTGACACTTTGGAAGACTATAATCCTGTTAATTTGTAGAATGTCCTTCACTTTGCATTGATCTGCAATTTCCTGATGATTAGATTCAGTTTATGCATCTTTGATAGGAATATCTCAGAAGTGATACTGCGTTGTTCTTATTATCTCCTGTTAGGTGGCATATGATTTCTATTTGTCCCATTATTGATGATGTAAACTTGGGTCATTTGATTAAGTCTTTGTCAGACTTCTCCACTGTAAAGTTACTTTTTTACCCTTCAAACTTCTGATTTTTTTCACTCATTTATTTATTTATACCACTATGGACTTAATGGATTTTTTTTTTATTCAGTGGATGGTAATCCATTACTGTCATAATTTATTTTGTTGCTGGGTTCATTCCAGATGTGACCAGGGGTAGCCTCTTTAAGCCAGCTTCTAGGTCCTTTTGTGTGTCCCCGCTTTCTTTTAGCACTTCCTTACTTTCTGGTGTGAAAAGATGGTCCAGACTTATTTTGTCCTGTCTGTGCCCCAGCCCTGCAGTCAACCATTTCTCCAAAAGCCCTGGCTCCTTATAGTGGAGCATAGTATTAGAAGCCACTATTTGGGGCTTTGTTGCTCCCAGGCCCTTTGAGTGGACAAAGCCAGTGAGTACATGTATGTACACTCATATGTATTTACACACACGTATATAAATTTACACCTGTCTTTCTTTATGTAAATATGTAGTGAAAACCATGAGTTCACATCAGCATTTCTAATTTCAGTCCAGTGCCACTGGATTCATTTTACACTTGTATTTCCTTTCCATATGTGTACATCCTTTCTCTGAAAGGTTTCAGTAAGAAACCTGATTCTCATTATCTTTAATATATTTTCTTATTTGATCAATCCCTTATATGTGTCAGTTTCTTGTCACTGTACTGTCTCCTTCATGGATGCTCTCCTTACACCTCTTGGGCTTCAACACCTTAGGCCAGGTCACTTCACTATGTGGACACCCTCCTCACTCCACGTGGACTTGCTAAGTCCTTGTGTCAGGAGCTCCTTCTGCAGGGACATTCTCCTCACCTTCCTTGGGCTCCATTAGAGTGTATCAGGCTGCTGCTGCCCACCCCCGTCCTTACCCCCATATGGAAGTTTTTCTCATCCTTTCTAGACTCCCTCTGCAAGGACGCCCTTCTCACCTAATTTTGGTCCAGCCCCCGCTCAGGTTCTGACACTTTTCAGTCCAGGCTGCTCTCCTCACCCTGCACAGGCTCTGACATCAGGCCACCACCCCATATGGACACCCTCTGTACTCCAGTTGGACTCTGGTATCTCACTCTGGGCTTCCTGCCCCACAGAGATGCCCACCTTGCTTTGTCTCTCGCTTAAACATCTCCAGTTTCTTCTACTGTTTCTCACATCATGTTATTTCTGGAGGATAGAGTAATAAGACAGCAGGTGGGCTCTTGGAATGACCTGACACCAGCAACTCAGAGGCAGACCAAACTTTACAGGTAAAGGACGTAGTCTTCCATGAGACTGCTCTTAATTTAGACACCAGCTGCAACTTCAGGGGTCCACAAGTTACCCTCACTTCTGATCAGATGGCTACAAATTTGGAGTTTCTATTACCCCCTCAGTTTTAATAATTCACAAGAACTCACAGAACTCAGAAAAGCACTCTACTTATTATTATAATTTTATTATGGCAAAGATAGAGCCAGATATTATAGCAGATCAGAGCCAGCCAAAAGAAGAGATGCATAGAGCAAGATCTGGGAGGGTCCCAGATTTGTGAAGCTTCCATTGTTCTCTCCCCAAGGAGTCAGGATGCATTACCATCCAGAAAAATCTGTATGTGACAATCTATAGAGTACTGCTCACCCAGGCCTCAGCGCCCAGAGTTTTTATTCCTGTTTCATTACGTAGGTATGATTGATTGAATCATCACCCATGTGGCTCAGTCTCCAGCCTCCTTCCCCTCCCTGGAGGTTGGGCTCAAAGCCCCAACTCTCTAATCGCACATTCTTACTGGTGTGACCAGCCCCCATCCTGAGTCACCTCCTTACCATAAACCGTCTGGGCCCACCATGAATAACAGAGACAATCCTGTCACTGGGAAATTCTAAAGATTTAGAGGCCATCTTCCAGGAATTGGGGCAAAAGCCAACCAAATTCTTTATTCCAAGTGTTAAGAGGTTACCTCCTAGCAACCAGCACAAAGGCCAACCAAATTCCTTACTGTGCAGCTATGGAAAACTAAATTGCTTTCTTATGTGGTGTACAGTTGAATTGTTCACTCTTAAAATAGCTACCTTGAGATTTCCTCATTTACCTTCTCAGATTAAGATAAGTTGTATAACAGTTTTATAATGGTTGTAATGTACTTATTTATTCATTTTTTTATCATAGGAATTAATAAACTTTCAGAAATGTTCTAATAACTGCTATATAGAATGATAATGGCATTGGAGTGATATAATCAAACTTACAGTACTTTAAAGTAAAAGTATTAATTTACTTGTGTTATAGTTTGCCTTTTACTTGTCAGTTATATATCTTATCTGTTTTAGGTATGACTTTAGCCTTTCCTGCTTCAGTTCATGATTCTCTGATTTGCAGTAAAACATTTCAAATTCTATATAAAAATGAGGAGGTTGTTTTAAATGATGTCATGATCTTCAAAGTTAAAATGTTGTTGGATGAAAAAAAGGTAAACATCTCTTCATATATATTTAGATAAATATTTTTTGTAAAGCCTCAAGGCATATTTCTAACTTTCTAGAAATATGCAAAAAAGTATCTCATTATACTTTCTCTTCAGATTGAAGAAACCCTTGAGGAAATGAATTTTCTGTTATCCTTGGATCTACACTTCACAGATGGAGATTATTCGTAAGTAGGCTAATCAATTAAAAATCTTTAGTTACTCATGACTGTTATCTGTTAGTATTAGATTCCCCATTTTCTTCTTAGAATCCAGCCTGTCCCCTTCCTATTTATTTTGAACTACTTCTGTCTTGTGGGGAGCCTCATGAGAATGGCCAGGCCTACTCTTTTGTGTCCATGCTGATGCCATGAGCTTGAGGTTAAAAATCAGACAAGTTGAAGAACTATGAAACAATTTCCTAGACTCTAGAAGTTGCACTGTTGATATGATACCACTGCCGTGAGGCATTTAAATGTAAATGAGCTCTCTTCCACGGTATCACTGGCTAACCTTTCTTAGTGGCATGAGTGATGCCCTCTTTAGGCAGGACTCTCTTGATATTCAGGGTTACCAAGACTGATGACTCTCACACTTGGCAATAGTTTCTAGTTCGTTAATTTCTAGAACCTTTGAGGAAGTTTTCGGACTGGCTACCCTGACTTTGTCCACACATCTGGACATGCAGTCATATATTTTATTTTATTTTTGTGTATGTGTGAGGAAGACCAGCCCTGAGCTAACATCTGTTGCCAATCCTCCTCTTTTTGCTGAGGAAGACTGGCCCTGGGCTAACATCCATGCCCATCTTCCTCCACTTTATATGGGACGCCGCCACAGCATGGCTGACGAGCAGTGCGTTGGCAGGCGCCCGGGATCCGAACCCGCGAACCCCAGGCTGCCAAGTGCGAACTAAACCGCTGCGCCACTGGGCCAGCCCCAAGTCATATATTTTAGAGACAAACTGTACTTGTATTCATTTAAAACAAGAATCAGAGATCCATTTAACAATTTTATTCTTGTAGATTTTTTGTTTTTTCATTTTAAATGTATGTGTAGAAATACTTCTTGAAAATCATATATAAATTCAGACTGCATGTATGATAAATGACTAAGCAGTCACATTACTGAAAGGTCTACTTGAGATGTCCTCTATTCTCATGGAGGAATAAAAATTTTCTACATGGTAGCTACTGTTCTCCTGTAAAACTTGTTTATTACAAAGAATTCCTTAAGGGATTCTTTTTTTACACCAAGTCAGAATTCTGTAAGTGGAGTAAGCTGAAATGAGTAAGTAGTTCATTAGCTATAGATGGGTATAATGTATATATGGGTTAAAAAATATATATATTTGGATATCATTTTCATGGCATTATTTCAGTGTTGTGTTTGTGTAAATCTATTGACAGACTAAATATCTGTAATAAAATATCAACCAAATTAACCAATTAATAAAATTTTATGCAATAAAAATTATCTTACATATCTTTTGGAATTTATTATAATAGGATTTGACCTATGTTACGTGGCAGCCTTATGATAAACAGTTTTCTCTATGGAGTAAAATTTATGGTAGGATGAGAGTAATTCCTAAAGTATCAAAAAGGACTCATTTTATAGGGACGTTAGTGAAAAAACAGACCGTATCATAGACTGATAGAAAACTATGGGTAAGGTCTGGTTATTTTTGTATTGTTAGATTTCACATTGCTGTCTAATGCAAATGTGATGCTTTAAAAATTATTCTAAGTTTTAAAAGAGTAGTTGAGTAACTAAATGTTTTGATAGTCTAAACTACTTTACAAAATATTGGCCTTTACTAAATATGCCATACTTCCATGCAAATATGTTGCTTTTTATAGGGCGGATGATCTGAACACCTTGCAGCTAATCAGTAGCCGAACATTGAAGCTGCACTTTAGCCTCCACAGGGGCCTTCATCACCATGTTAACGTCATGTTTGATTACTTCCACCTTTCTGTTGTGTCTGTTACAGTCCACGCATCACTGGTTGCACTGCACCAGCCACTAATAAGGTAAATTTAATCAATACCCCCATCCTTATTAATGTAATATCTTTTATTTTTATGGTGAAAACATATACTTTGATAAAGATAACTGAAATAGTAAGGAATTTCTAAATTCATAAATATTCAATAAATAGTTTCACTTTATACTAAAGTAATAAAATAATAAAATTTAAGAGCATGGTAACATTAGATTGATAACTTTTTATTACAGAAATATGGAGCAATCTTTGTCAAATAAACTGACCAAGAAAAATAATGCAATTTGGAAATAACCATACAACATTGTTTAGTGTATACCTGTGTTTTTGTGCAGTGCTATATTGTGATTACTCAGTCTCTGGAAAAGTATATTCATTTTTTTCTTAGTTTTTTTGTTTGTCTCTTCTCTGGATGGGCTAATTTGATCTTTTTAAATCTCTCCTATACAGTAATTCTTGTCTTCTGAGTCATTAATCAATTTTATGGATCTTTACTAAGCCTTTTTAAACTGTATCATGTACCATTTTAGCTTTAAGGTGCCTAATGTTCTGGATCATAATAAATGCACAGGGATAGTTATTTTTTCTGCCCATTTCCATGAGGAGACAGAGTCTTTCATTAATGTCAGAGTACAATTCAAGCTCTTCAGTTTTTACAACAACACATCCTCCTTGTGGTATGGGCAACAGATGGACACTTAAAATTAGTAACTTCTATGAAAAGACTTCATTGATTTGATTTCTGAACTGCCTACTTCACAATTTCTGACACAAATCTGGTTCCAACAACTTGTATTAGGGATGATGCTTAAGGGTTATGATGTTAAACTGGTTTATCAGAAAACTAAGTATTTAATTTTGTAGAATTACCCTCAGAATTTGTAGAAGACCAACACAATTTAACATATTGCCCACAAGTAACAGCCTCCTGTGGCATATCTTTACATCATTTTTAAAACTACCTGAGAACCTCTTCCAGAGTGTTGTCCCGTGATCTCTGAGAGCCTGAGGCCAGCAGGAAGTCTGTGTCTCCTGGTGACTTGCTTTGCCTCCTTGTTCTATAGTAAGAGCTGTTAACTCCTTGTTTTGCCTTTTCTGTCTTACCTCTTAGGCCTTTGAGAGCTTATTCTCAGTTGCTGTAACTTTTGTAAGCAGAAAAGTGTTCCTATTATTATATATAATTTTATTATAAACTTCAAAAAAATTTTAGATGTTGATTGAATAAATTAATATGTAATAACATGACAAATGAATGAAAATTCTTTGACAAGAAAGCAGATATTTTTGAAATATAACTTTCAAATAAGTGGTATACAATATTACTTTTTTTGGGTGGGGAAGATTAGCCCTGAGCTAACATACATTGCCAATCCTCCTCTTTTTGCTGAGGAAGATTGGCCCTGAGCCAACATCTGTGCCCATCTTCCTCTGTTTTATGTGGGACGCCTGCCACAGCATGGCTTGACAAGTGGTGTGTCAGTTCATGCCTGGAATTTGAGCCTGCGAACCCCAGGCCACAATATTACTTTTCTATGAATTACATTTTAGGTTTTAATGCAGAAAATTTGTTTATAAAATACATTCCTGTAGTTTTCTGAATCTCTTATTTTTGTAATTTCTGTACGAATCCCTAACTAAACTATTTCAGCCATTCCTTTTTCTTTATAACACTGACTTGGTTTCTCTTCTGAGAATTGTGCAAACAGTTCATAGAGGTCAGCTCAGGTTATTGATGTTGCTTTCTAAGGGCCTGATTAAACAGGGTAGTGATATTCACATCGCTAACCCCAGTGAGTTAAACATGTGCTTCCTCTTGCAATGCAGCAGTGTTTGCCACAGACTAGTAGGAGAAAGGGGCAGCTCATCTCCTAGAGACCGTTTACTGGAAGGAGAAGACATTTTGGGCTCAGAATCAGAAGCCAAGAGGATTAACTGTTGGCTCTGGTTAGTGACTGGAAAAGAAAATGAGATGCCTGCATCTGCTGAGGTTGCTGTTCTTCACCTCGTTGCCCTGGGCCCTGATAATGCCCTCCCTTGCTGCTAGAGCTTTGCCCTGAACGAAGCAGCATCTTTCCTCCTCCTGTGCCTGTGAGAGGGTGGAGAAGGGAAGCAAAGAGAGGGTGAGGGAGAGCTTTTTGCTGGTGGCATGCTGGTAGAGGGGTCATGTTAAGGGTAACATTCCTCACGATTTAGGGTTTGACAGGTTTTTCCTTAAGTTTTATGATAGGTGGATTTTTTACCCTCTAATCAAAATGAAAAAATTTTTAAATTGACAATATTATCTTTTTAAATATTATTTTTATTTAAAACAATTTCTATGATCAACCCAACTATAGATATTAGATCAATTATTTAAAGTAAGTAGGGTTAGGATTTCTTTCTTTGCTTGTTTTTTACATAACCTGTTTCTTGTATTTGAATTTTTTTAAGTACAACTTTTAAGACTCAATTCTGAAAAACCTAGTAGCAGATGGGATTTACCATTGACTTTTGACTCCTTTCTTTGCTGGGATATAGATATGTTATTTTTGCAAAGCAAATTGATTTTGCAAATGAAGGCTGCTCTCTGCTTGTGGCAAAATTAATTTACTTTTCTGTCTTTCCCCTTTTGCCAAACTGCCAAACAGTCCCAACACTTTGGCGTACTTATAATTAGCCAGTACTTGATCTCAAATAAAATTGTATATGATTTTTAAACATTTAAGCAGAATATGCTTCTTATTCTATAGAATTTATGGTATATTAACTGTAATGTTAATAGTAACAGCAGTAATTCATATAATATGTGATTGAGATGGTGCCTTGAAGCACTTATAAAGATTATCTTAATAGAGTTCATAGCCTTTTAGTGAAAAGAAAGGAAATATCTTCTATTTGAGACGTAGAGGCAACAAGTAGATTTAGTAATTTTTCTTTTTCTACATTTAAGTGGTAGCTCTTTATTTCTATAAGTAGCGTCCATATTTGATTAAGTGTTAACTTTATAAACTTGGTAACCAATTCTGACAGATCAGTATTTGTAAATTAAAGCTTGACCCTCATGTGTCATTTAGCTTCTCTGTTTTATCTTTAGAATCCTTTGAGCCTCCCTGAAGCCCAGTCATAGAGAAGTAATCTCAAGCATCTAGTCTTAGTTTTTTTTTCCATTGTGTCTTTTCATAATAATTCAAATTATTAAAGAAGAAATTATAACGTTACTTTAAGAATACTATAGAAATCATAACCTTGCAAAACCCTTGCTCTTTATTCTATTTCTGTAAGATTTTCTTTTGTAAGCATTTAACGTAACATTCAAATAGAATATTATGACAATAATAAAATAACATAATACTTATTTCTCCAGCTTTCCTCGCCCTGTGAAGACTACTTGGTTAAATAGAAATACACCAGCACAAAACAAAGATTCTGTGATTCCTACTCTTGAAAGTGTGGTCTTTGGTATTAACTACACAAAGCAGTTATCACCAGACGTAAGAACTGATATGTTTATAAATCCTCTTTTCCCTCTTATCTCAAGTGAAATGTTTTTTAACTGTTTTATCCATGAACATGATATTGCTTTTATTAATTATTTGAGCTCAACAACTTACAGATCTAATTAAATATGATCTTAACAAGTTGGTTTATTATGAAAACCAACCTCGTACTTCAAGATTTTACCAAATTTAATGGATAGAGATCTTTGACAGTCAGTGCCTTTTTTAACTTGTTACTGTCACCTCTTGCTCCTTTAATAGAACTGGTAGAATCATTCCAAAGGAGCCTATGAAGAACAATTGGCGGAATTGAGACCCACCTGATAGTAGTACAAGGACAGCTGTTACTCCCCTAACAGGAAAGGAGACTTCTACCAAAAAAGCAGTGTCTGTCCCTCAGTCCAAATGTAATTTGAATCTCAAATTTTCAAAAATCATAATTTAATCAGCATGTTTTAAAAATCCATTGTAACTGAAATTACTCGAGTCACATTTCATGTGTTTAAATTACTTGTATGAACAAGAGCAACTCCCTGAAATATTGCTGAACTTCTTATATGTTTTAGAGTAACTGTAATTAGTAAATGTTTAGGGTTTTTTCCTTTATTTTTCTAAGTTTTAAGTATAATATTTTTAAGTTTTTGGTTACTAACACTCTCTGTCCCAAATCTGTTCTTTGTCTAGGGTTGCAGTTTCATCATTGCAGACTCTTTCCTGCATCATGCCTATCGTTTTCATTATACACTTTGTGCCACTTTGCTGCTGGCCTTCAAGGGATTGCACAGCTACTTCATTACGGTAACAGAAGAGATTCCCTCTTGTCAGAAACTAGAACTGGGTATGTTAAAAGCAGCCAGACCTATCCTGTGTTCACTCTCTTCATTCTCATGTTGCTGGTTACCAGCTTCGCCATAGCTTTTCTATACTAAACTATGACATCTGTGTGCTTCACTTTCACTTCTCTCCCAATTCCATCTTTTTCAACTCTTGATAATCACTTTCTGAAATTAAAAAAAAATTTTTTTACAATATTGAGAAGTAACTTCTTGGTGCTAAGTTTGAAATGAGTCTTTTGATAGATTTTTTTAAAAACATGACAATATACCACCACAATATAACCAGAAAGCATACTAGAAAGCAAATGTAAATATCTACTGAATCACGGGAAGGTAAATTAAATCCATACTTCCAAATATTTAACAGTCTAAGCAGATTGTAGGTACTTGGGACATTTTTATATACATTTGGTTATAAGTGATCTCAGATCTTATTTCTTCTTTTTCACTTTAGAGAATAATAACAATACTCAGTTTTAACATTTTGAAAATTGTTTAAATCATTGAAAAAATCAATTTTCAGTTTTAGTCCAACAGTAATATCTGCATATAAGTTGAGGTACATAATAAAAGATCATATTTTATACCATTTGTAGTTAGCAAAATGCTTTTTACCTGTATCATTTCACAGAAGATAAATTATTGGGATTAGCCAAAATAAGTTTTTATTTAGACTTTATGATAGCTTTCTAAGCTTTTATTTTCAAGTATCCACTAATAGTTCATCATAAAAAGCACATTTTAATTGTCTCTTTAGAATAAATTATTTTTATCATTATATGCTTGAATAAATCAGGGACTACTTTTTATAATTTTACTTAAATTAATCAGTGAAGGATCTCAGGGATCTCAGTCTTTTAACAGTATCGATGTACAGTCATGAGGTGCTTAACAACAGAGATATATTCTGAGAAATGTGTCGTTAGACAATTTCGTTGTTGTGTGAACATCACAAAGTGTACTTACACAAACCTAGATAGTATATAGCCTACTACGTACCTAGGCTAGATGGTACTAATCTTCTGGGACCACTGTCGTATATGCAGTCTGTTGTTGACCGAAACATTGTTATGTGGCGCATGACTGTACTCTCAAAAATAGTCACTGTTAGTGAAAATAATTCTTAGGCTTGAGACTAATTAGCCTATTTTATAATTGCCTATTTTGTAAGAAAGTGTAATGATCTGTACCTCACTTCAGCTGTGAGAAAATGCTGGATATTGTGCCACTGCCTATTAGCAACTGTTCAGTGGATTTGATTACTCCCATTATTCAGTCAGTACAGTTCACACTTTCTTGACTTGACTAGAAACAGATACCACTCAGTTGATTGTTTAGAATGCTTGATTCAAGAATCCCAATGTAGGATGCATTCATCTGGTGATGGACAAATAATAATGTACAACTAAAACCCCACAATGTTATAAAGTATTAAGACATCAATAAAAATTAAAAAAATAAAAGAATCCCAATGTGTACACAAATACACAAGCAATGGGAAAGGGTGTTTCTTCTTCTTTGCTCATGTATTCTTCCTCCAGACAAAAATGGTAGTGTGGAAACCTTTTGATTACTATTCTCTGAAATATTCTTTTTCCTTGCTATTTCATGTACTTAGAATCCTTCTATTTCCCTTAGGAATGTCCTATAGGAGCAGAGACTACTGCCTCAAATGTAAATTTTTTTAAATGTTCTTTTTTGAAAATGAAAGAATTGTTTATAGACTAGAACTAATTTAGGCTATCACTTACCCTCAATTAATGGAAAAATTATGTTACATATGTTTTTTAATTTGGTTGTTTGGAACTCAAACACATTTTCTTAGGAGAGTTAAAAGTTTTGGTTAATTTAGGTTTAATGACCAGACCACAAAACTATTAAACCACAATATCGATGAAAGACAATACTATGTGCCTGAAAAGTAGTGTTATAAAAAGTAGTGATGTGAAACTCAGAAGCCGTGTATAATGGTATTTCTACAGGAAAATTCATCAGTAGTTTCAATGTTGAATGCTATGGGAGAAGTCATGGAGGTGTTATCTTGTAGTGCTTAAGAGAGTATGTTTGGAGCCATTTCTGTCACTTACTGGCTTTGGGACAGTATATACAGAGTGGTTTCCACTCAAAAGAGAGGGAGATTGAAGGGACCCAGATGTGCACATGAGTCAGGAAGGAAAGATGAGGGCATCCTGAAGGCAGAGGGTGTAAAGGAGCTCTAGGAGTGAGACTTCCTAGTGGTGTAATTCCCTCGGGCTTTTGTGAGCACCCACTGGGTCAGGCACTGAGCTAGGTGCTGAGGAGAGAACGGTCTCTGTTTTTAAAGAACTTTGACTTCTCCTCTTGCCTTAGTAAGTAACAGTTCAGCAGGAGAAACTCACCAGCAAGATGGGACTTCTTGTGGTTTTAACATGGAGAGCCATATATGAGATGGGCCTATAAATGCCTGTATAAGGGAGATGTCCCTCTGCGTATAACTTTCGAATATATTTAATGTGTAATATTTGTAAATGAAAAAACAATGAACCACATTTTAACTTTGAAAAATATATTTTTCTTTAAAAGGAAATAATGTTTATTGGTAAAATTTATGATTTAGTATTTCAAGAAAACAAGCATCTCTTTTCAGAGGCAAAGATATATTTTAAATAGCTTAGACGGTATTAGCACTTTATTACTAACTTATTAATCTAACTTCAGCATAATTATTTATAAGGTTTTTAATTTTCTCTCAGGTAAGGATGGCTATTATGTCATATATATTACTTTGGACTTATTGCTGTAATGTAGAAAATATTGTAATTGAAAGAGCCTTTATATTTAATTTCAGGAGGCAGTTACTAAATGAATGTCAACTTTATTCCAAGTTATTTGCTTAAAGTATTTTATTAGAAAATAAAAATCTAGGAACTGGCCCAGTGGCGTAGCAGTTAAGTTTGTGCGCTCCACTTTGGCAGCCCGGGTTTTGTAGGTTCAGATCCTCGGCACGGACTGACGCACTGCTTGTCAAGCCCTGATGTGGCGGTGTCCCATATAAAGTAGAGGAAGACAGGCACTGATGTTAGCCCAGGGCCAGTCTTCCTCAGCAAAAACAGGAGAATTGGCAATGGATGTTAGCTCAGGGCTAGTCTTCCTCACACAAAAAAAAAAAAAAAGAAAAGAAAAATCTAAAGCAAACCCAGACTTTAGTTTTAAATAAGTAAATAATAGCGATAGAATAAAATTATTAGTACCTTACACATAGTATTTACTCAAAATATATTTATTGAATGAAATAGCACAATATAGTTTTGCTGTTACTTGAAAAGTATATGGGCGTCAACACACAGCTTACAGCAGTTTCCTAGGGATTTTAAAAATCAAGACTCATCTTCGATATTTATTGGTAAAACTTTGTGTCATACTTTAACTTTTTATTACTATTTCTGTTTTCTTTTCTGTTTATTGTGAATTTTAGTTTATCCTTGAATGCATCTTCTAGGAGAATATCTAAAAATACTATTAACTAAAATAAAACTATTGCATATTCTGAACTATTAACATTATTTTTATCCTAGCAAAATTAAATTGTAGGTGCTAGATAATATTTCCATAAAACACCATTGACTAAACAACAATATATTCACCAATTTTAATAAGTGGATATAAAATAGTTTTTTTGTGTGTGTGTGAGGAAGACCAGCCTTGAGCTAACATCCGTTGCCATTCCTCCTCTTTTTGTGGCGGATGCCACCATGGCATGGCGGACAAGCAGTGCATCAGCGGGCACCTGGGATCTGAACCTGCGAGCCCAGAGCTGTCAAAGCGTGAACTAACGTGCTGCACCACCAGGCCGGCCCCTAAAATAGTTCTTGATTAGAGGATGTGTTATATTTCTTTCTACTATTTAGTACTTTTCTTGAGTTTGCAAATAAGTGTATATTTAAAAGTCTTAAACTCCACTATGCTTTGATAAATGTATCTGAACTCTATTTCCTCTTTTAAAATAATGCCTTGAGTTCGTTTCTGCTTTTGCCTTTTTCTTTTCTACTAGATGAATGATGTACATTTTTTTAGATGACATATAAATATCGGTTTTGTGCAAGGAGCTCTTACTGAAAATGGAAATCACAGTTTTGGAATCTAGGCTTTGGCAAGTCATGTAACCCTTCTGGGCCCCAGTATTTACACTTGTAAAAGGAGGGTGTTGACCTAGCTGACCTTCAAGATCCCTGCCAACTTGAAAATTCTGAGTCTGAGAAATTAAAATGTAAAAATCATATTGGATTAGGAAATGTTGAGTGGTGCATACATTTAAATAGAAAAAAGAACAAAGTAGTATAAACTTGAATGTACATCATTTGTAATTCTAATAAGCTAATGAACTAACAAATTCTGCTTTAGTGTTCTAATCTAACTGCACTATCAGATCACTACTAAGTCTATTAATAAATTGGAAAATTCTAGTAAATTTTGTTGTAAAAGGAGTATAGTAACTAGTGCTGTGTGCAATCCTTATAACTAGCCAAGGCCAACATGCAGGTCCTTTATGAGCGCCTTCTCAGAAGAAAACAGCCACAAGCCCAGAAAGACACCTGTCTAGGTATGTTTACAAATAGGTTAAGTAAATAATTCCTTTTAACTAGTATGGAATTTTGTCTTAATTTAGTGTCAAATTTCATAAACATGTATTTATTAATATAGCATGTTTCTATCCCCCTTAAGAACTTACTTATAGAATCAGTTTGGTTTGTAAATAAGCTTTGTTTAATTTATTATTTAAATTGTGATATTGAAGTGGAAATGGCCAATGCAAAGATTTCTTTGGCTTTTTCATATTCTTTTTAGAGTTCCTACAAAGAGCACTTTTTGGAAACCATGTTTATTGTCAGAATTGGTTGGTTTAATGGTATTGCCTTAAATTTGTTCCAAGTCATTTTATCTTTGGGTAGGGCTAATGATAATGAAATGTGGTTTAAAAACTGATCATTTTGTAATGTATATAAATATTGAATCACTATGATATACACCTGAAACTAGTAGGATATCGTATGTCAGTTATACTTCAGTTAAAAAAAAGAAACTGAAGCTGAATTCATGCATTACAGAAATAAAGAAGAGAAACATCTTCAGTATCTGGTTTTTTTTTTTGAGTCAATTTGCACTTATTTTTTATTGCTCTAAATTTAAAAAGCAAAATGTTATCAAATCACCACTATTCAGTTGTGTTACATATTTTAAAGGAAATAATTCTGATCTCATTATTTTATTGATATATTTCCCTATGTATTTTAAACTTTTGTTCTTGAATAGCAATAGTACTTAATTTACTATCTTTCCATAAGTATATTGAAAGTTTTTACTTTGTGTTGAATAGACCATCACACATTTTTAAAAAAGTTATGAAAAGCTGTAGAAATAAAAATTAAAGTCACAGTGTTTGTTTCTCAGTTTTCAGAAGTATGAACAAAAGGAAATTAAGGAGCCAAAGTCTTTCTCAACATTTCTTAGGTGAAAACTAGCTCAGAAATATTTAAGTTGGGTCAGTTTTCACTAAACCTATTAAGAGAGAAACTGATTTTCTTATCAGGAAGGAAAAAAAGAAAGGTTGAAGATTTATGTATGGTCATTATTTTGGAATATAATTTTATATTCTCATATAAAGTAACTAAAATTAAAAAATTTAGAGTATGAAATTATGGTCATTTATGACATGTTTCAGTGTTCTTTTTAGCAACAAAAATTTACTTCTCATTTGAACTATTGTATTGCCAGCTTGTCAATTTACATATGAGAATTCTAAATAATTTGTATGCTGCTTATATGGTAAGGCCTCTATAAAGAAGGGCCCAGTTTTTGGTTAGGTGGGAAAAGACTTGATTCAAAACTAAAACATAATGAAGTTAGTAAAATAATATTGTTTTTGAGATATCTGTTATCTTTAACACCTAACATTGTATTGGCATTTTCTGAGCTTTAAATATCTGCTGAATGAATGAATAGGTGAATGGATGGATGGATTTAGAAAATAAATTTAAGACACTTTTACCGTTGGACCTAGCACCCCTTTTGTTAACCTGAATCATAGAGGTAAGAGTTGTAGTATGTCAAGATATATGTACAAGCGTGTTTATTGCAGTATCGTTTCTAGTGGCAGAACACTGAAAACAGAGAGAAATGCCCATCATTCGGCAAAGAGTGGAAGAAATTATGAGGCATCCACACCAAGGGATAGCATGTGGCCATTTTAAGAAATTCTTTAGGGCTACATAGCAGATCTCCATGGAGTACTGCTGAGAGAAAAAAGCAAAATTGCAGAAACATGTAAAATACAATCCCATTTTTGTGAAACAGTGACTCCAAAATTCATATATGAATGTGTATATTTGCAAAATATGGAAGAAAATGTTCTAGACTACAACCTTGGATTAGCAGCAGAAGCCAAGTAAAAAAAAAAGAATTTGTAGAGGACAATGATCACGTTTATACATTTCTATGAAATTGTATAGATACATATGTCATTTTAAAAAGACAAATTAATTAAATTAGAATTTTAAACTCAGTTTAAAATCCTAAATGATTTTGATATCATTTCAACTCAAAGATTTTGAAGTTAAGTTTTGCTTTTAAACATTCTTTAAGATGTTGTTTGCTTTAAAGTAGCTCTCACTAGCCATAATGCATATGTACCAGTTTATACATTTAGGCTCTTGTATGTAAAGATTAGAAAAATGGATCAAAACTCAGAACTTTAAAAAGTTTATTTTCATTTTTTTTTAAATTCGTAGGTAGGGTATGTAACCTACTAAGAGTAATTTCACTGATTTTCTTCTATCACAGGAAAAGATGATGAGTAATGTGAAAACGTGTCAGCATATGGAAATTATGATTGTAATACAGGGTCTGCTGCTGATTTTTTTTTTTTAATTTTAGAAAACCTAATATTAGAAGCCACTGATTTATCTGACAGTGAAATGATTTGTGAAATCTTAGCAGATTTCGTTAATGAATGGGTTGATCAAATTTGTGATCTATTTCTTTGGTACATGTTAATATCTAAATATAATTTTATTTATATATTTTGTGAATTACAAAATATACATTTGTCCTACTGGCTTAGTTACCAATAGAGTATTTGTTGTTCACATCATAGCTTGGTTCTGTTTATCATATAATTGTAACTGCTTGTTTTATCAAATTTAAATGTTTATCATTCTTTTTATCAAGTAGTAAGCATTCAGTCTACCTTATGAGATAGTGAGCTGATGAATGAATTCAAGGATGTCATAGGCTATATTCTTGCCTTTGTTTGAGAATGATCAAACTGTCTTTCAGCACCAAGATCATGGAATTTCGTGTGATCGAACTATGCTATTATAGTTCTTTTAGGAGAACTCATTTTAGTTTCATTTTTATTTAAAATTAAGTATATCTAAACATGATATTTCAGGCCTAAGTGAAAATTTCTTCCCTGCAAAAAATAATCTTTCTATTCTGTTCGTTTCTGTGTTCCCTTGTAAATATTACCATTTTAATTGTAAATTATTCTGTACACTCCCATTATAGATGGTTATAGCATACATTAAATAAATCAGGATTGTATGGGAAAAATTTACCTCAGTTTAGACTATCTTATAGAAAACTGAATTTCATTAAACTAAATTAGAAACTTACTTTTTGTTGAAAAGAATTTTTGTCGTTCATTTTCATTAAATAGCCTGTACTCCAGGTATGTTTTAAACACGTTTTGGTTGTGAAACTTAATTTGACTTGAACTTTTTAGGAATAACTTTTGTGAAAAGCAAGGTATATACCCATATAATACAAATACTAAGCTTTACTGCAATATATGAAATGCAATAGAACCTAGTTACATGTTTTGTCTTTTCTGTGATGTAGTTGTGCAAGTTAATTTAGGTATATTGTCAGTATTTCCTTGACAGTGGTAGCCTCTTAGGAGAACTAGAACACTCTATTTAAGAATCAGAACATAGAATTTAATAATTATCACATTACTTATATAATCAATGTGTTTATGAGAATATATTTACGTTGAAATTTAAATCATTGAGTACAGTCCAGGTATTTCTCAACTTTCTGGCTTTTTAAAGGTAATTTAATTTATTTATATAATTTCAAAGATAGTTTTCAGATCTACCATTGAAATATTTCCTCTAATTACTCTTTACTCCTTTCAGAGGAAATGGATGTAGACGCTCGACTTACTGAACTATGTGAAGAAGTTAAGGTATTTGATTTTTTAAATTCACATTATCAAGTTATTTGAGTGGATTCTGTTTTCTATTCCAAATGTCTTGTCTAAGAAAACTTAATAATTATTTATCCTTCCTAAAATGCAAAGATAAAATGGTTGATCATGGTAGAACCACAACTTAGTTCATCAAAATACATTTGACTTCATCATAAAGTTATCTTATCTTTAAAATGTATATTATTCTGCATATAAATGGAATAGCAAAGGCAATTAACTGATCAAAAGTGTACATTTTCTTCTGTTAGTTCACTCAAAGAATTTCGGAACAAATTTTTAAAGCACCACTTAAACATATATTTTTGTAAAATGATATTGTTTAGAAATGAAAATTTGTTTTACTTCAACAGATCACTTTGTATCTCAGACCATTTTCCACCATTTCATTCTTCCAATTAAATTGAATAGATGTTTCTTTTTCAGTTCTTTTTTTGCCATGAAACTAAATGTTTTGACTATTTTAAGGTCATTATGTATGTATTTCACTCTTGGTTCGCTACATTAATGGAAGAAGTCAGAGACGTGAAACAAAAATATATATTTGGCTTTGGAATGTATTTCTGTATGTAAATTTTAATGAGGACTAGACCCCTTTGAAAAAGGTATTTATCTTCTCCTTGTAAAATTATACATATGCAGGATACACAAGTATTTTGTATACTATCCTAGAGGCTTTCCCACAGTTCAAATAAGAAGTATTTTCTTTTAAAAATCACTAATGTTATTATAGTTGTTTCCCAAAAGAACGTTAAACGCTTAGAAACAATCTTAAGATATGTGCAATTAATATGAAAAAAAATCTACAATGTTTCATTGAGATATTAAAGAAAATTTGAGTAAACAAACATATGATACTCCTAGATAGAAAGAGAAATAATCACTGGAAGATACCAGTTTTTCTTAAGTTAATATTCGTCCATTATTCTCCAGTTAATAAGAGAATATTATTAACTTAATATTCTCAAGTTAATATTTAATGCATCCATATCAAAATCCCATTGGAAATTGTAAAATTTAACCTATTTTAAAGATCACTTGAAAGGTAAGTATGACTAAGAAAAACTTTTGAAAAATAATATTAATGTAGAGGGACTTGCCCAACTGGATGCTGAAATATATGTAAAACTACAGTAATGGAAATAGAGTAGGACTTCTCTGAAAGAATAGAAAGACAGGGGCCGCCGGGTGGCACAGTGGTTTAGTTCGCGCTTGGCAGCCCGGGGTTCGCAAGTTCGGATCCCGGGCGCCCGCCAACGCACTGCTTGTCAGCCATGCCGTGGCGGCGTCCCATATAAAGTAGAGGAAGATGGGCACGGATGTTAGCCCAGGGCCAGTCTTCCTCAGCAAAAAAGAGGAGGATTGGCAACGGATGTTAGCTCAGGGCTGGTCTTCCTCACAAAAAAAAATTAAAAAAAAACCAGAATAGAAAGACAAACCAGTGGAATTAAATAGCCCTGAAATAGTCACTCATATGTTTAAACCTGAATGTATGATAAACTATCACAAACACTGGGTTTTATAAATTATTTATACCATGCTATAGAAGCAAATTCTAAATGGAGTAAAGAGTTAAATGTCAAAAAACTTTACTTATACGTGTATATATAAACAATCTGATCTTGGGATATTAAATAACTTCTTCAGAGTAAGTGAAGGACAAAATAAGATATTGATGATTTGAAACTTCTTTAAAACAAAATACATAATAAATAAAGTTGAAAACAAGCAATAGACTGGAAGAAAATATTTGCAATATTTAAAACTGGGAATGATTAATACTCACAGGGTATGGAAAGCTGCCATGTATCAGTTTCAAAACATGCTTGTGAAAAAGGGGTGTACATAGAGGCAATGGACAAATAGGCAGTTCTTAGCAGAACAAGTTAGATACTGAAATGGCACTAATTCTTACTGATAATCAGGGAAACGCAGATTTAAACAATAAAGCAGTTTTTTTGCTCATGAAATTTGCAAAAATGAAAGTGACTGCTAATCTGCATTATTGGTAAGGGTATAGGGAAACTAGTATCTGCATACACTGTTGGTAATCATGGAAACAGCTCCATTTTTTGAGGTCAGTTCATCAGTCTATTTTAAAACATTTATTACATACATGTAACAGTTTTTGTTTAGAAGTCTGTTCCACAAAAGTCCTATATGTGTGCACAAACATGAATATTATGAGTTGCAACATTAATTATTATAAATTCCCATGTAGCCATTTGAAAGAATTAGGTGAATTTCTATGCATTGACATGATTATTTAATTCAAGAAATATTTATTGATCCATGATGCCAGGTGCTGTTTTCATGCTGAAAAGCTCTTCAGGATATATTAATTGAAAAAATAAACTAGAGAAAAATATGAATATGATTTTGTGTATGTTAAAAAAACAAAAAGCTTTGTATGTTTTTCATTATGTTTATGGGGTTGCATATAAAATATTTGAAAGGATATATATATATATTCCAAACTGTTAACAATAATACAGAAAAGAGTGGCATGAAGGATGGCATTTTAAAGGAAAATTTTTATTCTTTGCTCTATATCCATCTATACTAAATTTTTAAAAATAATACATATGTATTCATATATTACTAATAAAGGTTTTTAGATACACTTTTAAATTTCAGAATGTAAATAGACATCATAAAATTTAACATCAACAACCTAGGGTAAATTTTGACAGCAGATACAATAGCCAATTGATATAATAATATTTAAAGAGCTTTTATAAATTAATAAGAAAACCTGTAACTTTCTATTTTTCATATTAGTATAAGTTAGACACCCAATTAAAAAAGGCTAATAAATATATGAAAAGTATTAGTTTCACTAATCATCAAGGAAACAAAAATTTAAATATTCTGATACCGTTTTAACCTATCAGATTGGCTGTGATGTTTTAATAACAAACTAATGCTTGTTGAGATGTGGTGAGATACACATTCTCACACCTTGTAGATTTTTCTGAGAGACAAGTTTGGCAATATGTATCCAAAGCCTTGTAATTTATAATATTGTAAAAATGTTAACCTGAATGAATACCCAATGATAGGAGAATGGTTAAACAAATTATGGGACACTCATAATCTAAAAAAGTTGTACAACCTTAAAAATGGTGCTTTGAAACAAATGTTTGATGATGTAAGAAAATGCTCATATTGTGTTATTCAGTGAAAATGGCATAAAAGTATACATGATTCTAGCTTTTTCTCTGTGTACATAACTGAAAATAATTGAAGACTTTACACTAAAATGAACTTTATTTTCTTCTGTTTTGCTTTCGCCTATTTTCCAAGTCTATTAAAGGAAGCAGTATTTTGTAATCAAACAAGACCAGTGAGTGCTATGAAAAAGTATATATTCATATACCGCAAGATAGTAAATGTTATTTGAAAAAAATATTATGCAAATGTAAGATCTTATTATTCCCACATTTATACATATAAAAGATCTTGTCAAACTTATTTCTAATTTCCTTTTTAACATAAGAAACAATTTATTATTTATATTTTGAGACTTACTATAAAGATTTATGTAAACTGGAGGAGTAATTTATTTATACTTGAAGAGATGCTTTCACAATAGTGAAAATACCAAATTCCCGTCTCAGAACCTTGGTGCCATGCTCCCTGAGAAACAAAATTAATAATTACAAGGTATCTAGACAGCCTTGCTCTCAGGACAAAGAGTTGCGTACCTGACTGAGCCTGTGGTAAGGCCAGGAGGAAGACTGCGACTTGTGTGTGTATTGCACTGGGTCGAGTGCTGCTCCTCTCTCGCGGTGCTGTCCAGTGACGTCAGTGACTGTCCAGGTCTGCTCTTCGTGAGCGCCGTTAGGACTGTTCTTGGGGCAGGGCTGCAGGTTTCAGCTTATTTTAGAGCACATTTTAATCTTCAGTGTCTTCTTAAAAGAGACATGGAAAACTTGTTAACTTTATTCCTAATAAATTTATAAACCATTTCCTGGGGCAAAACACATGTGTAGGTTTACTATATATTGACGAATCAATATTTATCAGATGTTGGCTTTGTTAGCTTCCATTCCAGAATTCTGGAATTTGTCAGTGTTTTCACTTTGTCCATAAATTCTGGGACCTTTTTCCTTATCTGAATCCTATAATTCCTTATTCATTCATCCTTTTATTTATTCAGTAAATATTTATTGAGTGGCTACTATGTACTAGTAACCAGAATCACAAAAGTGAACAAGACACAATCCTTTCCTTTCTTACTAATTTTGCTGAATTTTTGTTTTATGTGTTCTGAGTTAGGATAAATAAATGGAAGCTTGGTATGGGTGGGAGAAGAAAAGCCTGCTGAATTGCAGACCACAATGAGGAGGAAAACTGAGAGTAGGGTATCATATGTGATAAGCAACATTTGGGATTTTTTTTTTTCTTAGAAAGGGATTAGTACAATTTGGAACATGTTGAACTTGAGCAACTTTCTTTTCACCTCCAACTATCGTCACCCTATAGGTAGTGGGTCTAGAGCTCAGGAGAGATATGATCCAGAGACACAGATTTAGCAGTCATTGGAATATAGATGGTAATTGAGGTTGGATTGGCTTCCAACCTCAACCTGAACAGATTATTTTTACCTTCTACCTTTACTCTTTACTATTTTTTTCTTTAGGATAGGGCAGTGAAATCAGCATCTATCTATATATTTAAGGTAGATTTCCTAGTGTTACTAAGTAATTAAAGGCAAATTTTTGTGGCAAGATATCTGCCTGAAAACTGACTGCTGCCTCAGTGAATTAAGGAAAAGCCTGTCCTCATAATAAAAATGCTTGTCCAAAAGAGAAGCAGTCATTCTGATTTATAGTCTTTTATTATTTATTCAGAAATCCTTCTTTTATCACTTCAAGAAAACCAAATGCCTTTTAGAAGATTCTGCATTTCATAGTATAATTCAGTACTCTTAACTTTTATCATCAGTTTAGGTGAATATTTAAATAAATGGGATAATTTAATACCACTGTTAGAACACTCATAATAATATAATTGTTTACTTGCTTTTCTTTCCTCACTAGACCGTGAGCTTCTCATATGAGTCTTTGTAGAGTGTGGGCCCTAGTATTTAAAATGTGCTCAGGGAGTAGTGGATGGTTGGGTTGTTAGAAAAGAGAGCGAGACAACTCTGTAAGAGGATTACCACTAACAACACAGAGCCTAGCAACATAGGAGTGAGGGAGAAGCACTACTTTCTATCTCAGCCCTTTCTGAGGAGTTACAGATCTTTTAAGTACTTTGCTTAGCTGATTGGAGAAAACATCTTATTTTAAGATTTCATTATCTTTCAGAAATCTTATAATTTTCATCATGATTTGTACATTGTGTTTAAAATTCCCAGTATTGTAGTGTTTGAAGTTGATCATGCTCTTTAGAATCCTGATTTGTAATGTTAGACTGTATTTGACGTTATTTCAGTAACAAGGTATCTCGTATCTCGGATATTGAAATATCACTTAAGTTGTTGAAAATTGCTACAGTAACTATCAAATAGAAAAGAGCTATTGGTCAGTTGATCTCTGTACACACATTTCTTTTTGAAACTAAAAATTTGCCTTTATTAATGTTCTCAATAATATATTTAGATATGTTATGGTAAGTCTCAGGAAGCAGTGAAGTTTTTTTCCTTGTCATTTCAGAAAATAGAAAATCCTGATGAACTGGCAGAACTTATAAATATGAATCTTGCACAACTTTGCTCACTTCTAATGGCTTTATGGGGACAGTTTCTGGAAGTTATAACACTACATGAAGAACTAAGACTATTATTAGCACAAGAGCACCATACTTTAAGGGTAAGTTAAAGAAAAGTGATGGGAGAGCATTTTAATGAGTGTTTTCATTTATCTTTAGTAATTCTTAATGAATAAAAAGCCCAAGTTTTACCTAATATGTTGATAAATCATGCAAGAGACATTTATCATTGCGTAATTATTTGACTTCTAAAGTTAATAACAGAACAATACAGTTGAGCATGTGACCTATCTCAGTTACAACTCCTGCTAGTAAGAAAAACCACCCAAGTGTAATAAAATAGGAAAATATGTGATACAGAATAGCCCCTGGAACCCACGAACAGGAATTATACCCAGGTCTCATTAGGAACAGAAACCAGAAACTAGAGAGCCGTCTCAAACTGTTACAGAACCTCTCTCTCCCACTTTTCCTCCTTTCCCTTCCCTCCTCCCACCTTCCCTCACCTCCTTTGGGGACTTGTATTACAAACCTGGAAGGTTGGGGGCAGTGGTCTAGGTATGCATGTTTGCTCTAGGCCTAGTGTGGACATGATGCAGAAATTTTTGTGCAGTTTTATTGTACAGAATGGTAAGAGGCTTTAAGATATTAAACATCTGACTACCTTTCCAGTCTTATCTCTTTATATACTCTGTATACACACTCGTTTTCCTGAGCTACTAGTAGTTCCTCAAAAGCATCATGTTTATTTTCTTAGTTATAAAATGCAGCATATAAGCAAAATCAGAAAAGTGCATAAAACATGCACATTTTAACAAATAATTAAAAGCATGTACTCTTTTAACTATTACCCATATCAAGAACTAGAAAATGGTCAACACCACAGAAGTCCTCTGTTTTCTCCAGTTTCTGTTCCCTCCCTGGCATTTAGAAGTCATCACCATCCTGTCTTCTGTGATGAGGTCCTTGCTGGTCTGAGTCATAGCACCTGTATGTGCACACTAAATAACAGAGGCTGTTTCAGCCACTTACCTTATTAGCCTGTTACTGAATTCTATATAAATGACGTCACACAGCGTGTATTCTTTGTAACTTGCTTTCCACTCAAGATTTTGTTGTGAGATTAATCCATGTTTTTGTCTGTAGCTATAGATTGTTCATTTTCATTCTGTGATTTATTTCATTTGATTGTACCCACAATTTGTTCATCCATTCTATGTTCATGCACATTTGCATTACTTCTGACTTGTGACTTGTAGCTACTACAAACCAAGCTGCTGTGAACATTCTTGTACATATTTCCCAGGATACCAGTTTCTCTGAAGTATTTACCTGCGAGGGAAATGGCTGTGTCATAGGATATGCATAACTTCGATTTTACTAGCTAATACCACACTATTTTCCAAAGTGGTGCCAGTTCTCACTCCCACCAGCACTGTGCGAGTTCTTGCCCCTCCGCACACTCCTTAGCTCCTGATGCTGGCTGGCAGGCTTTACAACTTTTCCCGTCTGATGGATGTAAAATGGTACATCGTTCTAGTTTGGATTTGCATTTCTCAGGTGACTTGTGCAGTTTAGCACTGTTTTAAATGATTTTTGGCTATGTCGATTTCCTCTCTGTGAACTGCCTTTACAAATTGCATGCCCATTTTTCTATAGGATTACCTTTCTTTTTCTTCTTGATTTGTAATACTTTACTATGTATTCAAAATACTGGTCCTTTGTTATATGTTTTATAAATAAATCTCTCATTTCATGGGTTTTTTTTTTCACTCTCTTTATGATGTCTTTTGGTGAGCTAGAGTTCTTAATTTTAGTGTAGATGGAACAGAAGAGAACGGCTAGACATGGGTATATCCATATTTGGACATAATATGTGCAGATACGCAAGGAACAGGTGAGATTTTCAATAAAAGATGTTGGGAAAATTGAGTATCCATGTAGAAAAAGTATTATATAAAATTCACTTTCAGATGGATTGAAGACAAACGTGAAAGGCAAAATCATAACGCTTATAAAATATAGTAAAGACCTTACAGAAGAGTTACAGAATAGTACAGAATACTCCCATATACTCTTCATCAGAATCACAAGTTACCATTTTGGCACATTTGCTTTATCATTCCTTCTTTTTGTAGGTAGGTACATCTATAAATATATACATATGTACATTTTTTCCTGGACCATTTGGTAGTTATAGACATCATGCTCTTTTATCCCTAAATACTTAGGATATATTGACTAGGAACAAAGATATTCTCTTAACTTAACCACAGTACAATGATCAACTTTAGAAAATGTAATAGTCATACAATACTGATATCTAATGTACAATCCATGTTTAAATTTTATCAGTTGTCTCAATAATATCCTGTGTGGCAACCTTTTCCCCTTTTCCAGGATCAAATTCAGGATCACATATTGCGTTCAGTTTTCATGTCCCTTTAAACTCTGTAGACTCATTTAATCTGGAATAGTTCCTTATATTTTCCTTGTCTTTCATGCCTTTGACTTTTTTGAAGAGTATTGGCCAATAGTTTTGTAGACCATTCTTCCATTTGGGTTTGTATTATGTTTCCTTGTGAGTAGATTCAGGTGATACAATATTAGTGGGAATACTACATTTTATTTATTTTTCAGTCAGATTTGGTAAATTATATTTTTCTAGGAGTTTGTCCTGTCTCAATTTATTAATTTATTGGCATCAAATAATTCATAGTATCATTCAATTATCTTTTTCACATCTTCAGTATTTGTAGTGTTTTCCTCTGTGTCATTCCTCATATTAGTTATTTGTGCCTTCACTCTTTTATTCTTGATTGGTCTCACCTGAAGTTTGTCATTTTATTAGTTTTTTCAAAGAACCAACTTTTGAAGTTGTTAATTCTCTCTCTTGTATGTTTTGTTTTCTGTTTCATTAGTTTTGGTTTTGACTTCAGTATTTCCCCTTACTTTCTGTAGGTTTATTTTGCTGTCTTTTTTAAACTCCTGTAAGTAAATGCTTAGCTTATTAATTGTATAATTTCTTCTATTATACATGTTTAAGTATGTGTTCTCCTCTAAGTACTGCTTTAGCTGCATTCCATAAGTTCTGATTTGTGTTTTTTTTTATCCTTCAGTTGTCAGTCATTTTCTCACTTTTATTTATTCTTTGATTCAGGGTTATTTAGAAGAGTTTCCTTTTCCCATTAGCATATAAAGTGATTTATTAAAATAACAAATACATCTGTTCCTTCATTTTCTGTATGTAACAGAAACAATACACTAGCTGATGACAGGACACCATAGGAACTACTTTATACAGACACCACACCCAAATGGGAAGTCTCACAGCTCGCCATAACAGTTTATTTGGGAACCTAACATCTACTGCATAGAAATCTTTGACTTGAACCAACACATGGAAACAGAACTACTTTGAAGTATACACTGGATGTGTTGTCTCATGTTTAGTTGTTGTCATTTTTCCCTTGCTCAGAAGTCCAAGAAATTGAGTACCTGCTCAGTCAGTCTTCTACTGAAATAAAGGACCAGAGACAGTTCTTGTTTATAAGTCACCAGGTTTTGTATCACTTGACCCTGCAATCCTGAGTTAGAGATTGACACTTAGCCAAAGGCACTGTCTACAGCATGGACATGAGGAAGACTAGTCATTTTTGAGGTGGCCTGTTGCATAAACTGCCAATTTGGGGCATTTTCTGTTAGAAGAATGACTAAGTATCCAGATTGCTCGTTTTGAATAATTTAGACATGAGACACCCAAGAAGAGACACGGTTAGTAAGCAGTGACAGAAACCGAGAGAGAAGGTCATAGGCAAAAGCCATGAGACAGTAGAAGACATGAGTAAATCAATTATCATCAGGTGGGATGACAGTGGAAGGGGTTAGAAGCAGAGCAGAGAGAGTCAGTTAGGGAGGCACGTGAGTGTGGAGGAATGACCCGCGAGGGAAACAGCAGACATTGATTTCTGAAACAGCAGCTACTGGAGTGATATTAGGGTATTAGTCTGTTATTTCATAAATGGCAATGAACAGCATTCCAGTTTCCCAAGAACTGGCTGGCTGGCTACAGAGGCAGGTCCTTGATGTCCTTACTTTGCTGTATATCTGTGTAAAATCCCATACAGCCTGAGGTAACCTGAGCATATCTGTATCTCTTGATAACTAAAATGCTTCTTATCCAGGAGTTTGTTTCTTTATTTCCATATCTATGAATTTCCTAGTTGTCTTTTTGTTATTGATTCCTAGCTTATCTTCATTGTGGTTAGGAAACAGTCTGTGTGATTTCAGGACTTTAATATTCTTTGAAACTTGCTTTGCTTATGGCAGGAATGTATATTTTTCAGGTTGCTGCATTAAGTGTTCTAAATATGTCTGCTTGGTTAAGTTTGTTCAAGTTTTTCATATTTTTTGAGTTTATGGCTGCTAGTACTATCAACTACCAAGAAAAGTGTGTTAAAATTTCCCATTATGATTATAAATTTCTTCTTATTTGTGGTTACCAGGTTGTAAATGGCAGAGATGAGATTCAGCCCCAGGCAGTATGGCTCAATAGTCTATGTTCTTCACACTTGATATGCTGCCTCTCAAAATAGAGGAGAGAATGATGGCAAGGATCAGAGGCAGCTTTGTAGCATAATATTTTATGGAGATGGGGTTGTCCTGGCTGGAATAGGAACAAGAAGGTAAACTTCAATAGACAGCAAGAAACCAGTGAACACAACTTTGAAAAAAAGAGGCAAAGAAGGGAGGCTAGAGCCAAACTTCATTTATGGAAAACTGAAATACCAAACATAGAGCCTAGAGTTTCCCTTTTCTCACCCCATTCCAGATACCAAGATAGGGCCTATTTACCTCCTAAAGGAATCAAGGAGGGCTAATTAAGACACAGTGAGAAAGTGCCCTAATGTTATTTAACCAGGGATAATAAGCCCTGCCCTGTATCACAAAAACTGTGGAAATCGTGGCCTGTTATGTCTTTTGGCTCCCATTTATGCAGTTCAACAGAAATTTTGCTCATAAAGTGTATCAGTATTCTGAGACTGCATTGCTAAGCCTATGGTAACCAAAGCAGTCCAAGGGTCATTCATTGTTTGGACAGGGACAAACTTGGCTATAATAAAGTCTGTAGGCTGTCTGATGATGTATTCAGAAACAGCATAATTGGACTAAGTCACAGAAGTGAACCTATGATATAGAATCTCTGCTTGTTGGAGTGAAAGCAAATAATGTAGCAAAGAGTTGGAATAAAAAGAAGAAATGTAAATCTATACTTGAGAAGAACAATGGAATGAATTAGTTCAATACTGGTTCTCCCATGTTATTTAGATCAAAATTCAGAAAGGGCAGATTTTCAAATTCATAGAAAATCGAGTCATCCAAAATTGTTGAATTCTATAGTTATGTGCCATACACATTCACATCAGAGCATAGAGACTACTGTATGTGAGTGGTTCTCAGTGCCCCATACTAATTAAAAAGATAAAAGAGAGAGTGACGTCAGCATCATGGTGGCATATGATGTTTTTGTCCTGCCCACAACAACAAAAATTCAGTACCTGTCCACAAACAAAAGTGACGTTATGGGAGCTGTGGGATCCAGTGACATACACCAAGGGACCTGGGAGGAGTTTCACCCACCCATGCATCAGGTAATAGGCAGACAGACCTCAGTCCAGGCTATGGACCCTGCAGCGGCCTGTTAACCAGCTCCAGCTCCTATTGGCTATGATCTGGGAGCCCCTAGAGAACACTGACTTAGACAGTCACCCGGATTTGGGAGAGCCTTTGTGGAAGTCCAGGTTTCCAAAGAAGTTCCAGCACTCCCTTGGATCAGAAAGGTACAAGTTTGGACACGTTAGAGTTCCAGCAAGTGGAGCAGCTTATCTTTACTCACTTCACCCCTCCCCCAGGGTGACACAACTTGGTCCAAGAGAGCCCTTCTTGGACTGTGATTTCTCCTGCAGGGGAAAGGGAACGTGGGTGAGTGAGCACCTGGCTTCTCCAGCTGTGCGGGACACTGACAAAAAAGGCTCAACTCTCTCTCGCCCCATTCAGAGTCCTAAATTAGGAGCTCCATGACTAGGGGGTGGGAAGAGGCTGGGAGAGCAGCAGATGGGACTCTCAGAAGGCATTAATGGGACATGGATCCTACTCACTGCATCATGGACTCCATCAAGAAGTCTGCTCATGAGCTGCTTGGAAAGCCTCACCCATGGATCTCACCAGCTGGCCATGGGCACCTCCGGTGTCCCACATGCCTCGCCCACACACACACCCACTCTGTAGCCGGCTCCCTGTGTGCACTCTGGAAGGAGGCAGCAAGAGCAAGCTTTGGCAGACCCATCCCTGCAGGCCAAGGAGAGACCCACAAACTTGAGCTGTAGCATCACCTTTGGGAAACAAAAGATAGGCTGTCAGCACTCAGTCTGGTGCCTTGCAGGATGGAGAGAGAGAATACAAGCTTAAGACTTCTGCCACGAGGGGGAGCAAGAAGTGTGGAACAAGTTTGTCCACAGAGGGTCTGAGAAAGCCTCACAATCTCTGACAGGGCAGAAGGAAGGTATTTCTGCCCCAAAGACAGTAAATACTGAGGAGGTGACTGCTGCTTTAAATGTGAAGATAGCAACACAAGACTCCAAGGAACCTGAGAAAGCAAGGCAACGTGACACCACAGAAGGATCACAATAATCCTCCAGTAACTGAACACAAAGACATGGAGATCTGTGATTTACCCCAAAATGAATTCTAAATAGCTACTTTAAAGTAACTCAGTGAGCTACAAGAAAACACAGAAAGACAATTCAGTGAAATCAGGAAATCACTATACAAACAAAATGCGAAGTTTAACAGAGAGATAGAAATCATAAAAAAGAACCAAAAAAGAAATTCTGGGGCTGAAGAATTCAGTGAATGAAATGATAAATACAATAGAGAGAATTCGCAGCAGAATGGGCCAAGCAGAAGAAAGAATCTTTGTGATAAGACAAGAACTTTGAAATTATCCAGTCTGAGGACAACAAAGAAAAAAGAATGAAAAAGACTGAAGAAAGCCTGCCTGATTTGTGGGATACCATCAAAAGAAACAATTTGCACATTACTGGAGTTCCAGAAGAAGAAAGAGAGAAGAGGGCAGAAAGCTTATTTAAAGAAATAATTGCTGAGAATTTCCCAAACCTGAAAAGAGATTTGGATATCCAAGTACATAAAGCTCATAGATCACCAAACCAACTAAACCTAAAGAGATCCTCTCCAAGACACATTATGATAAAACTGTCAAAAATCAAAGACAAAGAGAGAATTTTAAAGGCAGCAAGAGAAGAGAAGGTTGTAACCTACAAGGAAACCCCCAAAGGCTATCAATGGATTTCTCAGCAGAAACCTTATAGACCAGAAGAGAGTAGGGTAATATATTCAAAGTCCTGAAAGAAAAAAAACTGCCAACCAAGAATATTCTTCCCGGCATAGTTATCCTTGAGAAATAAAGATTTTTCCCACACAAACAAAAGCTGAGGTAATTCATCACCACTAGACCTGCCTTACAAGAAATGCACAAAAGAATTCTCCAGCTGAAATGATGCTAATTATAACATGAAAATTTAGAACACACTGGTAAAGGTAAATATAGAGTTAAATTCAGAATACTCTAATATTATAATATGGTGGTGTGTTAACCACTTAACCCTAGTATAAAGGTTGAAGGACAAGAATATTAAAAATAACTATAGCTACAAAACTTGCTAATGGATAGACAGTATAAAAAGAGGTAAATTATGACATCAAAAACACAAAAGGGGAGAATAAAAAGAGTTTTTGAATGAAGTCAAAATTAAGTTGTTATCAGCATAAAATAAACAGTTACATCTACAAGGTGTTTTATGGGAGACTGAAGGTAGCCACAAAGCAAAAAGCTACAGTAGTTTCACAAAAGACAAAGAGAAAGGAATCAAAGCATAGCACTACAGAAAATCATCATTTTACAAAGGGAGACAGCAAGAGAGGAAGAAAGGAACAAGGGAAGTGCAAAACAGCCAGCAATAATTTAAAAGATGGCATTAGTAAGTCCTTACCTATCTTGCCTATCAGTAATCACTCTAAATGTAAATTGATTAAATTCTCCAATCAAAAGTCATAGAGTGGATGGAGTAAAACAAAGAACAAACTATATACTGCCTACAAGAGACTCACTTAAGCTTTAAGGACACACACAAGCTCAAAGTAAGGTGATGGAAAAGGATTCTCCATGCAAGTGGAAACCAAAAGAGAGCAGGGATAGCTGTACTTATATCACATAAATTAGACTTTAAGCCAAAACAGTAACAAGAAACAAAGAAGGTCATTATATGATGATAAAGGGGTCAATTCATCAAGAAGATCCCACAATTGTAAGTATATGTGCACCCAACATTGGAACACCTAAATATATTAAGCAGATACTAACAGATCTGAAGGGAGAGATAGAGAGCAATACAATTCTAGTAGGGGACTTCAATATCCCACTTTCAACAATGGATAGATCATCCAGACAGAAAATCATCAGGGAAACTTTGGACTTGAATCATACATTAGACCATATGGACCTAACAGACATATACAGAACATATCATCCAACAGCAGCAGAGTACACATTCTTCTCAAGTACACACAACATTCTCCAGGATAGATCATATGATAGATCAAAAGACAAGTCTTAGCAAACTTAAGAAGACTGAGATCATACCAGTATCTTTTCCAACCACATGGTATGAAACTAGAAATCCTTCAACAGGAGGAAAGCTGGAAAATTCACAAATATGTGGAGATTAAACAACACTCCTGAACAACCAATGGGTCAGAAATGTCAAATAACCTAACTTTAAACCTCAAGGAACTGGAAAAAGAACAAAGAAAAGTCCAGGAAAGATTGCTTCACTGGTGAATTCTGTGAAACATTTAAAGAATGAAAGCTAATCTTTCTCAAATTCTACTCTTCCAAAAAGTTGAAGGAACACTTCCAAACTCATTTTATGATGCCAGCATTACCCTGATACCAAAGGCAGATGAGGACACTACAAGAGAGTAAACTACAGACCAATATCCCTGATGAACATAGATGCAAAAATTCTTAACAAAATACTAGCAAACCAAATTCAACAGCAGATTAAAAGGGTCATACACCATGATCATGTGTGGTTTATTCTTGGGATACAAGGATGGTTCAGCATACACAAATCAATAAATGTGATATACTGCATTAACAGAATGAAAGATAAAAATCATGCGATTATCTCAATAGATACATAAAAAGCATTTGACAAAATATAACATCCTTTCATGATAATTCTTAACAAAGTGGGTATAGAAGGACCATACCTCAACATAATAAAGGACATAAATGATAAGCCCACCGCTAACATCATACTCAGCAGTGGAAGGTTGAAAGCTTTTCATCTAATACCATGAACAAGACAAGGGTGCCCACTTTCACCACCTATTCAACAAAGTATTGGAAGTCCTAACCAGAGCAATTAGGCCAGAAAAAGAAATAAAAGGCATCCAAGTCAGAAAGTAAGAAGTAAAGTGGTCTCTGGTTGCAGATGATATGATCTTATATATAAAAAATCCTGAAGACTCCATCCGAAAACAGTTGGAATTAATGAATTCTGTAAAGTTGTAAGATACGAAATCAACATAACATAAATAGTTGCATTCTGTACACTAACAATGAAATATCTGAAAAAAAATGAAGAAAACAGTCCCTTTCACAATAACATCAAAAACAATAAAATACTTAGGACTATATTTAATCAAGGAGCTGTAAAAATCTGTTTACTGAAAACTACAAGACTTTGATTGAAGAAACTGAAGAAGACACAAAGAGATGGAAAGGTATCTTATGTTCATGGATCAGAAGAATTAATATGGTTAAAATATCCATACTATCGTGGGGCCGCCCAGTGGCGCAGCGGTTTAGTTCACGCTTGGCAGCCCGGGGTTCGCAGGTTTGGATCCTGGGCGCCTGCCGTCGCACTGCTTGTCAGCCATGCCGTGGCGGCCTCCCGTATAAAGTAGAGGAAGATGGGCACGATGTTAGCCCAGGGCCGGTCTTCCTCAGCAAAAAGAGGAGGATTAGCAACGGATGTTAGCTCAGGGCTGGTCTTCCTCACAAAAAAAAAAATATATATATCCATACTATCGAATTCATATCATCTGTAGATTCAGTGTCATCCCTATCAAAATTCCAATGGTATTTTTCAAAGAAATAGAAAAAAGAAATCCTAGAATTTTTATGGAACCACAAAAGACCCTAATAGCCAAAGCAATCCTGAGAAAGAAGAGCAAAGCAGGAGGCATCACACTTCCTGATTTCAAACTGTACTACAAAGCTATAGTAATCAAAACAGTATGGTACTGGCATAAAAATAGACTTACCAATGGAACCAGCCCTGGTGGTCTAGTGTTTAAGATTCAGTGCTCTCACTGCCAGTGCCTGGGTTCCTTTCCTGGTCAGGGAACCACACCACCCATCTGTTGGTTGTTCATACTGTGGCAGCTGTGTGTTGCTGTAATGCTGAAAGCTATGCCACTGGGATTTCAAATACCTGCAGGGTCACTCATGGTGGACAGGTTTCAGTGGAGCTTCTAGACTAAGGCAGACTACGAAGAAGAACCTGGTCACCCACTTCCAAAAATATTGTCCATGAAAACACTATGAATAACAGCAGAGCATTGCAAAAAGCCTAGGCAGTGGTCCACTCTGCTGTACACAGAGTCACTAGGAGCTGGAATCAGCTCAACAGCACTAACAGCAAAGAGCAAAGGAACCACATTTGAGAGCCCAGAAATAAACCCTCGCATGTATGGTCAACTAATATTTGACAAGGGAGCCAAGAAGACTCAATGGAAAAAGGATAGTCTCTTCAATGAATGGTGTTGGGAAAACTGGGTGACCACATGCAAAAGAATGAAATTGGACCCCTATCTTATACTGTCACAAAAATTAACTCAAAAGGGATAAAAGACTTAAATTTAAGACTTGAAACTATAAAGCTTCCAGAAGACATAGGGGAAAAGCTTCTTGACATTGGTCTTGGCAATATTTTGGATTTGACACCAAAAGCAAAGGCAAACATAAACAAGTGGGACTACCTCAAACTAAAAAGCTTCTGCACAGCAAACAACTGTCAACAAAATGAAAAGGCAACCTACCGAATGGGAGAAAATATTTGCAAATCATATATCTGACAAGGGTTAATATCCAAATGTATAAAAAAACTAATACAACTCAATAGCAAAAAAAAAAAAAAAAAAATTCGATTGAAAAATGGGCAGAGGAACTGAATAGACATTTATGCAAAGAAGACACACAAATGGCCAAGTGCCTGAAAAGATACTCAACATCACTAATCATCAGAGAAGTGCAAATCAAAACCACAAGGAGTTATCACCTTACATCTGTTAAAATGGCTGACATCAAAAAGTCAAGAGATAACAAGTGTTGGCAAGGATGTGGAGAAAAAATATATATTATCCACACAGATATAAACGCTGGAGTATCATTCAGCTATTAGAACAGACATCCTGCCATTTGCAACAACATGGATGGACCTTGAGGGAAATAAGTCAGAGAAAGACAAATACTGTATAATATCACTTATATATGGAATCTAAAAAAACCAAATTCATAAAAACAGGCCAGAGGGTGGGGTGAAAGGGGAGGTGTTGTTCAAAGGATACAAACTTCCAGTTTCTGGGGATCTAATGTATAGCATGGTTTTTGTAGTTAACAATACTGTATTATATACTTGAAAGTTGCTAAGAGAGTAGATCTTAAGTTTTCTCACCACAAAAAGAGAAATGGTAACTATGTGACGTGATAGAGGTGTTAGCTAAGGTGGTATTCATTTTGCAGTATGCACGTGTATCAAATCAACATGTTATACACCTTAAACTTACACAATGTTATATGTCAGTTAATCTTTCAATACAGCTGGGAAAAAAGATAAAAGATATTTAATATCAAGTGAAAGATGTCTTTGTCATTTCACACTGAGAAATGGAGTTATCAAGTGAGATAACATAAAAGCAAAAGTAAACTGAAGTTATAATGATATATGTATGTGTCAAGAACTGATCTGAGCTAAAGGATCTGAGGTTTTATCCCACTTACAATCTAATAAGTTAGCCTACCATAGGCTGATTCATGGGTGCTGGCAGAAGATATGAGATCAGGGAACTCTGATTCTGGTTCAGAAACAAAGGACTTTATTACTCACAGCAATAGCAGAAACCAGGGTATTTGCACTGGTTGCTTGAGCTCCAGTTTCCACACCACTGGATTGCATTACAGGAGAAAAACTCTGTGCCTAAGGATCCCAAATATTTTATAATGGACGGTAAGCATACCTGCTATTGGCTCCGAAGGGAATCTTTATCTACCAAGGCTGTAAGCAAACCTGCCCTTTGCTTCAAAGGAAGACATATCTCTGTCTTCCCAGGCTGTTCCCAATGCAAACATCCTTGAAAAGATAGTCTGGAATAAAGGTAGTTAGTGCTTCTGCTCGCAGGACTTGCATTAGTGTGGAGACCCTCGGAGAACTGTCTTCTAACTGTGTCTTGTGGAGAACTCATTTTCATTGCAGTTTGTTCCCTCAACAATTTTACTGATCTTTATTGCTAGTGCTTCCAAAGATGCCTCTTGTGTTACAGTGCTTCCCACTGTAACATGAGAGATGCCATATTTAATATTTATTGTAGCTTTTGCCTAGAATTATGAGTCCAGTGTTAATTCAGTGTATGAACTTGGAGACCAGACTTTGCTTTGTGCTAGAATTGCAGACTTGTATTCTGCCCTGAACAAGCTCTCGTTAGGGCTGGTGGAATCAGACAGAATTAGCAGTTGATTTGGCATTCTTTCAGACACAATCTGAATAAATCTTTAATTCTGCCATGCCAAATACCACAGGTTGCCGGATAAAATACAGAATGCCCAGTTGAATTTGAATTTCAGATAAATAACAAATAAACTTTAATGTAAATACGTCCTATGCAATGCTTGAGAAATACTTATACTAAAAAACTATTTGTATTTCAATGTCCTGTTTGGTAGAGTTGCCAGATTTGGCAAATAAAAATATAGCATGGCTAGTTAATTTGAATTTTAGGTAAAGAGCAAATCGTTTTTCAGTAGAAGTATGTCTGGTGCAGCCCTATCAAATAGGATACCAAAGCAACAAAGAAGGATTTAACTGTGTTTTATATATTTTTGGATGAATGAAGTTTGCCTCATGGAGATGCAGAAAATGGAATTTTTTGGTCAAGAAGAAAACTAATTTAGATCTTATTAATCTTTTGTGGAAACAGAACATGTGGTAAACATATGGCTTTACTCAATATGCACTAATATTTGTGATTCCGGAGCAGAGCAATCCAAGTTGATACGGTGTTTCTGCTATTCAGTTACTTAATATTCTATGATACTGCTCATTTAAACTCTTCACGTTAATGAGCCTTTTTTTGGACTATAAAATGAAAATCTTTTACTTTATAAAGCTTTGTAAAATAATATTTCAAACTATACGGTTATCAGAATTAGAGAAGTTTTAAATTTTTTTAATTGATCTTTGTACCTTCCTCTCAATTTTAGTGTGAACCTAAAACTACTCTAAAAAAGTAGTCTTTAAAAAACATATTTTTTCAAATCTTTATTGGACATCCTTTTTCTGTGCCCATTTCTGTGCCCTGGTTGGCATCTCTGTTTTATTCGGAATTGTGCCCATATTTGCCCTCATAAGCCTGTCCTCTTTTCTCTTTGACTAACTTGTCTCCCACCTTGTAGTTGCCTGTTTACGTTTTTATTTGAGTTTATAGCGACAGGTTTGTTACTAACCTTTTATTGAAATTATAGTGATTCTCCCAGGACCACTGACCATAAGCCAAAGGATTTATGTGAAAATTGGGAGTTGGAGAGCTGTTTTCCCTTCGTGGCTGGATAGAACCCATTGTTGTGCTCTTGGAGAAGTAAACCTTTGGGTTTTTTTCATAGAATGTTCACAGAAGGACCATGATAATTTATTTATACATTTTTACTTAACAAACACGTATGTAGCAATGATTATCTGCCAGGCACTGTTTAATTGCTTTACAAATGTTAACTAATTTATTTATCAAAACAATCCCATGAAGTAAATATTTTATCATTCTCATTTTACAAAAGAAATATTGAAGTTAGAAAGGTGAAATAACTTGGCCAAAGTCCCATGGCTCGTACTTGGTAGAGAGGGGGTGCGAACCCACACAATAGATGCAGATCTGATACTTCCATATCTCATCTCTTTCCCATGCATTTGCAAAACATCAAAAAATGAAGTAAATTAAGACTTCAAATAAAATAATAGTCTGAACTTGTAACATTGGAATACCATTCACTATGATACTAGTTTGCTCTGCTATTCGTATTTTACAAATAAAAAGAAATATAATCTCAAACGATTTTCAGTGGTCACCTTGTAATGCAAAATATGATTTTGGATTTTTTTTCCTAGTTGGATTTAAAGAGAAAGTGACATTTGCCTTTATTCCTTGGAATTAATTATAAAAAAATACTGTGGAACACTAAACATACGGCAGATGATCTAATAGCTAGAAAATCAAAACATCATTTATTGACAGCACCACCAAAGAAGAGTAGTCAAAAGCAAAAGTGATATGTAATATAATATCTGTAGGTAACTGTTTCTCAAGATTGACTTTTTGGAGGGATGGGTTTGGGTTTTTTGTGGAGTTTTTTTTTTTATGTAAAGTTTGCATAACATAAATTAACTATTAACCATTTTAACATGTACAGTTCAGTAGCATTTAGTACGTTGACAGTGTTGCGCAACCATCACCTCTGTCTAGTTCCAAGACATTTTCATCACCCCAAAAGGATCCTCACTGGAGTCAGTTTACATCTGCCTGTGGAAGGAGCACCTTTTTGAAATATGCACTTGAAAGCTGCCATATGGATTAGCAGTACCCTAGATTCTAATGTTCTAAAATCAGCAGTACCCTAGATTCTAAAATTCTACTACCTCCCAGTAAAGAGACTAGAAGGTTAGTGAAATCTTATTAGCTTTTACTGAGATTTTAAGATCATAAAGTGGTATTTTCAACTGTATCAATGCTTTTTATGCTCTAGAAGAGGGAGAGTTAGAAATAGCTTATAGAGCCATCCTTTCCCACTTCAAGATCTCCATACAGTGATGAGTTATCTATCCAAAACATTATGAAGTTTGCATTTTTAGGAAGAGGTGCTCATCTCTAAAACTACTTGATTTGATATTCCTTCAGTACAACTATTTTTATGAACCTTAATATATTAAACTATATTTTTCTTAAAGTATAAGTACTTCTTTCTGAGAACATATTGTTTACTTTGATGCTTTTCATTTCCTGTTTTGCAAGGTTTGAGTGGACTTCCAATGTCATGTAATTATTAACATAAACAAAATGTACTATATCTTTTATGTGTGTATATATAAAACATAGTTACCATTTTCAGGAAATAAGTCTATCCAAAAGTAAATTTTGTTGTCATCTGTTATGTGCTTTTCAAAGGGTTAACTTAAAATTGTTTTTAACCATTTTAAATGGAAACTTTCTAGTGTGCTTCATAGTTCCCTACCTTCTGAAGAAGAGTATACCAAATCTAATTTAGCCCTTTCAAAATGATACAGTTATCTTTATGAATTTTTTAATGTGCTCAACTTTAATATACTGGTATTCCATGCTGTTAGAAACATCTGAATATTAGATCCTCCATTAAAAAGTCCCAGTTTATATTAATTTTTAATTTCTTTTGTCTGCTTTTTATGGAAATGTTCTAGGATTTTTTTTTAAGGGAGGGCCTTTTTGTCTCAGCATCCGGTTCTCGTCATTTCTTATAACTGCCTCATATACATATGTAGACTCATGCCTGTGTGTCTCTATACTACGTATGCTTGTGCCTGCGTGTGTATACCATGTATGTAGACTTAGGCCTGCGTGTATACTATGTATACTCTGTAATGCTCCTTTTTCCTTTGTCTCATTTGCTCTTTTAAGTGCTGTGAGTTGAGAAACCAAATAACTTAGACCAGTTAGAATTGTATCTAATAGTCGTATAAATCAGCTTTGTGTAAAAAAGGGGCTTTAAAGTATCCTCCTATGAATATAATGCAAGACATTTGTTCAGTAAACATTTGTGAGGCGCCTGCTTTCTTCAAGGCAACATAGTTAATATATCAGATATTAGACCCTGCACTCAAGATTAGAATCTAACCTGGATGGGCATGTATAAAATTATTATGAAAGATAGTATATTGTAATATATTATTAATATATTAAATTATAATCACATTGCTATCACATTTATTTATAATGCTATTTATTATAATTATAATTTAATAATTATAAATTATATGTAAATTTAAGAATATTTATAATTTAATAATTGTAATTATTATAATTAAAATTACTTATAATAAATACTACTTAGCAATTTAAACAACATGTTAAGGCAAACACAGAGGAAGGAACATTTAACTCTGTAAAGCATTAATAAGTACCCATTTTGAATGCTCAGAGGCTTTTTTTTTTACCTCTTGGCTCTTTGCTAAATTTTGAATAGTAGATGTTACCAAATGAGTGAATTTTTAAAAATTAAGGTACAGGGGCTGCCCGGTGGCGCAGTGGTTAAGTTCGCGCTTGGCAGCCCAGGGTTCGCAGGTTCGGATCCCAGGCGCCTGCCAATGCACTGCTTGTCAGCCCTGCCGGGGCCACGTCCCATATAAAGTAGAGGAAGATGGGCACAGATGTTAGCCCAGGGCCAGTCTCCCTCAGCAAAAAAAAAAAAAAAGAGGAGGATCGGCAGTGGATGTTAGCTCAGGGCTGGTCTTCCTTGCAAAAAAATTAAAAAATTAAGGTGCATACACAAAACTTGTTTTACTAATATAAATACCAAAGTAGTAATATTTATTAGTCGTATCCCACATTTGAATTTGTAAATTTAACGTTTTTTCTCTGTATATCTTTTGCCCAGAGTTAAGCTGTGCTGCCATCAGGTAGCAGTTGTACCTTTGATACGGCCACACAATGCAGTTAATAGACTTGTTCGTTACACACTGCCACGCATGAGAATCATAGCGGGAGAAAATTTAGACAGAGAACTTCATGTGGGTGCGTAGAGAAAAGACTTTATGGTTACAGGGAGTCTTACAGCAGAAGGGAAGAGAGAACTGGTTTGGAGCCCAAGATTTGGAATTTCTCAAATCTTTATTTGAATCCCATGTTTATCACTCGCTAGCTATGTTATCTTGGCCAAGTAATTAACCTCCTCATGCCCGTTTCCGCACTTATTAAATGAAGATACAGCCACTTCATAGGGTTTTTATATGGTTTAAATTAACGAAGGAAAATAAAATGCTTAGCATAGAGCCTTGCAGGTAGGATGCTCTCAGGAAATGCTGGTGATTGTAGGAGTCAGGGAAGGTAGAGAGAAGGAGAGCCAACGAGCCAGTTTTGCAGGCCCAGCTGCAACGGCAGAAATCCAGATGACTTCAGGCTGCATGTCTTCACACCTTACAGCCCTCAAGGAAAACAGCCTTAGTTGGTGGATAGGCAGATATTTTTCTTCATCTCTCCCTTTGTGTTGGAGAGGAAGGAGAGGCAATTGGACAGCATTTGAAAGTAAAGACATAAATGGCATCCTCCTCATAGATGCCTCACACCTTTGTCTCCTCACCTCCCTTATTGACTTGTTCCTCTGAAGACTCAGTCTCTCTGCTTAGGGAAACAATTTAGTAAGTCAGAAATTCCGCTGGCCAGAAGTGAGGAGGAGTAAAATATCTCTCCAATCAATTGTACATTTAAAACCAAAGAACCCTAAGTGAGAGTTCCTTTTAGAAAAGACTCTTAGATGTAATATAATTTCTCTCTCCTCCCTGTATCTTCCAGACAGAACATCTTTTCCATCTCCTTACTGTTGCTTCATATTGCTCCAGTAGCTGACAAAGCCTTTCCTTGCATAATTAGAAATGAAAGCATCAAAATACAAATATGACAGAAGAAAATACAACTCGATTGGACCAGTATTTACCAAGTGCTTGCTAACATACCACGATATAGGTTTGAGGGGGATAACAAAAATCATCAAAACATTGTTCCTACTCTAAAGAACATTACACATTAGGGGAGACAATTCGCATATACAATTATTTATTTATGTATGTATGTACGTGAGGAAGATTCATCCTGAGCTAACATACGTTGGCACTCTTCCTCCTTTTTTCCTTGAGGAAGGTTACCCCTGAGCTAACATTTGTGCCAACCTTCCTCAGTTTTTTGTATGTGGGATGCTGCCACAGCATGGCTGATGAGTGGAATAGGTCCACCCAGGATCCAAACCCACAAACCTGGGCTGCTGAAGCAGAGCACATGGAACTTTGGCCACGGGGCCAGCCCCTACAATTATTTTAAGGGTGCTGTAGTGACAATTATAATAGCTTATATTTATATACACTTTCCAAATTACAAACTGCTGTGACATACGTTATCTTGTTTGTTCTTCACAATAACCCTATATGTAGAACAAATATTAAGAGTAATAAGAAAACGAGTCATCTGAGGCTCAAAGGTGAAATGCCCAAAGTCACAATGCTAGTAAGTCAGTCAGTCAGTTCAGCTGGCAGATACTTGGATGCTTGGCACACAGTGTGATAGAGGTGCTAGCGGATTCTATCATTTTTCCCATGCTGGGCATTATGCTTGGTCCTGGGAATGTAGTGAATAAAACACACAGAATCTGTGTCTTCAGTGAGGACAAATGATGGATCCATAACATAAACCTAAATTTCTCATTCTGCATTCTATTTTTCCTTTTGTTTTGTGCAGTACCAAATACAGTGCTTTGGCCACACTGAGGAGGGAGTTTAATTCTCACAGGATGGTTATGGCAGGCCTAATGGAGGGGGTTCTTTCCCTGCCATCCTGTGCCTGAGTGACTTTAAACATGCCATGTTATTCATGCTCCCATTTGGAATTTTTCAGGTGCGCAGATTTTCTGAGGCATTTTTTTGTTTTGAACATCCAAGAGAAGCTGCCATTGCATACCAGGAACTTCAGTGAGTAGCATAATCAAAAATTAAAATGATTTTATTTCCTTTTACATAAGATATCTATCCCAGAATTTACCAGCAACAGAATATATGATATTTACAGTAGAAGAAATTAGGAGAATTTGAAGTTTAGGAATCCCCTGTTTAATCAAATTGGGTTTACTTGTCTGAATTACTTCATGAAAGACTGATCACCTTACATAAAGAAGCATATTGCCCTGCTGCCTCCTCCCCACAGATCAGATCTGCTGTAACCTTGTCAGTCCCATACAGCTCTGGCTCCAGCCTTCCATTGGGCCAACTTGTAACTTCCATTGGGCCAACTTTTGCAGGTCAGAATCTCTCACATTCATCATTTATTACAGAATTTCACAAGCAGTCTGACTGGCACTGCCTTCTGTTAAGTAAATAGTTTACAGTTAAAATATCCAGAATAGATACCATCTGTTTTTCCTTCTGAGTATATTTAGATCTGGTTTTCTTTGGCTTTAACGGGTATTTTGAGAGAATTATGCTGAGCGAAAAAGTCAGACATAAAAGAGTAAGTACTATGAATCTGTTTATGTGAAGTTGTGGAACAGGCAAACTAAGGTGAAAAAAGTCAAAACAGTGGTTGTCTTGGTGTTGATTGGGCTGGGAGTTCGACCAGAAAGACATGAGAGTACTCTCTGAGTACTGGAAGTATTTTCTGTCAGGTATCCATTTGTCACAACCTTACAGCTAAGATTTGTATATTTCAATGCATGTGAATTATACCTCAAAAAAATCTATAAATAATAATAGAGTGTGGGATAAGTAGTGAGTGGAGGTGTAGATAAAATAAGAAGGCAAAACGAGATTGTTGGAGCTGAGTGATGGGTTTTAGTATACTATTGTTTACTTTGATTTGTTTGAAATTTTCCATAAGAAAAAGTTTTTTAAAAAACAATTATGTTAGAAAGTTATACACCCTGTTTTAAATAGCGTTAATTGTGTTCATCAATATGTGTTAAGCACAGTAGGAACAATGGAACACTTTTTTTTTTCAACACCATCATTAAATCATTAATAGACATTTGGGCTTTTGGTGTTTCTCCTATTTGCTGTTCTCAGCAAATTAGGAAGTTCAGACATTAAGCATAGATAACTCACTTTGAAATAACGTTAAAAAGTATACAAGAATGTTATAGAAATTAAATGAATAACTTATCAACAAACAATAATTTTATAAGTCAATAATGTGTCAACAAACCTTAATTTCTGTTTTACCAATTTTTATCTCTGACCAAGGAGCTCTTTCACCGGGAGGTTATATCTTGAGGAAGGGATAGGCATGGTGAGGGGAATGGGAAGGGGTCGAGTCTATAAGGTAGCAGTGGGTGTAATTTTTTTGAGTTGCGGTCTGACTTAAGAAATATTTTTCAGTGCTCAGAGTCATCTACAGATGTGCACCGCTATCAAAAATACTTCCTTCTGCAGTTCTCTTCCACCCCTACCCATTGAATGTAGTGAATTAGATGGAGATCTCAATTCGTTACCTATTATCTTTGAAGATAGGTATTTAGATTCAGTTATTGAAGGTAAGTATAATATAACTAAAATATGTAAGTTGTGTGTGTCATTTTCAGTATATTCTTCCTTTTATACATTAAACCATTCCCTAATGTGGGGCTGTTTTTTTTTCCCCCTCCAGTTTTATTTATTTTTGAGGATATTAGAAAGTTATAGTCAGAAAAAGTAGTCTTAATCATATGAGTTCTCTCACCTTGTTTTAAACCTGAATCTTTTTTTCTTTGGATAAAAGACTTAGATGCACCCTGGATGGGAGTTCAGAATCTTCAGAGATCAGAGTCCAGTAGAATGGATAAATATGAGACTGAAGAAAGCTCTATAGCTGGACTTTGTAGCCCAGAGTTGAAGGTCAGACCTGCTGGTGCCTCCAGTTTTTGGTATACAGAATGTGAAGAACAGCTAACAAAATCTCTAAAAGGAAAGAATGAAGAACCAAATAAATCCAAGGTTAAGGTTACTAAGCTCATGAAAACAATGAAACCTGAAAACACAAAAAAATTAATAAAACAGAACTCTAAGGATTCTGTGGTTTTGGTAGGCTACAAATGTTTGAAAAGTACAGCATCAAATGATGTCTTTAAAGGCGCTGAAGGCAATCCTTCACATAGTCAGAATGAAGGTCTGGATCCCACAATATGTGGATATAATTTTGACCTAAAGACCTACAACAGACAGACAAGTCAAAAGGAAGCTAGCTTTTTGCCGACTAATACAGAGAGAACTGAACAAAAGTCTCCAGATATTGAAAATATGCAGCCAAACCTGTTTGATCCTTTGAACTCTGGCAGCCTAAATCTTTGTGCAAATTTGTCCATTTCAGGTAAACTTGATATCTCCCAGGATGATAGTGACATTACCCAAGTGGAACACAATGAGGCATCCAGAAGTTCATCCGACGATTTCCATGATCATCAAAGAACGCCATCATCAGGAGTTAGAACAAGTGAAGGAAAGCCCTGTAATAGAGATCCTTTCAGTGGAGAGAAAGTAACTGTTAAAATAGGACCTTGGACAGACCTTCAACCAGAGGAAATACTTGTGAATAATTTACAACTACCCAACCTTGAGTCCTTAGAATCTAATGGTAAATCTAAATCTATAGAAATAACACTTGAAAAGGAAGCTTTGCAGGAAGCAAAGTGTCATTCTGTTGGAGAATCATTAGCTAAGTTAAGAAGTAATCAACATGCTTCTTTTACAAAAGAATATCATGTTGTAGTAAGTGCAGATACAATTAAGTTGCCAGAGAGTAATGCCACATATGCTTCATCTAGATTTTCAGATTCAGGTGTTGAGAGTGAACCAAGTTCTTTTGCAACACATCCAAACCCTGATGTAGTATTTGAAGCTGTGCAAGGGCAAGGCCCTTACACTAATGAGAGATTATTTCCTCAGCTTTTGATGAGACCTGACTACAATGTGAAGTTTTCGCTAGGCAGTCACTGCACCGAGAGCACCAGTGCTTTAAGTGAAGTGCAGTCGTCTCTGACGTCCATCAACTCGCTGCCTTCTGACGATGAGCTGTCACCCGAGGAAAACTCTAGGAAACCTGTTGTACCTGAATGCCACCTAAGTGATAGCAAAACTATATTCAATCTAGGAACAATTGATTTGCCAAAATGTGACAGTAGTACAAAGTCAAGCATTATTTTGCAACAGCAGAGTGTTGTATTTTCAGGGCATTTGGACAATGAAGCTATAGCAATACATCCCTTAAATTCAAGCACTAAAGACCCTTTACAATTTATTTTTTCAGATGAAGATACTTCCAGTGATGTGAAAAGTAGGTGCAGCTCCAAACCTAACTTGGACACTATCTATAAAGACCCTCGGAGCCCTGATAGATCTAACAACTCTGCAGGGACAGCAAGTACATTACATTCAAATCTGGTCTGTTTAGGCACCCCTTGTGTCGTTTCAGGTTCCATTTCTACTAATACAGAAGTTAGTGAAGATAGAACTGTGAAAAGAAAAAATAGTGATGCATTAAATCTCAAACAAATAAATTCAGAAGTCCCTACAGTTAAAAATGAAACTCCTCTGGGTACAAGTGACCCTTTTTCAGCCAGTCCTGATATGGTAAAAGAAGGGCTTGTGGAAAATTATTTTGGCTCTCAAAGCAGTACGGATATATCTGACACGTGTGCTATTAGCTACAGCAATTCAGTTAGCCCTCAGAAGGAAACTGCTGGAAGAGAAATTAGTACTCTTCAGCAGGAACAGGGTAAAGAGGATGAGGAGGAAGAGCAGGATCAACAAATGGTTCAGAACGGGTATTATGAGGAGACTGATGCCTCAGCTTTGGGTGGGACAGTAAGTGCTCACTATACAAACAGAGATGCACCAGAAGAAGAAAGACTTGTAACCTCTGAAAAAATAAACAGTGACTACCTGAGGGACGGTATAAATATGCCTACTGTCTGTACTTCCGGTTGTTTGTCCTTCCCGTCTGCACCACGGGAGTCTCCTTGTAGTGTTAAGCATTCTTCTAAAAGTAAATTTGATGCCATTACAAAGCAGCCCAGCAGTACTGCTTACAGCTTCACTTCATCAGTTTCCTGGTATGAAAACTCACCAAAACCGCAAATACAAGCGTAAGTAATGGAGCACAACAGCATGCGCTACTAAATACATGTAGAGAACGTATATATTTCTCTGGTAACGTGTATGTTTCATGTTCTCTGGTTTCTGGAATACAAAAAGTGCTTCTCTGATTAGCTGGCCTGTATTTCTCCATATGATTGTCCTGTTCTGTAGGCCAAACATTCCTGATATAAGTTTTACATTGGTAATTTTATGTTAAAAGTATAGAATAATTGAGGTTAAAACTCTTTTTTCCCTCAATACCTCATTTCTTTCCCATAAACTCCCAGACAAAAGTTAGGTTTTGTAAGTGCATCTAGCAAATAAGGATAATGAATAATAGGTAGTAGAAACGTCCTAAGCCTTCCACACCCGGCTTGCCTCAGCTAAGTCAGTGATTTCCAGAAGTGAGATTTCATGGACCAGTAAAATATCCAGAAAAATGTGAGGATGTTATAGGTTTACTAGCTTGTCACTGGTTCTCAAAATATTCCACCTTACTCCAGAAGGAGTTATAATCCCTGGAGTGAAAGGTCTGGGCATGTCTACAGTAGATTTTTAAAGTTCTCAGATTATTTTGAGTTACATATGTAATTGAGGTCCACAGCGCCCAAACCTAGTGAAACCAGAGAAGTGATAATGGCTATTAAGAATTGTGATGTGCTGGGAAGCTGAGGGCACACCATCTTCTGGCTTTCTCACACTGTTTGTAAGTCACTGATGAAAACAATGGTCCACATGGCTTCACCAGTGTATCCTACTCCCATGAGTGTTCATCAGCTTCCTTGAGTCCAAATGATACAGTGTTAAAATAGTTAATAATTTTTGATACTTGCAGTCCCCACATTGATTAGATTTGTCACTCATTCCAAGTGAGTATATGCCACCAATTATATTTAGTCACATCTCCCTATTGATTCTGCTCCTTACTGGTATTTTTAGAGAAAAATACAAATAACCTAATCTACTACACACTATATCCACCACTCTTACTGTTGCACTTTGTAGAACAACAGCCCCTTCCCTTCCACTTACATAAGGTTAAAAAGGAGCAAAGAGGATAAGACTTGATTACAGGATAAGCATCAGATAATCATCTTTCTAAAACTTTTCCCAGCTTTTCTATGCATGCAATATAAAATTTTATAGAAAGCGTAACTCCACTCCTAATATTTTCTTAGTTGATTTCAAGTTTAAAAGAATATTTTTAAGTGATTTCAGGTTTAAAGTATTCATTATATTTGATAGAATATGTACTAAAAGGAGTAAAGAAAATTACCATCTGATGTCTAAATCATTTAGGTGATCCCACACATTTTCATTATTTTAAAGCCAAATATTGTTGGGTTTCCCCTTCTGCAGTTCTATAAATTCAGCAGATTGTCTTTTGGGTTCTAAAAACTGAATATGATACTTAATAAAAAGAGTATCTTCTTTAATGTTTTGCTTCAGCTTCCTTCAGGCAAAAGAAGAACTGAAGCAACTTAAACTCCCTGGGTTCATGTACAGTGATGTGCCTCTGCTGGCATCCTCGGTCCCTTACTTCAGCATGGAAGAAGAGGATGGTTCTGTAGATGGAGTGCATCTCGTTGTCTGTGTGCATGGTTTAGATGGTAGGTAACACCTTTGATGTAACCCAGGGCAACTCCATATGTTTTCTTTTCCTAATAGATCTCATTTAGTTTTTTACTTAGTCTTTGAACTGAAAAAAAAAGATTTTTCAATTGCTTCAATTAATTGAATCTTAAATACATTCTAAAACAGAAATATGCTTATCATTGCTAAGTAAAATATTAGATTTCCTTTTAAGTAAATTTTCCATGGGACTGATATCCATGTGCCAGCATTTTATTTATTTTAACTCTGGATTTTTCTGTTTTCTCTCTTATTGTTGCTGTTGTCAGCTGTCACCTCATGGCAATCATTTTGTCTCCCTTTGATATTCTTCCTAGTTCCCTTTTAGCTTGATGCTTTAAACCTTATGTGCTAGAAAAATCAATACCTCAGAATTAAAGATTCACTAATTAATTAGGGTATAATTTAAATTCTAAATACCTGGCTTTAGTGCTATGATTTTATGATAACTATTTTGGTTACTCAGCAGACTTTTTTTCTATATTAGGAACTATGTTAGAAGATGCCAAATATCTCTAGACTAGCAAAGTATTACTGTATTATAATTTGATTCTGTAAGAACAAATTGACAAAAGATTTTATGGATTATAAAAATACTAAACACAGGTCTGAGCTAGTAAATTCTCATGAAATTGGAGACTTTTCTTTAAAAGAAAAAACTGACTCTCAAGAAATAAAATACCTCCAATACTAACCTCTCTCCCGGCCTAGTAATAAAATTTTCAAAGAATTATCCCCTAAGAAAGACTTCTTGGCCCAGTAGAATCTCTGGCAAGTTCTTCTTTGAAATTTTCAAGAAACACGTTATATCTATTTTATATAAATTATTCCAGAATAATAGGAAAAAAAGATGGAATGCAGCTCATTTTATTCCTTAAAGTTAACTTTGTTACCAAATCTGAAAAAGATACCACATCCACACCCAAGAAAACAGTAGATCTGACATAAGTACACTTAATAAAAACTAGCAATATTGTAGAAAATAAATAAAATGTAAAAAAAAACCTCTAGCAAATAGAATCAATATATTAAAGTAAGCTAATAAAAATTCCCAGAATGCAAAGATAAGTAAATATAAAGAAATGTATTAATAAAATATACTACATCAGCAAATCGAGTAAGAAACTGTTGATAAAATTCAATATCCATTCCCAGTTATGACAACTAAGCACCAAACTTAAGTCTAGTTTTTTAATGTGATTAAGCAGATGTATTTCCAGTTGGTGGAAAACATATACTTAGTAGTGAAACACCGGAGGTGTTACTTGTAAAATCAGGAATAAAACAGTTATCTCTGTCAGTGCATGAAATGTCTAAAAGATATAAATATTGGAAGGGTAAAGTAAAACTTCAACAATTGATAATGACATGTTTATATTCCTGAGTAAACCAAAGGAATTAACTTAAAAGCCACTAAACTAATATTTGAAGATAATGATTATATTTATGTATTCTATCTAGATTTTAAATATTTTATATTTATAGGTATCTTTTAAGTTAGTAATTAAACTACCTCAGATCATTTAATTGGATTTTTATCTCTATCTGCCTGTACCAGTACCATCAAAGGAAAGTCAGCAGATGAAATCTAAATCTAAAATGCATCCAGGGTTTGTGAAGCAATGGCCTGGAGTGGTGATGTGGGGAGTGTCTCAGTCACTTGCTCCCGTTGCTCTAGCCAGCGGTCACCAGAGTGAGCGCTGACAGTTACACACACTGAGAGCGGGAAGAGGTGAAGGCATCACTGTGCCCAAACCTCCTCAGAAAGAAACTGTTGAGAGACATCGTCTGGCTAATGGACATCAGCTTTGAAGTAAAAATCGAGGACTGTTTCAGAGTGCATTGTCTACTCAGAACTGGCAGAGGCCTTATGCTTGTCTTCAAGATCTGTAAAAACGCGAGGATGCACTTTGTACCTTTGACTTTATCTCATCATTTACACATAATTGTTCATTTTCTTCATTTTCTAGGGAATAGTGCAGATCTCCGATTAGTAAAAACTTACATTGAACTTGGACTACCTGGGGGAAGAATTGATTTTCTTATGTCTGAGAGAAATCAGGTATAATATGGTGGTGTTTTCAATGAGAGCAACATTTTTATACTAGTTTCTGCCTAAATATTTGCTTACTACAAAATTTAGTAGTAGAAATAATTTTTCTGATTTCTATGAAATTTAACATTAATGCACCTCCCAAAAAAGTAAAAATGATTTACAGTTCAACTTATGAGCTCTTCACATGTGCACAATTTCTAGAATTTCACATTTCTATGCAGACATTTCATTAATTAAACCATTATAAATAACCTTATGTTAAATGCTGGTAGTGGGCTTCAACGATTAAACAACTAAATGAGGCAAGTGTTAGTAAGAACACTGAACTGTTTTTCCCTGGAGGTTCACTCTTTTTGCTTATTCTAATATAATGAATATTACATTCACTAACTTCTCTAAAAAACACTGGTCTTAACCATATTTTCAATACCTAAATTAAAAATAATGTTTATACTCAGTTTTTCATGTGATTACATATATTCAATATATAATGTATCTGTCTTGCCTTTGTTTAGAATGATACTTTTGCTGATTTTGATAGCATGACTGATCGCCTTCTGGATGAGATAATACAATATATTCAGATATATAGTCTAACAGTCTCAAAAATAAGGTAACTTCTATAATATTATACAATTATTTTATATCTCTATAAATTATAGAAAAACTAAACAGAATTTGTGGTAGTTTTGTTATCCTATTCTGACCTTTAGGAGACCACAACTCAAATTAACTAATTTAAAAAGAAAAGAAAAAAAAGATTTTAGGGAAAGACCACATATTATAGGATTCCATTTATATAAATTGTCCAGAATTGGCTAATTTGTAAAGACAAAAGTAGATTAGTGACTGCCAGAGCAGGGGAGATGGGCTACAGGGTGTTTTTTGAGGTGAAGAAAATGTTCTACAATTTCTTGTAGTGATGGTTGCACAACTGGTGACTACACTAAAAACCATGGAATTGTGCACTTTAAATGGATGAATTGTATGGTATGTGCATCATATCTCAGTGAAGCTGTTACCACAAAGAAAGTTATAGGACAGTGGATGTACAGAAACAGAGGAGACAACAGAAACCCTCTTCACTCTTCAGGTTTCATGACTGCGATTTTTGAGTCAGTTTTCCACAAGCAAGGGGTGACAGTCAAGCCAATATGAGTTTCATTATTAAAGCAGTATTGTGGTTAGACCTGGGAGAGAGAAAAGTATTGTGTCTTCTAGTCAAGTAGAAATTAAAGAAAAAGTCAAAACTAGTCTTCCTGCCTCAGAAATAGTAGAATAAACTGATTACCTTCATAACCCACTAGGTTAGAGGAAGAAGCTGGCTCTGTGTACTGTAGGCTTTTGTAGAGTTTGTTTCCAGTTTGAAGTGTAGAATAGGAACTAAGAAGAGAGAGAAGCAGGATTTTATTTGAAGTCATTTTTTAAAAACAGGTTTCTGTTAAAATATGGGGGGAAATGCAAGTACGTTGGGGGAAGGAGAGATTGTTTTCTTGTTCTAATTATTCTCTTCATTGATGGATTTTAAAATACTGTTTACTAAATATTCTACAGTGATCTTATAATCTTTTTATTCATTTATTTTTTATGATGAGAAAATAATATATTATTTCAATTTTTTCATTCATCCACAAAAGTATTCTCTCTTTTAGATTAGATTGGCAGTTATAATCAACCATTATCCAAAAGCCTGATCAGATTGATTGAAGACTGTTAGTTACCTTAACTCTCATCCCACAGCTTTAGGAACTTCAGCTTGGGAGGGAAATTTATCCTGAGCTGCTCACTAATTATACCTGTAAGCCAGTGTTGAGACAGCTTTCAGGCTCTCTCGTTGTTAATTGTCCCCAGCAATTCATATATCGTCTATTGTAGAATAATGATAAGCAAAAAGGCTCTTTTGATTTAAACTATTCCTTAATAAAGGTTAAGTGCTTTATAAATATTAGTTATTCTTTTGGTATAATCTTAGACTTACAGTAGGAAAATGCACTCATTTAACCTGTGCCTTGAAAGTACTTAATCAAAGAACTCTCCCACTTTGGAGTGTAGACCAGAGAAAAGAGAAACAGGTGTGTAATTTCTCCTAAATCGTCCTTTATAGGTACAATTTCATTATTTTGTTTTAAATCATGACTTAACGAGTAATCATTGGTATGTGTGCCTAAGGAGGCAAATTTATCATCTAGGCAATATATTGTTACTTTTAAAATGTATTTATTGCTAAGCAGTTATAAACTATGAGTAAAAATTTTCTAATAGCTTGTTTCTATGGAGTAAGCATTTAAATTATATAATAATAGGAATTTTCTACTACATTCTCACATTTTTTTCCTTCAAAATGTAAGTTACACCATTTCAAATATCAAACCATAATTTTAAAACGTATTAGAAATTTTCAAATTCTTAGTATTTCACATCTAGGTATAGTGGTTTCAGCTTTGATTTTTGTTTTGAAAACTAATACTATGGGAGAAATGTCATTTTTTTTTCTCTTAAAGCTTTATTGGACATTCGTTGGGCAATTTAATAATCCGTTCTGTGCTCACAAGGCCGAGGTTTAAGTATTACCTCAGCAGACTCCATACCTTCCTCTCTCTCTCTGGGCCTCACCTTGGTACGCTCTACAACAGCAGTGCCCTTGTTAATACAGGTAATAAGTTTTATTGTGCAGTACAAAAAATAGGGCATGGGGAGAAAATTTAAATACAAGTTTAATTTCTGGTGTTTACTTTAGAGCTGACTTTTAACATACTTAGAATTTCATGAAACAGAAGATGTAGCTATTTTTTAATTTTGTCATGCACGTGAAATAAGCTAAGTCATTTCAGAAAATGAATATTATCATATTGAGATGATATTTGTCAAAAGTCACAAGAGCATTTTTTTCCTTTTTTTTATTAAACTGTCTAAATATTTTCAGCAAATGTTTGTCTTATAAACAGGCTATTGTGTTGTTCCATTAGTTGAGCAGATTACAAATATCTATATTTAATATATTATAAAGTTATAAAATATTTTATATAGAATGTTAACTCTGATTTTGGTTTGATAACAATAGAGTGATATTATGAGAAAATAAATTATAAAATTTTTAAAGAAATTAAAATGAAAGTTGAGATCCCAAATTTTGTTTAGAATAAATATTCTCATTAAGAAAGTTCTGATACTTGATTTGCTTTTTGTTTGGGTTGGTTTTTCCCTTAGATTTTTTTAAATGGTTTTTATAGTGTAGCCTATTGATTTCCATTGTGAGAATAAATGAGATTTTATTCCTTCTCTTTTCATTGAGCCTTGGAACTCTTATTTCCATTTTCTCTTCCACTTTCATTGACAAGGAAATCGTACCATTTTCCTTTGTATCCCATTTCAAATGGTGGTATTCAAAATACAGCTAGCTCTAGATTTTTAGTTTCAAAAAGAGAGCTTGAGAAAATGAAATCCATAAATAACACAAAATAGAACCCAATCTGAATAGGATGCAGTACTGTGAATTTTTTTTCTTCACTAAACTTTTCCCTAGGTAGGCTTACAGCTACCAGATTTAATCAAGTAAAGGTGTTTTTTTTTTTTCTCTTTTCTTCCTCTATTCTCCTCAGTAATACTAAAAGCAACAAAAGTGGAAATGAATATTCCACAATCTTGAAAACCTGTTTCAGAGTGATTGAGGATTCACTTAATTAAGGGGAAGATGCATTTAAATATGAGTAACTGATAATCTAGAGAAATACAATTAAATATGAAACAAATTATATTCAGTTAGTAATGTTTGACTTTCACTTATGACATGAATAAATATATTACCTAATTAAAAAAATTATATTCAGTTATTACTAGAAAACATTAACCAATTGCTCATTCTAAGGGTTGGTCCTTCTACAGTTAGTCTACCATACCTTAACTGTAACTGTCTACAGACTAAAGACCCAGTGCTTAGACCTTTGGATCCACTACTGTGTTGGAAGATTTACCCCCTCTGCTTTATAATTTGAACAAATATATCTAAAGGTACAATTTTCCCAAATTTGTTCTTCTTAGACCATTATCTGTTTCATTACTGAATGAGATAGAAATAGCAAGCCTTCTAGCAACTACCATTAACCCATAGTTACCCTATGTGTGTATGTGTATTTTTATATTTGTTATCAGAAAATGGAAACATTTTGCAAATATATATATTTTTATTAGCTAACAAAATGCCAGTTTGGGGGATGTCATTTTTTGAAGTAAAATATATATTAATAATCTTGACACATTACCATGTGTTTTCAGTTATACTCATATATCATTTATATCTCTCTAGGTCTATGGTTTATGCAGAAATGGAAAAAATCAGGTTCTCTTTTGCAATTGACCTGTCGAGATCATTCAGACCCTCGCCAAACTTTCTTATACAAGCTTAGTAATAAAGCAGGTAAGTATATAGTAACAGTTTGAAAACATTCACTTGAAAAACTTTTTTTAAAAATAAACCTTTAGCAAATGAATTGTCAACATGTCTTTCTGGTGATTAAAAAAGTATTAGTTGATTGTAATTTCTTAATAATGAAATAGCAGACTCACAATTAAAACTTAGCAATTGATAGCATGGTTGTTTAATTTTTTTACATGGTTGTATTTATTTGTCTGAGCTGCACAGCTACTTTGAAATTATCCTAAAATTTATCATTCAGTACCAGTTATAAGTTAGTCAGTTTTTTTAACTAGGCCTCTGCATGTCCTAGCCCTCCTGTGCTTCTAGCTGCCCTCACCCCAGTCCTTAACCCTTTTAAGAAACTGCCACATATTTTTCTACCTTCCTATTCTAGGATTATCAAGCATTTCTGGAAAATGTCAGAAACTAAACTGTTAATAGTTATTCCTTCTACAGATTCTCACTACTGGATGAATCTTGTTACTCATCTCTTATTAACTGATCCTTAAATATATTCCCCATCTTGAATTTATATTCCAACTTTTACAGCCTGAAGTTCCCAACTGCTCCTTTGCCATTCTCACTCTCTATACATGACCCTACCTCTGACCTCACCATCTCTCCCGTACGGACTCATCCTCACACTAATGTCTTCCCAGCGTATTCTTGCCACTATGTCATTTGAAATCTCCATTTGAGGGGAACAGACTGCCCTCATCTTTATCTTCTTCAAAGAATACTATCTCCACTTCCTTCTAAAGTGGAGATGTAACCTAGATAGTTCTTAACCCACCCTACCCCATTTTCCCACTTCCCTGGCCATAGAGCAGAGGTTGGCCAACTTTTTCTCTAAAGGGCCAGAAAGCAAATATTTTGGCTTTGCGGGCCATGTGATCTCTCATGCAACCACTTAACAATACCAATTGTAACAATACCAATTGTAGGCAAAGATAGCTATAGACAATGCATAAACAATGAGTGTGGCTGTGTTCCAAAAAACTTTATTTACAAAAAAAACGGCAGCAGGCCAAATCACACAAGTCATACCTTGCCTTCTTTACTATAGAAGAAGCTCAATTTCTCATTTACTGAGCACCACCTAGAGTGGGGAAACAGTCCTCTTGTTTCCGTTTCCAATCGCAGTCATTTCTCCTCCACTGTCATATAAAACTACTACTTGTGAGGCTTGCACCTCCAAGCTGTGCTGCCTTCTAGTCTTCTTTAACATAATAATCTCCTGGTCAGTCCTCACATGTTCAGTGAGAACTCTGATGAGAGTTCATGGACATTTATTATACAATTATGCTTGGGAAAAGATATTCTTGGATCTTAATATACTTAATCCTGGCATCATTTTTGGTAATTTGATTAGTCAACCTGTTACCAAACCAAGTGGGCTCGCCTCCTGCTGAGTTAAATAAGACTCTACACCAGTGGAAGTTGTCTTACAAAGTAAAGTGTATTTGCAGCAAATTGGAGGCCAGGAGGAATCATTTCCAAAGTCCTGGTGTTCCCAAAGGGAAGCAGGAACTTTTCTTTCTGTTGGGAAATCAATGTTCAAAAGGGAGAGGTGGGTATTTGGCTGCACAGGCTCAGTTGGAGAACATGCTTCCACATAATAAGGCCTAAGCTTCTCCTGGAGAGATCTTTGCATTAAAAATAAGGCAAAGGTCATGGGCATAGCTCTTGTGGTGAGGCTTCGTCAGTTTCAGGATGGTTGGTAGTTACATCTCCTTAACAAGCAAAAGGAAAAGAAACAACTTGGAAAAACAGTTAATTGCTTCTAAATCCACCTTTGAGTTTCTCCAGGCACCTAGTCAGTTCCCTTTGGATGATTCATCAAGTATTACAGAGCTTTTCTCACCTTGAGTAACTTCCATTCCACTCCACTTTAAACCCATACCATTGCTGCACTCCACCCCTGAAATTTCAACCAATATTCCATTCTGTGACTACAATATCCTATCCTTTCTCACTCCTTTACTGTCATCTACTTTTTAGACTTAAGATCTCTATGCCATTTTCCTAAGATCACCCTTCCCTTCATGGTTCCACTCCCTTCCTGATACGTGTCAGACTCGATGAATTATCACGTTTATCATTCAGACATTATTACACTTTAGTTTCCATCATAGCTGTCTAGCAAACCTGTAATGCTGTTTCTTGCCTGGCTTGTTGAGCTCCACCAGAAAGGATTACACAGACACGCCAATCAATACCACTGTAGATCCATGGGTCCCCATCTAGTTATCTTTCAGTAGCTTCCTATCCATTCCCTTAAAGCTTTTCACCTCTTCTCCTCAAACTTCAAACTACCACTGCTACCTTCACTTCCACAAATTACTTTGCTTCCTACTTCATCTGTGAAAGTCAAGGCCATCAAGCAAGAACTTTTCTACTTCCTTTCTTTTTACCTACAAACATTAGCATACTTGTGGTTTCCTTCTAGTTCTGTAGAAAATGATCTGTGGTCCAATAATTTCTCTTTCTCTGTTTTGGAACACATTCCTTCTCATGTCAGTCTTTAAACTTCCCCGTTTCAGTGGCTAATGCCTTAACATATAAAGTTATTCCAGTTTCTCCCATCAGAAGTCATAATAATAATAAATACCTTTCTTGATCACTGATTTGGTAGTTGTCCTCCTGTTTCTCCTTTTTCTTTTTATAGAGTTGAGCCTCTTGAAAGAGAAAACAATCACTTTCACTACTTCCTTACCTTTTATTTCACTCTTCAGTCCATTGTAATCTGATTTCTTCACCACTCCCTTGAAGATTGCCAAATCCAATTTCCTCTTTTCCTTCTTTTATTTGAACATACTGGCATTTAAGACTATTGAAACACCCTCCTTGACATACTTTCCTCCCTCCAATTCTGTAACATCAGCCTTTCCTGGTTTTCTTCCATCTTGGCTCACTGCTTCCTCCAAGGATTCCTTTTCTTTCCTTGCCCCTTAAATGTAGGTATTCTCCTTGGGCTCCAGCCTCTGTCATCTGCCCTTCTCACTCTGTCCATTCTTTTTTGACAGCATCATTCTGTATCCATCTTCACCACTGGTAACTCTCAGATGTGTATCTCTAGCTCAGTCCTCTGTGCTGTGCTCTAGACTTAGTGTCCAGCAGTCTACTAAATATACTCACTGAGATGTCTTACGAGTGCCTCAAATGCAGTGTTTCCAGAGACCTCATCTTCCCCTCAGATTCTCTTCTCTGGATTTCACATTTACAGGAATGGCACCATCATCTACCCAGCCAGAAGCTCAGAAGTTGTTCCAGACGCCTCTTTCTTATTCTCCCCTCACGTCCACTGAGTTACCACGCCCTGAAACATTCAGCCTTCTTAGTAGCTGGTGGAGGCTTCTCTTCTTTTTCTTTGCCACTGCCTTAGTTCAACCTTCATCACTTTTACTTAGATTGTTGCTGTGGCCTCCACTCTGGTTACCCTGAGTCCTGTATGCTCTCTTCTCCCCAAATCTCACTTCCTCATTAGATGAAATCATCTAAAAATTAAATCAGATCATATTGCTCCTGCTTCAAAGTCTTGTCATATGCCTTGTAGCTTTCAGGGTGAAGTTTAGATTCCATGGCTGAGGGCATCAAATCCTTAATCATCTGGTTCCTAATCCTTTTACTTGCTTCATACCCTCCTCTTCCCACACACACATCCTTTGCTTTAGTCGTGCCACACGTGTCTTTTGCTTCCTCACATCATCCACGCTGTTTCTACCACCATTCCTCCCATGTGTTTACCCATCTTTTTAGAACTAATTCTCTTCATCTCCTAAAATTAAACTCAAGCACTACCTCCTGTCAGAAGCTTTTCTTGATGCCCTATCTGATTGAACGCTCCTCTGCTCTCAGGGTACCTGGTAGAGTGCTCAGAATATAGCTTTATGTCCCACCCAAATCTTACACCTCCAGACTGACCTCATTAATGAATTCCAGCCTTGGTTTACCTGCTAGACATCTCTACTTACATATCAAACCAAATATGTCTGAAACAGAACATAGTGTCTTCTCATACTACCTCTTCTTTCATCCTTTTTTAATGGTATCTATCCTCTAAATTCCTTGGTTTGAAACACCTCAGTGTCACCTTTGATTGACCCCACTTCCTTGCATTCCACATCCCAAGACAGTTCAGCCCAGTGGCATAGTGGTTAAGTTTGTGTGCTCCGCTTCCACAGCCCGGGGTTCCCAGGTTTGGATCCCAGGCGCGGACCTATTCACTGCTCATCAAGCCATGCTGTGGCAGCATCCCACATACAAAATAGAGGAAGACTGGCACAGGTGTTAGCTCAGGGACAATTTTCCTCAGCAAAAAGAGGAAGTATGGCAACAGATGTTAGCTCATGGCTAATCTCCCTCACCAAGAAAAATAATAATAATATTATCTCTGAGCTCCTATAGCATTATATATGAACCTTATGTTATACCCACTATGGTTTATCTTATGTCAGTCATTTTTATATATGTTAACCTCCTTTCCTTAAGTAGGATCTGCGATAGCCGTTTCCCAGTCCCACTTACAAGCTCAGTATTTACTGTAGTTCTTCCTGGTAGGTGTTTGGTATAAACCCATTGAATCAATGAATGATCTTTTCAATATTATTTTCAGTATCCAAAAGCAGGTCAAATATTATATGGTAAGCTGAAAATCAAACCTACATATTTGTTCCAAGTCTGAAGTAACTTGAACTTGTAAATTTAAGTCCTGGCCATTGACATCTGTTGTTTACTAAGGGGGCAAAACAACAACAATAAGTTACTTACAGTGCCCGGAAATATATACTTGATTCATAAAACTACAAGATATTCCTACAAAATCAAATATAGTGTATAGCTGTCATTGGAGAAAAACTTACTGACATGAATTAGAACCATTGTGTGCTAAGGAGTTTGTACCACTGCTGCAGACAAGTTAGGAAATATATGAAAGGCAAAACAGTATAAATGTTCCCTGTGGTCTGTGTATTTATATGCATTTCACAAAGTAAAATTTAATTAGCAATAGTAATGATAGTAACATAAGAAAATAAAAACACTAAAGAAAGCATAACTGTAAAATTTTAGTATAAAAGTTCTCTAATCCATGGTCTTCCCCATCTGAACAAATATTTGTATTTCTGAGTTTCTAATTATTAATAAATGAGAGTAGATCTTTTGCACTTGAATTACTGCCTAAGGATTAGTTAAAAACTTTTGCTTACAAGTCATTAGTTTATTTATTATTTGCCTTATAAGGCATGGCAAGACTCTTGCCTCCCCTCTGGTTATAGCAGCCGAATTGTTTAAGAGCCAAACTTTAAAGTCACATAGACATTAGTTCTGGCTGAAACACAGACTAGGTTACTTAATCTAAAATCGTGCCATTTACAACAACATGGATGAACCTTGAGGATATTATGTTAAGCAAAATAAGCTGGACAGAGAAACACAAACACTGTATGATTTCACTTATATGTGAAAGATAAACACAGATAAAAAGAACAGATTAGGGGTTACCAGAGGATTAGACTGTTGGTCTAAAATTAGACTATTGGTGGTGAACACAAAGCAGTCTATAGAGAAACCAATATATAATAATGTACACCTGAAATTACACCATGTTATAAGCCAATATGACCTCAATAAAGTACTTAAATTAAAATAAATAAATATGCTTCATGTTCTTTGGTAAAATGGAGTAATAATATCTTCCTCACAAGACTATTAAAAGATTAAATGAAATGATGCATGTAAAATGAGTCGCATTCTGAATAGCATGAAACCTGATAAATGTTAGATGGGAAAAATAGCTCTCAGTGAAGAGGTACCTGAGCTAAAATAATATTAGTATTATAGATTATAGAAATTTGCTTTCACATTAACATCATGAATCTATTTTAACTTTTTTCTTTTTTTTTTTTTTTTGTGGGGAAGACCAGCCCTGAGCTAACATCTGTTGCCAATCTTCCCCTTTTTGCTGAGGAAGACTGGCCCTGAGCTAACATCCGTGCCCATCTTCCTCCACTTTATATGGGACGCCGCCACGGCATGGCTGACAGGCAGTGCGCGTCCGCGGGCGCCTGGGATCCGAACTCGCGAACCCCGGGCTGCCAAGCGCGGACTAAACCGCTGCGCCACCGGGCGGCCCCTATTTTAACTTTTTTCTTAACAGAACTTTTAAAAATCAGCTCACCTAAATGTCAGTATTATAGGCTGTAAACAATTATTCAAGTGATTTATTAAAATTTTTATGTTTTAAGCTTTCTACTTGTGCCCAAATATGTATTTATTAGAATACACCTGAATTGAATTAATATTATTATTGGAAAATAACATGAAAGAATACTGTTTTCTAATAATCATAACTCGCATTAGATAATACTAAAGGAATAAATAATAGCTATCGCACATATGGCACTTCCTATATTCCAGGTGCCATCTAAGCACATTATACATATTAGCTGATTTAATCTTATGAAGTAGGACTGTTGTTGCCCCTCTTTTGCAGATGAGGACTCTGAAGCACAGAGAGGTTGAGTGACTTGCCTCAGGTCATAAAGCTAGCAAGCAGTCATGCGTGGTTCAAACCATGTCATGTTTCAGTGTTAATATATATTTTCAAGAACTTAAGAAGCTATTTCTAATTGCAGTTTTAAATACTAACAAATATTCATTAATTGATTTTAAAACTATAATATTGTCACAGGGGTTGGAGCAAGTCTCCTGAGCTATGTTTTTTCCCTTTTTGTGGGAGGGGAGCATCTAGAGAATTGTGAGAAATGAGTAGTCAATTCCTAGGAAATTGCTACACCTGTATATATACATATAATTACTTTATTTACAAAGTAGAAATATATGGGTTCACATCAGAAACATAAGTAAATAAAACAGGAAAATATAGAGCAATGTTTATTTAACCGATATGCATTCTCAGGTGTTTTTAAACAATCAAAAGCCCTAGTGATCATTTCTTTTCTATATTGTACTCTGCTAAAGCTACAAAGTTTTAGATGCTCTGGTACAATTATTGCTTCTGTTTCTTCTGAATAGCCAATTTCCTTTTCTTTGGAGAAGGCCTAAAATAACCTGTCTAAGGCAAAATCCAGCCTTCTACCTTCTTCCTTTTTTTTATTTAAGCAAAGCCTCTCCTGTGGGTCTTCCTTTTGAAACAGTCTTTATCTCTGCAGCGTATCATTAGTTAGTAGCTTTCCTTAATTGAAAGCTATTCATTATTTTAAAATTAAGGAAGAATTTAAAAGCCTAAAACAATTTGTGTGATTTCTAAAACAATTGAGAATGTTATATATTTTTGTAAAAATCATATATTTATTAAGTGTGAATTGCCTTTTTTGTTTTGTGAACACAATAGATCTGCTAATGAGCTATAGAAATGTCACTTTTAAGAGGAAATTATCTTTTTTGATTAAGGCATTGCAATTGTAAACATTCATTAAGTTTTTCTAGCAAATTTTGACCAAAGAAACCTATAGCATCTATAGATTACTCATAGAATATATAAATAATTTACACAGTATAGTTATGGCATACTAGCATCTCAGCCTTGAATATCAAGGGAAAGGAAGAAGATGAAGGAACTAGAGCAACATGGAAGGTAAATATTATCTCTAGATTAGAGACCCTAGTGAAGTAGTCAGGATTGCTTAGAGAGAAGGATCACAAGCACTCTTGCGTTCTGTGAGGGCTCAGATATAGCCAAATAAGAACCATTGTCAGAATTCCCCCCAAAAAATATTTTTAAGATCTTCCAAAAAACATCTGCTTAGAATCTGTTTACCAGCTGTTGAATTCTGACAAATAAAAGAGAACAATTAAAGGAATCTCCTGCTGTGCTACTATGGCACAAGATAAACTCTTCTTCCAGCAGATTGCAGAGGTGTTTAATAATAGGTGTCACTTGATTTGTAAATAACATTTGTATTTTGTTTCTGAAAGTGTGGGAAAGAATCAGCATCAGCTAACATTAATTTAGGAAGCAGATTCTTTCAAATATATTCAAAATAAATGAGTAAAAATAAGAATAGTTTACTATTTCTGAGAATATGTCAGTTTTAAAAGCACAGGGTTTTTCTCAACTTCAGCACTGTTGACATTCTGGGCGGGATAAGTCTTTGTTGTGAGGGTTGTCCTGTGCATTGCAGGATATTTTATAGCATCCCTGGACTCTACCCACTAAATGCCAGTAGCACCCACACCCTCACACACTCCAGCCCCCGATCGTGACAACAAAAATGTCTCCACACACTGCTAAATGTCCCTTAGGGTACAGAACCACCAGTTTAGAACCACTGTTTTAGCCAGTTCCAAAGAGTAAACAGAAAATGAGTCAATATGAATTACTTTACAACTCATTAAAATTTTCAGAAAAATTAGTCATCAAAAGTATCAGGAAGACTAAGATAATGAAGACGAAAGTTACCATTACAATGTCATGCATAAATCTTGTTATACAGTCCAGAAAAATATTGAAGATTTACTTTAATCGTTTTCTTGGTAATCCTGAAAAGTAACTAAAATGTTTAGGAACTTTTTCAGTTAAACTATCTAATTCTATAGATGAGGAAATCTTGTTACTTTCCCAAATTACAGGTAACTTTTCAACCAAGAATTAGCCACTTTAGGGACTAGGTGAAGTACTAACCTGAAGACCAGTTAACTGGGTCATCTTTGAGCAGGTAGAATCAATGTAGGTGCAGAGGAAATTAGCCTAGAATATAAGGCTCCTGAAATAAAGACTTTAGATATTTTTATTAGCTGGAGATCAACTCAGATGCAGTACTTCCGTAATTCCCAGCAGCATTGCAACGCTGGGGCCTCCCATGTTTCACTTCGAGTCTGCCCTCTCTAGCCAACACTGCTGGACAGGGAATTGAAATCAAAAGATTCAAAAAGAGTCATGGTCTATTTCACTAACTTGGTTCTTGGGTAGTACAACAAAGCAAACCTTCTGTGCAGAAGCACAATATTAGTACTGATACATTGTTGTTGAAAAACTATTATGAAAATAGACTTATTACTAAATTTAAAATGCATTTTAAAGTATAGCATTGTCTTACGAATCACATTTAGAAATATGACAATCTAGTATATCAGTATCAGGATCTTTAATTTTATTTATTTCATCATCATGGAATCTGAGAGATGAAGGGTATCTTAGAAATCCCCCATCTAATCTTCTTTGATTGTGCATACTTTCATTCCACCGAGCTGCCTGAACCTGAGGAGGCATAGACACTTTTCCTCGAGGATGTCAGTCAAGCGCAGTGATTCTCAACCTGAGTATCACTTCTCTATAGAAGCATATCAGAATCTTACAAAGAGCTCTTATTTTGAAAACTATATTTAATATAATCTTTAATGTGATGCCTATCATTCCTATAAAGTATATGCACCATATAAACTATAGAAATAACGCAGTGGCAAGAAATGGGATGGTAATTGCAGAGGAGTATAAAGTCCAAGGACAGGTGCATTGACTGATTTTTTTTTTAATGGGAGATAAAGTGTTTTGCATACTGATAAGAATGATCTGTACAAAAGAGAAAACTGGTGATGCAAGAGAGGAATGGGACAGCTACTAGAGCCATGTTCTTAAGTAGACAGGAGGGGTCTACTAGCATACAAGTGAAAGGACCGGCCTGAGGTGGGAGGGTGGACAGTTCATCAGTGGGAGCAAGAGTGAGACAGACATGAAGGTACAGGTGTGACAGGCTGGTTTGTGTTAAGGTGGGAGAATGTGGAAATCCTCTTCTGATTCTTCTATATTCTCAGTGAAACAGGAAATATTAGGCAAAACTCAAATGAAAACTTAAAGTAAAAAGTCAGCTTTAAATGATTTCATATAGGGTGTTTTGTTTGTTTTTATGGGAGAGTGTAATTTTGTTTCCTTGGAAAATATTCGTAAATATTGAGGACTAGCCTTCGGAAGGTAGGAATGTCATGAAATTCCTGTAGAATTTTAGTCCACCATATCTAATTTCTCCCACACCCACACCACAATCCGTGCTCTCACTCAGTGCAAACACATATTTCTCATATCAGTATATAAACTACATAAAATGAAGCTGGGGGCTTTTGTAGATAATATGTAGAAATTTGGAGAAAGGATTCATCAGGTATTTTAAAAGCCATAAACTTAGCACTAGTGAGGAAATAAAAATTTTTGGTCACTTAGTATGATACTAATAACTTGTTTTAAATCTGGTGAATTATTCCATTATAATTCAGTATTTTCTCTTCACAGGGCTTCATTATTTCAAAAATGTCGTGCTAGTGGGATCCCTACAGGATCGCTACGTTCCTTATCACTCTGCCCGCATCGAAATGTGTAAAACAGCTTTAAAGGACAAGCAGTCAGGTAATGACATCGATTAGAAACTTTCAGAGAGGTGTACCTACACAGGAATTTTTTCCCAAATTCATGTTTAATCATGTTCTCCCTTCTCTCATCCTCCTCTCTCCTTTTACTTCCTTTTCCTCCTCCTGGTATTAATAGCTCTCCTTCCTCCAGTTGTCTTCCTTTCTTTCCTCCTGCCATGTGAGATGCCCGTGCCAGTGAAGCAGTCATTGTTCTTATGAAAGAGTTCTTTCATCTAATTACAAATGCATCTCAATCCTGCTGCCTCAGCATTAATTCGTACTTTGGTTTTCTCAGGGTTGTTGGGATTGGTGATTGTGGTAATAGTCATGCTGCGTGTTCTGCTGTATTTCACTTTTAGCCAAAGAGGCAGCAAAGACTTGCCCCACTTTACTGATAGTGAGTGATGAAGATTTTATTTTTCTTTTGCTATTTTTGAATAACAAAAGAAATTTAAATCATAGCTACTTGGAGCCAGAGGCAGACTTGAGTACTGCTCATTTTATAACTGAGGCCCAGAGATGCTGAGCAGCTTATCCAAAGTCCTGGCAGTTAATTACAGGCTTAGAGCAAGAACCTGGGAGTCCTACCTCCCAGCGTTGCCTCAGTTCTTTTGTTGTAATGAGGCTGATTTTAAACTCTTAATCCTTTGTTTTTTCACAGCGTGACAGTGACAGCTCCTTCAGGCACATACACATTTATATTGAACTTGACTAGTATGGTGCCTGGCACATAGTAGGTACTCTGTTCATTTAACTGACATTTTTTGAGCATTTTGTGACATCAAAATAAGCCTTTTGTCTTGTCTTTTTTCTTTTTTTACTTATGTTCTTGCAAGCGTCCACTTAAGGGAAAAGGATAGAGTCTATTAAAGGAAAAATTGAGCAGCAGTTTAACATTCAGATGGGTCACTGAAGCTAGATAAATGTCCTTTGTTTTAACAGTGAGATTCTGTGCTACTGGGGGACAGGGAATCCAATAAAGACAGGTTTGGACTTCTTCTCATGTAAAAATATTTTTTAAATTGCATGGAACCAGAAATCTACCTTGATTTACAATGAAAACTAAGAGGAAAGGTAGGAGTAAAAAGTTTTATATGAATCTATGTGATATTAATCTTTCTCTTATACATTTTCCTTCTTTCTGTAATTGTATCTATATACTATTTCCTTCTTGTCATTCCTAATGGCTACATCCTGCTGCTTCTGTGAAATTTAGTACCTGCCACCCTAAAATTCTTGGGTTTGTGGATATGTGTTAGCACTCATCCATTGGTAATATAGTAATGCGTAAGGATTAAAAACTGTTTTGCCCCTTATAAGGCAGCTTGTGCTTTTATGTGTATGTATAGCTAACCTTTATCTTTTATGCTTAGCATGACCTCAATAAATCCATTGTAAGAATTAACCAAAAAGAGGGAGAGAGGAGTACAAATTTGGAATTAAAAGCAGAACCAAGCATTTAAATAAACTTTCAGACTGAAAAAAGGATCTTTGAGCCAAACTCACATTGTTCTTCTGACTGTAGGAAGTTGCTCTTCTTTCTCAAAATAATGGGAAATAATGTGCGTATCATGTGGAATAGTGTTGACTGACATGGAAATGTTGTTAAAAGTACTTGCTGTAGACTCAAGTTTTAAATTTTGCCTTATCAAAATGTCTCAGCATGGCTACCTTGCTTTCATAATGGTTTAATGAGTCATAAGTGACTTACTATTGAAGAAAACTATTTGCTCTGTTATAGTTATAGCTTTGAATTAAAATTATCAAATTGATAATACTATAAATTTATTTTTACTTGGCTAGGTAGATAATGTGATTGTTTATATTTTCTATAAAACAGTCTCAAAAATGAGAGTCAAAGAAAAAGGAAACCTTTTAAAAGACATTTTTCTCCTTTAAATGGAAATAACTATAATTCATAAATTATATAAATTGGTATAGAATTTTTTTCAGTTACTCATATGAACTAATTTTCCTTTTTTCTATTTGTTTCATAGGACAGATCTATTCAGAAATGATCCACAACTTGCTTCGCCCGGTTCTGCAAAGCAAGGACTGTAATTTGGTTCGATATAATGTCATCAATGCATTGCCCAATACAGCTGATTCACTCATTGGGAGAGCTGCACATATAGCCGTTCTTGATTCAGAAATATTTTTAGAGAAATTCTTTCTGGTGGCTGCCCTCAAATATTTCCAATAGGATAAAAACATTGTTAGAGACTTGACACTTACCTCATTCAACAGTGATTCAAATAATATACTATATTAAACTGTAGATGCTAAGTTCTAAGAAATATTTATACCTTTTTATATGGAAGATAATTTATATCATCCATGTTTAGAGCTTTTTAAACATCAACTTTACTTTCTAGGTAATGTGGCTGTGCAATATTTTTTTAATTTTATCTTTTTACTTTTCTATTACTTTTTCATATATTTTGCTACATAAGTATTTCAGTGAAACTTCAAGCCCATATGTATGTCTGATCGTTTATTATTGGCTTTCACAATCCTTACATCAGACACATCATATTAGAGGCCATCATTGCTAGAATAGCATGGGATTTTAAATTTTCTAGTATTGGAGTATTCTTTAGTTAATTATAAATTTTACTTTTAACATTTTACTATGTTTTAACTGGAAATAAAATTATGGCTGCTAAAATATATTTTTTGAAATCAACTCTTTAGCCCTATCAAACCAGGTAGTTCATATATGACAATATTATAAAAGTTTTCTATAAAAAGTCATTATTACTGTTGCTATTAAACATATGTCATGCCTATTAAAATATATTTTCTACTGGTGATTTCAACATTATTTCTCATATTGACTTTTATTACTGGAACTTTTCATGTTCATGTTAGCAGCATCTAGAGATTTTTGAAGGTTTGAATGCCCTCAGATTTGGTTGGAATTTTGCCAAATTTGGTAATGTTGCTTGAACTTTCTGACTACATTTCTTTAACTTTTTTCACAGACTTCCTTTATGTGCATAATTAAATGTTGAAGTTTATGAAATACTTTTATGAATTTAGATAATTTTTAAATATTAAAATTTGTTGAACTAAAGAGTAATGTAAATAAAATAATTCGTCTTAAAAATGGAACAAAATAATTAACTTTACATGTTTGGTGATACAGATGCAAATGTTTTTGATATATGGAGATGTTAAGTCTTTTGACTTTTACTAAAGGTGCTGAACAGCATTAAATTCACTATTTTCCTTTCCTGTTTTACTTGTGAAATAATAATGCACTAAGGGTGGATAGAAGATCTGTTTGTATTCACCAATTGTGATGGACAGAAGGTTTTTGTAAGTATGTATTATATAATTGATGCATGTCTATTTTTAGCATTGTGTTATTGCCTCTGGTGTTAATAAATGAACAAATGACTAAGCTAAAACACTTGCTTATTTTCAGAATACTAGAGGTATAGTTTTATTTATAATTGGATAGACTATATCAATTAACCCTATAGACCAGCGTGATTATGTAACTTACAACCTTTGTAAAGTATTTTTATAATTTACATCTTTTCCATGTATTAAGTAGTTAAAAGATATTTCATTGATTGCTCTCCATAACTCTTTACTTTTTGAAAAGTACTTGAAAATTCAATGAATTGACTAAGCAATAATATACCAAGTGTATTATAACTCGAAAATGTAAATATATGCATTATCCACCATGTATTTTGGCCACACACATTTTTCATCTTCACATACCTTGGCCCTGAGTTTGAAATGTCATGCTTATTCTAAGTTTGAATAAGCTTCCAGGTTTATCAAAGGATTCATTCTTACTCTTAATCATAGAATTGTATTTAAGGGTAAATTGCCCTTATGATCATAGTTGGTTGATTGGTTGTTTTAAAAGCACATCAATGAGATCATGGTTTAAAATGTAACAGATTTATATTCTGATTTACCAGGGAAACTAGCATATGCTATTCACCTACAAATTCAGATGGCAGGGGTAGAGTGGGGGTTCTGAGGGAGAGGAGAAGTGATTGTCTGAAACAGTGTAATTGACTCTTAGAGCATGAATCTCATTAAAATACACACCAATAAGGATTCTTGGTTGCAGACAACAAAAAGACAATTATGATTCACTTAGGCAGAAAAACAATTTATTGGAAGAATATTTAGGTAGCTCACAGAATTGATGGAAAGGCTGGAGAACCAGCTTTGGAAAACAGAGAAACCAAAGGAACTACATGACCAAAATCATAGCCAAGTTCTGATCCCACGGAGAGCTGGGAGTTTTGTGTTTACTTCTGCAGGCAGTGAGGTCTCTGAAAACTGGATTGCAAACACTCTGCTTATTGGCATCGCTCATTCCAGATTCCAAGGCTGGTGGGAACGTACAACTGACCAAGCTTATTTAGTCTTGTGCCAGCACTTGGGCTGTGAAGCATCAAAGACAGCAAGTATTATCTGACCTTTTCAGCTTCCACAGTAGAAGATGGGACCATTTCTCCTACCAGGATTCACCAAACATATGAAATGGGTTTGATGACTGAGCACCAAATACAAAAATACATCAGAGGTCTACTATAGTCCATCTCTTTGTCTTTCCAACATCTACACATACCATTCTTCCCATATTTACACATTTAAAATGCTTCCTCCTAACATAATGCCATTATCCCTCATCCAGTTTCAAGTCCAGGATCTCAGTGAGATGTCCATTTCTCCTCTGGTTCTGTAATGATTTTGTGTCAGTAGTTTGCAACCCACAGACAAAAGTGTGACCTAACCACCACCACCCCTGTATACAATAATAGTATAAGATAGGAAAGGAAAGAGAAATTGTTGAATATGTTGAAGAGGAAGAAAATAGAGCAGTGCTTTGCAAGCTTCCTTGATTTACCTGGGTTACCTGTTAAAGATACAAACTCCAGGGGCCAGCCCAGTGGCGTAGTGGTTAAGTTTGCACACTCCGCTGCGGCAGCCTGGGGTTGGCAGGTTCAGATCCCGGGCGCGGAGCTACACACTGCTGATCGAGCCATGCTGTGGCAGGTGTCCCACATAAAGTAGAGGAAGGTGGGCACAGATGTTAGCTCAGAGCCAGTCTTCCTCAGCAAAAAGAGGGGGATTGGCAGTGGATGTTAGCTCAGGGCTCACAACAAAAAATTTCAAGGCCCCATTACAGATCACCTCAATCAGAATCTCCAGGATAGGATATGAATAGCAGCATGTTTTTTATGTCCCAAAGTTCTCTGATAAAAAAAAAAAAAAAAACCCATGGTAAATACAGTCCTCGGTTCTGCCACTGATCACAAGGCTGGATGGTTATGACATCACCACTGCCACTTATTTCCTGTTCCCTCTGTGTTCAACCATCACCTGAGCTGATCAAATTTCTTTACCTAGTGGGTGACCCAAGGAGCTGAGGCTTGGGTGATCTTGCCTATATATGGTTGCAAGAATCTTTGCTTAATTTTTACAATTCAACATGGTATTTTGAGGAGGTATTCCAGGAGATGAGATTCCCTCAAGTTCTAGTCAGACTCCTCTCCCTACTCCCTTTTCCCCATGGTCATCAGGGCCAATCACTGCAGCTAGCATCATAACCACTTTTTCTAACTCCTTACCAAGGGAATGAGCTAAAAATGACCAAGTGGCAATCCCAACTTCCAATTCAGAGAAAACATTGCATCCCCTTGTACCCCATTCTGGGTACAAAAATTGGTACACCAACAGGACCTAGAGTTGTGTAGATGGATGGCAAGAGCAGTGAAGGGTTTGAGATTGTATCCTACTTGCTACTTGCTTGCCACAGTGTCATGGATACTGACAGGAGACTCCTGGGTAAGAGACAAAAGACTTTTATTTTTTTTTTGCTGAGGAAAATGAGCCCTGAGCTAACATCTGTTGCCAGTCTTCTTCTATTTTGTATGTGGGATGCCACCACAGCATGGCTGACGAGTGGTGTAGGTCCACACCCAGGATCCAAACCTGCGAACCCAGGCCACTGAAGTGGAGTACACTGAACCCAACCACTATGCCACAGGTCTGGCCCCCAAAAGACTTTCTTACAACAAAGTGGTAGCCAAAGTGTCAGCATATTTGCACCAGTTCCTGGAGCCCCAATTTCCACAGTGATGCAGAGAGCCAGATGACACCTGTACACACAGTGGGTTGATTACAGGAGGGGAATCCAGGGCCGAGGGCCAAGCAGTTGTTGAGCAAGCAGCAAACAAGCCAGCCTCTTTTCCCTAGGGCAGCAGCAGTGAAATGATAGTAATGCTGTGGTCGCCTGGACCCACCTAGGTGCCTAGCTACAGATACTGCTGTGTCAGGAGATGGATAAACCTTGCAGTTGGCACGTTCAGCAATATTATGCAGGGACGCTCAGGACCCATGGCAGATTGTCCCCCCACAATAGAAAGCAAAATATATGGGCAGTGTGTCAGATGTAACAACAAAGTGTCCATCCCTCTGCTATTCTTTGGACCCTGTTATTGTATGAACAGAAGAGATATCACTAAGTACTGTTAACTCATTTGGAGCATATGCCAAATCCTTTAGGACAGCATCCCAAAGTGTATTTCTCACCTGGTTCCAAAACTACACCTTCAATTGGGCTGTCTGTTATTCTGTAAAACCAGCTGCTTCTGGTCTGATGGGATGTGTGATAAGACTGGTTAATCCCGGGGCATCAGTACCCTGCTTTACATCTTTCACAGGAAAGTGAGTTCCTTGGTAAAAATCAGTGTTGTATGGGATTCTATATAAGCTGTGTGGAGTATAAGGTATTCAGTAGATCCACAGATGGAGTCTGGAAAAGAACCACAAGTCAGAGAAAGCAGTCCAAATCCAGAATAATTGTCTAATCCTATAGAATAAGTAGCTAGCTCCTTAACTGTCGCAGGATTCCACTGTAATCAAACCTGCCACCCAGGCCATATAATCCTATATAAGGGATCAAGATGGTCACTGCAAGTAGTGTGCTAGCCAGTCAGTCTTGGCAGGGGAAGACTATGTTAAAAATATATGCACGTCAGGGCGGCCCGGTAGGGTAGTGTTAAGTTCGTGTGCTTCGCTTTGGCGGCCCAGGGTTCGCGGGTTCGGATCCCAGGTGTGGACGGGCGGACCACTTATCAAGCCATGCTGTGGCAGGCGTCCCACATATAAAACAGACATATGGGCACAGCTGTTAGCTCAGGGCCAGTCTTCCTCAGGAAAAGGAGGGAGATTGGCGACGGATGTCAGCTCAGGGCTGGTCTTCCTCAGACACTCACAAAAATACATGCTGTCTCCACGCCACCATGGCTCCCTTGTTAGTGGATCCACTGGGCGAACAGCTGTGGCCAAGGAAGGAGGCTGACTGATGACAGGTGACATGGTGACCGGACGCCCCCCCGGTGACAGGGCCCTTCCACCGTGACAGGCCACGCCTGAGGTGACAGGACCCCAGATCTCGGGTGTCCCCGCACCACAGGGCCGCTGGACTCACGGCGGCGGGGCCAGAGCACATCCTGCGCTCCCCTCCCCTCCCAGAAGTGTCGCCGCGGGTCGTCCGCCCCAGGAGTCGGCACCGCGACACGACACGGGGAGACGGGGAGCCGAGGAAGGAGGCCTGCTCACACCTTCTACAGAGGGACGGGGGCCCAGGCTTTGCGTGCTCTGCGAGACCCCTCCCAGAGACCTTCCGCCTGAGGCGAGAGGGACTCACCAAACTACTCCTCATCCAGCCTCGGCCGGGACTCGGTTTTCACCAACGCGCGGCGCAAGGCCGCTTCGGTCGCTCTTCCGGGAAGGCTGGGCCGCCGCCGCCTCTTTTCCCACGGACAGCCTGGGGGGCGGGGCGGACTCCGCGCGGGCCACGGAGGCCCCGCCCAAGCGCCGGCCCCGCCCCGCCCGGCCTCAGAGGCCCCCGCCCACACGCCACGGGGGCCTCCCCGTCCTGTGCGGCGCGCCCGGGTCGCCCTTCCCGGCGGGACGACGCAGCGAGCGCGTACGTCGCCGCCATGGCCTCGGCTGGCCTCTCCCGGCTGCTCCGCCGTGTGCCGGCCGCAGCGTGGAGACCGGCAAGTAAGGCGCCCGGCCCCGGGGCCAAGGTTGCGGGCGGCGTCGCGAAGGCGGGGGTGCCGCGTGTGTCCGGGCTTCTCCCCGGGCAGGCGCCTCGCCGCCGGATCTCGGGGGGACCGGCGGCTACGGTCCCGCGGCCTTTCCCGCCCGGCGCGCGGCGGCCCGAGAGCGCGGAGGTCCCGGTGTTCGCGAGGAGCGCGGGCGCGGCGCCCGGATGCTCGGGGGACGGTGGAGGGGCGTCCGGTCCCGTGTCCACGTCCCTCGGGAAGAGCGCGTGCCGCTCGCGCGGTAGAAGCGGGAGCGCGGACGGGGCCGTGGCCACGGTGCGGGGAGGGGTGCGTGCTCGCTGTGGGGACGGCGCGTCTTGTTGGGAATCCGCGGGCCCGAGGACGCCGCGCAGCACGTCGAGGGCGGGCGGCCGGGTTTTCCTCCCCACAGTGTCTCCGCGCCGGGCGTGGGCGGTGGCGGGCCGCCTGACCCGCGCCCCGCGGGAGCGGCTTCCGGCCTGCGGTGCTCGCTCGGCCCCCTCCGGGTGGCTGCCCCGACCGAGGGCCGGGCGCCCGGTTCCCCGCGGAGGGCGGCCCGGGCCCCGGAGTCGGGTGCTTGTCTCTGGTTAGAGCAGTTCAGCATCCCCTCAGACACTGGTCAAGCTGTCCCTTGTGACCTCTCTGTCCATCCTTGCAGTGGGGTGTTTGTCTTATTTATATTCTCCACGTGTATTTGAATACTGAGTCTTTTTTGGTTATGTCACTGGCAGTTGTTTTCCTTCAGGTTGTGGGCTATCTTTGTCCCTCTTACGGTGTCTGAAAAATCGACAACACCGGGCCGCCCAGTGGCGCAGCGGTTTCGTCGGCGCTTGGCAGCCCGGGGTTCACGGGTTCGGATCCCTGGCGCCCGCCGACGCACTGCCTGTCGGCCATGCCGTGGCGGCGTCCCATATAAAGTGGAGGGAGATGGGCACGGATGTTAGCCCAGGGCTGGTCTTGCTCACACACACACACACACACACAAATCTTCAACAGTAGACAGACGAGAGTAGTGGGTCCGCGTGTGCATTCGTGGCACAATCGTGTGCAGTCGCCTTTCACAAGAAAGGTGTCTTGATGAATAGATATTCATAATTGTGTTGCAGTCTTGTCTTGGTCCTTTTGTTTATTGCTGGTGCCTTGTGGTCTTGTCTAAGAAAGCCTTCCCTACCCTAAAGTCGTAGAGAGAGTCTCCCGTATTTTCTTCTCAAGGGTCTATAGTTTTGATTTTTATATTTACGCCTTTATTCTACCAGGAATTGATTTTCGTGTATGGTGTGAGGCAGGAAACCAATTTCATGTTTTTCCGTGACAATAACCGCTTGTCCCAGGTCCATGTGTTGGACGTCTCCCCCACTGCTGTAACGCCAGCTGTCATAGAGCGAGTCTGCATATACGTGTGTCGGTCTGTTCCTCGGCTCGCTTTTCAATTGCATTGATCTGTTTGGCTGTTCCTGTGCTGAGCCACCTGTTTTAATAACCGTCCCTTTGTAATATATCGTGATAGCTAGTGAGGGAAGTTCTCTCATCTTGTTCCTCACTAGTGTCTTGGCTGTTCCTGGTATCTGCTTTTCATATCAAATTCTTAAAAAAAATTTCCTGTTGGGATTTGATTAATACTGCTTGATATTTTCTAAAATTATCATTTTCTGATTACCGCTTATGTATAGAATCACAGTTGATATATTGATTGATTTTGTATACAGTAACCTAGCTAAATTAATTTATTTGCATATGGGGGGGATTGTTAGGTAGACACTCACATTATCTGCGAATAATGGAAATCTAGTTTCTCCCTTTCCGATGTTTATATCTTTTTCCTTTTTCTTGTTTTTCTGTCCTTGATCATAGTTCCAGTACAACGTTGACTAGAAGTGGTGATAGCAGGCATGCTTGTCTTGTTCGTCATTGTAAAGGGAATGTGTGATTTCACCAAGTGTCCTATTGGCTGTAGACTTGCCCTTTATCAGGTTAACGAGATCCTCTGTTGTTTATAGAAGAGTTTGGGGGTTTTTTGTTTGTCTGTTTTTTAAGACTGAATAAATGCTAAAATTTACTGAATTCATTTTTCTTCATCTTCTTGGGGTGATGATATTTTTCTCCTTTAATCTGGTGAGTTTGTAAATTATAGATTTTTCTAGTGCTGAATCATTCTTGCATTCCTAGAAAATATTCAAATTGATCATAATTCATATTTCTTAATATGTTGGATTTGATATGCTAATATTTTGTTTAGAAATTGGCCTGTATTTTCCTCTCTTGCCATTTCCTTTTCTGGTTTTGAAATTAAAGTTATTCTAGCCTCATACAATGAATTCGAGAGCCTTCTCACCCTTTTCTTCTGTTTGTTAGGTTTTGTTTGATTGAAATTATCCATTCTTTGAGTGTTTGCTACAACTCGCCTGTAAAACTATCTAGATCTCTTTTCTTTGAGGTAAGTTTTTAAATTACTGGTTTAATTTCTGTAATAGTTATTGCAGTATTTACCAGGTTTTCTCTTCTTAAGACAGTTCTAATAAGTTAAATTTTTCTAGAAAATTGTTTATTTTGTATACTCTCAATATATATGTATAAAGTTTCGGGTTTTTTAGATTTCTGCTTTGTAGATAATATGTACCCTTTTTTCCTCATATTATTTCTTTTGCCTTCTCTTGTTTTTTTTCCTATTAGCCTTGCCAAAGACTTCATGGTAGTTTTCGTTTTTTAAGAGAACCAACTTTGGTTCCCTCAGTTTTATCTTTTATTTATGTTATTTTTTTTCTCTTACTGTTATCATTGTCTTTCCATTTTCTGTGCGTCCCCCCCCTTCTTTTTCTTTTTTTTAATGGAAATGGAAATGTTGTGTCTCACATGTCTTAGTTTGGACTGCAACAACAAATTACCATGGACTGGGTGGCTTAAACACCAGACATTGATTTCTTTCAGTTCTGGAAGCTGGGAGGTCCAAGATCAAGGTGCCTTCACATCTGGTCTCTTGTAAGAGCCCACTTCCTGGTTTGCAGATGGCTGTCTTCTCATTGTATCCTCATGTGGCAGAGAGCAGAAAGCCAGAGCAGAATCCCACATCTCTTCTTATAAGGGCACTAATCCTAATAATGACTGCTCCATCCTCATGACCTAATTACTTCCCAAAGGCCCCACCTCCTAATACCATCACATTAAGGGTTAGAATTTCAACATGTGAATTTTGGAGAGACACAAACCTTTAGTCAATAACACTGGTCCTTTTTTTTCTTGAAACATGGTAATAATGCTTCTCATATAAACAGCATGTGGCTGGATTTTTTTTTTTTTCCAGAGTCTGACAGTCTATACCTTTTAACTGGAGAGTTCAGTCCTTTACAGTTATAATTACTGGTATAATTGGCTTATTTCTACCATCTTGTTTGGGTTTTTTTGTGTGCGTGCACCTTCTGTTTGTCGACCTTTGTATGAATTAAATGTTTTTTTCTTCCTTCCCCCTCCCCCAGTGGTTTGGAAGATATACATTGTCTTTTATTGGTTAACCTTGGAATCTAAATGAATTCTTAAAGGACGTATAAAGTTAATGCCTTTACTCTCCTTCTAAACAGTACAAAGCTCAAGAATGCTTTGAATTCACTCACCCACTACCTTTGTTGTTCTGCCTTTTAGGGATGTGTGTGTGTGTGTTTTTGTGTTGAGATGCGATTGTGGTTTTGATAACCCCACAAATCAGTGTTGTTATTACTGTTTTATATAGTCCGTGTGTAAAACTATTTTATTTTCTCTATTCTTGTCTCACACTTCTGGAATCGCTTTCTTAAAGTATGTTTTTACTTTGGTGACAGTCTTTTGTGATAAACTTTCTCAGTGTTCTTTGTTATAGATGTTTTATTTTTAATCTGAAAATCTGGTTTACTTTATTTCTCTCTTGTTCTTGAATGGTGGTTTCAGTGGGTGTATCATCTTCTCACAACTCTATCTTCTGGCTTCCATTATAGCTCCTGGGAAGTCATCTGTATGTCTAATTTTTGTTCCTTTGTTAGTAGTCTGTCTTATCTGGCTGCCTTTTAGATCTTCCTTTGATACTGGAGTTCTTCGTTTCACTTTGTGTCCAGATGTGGGGCTTTTTGTTTTGTTTATTGTTACTTGCAGTTCTTTGTGCTTCCTACATCTGAAGATTCCTGTCTGTTTACCTCTCCTGGTCTCCATTATCTCCTCCTGGAACTATGATTAAACAAACATTTGTTAGACCTTCTTATTTTATCCTCCATGTGTTATAATTCTTTTTTCGTTGTTTTCATCTCTTTGTCTCTATGCTTTTTTTCTGTATAATTTCTTCAGAACTGTATTCCAGATCACAAATTCCCTTTTCAGCTGTATCTATTCTGCTATTTAGCCCTTTTATTGAGCTTTACATTTAAATTGTGATATTTCTACATTTCTAGGGTTTTTTTTAAGTTCACCCATTTTTCATGATGTCTTACTCTTTTTTTGGCCCCTTTCTTATTTCCTTAAACACATTAAATAGTTATTTTATATTCTGATTTCAGTTACTTCAGTATATAGAATCTTTATGATCTGGTCCTGTTGTTCTGTGGTTTGTTGGTTCTGCTGACTCTTGCTTGTGCTGGCTTGTTTTCTTGATTGTTTTACTGGGATCCTCTGGGTGGGACTTACATGAGATGTGGGTTGAGAGAGTATTTCTCCTGAGAGGATTTGCATCTGCTTTTGCTGTGTGTCTGGGAGCATTCCTGTTGAGACTTGGGTCCAGTTTGTAGTAAGATGCTCTCCTTGGCGGTTTTGGGGCCATGCAGGTAATGTGTGATCAGGTATAAACACAGGGATGAGCAGCCAGGGGCTTCACAACCTCAAGGGAGGCTTCTTTTTTTATGTCTCCACTCAGAACCAAGGTTGAGATGCGCACTTTTCCTTCCTTGACTGTTCTTTTCATCAGCTGGAGGTTTTCTCCTGGTCCCTTGCTCTTTGGACCAGCAGCATGAGCATCACTTGAGCTTATTAAAATGCAGAGTCTCAGGTCCCACCCAGACCTACTCAGAATTTGCATTTTAACAAGATCCCCCAGGTGGGTTATATGCACTTTTTAAGATCTTCTGGCTCACTGTCTTTTCTCAGAGCTGAGCCCCCCTGAGTCCTGGACTCCAATAGGCTTTTGTTTTGCTCAGACTCAAAAGACTTTCCCCTCCCTGTGTCTTGAAGGCTCCCCAGGCTCTAGGTGAGAAAGATCCAGGATGTGTAGCCATTTCCCCACTGGACTGCTTTGTGAGTTTACCATTATTTACTTTCTTAAAAGTTCTTCCTCTGGTTTATAAATGTTTTGTTAAATTTTCTTGACCTTTTTAGATGTCTATGGCTATAGGCATCTCTAATTTATCAAATTGCCAGAAACAGGAGTTCTGAGAAGTTGTTTGTTGTTTTTATTTTTTAATAGTGATTCCCTTTTCCTTTGCTTTTGTAATTTTTTCTTTTAGAAGGTCATCTTGCCTGTAATGTGCTTGTAAACACAATTCTAAATAGGCTTTGGATAAAGCCAAACCACCCCTTAGAGAAGAGGACATGGGCTTTATGGTGGTGATTTTCTTATTTCTTAAAAGATGGTTTTGCTTTATCAGCTGTTTCCCGTGTAGTCAGGGAGTAGTCAGAAGAGTGCCGATGGCCAAGATGTAATGGTAACATTAATACAGTTAGTCTTGCTTAGTACCTACTCTTTGCTTGGCAGAATCCCTATGAGTGTCTCCTAGGCTCACCTCACCTCGGGGTCCCTGTAATCCTAATCATCTGATAGACCCTTCTTTCTTGCTGTCAGCCCCTGGAGCAGCTTGCACGTGCCTCTCCCCTACCACCTGCCCAGCTTCTGTGCATGGACTGGTTTCCAAGGTTGTGAAGCCTGTGGGTGCCAAGGAGCACAGTGTCCCATCTTATCTTGTACTCTGCAGAAATGAGGGGAATTCTCTTCTTGCACATTCTGTCACTCTGTTACCTGCCTACAAAAATAGTTCTCTTTGTGCTTCCACGGTCTGAGTCCCTTGAGAAAACTGGTCTTTGAGTGGTGAAAGATGCCGTGAGTGGAGCTGTATTAAAATAGAGCTGGAGCAGCCATTTCAGATGAATTGCCTTGCACGTCTTGTTTTCGTTATTTTCCAAACTGGACCAAACCATCACCATTCCAAGAAGTCAGTAAGGACAAGAATACCCTGTCTGTGAGGACTGATGGAGCTGGACTTTGCTGTTGACCAGATTGCTAACCAATCAATGAAGTACAAACCTAGCCTTACCTCATCGAGCACCAGTGAGCTCAACACAACCCACCTCATCTTCCTCCCTTTTCCAATAAAAGCCCAGTGCCCTCTCCTGTAATTGGGACACTATTTGGGTTTCTACCTGAATCTGTGCTCTGCAAATTGCAATTCTTTGATCCCCAAATAAACGCCCCTCTGCCTCATTTTGGCTCTTTATTTTTAGGTTAACCCAGCTTTTCCTTGTAACCGGTGTTTCCTTTTTTTTTGTAAGGAAGACCAGCCCTAAGCTAACATCCGTTGCCAATCCTCCTCTTTTTGCTGAGGAAGACTGGCCCTGGGCTAACATCCGTGCCCATCTTCCTCTACTTATATGGAACGCCGCTGCAGCATGACTGATAAGCGGTGCATCTGTCCGTGTCCGGGATCTGAACCTGTGAACCCCTGGCCGCCGAAGCAGAGCCTGCGAACTTAACTGGTACGCCACCGGGCCGGCCCCTTGTAACCCTTGTTTCTATAGATAAAGTTCCTTCAGAAGTGCCCAAGGCCAGACTGACAGACCAGTTTCTCAAACTTACACTTTGCTACTCTTCTGTCTTTGCTCAAGATACATTCTTGTTCCTGTTCTTTACCAAAACCCTTGTGCAAATTGACTTCTGCATCCCACAGTTAGGCTTGAGTCATCAGTACACTCAAGGCGTGCACATACAGACATGCACGTTACTTCATTTCTCTGAGCTACCCTGCAAAGTAAATAGAAATATCACCATTTTTCAAATGGGAAAACAGACTCAGTGAGATGCAGTAACTTTCTCAGGGTCACATTGCCAGTAGGTAGTGGGGCTGGCATTGGAACCCATGTGTGACTCGCGCCCTCAGTTTGCAATTTTTTTATTTCTCTGTTGTATTACTTAAGGAAAGGACCAAGCTTCTGTAACAGTCCTGCCCATGAGACTGGCAGGACCACTCTGCCCTGACAGGTCATTCAGGAGTCCAGCTCCTTTTATCTTGTTGCTCCACCATCTGTAGTGCAGTACTGATAGGCAGCCAGGGTGCGCTAGTAGAGTTTTGCTGGTTATTTCCAGGCTGCGTCTGTTCTGATTGGTTGCACGTATGTTCTGACTGGGTAGTTCTATAGCACACCAGTTGTTAAGTACCACCCTGCCCTGGGTTTTGTCTTCAGCAGTGTGGTTGAAGCTGGATCACTGCCGGGTCCACATTACAACTCAACAGAATGGGAAAAGAAATTCAGGGCAATCGGCTTGTTGCAAAATCAGGCAATCTAAAATTTGTACACATCACTTCCGGTCACAGCCCATTGGTCACACGTGGACCCATGGCTGCTTGGCTGCAGGGAGGCTAAAAATGTGTTCTCTGAGTGAGTGGCCGGGTGCCCAGCTGAATCGCACGCGAGGTGGGAGTGGGAGTCATAGAACTGAGGGGAAGTGGGGAGACGTGGCTGATGGGGATGTTGAGCCATCTCCACCACGTCTACCTGGTCATTCATTCAGAGAATGATTGTGTTTATACTAAACAGAATTGCTGTAAAATAAAGACACTTATATCTGCCTCATCTGATTATTGTGAGGCTGAAACAAAGTGTCATATTTTCAGCCCTGAGCACAATGCCTGAGCGTAGTAGGCATCTAACACATTTCTGTTACTTTTATTATTTACAGTTAGTGTATCTTCATCATTTAAGAGAGAACGTTTTTAGCTTCAGATTTTGTTTATAATTGGTAGCCAGGGGTATATTTTGTCCTATTTTTATGATTTTGTATAAATGCGTAGGAATTTCTACAGATTTGGAACATACCAAGATTACTTTTTACACTGATTATCATTTCAAGCTTTCAATTAAGAGATTTTTTTTTTTAATTTGCAAAAACCAAACCTAAAACAAGAAGTGCTGATTTTATTGTGCTGGGTTGAGCCTGAGCACACAGTGCAGGCGGCCACTGGTATCTATTAAATGCTTGCTGATTTTTAGGCTTCAAAGCGAGTTACTTAAGGTACAATAAAATAGATATAATTAGTAGCCAAATGCAGAAACATTAGTCAGAGTAGATGTGAAATTTGTCCACATTTGGAATCTAATTTGTAATTGTTAGACTTCTCCTTTCTGTATATCTATATTATTACTGAACTGTCATCAGTTAGCAAACAACCTTTCATGCTTCACACATTGGTGACAGAGTTGTTGAGGAATAGATATTTGGACATCAGATGATGGACAGAAGTTTCTATTGTGGAGACTGGCTGAACTTGCTAAACTGTGATATAATGTCACATTTTTAAAAATCTTTATTTTTCAGATAACAAAAGACTGATAAAAATCTTTTGACTTGGGCTCAGAAAGTCCTTCAGTTTTGCATGGTTTATAATCACCAACATTTTCAATATAATATTTTTCTAAATAATCAACCACAATAAACCAAGATGAGATTATTATGTGAAATAATATAATCAGAAACTCAGAATTGTGTTTCCCATTTACTTTCTAAATAAAAATAAATGCTGCCTTATAAGATACTATTATTGTAGGTTTTTCTCTTTAGCCTTTTAGTATATGTTTAAGTAGTAGTATGAGGACAGAAGAAAAATAAAGTATGCCTTAGGTATTGAAGTAGGAGTTTGAGCAAAATAGACTGTACTCTAAGTCAATAAGTAAAATTTTTAAATAGATAAGTATGTTTATTTTAATATGTACAGGACATTTTGTTGGTCCACAGAATTTTTCTCAGCCAATTAATATCATAAATATGAAGTATTTTATATGTGAGCATGTAGATGGGAGGAAGCTGTATTCTGTAGATTATTGTCATAGCTTTATTAAAACATTTGGTTATGTATTTATCTATTTGTTTTAATCTTTGTATTTTGTGGGCTCTTGGATCTATGAGAGAATGCTAATTTGCATTCCAGTCAGTCTTTCAGTCAGTCAATAGATTTGCTAGTCATTTCAGCTATATGCAGTAGCTGTGCAAATGAGCAGCCTGGTGTACTGTTTTGATTGTTAATGAAACTTGTCTGTAGTGTTAACTTTAATCTTACATACAAGCCTTACGTACATTCCAGGTTGGCTGTGGAGGGTGTGTATGTATACACAGAGACATATATACGAACAAACATACATTTGTACAAACAAATATGTGTGTGTGTGTATGTATAATATTTTAAAGCAGAGAGTCAGATGATGTAGTAATGGCTACAATGTGAATAAAATACACATGATGAAAGAGCATTCTAATAATATGTAATGCTATCAAGAGCTTCCAGATAATTCTATAATAATAATAATTGGTAAAATTTGTCACTATGCTGCATGCTTTGCATGAATTGTTCTGTTTAATCTGTTTAGTGGCCTCAAGAGGTAGGTACTGTTGTCTTCAGTTTAGAGGAGGGGAGGCTGGTGTAGAAGGGTCAGTAACTTGAGCAAGGTCAGACAACTGGGAAGTGTTTGTATGCATTTCCTCTTGCTGCTGTAACAAATTACCACAACCTTAGCGACTGAAAACGTCTTACAGTCTAGAGATCAGAAGACTGAAATGGCTCTCACTGGGCTGAAATCAAGGTGTCAGGACTGTGCTCCTTCTGGAAGCTCTAGGGGAGAATCCATTTCCTCCTTTTTCCAACTTCAAGAGGCTGCCCATGTTTTCCGACTTGTTGCCTCTTCCCTCCATCTTCTAAGCCAGCAGTGTGGGTCAGGTCCATCTCACACTGCCATGTCTCTGGTTCTCTCTTCCAATTCTCTTTTCCCCTTTCAAGGATCCTTGTGATTACATTGGACCCACCCAGATAATCCAAGAAAACCTCTGTAGTTTAAGGTCATCTGATTAGCAGCTTTAATTCCGTCTGCTCCTAAATTCTCCCTTACCATGTACATAAGGATAGGGGCAGGGGGAAAAATTTTCTCTGTATGTCCTTTTGTACTTTTTGAACTTCGATAAATGTAAATGTATAAACTGAAAACAAATTAAGTGGGCTGGCCTGGTGACATAGTGGTTAAGTTCGTGTGCTCTGCTGTGGCAGCCCAGGGTTTTGCAGGTTGGGATCCCAGGCGCAGACCTATGCACAGCTTATCAAGCCATACTGTGGCAGGTGTCCCTCATTAAGTAGAGGAAGATGTGCACAGATGTTAGCTCAGAGCCGGTCTTGCTCAACAAAAAGAGGGGGATTGGCAGTGGATGTTAGCTAAGGGCTCACCAAGAAAAAAGACAAACAAATTAAGTAAAATTATTAAAATTTTTGAGTAGAATAAATGAACGGCTCCTATTTTCCCACTATCCCCACTCTGCTAGGATCAGCCCTTCTGTGTCACTCTTTGAGGAAAACGAGTTCTTCTCAAGGAGGAAGTTCTGAATCTGTCAAACAGTCCCTTAAGAAGCCAAAGTTACCAGAAGGTCGTTTTGATGCACCAGAAGATTCCCATTTAGAGAAAGAACCACTGACAAGTGAGTATAGTAAAACAGCTCTCTTATTAATTTTTGAAGTTTCAAACTGTTTTAGTTATTGAAGAAAAAAAAACAATTGAAAGAAAAGAAACGTTATTGCTTGTAATTGTTTATTAACAATAATAAAGCGTATTTCAACAATGAATAAAATTATCATATTGACCATCAATATCTGTGGGTTTAAAAAAAAAAGATTTCCAAGCCCCTGACAGTGATCGGTTGTGTTTGATTGTTTTATTTATTATACCCCATTGTTCACATAACTAAATATATGAATTGAGACCTACTTTGATGCAGAGGACAGAAACCCACGTGAACAGACTTCAGCACAAGGTCCGGTAGGTTGTTATTAGGATATAGGGTGCCATTGAGGCACCCAGGGCAGTGACGCTGCTGGGCCTTGGAGAAGCCTAGGGCCTCGGGACCAAACACTGTCTGGAAACCAGGATATTCTTCCTCCTGACCTATTCTCTGGTCACTGCTCTTCATTGTTTTCTGTCTCCAAACTCCCTTCTCAGTCTGCTGGGCAGAAAGGAACTGCTCCTAGCATCTAGTCGGTTCATGAGAGCAGCCAGACTGAGGCTAGAATTTCTTAGTCCTAATTCCAAATTCCCTAAGAAGAGAGCTCATTGGCCATCCTTGGGTCAGGTGTTCACAGCTGAGTCATTCAGCGTGGCCAGTGGGTTGGGTCCCACGTGAAGGCAGTTGTTCTCACTGTGACCACATGGTTGGGGAAAGAGAAGGGGAAGTTTGGAGACAAAGGTTTTTTGAGGGAGGTGGGTGATAAACTAAACATTATTTTGTATTAAGTATATACAAAATTTGGCTCATGCCTTGAAGCTCTGTTTTTTTAAAGTACTACTTTATTTTCATTCTATACACTTTTGTACCTTTGAATTGTGGAACATGTGCAAGTATTAGCTATTCAAAAAATAACATGTTAGCATGAATGTAAACATACCACTCTGAGACCTTGGCAAGGCTGCCTGCTTGTCTAATCTTCCAGTTGTGTGAGAGTCAACCTGTCTCTGCAGCATCCCAGGCAGGAAGATGTTGGGAGAGGACACGGGGCCTCCTGCCCCTGCCCAACTCCTAAATTTGGTGTTTGCTAGACCTCTGTCCTTAGCTCCCACAGCACCCTCAGGGAGAGCTCATGTCTTCCTAAGATGGTCGAAATGCCATGTGTGTGTTGGTGATTCACACATTTGTACCTCTCATCAAACCCCTCTCCAGACCTTCTTCTGTCTCCAGCTGCCTCCTGTACATCTCCATTTGTATATTTCAAATATATCTCAAAATAAACATGTTTAAAAATAAACTTGGACATCAGGCATCATGGGGGGGTGAGCTTTTCCCATAAACTCTCTCCAGCTAAGATACAACAAAAAAGTCATCCATATATCAACAGAGGTCTTTCATACTACACATAGGCTATCTGGGAGATTCAGGCAACCTTACATCTGATGGCAGAGGTGCTGAAAACCACAGAGGAAGTGGAAGGGGTAAGGAAGGCTCCTTTCCTTCCCCAACAACAGTGACCCTGAGACTGGGACCGTGTAGCTCCCGGAGAGGTGGGGGACGGGCAGCCCTCTGTGGGAAAACCTTTGCTGTCCAAGTTCCCCCACAGCCCATGGGGAACCCCCACACGGAAGGAACGGAACAGTTGCAGGGGTGTCCTCGCAAAACTAACACTTCAGGAGAGCAGATAGCGAGGGAAGAATGAGAAGCCCCTGGGACCAGGGAGACGAAAGTGAGTGCCCCTCCCCTCCTTGGCATCCCAGCTCAGCACCCAAGCCCAGTGGTGCTGCAGCCCAGCAGAGGCATGTGGCGCTCCATCCCAGCAGAGCTCCAGGCTGGAAGTAGCGTGCGGTGCTCCACCTCAGCAGAGCTCCAGCCCAGTGGCGCACCAACCCAGCAGGGGTGTGCGGCACTCCGCCCCAGAGGCACTCCAGACCAGTGGCGGTCTGCAGTGCCCCAGGCCAGCGGTGCTTCAGCGCAGCAGTGGTGTGCAACACCCGTGTCCAGCAGCACCCCAGCCCAGCAGCAGCGTGCAGCACTGCAAGTCAGCTGTGCAGGGTGCCCTGGCTAGGCACCCCAGCTTGGTCCAACCAGAACCCCTACATGTCTCAGGGGGTTTGGAACACACAGTTATTGACCCCCACCTCGTGGCGGCAAGTGGAATTTACAACCAGACATCTTCAGGATGAGGAAAAATAAAACCACACCCTCAAGCACAGTGCAGAAATACATTAAATCTCCAGACCAGAAGGAAAATGACAAGCATCCAGAAATCAACCCTGAAGGCACAGAAATTTACAACTTAGATGACAGAGAATTCAAAATAGCTATCATAAAAAAGATCAGGAAAATACAGGTAGACAATTCAAGGAAATTAGGAGCTTCTTCACAAAGGAGATTGAAACTATAAAGAAAAAACCAATCAGAAATGTTGGAGATGAAAAACACAGTGGAGGAGATAAAGAAAAATATTGAATCTTTAAAAAACAGAGTTGGCAATATGGAGGAAAGCATTAGTATTATTGAGGATAGGAGTGTAGAAAGGCTTCAGATGGAGAATGAGAGAGAACTAAGACTAAAAAAAAAAAAATGAAGAAATTCTCTGAGAAGTATCCAACTCAATTAAGAAATGCAACATAAGAAGTATAGGTATCCCAGAGGGAGAAGAGGGGAAAAAGGAGCAGAGAGCTATTGTTCAAAGAAATAATAGCCGAGAACTTCCCAAACCTGGGAGAGGAGCTGGAAATACAAGTGAATGAAATCAATAGATCTCCTAAATATGTCAACAAAAAAGGCCATTCCCAAGGCATATAATAGTAAAGCTGGCAGAAGTTAATGACAAAGAAAAAATATTAAGGGCAGCAAGAGAAAACAAGATAACATACAAAGGAATTCCAGTCAGGCTTTCAGCAGGTTTTTCATCAGAAACTCTACAGGCTAAGAGAGAGTGGAATGATATATTCAAAATTCTGAAAGATAAAAGCTTTCAGCCAAGAATACTCTGTCCAGTGAAAATATCCTTCAGATATGATGGAGAAATAATAACTATCCCAGATAAACAAAAGCTAAGAGAGTTTATTGTCACAAGAACCCCACTGCAAGAAATGCTCAAGAAAGCCCTCATGCCTGAAAAAAAAAAAAAAAAAAGAGAACAGGGATACAAAGCTTTGAGCAAGGAGAAAATAGACAAAAATCAGGTAAATTGCAGCTCTGTCAGAATTGGTTAGCAAACAATTACAACATCAAAGAGCAAATGAAGGAAAATACCAAAAATAAAGTCATGACTTTAAGCACAAAATCACAACACAGGATGGAATAAGTTGTCACAACAAAAACTTGGGAAGAGGAAAGGGAACGAATCGTCTTAGTCAAAGGAAATAAGAGGCCATCAGAAAATGGACTATCTCATCTATGAGTTTTTTTGTGCAAACCTCGTGGTAACCACTAAACTAATATTCAGAGCAGAGACACATACAATAGATAAAGAGAAAACCATCATACACAACTACCAAACTGAATTGGTAGTCTGAAATACATGGGACAAGAAACAAAGCAAATGCAAAAGATCTGGCAAATGAGCAATAAAGTAGCAACACTAAGCCCTCATATATCAATAATCACTCTAAATGTAAATGGATTGAATTCTCCAATCCAAAGCCACAGAGTGGCAGGATGGATTAAAAAACAAGATCCAACAATATGCTGCATCCAGGAAACACGTCTCAGTTCTAAAGACAAACACAGGCTCAGAGTAAAAGGATGGAAGACAATACTCCAAGCTAATGGCAAACCAAAAAAAAAAAAGCAGGTGTGGCCATACTTATATCAGACAAAGTAGACTTCAAGATAAAACGAATAATGAGAGACAAAGAGGGGCAATATATAATGATAAAAGGGACACTCCACCAAGAAGACATCTCACTTATAAATATATATGCACCCAACACAGGAGTACCAAAGTACATAAAGCAACTATTAACAAACCTAAAAGGAGATATTAACAACAGCACAATAATTCCTTAACACCCCACTCACATCAATGGATAGATCATCCAGACAAAAAGTCAATAAGGAAATAGCGGACTTAAACAGAAAGCTAGATGAGATGGACTTAATAGATATATACAGAGCACTCCACCCAAAAACAGCAGATTACACATTCTTCTCAAGTACACATGGAACATTCTCAAGGATAGACCTTATGTTGGGAAACAAGGCAAGCCTCTATAAATTTAAGACGATTGAGATCATAAGTATCTTTTCCAACCATAAGGCTATGAGACTAGAAATCAACTACAAGGAAAAACCTGGGAAAGTGACAAACATATAGAAACTAAACCACAAGCTATTGAACAACCAGTGGATCATTGATGAGATAAAGGAGAAATCAAAAGCTATTTGGAGACAAATGAAAAGGAAGATACACCATACCAACTCATCTGGGATGCAGCAAAAGCGGTCCTGAGAGGGAAACTCATAGCAATACAGGCCCACCTTAACAAACAAGAAAAATCCCAAATAAGCAACCATAAACTACATCTAACAGAACTAGAAAAAGAACAACAGACCCCAAAGTCAGCAGAAGGAGGGAAACAATAAAAATTAGCACAGAAATAAGTGCAATTGAAACCAAAAAAGCAGTAGAAAGAATCAATGAAACAAAGAGTTGGTTCTTTGCAAAGATAAAAAAAATTGACAAACCTTTAGCTAGACTCACTAAGAAAAAGAGAGAAGGCTCAAATTATTAAAATTAGAAATGAAAGAGGAGAGATTACAACAGATACCACAGAAATACAAAGGATTATAAGAGAATACTATGAAAAACTATATGCCAACAAATGGGACAATTTAGAAGAAATGGATAAATTCCTAGACTCATACAACTTCCCAATACTGAATCAAGAAGAAATAGAGAACCTGAATAGACCAATCACAAGTAAAGAGATTGAAACAGTGATGAAAAACCTCCCAAAATATAAAAGTCCAGGATCAGATGGCTTCCCTGGAGAATTTTACCAAACATTCAAAGAAGATTTAATACCTATCCTTCTCAAACTTTTCCAAAAACTAAACTCATTGTCTACCCATTGTTCCCTCCTACCAGGCCCACCCCCGTCCTCTTCTGGATTTCCAGTCTACCCCATCTGCCCAGTCACCCGGACCTGAAATCTGGGCTGCTGCTTCCTGTCTCCTGTACCCAATCACTAACCAAGTCTTGTTGATGCTACCTTCTTAACATCTCTCAGATTCCTCTCCTCTTATCCATCCTACCAGTAAAGCCCAAATTCATGCTCTCTTGTTCTGCTGGTCTCCTAACAAGTCTGTCTGCTTTCTTTTTCCTTCCTTCTAGTTCTGTCTCCCTGCCTCTAGTACATACTTCGTTCTAAGAAAAATTTACAGGTTGTCCCTTTGCAGAGAGTAGATTTCGTTATTAAGATGATAAAGGAAGATTGTTTGCAGCCAGGCACGCTGCTTGATGCAAAGATGAATAAGAAGGGAAAATGAGATACATAAATGTCTCTGAACAGAACATCATGTGGTAACTGGCATGAGAGAGACACAGAAAAAGCTTAGAGAAAGATAGAAGGGTTAACGTTTGAGCTGTGGTTTAAAGGAACAATAAAATTGTGATAAATAAGGAGAGGTGGGAGGTGTTTCAAAAAAGAGAGAAAGGTATGGTCAAAGAGAACGAGGCTGGGGAACATGACACATGCAAGACACAGCTACTGGGCCTCTCTCGCTGCGGTGAAGTGTCCATGGTGGATCAATGGAATAGAAGGCCAGGAATGGGGATTTGGCTCAAATCTGGGAGGGCCTGAGGTGCCAGGTTGTAGCATATGGGCTTCATGCAGTGGCCAGTGAGGAGAGCACTGAATCCTGTTGGATGGAGATTGTTTTAATCAGCTCTATTAAAGTATAATCTGCACATAATAAAATTCACCCATTTGAACTAAACAGTTCAGTGAATTTTAAAGGTTTACAGTCATGTAACCAACACAAAGCATAAAACACTTCCATCCCCAGGGTCCTTTGTGCCTTTTTACAGTTAGTCTCATTCCTCCATCCCCCTGGCCACCATTGATCTGTTCTCTATCACTGTAGTTTTGCCTTTGCTAGAACTTTATATAAAAGAAATCATCCAGTCTGTAGTCTTTTGTGTCTGGCCTCTTTAACCTAGTGTAACGTGGAAGAACTATTCTGTTGTAGAAAGATTAATTCAGCCTTCTGTGCAGCTGAGGCTGGAGCCATGATTCAGAAAACAGAGGTGAGTTAGAAAACTATTGCATTGGGTGTGGAGGGGGACTCAGAGCATGAGCCAGGGTGGTGGGGGGAGAATAAAAGGTTTCAGCAAACTGTAGGTCATAATGAGAGTGAAAATTAGGTTATACATGAGGAAGGAAGGAGATGGAAAGATAGGAGGCTGTGGTCAGAAAGAAGAGAACTCGAATGTGGGGTTTGGAAAAGGAGCATATTCAGAAAATAAAATCCAAGTGGCTGGCAGAAGTGGAGATGAAGGTCACTAGGAAAGAGGATTGGGGACCTTTGGGCCCCGATATGTGATGGTTCATCAGTCTGGATATTGATATTAAGGATGATGGGGAGAGAGAGATGCAGCTGGGAACCAGGTTGATCCCATCCAAGAAGGTAGAAGACTCTGAGTTTATTACAAGACTAGAGGAAAGCTTTGGGCAAGTGGGTGGTGGGAACTCAAAAGAGGACAGGCTGTGGAGGTTTGATGGTAGAATGAGAGGCTGGAAGTAGCAGGGACAGGGACGTCTTGACCCTTTCTTCCCGGTACAATGGACTGAGCTGTGTCCCCCTAAAACTCCTATGTTGAAGCCATAGCCTCAGTGTGATGCTCTGTGGAGATGGGGTCTGTGGGAGATAATTAGGTTTAAATGAGGTCGTGAGGGTGGGGCTCCCATGGTGGAATTAGTGCCCTTATAAGAAGAGACCGCAGAGAGCTCGCGCGCTCTCTCTCTCTCGCTCGCTCGCTCGCTCTCTCTGCCCTGTGAGGACACGGCGAGAAGGGGCTATCTGCAAGCCATTAAGAGAGCCCTCACCAGAACCCAGCCGTGCTGGCACCTTGACCTCATACTTCGAGCCTCCAGAACTGTAAGAAAATAAATTTCTGTTGTTTAAGCCACCTAGTCTGTGGCATTTTGTGTGGCAGCCTGAGCTGAGGGAGACACCCAGTGAGCCCCAGAGATAGGGGAGGCAGAGCTTCCATTAGAGAGGCTCTCAGAGGAACTCAAAGCAAGGAGTTCTCTAGAAAACAGAATGACGAGGACGGGAGGGGCGAGTTTATTCACAGTAGCAATAGATAAAGCCCTTTGTCCTGTCCCATGGGCTTATTATGAGGATTAACTGAGTTAATATGTATAAAGTGCTTAGAATTGGGCCTGACTCATTATGGGTATTCCTGTTGTGAACACACAGTATTAGCAATAATATCTGCTGTTTGGTCCGTAAAAGGTGGTATGAGCTAACCAGTTGCTGAAGCCTAAACCCTACGATAAGGAGCAGTAATACTCATGGCTGAAATTAATCAAGCATCCTCAATGTCCCTGGCACTGTGCTAGCCCCTTGACATGTATCACCTCGTTTAGTTCCCAGGAGAGTAAGGCAGGTGTGATGGTTGGCCCCATTTTACTGATGAGAAAGCTGAGGCATTGAGTCAAAGTCAACATCTTTCAAAACCTTCCACACCCTGTGGGTCTGAATTCTGTATTTTCTGCACCTCTGCCCTTCTGTTTTAATCCAGCAGCACATATGCAGCCGCTCCCCAGATCAGAGCCTGAGAGCGCTCCGAGAATTGTAAGTCACTAATGTGGGTAGTAAAGTGGATTGAATATGAAAATTATATCCTAAAGTGATTTATCAAGCTCAGGAAAAAGAACCACACCTACGGTTCATTTAAAGACTGGGCGGAAACCTCGTCCGCCAGCAGTATGCAGCCTGCTCACTGTGACTCTGCCACCTTGTGTTCAGAATTGACCGCAGTGCTTTCATCTCTACTGACTGCTTTTTGTTCACGTCTTCTTTCTCTAGAATTTCCAGATGATGTTAACCCTGTTACCAAAGAAAAAGGTGGACCCAGGGGCCCAGAACCTACCCGCTATGGAGATTGGGAACGAAAAGGACGCTGTATTGATTTTTAAGTTATGTATTCTTTAACTTCAGTATTTTTCTGAATATGCACATCTGAATTAACTGATTATTTTCTTTCTGTGTAGCCTTTAAGTCATCTAATTTTTATAATGTGTTTAAAAATATATATGATGGCTTTGGAAGAAAATACTGTTATAAATTAGGAAAGGGAAAATATTTCTACATTAGCACATTAATTTTAATTTAAATGTATTGAAGTATATAAGTGATGAGAAAATCAAACTTTTATTTCATCATTTTTCAGTTTAATCAGTTGCTTATAAAATGCACGTGTAAAAAAATAACTTTTTTTAATGATTGCATTGCTGTGTGCTAGGTAATAGTGGCTTTTTAAATGTGAGTTGAGTAGTGCATTTTAGTTTGAAGAGGTCACAGTAACAACAGAAAATCTTTAACTTGGAGCCAGATGACTTGGGTCCAAATCCAGGCTGTAGTACTTACTAGCTGTGTGACTTTGGATAAGTTATTTAACTTCTCTGTGCTTTGGGATCTTTATGTGTAAATTGGAGATAATACTAATTCCGCCTCATAGGGCAGTTGAGAAGATTAAATGACTAAATACACGTAAACTGCTTGGAGCAGTGCATAGCACATACCTCTCCATAAGTGGTAGCTATCCTTAAACCATAAATGTATTTTTCCAAGTCTCTAGGCTTCCTGGGGGAAAAGATTAAGAAACTGAAATTTGAAATACTAGAATTGAAATTGTTTTATATGACTATAACATTAGAAATTACTAGTTGGAAAGTTAGTTATTGTTTGCGTGAGTGAACTGAGCTGAAATATACATTAGTTTGTTAAACGTGAAATTCAGGTACAGAGGGCAAATAGAAAAGCCAGGATGCAATGGACCAGCTCAGTCAGTTTGATGACTCAGAAGCTCCTCCCCTGTGGCCTTTGGACAACTGGGTCAGGAACCGTCAAGTCCAGTTGACAGATCTGCAGTGAAGGAAGGATGGGAAGTGCTGCGCTCCCCAAGGCATCCTTCACTGTCCTGTGGCCTCACTCAGTCAGAGAGACTGGGCCTTCAGCCCCCAGCTGCCCCTTAAATTACTTAGGAAGAGAGGGTTTGCAAAGCTCGTAGAAGACAGAATGCAGTGGGTGATACTGTGTGATATGAATTATAAGTGCAGTATTATTTGAGAAGATTGTAGGAAGACTTATTTAAGAGAAGAAGCTTTTAAACAAAGTATATTCTCCCCAGAAACAAAGAAAATAGTGTGGTAATTGGGACTAGTCATTCAGTCTTGATCCCAGTTGTCTCTCTTAGTCAACATTTGTTCCCTTAATTGCAGTTACTGTATGTGCTTAGTAATAACACATTCCTTTAAAAATACTCTGTAATTTAGTCAACCTCCAATTAGCCCAGATTAGTGAAGTTTTTTGCTAAGTTAATAGTCCAGAAATATTGTGTTAAATTATTCTGTATTGTATAGTTTTGCTTGTTCCACACTAGTCGTGATGTGTGATAAAGACAACTTATACACTTCAGAAGCTAATATTAAATATTAACAACCAAAGTGTTGTATTAAGATAATAGAATCCTTGACCTCTGTTAATAGTAACATGATTCATGACAGCTATCAAATATATAGGTAAAATTTGGTAGCATGAAAACATTTATAGTCTTATGTCCATCAAATATTAACAAAGAAATCTGAAGACTTAGAAAAGACAATGTGGCAGCAATGGAAATGCATCACTCACAGCTCCTGTGGGAAATAGAGTTGACTGAGACCCCACTGCTGCCCCACGGGATCCACCACTGTGTTCCTCCTGGGGCCACGCTTCCCCAGGCTATTCCTGGCCAATGAATGAGTATGTTGGCCGACTCCCCTGACAGATGACACTGGCTCAAGGACTCCCCATTAGCCTACCCAGGATTTTCTTATGACTGTGCTGCTGTCAGAGACTCTTCCTGCCCAATCTTCCTTTCCTTCCCTATCCCCTTCACAGGTGTCAGGCTCTGCCTACTCCTCCCCTCTGTGATGCACAAATGTCTTCCCAATAAATCTCTCTCACAGTTAATCCCATTTTAGCATCTGTTTCTCAGAGAACTCAAACTAATGTGGATCATTTTAAAAGAACAACTAATCAATAAATTGTCAGAAAATGTCACACAAAGCTTGTGGCTTTTTCTAGTATAATCATAGTTTAAATAGTTTAATTGCACATTGCTTGGGGATTTCTGGGAAATTATAGATTGAGCCTTTATATACAAGGCTCGTACCATGGAGCCTTGTTCATATTAGGTGTTTTGGTGGAATTGAATTATGTTCAGCATTTTTTCCTTACTTTATGTCCTACCATGTGTGACCTACCATGAGTCAAAATATAATGTTACCTATTATTAAACTTTTAAGAACACACCTAAAGCCATGTTTTGCTAGTAAATAACAAATGTTCATTTGATGAATAGAATAGTTTATAATGAGCAGACTTTGTAATAGTAATTGTTAATGATGTATCAGCAATTTTTTTTTTTTTTTTTTGTGAGGAAGACCAGCCCTGAGCTAACATCTGTTGCTAATCTTCCTCTCTTTGCTGAGGAAGACTGGCCCTGGGCTAACGTCTGTGCCCGTCTTTCCTCTACTTTATATGGGACGCTGCCATGGTGTGGGTGACAGGCAGGTGCATCGGCGGGCGCCCGGGATCCGAACCAGCGAACCCTGGGCTGCCAAGCGCGGACTAAACCGCTGCGCCACCAGGCGGCCCCTGTATCAGCGATTTTAATGATAATTTCAGAACAGGACAGTAATTTTTATAAGTATAGGTTAAGAATGGCAGCAGGCTATTAGTTAACCAACACTGATTGATGGATTAGAAGGAAAGTAAAATGAAGAGTGTCTGGCAAGTTTATTCATTCATTCGGTTGATTCTTTCATTTAGTCAGTGATTATTTGTCTCCCATGTGATGGATGTTCTGCTAGGCTCTGTGCATTTGGTGATGGATGGAAGTGAGCCCTCGCCATCCTGGCATAACGTCTCGTGGGTTTGATTTGCACCTGAGAACAGTTCCAGAGAACAGCTGGCAGAAGACTAAATGCATTGCAAGGGACTGTCCTTCACCCCAACGGGCCTTCTAGGTTTGATGAGACTGTCACCCTCTGGGTTTTGATACTAAAGGAATCTTCAGAGACCTGCGTTTTCACCTTTGTAAATCTAAACTGATTGTGGGCCAGCCCCGGTGGCCTAGTGGTTACGTTTGGCACACTCTGCTTCAGCAGCCCAGGTTCAGTTCCCAGGCACGGACCTACACCCCTCATCTATCAGTGGCCATGCTGTGGTGGTGGCTTACAAACAAAATAGAGGAAGATTGGCAGCAGATGTGAGCTCACGGAGAATCTTCCTTGGCAATAAATAAATAAACTGACTCTGTGAGATATTTATTAATCAAGTTAAATATTCATTCTGTGATCAAATGTGTTCTGACCTTGCCATCGATCAGCGTCCCTAGACATTGACTAAGAAGAGATGGAGCGAGCAGAGTGATATAATTAAGATTCCTCGAGCCATTCCTGGCCAGAGAAGAACATTTTTGGTGCATCCCTCTGCACAACCACTAGAACTAAAGCTGCCTCTGACCTCCCTAAGCCAGGCCTGGCTGCTGTGAGTGAATTATACAGATTGTTGAATGATCCGTGAGTATGAGGGCGTGTGTGAACATTAAGAGATATTTATGGTTGGTAAGTGTTCACTGTCAGTTCTGTGTCTCTGGCACTTTGTTCTGAGTCTCCCCTTTAGATTCCTTCACTGTAGACATAGGTACCTCGTTCTCACACGCTGCTGACTCTGGCCTTGGGTCTAACATGTCCTGCTTTTGCGTCTCCTACTCCTTTTCCTTCTTATGGCAGGCAATGCTATATATTCTCTCTAAATCAGCTTCCCTCTTATAATCACCCAAATCTGGGTGGCGAATTAAAGAAAAATGTAGCCTTCTCTATTAGTCAAGGTTTTTAGATAAAGATGATAGAAGCTACTCTGTTTTTGTGGCTATTAAACTTTTCGGTCTTAGGGCCCTTTTATACTCAAAATCTTTTGCGGTCCCTGAATTGTTTAGGACCCCAGAGAACTTTTGTTTGCATGTGTTATGTCTGTCAATATTTAATCTTTAAAATACTCAATTCATTTTAAAATAACCCAATAATAAACCCATTATATGTTAATATAAAATTACATTTTTTTGAAAAAAATACACTAAAATAACTTTTCCAAAACAAAAATAATTGAGTGGCATTGTTTTATATTTTTGCAATTCTCTTTAATTTCTAACTTAATAGAAGGCAGCAGTATTCTCATATCATCATCTACGTTCAATCTGTTGTGATATTATTTTGATTGAAGTATAATGAAGAAAAGCTGGCTTTACACAGCTGTGTAGTTGGATAAGGGAAGATCTCACAGACCCCCTGAAAGGGTCTCGGGGACCCCCAGGGTCCCTGGACCACATCCTGCCAAGAACTGAGCTAATTTAAGTAGAAGGGACATACTAAATGCAGACACTTTGAAGGGCTAACAGAACAGGCTGAGCCTCCAAGAACGTTCCAGAACTATAGAGCAGCGCTGGCCAGAGAAGGAGCTGCTGCCTGAAGTCAGGGTCACCTGCATCTCTGTAGGCAGGAACTGCCACCACCACCAAACCCTGAGGCTGTTACCGACCACACTGGCAAAATGAAGTCCCAGTAGCTTTCTTTTCCCTTCCTCTGACCCATTCCACATCCTTGTCTTAGTAGGTGGGCACTAAAGTCAGATGTCTGCACCCTCGTGGAGGCTGGGAAGTGTACTTTACTGAATTCTGTGTGGGTAAGGCAGGCTCCACACGGGAACTATCAGATGGAAGGAGGGTGTCCAGAAGATTGTGGGCAGACACAGATATGACTTATCCACCACCACCATCTGAGGAAACCAGTTGAGAATCAGTTTTATTGGGGTATACAATATAGAAGCATAAAATATATAAAATATAGACATGTAAAAGTATGGTTTAAGTAATCCCTAAAACATGTTAAATGTCTGTTCCTGCTCATTTGAAGAATGCTTCCACAAAGATTGGGCATTTGAGCCTACGATTTATTTTTATGTCTTTTACATAGCCTTGCTTAGTGAATATGAAGATTAGTTATGTAAAAGTTGCTTAAAATTCTGTAACATCCTATATTCTTTTAAGATACAGTTTAGATATATGTAGGCCTTGTATTTCTAACTTAGTCTTAGCAAGTGGAATCTTGTCTGAAGCCTTGAAACCGCAAGTACTCCTAATTAGCCGTTGCTGGTAAGAAGGAATGGTGGACAGATTGAGAAGGGAGGTGGTTGTTGGTGCAGGTGTGAGAAGGAGATGGAAAGCAAAGGAGCTTCCAGAAGCACCTTATTAGGGAATAGAGAAAGCTGAAAATACGCACAAGGAAAAAGCTAGGAAGTGTCTGCAGGGTTGTCTTTAAGTAGCCCCTTTGGAAAAATCTGAATGTATCAACTGAGATATTACAGATGGTGGACTTAAAAAGTTGTGTATTCCTTAGCACGGGAGGTCGCTGTGTTCAAATTGGTGTCTACAGCTTGGAAGGTATATAAAATTAGGATTCTTTGGTTTACCACAAGAGCTTCATGCTTGGTCTCATCACTAAGAGACTCGGGTAGATCCTTTATTTTTAAAAAAACTTACACAGTGTTTTGTTTTGATAGTTACCCTCTCATTCTGCTCTGGTCAGAAGTGTCAAGACTCCTGAGGGGTTGTCTCAGATCCAGTCGGAATCCTTGCATACAGGAGTCATAGCCTCTGCGTTGTCCACACCTACATCCCAAGTGCTGCAACCTGGCAGCACTTCCCACGTCTTTTTATTTCACACTTTGTATAGGTTACGCCGACTAGAATGCCCCCTGCCCTTCTCTCCCAGCATGTCTCTCCTCTCTCCTCCAGTCCTTTGTCGAATGAGGCTAGGTAAAAATTGGATAAGTGCAATGCCCTTCTCTACAGAAGAATGTATGGCTCACGTCAGAGCTGGTGCTTTTCCAGCTTATTACTCCTGACCCCTCCAGCCGTGCCCGTCACCGCAGTGGCTCCTTGTCCCTCTGGTAGGCGCGTGGCTGCCATATGTACTGCGCTGGTTGTGGTGACTTGCCCTTGTCCTCTATCCTAATATCCTGGGGAGCTTTTCTGTTCTGTAAACGTTAGAATACCAGAGACTGTATTTCTGGTAGGTGTTCTGAGTGCGAGTTAAGTTCTGCCATTAGATGCACAGGTTGAGGTTTCAAAGGGGATGTGGGGCAGGGCCACCATCTTTCATGGTTGGCTGCGCGGTGTGGAGACCTGGACTGGCCTGCAGCAGCATGCCAATGTCTGGTCACTAGCCTTTCGGGGTCAAGAGGCACTGCAGGAGAGTCATCCATGACTCTGGGTTCCTGGGTGGCTTCTCTGTCAGTGCATTCTTGTTCTGGACGGTTCCAGACAGGCACTTGTAATTCCCCACCTTCCTCGTTGTGACAGAGGGGACAGCCCCCACCCCACAAAAGGCCAGTTTGGCCATCTTTCTCTTGAAGTTATTCCTGGAAGTCCAGTCTAGAGTCTGCCCGCCTCTCCCAGAAATGTTTTCAGCACTTAAATACCTTTCTATTTAAAATAACTAGAGAGGTGTCTAATTCCTGCAGGGAACCCTGACTGTCAAGATATTTATCTGTGAATAGACCAGTTATGTCACGTGCTGTTTTGTTCCTAAGCTCTACACCCCCTTTTCTCTGTATGAGCTCCTTGACCCCCCCCCCCCCCCCCGCCCATGGCAATCCCTACCTCGTCTGACTGATAGGAGTGCAGAAAGACAGAAAGAGGAACAGAGGGGTAGAAATCATTAAAGAATCAATACAAGACTTTTTAGCAGGATCAAAGGATTTATTACCAGACTAAAGAGGCCTGCCAGTACCGATTCCAAGTCGTCATGAAATTGCAGACTATCAGAGATAAAAAGAACATCCAAAAGTTTCCAAAGAAGAGAAAAAAAAGTCATGGACAAAAACAAACGCAACGGAACACTGGAAAATAGTGAAGTGATCTGATCCAAATTTTGATGGTGATTTTTTCTATTTTGAATTCAGTGTAGCCTGGCAATCAAGTGTGAACATAGGTTATATGCAATCAAGTATGAGAATAGAATAAAAATAGATTCAGACAGCAAGGCCTAGGGGGAAAAAAGACTTTGCCCTCATGTACCTCATCTTAGGAAACTACTGATGGATATGCTTTAGCAGAGAGGACGTAAATCAAAAAAAGAATATGACTTGGGATCTAGGAAGCAAGAGATTCAACCAAGGGGTGCAGTAAAGGGAAGTTCCAGGACACAGCTGAGAAACAGCCCCAAGAACAACCAGTCCAGGTGAGAGTAAGAGATGGGAGGTGTGTGGGAGGGAGACACGGGGGAGAGGGAAATGGAAATGATCTATTATTTACTGTGCTTGGGCGTTAGGAAAGTTACTTATAAACATTTGACAAATGTTGGAGAATTTAGGAAACGTCAACAGGTACGTAGAAAACTATATAAATAAAAAAGGAGACAATTATTAACTCTAGGAAAAACAAAACTTTGTGCAAGAAAGAATATGTAACTACAGTATATACCTTGTTTAGAAGGTAACTCAGAAGGTATGTAACTATCACATAATCATGACAATTGTTAAAACATTGTCTGTTGCATTTTTTTAAATTATAACTTACCTGTATGGAGAGAAGGGAGAGGAAGTGGGCAGAGAATGGTAGTGTTAGAGAGCTGAATCTACAACTCCATGTTAATAGGAGGTCAATAGATAATTGCTAAAATCGATAAATCCAGGGAAAACAATGTATGCATATTATTCCTAAATATGAAAGTGGAATCAACCAGAAGAGCTGAAAGTGGTTGGCTCGGGGGGTCAGTTGGCTGGGCAAGGACTGCTGTTTTTCATTAGAAGCTCTATTTCATAAATGAATATTTTAGTTATTATTTTAAGAATTTATACAGGTTCATTGGAGAAATTTAGAAAACAAAGCATAAAGAGAAAAAAATTATCTATAAAACCTCGATACCCGTTTAACCTTTGATGTGTCATCCCTCAACAGTCTAGTATTCTGTGTATACTATTTCTATATTACCCTAGCAATTTCATAGCCAAAATGATATTTCACCATTTTAATCTTCACTTTCTTAATCACAAGTGATGTTAAACACTTTTCCCTGTGTTTATCAGCCTTTTGCATTTTTTTCTCTTAATTGCTTTTTCTTGTCTCTTGCTCATTTCCTATTGGAAATTGATCTTTTTGTTATTAATTTATGAGACTTTTGCTTTTCAGTTGTGCTTGTTTGTGCTGAAATTTTTATTATTTTTATGGGGTCATTCTTTTTTCTTTGTATAGTAACTTAGCCTCTGTGTCCTTAATTTATTAGTATTCCTTCCCGGATCCCTCCAGTAGTTCCTGCCCATGATGATGTCTTAGTTCTTTGTCCTTCTTGGTCTGGCTTTTGACATCGGTTCAGGTCCTCTTCCACAGGCCGCTCCATCCAGCCCAGCTGCTCCACCCACGACCTCTCCGACAGGCTTTTCAGTCCCTCCACACCTTGGTAGATAAGCGTGCTTTCTGCCCGAAATGCCCTTTTCTTCACTGTCTGCCTAGAAGACACCTTTGAGCTATACCTCACCTCCTTGACTGTCTTTTCTGTGTCCTTTCTCCATTCAGCTCTTACAGACATACTAACACATTTTTAGAATGAATTGTCAATTCTGTCTCCTTCATTAGTCTGTGGTCTTCCTTATCTGTCTATGTATTCCTGATTTATTCAGCTCTGTACCCGCAATTGCAGCACACTGCTGGGTAGTTAGTAAACACTCAATAAATGTTCACTCAGTGTTGAGTAATTTGGTATTTGTGGTAGGCGGGATTCCACGATGGCCCCCAAGATCCCCTCCTCCTGGTGTTCGTGCACTGTATCATCCCTTCCCCCTCTGGTGTAGATGGGACCTGTGAATATGATGGGATGGTCATTCCCTCGATTAGGTTATGTGATATGGCCAAGGTCATGTCACCTTCATAAGACTCCACTGTAGCCAACTGGGGAAAGATCCTCCTGCTGGCTTCAAAGAAGTAAGATACTTGTGAGAGTGCCATTGGCCAGGACCTGAAGGCAGCCTCTAGGAGCTGAGAGTGATCCCCCACTGACAGCCAGCAAGAAAACAAGGGCCTCAGTCCTACAACCACAAGGCTGTGTTCTGCCAACCACCTGAAGGGGCTTGGAAGAGGATTCTGAGCCTCTGATGAGATTCCAGCCCCGGCCGACACCTTGGTTTCAACCTAGTGAGACCTTGAGCAGAGGGCCCACCTGACGGGGCCCAGACGCCTGATCCAAGGAAGCCATGGGTGATAGATTCATGCTGCCTGAAGCCACAGTTTGTGGTGATGTCTTACACAGCAACAGGAAACTGGTAGAGTGTTCAAGCTGCAGTTACTAGGGCAATGGCCTTGAATCTCAGGAGCAACGACTGGGCTGGTTTTTAGTTTGGATAACTGGATCCTTATTTTGATTATTCATACACAAAATCTCTCAGATCTGCTCTGCCAAACTCTTGCCGTTGTCTCTCTGAAGAGAAACAAAGCCCTACTTCGTATCAGCATTCTTCTCTGTGCCAACTCCCTACTGATAACACAGTTTAGTGGCTGCTCTGGGATTCCTTCCTGCCGTGTTGTCTGCATGTGCTGTCACTCCTGTTCCTCTGCAGTGTCTCGCCTTCCCCGGGGAACCACACACGTGAGCACTGCCTACCAGTTAGTGTGATCACTTCTGTGTGCTGCGTCAAGCCTGCTGGACTGACCTCCCTTCAACAGCCTGGCCTCATTCACTGCCCACAAGGTGGATGTTTCCTTCTCAGACTGTCCCCTCTAAGAACAGTTACCTGGCCCCGTATTCTAGAATTGGGCCAATCTGGTCCCTCAGGTGAGATAAAATAATTAATCCTAAATCATTCAAAGAATATTTAGATATAATATATAATACTGTTTGCTTTAATTTAGAAAATACAATGAGAAGCATTTTTAAAACTTTAAATTGCTATAAAAATGCCCCAAATTCTTTTAGGAATTGATTTATTAAATAAAAATGCATTATTTTTTAAAACCACCAAAAGTACTAAAAGATTTGGGGTCTCCTAAGATTTCTAATGTCAGTATGAGACAGGGAACAGAAAGCTCCACCAGAGCTGCAGGAGCAAGTGGTAAAGGTGGGCAGTGGTTAAGGAAGACAGTTGGGCAGGTCAGGCTAATGTGCTACCTGTGGGAGACGGGCTGGAGAAGCTGGGAAGTGCCGAGTGGGGAGGAATTTATCCCAGTGACAAACTTGGTCTCAAAATGTCTGAGACTGGTCCCGGTCCTAACATCATTTTTATAAGACAAAGCTGAGCCACAAAGCAGTTGCCCTCATTTTCTGTAAATGAACCAAGAACTGCAGCTGAGTAAGGCTGGCCTCACTTACTTGTCAGAACCGTTAAATTCACTTAAACTACCTGTATTATTTGCATTTAGTTTTTATTAAGGGAATCTAAAAAGAATTTACTAGAAATGGGAATCAGTCTGTAAGTACAGCAAGTGCCAAAATGACAGAAAAAAGACTTTACCATGTTCAGATACTTTCCAAAATTTAGAATAATTAAAACGTAAAAGGCAAAAATAGTTTCAGAAAAGAAGAATGCTGATATTTTCACGTACTCATCTGACTTGTGGCAGCCTGACCAGTGGTCTCCAGTGGAGAGCAAGCTGCTGCCCATTCCCGCCGGGTGCTGCACCCCGTGTCCACTCCCACTGCAAGTGAGCGGGGGGCTGGCACCACCCTTGGGTCAGCCTCTGTAAAGGTACTTAGGCATGAAATGTCATAGCTATGTCAGTAATTGAGGCATGAGATAGTTCCTGTTTTCCCTTCAAAATGTGGATACTAGATAAATTCTTCAGGGCACACCTCGAGCCAGTTCAAGACCTCCCTATCATGATTTAATTTAAGGCCTCTCAGAAGACTTTATTTTTCCCAAACTTTTCCCCACTATATGATATTCGTCACATTAGAGTCACGCTCAGACGGCCCTCTAGGTACATGCTTGTCACGGTTTAAGGTGCGTGTTAACAAGTGTAACTCATTAGAATGTGTTAATTGCTTTTGATACATTCATTGCCACTTGGCATTAAGCAGTCTCCTGAATTGAAAATTAATATCTAGAAAGAAACCAGATATGTCATCTTTACTGTTGCTTCAGCTTTTATTGTGAAAATGTTCAAATATGCAAAGCTAGAAAGAATAATATAGTGTGTCTTCCGTGAGCCCATCACCCAAGTTTAACACTTACTGATATTTATCGACAGTTATCAATTTTGTTTCATTATCCCCTTAAACACACTTTTTCTCCGCTTTGAGATATTTTATGGCAAGCAACTTCAGACTGGATATGTGATTTTTTTTATATAGAGGAGGTAAGCAAATTTCAGATGAGGGGTCCCTGGCTGGGCAGCCCGTCAAGCTGGGGGTGACACTAACCGGGGGTGTCAGCGTGGAGGGGGCGCTAGCCCATGGCTGGGGCTCTGAAAGGTCAATGATTTTTTTTTAAATGTATATTTTCTGAGAAGGAAACAACTGATCTTGACTGCAAACCAAAAAAATGGTCTTGTTCTAAGGTTTTGTTTCATCTTACACATAGGAGGATTCTACCTATATTCATTTATTTTGAGGTATTTATTTTAGACTTAGACTACTCCTAATTACATTGAGTTTAAACATCCTGTTGTAAGCAGGATGGTAACCCATTGGTTCTCAATTCCTCAGTTTTATAGCCTGCTCTTTTTTTGTGTGTGTGAGGAAGACCGGCCCTGAGCTAACATCCGTCGCCAATCCTCCTCTTTTTGCTGAGGAAGACTGGCCCTGGGCTAACATCCGTGCCCATCTTCCTCTACTTTATATGGGACACCGCCACGGCATGGCTGACAAGCGGTGCATCAGTCCGCGCCCGGGATCTGAACCTGTGAACCCTGGGCCGCTGAAGCAGAGCGTGCGCACTTAACCGCTGCGCCACCGGGCCGGCCCTATGGCCTACTCTTAAAGACCAAAGACGATGATTTCACGAATTGTAGGACATACATTAAAAAGTTTCATCATCTTTTACATTCAGGAAAATTATTATTATTGGTTCAATTCTCTTTGATTATATATTTCCATTTCTTTTCCTTTGAAGAAGTGGCTATTAAACTCTTTGACGCCATTCCTTAAACAAATTTCTGTTTCTAAATAGTCAGCATGCAGTCTTTCAGATGGTCCCTGGTCTATCTTTAAATGGAGCATGACCCCAGTGACTCCCTCCTCGTTGCACTAGCATGTTGGGAAAGGGTGTCAGTCCTCACTGCAGAGACGTCCTCCTGGCCACTCAGCCACTTGGCGCCGGTCTGTGGCCCTCAGCCCTGCCCACACCTCCATCCCCTGCCTCCTCTCATGGGATGCGGAGCAGCCACCACGGCATGGCAGAGGGTGATGGGACAGGGCCATACTTCCCTGTACCCTCATGTCCCTGACCCCCCGTGCTCATGCCAGCCTCTCACTGAAGATTTGGGCTGACTGAGTTTGTGTTTGGGGCAGCACAGGGCAGAAACAACTGCACATTAACAGTATAAGTTATTAAGGGAAAAAATCCACTGGGCTTTTTTCTTATGTTATTGATTTCGTTTAATTATTGTGGCCTCACCAGGGAAGAAGAATTTCTCTGCCCCTTGCACCAGCCCAGCGAGGAGAGGCTGGTATTGTTTTCTCAAGGTCCAGTTCTTTTTATGTCTCTCACTTCACTGGGGAAGTAAACAGCTGCTGTGGTTCAGGTCCTTTGAGGGGACTGAACCGGCCACCTGTGAAGGAGAGGGGAGGAGGGCCAGTGTGGCCCTGTGGACCCCACCCCACGCAGCACCCTGGGGGAAACACCTTTGTGAGGGTAGAGAGGGGATTCCTAGGGACAAATGCTGCTTGCCACATCCTTGGGGGCTGTGCTTGTTTCCTGGGGCTGCTGTAACGAAGGGTCACAAATTGGAGGGCTTGAAACAACAGGAATTTATTCTCTCTCAATTCTGGTGCCTGGAAGTTTGAAATCCAGGTGTTGGCAGAGCCACACTCCCTCTGGAATCTGTAGGGGAGAATCCTTCCTTGCCTCTTCCTACCTTCGGGTGGAACGCCAGCAATCCTTGGCTCCAGTCTCTGCCTTCGTAGTCACGTGCCATTCTCATTGTGTGTCTCTGTTTTCACATGGCCATCTTCTTATAAGGACACCAGTCATACTGGATTAGGGTCCACCCTATTCTGGAGGAGGCAGCCGAGCCCTTGAATAGGCCAAGCGAGCTTGAATAGGGACTGTTCTTGGCATGGACCAACTGAAGACTAGAGGCTGTCCCCAGGTTACCTAGACTAAGTATTTAGACACTGACACAACCTCAGGAAGGAAGGAAGCCTTCCCCACTCCTCTCCATCACCCCCGATAATCCAACTGTGCTGCACTTCCCCTAGGGGGTAGCTTTGGCACTTCCGCCCCTGAGGGCGTGGGGCAAGTTCAGATGAGAGCCAAGTTCAGCTCTGAGAGCCCAGCCTGTCATTCACTGTGCACACTTGAGAGTGCTCCACCTTTAGAAACCTCGCCTTTTCTCCTGACATTTGTCACTTTTATGGCCTAAATACACATAGGCAAAAAACCAGGGTCACTTCCTAGTCAAAGTGCCACCTCTCCTGGTCAGCAGGCTCAGTAATAAAACATTTTACGGTGACGATTTTTCTCTAATACGCCCTATATAAAATGTGTAGGAAGAACTCATTCCCCTAGCAGAGCCTGTAAGCAGCACGGGAGGGATAGAAAACATGTTCGTCTCCCCATCCAGTCAGTCCTGGGGTTGAGAATATGGGAGGCTGGATTTTTTTCTTCCAGTTTTATAAAAAATCAAAGAAATGCCCTATTTCTGCTCAAATTCATTTGAAATATCACAACTCTGATTTGTCCTTAGTTTTAAAACTAAAATCTGTCTACAGGTTTTTATATCCCATAAATAGCAACCTCCCACTCGGACAAACAGAAACCTCTGTACACTGTTCTGTAATCAAAGCTGCTTCACGCAGTTACAGGGGAAAAAAATCCAAGAATTAAGGCAACAACAGGCAAACTATAAAATCGTATAAGTGTTATGTTAAATCATTTTAGTTATATTTGATAATACAACTAATTACCAATAAAATTGCTAAACCACTTTATTTATTGAATACTTGAAAAAAATTCTCCTTTAAAACAATGAGGAGGTGGGGCTGTCAGAATTGCCCTTCGCCCTCCCTTCATAGAAAATCATGAAGGCAGTTTTAGCAGTCTGTATACAGGATCATTTTAGGAAGAGAAGGTCCATTTATCTTAAATATATATATAATTTTTCTTCAGGGCTGTGTGTATTTGTGATCCAGTGCCTGAACCCATATCCACCGCAGGGAAAAGTACTGTGATCCACTGACTCATTTACCCGGAGCCTGAGTAGCCGCGCCCTGTGAAGTGTAGAAGAGGAAGGGCAGGGGTGGGAGCCGGAGGATGCCCTGGATTCTGCTGTATAAGAACCAAGTGACCTGCATCCGTCCCTGTCAGGGCAGAGCTGGAGCAGGCGACGTTCTCTCTGGAGAAGGGACCGCGTGTTTGAGGAGGGAAGTGCAATGAGGGTAAGAGTTCATCCTGGAGTCATGGCTCTTAGATCCTGACCACAGGGCTAAATCTCGAAGGTACCTGGGATGGCCTCGTGTTCAGCCCAGCAAACAGGTGCAGAGACCAGTGGCTGACTCGGCTCAGCAGCTCTGGGGCCAAGACCTGGGTTCCTGACCTCCAAAGCAGGGTTCCTCACCATCCCTTCTCCCCCTCATTGCTTCTCTGGAAACTGAATTTAAAATGTCACTAACTTAGAAAGGAAAGTATCCAGTTTGAATCTGTTTTATTTGAGGACTACATAGATCATAGATCACTAATGTAATATTTTCCTCTATATTTAGCCATTTCAAAGTACAATGTAGATGAAATTGATAGTCAAGCAAATATCTTAACTTTAGAAGTGAGTTGCTAGCCTGTTTCAAAGATTCTCTGCGAGCCTATTTGTTCTCTTCTTCTAGAATGTAAAGGGAACAGTCAAGAACAGCATTCTGTGCCCACTTGCCTGAATATGTTACCCTGGCCTCCAGCATCAGGTCACCCTATTAGGACTTCCACTGCTTCTTTGCCCCAGAGCCATCAGCTTGAATTCATTTCCCCACACGGTCCCTCACCCTCTGAAAGGCATTCAGCAGTATCTCACACCCTGACACCAAGAAGTCCAGGCACTGACAGTTTAATGGCCTGGTTACAAATCATTTCCATAAAGCTCACCAGTTATTTCTTGGTTTTAAAACTATTGGTACAAGCTAAATTACATATTGGTAATTGTTTTTTATGAAACCACCCATTTTTATTTAGTTACTCCCAAGCAAAAACAAAAACAAATACAAAAAACCCGGTGTACTAGGTCCATTTTTCTTAAGTCAAACCAAGCTGTTAAAAAGGTGAAGAGTCATTATATCAAGTATTCAATGAGAATTATACACAGTCACTCTAAAAATTATCATTAGTGCAAATCCATTTGTCCTTCATATTGTTGAGAATAAATAACTGGTGAAACTCAATATTATCAGCTCTCGATTCACCACCTGTGATTTTTGTGGTGACTAGGTAGTGCACACATGTCCTGCTCACCTTCAGCTTCCCAGCAGCCATTCTAGGGTTGGAATGATTGGGGCTGGCTGGTGGTCTTGGATGTATCATGTGGTGGACGTTTGGGAATGGCACATTCGTCAGCTTCCCCATCTTGGCTGCTTTTCCCTGGAGCTGTTCTCCCTCGCAGGACAAACCAGCTGCCTGTGTATGGAGAACACCCCGCTGTCTCCTGTCAGTGTCCAAGTGATGATAATAAAGATGGACGAAACTCGCCCAATTCGCTCCCGCACAGGGCTCCTGGCCATCTCACTCGCTGTCCTCACAAACCTCCATCTCTCGTCCGTGTAGCAGGGACGATGCCCCTGTGCACTGCCCGGGGCCTGGAGTGTGTCAGGCAACAGCCAGCAGAGGCGGCTGGACAGTGAGAAGCTCCGCACCTTCTCAAGGGGCCTGTGGCTACTTTCCCTCCTTTCCCAGAGGCACCACCAGTTCGGGTCAAGTTGACCAGAGGTTAGGACTGGACAGTGCCTCTGCATCATGGTTCCAAGTAGTATCCAGCAGAGGAGAACAATGCACAAATTAAATAATTTATATTTCTGTTTATGAAATGAATTGCTTCAGAGGCTCTTGAGCAGCAGCTGTAACTGAGAGCCTGAGCTACGTGTGAATTCTCCATTCGATTCCTGCAAGCCAGGAATTCGGGTTCATCAGATCTTTTCAGGAGATGAGATTTCTATCAAGGTGGAAAGTCTTACTTAGGGAAATAACCCCAATGGTAGAAGAATCATAGAACTGGAAGAAACCAGAGAAGTACTGTTTCTGGTCCTCTTATTTCAACAGATAAGGAAACTGAACTCTGAGAGGGTCAGTGTGGGAAACAGGATTACACAGGGAGTCTCCCCCCGCCACCCCCGTGAGAGACACAGTTGACCGAAGCAGCCCGGCTGGATTCAGCTCTTCGTCAGAGTGTCCATCACCAGGGACAGAGAGCTGACCGCCCGAGAGATAGTGAGCAGTTATCCACCAAGAACCTGGCTGGCCCACCTCCCAGGGAGCTTTCAGAAATTGGACTGGGTTCCGGTCTACTGATCTTTCCCTGTAATTATGACGTAGCCTAACACATTTTCAAGGGAAAGACTAACACATTTATTTATTTGCCAGACTGATATGTAGAATGGCTTACTGTTTCTGCACACAGTTTGGAAATTGTGCTTTCACTGGCATTCATTACTCTAATATGTTTGGTAGGATCATCTCAAATCTGAACAGCAAATTCCAGTCCAAACCAACACATTCATTAACTCCAAGCTAAATTAAATCTCAGTTTGTGACATGGTGACATTAGCTTGAAAATAAGATACACTAAAATTATAAAAATAAAAATAGACTACTACTTTTACTTGGTCTGTACCCATTTTTGTTCTTAGAATTACAAAAGGTAATGCATTTGATAATGTTTCCCTACTAGTGATGTATACATGTATGCATATATAATGCAGTTGCTCAAACCATCTCAGACAGATAAATGCACGTACTTTTACATATACACACACCTTAGTGTTACCAAACACAAACACAGGTTCATTTACACACACAGGAGGGCCAATAACTGGAACCCCAGGCTTGTGGCAAGGAAAGAGGTTATTATCGTAAGGCAGCTAGATGAGGAGAGGGGGGTTAGAACTCAGATCCACCTCCTTAAAGGGAAAAAGGTCGGGGTTTTTATCTGGGGTTTTAGGTAGGGGAGGGGAGCATGTGGCCTTGCTGGTTGGTGCCTTCCCACCAGCCTGCGTTTGGCCTTGAAGACTGAATTTCTTTTCCCTTGACTGTCGGGACTTCCTGGTTAGTTTTCATCTTCAGCCTGCGTTTGGCCTTGTGAGGCTGAATCTTGATGTCTGGACCTTGACATCCTGGGAAAAACAGCTCATTCACATACTAAGGAGGGACAGAGAGACCTGGTTAGTTTTAAACAACGGTTGGTTGATTATGCTGAGTATGCACAGCTGCACTTAGCAAAGCTTTTGCACTTAGCAAAAACTCTAGGGAAGATTTTAACTTCGTTTCTCAGTTTCATTAGGCATAGAAAAGATTCTATTCTTTTCTAGTATTCTTCAAGCTGAGCAGAGAATTACTCTTAGAGAATAGCACCCCTGCTCCCACCCCACCCCCGTCCACTGGCTGTTGCATCAGTCAGGACAGACCAGCATCTGCTGAGGTGGGTTGGGGGCCACTTTTTTTTTTTCCCCGTGAAGAAGACCAGCCCTGAGCTAACATCCATTGCCAATCCTCCTCTTTTTTGCTGAGGAAGGCTGGCCCTGGGCTAACATCCATGCCCATCTTCCTCTACTTTATATGGGACGCTGCCACAGCATAGCTTGACAAGCAGTGTGTCAGCCAGTGCCCGGGATCCAAACCCACAAACCCCAGGCTGCCAAAGCGTGAACTAAACCACTGTGCCACTGGGCCAGCCCCCGCAAGGGTCCTTTTAAGATGCCAAAGATCACAAACATTTTTAGCCCAGGATTATTATTTCTTTGCTAGAACCACTGCCTCAAAAACTTCATTGGCCCTTTTGCCTTCCTTTGGTTGGGATGGAGCACTCAGTTAATGTGGTTCGAGTGCTCAGCAGGGCTGGAGGCAGGGTAAAGAGGACTTGGTCAGTGTGGTCTATGCCTCCAGAGGAGGTGGGGCCAAATGTACAGCCTGATTGTTGGGAAGGCTGATTACACATGGAGGAGTTAGCAGGCAAGTAGAGATGTTGAGGATAATAGGAGCCAGGCTTCCTCCTGTCAGAGAAAGGTACAACTATGGAAGAGGGGAGGCCAGAATAAATACTGGAGCACTGAATGGGAATTGGAGGTAGAGGTATCAGTGTGGAAATTTGGTTTTCAAGGTAGGTAGGTAGGTAGATGATAGATAGACAGGTAGATGTGTAGATGTGTGCATGTGTGTATACACATACATATATCATTTGGCTTTTTCTGCTGAGACGGCCTGGAGGTAATGACATTCTTGTAGCTGTGAGCACACTTAACTCCCACGTCTTGGTTTCTAGTTCCATTCTCCACTCCAGGAACCAGGGCTCTTGAATAAATGGCTGATTGTAGGGCTTGGGCAGGAAAAGTACAAGGTGAGCCTGGAATATCTAGTTTTGTGAGAAAGTAAAGATGTGTTCTAGCAGTTAAGACCAGCACTCTCACTGCCACGGCCCAGGTTCATTTCCCAGTCAGGGAACCACACCACCTGTCTGTTGGTTGTCATACTGTGGTGGCTGCGTGTTGTTTTGATGCTGAAAGCTCTGCCACCAGGATTTCAAATACCAGCAGGGTCCCCCATGGTGAACAGGGTTCAGTGGAGCTTCCAGACTAAGGAAGACTAGGAAGAAGGACCTGGCCAAAAAAATTGCCCATGAAAACCCCGTGAATAGCAGCAGAGCATTGTCTGATAGAGCGCCAGAAGGTGAGAGGTTGGTGCAAAAAGACCGGGCAGGGTTCCACTCTGCTGTCCACAGGGTTGCTAGGAGTCGGAATCCACTCCATGGCACTAACAACAAAAAGATATGTTCAAAGAATAATAAGCAAAAGGACACAGGAGCCACCGTTGAAAGTCTCCCACTGGCCAAATATGAGACATTTTGAGGATGAATGGTGATCCATGTTATGCTGTGGCAAAATATACTATTGCTTTTGATAACTTGGAAGGCAGATGATATGCTTCTGGACTTGGAATTTTCGGGGAGAGATTGGTTAATTTTTGTTGGATTTCACAAATTACCACAAGACTGATGGGTTCAGAAATAACTGGCTAGTTGATAAGCAGAAACAAAAGGAAATAGAGAATCTGGAAATTCAGAACTCATAGCATTGAAAGAGGCAACTGCTACTCAACTCCAGATAATAAAAGAAGAAAATTAAGAAATGTGTTGAGTGTGCAGCAAGGATCAAGCCCAGGATGTGGCTGTCAGACCCATGGTTTACACCTCTGAGCGGACAAGGTGGCACCCGGTAAATCCTTCGGTTGGACAAAGAGCTCAGGGAAAAAACAGATGGAAGAGAGTGGCTCTACAGAACTCCCCAGCTAACACTTACCACATCAGCCTTGTCATAGTCACTGTCCCTCTGCTCGCTCGCTATCCTCACACGCACACACACTCACATGTACATGCACACATATCACTAGCACTTTTTCTGTTCCCTTTGAGAGAGTAAATTGCAGACATGATGCCTGTTATCTCTAATACTTTAGTGTTACTTTATGGAAACCTCACAGCTACCTTCATCCTTGAAAGTGAAAGGTGGAAAGCTTTCCCCCTGAGATCAAGAATAAGACAAGAAGGTCTGCTCCCGCCACTTCTATTCAACATCGCACTGAAAGTTCTAGACAGGGCAACTAAGCAAGAGAAAGAGATAAAAGGCATCCAAATTGGAAAGGAAGACATACAGTTATCTCTATTTGCTGATGATATGATCATGTTCATAGAACATCCAATGGAATCTACTAAAAAACTCAGAACTAATAAATGAGTTCAGCAAGGTTGAAGGATACAAGATCAATATATAAAACCAATTGTATTTTATACATTAGCAATGAACAAACCAAAATGACATTAAGAAAACAGTTTCACTTACAACAGCATCAAAGAGAATACAATACTTATGGATAAATTTTAAAAAGGAAGTTAAAACTATATTCCAAGAACTACAAAACATTATTGATAGAAATTAAGGAAGACCTAAGTAAGTGGAAAGAGATCCCTGTTGATGCAGTGGAAGACTTAATGTTGTTAAGATGGCAGTACTCCCCTATTGATCTACAGATTCAGTATGAACTCTATCAAAATAGCATCTACCTTTTTTGAATAAATTGACAAGCTGATTCCAAAATTCCAGTGGAAGTGCAAGAGACTCACACTAGCCAAGACAATTAAAAATAAAACTGGAGGATCCATGCTTCCTGAATAAAACTTACTAAAAACTAGAGTAATCAAGACTGTGGTACTGGCTTAAGGATGGACATATGGATCAAAGGAATAGAATAGAGAGTCCAGAAGTAAACCCTCACATGCTCAGTTGACTTTTGACAAAGGTAACAGGACAACTCAGTGGAGAAAGGATAATCTTTTCAACAAATGGTGCTGGGACAACTGAATATAGACATGCAAAAGAATAAAGTTGTACCTGTTCCTTACACCATATACAAACACTTAACTCAAAATTGATCACAGACCTACATGTCGGAGCTGAAACCATGAAGCTCCTAGAAGAGAGCACAGGACTACATCTTCATGACCTTGGTTAGGCAATGGGTGGTTTCTTAGCTATAACACCAAAAATACACTTGACAAAGGAAAAATAGATCAACTGGGTTTCATCAAAATTTAAAACTTGTATTTCAAAGGACAATATCATGAAAGTGAAAGACATCTCACAGAATGGGAGAAAATATTTGCAATTCATATATCTAACAGGAATTATATCCAGAATACATAAAGGACACTTACCACTCAATAATAAAAATACAAATAGACAAAAGATCTGAATACACATTTCTCCAAAGAATATATACAAATGACCAATAAGTATGTGAAAAGATGCTCAACATTATTAGCCATTATGGAAATGCAAATCAAAACCACACTAAGATGCCACTTCACATCCACTAGGATGGTTATAATAAAAAAAAAATACACAATAGCAAGTGTTGGCAAGGATGTGGAGAAATTGGAACCTCATACACTGCTGGTAGGAATGTAAAATGGTGTAGCCACTTTGAAAAAAATGTTTAGCAGTTCCTCAAAATGTTAAACAGGGTTACCGTATGCCCCGGAGATTCTACCTCTACATATACACCCAAGAGAAAAGAAAACATGTCCACACAAGAACTTACATAAATAGTCATAGCAGCATTATTCATAACAGTAAAAAAGTGGGAACAACCCAAATGTCCAATTTGATGAATGGATAAATAAAATGTGGTATATCCACGCAATAGAATATTATTACACAGCAATAAAGCAGTGAAATACTGATACCTGCGACAGCATGGATGAGGCTGAAAATTTTATACTACATGAAGGAAGCCAGTCACAAGAGATCACATGTTGTATAGTTCCATTTATAATGAAAAGTCCAGAATAGAATCCACAGAGACAGAAAGTACATCAGAGTTGATCTAAGGCTAGGAGATGGGAGTGTGTGCTGGTGGGTGTGGGGTTTCTTCTTGGGCAATGAAAATGTTCTAAATTGATTGTGGTGATGGTTGCACAACTCTGTGAATATACTAAACACCAGTGAATTGTATACAGTAAATGGGTAAATTGTATAGCTGTGAATTTTATCTTAATAAGCTGTTTTTTTAAAAGTATGTGTGTTTATTAAAGTGAAAAACTAAAAAAGTGAAATTTCCAACCAATTATAGACTTTAAGATTTGTTGGCATTTCTTGTATTATTTTTACACTGAGTGTAGATAAAGTACTGTGTTCAAAATTACCTGGATTAGTTTATTTTGTCTCTGAAGTTATGTTCATTTAAAATACAGTTAGGTTCATTTATTTCTGTTTATATTCAATTTTGGTGTTGTATTTCCATCCTTATTGATGTAATTTTATTTTTGAATATTTAAATCATTTTTCCAGAATAAAAACTATACACGTCGTGCTCAGACAGTGTTGCTCCTTCCCTTATTCTTGCCACTTTGTTCCCACCCAGGCCCCATATATGACCAATTTCATTAGTTTCTTGTTATCTTTCCTAAGTTTCTTTTTAGGAGAAGATTCTTTGAAAGCAACCAAGTAAAAAACGAAGCATTAAAAACTGAAAACATAACAAAATTGGATGACATAACTAATACACCATGAATAGACTCACTAACTAAAAGATAAAAAGCTCAGTTTGGATTACGAAGCAAAGCCTCCATTTAAGCACCAAATAGGAGACACACACACAAAAAAGGGACTCAGTTTGAAAGTACAAGAATGGTCAAAGATATGTCAAACAGATTCACACAAAAAGAAAATAGAGATCCAGTATTAATATCAGACGAGTTTGAATTTACAGGGAAAAGTATTAAGCTAGACCAAGATGGTCACTTTATAATGATAAAAGGGTACAATAAAAATGTATACACGTCGGCCCAGCAATTTCCTGTTTAGTTGAAATGTATGTGAAGGTTATGATTACAGTATTGTTTATAATAGAAAAAGACTGAATATAGCCCTCCCAAATTTCATATGATTAGGACTGGTTGAATAAATTATAGTATGGAATACTGTGTGGCCCTGGAAAATACTGCACCGCTAAGGAACAGCCTCCAAGGTATACTGTTAAGAAAAGCAAGATACAGAGCAGCATGCACAGCCCACTCCTGTTTGCAGTTATACCGTGTGTGCCTACACAGCGTCGGGGAGGATCTGTACATCGTGTCTAGGGAGGAGGACTGGGGAACTGGAGCTCTAAGTTGAGGACATTTAAATATATATTTTTTTCAAATATTCAAATAGGGTAAGAAAATTCAAATGTATAGGCATACCTTCTACCCCATTTGAATTTTTCCTATATGCATGTATTACCTTTTTTTTTTTTTTTTTTTGTGAGGAAGACCAACCCTGAGCTAACATCCGTTGCCAATCCTCCCCTTTTTGCTGAGGAAGACTGGCCCTGGGCTAACATCGTGCCCATCTTCCTCCACTTTATATGGGCCGCCGCCACGGCATGGCTGACAAGCAGTGTGTCGGCGGGCACCCGGGATCCGAACCAGCGAACCCCGGGCTGCCAAGCACGGACTAAACCGCTGCGCCACCGGGCTGGCCCCCTACCTTTTCAATTAAAAAAGAGCTAACTTAAAAAGGTTTAAAAGATGAAAATCCCTTCCAGCCACAGATTCTATGATATCATCATACTGCATAACACTGTTCAATAGAGAATCTCCAAGAATCCATTGTAAATGGAGGTATGAACATTAGAATATGGTTGTTCATGTGATTTGAGACTTAGGTCCTGCTGAATATTTTGTAAACTGTGTGTTTAGTTTTGTCACCAGAGGACTGGATATCACAGAATGTACCATAGAGTAAGTCTGGTTATTTCTTTCTAAGAATAGAAAGAAATGAATAGTCTACAAAGCCTGTTCCTTGAAATAAGTGGGAAAAGTTTAGCTGAATGCACCTCCCTAATGTAGGAAGGTTAGAGTGAAGGTACTTTGCTGTTTGTCAGGCTAAGGTTTGAGTCCTGGCTTACCACTCACTGTCTGGGTGACCGTGAGCAGATCACTTTGTCTCCTGCAATCTAAGATTCCTCTTACGTAAAGGGGGGATTACTTCTGCCCCATGGGTCTCGTGAAGGGTTGTAGGGATCCAGTGAGATAATGGATATGAAGAAGCTCATCAAGTCTATGGGATTATTAATAATTTCACTACTCAGCATATGTAGATCTTGTATTGAAAACATCCTAAAAGGGAGTAACCAGATAGTCCACTGTCAGCTTTCTAGAGTTTTCTGAGAAGACAGAACAACTGAGCAAGCACAGTGGACCTATGGCCCAGAACATCTGGGGACACATTGCTCACTAAAGTGAGTAAACTAGTGCCTTAATGAAACCTGCGCGATGAAGCTGTGTGTCAGAGACCCAGCTGTAGGATCGTGGAGTGGTACAGAAGTTCTCAGGATGGGATCTGAGGGACCTAAGTTACTCACAGTTGCTGTGGCAAAGGTACCACTACTCTTGCTTTGGGACAATTGTCATTTCAGAGGCAACAAGATACAAGAAAAGTAGGGAGTGGTGGCCTAATCAAAAGACAGCTTTAGTAACTCGTGACTCAGATTAATGGTTGGGAATGCCCTTTCCACGCGTGATCCCAAAGGAAAGGAACAAAGGATGGTTTTGCTTAATTAGGTAAAGACTGCAGGTGGAACCAAGCAAGCACTGGGCGGTTCCTGCCCGCCTCAGTCAGAGGCAGGAACAGGAACAAGTGCAATTTGCAGGCGCACACTCACACAGAAACCTGCGTCGCCAAAGATAAACTAAAACTTTTATGCATTAGAGAGGTATTAATATGGCAAAAAAGTATTCTTAGTAATTCAGCACATGCGTTAGCCTAGAAAGGGCTTAAAAGTGATTTATTGGAAAGAGCAACTTATTGTCAGTCCAATTTCAATTGGTCATTTTATTACCATTTTATGCTAAAGGTTATCATTTTTTTTTATATTTTCTTTTATATCCAATTTCGTATTTTTATGAGACAGATTTAATGTCATAAGATATTTCTTAATTACTTTTTTACCTGAGTTTTCTCTCCTCTGCTGTCCCTTTTTTCCTACATTATATAACAGAATTTTGTCAACAACAAGAAATTAAAAGTTTAAAAAAAATGTTACTTGTCTGACACAAGTTTAGGGAGACTTACTAGAACAGGAACTTGTGTTAAAAAGAAAGTGGGGACTGGATGTTAGTGGCCAATGAGCTTAATACGCACAACAGAATAATAGATGCTTAAAAAAAACAAAAAGGCAAAATAAACTTAGGTTCCATATGTGGAAATAAAGTGCTTGGAGCACAGGAAGGTAGTGGTTCTATTTTCTGCTGATGAAACCACAACTGAGATAAGGAGTTCAATTTGGGACAACTTAATCTAGGAGAAGCATGGAGGAGGGCTGCCGGAACAGAAGGACTCTGGTAACAGTCAGGGGAGGAAGCCCAGAAGGCACTTGGGAGGATTGGCAGGAGGAAGAGAACAGAAGAGGGAGACAGGACAATGGTCTGAAAATAGCCACTGAGTGAAGGAAAGCATAAACTTGTATTACATTTATCCACAAAGCTAGGATTCTTATGCAGAAATCAGAGGGAAATACATTATGGGTTAGATTATTTAGAATTATGTTCTAGCAAATAGAACTATCGAAAAACGGAATATGCTGTCTTGGAAAGTAGCCATTTCCCCACCATTCAAGTAGAAGATGAGTGGGCATCTGTCTAGAGCAGTGCTGTCCAGGGGAACTTTGTGCAGTGATGGAAGTGTCCTAGATCTGTCCTGTCAAGACAGTATGCACCAGCCACATGGGCAAAGAGCCCTTGAAATATGCCTAGTGTGACCGAGGAACTGAATTATTTTAAGTACTTGTAATTTAGATTTAAACAGCCGTATGGGCACTGTGGCCGCCCTACTGGGGAATGCAGCTATAGTGTCCAGGAGAAATCCCTGCACTGGGCTGGGATTTGGAATAAACCACCTCAAGGAGTGCTCACTTTACCTCCTAAGTGCCCTTGCCACTCACCTCCCCCCACTCCCCACACCACACTCCAGTGGGGCTACATTGCTTATGTTCCCCTTACATTACTCCATGCTCCTAAATGTTTTCTTTGCATGGAATTCCCTCCTCCAACGTGTTCTACAGAAATGGAGGATGAGCGTGCCTGATACTCCAACTGACACGTGTATTTACAAAGTGGTACCTAAGGAATCTCCTCCATGTAAGGGGAGACATTACAACTTACACTTTATAGGTAAGAATAAATAAATCAAGTTTTTGAAAATGATTTGTCCAATATCATGCAAAAAAACTAAGTAGAAGAAATTGGCATATGATCATATTTTAACACTCACCTCACTGCCCCATTTCTGAACATCACTGTGTCAAATTAAATACAGTTACCTTGGAAGAATTTTAATTAAAACTGTTAGAGCCGCAAGGGGTTTCAAGATATCTCCTGCCTCTTAGCAGTGAGATCCAAAAAGGCTGAGTGAATTTCTCAGGTTTACTCAGCTAGGAAGTGTCAGAGTTGGCTTCAAAACCAGGTCTCCTATTTATTAAGAATTTATGTCTCTGATATACAATACTAGTTGTTATTTTAAAATTAAATATGCTCAAATTTTCCTGATTCCAAAATAATACTCGTTCTTTACAGAAACTTTGGAAAATACAGAAAAAAATAGAAAAGCATAAAGAAGAGAGTAAAGATTATCCATAATTTCCAAATGCAGAGACTGACTGATTCATTCTGTCGACGCCCGCTACCCAAGACCTCCAGGAGCATGGCTGAAGGTGAACAAGTTGGACTAATGACTCACCGCCGTGGCGGAGACACACCCTCTGGAGAAGGCGAGGTTGGTGTCTCAGTGAGAGTGTCGGAGAGAATGTGCTGCTCTAGGACTTGTGCCCTGAGTGATTCGGGGAGCGTCGAGGGAAAGGGAGACGGGGTTCGCTCTAGACTGTTCCTGACAGAAAGCAAGACGCTTCTGTGACTGGGTCTCTCAAATCTTATTTATGAGAAGGGCAGACTAGAGTGAGGATGAAGTTGTCATTATAAAGAAGCCGTCGCTTGTTTTGTCTGGGGAGGTGGCATTTGGCAGTAGCAAGCACATTGACCTTGTTTTTATCTGTTCTTAGACAGAATTATGAAGTGGCCTTACTCTTCGCATTTTATCGCTGTCTCAGAGTAAGCTTGTCTGAGGCTCTGAGATGGTTTATTTAACAGGAATATAACATGGTCCAACCATGTCAGGCGAGCTCGGAAAGTCTGGGGCTGCTGCTTGTTGTCTTCTTCAATTCAATTGTTCATTCATTCAATAAATATTTACTTAGCACCTACTTATAACTCAGACAAATGAGTCAGGATGTAGTGGATAAAGCACAGTCCGTGTTCACCTGGGGTTATATTCTAACCAAGCAAACAAATAAGTATATAGAACAAGGTCAGGAAGTGCTGACCTTCATAGTCAAATGCGATGAAGAAACAGAAAGCCCAGGTGCTGGAGGTTCTGTTTTAGATCCGGTAGGCAGGGAAGCCCACTTTTGAGGTGATCTGAGCAGAGAGCTGAATGAAATGAGGGAGTAAACCATGGAAGATCTGAGGGAAAAGAATTCCAAGCAAAAGGAAGAGCAATTGAAAAATCCTGGTGGGGAGGATGTGCTCAGTATGTTTGAGGAACAGCCAGGAGGCCAGGGGGTAGCAAAGCAGTAAAGAAGGGGTCTCTGGCTGGAAAGAAGGTCTGGGGAGGGTGGGGGAAGGGAGGTCAGATCATGAAGAGCTTTGTAAGCAGTGATGAAGTATTTGGACTTTATTCTAAGTGTGATCCAAGTCATCGGAGGGTTTGAGCAGGGAATGAACATGATTTTGCTTCTATTTTTAAAGGATCCCTCTGGCAGAGAAGAGGAGAAAATCTGTGGAGGGCAGCAGGGAAGAGGCGTGATGTAAGCTGGGAGGCCAATTAACATGCAACGTCATCGGGCAGGTGAGAGACGATGCCCTGTTCCACGCGGTACCACATGTTACACGTAGCTCTGGAGCACTTGAAATGGGACCAGTCCACACTGAGATGTGCTGCAGGCATAAAATACACATGGGATTTGGAAGACAGTTGAAAAAATAATGTAAAATATCTCACATAATTTTTATATTTATTACATTTTGAAATGATAAAAATTTGGATATATTAGGTTAAATAAAATATATAATTAAAATTGATTTCACTTCCTTCTTTTTACCTTTTTTAATGTGACTACTAGAAAATTTAGAATTACACATGTGACTCACATTATATTTCTGTTGGACAGCACTGGTCTAGAGTCATCAGGTGAAGGTGATGAGGAAAGGTCAGATACTTGATGCACTTCCAAGGTAATGTTGGCATTTCTTGCCAATAAATTGATGAGTGTGAGAGAAAGGAAGGAATCAAGGATGATTCCAAGGTTTGAACTTGCGCATCTGGCTGAATGGAGGTGCAATTTACTGAACTAGTAATCGCTGGAGGAGGAGCAGGTTTGGGGAGGAGGGAATCAACAGTTCAATTTTGGACATACTAAGTTGGCGGTGTCTATCAGAAATGCAAGTGGAGATGTCTAGGAGGCAGTTCAAGGGAGAAGCTGGGGATGGGGTTATAAATTTGCAGGTCATAGGCATATGGATGCTATTTAAAGTCACGGGACTGGATGAGATCACCACGGAAAGAAGGGTGATGGAGAAAAGAAGCAATCAGAGGACTGTGTCTAGGAGCACCACGGAAGAAAAGAGCATTTGTTGGGAAAAAAGTCCAGGAGAGAGTAATATTCCAGAAGTCAAATGAAGAAAGTGAAGAACATTTGAAGAATGTGAGAGTGATCAGCTCTGTCAAATGCCCCCAAGAGATTCAACATGAGGAGGCCTGAGTAGTGATCGCTGGATTTGAAAATGCGGGCAGAGCATTGTCAGTGTGTGGTGGGGATGAGTCCTGGTCCAAGTGGGTGCAGGAGAGAATGGGAGTGGAGGCAGAGGACACGGTGATTCAAGCCTGTCCTTGAGTTTTGTTGCAAAGGGGAGCAGAGAAATTAGAGGTAGCTGTGGGGCAATGTGGAGTGTAGCAGTGAGAGGGATGGGATCTGGTGACAAGGGGAGAGGTTGCCTTAGATAGGAGCCCACGTTGTCCTCCATTCCAACAGAAGGGAAGACAGTGAGCACAGCTCGGATGCAGGTGAGTGGGGAGCGTTTGGAAGTTCTCTTCAAATTGATTTAATTTTCTTAGTGAAATAAGAAACAAGCCATCTGCTGAGAGCTAGGGTTGGGAGACGGTGTTGAAGGCATGAGGAAAGAGAGTGTGTAAAACAGGCATCTTGGAGAGTGGGAGAATGATATTGTTAGGGAAGATTTTAGCTCTGGGATCACTGTCACTTTCTCCAAAACTAGTCCTTTCATAAAATGCGTTGAGTTCAGTATCCATGTACATAATCCTGCCAACACTCTGGCCCCCCAGTTCCTTTCTGTCCTCTCTTCCAATGATCTTTTCCTCCACTTCCTCCCATAGACATTATACCCTAGACATTAGCATTTACATAAAACTGCCACCCTCCCACAGTTTCAATTCCAAGCACTCCACTTTCTGACCACTACCTTCCAACTTTCTAGCCTGTTTCCTCTAATACCCCAACCCCAGCAATCCTTCACTCCATCACCACTCCTTTTCATTATCCCTCACTCCACTCCCATTTCAACCCCCTCCTTACCCCGCGTAGATGCCTCCATCAATCATAACCACCCCTGAACATCACCTCCACTGCTTGCTCCCACCTGTCCCTTCTCACTGCTCATAGATGGCACTCCAGTGAGTCTCCTATCTCTCTTGTGTTTTCAAATTTTCTTTCTCTTCTGGATTTTTCTTTCATTATACATTACATGCTATAATTTCTCCCATCTTGAAAAACAAACACCATTTTTTATCCTACTTCCTCTACTAGTTACTATGCTTGCTTTCTTTCCCTGTATAGAAACAAAATTCTTAAAAGAGTTGTCTGTATTCATTGTTTCCAAGTCCTTTCCTTCGAACTCTCTAACAGCCTTTCCTTACCACCGCCCCACTAAAACTCCATATTGCAAAGTCTAATTGTTTATTCTTATCCTTATTTTACTCCATCTATCAGGGATTTCACCTTATTTTGTCTTTTTCTGCACTTGACTCAAGGACATCAGGGTTTTCTGATTTTCCTTCCGTCTCACTGGCTGCTGCTTCTGAACACCAAGGAACTCAGACCCTGGACTCCTTCCTGTCTCCATTGACTCCGTGATGGTTTGATTCAGCCTCCTGGCATCAAATCCGCATGTGCACTTATGACTCCCAGATTTTGTCTTTGGCCCAGGTCTGTCCCTGAATTCTAAGCTTATATATAACTTCCTACTCAACATCCCCACTTGAGTGTCTAACTGACATCTCAAATCTGGCATATCCCAAACTGACATTTTATCTTCCCTCCTAGACTGACACCACCCAGTCTTCCTCATCAAGGTTGATGGCAACTCCATCTTTCCAGTTGTTCAGGCCAAAAGCCTTGGGCTCACCCTTAACTCCTTTCTGTCTCATATCTCACACACAATGTGTTGGAAATTTGCCCATTTCTTACCACCTTGGGCCGCCCTAGGTCTTCCCTTTCTTCCCCAAATTGAGTGGCTTCATATCTTGTGCACTGTTGGCTGGTGAGACACTATTTAAGAAGCCTGGAGCATGTGGAGGAGAATAAGGGGTATTGGGAAATAAGGAGAAGCTTTCTAAGCAAAAGAAAATAAAAGCAGGGAAGAGTAAAATGACATATTTGGAGGACTTCTCATAGTTCAACATACTAGGGCAAAGGATGTAAGAAATGAGGCTGGAGAAATACAGAGGCCAGATCCTTCTGTTATTTACTAGATGGTGTGGACTTTATTTTTCAGGCAATGAGGAGTCATTTAAAAGTCTTAAGTAGGGGGAAACATAAATAGATTTGTGTTGGGAAAGTCACTCTTACAGCAAAGTGGAAGATAAAAAGTGGACAGGACACACTTGGAGCAGAGCGGACAGTCAAAAAGAAGAGCTATTGTAATAGCCTAGGAGAAAGATGACAAAGACCTGAAATAAGCTCTGCTCTGTGGAGATAGAGAAAGAGAAGACAAGGCTGAGAAATCTTAAAAATATACAACCCCTTAGATTTGGTGTAACACTGAATATGGGGAAAGGAGGGAGTCGGGATGATTCCCAGTTCTTGGCCTTGGGTGTGTTTGGATGGTGGTGCCACCACCAGAGGTAGGAGACAGGAGCAAGTGTCGAAGATAAATGATGAGTTTCTGTTGGACAGACTGAGTTCCAGGCATCCAGGGACATCTCAGTGAAGATGTCCAGGATGCCGTAAATTTTATGGGTCAGGAGCTCTGGAGAGAGGTCTGGGCCGAAGATGTGAGTTTAGGAATTATTTGAACACACACCGCTTTGTTCTAGTCTGCATTGGAATTTCTCAGTGATAATATGCGAAGGGAGAAGAAAAATAGTCCAAGGATAATATTAGGTACATGCAGAGGAAAAGGAGCCCCTGAAGATTCAGAATGGTTGGAGGTAAGATGAGAACCAAGAGAGGATGATGTCTCAGAAATTAAGGGAAGAACTTCAAGAAGCAGAGTTATCGTCAAGTAAGATGAAGATTGTCTTAGTCACCTCAGGCTGCTGTAACAGATTACCATAGACTGGGTGACTTTAATAACAGACATTGACTTCTCACAGTTCTGGAGGCTGGGAAGTCCAAGATCAAGGTGCTGGCAGATTCAGTTCCTGGTAAGAGCCCTCTTCCTAGCTTGCCAATGGCCACCTTCTGGCTGTCCTCCCATGGCAGAGAGAGAGAGAGAGGGCATGCAAGAGCTCTGGTCTCTCTTCTGCTTCTTATAAGAACACTAATCATATTGTCTTGAAGGCCCCAACCTCATGACCTCATCTAAACCTAATCATATAAATACCCCACATCTAAATACCATCAGATTGGAGGTTAGGGCTTAAACATAAGAGTTTGTGGGGGACACAAACATTCAGTCCATAACAAGGGTTTGGTAGTCAAGAAGCATTTGGTGGCCTTGGTCAGAACAGATCTCGGTGAAGTTGTGAGTGTAGAAGTCTGACGGTAGATAAAGGGAGAAGTCAGAAAGCCAAGACAATGATCGCAGTCTAGTGTTCCAGCACCCGGCTTCAAAGGGAAGGAGAGAGAGGAATGTATTCAGAGGGGAGTGCCGACTGTTTTAAGATGGAGAGATCTGAGCATGCTTACAAGCATCTAGAGGGTATCAGTAAAGAATAATTTGATAATTTTAAAATACTGGAGAGAAAAGAGATGACTAATGGTGCAAGGTCCTTCAGGTAATGGAAGAGGATTGCACCAGGTCAAAGAAGAGTTGGACAGGAAGCAAGTCAGCTTCTGCTGGGATTAGAGATGAGGAAGTGAGGTTGGGGCCAATATAGTAAACATGTAGGTGTGACAATCATTTAAATATTTTAAAGGAAAAATCTTTATATTTTTATACCTTTAACTGCACTTTTTTCTCATTTTTTAAAATAAGCCCTGCATTTTCATTTTGCATTGAACCCTGCAAATCATGTAGCTGGACCTGGGTGTAAGGATGGGATGTTGACGGAGTCCAGGCCTGGTACACTCAGTTTCTTTTTTTCCTTCTGGAAAGTTGGAGGCAAGAAAATGGGGTTGGGGCGCAGGAGGAGGGTGGGTTCTGAATGTTGGCTCCAGGGAGCATTTGAAAGGTTTAAAATGTTATGTGGGGATCAGTGAGGGAGCGAGCACTTTGTCTGAGGATATAAAATACTTCCAATATAATAATTTCCATAAGCTTCTTTTATTGCTACATCTATAATATGCATTTTATGAACAGTCATAAAGAAAATTACTTTGAGGAATTATCCTATTTCTACCAAAACATTTGCTGGATTTAATATCACGTTGTGAAAAGTGGAATACAATTAGCTTGACTCAATATGAAATAATGTGCGAAGGTCTCAGTGGCTGCAGATGATGGAGGATAAATGTGAAAGTGTCATGTGAACTGTGCAGCATTATAGCTCCTATAATCACTGAATTTAGTTTCAGTAAATGATCTATGAAATATGATTTTTAAAACTATGTTTTTGTTTATAAAAGTGGAATTTTCCAGGTTATAAAACTGGCATATGCTCTTTGTTAAAAATTTGAAAATTTTATTATATAGAGTAAAGAATTACAGGTCCTTCTTTTAAAGTCTACTACTGTTCTCATTTTGATATGTTTTCTTCCAGATTTTTCCTCAGCAAATTAATTACACTATAATTGTGATCATGTAGTTACATGTTATATGAATTGTTCATAAAAATTACTTTAATATTTATATGATTGTCCATTGTGTGGCTCTGTCCTACATGATTTATCCATTTACCTATTGTTGGACATTTAGGTGGTTTCCAACTTTTTTGTAATTTTATATGACTATGAAGACTCCTCGTTGAACTCCTTTCTAGTTAAAAAATTTCTAAAATTAAACTAAATTTAATCATATTCCATTTCACTGCCTGTCCCTCCTTTTCCCCCCTTTTTAACAAACACACAAAAATGTGAGTCACTGACCTATTTGAATCTTAGTTACTAAGACTGTTGTGCATCAAAAAAATTATTCTTGGAATAACCATTATGAACTTACTGTCTGTTATATGGGTTCACAGTTGAAATGCCTGAGAATTTCTTAGCAGGGAGGAAGGGCAAAGATTCAGATATTGCATGATAGCTGAATTAATCATTGCAGAAGAGAACTCAGGCTGGAAACAGGCAGAGGATCCCTGACAGGTATAATAAGCTGTTTTCTGTCATCTCTAAACTATTTAAATGTAAATAGGTCATTTGGAAGCACATTTAGATTTTCCCAAATGACCACTGTAACTGGGAAAGTTTCACTTGCCCTCTCTTCATTCAATCTAACCATTACTGGCTGTCCCAGGATATTTATTTTGTGGCCAAGAGATTTGAAAGAGTTAAAGCACTTTGCAAATGCCTTACTTGTATTTGGGATTAATTTACTCCCACAACAGGATCTGGCTGATTAGAGCTTTGGATATGTCTAAAGAAAATTCTATGTTAGATGCATCACTGAAATGCTTGCTGTCTCACCAGGAGCCCACATGAAAACAGCTTGGTGGAGTAAACTTATTTTTGGCTTTTTGTTCCCATGAGTTTTCCACAAAACAGCTGTCCTTTTCTAAAATGAGGCTGACTAACCATTTACGAGATTTGAAAGGGGACTAATTAGTATTGTAGGTTGATTGGGGGTCGTATCTATTTTTACAAAAAAAGTCACATAAGAGAAGCATTTGTTTGGTGGCTGGCCTGTAAAATTGGTTTTCACCACCCACGGTGTTAGAGCATGGCTACTGCGTAGGAACAAAGCTGTGATTCTTCATCACTGTTTGAAATTGGGCCCGTCGTAATCAGTGTCACTCAGCTACCTGATTTTACACAGTTTTACAGGTTGAGGCAAGAGATCACAGGAACCCTGACCTCTTGTGTGCACAGATGTGTCTTCATCAGTTTTTCAAGGTAGAGGCCGGCCCTCAGGTCCCTGTGCAGGCCTTTCCTTTGTTGATTGAACAGAGATGACGGGATACAGCACAGGAGTCTTGCAATTGAGAGAACAGTGACCATGAGGGTGCCCCCCACCCCCCCTGCCCCCATCCTGACCTCCGACGAGGAGGCTCCTTCAGCGCCCTACCAGCACTGGGCCAATCCCTACCTCCAAACAGAGCATCGTGAAGAGCACAACAGAACACCGAGACAGCTCTGCACGGCTGTATTCCCGCATCCCGAATCTCATTACTGCTCTTCTCTCATTGTCCTCCAGCCAGATTGAGTCCTCTGATTAACTAGTCTCACTATCTTCCAGCTAGACTGAGTCCTCTGATTAACTAGTCTCACTATTCTCCAGCTAGACTGAGTCTTCTGATTAACTACTCTCATTATCCTCTGGCTAGACTGAGTCTTCTGATTAACTAGTCTAGATTAACTACTGCTCTTCTCTCACTCTTCTCCAGCTAGACTGAGTCCTCTTATTAACTAGCCTGAATTAACTCAGAATTCCTAAAGCACAGAACTCTCTTCTCTCTTTGCCTACATTCTTGTAAGACCTCAGCCTCACGCTGCTTTGTCCCAGCCCCACTCTCCTTTGGCTATTTTTACCCCTCACTGCAGTTTTGGTCCAGAGGTCAGCCTCCCTGACCACGCCCTGCCCCACTAAAAGACGAAAATAGGGGCTGGCAGGCTGACATAGCGGTTAAGTTTGCAAGCTCTGCTTTGGCAGCCTGGGGTTCGCAGGTTTAGATCCCAGGTGCGGACCTACACCACTTGTCAGCAACGCTGTAACGGCATCCCGCATACAAACTAGAAGACTGGCACAGATGATAGCTCAGGGACAATCATCTTCCTCACCAAAAAAATATAAATAAATACAAAACCAAAACAAAGACCCCCAAAGATGATAGCAGCGACAACACATGTAGAGCCCGCTCACTGTTTTCCCACAGCATCCTGCGCTGAAGCTTTCAGTAGCACCTCTCCTCTGTTAGAGTCACCTGTTCACGGGGGGACGGGGGGTCTCCCCCATCAGACAGTGACATTCTTGAGAACACTGCTTTGTTCATCTTTATATGCCATTATGTTAAAGGGGTCAGTGACAGTTTCCTTCATCAAGGAATTCGCAATCCAGTTGTGAGAAAAAGGTATATTTATGTAAAGCCAACAGTAAAAAATATACATAGTTAAGTTCAAAACAGTTTGGTATAGTTATTAGATCATTAGGAACTTATAGACAGGACTGACCCATGAAGGCAGGAGCAAGCTAAGGAGGCTTCATGGGGAAGCTGAATTAGAATTGGCCAGATGTTACTGTTGCTGCAGGACTGGAGGGGGTGGTGTTATGGGCTGAGGGAATAAAATGAACAAAAATGTGAAAGTTGGAACGAGCCTAAAAGATGGATAAAATTAGCCAGATGGAGAAGGCTGGGTCATGGAGAAGGAGTGTCAGGCAGAGGTTTTAGCAAGAATGAAGCACAAGGAGAGAACCAGCCTGACTAGAAACAATGGTAAGTCGTCTACTGTGGAGAGAAGCTATTTAGATTGGTGAGAATTTAGATTGATGAGAAATAAGGAATCATTGTAGGTTCCTCCACAGAGGGTGACTGTGGTAGGTGGCTACTCTCACGCCCACGGACCCACTCCTCCCAGTGTCCATGCTTTTAAACATGGACATGTATACATGTAGATAAAGAGTTTCTCCTCTCCTTCCACGTTGACCCTGAGCTTGGACATGTGACTTGCTTTGGCCAATAGGGTATCACCCAATATGACCAGTGCATCAGGGTTTGTCCTTTTGGAATGCTGCCCTTGCTGTGTGGGCAAGCCCAGGCTAGCCTCCTTGAGGATGAGAGACCATGGGGAGAGACAGAAAATACATGAAGAGCGAGGCCTGGCAGTGCCAGTCGTTCAGCTGTCCCAGCTGAGGCACCAGACCAGGTGAGCGAGACCATCTCAGACCGTCCATCCCAGCTGAGGCACTAGTTGATCATGGTTGCATTAGTGACCTCAGATGAGGCAACAGAAGAACCATCCAGTTGAGACCAGGTGGAATTGCTGACCCACACAATTGTGAGCAGTAAAATGGTGATTGTTTTGAGCTACTAAGTTTTGGGGTAGTTTGTTACACAACAATAAATAAATGATTAAAATGAAAGATTTTCTCCTATCTCTCTGGCCACTCTTTCTTGGTCACCTGTGCAGGTTCATTATGCTTGGCCCATATAAATACCCAATAAATACTTGTGTCCGTCAAGGCTGAATCCTAGGTCCTCTTCTGTTTTTACTCAGTTCTCTCTTATGTGATTTCATCCACTTCCATAGCTTCTTTAATGTAATGATGGATCACCACTTACACACTTTCAACCACTAGTTTATATCTCCAGCTTGGACTCTTCTCGGGTCCAGACTCAGATCTCCAACCAGTCTGACAGCTCCATCTGCATGTCTCGAAGGCACTCAGCCTTAGGACCCCCTAAAACACACTCCTGTTCTGGCATTACCTGGCTCAGAGAATAGCACCACGAACCTGGAAATCTCAGTAATTCCTCCCCACCCAGCTTTACTGAGATATAATTGACAATTAACATTTGTGTATATTTAAGGTGTACAGCTAAATGATTTGACATATGTATACATTGTGAAATATGCATGACTATCAAGCTAATTAACATATCCATCACCTCACATATTTCCCATTTTCTTTCTTTCTTTATTTTTTGTGGTGATAACACTTAAGATCTACCCTCTTAGCAAATTTCAAGTATACAACACAATATTGTGAACTGTGATCACATTGTTGCACGTTAGATCTCCAGAATTATTCACCTCAGAGTCATTCTTGACACCTCCTTCACCCTTTCTGCCCCTATTGCCCATTACTAGGGCTTGTTGATTTCACCTTCTCAACCCTTCTCAAGTCCACCTGCTTCTTACCATCTCCATAACCACCACTCTCATCCAATCAGCATCATCGCACCTAGACCACTGCCAAAGATGCCCAACCGTTCTCCCTGCATCTACTCTTGCTACACCCAATCTGTTCCTTACACTGCTGCCAGGAATGTTTATTTCTTGAAACAAATCTGATCATGTCAGTCCAGAGTTTGAAATACTCCAATAACTTCCTAGTACTCTTGGGACAAAGACCAAAATCTCGATTGTTAGTTCAAGTTCTCCAAGAAGCAGAGGCTAAGAGGGGATTAGACAAGAAAGATGTTTATTAGGGAGAACATCTGTGAAGAATAAAGAGGAGGGAAATGCAGAATGTGGAGACCTCTCAGACTGGGAAGCAGGTCCAACACCTGTGAAGGAGAGAGGGAAGGAAGGAGGACTGGGCAGCAAAAGCCTCAGATTGCAACAAAGTTCTGAGAAAGTTTTGGCCAGGTAACCAGGGATCTTTGAGCCCATGTTGTGGGTTAAAGGGTCTCTTGTCATAGAGTAGTAGCCTCTCCACCCCACCCCCACCCAAGCTCAGTCATTGACTGGGAGCAGCCCAGGGGAAGCATGGCCTCCGTGTGAACACAGTGGTGCATCCACAAGACCATGGCTCAGGTTCAGTCAGCTCTGCCCCCTGCAGCAGCAGATCGGGGTAGGGCACTTCTGCGACCACCACAAGGCCCTGTGTGGTTTGACCCTGCCCACTCCCCATGTAATATATAATATATATATAATAATAACCATAGCAATATTATTACTGATTGTTTGATTACTGTCTGTCTTCTCCCCTAGACTGTGAGGTACTTAAGAATAGAAAGTGTGTCTTTTTTACTTGTGAATATATCTCCAGTGACTAGCATATAGCACATGCTCAAAATATTTTTGTTGAATGGATGGATGTAAGAAAGGAGACTCAAGTCCCTGATGTGCTGGTGCCTGGGGCACTTTTGGTCTTTTCAGCTGCTTTATCTGCCTGCTGCTGAGGAGGAGTTGATGACCCTGCCCTTTGATGTGAGGTCCACAGATTCTAAGAGAATAGCATTGGATGGATTAGGGTCAGGGAAAGTGTGGGAACAAAGAGGTCCACCTGGGTGTGAGGAGCTGATGAGCCAAATTACAGGAGACCTTTTAAAAAAGAAATGAAGTGAGATGGTCACTTACTGAACATTTCATTCATTTGGAAGGAATCAAAGATGACTCTAAGGTTTTAAGTTGGGTGACTGGGATCATGGAGATGCCAATGTCAGAGACAGGGGAGTAGGAAGGTGGAGTCCGAACGAGGAGGAAGATGAGTTTGGTTTTGAAGATGCAGATTTCTAAATGAAGCCAGGCGCTCCCAGTGGGAATGGTCAGTGGGGCACTTGGAGATGTAGAAATGAAGCTGGTGTGGGAGGTCTGAAGTCCACTGAGTGTCTCCTCTTCCAAGAAGCCTTCCATGGTAGCCAAGTCATAGAGACATTATCAGGCAGATAAAGCAGCTGTAAACAACCGGAAGTGCCCAAGCCACCAGCAGATCAGGGACTTGAGTCTCCTTTCTTACATCCATCCATTCATTCATTCATCGGAAGTCTGGGTTGGGTGAAGAGGTAGGGGCAGCTCGCCTACAACCTGCACTGCGGGGAGAACAGGGAGACGCCTGAGAGGCAGTTCCATGGAGAGAAGGAAAATGCTGATTGTGCATCTAACAAACGGAGAAGATGGTCAGAGGAGCTCCTAGTGCAAAGTCTGAAAGCAGAGATGTGGAAACTGGATGAGAGCTGAGTGAATGGGAAATGGGGTCAGATGAGATGAAAGGTTTGCAGAGGGTGACAGAAAGGAGACCCTGGAAACTATTATCTGAGCCTATAGGAGGGCGGCTGTCAAGGCCTGAAGCTTTGGCCATGTGCGAGGACAGGACCTTTCTGCTCGTTCCTCAGAGTAGAAGTGATGGTGGAAGCTGTGAGAAAGCACAGTCCCTGAAAAAAAACACATGTGCTTTAGGAGAGACAGGCAAGGGGCTGGGACTCAACAGCAACAATGAGGGAAGGGAATGAAGTGGGGTTTTCATGAGGCTCAGAGGAGCGTTGGGACGCAGGCACACAAGTGTGAGAGGAGAGCTTTAAGGAAGGAGAAGGGAGAATGCTCAGCTCAGAATCAAGAGTAATGGGAACAAGTGAAACCAAATTATGCTCAGTTTCCTAGTGGACCTATGTGGTATAATGTCCCTAATACCTTTTTAACTATTCTTTCTATTAAGATATAATTTACATATAATGAAACAGAGCTCTTAGCTATATAGTTCGATGAATTCTGACAACTATACACTCCTGCGTATATTACTGTATACACTGCCTAGTCAACATCCAAAACATTTACATCACCCCAGAAAGTTTCCCGTGCACCCTTCCAGTCAACCCCTGCCCCTGCTCCCTCCCCAGGCAATTAGAGTTCTGACTTCTATTGCCATGTTTTGGTTTTGTCTGACCTAGAGCCTCACATAAGTGGAATTATGGTTTGTACTCTTTTGTGTCAGGCTTTTTACTCCACATCGTATTTTTGAGATTCATCCATGTGTTTTGTGTACAGTAGTTTGTCCCTTTTAATTGCTGAATTGTATTCCGTTGTATACACACACCACTATTTATTTATTCATTCTCTTGTTTACAGACGTTTAGGTTGTTTCCAGGTTTTGGATATCATGAATTAAGCTATTATGCACATTCTTATGTAAGTCTTTTTGTGAATATATTTTTTCATTTCTCTTGAAGTGGAATTGCTGGGTCACGGGAGAAGTGTGTGTTTGACTTTATTTGACAAGTGGTTTCCCCAAGTGGGTTCCATGCTCCCAACAACAACAGAGAACCGGCTGCTTCACCGCCTGCTTCATATTTGGCACTGTCAGTCTTTTTCATTTTAGTCATTCTAGCGGGTGTAAAGTGCTATCTCTTTGTGATTTCTATTTACATTCCCTTAGTGACTAATGATGTTGAACACCTTTTCATGTGGTTATTGGTCATTCGTATATGTTCTTTTCAACATATCTCTTTTAAGTCTTTTGCCATTTTTAATGGGCTGTTTGTCTTTTTATTATTGATTTGCAGGAGTTCCTTATATAATCTCTAAATAAGTCCTTTGTATTTATCATGTATTACAAATATTTTTGCCAAATCTATGACTTGCTTTTTCATTTTCCTTTTTTAAAATGTATTTTCCAAATTTTATTTCCTTTTTCCCCCAACTTTTTTGAAATATAATTGACATATTGTGTAATGTTTACCTTAAACAATGTGTAAGTTTAAGGTATACAATACCTTCTCATTTTCTTAATGGTGTCTTTTGAAGAGCAGAAATTTTAAATTTTAGTGAAGTCTGGTTTTCAATTTTTTTCTTTCAGGGTCAGTGCATCTTGTGTCCTAAGAAATCTCTGCCTATGGTAGTAAAGGATAAGTGACATTTTAAAATATTTTAAAATAAACCTATGCCTATTTCCTTTCCCCCTTCCTCCTAAAATGATTTTTTTAGTTTAAAATTACTAAGATGTTATGCATCATTTTGGTAAGAAGGGCAAGAATGAGAACAGCAGAAAATTTTATGTATGAAGCATCTCATCCCAGCAAGGTCACCAAACCTCAAAGGCCTCAAGGGAGGGAATGGGTTCCTTTAAGAAAAAGAAGCTAAGTTCTTTGAAAATGTGCCCACTCCACTTCGATCAAACGGTACTCAGCTCATCATCAATAATTTTGGTGCTCTACATAAATCAGTTTTAGTTTGACTTTTTATAGTTAACAAACAAAAGAGGATTGCATTGGAAGACTTATTGGAGTAGTCAGAGAATCCAAGGGAAGCTAGAGCCAGTCTTCAGAAGGGACAGAAACCAGAGTGGCTGTGAGGATGAAGGGAGCAGGATCAAAGAGATGAACAGACCTCCATGGCGATGAATGGTCTTGCAGTTTCTGTCTGTGTCACTCTTCTCAAGCTCGCCTTTCAAGAGGAGAGTATCTGAATGGCCTAATTTGGTCACAGGCCCAGAGGAGGTACAGGGACCTCAGCTGACAGTCTCTCCTTCACAACTGGATTCAACAGAGGAAGGGGATAGTTCCCCAAAGGGAAATTGGGGCACCGCTACTAGAAGAAGGGGTGATGGATCCCAGGAGGCTGAAAACAATGCCTACTACACCCTGATGAAGGCAGAACAAGCATCCTTCCACTAGTGTTTTTGTCTCCTGCTTGAGCAAGACAGGATTGCCTTTATTCACTTATCTTTGAGTCTTCCTTCAAATAACTGGGCTTGGTCGAGTTAAATTACATTACTGCCAAGGCCAGATTTGTGAAAGTGAGTGTGCCTGATTGGAGCTCATCCCAGGTGAGTTTTGTTGTTGTTATCATTGTTTTAAGTCTTGAAGTTGACTGTGTATTTCTTTGTGTGTGCGTGTGAGGAAGATTAGCCCTGAGCTAACATCTGTTGCCAATCCTCCTCTATTTGCTGAGGAAGACTGGCCCTGGGCTAACATCCATATCCATCTTCCTCTACTGTATGTGGGATGCCACCACAGCATGGCTTGACAAGCGGGTGTGTCAGTCTGCACCCAGGATCCGAATCTGTGAACTCTGGGCCACCGAAGTGGAGCACGCTAACAACCACTACACCACCAGGCTGGCCCTGACTGTATTTCTGATTATTTAGAATTTGTCTTTCTAAATTGAGATGCAGAAACTCTGTGAAATCTAATATTAAAAGTGGCAGAAAGGGATAACGCTAAGTAAAATATAACTTGACCAAGATCAGAAGTGAGTTGGGAGTGACATAAACAGAGTTTTTATGCATTAGATTCCCTTTTTAAAAAACTGCTTAAAAAGTTATATTTCTTAATTTTGCTTCTAGAAACTATATGTTTTCACACACAAGCTCCTACATTCGATCTTATTTTCTCACTCGTTCATTCAGCAAACGTTTATTAGGGGCTTGCCATGTGTGTTGGGGGGGGCTCTGGAGGTCTCTAATGAGGAGAGAGGAGGGAAACTGATCTGTGAAAATAGACAATAAACTACCATAGGAGTGAGGAATGGGGCTACGAGTGATTTGTTCACTGTTATCCCCAGGACCGAGCACAGTGCCTGAAACACAGAAGGAACTCAAAAATGTATTGTTGACTGGATGAATAACTGGATGGAGGGAGCAGTCAACTCCATCAAGACTGGTGGGGTTGGGAGGGAAGAGCGCAATGGGAAGGGGCAGGTCCAGGAAAATTTTCTTAGAGTTGTTGAATCTTGCCTCAACAAAATGCTTAAAAGAATGAAAGCTAGAGTTGTCCAAGCCCAAACTTGAGGCCTGGCTCCCCCTCTGTGGTTCCAGCAGGCGTCTGCCTTCAGAACATCGTGTAGGTCGGATATCCTGACTCCATCAAAGAACTGCAGGATTGGATGTGCTCTTCTGGCTCCTTGTATCAGGCTTTTTGTGACGGGGACCCTAGTTGCCCATATGAACACCAGGAAAATTTCAGGGTCTCTGTACTGGTGGTAAAAAGATGAGGTATCAAGAATTTGGAAATTACTTTTTCCTACATTGAACAGTGTGATGTTATGGGTTCTTGTATAATAGATACTTGCTCTGTCCTATATATTTGGAAATAACTCACTTCTGAAGGGGGGTGGGGAATAAGTGTGTGGAAGTCACACCTGTTCAACAGAGACCACACTCCCTACCCTGAGGAGAGTCCTCTGGTCTCGAAGCATAGATCAAAAAGGTGCCCCACACACCAGCTAGGCAGAGTTTTTAGGAACCACAAACACACTAACATTCCCTGGTGTAACTTTTAAAAACAAAACAAAACTAAAACCTGGGTCTTTGCTAGTTTTCCTTTCTTTGTGGTTGTGTACTTGTGTTTGTTTATGTAGCTCCATGTTTGTGTGTTTCTCTTGCCTCAGTCACTGAGCCTCTCTTTAGCTCTTGTCATTGCAGGATCTAACTTGTTCTGATTGTCTTCCATCCCAGACGTAGCATGGTTTATGAAAGGAACAGGGCCTTAATGGCGAAAAGACCTGACCTCAAATGCCAGTTACACTATTTAATATCTAGGCAACTTTCAGCAAAGTCCTCAACGTCTCTGAGCCATGGTTTCTGTGCTGTTCGGTGATATTTCCATGTCTCCTTCTGGGTACATGGTAGGATTACATTCTGGTTCCCTCGATGTTAGGACAGGTCATGCACTTGCTTTGGCCAGTGCAGGGAGAGTAGACGCCGGCAGGTGCCATTCCTGGGGAGAAGCCTGAAGTCGACAGGTGTTGTTCCTGGGGAGAAGCCTATTAGAGAGCCATCTTGTTACCTCTTCCCTAAAAGGTGGCAGAGACTCTATCAGTCTAAGTGAGGGCACCAGGGAGTAGAATCCCTACCAACCCAAAGGACATGTAGCATGACCAAGAAATCAACTTAAATTATTTGAAGTCATTGAGATTTTCGGTTTATTTGTTACTCAGCATGAATTAGCGCATCCTGGCTGATGTTCCCTAACATGAATAATAAGTATAAGATTTACCTCACGAGTTGGTGTGAGGATGATTAATCCACAGCAGTGGCTCTTATTACTGTTACCCCGATTCTCCCAGCTGTCCATGTCTCCTGCTCTTATCAGACCTTCTGCCCACACCTTCACATGTGACTCACTCTCATCCATTTCACTTCATCCATATTTTCCTTCATTTCCACGCTCGCTCTCTTTCCCTGTGCCCTCTGTGGAATAGCGACTCCATTGTGTTCCAACTCTCTAAACCTGTTTCTCATTTTTTCCTCCAACTGGAAACAATTTTAGAGTTGAAAGGAACCTAACCTCTCTAAGAACCTGCAGAAACAGACCTTCAACCTCACTCCCCAGCCATCAAGTGTCCATAGACACCTTGACATCCTGCACCTCTTCAGTACAAGGTACTTCTCCCCTCTGAGAGCTGTCACTAGGTTCTCTCTTTTTTAGCTGTTAGCACCCATGTCCTCAGGACACCAAGTCACCTGTGGCCTCAAAGGAACCTGCGGGCACTGGGTGCTCCTGCTCCTCCTCTCCTAGGGACACCTTAAACTTAACATGTCTTCAAGCACACACCTTTTCTCTTCTGGCCCCAAATCTGTACTATCCCTTCTATTTTTGATCTGGATTAATGGCATCACCATTTACCTGTCTCCCAACTTAGAAACCTTGGTGTTATTCTCACCTCCCCTCTCTCAACCCCCACATACAGTCAGCTGCCAAATCTTGCTGCTTCTAATTTTAAAACATCATTTGATTTTGTCTCTTCCAAACTCTATGCTACTGGCTTAAAATAGGCCTTCATCATATCTCTTTTGGACATTATATCTTCTTTGTTGCATCATATTACTGCAACAGCCCTGTCCATAATCTGTTCCCTTGATAACATCCTTCCCCACCCATGTTCTCCAGCCTGCCACTCTAGTTACAGAAAACAAAGCTAATTAAGTCTTTTCTCTGTGCAAAAGCTTCTGCTGGCTCTCTGTGCCTATGGGGTAAAATTCAAACTATGTAGTTTGGCTGCAAAGCTCTGGACCTCCTGGCCCCAGTCAACCTCTCCACCTTTCTTCTCCTCCCTTCATGTTCTCCATGGAAATTCTAGGTTCCTATTCCTCAGTCTCACTACTTCCAGCATACAACCATGCATTTTCAGAAGTTCATACATGTTTTTTTCAAGCTATTAATTTTCCTCCTCTCCACTTCTATTCATTTGAAAAATTCCCACATCTGCTAAAATCAAATATAAGCATCACATACTCAATGAAGTCTTCCCCAATTCTTCCAGGCCACTGATGTTCCATTTCTTTTGCTCCCAGAACACTTTATATTTGCTACAGACTTTACAGTGTGGCTCTTAATTTTTATATTTATGTAGTTGTATCTCACACTAGACTGTGAGACATGTAAGCTTCTGATTATCAGAGGACTGAATAGAAGTTGTTTAATAAATATCACTGAATGAATGCAATGTTATTTTCCTCCCAAGATGTTTTTGGCATCAGTGACTTCTTTCCTTTTCCATTCTCCCTATTACATCCCTAATAAACAACCAACTCAAGCTTAGATTTTTAGTAGCTTCTGGGCTGGCCATCTAGAGCAGCGCTGTCCAGTAACGTACTTACTGGCTCCGTGTGGCTACGGAGCACTTGAAGTGCAGCTAGTCCCAGTTGAAATGAGCTGTAAGTGTGTAATACACACTATGTTTTGAAGAACGTAAAATATCTTGCAAATAATTTTTTGTTACATGTTGAAATGATAATATTTTGGATACACTGGATTAAATAAAATGTGCTATTAAAATTAATTTCACCTGGGCCAGGCCCAGTGGCCTAGTGGTTAAGTTCAGTGCACTCCACTTCAGCAGCCTGGGTTGGGTTCCTGGGTGCAGATCTACACCGCTCTGGTAGTGGCCATGCTGTGCTGGCAGCCCATGTACAAAAAAATAGAGGAAGATTGGCACAGATGTTAGCTCAGGGCAAACATCCCTCAGCCAAAAATAAATAAATAAATAAAATAAATAATAATGATAATAATTTCACTTGTTTCTTTTTCTATTTTTAAATGTGGCTACTAGAAAATTTAAAAGTACATATGTGGTATGCATTATATCTCTGTAGACATTGCTATGACCCTTCAATCCATCGGGTAGATAATTTCTTGGTAGTAAGCTTGTCTTCTGTTTTTTCTGAATCCTTGCAGTGCTGAGCAAAATTTTCTGCGTGGGGGGAACCACTCAAAAATGGTGTTTGTTAACTGGACTTTCTCAAAACATCCTTTTTTCCCATGCTACTATCCTAGTTGAAAAATCTTTTCAGCCTTCTAGGGGCAAGTGCATCAAGGCAGATTGCTTTGTCTGGTTCCCCAAACCTTCTTGAATTCCGTTGCACTTGACTTATCCAGCCTTATCTCCACTCATCCTAAGTAATACCCGTATCCTTCAGTGTGTTTTCTAAGCTCCTTGAAGTCTTTGTGCTTTTGTGCATGCTGCTCTTGCTCAATGTCTCCCTCCTGCACTCCCATCTAAACCAAGCCAGTCTTCAAGATGTGGCTTAAAAGTTCTACCTTCCACAAGATGTTTTTTCTGTTTGTTGGAACTTATGCTGATATCTTCCTGTCAGGGCCAAACAGTTTAAGCTCTCATTTGCTCAATTACTTAGCATCTTCACTGCCATCACCATTCAATTTAATTCCACAAACATTATTATCTGTCAGGGCCAAACAGTTTAAGCTCTCATTTGCTCAATTACTTAGCATCTTCACTGCCATCACCATTCAATTTAATTCCACAAACATTTTTGAGACCCTGGGCCAAGAATGGGGCTAGGTGAGCATGAGGGTCACTTTTATGCTGGGTCTAGGCTAGGAATTGGCCCTACAAAAAGTATAAGACAGGGACCAGCCCCATGGCCTAGTGGTTAAGTTTGGCACGCTCCCCTTCGGCAGCCCAGGTTTGCGGGTTCAGATCCTGGGTGCAGACCTACACCACTTGGCGGAGGTCACAATGCAGTGCTGTGGTGGTGACCCACATACAAAATAGAGGAAGACTGGCACAGATGTTAGCTCAGGGCTAATCTTCCTCACCAAAAAACAAACAAAAAACCAAACCAAAGAAAAACAAACAAAAAGTATAGGACACATACTCCTGCCCATTGCCTTTCTTAGCATCAGCCCCGTCAAATGCAAGGGCCATGTTTATTCTGATTACATAAGCCCCATATTAGAAATTGCTAATAAGCCATGTGGAAATTAATCAACAGAAACCTCAAATTGCAGTGGGAAGGGCAAAAGGGGGAGCTCTCATGCCCTACTTTGAAGCAGAGCCCAACAGAAAGAAGAAAGACTTCCTCTTCTTGACCAGCAAGAAGCTCGGCCAATGAGATTGTCACAACTCAGCCAATACCAAGCCACTACACATGGAACTCTCAACTCCTCCAATGGACTTTTTGTTTACAGCAGCCCTCCCACTTCCTCTTCTCTATAAAAGGCTTCTCCTCCCTTGCTGCTGGAGGATTTACACATGGCTAGCCATGGTTGCAGACCCTGAACCGCTGATCTCAGATAAACCCATTTTTGCTGGAGAAATAACTGGCTGTTTCTTTAAGGTCAACAGCCACAACACGCCAAACGTTCAAATTGCCTCATCCCAGGTTCCAATCCCATGAGCCTGGATGGAGGTGCTCTACGCTCTAATCAAGAGTGTCTTGTGGCCGGCACGGTGGCGCAGTGGTTTAGGTCACGCTTGGCAGCCTGGGGTTCACCGGTTCAGATCCCGGGCACCTGCCGGTGCACAGCTTGTTATCCATGCTGTGGGAGCATCCCATATAAAGCAGAGGAAGATGGGCACGGATGTTAGCCCAGGGCCAGTCTTCCTCAGCAAAAAGAGGATTAGCAACGGATGTTAGCTCAGGGCTGGTCTTCCTCACACACACAAAAAAAGAGTGTCTTCTTCCCCTAGTTTTCTTTTACCCTGGTTAAAGACCACTGTTTACGCAACTCTTTAGTTAGAGTGACAGTGCCCAGTATCTGACTCCTTGGCCACACTTTGTCCTCCCTATGGAAGGCCTCATTCCAGGTGTTTCAGGCTCTGGAGCCAGTCTGCTGTGGATTGGAATCCCCGCTCCTCCCCTGAGCAGCTCTGTAAGTCACCCCCGCAAGCCCCATTTCCCACCTGGGTAAGGAGGGTATCAGTGTCACGGGGTCGTGACAGGATTGAAGGAGTTACTAGTTCACGGCACAGAGTAATTACTCAGTGGTAGCCCTCAACACATGTTACTACCAGACATTTCTCCCCCTAAAATGTGAGAGAGGACTGTGCACTTCAGTCCCCGCGCCCCCAGACCCCAGGATGAAGCCTGTTCAGAACCGCAGGGGAATCAGTCTCCAATGAAGAAACGAGTCCACCCAGACACCAGTTCTGAGTTTCCAATGTTGCGCCAGCAAGGGCAGGGCCAAGGAGGCAGGTGAATGGCCTCCCTGTGAAAGGTCTCCCTTCTGCTGGTTTCCCGAAGCCCTCGGCCACAGTCACGTGTCAGGGCGGAGAGGCTCCCAGCGGGCAGCGCGGGACGCCCTTCCGGAAGCACCGCGCCCAAGACCTCGCGCGGACAGGCCTGCGGGCCGGCTTCCGGGAAGATCAGCGCATGCGCGCGGAGGCGCGGGCTCCTTCCTGCGGTGCCCGGAAGTCGCGGCCCCGCCCTCCGCCCCTCCCCTCCCGCCGGCCGGGCGGTGCGTGCGGGCAGCCGGCGAGGGGCGGGACACGTCGGCGCTGTCGCCGCCTCCGCCGCTTCCTGGGCTGCGTCCCCGCCGTCGGTCCCGCGGCGCCCGCGCGTCCCCGGCCCGGCTCCCACCCGCGTCCGCCGCAGGGCTCGCCGCCCGCCGCCGAGATGGCGACGCGCTCCTGCCGGGAGAAGGCGCAGAAGCTGAACGAGCAGCACCAGCTGATCCTGTCCCGGCTGCTGCGGGAGGAGGACAACAAGTACTGCGCCGACTGCGAGGCCAAAGGTGCGGCTCCGCCGTGACCTTCCGGGCCCCGCGGAGGGCGGGCGCCCGGGCGACCCCACGGCGGCCCCTCAGGACGCGGGGATGCGTGCCCGCGGGCGGCCGGGAGCGGGGCCGGGGGCGGGGTCCACGCCTCCCGGGCGCCCTGGGTCTCGGCCGCCTCGGCGCCCCGGGACCGCGACCTCCCCTCGGGGCTCCCGCCGGCGTCCGGGGCCCGCCCCGCGTCTGCCTCCCGGGAGACTCGGTCCCTCTGGGGGTTGGAGTTTCGCCCAATGAAGGAGTGGGGAGGGGTCTTCAGTCGCGGCGGCCGTGGGTGGGACCCCGAAGGGAGAGGAATTCCACCCCGAGTCTCGGACGGTGGGCTTCCTAGGAATCAGATTCTCCCTGACCAGCTGGTTGGGGAGAGTGTGTGGACACTGGTTTGTGTGCCCCATCCACGTTGAGAGTGCATTGTAAGGATTCAAAGACGGGGAAAAGCCCAATTTTAGTCTGTTCGGTTGGAGGGCTTCTGCCTCAGCCTCTGAAATAGATACACTATTTTTAGCCTATATGTTTTGGGGTTGCAGATCTGATTTATATTTAACGTCTCGTAAGTAATCTCATGGGACAAATGTTTTAGGTTTTTAAAAACAAACCTCTCATGTCGTTAGGAAAAGATCTTTCTTATTTGTAAATTGGTTTATTTGTTTATTTGGTGAGAAATAGGTAGGTCTCCACAGCAGGACTCAATCAGTCTTTGGGAATGTCTTTTAAGGTATCTGCCTTATTTTACCTAGACTTTCCCTGAAGCTTTGCTGTTCTTCAGTACTACATCAGTGAGGCACGTTTCAGTAGGCTGGTGGTGTTTGATTAGACTAAGCCACACGGCATCAGCAGATTACTTCACTGCCAGAGCAGGTACTGGATTCCGGGAAGATCATGTGGGAATACTGTAACTACACCATTTTATGAAGCACTTTCAATATCATAGTAACTTTACTGAGCCAGTCTTATACTTACTCTGTGCAGCTGAGTTAAAAATGCTTGATTATTGTGGTAATATTTGCTTACCTGGTATTGATTGTGTGTGTGGGTTTTGGGGGGATACTGTTCTGTATTGAGGCTCAGTTGCTCACTCATCACCGCACTAAACATTGAACAACAGGCTTTTAAAAGGCCAAAAAAGACAGGAGCTGAGGTTATAGAGTATGCATTTTGAGTAATAAGTAACATAGTTAAATAGAGATGCTAGTAAATAGTAAATCTCTTCATTAAAAATTGAATAGTAACAGTTTCAATCATCTCCCTTTAGGTGTAGAAATCACTGAAAAAGAATTTTTGTTCAAGTTTCTTTCTCCAAAAAAGTACTTTATAAAATCAGATTTTTCAGTAATGCTTCCTAAAATAATTTGTAAGTTTTTAAAAAAACTATTTTTTACCACATGTTAACATTTTCATTCTCTTTTTTTGAGGTGGGGGGAGGAGAATCATGTATTTCTCAAATTAGGACAAAAATTTTATTTCTTCTGCCCTGAGGAATAGGGAGCATTAGTTTTGCTCACTATTGGTACTGCCACTGAGGTCAGTAGATATATATTGAATAAATGTTGGTTTTATTTGGTCTTTTGTTTGTGAGTTTGTTTGCTTTTGAGAAGTGGAGGAAGTGGGAGAGAAAAGAATAGTGTCCAGAGTTCAAGGGTGCAACATGAGGGGCATGAACTCCACAGTCAGGATTTAGGAAGAACGTTATTTTTTTCCTTGTTCTGCTAAATCTGGAATGTTAACATGATCTCAATTATTTTATTGTTTTATCTTGAACTTTCAAGAAAACAATCACAGTTAAGGCCACTTACTAGTTTAATTAGACTTGATTTTATAGTTGTAATAATTGAAAAATTTGACATGATTGGGTAACTAATAGAATTAAATATATTTTGTAAAATTTTTGAGTCTTTGGTATGGTTGAACCCCATTATGGAGCTCTCCTAGTAGAATTCTTGGCTTGTTACATGATTTTGGATCTATTATTATATATGCCAGATGACATAATAAATGTAGGTAGTGAAATTCCGATTAAATTTACTTTTAAAAGACATGCTCAGGGTCTCATTCTCCAGCTCAGTGATAAGTTCCATACTGTATGTGTGTATCCATGTTTTCCTGTCCAGTGAACTACATCAAGCTTTTCATGTATTTTGAAACTGTTTCTTAGCTAACTCAATTTTCTTTCTTTCAAAGAATGCTTCGCTCAGTCAGTGCTCTTTAAGAACATGTACCAAAAACTGAAGTCTAGGGCTAGAGATTGCCCTATTGTATTGACTTATAATAGTTGGCAGAGGTGTGTCAGTTGGATTTTGACATTTTCTTACTGAGTCATCAGTGTGTGTTTCCTGAGTCAACAGTATTTAGGAAGTAAGGAAGGAGAAAAGGATGGCATAGGTGCCAGTTTCCTGCTCTTGATCCTACTCCTACCAGATCTGTTGAGCAACTGGAGAGTAAGAACAGGCAGATGGAGCTGCCCTTCCTCTCTCTGGCCTCCTTTGTGACTCTGGGGGAGTTGTAAAGCAGTCCTGTTGGTTATTAGCTGGTGGCACTTTATGGAGCAGTGAGGATTAAGAGCCCTTTGCCAACTTAAAGTTTGGTTTTTACTATTTAAAATTTCATCCACAGTTAGTATTAGCTTTGATTCTGAACACATGTAAGTTGGCATGAAAATGTGTCTTTTGTTCAGTAAGTTTTGGGGTAGTCAGAAACATGAGGTTTTTGAAGCCTAGAGATGGTTTTGTTCCATCTCTCTGGAATTGAGAGGTTAAGCTCCTTGTCCAGATCACACACTCATTTCTTCATTCACAGATCTTGACTTGAGGGGACACGTTCAGCACTGTATTGGACTACGGGGCTAAAACAGTTTGTAAGATCTAAAGGAGTTTGTTTAGTGGGGGCCTGCATTTTTGCAAATGAATAATTCCAAAACAAGGTACTAAGTGTTACAACAGTGGTTGTAAGAAGTACCTGCCTCTCCACTTATTTTGGGCAGCTGTATCCCTTGCATCCTGCCTTTTTTCCATTGATGGTCTTCACAGTCCTAGACTGCTGCCTCTAGGCCTTCACACATGCTGTTCCTTCTGCCTAGGAAGCTCTCTAACAATTTTTTGCCTGATCAGTTTTATATATCTTCCAGTTTCTGCTTAAATGTCTTTTCAAGGGAAATGATTCTGCCTGATCCTTCCAGATTAGCTTAGACTTCCATTTATACATGTAAGATGCACCCTGAATCGTTTAGTACACTTAACCACAATTGCAATTAAATGTTATTTGGGTATTTATTGGGTAATCTATATCCCTGTTGGATTATTGCTGTAAGAGAGAAGAGACCTTGTCTGTCTCATTTTGGCTTGTATCCCCAGCCCTCCGCACAGCGTGTGACATGTGGTGGGTAAATGTAACTCAGCAAATGTCTTTTGAATGAATGAGTGTGGGTGAGCACAGAGCCAAGGGCAGGCAGCAGGTTTTGTGGAAGTGAGTGCACATATAGGCTTGTGGAGTGACCCTGTTGGGAAAGATTCGCAAGAGTCTTGTTTGAGCTGGGTTCTGAAGGTGGAGTGGATTTCACCCGATGGAGAAGGAATTAAAGGGCACACACAGTCAGCTGCACACACAAGGTACAGGTATATAAAGGAACATCAGAGGTGTCCAGGTGGTCTTTTTTTGATAAGCTTAATTTAAGCATGATCAGGTTTGGTGATGGCAAGTCGGAGGAAGACCTGGAATGGTGAGAGATTACAAGGAAGTCACCTAGTTATAACAGTAGTCCAAACGAGTGTAAGAGGACCTGACCTCACTTAATGCCAGTGTGTCATAAGCCAGGGTACAGGGCGGGAATCACAACCACTGTAGCTGTTTTAAGGAATAGGGTGCTCACCACATCGTTGGAAGGGCTAGAGGAGCAAAAGTCAGGGAGCCACTCCTGGACTTCTGGTTTCAAGACCGTACACTGTGGCTGTTGCTACTACCACCACTGCTGCCATCACCACTGGCATGGCTGCTTCTCACCCACGAGGCTGGGGAGCGAATGGGGGAACCAGGTTTATTGCCACCATTCAATGTCTGTTAGACATTTTTGTTAGTTCCCTTACAGTGGGAAGACGGCCTTGGCTGCTCTTGTGCCTTCCACATGCAAAATATTGGCAGACCTGTGTCCAACACCTGGCCTTCAAGGGAGTCTTTTGGCTTTCTGACCTCTTCAAAAAGTAGAAACATGAAATGGAGGTTATGAGACCCAATTGAAGAGTCCACTACAGGAAGTGAGGATGGAGAACATTTTTCATTAAGTGTTTAATATTTAAGAGTTCTTATGTAAACCTGTTTTAAAGTAATTCATACTAAATAGTAAAGTTCACCTTGAGGATCTGCAATTTATGGTGATGTTGATGCTTGTAGGATAAATTCATGAAAACAAAGGTTGTGGTGATAATTCATCTCAAGAGGCCTGCCTACCTACAGGCTCTCTCGGAATGCTCAACTCCAGTCTGACGGGTCTGTGGTTCTTGGGATCCTGCTGGTCTTGAGGTTTCCCTGATGGAGCGCAGAGCCCTGGTGTCAGAGCTGCGATGGAAACAGCTCAAAACCTGGACTGCGTGTTGTCCCACTGCTTTCTCCCCTCCCGATTATTCTTCTTTGTCTTTTTTTAAGATTAAAATAGTGTTTCATCTCCTAATTTCCTCAATTAAGAAAACGTGTGTCTCTTTAATTCTTGCTGTACGAGATGTATTTAACCCTTATTGACCTATGAGGACTTAAACCCACGCTCTCTTTAAGGCAGAGTCAAATACTTGACATTCTAATTACGTATTTTATAAATTCAAGCCTTACTACTGCTTCTTGTCTTTTCACTGGATAGAATCAACTCAGTTATCTTCCCTTTTCTCAACAGAAGATCAAAGAAACTTGGAGGCCATTTTGTTTAAGTTGTAATTATTATCAGACTTACTTACAGGCAGTGTTGACTGCCTTACATTCTGACCACTGTAAAGAGTTAATTTAACAGACATAATTTTGTTGGTCAATCAATATTTCCTGGGCACTATGAAGATTAAGTATCATGTCAGATACTGTTGTGTGTGCTCAGAAGTTTTGGGTATGGTCTACAAACTGGTTAGAGATCTCAGTACACATGAAACAATGATCAGTTAAAGTCTAATCTCTGGGTAGACTGTAGATTGATTAAAAGTTTAGTGATGGGAGAGCTCGGTGTGACTTGGAGAAGGTACAACTGTAGGGTTGAAAGTTCAAAACAAAACAGAACAAATAACATTGCATATATGCATGTAAGTTATGTGGTGCTTTCTTCCTGCCAGGCCCTGTTATGAGCACTTACATGTGTTCATTCATTTCATCCTCAAAACAATCTGTTGAGGTAGGCAGTAGTAATATCCCATCTTACAAATGAGGAAACTCCCATCTTACAAATGAGGCACACAGAGCTTAAGTAACTTTCCCAAGGTTATATAGCTAGAAAGTGGTAGAGCCAGGAATTTTTTCATTAAAAGGAAAAATTTTTGATGACTGCTATATTTCAGGCACTTTTTCTAGAAGCAGGAAGCAGGCGGATGAGGTCCATGCTCTGAAGGGTCTACTAGTCTATTGGATCTACTAATCTGTTGGAAGTAGGCCTGACTTACAAGGTTGGCCCTTGACTGGCATCAGGGAACTTGGATTTGGGGAGGGTCTCACCACCCTTAGTGATAAGAATCGGTCACTGTGCCTAAACTGTACAAACAGTGTGGTTTATGCTGAACACCTGCTTTCCTTCTGGGAGTCTGGAATTTGCATATGTGCAAGCAGAGGTGCCTTTGTGACCAGCCCCCCAATAAAAACCCTAGGTACTGAGTTTCTAATGAGCTTCCCTGGTTGGCAACATTTCACGCTTGTCAGAACTCATTGCTGGGAGAATTAAGTATGTCCAGTGCAACTCCACTGGAAGGGACATCTGGACATTTGTGCCTATTTTCTTCCAGACTTTGTGCCATTCTCCCCTTTGCTGATTATGCTTGGTATCCTTCTACTGTAGTAAATGATAGCCATGAGGACAACTGTATTGGAGTCTTGTGAGTCCTCTTAGCAAATTACTGAACCGGAGGGTGGTCTTGTGAACCTCCCAACGTAATTGATGGTATATATTTTCCTCCAGTGTACTGTACAGTACATGATGAAGTCTCAGCTTAGCTAGCTCTAACCTGTTGGCAAGGGTATAGCCCAGAGGAGCAGGTATGAGCATTAAAGGAAATTCTGGTTTTACTGGGATGATATGGAGGTGGGAATCTGGACTGTAGAGTTAGGATTTGAACCCGGGAGGTCTAGCTCCAGAGTCTGTGCTGTTAACCAGGTGTTCGATGGCATGAAAGAGAAAACTCATGCTTTTGCAATTGAAGTTTTGTGATTATTCTTGGGAAGAGACTGTCACCTTCCGGCTGACTTAATGTGTTTCTCAAAGAAATTATTGCCAAGTGTGCTCCAATGTGCACAGTGTCCTTGTTTTAGCTTATCTCTTTGCATTTAATAGCAGAGCCACTATAACTTCAAAATACTAATATAAACAAAACAATTTTTTTCTGATCACTGAACTTTATTCTACAAATTGAATCTATAGACAAGTCCTTTAGTGTTGTTTTTTGTCTTCCATATAGCTTCTTTGTTTTCTATTTCTGCAGTCCTTAAGTCAGTTACTGGTCACCTACCCTGGCTTTTTTTGGGGGGGAGGGAGGGCGGTGAGGAAGATTGGCCCTGAGCCAACATCTGCCCATCTTCCTCTATTTTGTATGTGGGACACCGCCACGGCATGGCTTGGTGAGTGGTGTGTAGGTCTGCATGTGGGATCCAAACGCGTGAACCCCAGGCTGCTGAAGTGGAGTGCACAAAGCCAACCACTATGCCACCAGGCTGGCCCCTATCCCTGGTTTTTAAACCATAGAAACGATACAGTAGACTTGAAAGAGCACTGGCCTGGGTTAGTTAGTAAAACCAGATTTGAGTCCAAGCTTTGCCTCTGACTTCCTTCGTGACCAGTTGTCCCTGTCCTCGTTGAGCCTTACTGCAAAGATTGATTTCAACAGTACCATGCTCTGTGTTCTTTTCTGAATCTCATGCCTCTTGTCACTTCTATGTCAGTATTTACTATTATTGTTAGTTTTTTTAAATTTCTATTTTTGAGGGTTTATATTTTGGATTTTATTTAACTTTGGATCATGATCAAACCTTTATACTTTTTAAAGCTTTTCACTGATGACTTAGGTCTTCCTGCACAACTTTACCTGGTATTATCTTTAATTGTCTCAAGCCATATCATAGAATTCACAGGAATATTCCTCACAGGTTGAGGAGTCCTTTTGTTTGGAACTTTTCCACTTTAATGCTGTCTTGGAGTAATGAGAGTAAAGTCAAGGAAACCACCACCTCTTCCAGTCAGCTTTTATGGTGCAAGACCCTTTTATTCATCATTTTAAAGAAAAGACCTAGAAGTCTGTTAAATTTTCAATCACTGTGTATGTTTATCAATGTCAGTATTTTCTACCTGGGATATTAGGTAGACTTACGTTAACTCTGAATGGCATTTAGCTGTGGTACCACATAGAAATGATTTTAAAAAATATATCACTTAAAACAGAGCTTAGATAAGATGCTATTGGAAATATGTGCTAATTTCATGTTCACATATATTTTGAGTGGTAAATGTGAGGACTTTGAGGGTCCAGAGGGGAGAGAATTAGAAGCTTTCTAGTAATCCTCCATTCTCTGTGCCCCTCGCCCCCCTCAACAGGTTTTGATCGCCATTTCACAAGAGATCCAAGTGATTGCTTTTAGGGGTGATTGATGATCGACCTTCAGATGTCTGTCATCGATCCTTTGTAAAGAATGCATTTCAAGGACCAGTGATCAACTTGAACCCAAACTTAAAAAGAAAATAAAGGAGATTTTAGAAATTCTGTGGGAAATCATATTTAGGATAGCTTTATCTTCCAATATAAGAAAATTCATTAAAAATTATGCTTTAGTCTAGATGTTTTTTAGTTCATGCATTTCTGCTCTTGGGAGTTGCTTTTGGTGTAGGGTGGTGATGGTGCATGGTGCCAGACAACTAGCAGAAGTATGTTTATTGAAGTGAAATGATCATTGCTGATATATTAATTTCCTATTGAGGCTGTAACAAATTACCACAAACTTAGTGGCTGAAAACAACACAAATTAATCTTACAGCTCTGGAGGTTAGAATCCAAAATGTGTCTTAGTGAGCTTAAATCAAAGGTGTTCCTTTTGGAGGCACTAGGGAAGAATGTTTCCTCCTCTTTTTCCAGCTTCTAGAGGTCACCTGTGATGTTTGTCTCATGGCTCCTTCTCCATCTTCAGTGTATCATCTTCAGATCTCTCTCTGCTTCCATCATTACATCTCCTTCTCTGGCTCTTTTACATTTGGTTTACCTGGATAATCCAGGATAATACCATTTCAGCGTCCTTAACTTAGACATACTTGCAGAGTCTTTTTTGCCATAGAAGGGAACATATTTACACATTCCAGGGATTGGAACATGGACATCTTTGGGTGCCATTATTCTGCTTATCACAAGTGGATTTGTGATAAAAATTGTATATTGAACCTAGATTTTTATAAGAGGTACTGCTTTGGATGTACTTAAGATGGTGAAGAGAATACAATTTAAATTGGCCGTTCTCACAGAAATAATTTTGAAAATATCATATGCATGCAAGAGTCATTTAACAAACTCTTTGCAACATGATCATTTATGTAGAAAATCCTTAGAAATTTTAAAAAAAGCTATTACAACCAGTAATTGAGTTTATCAAAGTTGCAGGACTCAAGGTGAATATAGAAAAAATAACTATTTCCATATACTAGCAACAAAGGATTGAAAGTTGAAATAAAAATTGCCATTGATAATAGCATAAAAACACGAAAACTTAGAGATAAATTTAACAAAATGCATGCAAGATTTGTACACCAAAAACGACCAAAGATTGCTGAGAGAAATCGCAGAATACCTAAAGAAATGGAGAGAGGTACGATGTTTATGGATTAGAAGACTTAATCTTTATGTCAGTTCTCTTGAAATTAATCTGTAGATTCAACGTGATCCCAGTCAAAGTCCCAGAAGACTTTTTTGTAGAAATTGACAAGCTGATTCTAAAATGTATAAAGAAATGCAAAAGACGCCCCCTCCCGCCAATCTAAACAGTTTTGAAAAAAAAAAGAACATTGGAGTTCTTATACAACCTGACTTCAACAGTTATTATAAGGGTACTATAATCAAAACAGTGTGGTATGGGTGTAAGGACAGTCATAGATAGTGGAACATCATAGATAGTCAAGAAATAGACTCACATATAGGGTCAGTTAATTTTTAACAGAAGTGCCAAGGTAATTGAATAGGGAAAGGATAGTCTTTTCAGCAACAGCAACAAAAGAATGCACCTTGACCCTTACTTCACACCATGCACAAAAATTAACTTGGAATGGATAATAAAACTAAATTTAAGAGCTAAAACCATAAAACTTCCAGAAGAAAACATAGGAGAAAACCTCTGGGACCTTCAGTTAGGCAAAGATTTTTTGGATAGGACACAAAAGCACAATCCATAAAGATAAAACTGAGAAAATGGACTTCATCAAAATTAAAAATACTGCTTTTCAAAAGACAATATTAAAAAAAAAATGAAAAAGAAAACCATAGACTGGGAGAAAATATTATATCTGATAAGGTCTTTCATTCGCAATATATAAAGAAATATTGCAACTTAATAAGACAAGGTAAAACATGTATTTAATGTTCATAGCAGCTTTATTCATAATAGCCAAACACTGGAAATAGTCCACATGTCCATAAGTTGGTGAATGGATAAACAAACAGTGTTACCTCCATACAGTGGAATACTGCTTTGCAATATAAAGGAGTGTACTTGTGATACAGTCAATAACATGGATGAATCTTAAAAACATTATGCTTACTGAAGGAATCCATGCACACAAGACTACATAATATGTGATTCCATTTATATGGAATTCTAGAAAGGTAAAACTGGTAGGAAGAGAAAATAGATAAGTGGTTTCCAGGGGTTCGGGGTGAGGGTGGTTAACTGGTTTTCAAAAGTAAAATGATATATCATTTTATTCATTTGGTGATATTAACAGTTACTGTAGATTGTATAGCAGTTTCTCAATTATTTTAGTTGAATCTATACAACGTACACATTCCTAAAGTTATTTTCCTTTTCCATGAAAATAAATTTAGCGGTCTGAGTAAAGATTTTGCGAAAGTTAATACTTCTTGATCCTGGTTTAAAGGATGAAGAATCCTTGATGGGTGCCTTTTTTGTGTGTGTGTGAAGTCTGTTAGAATACTAATGAATACTTTAAAAACTTTCTGGAAATCGCTGGTTTAACTTTTTGTTTTTTTGAGGAGTTGTGTTATTCATATGCAGCTCTGAAGTTCCTTGTGACATCTTTAGGACATTAGCTTTTTGGTGCCTCTAGGGTGCAGGATTTTCTACTAGGCACTACGATAATCTGTAGGGATGTAATGAAAATATAGATATGATTGTTGTAATATCAGCCCAAAGAATACCATTTAAGTACTTTTAACTCCGAGAAGCTATACAACTTTTTGGTTCTATGATACTGGAACTTTTTGTTGTGAGACCAGTGGCCCACTTCTTAGGACTTAGAAATCATTATTTGGGGGGAAATTCAAATCATAAGCCAGCCTGGGACCCTTGCACAGGGAGTCCTAAGTTTCTGATATTCTCTTCCAGCTTATAAACTACTTGAGGGCAGGACTATGCCTACTTTTATCTTTTCCTGTTCCAGAAAGTTGTTAAGTAGGATCATATCTCTTATTAATTCTGCATCTGCTGCAGCTTCTTGAAATGTGTTAAAAATTAATTTGTTATGTGATTGTACATATAAGGAATTCCTTGGTCATAGATTTGGAAAGATTTTCTGATTTTAATGGCTTTCTATTTTCCCGAAATGAGTTACTGCTCTATTAATATGCCATTTTTAGCATCTGGACTTTATAATCAAAGACGGGTTTTCTCAAATTTATGTCTTCTCTTAATAATTCTTTCTTGTTGAGCGCTATTCTGTTTTTGATCTCAACAAAGTGGCAGATCTTTTTCCTGATATTAGCTTGCCCCAATCTAGGGTTCATGATAGTAGGGCATATATTTGAATAGATGAATCAGGACAAAGTTGTGGATTACATTTAATGGCAGTCAGTGGAGTGTGAACTTGATCCAGTAGATAATAGGGCCTTCACCAACTTACCATACCTTTGTCAAAAACCAAACTCTGCATACTGAATAAAACAAAGCAGAAAGATGAGTTTATTGCAAGGCTTTCTACCAGCAAGCTGGGAAACTGAAGGCAGCGGGAGCAGTGAGTTCTGAGTTGCTCACAGACTAAGGGATTTTTATGGGATAAATACAGAAGTTATTTGGCTTTTCCAGCTGATTTTTTATTTGGATCAGGATAGCTGAGTCCTGGGAACAAGGAAGTCCAGAGGTGGTGTGAATAGACTTGGTGTTTGGGGATTGATTGGTGTCCTCTACTGATTTCTGAGAAGAGCTGTGAATTCCTGTAAGTTTAGATTAAGTTTCCTTTGCGCACCCGTTGATGTCTCCATTTTGTCCTTGACACAGTGACTCCATTTTAGTTTAGTTCTATACCCTCTAGTGTTGACAGTATGAAATCACATCTTATATAGGTGGTTGAATTTTAAAATTGGCTTTGGCTGGGCTTTAAAACCCCTTAAAAAATAGAATACATGATTTTTATATCTACCACCCTGTATAATTTTGAAAACTAAAATTTCAGCACCTCAGAGTAGTTAGACTTCATTAAAGGAAAGAAGCAAAGGAAAGTTTCTACATTTTAAACTGTTCTACTTAAAGTTAAATATCATGTCCCTATTAGTGAATGGGGTGTAGGTGGATATTTCTCAATTGTTTCTCTTTGACAACCTGGTTTCCTGTATGCAGTTTCAATATTAAACTTGTATAATCTTAATAAGTGTTGATATGTTAATAGGATTATCTGTGATGACTATTGCATGATATAATTTATATGGAGAATTTATACAGAGTTTGATACATAGTAAGTAGTCAGTAAATGTTGAATTTGAATCTAAGTCTTGCATGATTAGACCCACAACCAACCTTGCTGTTTGAACGGCAGTAGAAAAGAGCATGGGTGGAGAGAAATTGAAATGCGGGGAATTAAAGCCAGGTTTCTGAAATCTCTTATTCTGTCTGCCAGAGGGAGTTTTGAAGGTAAAGATAAAATGGATAAGAGTCCCACGTGCAGTGTTCATTCACTGATCATTTCAGCTGTACCCCTTTTTACTGGGTCTTTGAAGAGGAATGAGATGTGGGGCCTGCTCTCAGGGTGAAAGTTGTGCTATTACTGTGTTTGACCAGAGCACTGAGCAAATGTTAATTCACTCTCCCTTGAGTGGAGAGTCTTGTGTTCTGCTTTTGTATAAATGCCTTATGCAATTCCCTAGCAATTCCAAGGATATTAGAGATGGGAGCCCTGAAACTTAGAAAGATTACTAACTTGGCCAAAGATGCCACAGTGCCAGGATTCTAACTGAAATCTGCCAGACTCTGAAGCCCACTGTGCTCCTTCTCACGTCAGATGTTTGTCTGGTGTGCTGGAGCAGACCATGAGGAATTCTAAGAAACTCCTTTAACCAGTTTTGCTGCTCCTGGCCAGAACACTTTCTGTGCCCACTTTCCTGTGGACCTCCCTTGTTCCCTCTGAATCCTACCTGGGACCTGCAGAAAGAAGGAAGGTTGTGAGCCTCTGCAGAGCCCACTGAGGCAAGGCCTAATGGGCTCCTAGTTTTGAGGTGAAGGAGTCTTGGATGAGTAATCTGGTGGTAGGAAGGTTGACAGTCCATATTTGTTTCATTTCATTTCACAATTCAGTAAGAAAGCTAATCTGATGCTCTATGCCCACCTGGACAGACTTCAGAGTAATTCAGATGTGTGGTGGTGAGAACTTGGATGCCAGATGGAGATGCTTTTGCAACACACATTTAAAAGACATGGCAGTCGTGTTAATTGAAGAGATTGTCTTATAAACACATTTTTAATGTGCCCTTGATAACTGAATTTTAAAAATAAAGCAAAAAACGTTTTCATTTTCTTTTTCCTTCCTATTACTTTTTTTTTTTTTTTTTTTTGGTGAGGAAGACCAACCCTGAGCTAACATCTGTTGCCGATCCTCCTCTTTTTGAGGAAGACTGGCCCTGGGCTAACATCTGTACCCATCTTGCTCTATATGGGATGCAGCCACAGCATGGTTTGACAAGCGGTGCATCAGTCCACGCCCGGGATCCGAACCTGCGAACCCTGGGCTGCCGAAGCGGAGCATGTGAACTTAACTACACCACCAGGCTGGCCCCTTCCAATTACTTTTTAAGAGAATTGTCCAAGGTTTCAGAGATAAGAAAACTGCTTCTTCCTCCTGATTTTGCCTAAGTTTTATTGTGAAGTTTTTCTGAATTTTAAATATTTTTTTAACTTACAAGGTGTAATTGATTATTTTATGAGGGTTAACTTTTTGATGTAATTATTGTAGGATGTAAAAAAGGATGAATTCTATCCAAATATTTGGTAGACACTTGCTCTTCTTTGTAACATGGTTTCTTTTTCTATTTTCATTAAATTATTATTTTTATAAGCAAAGGTTACTAGTCTATTGCTGCTATTACTCCCCCCATATTGTCAGGTTAAAATAAATGTTTTTTTCCCTGTGAAAATTCTGCTAGACCATTGTACAGAAGCAGTTTTTTCTCTCTTGTTTATTTACTGAAAATTAGTTGTTATTTGGAATTTCTTTTTTAGTGGAGACAATGATTTCACTTCCATAGACAAGACAAAGCTATCAGGTGATTGCCTTCTTTTTTGGGCTCTTATCACTTGTCCCAAATTTAGGCAATTATACTTTTGACTGTTTTTTAACTTAATTGTTAAAATATGCCTGTAAGCAATAGGAAACAAAGATTTTTACCTAAAAGAAATGTTTCTCTAGTTTTCAAAAAAATAGTTGAGGTGACTTCAGTTTGCAGTCTGGCTTCAAGACCAGAAGGAGCTTCAAGTCTCCACACTGTCCTAACAACAAGTAAAAAACTGAGCAAACTGAAAAATCAATGTCTCTCCTTAGATCCATCAGAGAAGTGGGATCACAGGGCAAACTGCTGACCCCAATACTGGAGAGACAGACAGGAGAATACTGAGCATCAGATGTCCAGTCACAACTCTGGGAACCAGGACTGGGGTAGGACAACCTGAACTGTAACTGACCTAGTGCTGGAGGCTCGATGTGCACAAGGCTGAGTTGGAAACTCCAGGGGCTCAGTTGTGAGGCAAGTTCCCACACTTGTGTGAGTTTTATCTCCAGGAGCTCAACATAGTGAATATGGGAGAAAAATCTAGTGCTCTGGCAGGGGAAGGGGAAAGGAACCATTTTGAAATACACCAGAGCATTCTGTTCTTCTTAGCAAAGTCTGCCTTCAGCAGAAACTGTTTAACTGGAGCTTAGCCGACCTGGGGGAAGGGAAGTATCTGACTTCAGCCACCGCTGGCCTTTCACGTGAGAGAAGGGAAGTCCCAGCTCCAGCCTACGCTAGGCGTCCTGTCGCACTGAAGAGGGAAACTGAGAAGACTTGTGAAGTTCACAGGACAGAGAAGGGGGCTCCCTGGAGGACTGAGACCTAATCCTAGACTGTAGGACGCTTCCCCTTCCCACACCTCACCACCACCTTTCTAAAAGCCTGTTTGCAGCAGTTACTGTATTTACCTGGGACAGCATTTCCAGCTATCAAGGAAAAATGAGAAGGCATAGTAAGAGGCAAAAAAATAGTTGAGGTTCTTAAATTTAACAATGAAAATGTTATCAGATATCTGAAGTCTGGTAACAGGCTGCCAGCCCACATCTTGTGAGATCTAAATGTAATTAGAAAAACATGTAAAAATACTTTCATATGTTTAAATGCGTGTATAAAACATATAAGAATATGTAGCTTAATGTATAAATGGCTAAAGTTACTGTATGTCAAGATTGAATAAACTTGTTTGCATCAAATCTATACTAAATTCTTTTAGTTTAAAAGGTTCTGAAGTTTTTGTGGAGAAGAGTATCAGTCCCAAATAATACTGTTACCCCAGAGCTAAGGGACAGATCTTGGGACCAGTTCCACCCAGCTGAGCTTTAATCTTTATGGCAGACTTTGAATATCCACATTCAGATTATTTTTAGAATTCACATGAAGGAGCATTATACTGATTGGTGACATTTCATATATGTATGTGTCCACTGAAAATATTTTAAATGTAGGCTGTAATTATTCTTTATGTTAAACCTGGGTTTAATATCTCTTTATCAAGGGGCTGGCCCGGTGGTACAGCGGTTTAGTTTATGCTTGGCAGCCCGGGGTTTTGCGGGTTCAGATCCTGGGCATCTGCCCACGCACTGCTTGTCAGCCATGCTGTGGCGGCGTCCCATATAAAGTAGAAGAAGATGGGCACGGATGTTAGCCCAGGGCCAGTCTTCCTCAGCAAAAAAGAGGAGGATTGGCAATGGATGTTAGCTCAGGGCTGGTCTTCCTCACACACACAAACACACACACACAGACACACACACAAATCTCTTTACCAAGTTAATGATATGAAAAACGTTGGGAAGAGGGACTCTTCTAAGTTAAAAGGAACTTAAGAGACGTAACCAATCACAGTGCATGGTCCTTGAGAGGATACTTTTTTGAAAAAGACCTTTACAAAAACATTTTTTGGAAGTGCAGTTGTAGGAAATAGAATACATACTGAATATTAGATGACACTGAGAACCTGTTAATTTGGTAGGTGTGATAATGATATTGTGGTTATGGGGAGAAATCTCGTATTTTTTATAAATTCATACTGAAGTATTTAGGGGTGATGTCTGAAATTACTTTAAGATACTTCAACATTAAAAATGAAAATATGGCAAAATATTAATTGTTGAATCTGGACAGTGGATATCTGGGTATTTATTATACTATTCTTTCTGTATTTAAAAAATTTTGATAATAAAAGTTAAGAAAAAAAAAGATTCTAGTTTTTGTCCCTAAGGAACAAACTCAAACAAGCTGCCAACAAATGAGGGAGACCCTTCTGGACTTAAAAATGTTCTGTTCACTTTGGTCTGCAGGTTTTTTTTTTTTCCAGTTAAACGAATAGCATCAACTAACTAGTCTCCACTGACAGTGTGTATCTGGACATATATGTATTCTTGTACCAAGTGACTATTTTTCAGCATGTATCAACTGTTCTGAACATGCTCAGAATCTGTGTAAATATACCAAGAGAACAAAAGAAGTTTAAAAAAATTCAAATAAACTACTATTGCAAAGACAGTGTGGTTAAGGAGTAATTAAATTAGCTGTTGGCGTTTTATGGTAGACTCCTAATCATTTTAGGTTGCTGGTCAAAAAAAGGATAATCATGGAGCTGTTCTAGTTCTTTCTAGCTGTTGTTAAAAAAACATTTGAAAATGTGGTAAAGAATGTTCTTCTAATTTTACTTCTCCATCATCCTGTTTTTCAAGAACACATTGAAATCACGATCTGGATTTTATCCAGGGGTTACTTAAAGAAGTATTCGTTGCAAAGGTATTTTCTTGGCACCTTTTATCTGTAAGGCGCAACTGCTAATTGCCACACGAATTGAAGTTGTATAAGGTGTATGAATCCTGACCCCAAGGCTCTCTATTTTTGGAGGGTATAGAAACAGAGCTAGAATTAACTTAAGCAAAATAGCACTGGACATTGGGTTTTTTAATCAGAAGAGGAGGGAAGCTTGCTGCCCAGGGCTCAGTTCCTGAACCTGTCTGCTTGCGTTCACTCTCTTGCCAATCTCCTCCAGTCTCTTGATTATAAGTATTGATTCTAAGTTGACTCCCAGATATATATCTTCAGGCCCAAAGACCTCCCAGAACTCCATACTGGTATATCCAGTTGCCTATGGTGGTTCATTCAGCCGCTCCAAATTAGCCTGTCTTATCTGAATTCTTGATCTTTCTTCTCTAAGCATGCTCCTTGGGCAGTCTTCCCCATCTTGCTCTGCCTTTGTGCTCTGGCCCAGAACTTGGGCATTGTCCCCTTGCTGACTCCAGTAGTCTCCCAGCTGTTATTCTTGCCTGCTGTGGTCTGGTCTAACACAGCTGCCAGGGTGATCTTTACAAAGATAAGGCGGGTCAGCTAGATCATGTCACGACCATACCTGGAACCCTCCGTTGTCTCTCTCAGAGGAAGAGCCAAAGGCCTTACAGTGTCCACACTGCCCCCCTTGCTCTTGAATATGTTCCTCAGGCTTCTGCCTCAGTGCTTTCACACTGCTGTTCCCTAACCCCAGAATGTTCTTCCTGACACGTGCATATGCGTGGTGGGCCTACTCATCTAGGTTAGGTCCTCACTCAAATATATTACCTACTTAATTCTGGTAAGTATTTGTTTCCTTTCTAGAATGTAACAAGTCAGGGATTTTTGTCTTTTTTGTTCAGTGCCTGGAATATGTCCTGGCGCAAAAATATCTGTTGAATGGATAAATGACAGGAGGGGAGAAGCACACTGTGCACAAGAGTAATGTATATTGCCAGTTTAAAACACTGTCTACAAAAGAGAAATAACCATGATACAAGCAATATGTAAAAAGCTAATTTATGTCAGTGGTCTTAGAAATACTTCATTTCTAAGTAGGTGACTATGACTTTGATGGTTTTCTTTCTGGAAAATAAGACCTCACCCAATATTTTCTCTTTTTCTAACTTTTGCTTTTTTAGCTTATGTAAAACTTTGTTTAGTCAGATTTATAAAAGCCACTGGCTTTGAATACTATAATCATGTATTCTTTTTGTATGTTTAAGTTGAGGTGGTTTTAGTAGGGCTTCAGCACAGCACGGAGGTGTGTTAATAGGAATGCTTTGATACAGGAAATCAGGTGCTTGTGAAAGCCCTGGAAGGGGTAAAAGAACAGGCTCCAGGCTGAGCATCCAGGAATGGCTCTCAGATCACAGCAGAACTGACTTGCCGAAACCACTAGCCCTGAGGCTGGCCCTGGAGCTGCTGAGTCTGAGAAAACACCAAGGTATTGTGATCCAGGGATTAGAAAGCTACAGCTGCCTTACAACACCTGTACCCTGGCGACTGGGTACTGGAATGTGGGGTCTGTCCGTCATCCGTGTCAAAACTGCTTCTTCAGTCCCGAGAAGCTGGAGACTAGACATTCTATGATCTTGTCTTCCTGAAGAAAACAGCTAAAAAGGGCAGGAAGATATTCTCCATCTCATTTTTGCTTTCAAATATTACATGAGTGTGTCTAATTGGTGGAAACTAATTCTCGTTCAGAACTCTCACTACAAAGGAATCTGAGAAATAGAGCTGTTTAACTTTCCATCCTCTGAATACAGGAAGGCACACCAGAAATTGAGTGGAATAGAGATTGTGTGAGCAAATCAACAATATTTACTGTGGCTTCTGTCTCAGCCAGTTGCACCAGAATGAATAGAACATCCACAGCTTGACCTAGAAAGAACTAGGAAGTCCTTAGGCCACCATTCCTTTCTGTCTCTGTCTTTGGCTGTCTCTGTATCTCTGGGTCTGTAAAGCACGACTTCTCACCTGCTTCGTCCTTTACTGACTGCTTTCCTTGTTCATTTGACTGCCTATGCCTCGTTAGCTCCTCAGTCTATGTGACCTGCTATTTGGCTCCCTGTGGATGGTTGTCTCTTTCTTTGGGTCGTATTTCATACGCCTGGGTGAAATGACCTGGTCCAGCCTGGGCCATATGCCCACCTCTGGTCATTTTGGCTTGGAGGCAGGAGGACTGCAGGAACAGCGAGTACAGGTTCCTTTTCCATGGCTAAGAGCAGGCAAGTTCTCTAAGAAGAAAGTATGGTATATACAGTTACTGTATTAATGCAAGATTTAGAAGAAAATTTGATTCAAAACACAGATGAAGTGGTTAGCTTTGGACAGGAGAAAAAGTTCGGGAAGAATGTGGATCAGTTTATGAGGAGGGAGAGTGAGAGAGTCTGAAATGTGAGGGAACAATTAGGTGATGAAGGCAATTGCTGAGAATAAGGACAGTAGGACATTGCAGAGGAGTTAAGGTTACTCTCTGCACAGAATGCTTGTTAATAGTATTTTAAAATAATTAATAGTACTTTAAACTAATCTGCTCCCTCATTGATGGGTATTTGCTTTCTGACTTTTGTGGTTACAAATAGTCCTGCTGTTACAATTTTGTGTGCACACAATCATCTCCTCAGAATAAAATCTCGTATGTGAAAAGCGTATTTAGAGTGTGCCAGATTAAAGCCTTTTTGATTTGTATTGCCAGGAATGTTGGGCCAGCTTATCTTCCCACCACTAGTGTATGAAGACTGGCTGACCCTCTGCAACCCAGCCTGTCCTGGGTATTCATGTTTTTGAAAAGTTTCCTTAATGTGGTCAGCGAAAATGGTATGGCACTGTTTTATTTTATATTTTCTTCGTACTCTTAAAATTGAACATTTTTAATATGCTTATTGGTCATTTCTATTTTATGATTTGCTCCTTCATTTTGGGGGCAGGGTTGGCTGTCTTTTTCACATTTTTCTCTTAATTAGTCATTGGGTCACAACACAAAATTTTGGGCAACATTTGTCCCTTCGAGTGTGGTGGTAGGCCACACCATTGGCTCCTAGATTCTATGAGCCTGTGAGTAAGTGACTGTTGCGCACCTTGGACAGATTTTCAGTCTCTGATCTACATTTCTTTGTAACTACAAAATTATAGAAAGTTTAGAGGTAGAAGAGACCTTTCATGGTATCTGGTCTAATCTCCTCTTAGAGGTGAAGCAGATCAAGAGAGGCTAAATGACTTGGAATCCTGTCTGTTGCTTTGAGTCCACAAATGAATCTTTTACCATTGACCTTTACAAAAGGTAACTCTCAGCTTCATTTTTTTCATTCTCTTTACATTCAGCCATTGTACACATGAGAAGGGAGGTAAATTCTGTGTTTTTATGCTTAACCAAACCATATCTATATGTTGGCAGAATATAAAGAAAAAAATGAGTAATCAGAGTGAGGAGTGATTACATATTAAGTATTTACTTAACCAGTTTATTTAAACACAGATTTGGCAGTCATGGAAACATGTTTCAAAACTTGGAATTCTGTTTGTTGACGTGTCTGCGGTGTTAACTAAAAGCAAATGTTATCTCATGAAATAAATCTGTAAATAGTGTCGAGAATAGTTTAAAAGAGAGATATTTGTAAATATTGAAGCTCTTTGTGCTCAAGAGAAGTTTTGCAAATACACAGTGCCGGGGTATTTGTGAGCGAGGAAGCGAAGTAAAGGAGACTGGAACGTGTTTGCTCAAACTTCAGCTTTGAAGCGGGACTTCTGAATCAGCTAAGTCACCTGAACAAAGTGAGAAGTAGGTTTGACAAGGCTTAAATTTTAGGACAGTCAGGTGAAACAAGGATTCTCGATTCTTAAAATTGTCTCATTCATTTTCTCCTTTTATCTTGAACCGTCTGATGACTAGTGAATCCTTAAATGATAATCACAGTTTAACTTCTTTGCCAAAGTAAGTCAGCATTTGAAAAATGGCAGGGGAATACTGTATTTGTAGATTTTATTAGTTCTTAAAGAACCCCGTAAGTTTTTCAGTGTCTGTATGTTTTTCAGTATGATATTTTGAATTTATTTACAGATATATTCCTTCTTCCCAAGTTTAAGGGATACATATAATAAGAGATAATAGAGTTATGTATTAACTTTCCTTCTGCAGTGTTCTCCCCGATGGACCGTGGGTGGGGAGATCATTGCTCCGCTGTCCCCCTTGAGAGTCACACTTGCTCCGTAGCTAAAGCATGGGCTGGGAAGGCTCACTGCTCTGGGTTCAAGTGTTGGCTCTACCATTGCTGCCTCTGATTCCTTCCTTTTCTTTCCCTCCCTTCCTTCCCTTCTTTCCCTCCTCCCTCTTCTCTCTCCCTCTCTTCCCGGTTTCCTTCTGTGTGGTGGGACTATGGTATTTAAACTTCCTAAGCCTCAGTGTCATTACATGTAAAATGGACGTACCTGTGTCACAGGGTCGTGAGGATTAACTGGGCTTGTGAAGTCATGTCTGGCACAGAGCAAGGGTTTGATAATTATGTCCGGTCTTGTTTTCATTGTTATTTTTAGCGCTCAGTCATTTTATTACTTCGCAGGAAGCATTTGTGAATTATATATTTTTGGTAAACAATGTAATTGAGCAGATTCTGAGACTAGATCCACATGAGGGTGCTTTATGGAGGGCACAGGAAGAGAAGGCAGTAATCTTGTTTATTTTTTTACCCTTTATCTGCTGGCCCACTAGAGTGGATGTCAGCAGGAGGTGTATGACAGAAGCCCTGCCCTGCCTTTAGGAGCCTTCACTCTGAGGAGACAGGCAGGCCGTCCACACAGAGTGTATATTCTGGATCCCGTTTGGAGAGGGGAGAAGCAGTGAGTGTCACAGAAGTTCAGAGGAGGTAAAGATCACCAAGAGCAGGAGTTGGGGAAGGCTGTGATGGAGGAGGTAGTTCTTGAGGAGGAGTGGAATCAGACCGAAAGGAGAAGAGTGGTAGAGTTCTAGGTGGGGAGAAGCTGGCAGACAGGTTTGTGTGTATTCTTAGTGCAGGTGCTTTTCCCATTCCTGCAGGTGGGGTCGGTACCAGGCAGAAATGTAGGAGAGGGGGTAGACCTCCTACAAGGGGGTGATTGTTGATTTGGAAGTCATCTGCATGGAGATGTTTGCCAGAGCCATTTGTAGACCAGAGGGGTCGATGGCCACGACTGCGATGGGGGGAGTGGAGGGGACAGCAGTAGGAGGTAGAACCATTGAAGGAACTCAGCAGGGGCCTGCAAAACTGGACTGCAAGGAAAACCAGAACAGAGGAGCCTCAGGAGAAGACGGTTTAAGAAGGGGGCATGGTCAGGAAAATTAAATGTAATAGTGGGTAGAAGGGGCTAGAAAAGGGCATGTATTCTGGTAGATGTGGAAACTATTTTCTAAGTTCTTACGAGTGAGTCTGTTGTGAAGCTGAACCCAAACTGCTCCAGAGCCCGTTTCCACTTGCTGTGCAGTGAGAGTCAAGAAAGCGAAATCTTCAGTGTGTGGACACCATTTCTCAAGTTTCTCTCAGGCAAACTTTTGCCATTTTTTAGCACCTTTGCCAAATTTCATTGCTTGTTTTATTTTCCTGTGGAATTCTGACAACTTGTATACTCTGTGAGGAAAATGGTTTAGAATTTATTTTGCAGCCCAAGGAATAATGTTAATATATGTGTAAACGGCCTTGAAAATAGGGCTTGATTGACATTTTATTTGTCAGGGTTATTTTGTTTTGTTTGAGGGATTATGGTTAACTCTTGCATAAACTGATACAATTCACAAAAACTGGTTTCTGGGAAGACCTATTTGTTTTTGAAAAATATATGTTTAAGTACATTTTCTCTTACCTTCAAGAAGTACAATTCCTTTCGTGTAAGTGACTATACTAGTGTCTTTTGATTCAGTACAATTGAACTTCTTTTTGAAATTGGCGTTAAGCTGTGCTGGTAACATATATCTGCCCTCTGCTGGTGAAAATGCATCACTGCTCTTAACTCAGTGATCTAGTAATTTTCTTTGAATGAAGTAATACTCTATAATATCAAGAGTGGCCATAAAATTAAAATTGGGAAAAAAATACCGTTATTGTTTGAAAGGAATATATTCTCTTTAGGGCAGTCCTGCACAATGAATTATTCTGCCAAAATGGCCAGTAGTGCTACAGGTGAGAAATACTGACCTACTACACTGCTGATGATTACTTTTACATTGTGTGTGTTTGTATTCTTTTTGAAATTTTCTGTAAGTTCTGGATCTGCTCTGTCCTATGTGGTAGCCGCTAGTCATATGTGGCTATTTAACTGCAGTTAAATATTCCATTCCTTAGCCCCACTAGCCACATATCAGGGCTTAACAGCCACATGTGCTGGTAGCTCCTGTGTTGGATAGTGCAGATTAAAGAATGTTTCCTTATCACAGAAAGTTCAATTGACAGTGCTGTTCTACTTTTAAATTTTAAATAACAAGGATTATTATTTTCATGAAGTAATCATTGTTCTTAAATTTGTAATGAATTTCTTTCTTTGCCATGTACCTTTTCCACATAAAAACAGTTTATAAAGTACCCCAGTTAACTAAGGGAATCTGTTTAGTAGGATTTTAGTTTAAGGTTTTTTTATACCATGTAATTTACTGCACCTTATGTATATTTATTGCCAAATGATTACAGTACAGTTTTCTCAGTGTAGAGCACTGAGCATTTCTACTGTCTTCATTCTCTGTTTTGAAGATTAAACTTAGTTAAAAATAATGGTTATATTTTCTCTCTGCCATTTAATTGAGGTAATAGCTTCTTTCTCCTTTTGGTGTGTGTTTGGGGTAGAAGGAAAACTATAAATCAGAGCATATGTAGGGAAACTAAGACTTTATGACAGCCTGAATCATGGTTTAATATATGTTGGTTGATTAAAAACAATAAACACTTTACCCGGCTTCCTCTAATGGTAACATCTTGTAAAACTATCGCCTTGTGCGTGTGCACATGGGTATTTAGTTCTGTACAGTTTTGTCACATGTGGAGATTCTTGTATCTGCCACCATAGTAAGGTGTAGTATAGTTGTCACTACTAGGGTCTCTTGCATTGCCCACTTACAGCCACACACACCTTCCCCCCATTTCTCCCCCTCCCCCCATCCCTGACTTCTGGCAGCTGCTAATCTGTTTGCTACTTCTGAAATTTTGTCATTCCAGAAATGTTGTATAAGTGGAATCATACAGTACTTTGGGGATTGGCTTTATTTACTCAGTATAATTCTTTGGAGAGTCATCCAAGTTGTGTGTATTAATGGTTGTTTCCTTTTTATTTAATAAGTAGAATTTTATGGTATGTATATGTGTAGCATAGTTTGTTTAACCATTTACCCATTGAAGGACCTCTGGGTTGTTTTTAGTTTTTGACAATTACTAATAAAGCTGTATATTTGTGTATAGGTTTTTGCGTGAACATAAGTTTTCATTTCTCTGATAAGTGCCCCATAGTGCAGTTGCTGGGTTGTATGGTAATTGTGTGTTTAGAATCATTAAAAAACTGCCGAACTTTTCCAGAATGGCTGTATTATTTTATATTCCCACCAACAGTGTATGAGTGATCCATTGTCTCTACATCTTTGCCAGTATTTGGTGGTGTTACTGTTTTTTAATTTAGCCATTCTGTTAGATGTGTAGTAGAAGTGATAATGGTTTTGATTTGCATTTCTCTAATGGCTAATGGTGTTGAACAACTTTCCGCGTGCCCATTTGCCGTCTGTATATCCCCTTCAGTGAAATATCTGTTCATGTCTTTCATTTTCTAATTGAATTTTTTTACTGTTGAGGTTTTTTTGCTCAGGAAGATTCGCCCTGAGCTAACATCTGTTGCCAAGCTTCCTCTTTTTTTGCTTGAGGAAGATTAGCCCTGAGCTAACATCCATGCCAGTCCTCCTCTATTTTGTATGTGGGTCACCACCACAGTGTGGCTAATGAGTGGTGTAGGTCTGCCCCTGGCATCCGAACCTGTGAACCTGGACTGCTGAAGTGAAGCACTCCGAACTTAACCACTATGCCATGGGGCTGGCCCCGAGTTTTTTTTTAGTAGACTTTTTTAGAGCAGTTTTAGGTGCACAGCAAAACTGAGTAGAAGGTACAGAGATTTCCCATATACTCCTTGCTCCTGCATATGTATAACCTCCCCCATTGTCAGATACTGTAAGTGCTTTATATATTGTGGATACCAGTCCTTTGTTGGATATATGCACATATTTTCTCCTACTTTGTAGCTTGTCTTTACATCCTCTTTGCGTGGTCTTTTACAGAGCCAAAGTTTTTAATTTTGATGAGGACCAATTTATTAATTTTTCCTTTCATGGGTTGTTTTTGGCAAGTCTAAGTATTTTTTCCTAACCCAGATCCTGAAGATTTCCTTCATGTTGTTTCCTAGAAGTTTTGTAGTTTTATATTAATGGCTATGATCCATTTTGAGTTGCTTTTGGTATGTGATATAAGGTATGGATCAAAGTTAACTGTTTTGCATATGGATATTCACTCGTTCCAGCACCATTTCCTGAAAAGATTATCTCTTCTTCCCTGAATTGCCTTTGCACTTTTGTCAAAAATCATTTGACCGTATATGTCTGAGAGTGCAGGCATACCTCAGAGATATTGTGGGTTTGGTTCCAGACCACTGTACTAAAGGGAGTATTGCAATAAAGGAGTCACATGAATTTTTTGGTTTCCCAGTGCATATAAAAGTTACGTTGACACTACACTGTAGTCTGTGCAATAGCATTATGTCTAAAAAATTAATGTACATACCTGAATTTAAAAATACTTTATTGCTAAAAAAATGTTAAACTTCAATGAGCCTTCAGTGAGTTGTAATCTTTGCTGGTGGGGGGGGGGGGTCTGGTAAAAAATGCAGTGTCTGCAAAGCACAATAAAGTGAAGTGCAATAAAGTGAGATATGCCTATTTCTGGATTTTACTATACTCCATTGATCTGTTTGTCTGCCTTTGTGCCAATATTACAATGTCTTTATCACTGTAGCTTTATAATAAGTCTTAAAGTCAGGTAATGTAAGTCCTCCAACTTCGTTATTCTTTTTCAAAGTTGTTTTGACTAGTCTAGGTCCCCTGAATTTTAGAATCAGTTTGTCAGTTTCTACACAGTAGTCTTCTGGGATTTTAACTGGAATTGCTCTGAGTCTGTAGATCTATTTGGGAGAGAACTGACGTCTTTAACAATATGGAGTCTTCCAGTCCATGAACAAAGTATCTCTTCCATTTATTTAGATCTTATTTAATTTCACTCAGCAGTATTTTGTAGTTTTCAGTGTACAGGTCTTGCTTATCTGTTAGATTTGTCTCTAAGTAGTTTTTATTTTTAAATGTTATTATAAGTAGTATTTTTAAAATTTCAGTTTCTTTTTGTGGTTGGAATAGGGAAATACAGTCAACTTTCGCATATTTCTCTTCCATCCTGCAGCCTTGCAAACCTCACATATTTGTTTCGGTAGCTATTTTGTAGATTTTATCAGATATCCTACCTAGATGATTGTCATCCTCAAGTAAAGACAGTTTTATTTCCTCTTCACTTTAGATGCTTTAATTTCTTTTTTCTTACCTTATTTCACTAACTAGAACCTTCAGTAAAATGGAAGTGGTGAGGATGGACTTTTTGTCTTTTGAAGTGTTAAGGGGGGAAGCATTGAGACTTTCACCCTTAAGTATGGTGTTAGCTCTAGGTTTTTCATAGATGATTTTTGTCAAGTGTGAAGGTTCCCTTCTGTTCCTAGTTTGCTGAGTGTTTTTTTTTTTTTTTAGTCAGAAACGGATGTTGGATTTTATCAAATGCTTTTTCTGCATCTATTGAGATCATATAGTTTTTCTTTTTTTAGTTCTTTAATATAGTGAATTGCACTGATTTTGCACATTAAACTAACCTTGCATTCTTGAGACAAACCACACTTGATCATGATGTATTTTTCCCATATATTCCTAGATTTAATTTGCTAAAACTTTATTAAGAATTTTTGCAGATCTTCATGAAGGGTGTTGATCTATAGGTTTTGTTTCTTGTGATGTCCTTGTTTTTTTTTTTTTTTTATATGAAACACTGTATTTTATTTTATTTTTTTTAGGATTGGCCCTGAGCTAACATTTGTTGCCAATCTTCCTCCTTTTTTTCTTTTTTCTCCCCAAAGCCCCAGTAGATAGTTGCCTGTCATAGTTGTGCATCCTTCTAGTTGCTCTATGTGGGACACCACCTCAGCATGGCTTGATGAGCAGTGAGTAGGTCTGCGCCCAGGATCCGAACCGGTGAACCCCGGGCTGCTGAAGTGGAACACGTGAACTTCTGAGCCGGCCCCTCCTTGTCTGATTTTGGTATCAGGGTTATGTCGGTCTCATAGAATGAATTGGGAAATGTTGCCCTGCCCCCCCCCCCCCCCCCCCCCCCGCGCCAGTTTCCTGAAGAGTTTGTGTAGAATTTTATTGTTCCTTAATTGTTTGGTAGATTTCCCTAGTGAAGGCATCTGGGCCTGGAGTTTTTTCTGCTGGAAGGTTTTTAACAACAGATTCAATTTGTTTAATAGATACTGGGCTATTCAGGTTATCTTTTTTCTTCTGTAAAGAGCTCATTTGTGTCTTTCAAGGAATTGGTGGACTTAATTAGCATAAAGTTGTTCATAATATTCCCTTATTATCTTTCTAATATCTGTAGAATCCTTTCTTTCATGCTTACTAAGCATGTGCTGGGCACTGAATTAAAATGCTGGAAGTATATATAAGTACCTATTGTGCTGATTTATTCTTAGGGACTATCGATAGATTGGGCAACAAACATTTAAAAATATTTTATGGTAAATGTCTTATTACTGTATTTGATGTAGGGATGTAAAAGTGGCCCTTCATAGACCCTTTAAAAAACAAACAAGCAAACTAAACCTCTTTGGTATTTATTAAGGCTAGCTTCAAGGTAAGCTAACCCTGAGGAGGGTGTAACCTTTTCCTCAGGTCCTGGGCGCTCACTGGTCCCTTTGCCTGACTTACTCTTGCCCATGTAGCGGCATGGTTATTCTCCCACCTCCTTCAGATCTCTGGTCAGATACTTTTCCTGACCAAATAATTACCTTCCCCTTCCCCACTCCACCTGTACTCCCTATCCATTTTCCCTTTATTTTTCTTGATAATATTCACTGCCATTGACACACAGTTACATGTTTGTTGAGTGTGCCCCACTTTCCACTGGAGTGTGAGCTCCGTGAAGGCAAGAATCTGTCCTGTTCACCACCGAATCCTTGAACACAAGTGCCTTGAAACAGTAGGTACTCAGTAAAGACGTGTTGGGTAATGCGTGTGCTGCTATTCAGAACTGAGGTGTAACGCTTCTTTTTTAAAAATTTAAAATAACAATTCTAAGGGAATTACTTAAATATTGCAACTTAAGTGCTATCTTTCTGAAGAGGGAGGTTTTTAAATTCCCTTATTCCAAAACTTTTCTTTCAGAGGTTTTATTTTCTGTTATGTGATTCGTTTAGTTCTGCATAGGTTCACCAAGTACAGATACTGAAGAAAGATGACTGCAGTGTGTTAAAGGTCGATTCTTTTTCTTTTTTTGCTGGGGAAGATTCGCCCTGAGCTAACACCTGTTGCCAGTCTTCCTCTATTTTGTATTTGATCTGCCACCACAGCATGGCCACTGACAAGTGGTCCAGGAACTGAACCTGGGCCACTGAAGCAGAGCACACCCAACTTAACTACTAGACCACCGGGGCTGGCCCTCGATTCTTTTTTTCTAATGAAACAAAAATGTTCTTTTCTTACTATTTAATGTCAGTCTTACTTCAGACAAATTTTAGAAGAATAAATTAATTACCTCTGTTGTTGCTAGTGATCTTTGTATTTGCAGGGCTTTTTATTCGAGTTTATTTTTAAAGATAGAAAGTTGCTGTGAGCTCATTTTTGAGTGATCCCAAATGCTTGGCCTCTTAATGGTTCATAGTCCAGCCTCCAGGAAGTGACTGACTGACGTAGCTTGTGGAGCCTTTCTTCTAATCAGCATTGTAATGACACTTCCTGAAGGTTATAAAGTTGTGTAGGAACTCTGTCAAATGTTAGTCCTATATGTCATTTTTTAGTATTACTGATGCTACTTTACAGGAAAACGTGAATGTGAGGTAGATCAACTATAGGTGACTACATCATACCAAAGTGACCAAATGTTAGTCACTTTCAGATTAAAAAAAGAGAATATTTTAAAGAACATTTTATTTCCTTCCTAGTAAAATACTGTATGTTAAAATATTTCATATTTTAAAAAATGAACTAAACATTTCTGTTGAGTATGTTTGCTGGAAGAAACTGGAAATTTAAAATAACTGTTATTGAAATACTGTTTATGGAACTTCTGTTTAAACTTGTAGGTTTAATTCAGAAACCTTTTAAATATGAGATAGCATCTGCATCATGGCTTCTTGCCTGACGTTTCTGTATATCTGCCAGGATTCCATCCTGGGATCATCCGCTAGTGTCTTATCAACTTCAACTACTAGTTCTACCAACGGCTGCCATTCTTTCTTTTCTGGTAAAGTAAGGAAAAGGCAATAAAAGAAATGTATGGTATTTCATGTCTACATTTAAAGAAATGTATACAGGTTTTTTTTTAAACAACCTTATTGAAGTATAACTTACATACTATAAAACTGACTTATTTTAAGTGTATAATTCAGTGATTTTTAGTGTAGTAACAGAGTTTTGCAACTATCACCATAATGGAGTTTTAGAATATTAGAATCCAAAAAGATCACTCATGCTTATTTGCAATAATTTCCTTTCCCCCCACAAACAGGTTCTTTTGCAGGTTTGTAGTTCAGTTGTTTACCATGTGGAAAACATATTTCCATGGCTTGTTGCTTGGTTCTCTTGGTGGTCCACAGCATACCTAACCCATAGTGTAGGTGACCATGAGCAGTGAAAGACCAGGCAGTACTCTGGGGTGAAGAACAAAGGGCCTGTGGTAGAGAAAGAAAAGGCTTCTTCATTGTCTCATGCTTGATCCTGGACAGTATTTTGATACAGGTAGTTTCTCTTTAGGGTTCTTTACTGCTTTGGGGTGTGTCCCTCCCCTGAGATGCTGCCTTATGAACTACCCTTTACATTCCACTTGATTTGGCCCTCCTCCTCTCCTGTATTCCCCCTTGATCAGAATTCTCTGTCCTTCCTGGTTTCCTTCTCCAACAAATAAATCCAGTTCTTACTACCTCTAATCTTGGGTATTATGAGGAAAGAAATAAGGTGAACTTAGAATAATGTGGGAAGGATTGATACTTACAGAAAGATGGAAAGGCTATTTGCATCTTTAAATCTATATTATTAGCCGCAACAATAAGTGATTTGGCATTTCAAAAAGTTGACAGAATAGAGTAAAACCAGTCAGCCAGCATAAGGGAATTTTGTTTGGAAGGATGGAATTATCAGGGTAGGAGACTCAGAGTATTCACAGTTGCATTTTGGGATCTGCCCATGGCATCGTCTTGGCTGTCTCCTGCTTTCTAGCATTTTTCCTTCTGTTTTGACTCTAACTTTCTCAGTCCTGAAAACAGTGCAGTAGTGTTACCTACGTCTCCTGTTTGTTAGGATGAAATCAGACAGTGTATTTGGAAATATGATGAGTGGTGTCTTGTGTATTCAGTAAGACGGCGGTTTCCCGGCAGTTTTGGCAGCAGTAACTCAGGTCGTTCCAGATCTCAGCCACCGTGTGTAGGCGAGAGACTGCCTGCATTTTACACCAGACGTTGTGCTCTGTCCAGAGCACACAGAGATCCATAAAATGAAGTCCCTATTCTCCAAGAGGTCACTTTCGCAGAAAAGATAGCTAAAACAACTGTAAATCATTGCGATAAAAGTTATTAAAAAAGTTTTGTTGGGGGAATTGGAGAAGGCTTTATAGAAGAAAACTAAGGCTTAAAAGGAAAATGCTATTAGTAGTTAATGTTAAGATTTCTGTTCGTCGTGTATTTTATTTTTTATTTATAAAAAAATTCAAAGAAGCTTTTCTGTTTGCTAGTCTATCATGGTAATCAGGAACTTACAAGAAGTTTCTTCTCAGAAGAGCATACAGTTTCATCTTATTTCTCAAATGGTGTGATAACTACGAGGCAAGTATATTGAGTTCTTAGTAAAGTTCCTGTTCATTTTTTAGATATAGTATTTTTTATATTCCTTAGATATATAATGATTTATCATTCAGTAAACTTCATTTTTCCACTTTGTACAGAGGTTCTGTATCTTAAAACTGTCTTTCATCTCTATCTGAAAGTTATTAGTCACTTGGCACTATATAAATTTTAGGTGTATATATATCACAACTTTTAAAAAATTCAAATCAGTATTTAAATTAAAGAAACTTACCAGTAATCAGGTACTGCAATATTGTACTTTTTGGCTACAGCATTACAGCATGTCTGAAACTCCTCAAGGTGTGAGGAGCACTGTTAATTTAGCTAGAATGCACCCTGTCCAGACTTGACCTGCTCTAATTGAACTTATCTTTAGTAGTCTCCTTGAATGCCTCTGTCTCTGCAAAGCCTGCACTGATACCGCTGGCCAACGTTCGTCTCTTCCTCTGCTGTGTCCCCCATCGTCTGTCCCGTGTGCTATAACGCCTGTGTGACTTAGCAGAGTGCAAGCTCCTTGAAAGCAGGACCCATGTTTTGTCCTCTTCATTTAATACCTTGGTGAAAATAGACAGTACGTATTTAGTATTTATATTGAATCTAGAAAACTAAGCTTTGATGAAAATGTGCTGTCTTATTCTTTAACTCCTGTCTTAGAATTTTGGCTCTGAAATAAGCGATTGAATCTCTGGTATGTTCTATTTACTGCAACCAACTGGCAAATATAATTCTTGTTGAATTAGGTAGGTTACAGGCTTAGCTGCTGTAACAAAAAAAAAACCCCAAAATACTGTGGCTTAAACAAGATAGAAATTTATTTCTCCTTCACATTCGTCTAGAAATGAACTGTCCACTGTGGATAGAGTAGCTCTGTCATCTTCAGCGTGGGGTGTTCATATCTGGATCCAAGGTAGCAGATTCATTTCTTATTATCTCCCAGCTAACAGCAAAGGGGAGTTGGTCCAAGAACACGGGTCCAGTTCAGTTAATGGCAAAACACATCATTTCGGCTCACATTATATTGGCCAAAACTTGGTCCTACGGCCACACTTTGCTGCAAGGGAGGCTGAGAAACGTCATCTCTCTCTGGGCAGCCATGTTTCTAGCTAAAGCTTAGGGGCTTTTATTATTAAAAGGAAGAATGGAAAAATGAATATTAAAGTCAACAGCTTCTGCCACACAGGTTTTGCTTTTGTTTCTGTTTTCGAAAGTAGTAGATGGATTGCTTCAAGCATCAAAGAACCTGTGTATTTGACTGAGTCATCAGCCTTAGCACATTTTTGATTATGCTACCTGTTCCGTTATGTAGGTGATGTGGAAGGCCATGTAAAGTCTGCCCAGTGAGAAATGTATCATCTACGTTAGTCAACGTGACTGAAAACATAGTAGGTTCCTGTTGCGGCATGTTTTGTGAGACAAACTGTCATGGGCTGTTTGTAGGAAAGGAGAATGAACAGATGGAGTCATAAGGAAAGGCATTATGAAGAATATGGGACTGTGGTTAGGCCTTGAAGATGACGTAGGATTTGTATGATCACAAGCAGAACGTTCTGGGCAAGGGAAATGGTGTGCAGGAAAGGTCAAGACAGGATATTTGAGTTGTATTCAAGGGAAAGCAAGGAGTCTGTTCAGATTGGCTCCCTGAGTATGTGCAAAATAAAGTCAATTTAAGAAGGATCAAGATTATGGATAGTCATGAAAGCAAAATAGAGGCAAATAGAAAACTATGTTAAAGGTTTGGAGTTAGAAACTGAAACAGTGAAAGAGTTTAATCTGGTAATGGAATTCAGAAGGGGTGAATTCCCTCCCTCACCCCTGCTACTTTCTGTGAGGTTACCTGTGACCTCTCAGTTAACACATCCAGATGTTCTTTCCTAGCCCCACTCTTCTTGACTTCTCTGAAATTTTTGACACTGTTGACCATATTTTCTTTAAAACTTTGGCCTTTTGCACTGCCTTTCATTTTCTCCCTAAGACTTCGTACTCTGCTTTTTTTGCTCTTTTTGTTCTTGGGGCTGAAAGTGTCATCTTGAAGAAGGTGCTCATATATATTCCAGTTTGAACTTTAGTCCTATATTTCTGAGTGGTTGCTGGACATTTTCATTTTGATGTGTCACTATCATTTAAAACATACAACAGATCTCCTGCAGTTTTCTGACTCTGCAAGTGCCTTTATGCTTTAAATCCCAGATAGAAAGCAGAACTTCAGATGTCTTTATCTTCACCTTCTCCCTTATCCCTGTGTTTCCTAATCACTGAGTGCTGTCGGTTCTTCTTAGTGATTCTGATGTTTGTTCATTTCTGTTCTTATTGCTGCCCCATTTATCAGTCCGCTAATGTGGTGTGTCTGGATTATCAGTGTTCCCTAGGTATTCACTGATGATGGGTACGATCAGGGTGCTGTCATTAGCGAGGCCAAATACCACCTTCTCTCCTGTTGCTAGAGCTTTGCTTCAGTGTGATTGTGATGATGAGATTACTAATATTAGTTGAGTTGGTGCTAGCTTATTCATGTTGTATTTAGTGAGGGAGTGATATGGGTAACTCAAGATAACCTGACATTTGAATTCGAAATAAGCTTTGAGTTTTTTCCTCAACACATTTGATTCCTAATTTGTTAAAATAAATTTTCACAGTTTAAGTCGCATACTCAATAAGAATAATGAAAGCAGATCAGGAAGTATGCTGAATGCTGGAGTTGAAAGACCATGTCAAAAATAATCTAGAATCTTGCTATTCAAAATGTGGTCTGTGGATGGCAGCATCGACATCACTGGTCCTTGTTAGGACTGCAGAACTTCAGATTGCACTCCAGAGCTACAGAAATAGCATCTGCATTTTCATTATATCCCCAGGGATGTGCATGCACATTAGAGTTCAAGACACTCATCTAGAACTGACTGTGCATTTCTTTATTTAACCTTTCTTAGTTTGAGACTTAGCTGCTAAAATAATTAAATCCTTCAGCTGTTTATCTGTTTGTATTCATCTATTTGGTTACTTAGATTTTTGTGTAAACTTCAAAATAGATTGTTATAAATTGTTATAAGTGTTACAAATGATGGAAGTATCTGGGAGAGGCAGCTCTAGTAAGAGTCCTCCTGGAAGTTCTCTGTGAGCAGGCAGCGTGTAACTAAGGCCCACGGGACAGAGTAAGCCAGGTGTGTGAAAAGCCAATGAAGGAACATTCAGGGCTGAGGAAGCAACAGAGGAAGGCACGAAGGGACGTGTGTAACCATAGTATGTGAGTGGGAGTGCCATGGTGAACTTGTAAGAGGTATTTGAGGCCTTCTCTCCAGGCGCCAGAGTAAGGCATTGAGCCTGCCATATAAGGCCTTTGTTGTGTGGCCTCCTCCCATCATCTCCTGAAAATTTCCCCCAATACTCTCATATTCTACCCTTCAGCTGTACCAAGGTCCCCTGCCATACCACCTTTCTTAGCCTTTGCCAAGAATGTGTCTTGGCATAGTCTGTGCCTATTGCCTAGTAGTTAGCCTCTACATTTTAGTTCAGGCTTCACCTCCTCTGTGAGACCTGCATGCCTTCCAGCAGGCTTTGTCTCCTCAGTTGGGGTCCCCATTGCCCCATATGTATATCATTATGCTAAAATTGATTACTCCATGTTATATTTCAGACTTATCCACGTTGATATGTGAAATTTATTAATTTTCATGGTTGTGTAATGTTCCATTGTATGGTGAGATAAACATACTGGTGAACATTGAAGTTATTTCCAATTGTTTTAGAAACCATGCTGCTATAAATATTTTGATGCATGGCTTCTTGAAGGCGTATATGAGTATATGAGTTTCTCTGTAGTGTTTTTCAAGCTTTTTTGACCATGATCCAGAGAAACATTTTACAACATGACTCACTTTGTGTGTGTATGTATGTCTGTACACATATATGTTACTGATTTTTTAAAAAAGTTTAACAAAATTATATTTGTCTTTCATGTGATGTACTCATATGTTTTTTCATTCTCTTCTAAAAATAAATACTTGCTGCGATTAATGAGCTGTGATCTACTGTTTAAAATACAGCTGGGGGCCAGCCCAGTGGCACAGTGGTTTAGGTCGCGCTTTGGCACGGGGTTCGCGGGTTCGGATCTGGGTGCCGGCTGATTCACTGCTTGTCAGTCATGCCGTGGCGGCGTCCATATAAAGCAGAGGAAGATGGGTACGGATGTTAGCCCAGGGCCAGTCTTCCTCAGCAAAAAGTGGAGGATTGGCAACGGATGTTAGCTCAGGGCTGGTCTTCCTCACAAAATAAATAAATAAAGTATAGCTGTAGGATTTGTTGTGTGAGTGTGTAGGTGTACGTAGATATGTCATATTACATATATAAACTTATAAACCTATATGTATGTGTGTGTGAGCATGTGTGTGACAGAGAGAGAGAGAGAGGAATGTGAATAGATTGCCTCGTGGGAGGGTTTATTCATCTAGAACTTTACTAGATTTCACAGATGGGTTTTACATGGTTGTACCTGTTTACTCCTGGCTTGGCCTCCTGCGTCCGGAAATTTAGCTTTTTGCTTTTGTGTCTGTGGTCTTTTAACAGCATTTACTTGGTACTCACTGAATGGTTTGGCCAGCGAAAATGAGGTTTTCCTACCAATAACTGAAGGACAGTTATGTTGAACAGTTACTATTTTATCAAGGCAATTTTAGGCAAATTTGCAAGGCTGATTTTATAGAGCGGATAATCCATTGGTAGTTTTGGTTAGGCTTTTAAAAGTCTATTTTGGGGGGTTCCTAACTGTATTATTAAAATATGACAGTTATTTTCCAAAGAAAGATTCATTGACAAAATTATGTTATTATTTCAATTTGTGAAAAGTGATTGGGACTAAAGTTTCTTGTAAGAGATAGCAGAGTTTCTTTTTTGTTGTTGTTGCAGGAATCAGTAAAATGGTTTTTATAGTCTTAAATTGTGTAAAACCTAAACATCACCTAACATTTTATTACATCTAGCTTTGCTCAATAGTAATGTAGCCATTTTTTCGTATTACTGCTAACATTATTCTTGTACAATGCTTTTGTACATTTTAATCCCTTCATCATCTTTGGGTATTATAAAAATGCACCACTGCGTTGGATGTTACAACTTGTCACCTGCAAGGACAGTCACTATCGTGTTAGGCAAATGATGCTTCCTAATTAATTCACTCGGTCACTACATTTGCTGCTCCAGCAAGATTGTGCTGTGGAGAAGAGTCTCCATCTGCATTTGGCTATGGGTCTAGCAGGTATTCTGAGGGGAGTCTTTCTATTTTAAGAAGAAAAATGAAGCCACACTTAAGAGTACGTTGAAAATCTTTTGTTTTCCCTTCATGCTCTGGACTGCCTGCCCTTTTGGGAGTTGTTGAGGAAAGTTAAGATACAGCTGTTTTGCAGACCAATGTAAAAACTTCTCTAGAGGAGGAAAAGTATTTTGATTTTCAAAATTTCTTTTTTTATTTTTTTTGAGGAAGACCAGCCCTGAGTTAACATCTGTTGCCAATCTTCCTCCTTTTTTGCTTTTTTTTTTCCTCCCCAAAGCCCCAGTAGGTAGTTGTATGTCATAGTTGTGCATCCTTCTAGTTGCTCTATGTGGGACGCCACCTGTGCATGGCTTGATGAGCGGTGCGTCAGTCAGCGCCCAGGATCCGAACCGGCGAACCCTGGGCCGCCGAAAGGAGCCCATGAACTTAACTGCTGTGCCACCAGGCCGGCCCCGTGATTTTCAGAATTTCTTAATATGACAATTACTTGCGCTTAAGTAGTGCTTTAAAACTTTCAAAATATTTTCCTTTCAAGTCTCGCCTAGGTAATGAGGGCAGCCGGTCCTCACTCCGTTTACAGATGAGAACCTTTTTGCTCTGTTTGTTGTTAGTCAGAGGTGGCAGAAGGGGTTGACAGTCCACATCTTCTGGCCTCTATTCATTTTGACACTGTTAGCAGTCAGACAAATATTTAAACAGTGTGTCCGAGATGTTTGTCAGTTTATAGGTGTCATTCCTCCAATTTAAAAGCAGAATATTTTGGCATAAATTGTATGTGCATAATCTACCTCCTTTGTAATTAAAGAATTTGGGGGGGGATGTGTTTAGTTTTATTAACTGCATTGTAATTACTGGCTTCAGTGTTATTTTGTAGATTAACTCTCATCTTTAGATAGAGTATGTACTTAGAAGCCTAAGTTTTTAAAAAAGCTTGGTTTTTATTCATGTCTCTTACTGTATATCTTTTTTTCATAATCAAGCGATTTATAGAATCTGTGAGGTATAAGCTTCTGAATATTTGACATAATTTCTAGACACTACTTTTATTTTTTCATTTTTATGTTAATAATACAAGCAATATGTGAAAATAATCATGACATTTTAAATTATCATGAAAGAATACATTCAGGGGTATGAAGAATAGCAAGGCTAAGGCTTGTATTCTTGTATACTTGTGTGAATTTCTCTACAGTGCTTTTTCAGAATTTTTTGGCTGTGACCCAAGGAACTAACATTTTATAGCAGACTTGAGTTCATCTGTAACCTTTTCTTAGTCTCTGGGGTTATATTTGAGATTTATCCAGGTTGATTTAAGGCTTCTTGAGGCAGTCCTTGTTTCCTTGTTACTATGTGTTGCCAACACTTAGTGTTAATCAGTTAAAAAGAATGTTTCCAACTTTTCCAATTTTGTCTTGAGTGCAAAATGGGGGTCGTTGTGGTTTCACAGGGCATTTTCCCTGATTACTAGTGATGTTGTGCCTGTTTTCTTGCTTATTGGCTGTACATTTCTTCTTCTGTGAATTACCCATTCATGTCTTTTTGCCCAATTTCTATTAGGTTGGTTGTCTTTTTCTTACTAATTTCTACATTTCATTTTTTAAAATCTCTGATTTTTATTTGTTAGTGATCTTTGAAGCACTATCTTACACATTTAATGAAGAGCTTACTTTTTACTGTGGGATATTGCCACTCCTGGTTCATATATGCTGCGTGAAAAAACTGTTCACATATAAATTACTTTTAAATTCTTAGATTTTTAAGAAAGTTTCTAGGAAAGCAAAATTAGTAAATTTATTAGGGTTGTTGAAGGTTGATTTATAACCTTTCAGCACAGTCAAGACACATGTCTTCTCAGCAAGCTGATGTTGGTACCATTTGAAAATTTGACCACATAAATTCTCTAAGCCTCCATTATAATTGTATAAAAAACCAGAATACTTCTAATATTCTGTCATGATGTTTATTTTGGTTTTTAATATTTGCTCTTCTTTGTTTCATCTCCTTAATTAGGTCCCCGATGGGCTTCCTGGAATATTGGTGTGTTTATTTGCATCAGATGTGCTGGAATCCACAGAAATCTTGGCGTTCATATATCCAGGGTCAAGTCAGTCAACCTAGACCAATGGACACCGGAACAGATACAGGTAAACATTTCCTTACTGGGAAATTATTAAAAATATTTAAAATGAATTTAAAGTCTTTAATGTTTCTTGCATCTAAGAATTAACATTTAAAAGTAGTATGTTGAAATGGCATGTGCCGCATATAAAATTTGAGTGTTAAGAATTGTTAGTTTACAAATTTTTCTTTCTTCTTGGGTCTATAATAAAGTCAGTTTTTAATCTATTTTTATCTAAAATATTGATTTTGAAGTATGTAAAAGGTGAATTCGTTTCGCTTGTGTTGATGAAATTTGCCAGTCTAGTTCCACAGTCTGTTTTGTTTTGCTGTCAGCAGAGGGAGCCTGGGTAAAGATGAAGAGCAAACCACTGCAGCCTGGGAACTGCCTTGCAGGATGTCCCCTCTGTGCAGAGACGTTCCTGACTTTCAAAGAGGGCTTAGTAGTTGAAGACAGCACAGTTAGCAAATGTTCTAATGACTGGTTTGGATTTGTTTCAAGTGGGTTAGCTTTGTTAGAGACAAATTTATAATTTTAAGAGTTTGCCATTTTTCTGGTATGACCATCTTAAGTTCTCAGAATCATTCTCTCTAATCCTTCAGTTTGATTGCTAATGTAAAAATGAGTATTCCTACTGGCTTTATTTTATCATTTACAGTGAAATTACACTACTTTTTCTTAGGTCCTTTGAAATTACTTTTATTTAATATGAAGGCTAAATGCACAAATATATGTAGTTGAACCTCACTGATACACATACATACCTCAGAATCAGACAAAAACAAAAAGAACACAAAAATCGGCATGCATGGGGTAAGGTAAGGGTAGAAAGAATAGAATAGAATGCTGTGGGGTGTGGTTCATTAAAAAGAAGATACGTAGATTTGGTTAAAGAAAGTAATACTTCTATACTGAAGACATATTTATGCCAAAGTAAATTCTAAATGGAGCAAAGATTTAAATGTTTTTAAAAACTAAACCTTAAAAATATTCAAAGAAAAAAAATAGAATAGAGATTTTCAAGCGGTAAAGTCAAGCATAGTTTATTTAGTTCAGTCTTAAATTAGTTTTTGAGTTTTTTGCTGGTTAGGGCATAAAAGGAAATATGATAGTTTGTGTATTTTCAAGATTCTTGGGGAGAAAATTTACTTGTTACATCAAGGAAGGAGAGCTTTTTGAACACTTCATTTAAGGCAGTGTTCTTAATGACATCTCTGTAGTCACTGTGGTAACAGATTTCATGATGTTTCTTAAGTTGTCTTCAAGAAAATGTGAAGTGTCGTTTGAAAAGGTAACTTGGTGTTTGTAATGGGCTATGGAGCTACAACACGTTGAAGACCCAGAGGTAGCCCTGGTGGTCTTGGCAGGGTCCTTACCCTCAGGTGCCTCTCTGGAAGAGGAGCAGTGCCTGCGTCTGTGCAGTTGCTGTGTGGATCCAGTGAGGGACTGTGGATGAAGCATGTAAGACAGTCGCTGGCCCATCTTAAACGCTCAGTAATGTTAGCTCATCAGTTATTAGCAGTATTAATCCATTTGTTCATTGTGTAAAACCCTTAGCACTCCTGCCTTGAGTCTCTTCTGATCTTAAGGAATTTAGCTTCCTGTTGGGGTGTGTTGGTTGTTAAATGTACTACTGAGTAAATAAACAATACACAAATTGATCCATTGTGCAGTATTATTGAATATAAATGAATTACTCTTTGAGAATATTTGTCAAAAATAATTCATTTTCAGTAGTGTTGGATGCTAAGGCATTTTGAGATGAATAGTTCGGTGATCATGTCAGTTGTCTATTGAGGTTGCTTTTTATTCAGATTTAAGCATATCCTGTTTCCTGTGGTGGTAGCTATGTTCCATATAATCCAACTCTGTTTATATGTTGGCATTTTATTTTTTTTACTTTTTTAAAAAAACTGAGGTCTAATTAGAGAACAACTTGTAGATATAAATGAGTTCTACGTGTCTTGGCAGATGTCTATACCGTGACACCAACACCCCAGTGAAGATATACAGAGCATTTCCATCACCCTAGGAAGTTTCCTTGTGCCAATTTCTAGTCAGGCCCCCCGGGACAACCACTACTCTGAGTTCTATCCCCTTATGTTAGTTTGGCTATACATTGGAATTTTTATTTTTTGAAGTTCGTTCTTATTAACTCTGACTCTTAATTCAGATTAGAGAAAGTGAAGATCACAGTGTGATTTACTCCTTATTCATATGAATATTTTATAATATTTTATATGTATTCCTTATTAATATGATATAAGAATTTCCTTGATATAAAAAAATGATTGGAGGTATTTATTTATAGAAGTAAGAGAAATACTTTCACTGTATATATAGTTCTACTCTCTGTTATCCCTACACCCACCCCAAACATTTCATGAAAATCATGTTTCTGATTTTCGAAGACTATACTTGGTTTTGGTTAGTTCTATTTTTTTTTTTTAAGATCTTTTATTAGTAAATGTGGAAACATCATTTAATCTTTGAGCCCAGTCAAGTAATTAAATAAAATTGTTCCCTTTTTTTGTGACTCTGTAAAGTATAAACTACTTATTAAGTTTTGCCTCAAGGTTACTTATCGACTGAAATTATATATACTCTGTATTTATATCAATTACTTATATGTATGTTGTGTGTGTGTGAGTCAGTTTATAGGGCATCTACCATATTATAGCTGTGTTAGAATTGCTGTATGCTTATTTTTAAAAGGAAATAATTTATCTACCAAAACTTATTTTGATTTTTATTGGCATAGAAATAAAGTTATTCACCTTAAATTGTAATAAAATTCTCTTTTAAAAATGTGGTTCATGGTCAGATTAAATGTCTTTGATCTTGGGTTTATTGTCAGGTGCTTCTCAAATTTTTGGAAAGGACCAATTTTTTTAATACTTTTACAAATACTATAGCTTTTTAAAATTTTATTATGTATTAGTTCATTAACCCTAAGTCTTGATTACCATTTTTCCCCATTATCTTAAAATTCTTAATTATTCATCTTTCAGTGTGTGTATTGATGGAGGAAAAATGAAGAATACCTTATTTTTATTACAGAGGAATGTTATTTGTGCTCTCAAGTTTCTTAGCTCACTTGCAGAGAACCTTGTAAATTGTGTTGCTTAAGAAAACATCTCGATGAGACCTTGTCCATATTAGAAAATATACTCCATATATTTGGTAGCTTTTGGAGCCCTTTTAGTATGTTGTGTAGCTATAAATCTTTCAGTGTCTTCTCTCGCAGGCTCTTTGTTTACCCCTACTCATGTCATTTGTTGATATGTACTTAGTGTTTTCTTGGGAACGCCAAGCCCACACAACTGAAATTTATTCTTTTATAAAAATATATCTTGGGAACTTTACATTTGACATTGCCCAGGCTCCGTATGAGTATGATTTGTCCTTAGTAAACTTGCCTTCAACATTTTGTAGGCCTTTCCATTCCCTCAGTTTCTATCTTTACCATTTTTACTTTAGCTTTGACTACATTTTGGGCTAGAAGGAAAGGTCTTTAAACCAAGCTCTTTTCACATCGTGTTTACTATTATAATAAAAAAATAGAAGCTTTCTTCCCTCTCATTTTCTGCCCACCCAACCTCTGAATGTTTCTGCTTTGACTTCCAGCTTTTTTGTTCTCTTGTTTTAGAGGCAGAGTGGAAGACGGTGGTGGTTGCTAGTTTCTCTGCCTTTATTTTCATCCTCAATATTCCTTCCTGCTTTTCCACTCAGTTGAAAAAATTGTATTCACTTGAAGGCATCTTTTTTTTCTTTTCTTGTTTTTTTCTTTAGTGAGGAAGATTGGCTCTGAGCTAACATCTATTGCCAGTCCTCCTCTTTTTTTTGCTTGAGAAAGATTGGCCCTGAGCTAACATTTGTGCCAGTCTTCCTCTATTTTCTATGTGGGTCACCACCACAGCATGGCTTGATGAGTGGTGTATGTCCACGCCAAGGGTCCAAACCTGTGAACCCAGGCTGCCAAAGCAGAGCACACCGAACTTAACCACTATGCCACCAGGCCGGACCCTGGAGGCATCATTAAATTCTTTCTTCTTACCCACTCCTTACCCACTCCTTCCATAAAAAAGTCTACCTCATACCCTCTTTCCCTCAACATACAGCTCTTGACTCTGCTATATGCATTTATTCATTTGTTTGCTTGTTCAGTCGGTAAGCATTTATTAAGTACTCAACAATGTGCCAGCCACTGTCTTCTAGGGACTAGCTGTTACCTTCCTTTAGCAGTTGAATTTCTTGAGCAAGGTCTTTACCTACTCTTTCATTTCTTTACCTTACTTTTGCTTCTGCTAACTCATTTTTGTTCCCATCATTCCGCTAAGTTTGCACTCAGCACACTAGTTACTCCTGATGGCTAAATTCAACTCTTCCCTCCATCTCTTCCTTGATATTCCTGCTTCACTTGACACTGAACACTGCCTGCTTGAAGCTTTTTCTTTTAACGAAAGCTAAAGTTACTATCCCACATCTTTAATTTTGTTTCTTTATTTAGTCTATACTTTTTACTGTTCTATTTCTGCTTTTCCCTCCTGCTGGAGATTTTTACAGTTTTGTCTTTAGACCTTTTGTGTTTTTGTCTTTCTCCATAGGAAAACTCATTTACTCTTATGGATTCAGCTGTTATATTTCTATGCAGATTTTTCTCCCTTCTCTTTCCAGTAGTGACTTCTACACTGTTTCAGTTGTTTTTTTAGATTGTCCATTACAGACCTTTGGTGTTGATGGATTTATCATTTTTAAGAAACCTTGGATGTCCTTGGCATGAAGTAATTGGTAATTTTCCCAAGCATCCATTTTATTTGTGATACCAGACCTCTTAATCAAGTTTGTGTGCCCGATGTGCAGTAAGCCAAACACTGAGACATCGGTGCTTGGAGATGGAGAAAGGTTTATTCACATTGGCCAAAACGATAAGGTGGGAGCATAGGTTCTCTCAAATCTTCCTTAACAAGAGCAAATAGCAGGGGGTTTTATAGAGCTAAGGGGCTTGCCAGGAGGAGCTTCGGAGAAACAAAGGGGTCACTCCTGATAAGCCCCTAGGCAATCTGACTTCTGGGCATCAACAGCTGCTGGGGCTCCGGCCATCTGGTATCACTACTTCCCCGAAGGCATTCTCTTTCTTCTGCAAAACAAGCTCACAAATCATCTCAACCCCTGAGTCACCCCTCAAGTTAAACAACAAAACAGCAAATTGACAAGATTCGTCTATGTCTGTGTTGGGAACAGGTCGAAAGGCAGTCATGTACTTATGGAATATCTGCAGTAACCCTCAGATACCCAGCTTCCTCTGTATGTTCTGTGAGGCTGGAGTTATTTATTTAGCCAGTTAGGTTGATTCCATGACACTGGAATGTCAACATGGCTTTGTATTTTCTACTCACCTTTGTATATTGAGTAACTCTGGTGAAGTAATTAAAGATCTTTGCTTTACGCAAAATGCTTTGCAATGAAGCAAAGAAAGCTGGCTGTTAATGCAATGATAGAAGAGAGAGGAGTAGATATGACTAGGTATGGATTTTTTTTTTTTGGCCAGATAACATTATGCATTTGAGTAGAATAAAGAATAGAATATCAGAATTAACCATTGCTCCATAGCAGTATCAAGAAAACCTCTATATGTTCCATATGGAAACAGGAAAAAAGGATTTATGAAATTGTTTCAGTGTGGGAAATTTTGGCGACAGTCATAGTTATTAATGTGTAGCATTTGTAAATGTTAAGACTGGTAGATATTATTGCAACTTGACAGATCTAAACTTTAAATACTTATCTGGTTGTCTGCACTGGCTTTCTTTCTTAGTTAATGTCATTGTTCCAGTTAATCTTAAAGGCTTGTAGTGTTCTGTGGTTGTTCCTTCCTTTCTTTTTTGTGCCTCTGTGTTCCCATCAGTTCTTAATTCTTCCGTTGCTTCTGTTGCTTTCCATTCTCATTTCTCCCACTATGTCCAAGGCTTTAGCTTAGTCCTGATCTTCTTGTCACTGTCACCTCTCCCTCTGTTTTACTTACCGCATCCAGAATGATCTTCTTGGAAAACTGGTTTGGTCAGTTTACTTCTCTCCTAAAAGATTTGCATTGGTTGTCCTCTGAGAATCATAGAAGTTTTATTTTCCTTAAATTGGTAATCCAGTACCTCTGCCATCTGGCTTCATCCTGTGCTTTGACCTCACTCCAGATGCTTTGCAGCAGACAGCTTTGTCTGTATAGAGACAGCTCTTCCTGTTGAATCAGGCTGACGGTGTGTCCTCCTGGTTTTTTGACTTTTTGTTTTTGTTTTGTTGTTGCCCTTGTTGGAAATGTTTTTGGTATATTCTTTCTGTCAAACTAAATCCTTCCCATTCTTCAAAGCCCAGCCTAAACCTCTACTCTAATAAAACCTGCTTCTGACTATAGATTGTGCTTAATTATCTACTACCATATATTGTTGTTTACTTTTGTGCATGTCTGTGGAGTTAACTTAATTGTAAGCTTCCAGTAGTTAGAAACTTTGTAGTTCTACTACAAAGAAACTGTGTATCTGTAGTCCTTGTGATGGCTGCCACAGTGCTAGGAACACAGTGTGTGCTTAATATTTTTAATGGCATGCTGAGAGTGATCTTTGGTTTGATATAATTCTGTGAGAGAGTGCTTGCTGTCTTGACCAGTGAACAGGGAGAATAGAGAAAACAAAAGAAGTCAAGTATTTCCCCCGGTGTATCCTAGATTTTGTGTGTAGCGTCTTTTTCATTTCTTGATCTCTGCTCTTTTCTCCCCGTGTTCTTATATATTCGTAAAATTCCAAAAATAAGCAGCCATAGGGAGCCATAAAGGAGTATAACTTAAGGTAGCATGTGCAAGTTCCAATATATGCAGGTATTAGGAAGGCAGTGCTTTGCAATATTTCAAACCATTCCAAACTGAAATTGATTGCCTGGGAAGGTAGTGATTTCCCATTACTGGAATGGTTTGTGCAGAGGCTGAACAACCACTTGGAAATGTGTAGCTGGGATTCAGGCATCGAATGGGCAGATGAGGAGTAGTTTAGATGACTCTGAAGTCTTTTCCATTCTTGAGGTTCTTTGTGTGCTCAGTCCTCTTTGTTACCACAGCAGTTCAGAAAACATTTCATTATTTGCCTTTGAATAAAATTGGTGTATCATAGTTAGCGGTGTGATTCAACGTTTTCCGAAAGTCAAATTCTAGTCTCAGGATAAAAATTTCCTGCACTCTCGTGTAATTCAAAAGAGTGTGACAAGAGTCTTGGGTTAAATCTGAAAGATAGGTTCTAAAAATGTTTTGAACAAACATTTTTGCTGTTTATATTTTCCATCATCAGGAAAAAAAATCACTGGTTAAGTGGACATAGATTTCTATTAGAACCTTGTTATTCCTACAAAAACCCACTTTAAGGTAACTTGGTAACCTGGAGTTTAATTTAGCAACAGCTGTGTCATAGCATTGACTTGCTTGTCTTAATTTAAACTTTTGATCTTTCTTAGAAAAAAAATTTTCCTAAGGAAGCTAAAATCATGGATTTTTCATTCATTTTCAGCAGTAGTCTTGACCATATTCCGTGGCCTCGGCTTAACTTCCCAGTCACTTAGGCCAAATACCGGGAGGCTAGGCAAAAGAGAATTGAGAGATATTTCAAATACTTCTCCGTGGCTGTGGCTAAAACATTAAAGCAAGTCTCCTCTGACTCTCTGACACAGTATATTTCAGATGAAGTTATGATAAATTTTATTCTTTAAAAGCATATTTTGTGAAATAAAATGGCTTGCAGTTTATAGAAGCACAGCATTCCTGTGAGGTACCACTGCCATCTTTAAAAAATTGAAACCTGGAGCTAGAGAAAACCTAGCATATTGACAGGCAGTTGCAACTTAAATTTTGCATAAATCATGCAGTTGTGCAGGTTTGTTTTACTTGGAACACGATCCAAGAATGTATTGCACTGATCATTTTTCCTGAGCCTGGTCCTAACTATTGTTGAGTACTTTCGATGAGCAGTTCATTGCAAAAAGTAGCTTCGTGACACAGTTCTTGAGTCTTTCCATGAAGGTGAGATAAGTTATGTTTTCCATGGGAGTTCTGCAGAGGAGAAAGATGATGAAATAAAATGTTATTAAAATTAATTTTACATGTTTTTATTTTTTCTAATGGGGCTACTAGAAAATGGAGTGATGTCACTGGCTCAGATGATCCCTGTCGCACCGCAGGGTGTAGGTGTGCTGAGTCGCTCTGCGAGCCACTGCAGCCTCCTTTGTTCCACGGGCTTTCTTTGTGCTTTTATGTGTAACCTGTCGGCACCTTTAAATAGAAAGAAGTTTCTTTTAGACAAGAAATGCCTGCATGTCGTGTGCTCTTTCAGTGTGTAGTTTCACATTTTTTTCTTTCAGTGACCTTTTTAAATTAGTTTTTTAGTATTCTGTTTCCTTGTTAAGTTTTCTTCAGGGACTCTGACCTGTGCGATGGGTCTTCACTGCCTGACGTCAGTGTTTCTCACTTTCTCTTGGATCCTTTTCGTTACTTTCTTTTTTTTAATTTAAAATTTTTTTCTTCTTTTGTCTCTCCAGTTTTCTTAGGCCATTATTTGTTGTGTTTATTTGTTCTCATCTTCCATTTTATTTCATATTCATTTCTGAAACATTTTTTCTTTTATTTCTAATTTCCTGAATTTTCATTTTAATTCTGAATGTTTCCAATTTCTGATTTAGTTGTTCTTTCATAACTTCGTGTCCTTTAACTCCTTTCATGTATTCTTTCACATCTTGTGTCTTTTAGCTCGTTCTGAATTGGTGGGGTGCAGTTTTGGTCTGTTTTCTGGGCGTATATATTCAAGTGTGGTTTCATTGCACAGGTGTTGCTCTGCTCCTGCTGCTGCTTCTAGGAACTTTGTATGAGATTTGACCTTGATTCTTTCCTGATGACGGTAGCGTTAGAAGGAACTGCTATTCAAGATAGCTTGGAACCTCCCAGAGCTCTCTCTTTAGTTGTTTTCATGTAATGTTTAGAAATAGGGCCACTTGTTTTCTGAGATTTTCTTGCTCTGTTTCCTTCTCCTCCTTTTATCTGGACCTTCTCTTCCCTTCTCTCATTATTCCTGTCCTGCTCAGTTTTGAATCATCTCCTGGAGTTTCTCCTCAGTGTGGGGCCCTGTCCTAGAAGGGACACTTTGTGGTCGTTCATAGGGCTTACATTGTTTCCCCCATTCCAAACTTATGGTGGACCCTTTGCACTTCCTTACTGTGGATTGGGTAGAAGTCGTTTTCAGTTTCATGTGCTTTATTCAGACTGGTTCACCATAGCATCCAGTTTGTATCTCCTCACTATTTCAGTGTTCTGTTCTCTCATCCACCCACTCCCCACGAGTTGCCGGCATCGTGTAGGTCTAGGGGTCATTAGTGCCTCATCCCTACCTGATGGCATTTTGGGGTGTGTGGGGATACTCGATCACCAAGTTTTGCTGTAAATATTGTCCATGGGTTTTTGGTTTTTCTATCTAGTTACTCTTTTTTATTTTGTGAGGAGCTTCTGGGAGCTTCAGAAACTGTCACTGCTATTACAGAATTCCCATGACAAGCAATATTGAATAGAATAAAATTCCAATTTGGAGAGCTAATTCGGAGAGCTCCGTGATTTAACCATATTTGACCTGTATGTGTTAGAACTTTGTTTATTCTCTCAAGGTTTTGACCCTTAGATAAATTTTCATAGTGCTTTATAGAACCAGGCTCATAGTAAGCTTTCAGTGCACAATTCTTGGTGTACACATTTATTCTAGAAAACCCTAGGTCAAACAAGTTTTTCTTATTTTATGGGAGGAGTGCTCATTATAATTCCTTCAAGCTGACGAACTTTCTCAAATCATGACCTTATGTACATATTTAACTTTTTAAGTTGATTGAGATTCAATTTATGCTGACTCCTTGCCAGGATCATTGAATGTGTCCTCAAAGAAGAGCAGAGCAAGGGGGCAGCTTACAGCATTGGGCTTATGGGTTACCTGCACGGGCAGAGTGAGGTGAAGAAAGAAATGTGGTGTTGTCTATAACAAAATTTAATCTGTGAAGTTTAGTAAGTGGTTAACATTTTCAAGCAATTCATTTGGGGGAAAGTCACATTTATTTTGAATTTGAATGTGCAATATTGTGCCCTGTATTTTCCTCTTTCTCTTGATTTGTTAACTGTTTTTAAGGTTAAAGTTTTAAAAAGGTCATTAATAGTTTTTAGAATTCTCTGTTCCTAGTGACTGGCTATAGTTCTTGGGTCAAAAGAGTGAACAGAATGCTAGGATGTTACTTTAGTGGAAGTCTTTCATTAATTTAACTCTGCTAATTCTATACTGCCTAATCTAGGTGGAACTAAGAGAGTATAACTAGAGGAGTAATAAACTGTTTGAAGGGAAGGGCTTATGTCCCGTGTAGAGTGCTATATTTGGTAGGCAAGTGTTAGGTGGCAGTGGATGAATACCTGTATGAGTGGGTCATCTGGAAACAACTGTTATTAATTGCATTGCACATAATCTTCTAGAGGTGTGGTCACTTCTCTTCTCTGCTCTGATGAATAGAATGATAAGAGAAGATAGCAGGCAAGGTCAAAGCCCTGGCCTGGTGTTCTGCAGACCTGGGTTGTGGTTTTCGCTTTGTTAACTAAATGGTGGGTGATCTTCAAGTCATTTACTTAGTAGTGGCTCCTTTTTTTTTTTTTTTTAATATTATCAGTATCTAGTGATAGAATAAGTTCTAAACATATATTTAAAATGTCTCCTTACTATTTTACAGTGACCTTTGTTTATGAATTTCTAAAAGCATTCTGTGACACGCAGAGGGCCTTCTAGGCAGAAAGATGGAGAAAGCATGTCATATTTGAGAAAGTAAGGTAGTTTTCTGTAAGGTAGTTTCCCAGGAGGTGACCAATAGGAGATGAAAGTGAAAGTTGCAGCCAGAGGTTGATTTGGTCTTGATCCTGTTGAGTGGTAGTGGGTAGGGACAGAGCAGGGAGCTCTTAAAATGTTAAATGTTGAAGAGAGAGATCTAATGTTATGTTCTTTTTAAGAATACAAATATGATGGGCTTGCTCCTGCAGTGGCCTAGGCAGTGGGTGACTAGACCTTGAACTAAAGTAGTGGCAGTGGGGCTGGTTAACAGGGGAAGCCTAGAAGAAATATTAAAAGAGTTAGAATCACTGAGACTTCTGACTGAGAAGGAGAGTTCAGGATGACTCCTGAGCTGGGCCTTAAGCACCTAGGATGAAAGTAGTGGTTTATTCCTAGACTTCAAATGGTATGAATTTCATATAAGTAGCATAAAAGAGTGTAATGTGAAACTTTTCCAACTTTGTCATAATGATGTTTAATTTTTTTGCTTATAAAAAAAGTGCATTCTCTGAATTTGTAGCAACTAGTAAATGCTGCAGCAGATGAATCAAGATCTAAGAATATCTAGAAATTGTGAAACATATGAAAACTGGTACTTCTAATTCCAGTGTGGTTTACTGACTTTGTTCTTAAAAACGGTTAAAACAGAAAGAGAACAACTCCCCTAAAACACAATTTTATGAAAACTGAAGGAATGGACTCTGTATTAAATATTTCCAAAGAGTTCCTGAGACCAAAAACGGTGGCCCTTCTTTTCCAGCAGCTGGAATCCAAAAGATCTTGAAACCAGTCCTGAAAAGCTTGCTCCTATGCAAGAAATCCTGGTGGCTTTTGAGAGGAAGATAGAGAACTATTCTGGAAAATTTCAAGTGGTAGTAGAGGTGAGTCACTGACATAAAGAATTTATCCAGGGACTACAAATATTCATTTTCTCTTTTTAATGAAGAGGTTTTTTTTTTTTTTTTTTTTTTAAATACATTCAGCTAAGGCAGTTTGAAAATCTTAGTCTTTGTGTTCTAAAAATGTTAAGTAGAAAATAGTAGAGCAAATAGTATTCCCTCTCTGACACAAAAACAAATACATTGATATTTTAAGAAGCAAAAAAAATACATTGAAATTTCATTGATGTAATCTTCATCAACAATACTGTTTCTTTAAGAAGATGAGGATACTGGGAAGAGGTGTGGTAAATAAGTGCCATATTTATACTTTGAGTGTATTTTGAGTGTAAGATCTACTTGGATGAGATTTTAAAAACTGTTAATTTGATTTGATACATAACCTCTTTGACCATCAGAAGACTGTTCCGGTGAGAGTGAGGACACTACTGGTGAGGAGGAATCTCCTTGCTCTGATTCAGGTGCTGCCTGGGTACCCTAGCTAAACGCTCTCTGGGTAGTATTCTATTTAGAAACAGTGCAGAAATAATATAGTCCCCTCTAATTATTTTATTGTTTTGGGGAATGGAAAATACGTGGACATGGTACAAACTTCAAAGGATACAAAAAGTGTCTAGTGAATAGTGTCCCTCCCATTTCGGTCCCTCAGTCATCCAGTTTCCCTCATTAGGAACAGCTCTATTTATCAGTTTCTTGTATATTCTTCCTGAAATATTTTATGCATAAATATGACATACAGGTGGTTCGCATTTTTAAGTGTTTTTATATTCTTACACAATAGACTTTTGACCTGGAGGTAAGATTCTTCTTTTCTCCCATCTGTTCCTCAGAATATTGGGTAGAAGAGTTTTCAGTTTACTTAGTTTTATCTTTCTTCCTCCAGATTTAACACAGATATGTAGCATCCTTCCGTTATACACTAATGTGTAATATTCTATTGATTGTTTTAATGTTTTGCATTTTTGCCGTTGGGAATCTAGAAGATCTAGTTGCCACATTGTAACCTAATCATTTGCAACAGAGCAATTAGTAATCTCAGTCCTTTACTTTGTAGCTGCTATTCTATTATTTTTTTTCCACTTATTCCATTTTTAAAAACAGCCAGTAAACCCCAAGGGCAAGTCCGTAGTCAGTACACACATAAAAACATGGGAGGGGCTGGCCCAGTGGCCTAGCGGTTAAGTTCGCGGGCTCCACTTCGGCAGCCTGGGGTTCGTGGGTTGAGATCCCGGGCACGGACTGATGTACAACACACTGCTTGTCAAGCCATGCTGTGGCAGCATCCCATATAAAGTAGAAGAAGATGGGCATGGATGTTAGCCCAGTGCCAGTCTTCCTCAGCAAAAAAGAGGAGGATTGGCAATGGATGTTAGCTCAGGGCTAATCTTCCTCACACACGCACAAAAAAATTATGAAAACTATGCAGGTAGCTTCCTGAAATAATACATTGGTGTGAATTTTAGTTTAACTATAAATGGCTGTTGACCAGGTGCTTCTTAGTGTCTGACGGAGAAAGTGCAGGAAGCATTACCGGGACAGATAGGAGGTAGGTACTGAGAAGAAGGGAAGGATGTGCAAAGGTGAAGGAGAGGGGAGGTCCAGGGAGCCTTAGCTCTCAGAGGTACCCACTGAACCGGACTGGACCAGATTTGGCCTTAGTTGGGTTAGAACAAAGAGAATCCATACCTTGAACTACTTGTATCATTTAGTTGGATTTTACAAAGAGCTCTGCTTGCCAAGATTTTGAAAGATTAAAGAGAAGAACAAATTTGACAAATTTTATTCTCAGGAGAATGAATCATTAACTTGGAATTTCAGGTGGCCTGTTGTTTATCTTGCCTCTTATTGTTATTTCATGATATTGCCAGTGACTTAAACTTGGGCACATTTTGTTTCTAAATGTTCCTGTTACCTTTTATCTTCACATTTATTTCAAGACTCTTTTTTCAGTAAAACTATTTTTGTGTGCTCTTAATTACCATTTGTTCACTGGAGATGCCCTGTTGACATAAAACAGCGATTTGTTTTTAACATGTACAGTACTGTTACGTAAAAATAAAGTTTCCTATTACATTTCTTTTCATACTTATTGATTCTGCCTGCTTTCTTTTTATCTATTCCCGCTTTTTGTTATATTTGTTACTTTTCAGTTATTTTTTCTATGTTTTAGTTTATTAATTCCACAAATCCAATAAATAAATGCCAGCTAAAACTTTAAATTGACAACCTCAGTTCTCTTCAATCTCTGTGACACATTAAAAACTTAGAACTCTTTTAGAATAGGTTTTATTGCAAAAACTAGGATTGGGTGAAATGTTTTCTGCTTAGAAACTCTCAGAAATAGAAATGCTTCACTACGTTAGATTGTGATGACAGTATGTTAGCCCACAGATGGTTTTCAGCGTTTCAATTCAAATAGTATTTTTTGAAATTGAATCTCAAGTGCTGTATGAGGCTTTGGGCAGCTGCTGTTCTATGTCCGGGATTATCTGGAGAAACCAAAAACACATAGATTATGGATTGACGAGGATAAGATACTCTTAGTAGTAGGTTTTGGGATTCTTAGGTGTGATTTATTATACTATTTCCATGTAAAGCCTTCCTTTGCAATTATAATGGTGGTGATTTTGGATGACGATGGTTCAGTCAAGAAGTACAGTATAAAATTCATCTTTCTGGGAACATATAATGTCTAAAATGAGGACATCTGGGTTTAGTAAGAACAGTAAATAACATTAATTTTAAAATATTCTACTTAAATGGCATTTATCGTAACTATGAAGTACACATTTCACTTATTTCTCAATATTTTAGTATATTTTTCTTAAAGTAAAAATGAATGTTACCTTTGTATTAATATGTTGTTACGTTCGTTTCTTTGTCAGGAATATCAATACATTTTCTGCTCACTGGATGCTTGACTTGTTTTTTTAAAAATCTAATTTTGAGATGAGCTATAATTTATTAAGTAAATAGATATTTATTTAAAAATATTTTAAAAACAAACTTAATAGAAACTTTGACTTAAGTAATTGAGTCCTCTTCCTCCCTTTTTCATATTTGAAGTGTGAGAGAAAGAGAAAAAAAATATTGACAAAGAATGACATGACTTCTGTAAAGCCAAAGAATTTTCAAAATTGCCAAGGTCTTTAAATTTTTAATAGTCTATTTGATAGTCTTACCGGTATCCCTTCTGTTGGAGAAGTGAAAATAAATGTGGAAAATTTAAGTTATTCAGAATGATGTGTCGTCCTTAGGGTCTGGCTTGATTACCAGGAACTGGATGGTAGAAGTTAAGGTAGCTAGTTCGTTGCCCATAACTTAAGTCTCATTGTAGTTAAAAATAATTAAAAATATAAACCTTACTTTTTCTTTTAAAAGAAATGTATGCCCTTTGTAAATCTTTTTTTTTTTGCAACCAGTTTGCTCATCTCAGCTCTGGAAATCTGAATCCTAAATTATCCAAAGAATTAGCAACTAAAATTCTCCTAATAGTGCATTTTGATAAAGCATTTTGGATGAGATAACCTAAAAGAAAAGGAATAATGTTTTAATAACAGAAATGATGTGTTAATGATGGAGGCAACACTTACAGTATTCTGTTTTGTGGTGAAAGTTTCTGGATACTTATTTTGACTGGCAGGTGCATGGTGGTAAGGACTGGAGAGAGGGAACGATCCAGTCTTAGCTCTGTAACTGAGTTGTTATCTTACGTAGTGAAGAATCATATAACCTCTCTATGCTTCCATTTTCTCATTTGTAAGATAAAAACTGAGCCTCTAAAGCAAAGAGCCTGGTGTCTGTCAGCCTGCAGGACAGAGTCCCTGGTTCTGTTGGGTGCACCCTAAGATAGCTGAACTGCTGGTGGCTGATGTTGGTTCCATCAAGAGTTAAAGACTCATGGAGACTAATAGTCTTGGGCATGTACTCAACATCTTGCAGCTTCAGTTTCCTTTCCTGTCAACTTAGGGTAATAATGCCTAAATCAGGGTTTTTTGAAATTTAAAATGGCATATATATATATATGTCATGTATATAGTATAATATATAGTCTATGCAATTTATAATAATATATTGAGGCTAATGCCTATCACTGTAGTTATTAGGCTATTTTCATAATTTTCTTCTGCCAGTTACCAGACAGAGTTTGCTCTTCTGGGCCAGTAGAATAAATTTTCATTAAGTGTTCTGTAGGGCCCTTCCCTGTGGTGTCCTGAAACTTTAAGGGCAGCTAGTTAGTACCATACTCCTATGACCTCCCCAAAATGCCAGCTCCTGTTGTTTTCTCCCCGTGCTCTAACCATCTCCAAATGCTTAGCCTTTCGTCTTCACCGGTCCTTTCGTTGCTGGCCTTCCTCCCACGCTACTCTATTCTACTTTCTAGAAACTATCTGAGCTTACCAATGTCTTCCTTCTCTTCACAGAATGATCTCTACATCTGTGATATTGTTGAATCCTGGTTTCCCCCAATCCCACTTCGTTTACATACACACACACCCACACCCACACAGCCCCACACACACCTCTGCACCCAGTCACTTTTTTGGCAGTGGTCTCCTGTAGAAATGGCTCATTATTTCACATCACTTCTCCCTTTCAGATTTTTATACCTTAAGTAATTTGCTATAATGTACATGTATGCCTTTTTCCTATTTATTTTTTATTTTGCCAAAATAAAATATTAATGACCTACATTAAATAAAGGGAATATTTTATATAAAATGTATACAGTCATATTCATTGAATATAAGATATTGCTGATTTTAAGAATCACCTTCATTTTATGGACTAATAAGAAAAAAATTATTACAAGATACCATCAATTGTAGGATGCATTCCTATTTCATAAATGTTAAAGTATAAAAAAAATGTAACTTAGGATCAGTGAGATATGGCATGTATAAAAGATACTGTTTTTAGTCATTAATTTTTTAATTAAAATTTCCATGTACTCTTGTTTGCTTGATAGAAACTTTTCAAATTTCCTTACTTTTATAGTTTCTGTGAGCTGTATGTGAACTACGTTTTGCTTCATTGCAGATACTGTGCACACTGAGACATTTTTTTTCTTGGTCTAGTTCTTAAGAAATGCCTTTATGATTACATAACTTGACCATCTCTACTTCCAAATTTCCACCATGGCACAAAGATGCAGTGTCATTTGAATGCTTGGGATGGAAAGCGTTTCTTCTTTTTTCAGGGAGGGTAGGCTGTGCTGAGTCTCCCAGCTCTTCTCCCCACACACAGAATGACAGATTAGCTCTGCTCACGCTCCTGCATGCTAGCGTGCATCATGATGTAGGAGAGCCCTCTGACCTTGCACTGTAGGTTCACCTTATGCAGTCTTTTTTCTTCCCTTACACATTTTTGAAGCTTGGGTTTATTTTGCCTTAGCTTCTGTTTTCTCTCCAGAGCTAAAAAGCAAAAAACCCTTGATTGTTTTTTGGTTTCTTATCCCTTATGTTTCCTATACTCCTATTAGGTAGTTCCCTTTCTCATTATCTTTAGAGGAATGTCTTAGAAATCTCCTTTACTCTGAGAGAATACTTATTTGAGGTAGGGTGGACTAGATATCCAGAAGTGAGTGTATGTTAGTGTTTTACATACCTTAATGCTCTCAGTTGGGAGAAAAGTCACTGTATTTTTTTATTTGAAAGAAGATGGTTCTGTATACACTTGAGGGCTACAATTCAAGGTTGACATCTGGTAATCTGTTAAACCTGGATTATCTTCTCAGGGGTGTCAGGGGGTCTGTCCAGGAAATCAGAAAAGAAAAAAAAAAAAGAATTATGAGACGGATATTTCTACCAGTTGAAACATTTTAAGGAGCTCAATCTCTTATGTAAATGGTGTAAAATATTAGTAGTAGAATGTTTTGTTGTAAGTGTTACATTTGGTTTCTAACGTTAACAGAATATCCAGGAAGTATAGTTTGGCTAGTCCTTACTATGGTACTGAAACTTAATTAAACTGGTTGAAGTGATTATCAAATTATTTTATATGCATAATATATAGGCTGAGCAGTGGTTCTTACTCTTTGGGTTTATAGATTTTAGGGAGGAGAGCTTATGAGCTCCTGAACTTCTATGTAAAATTTGGCGTTTAGGCACAGTTTTTTTTTTTTTTTTTTTTGTAGGGAGAGGATCTGTAGCTTTTGGCAGAATTTCAAAGAAATTAAACCATTTCTGTGGAGTTCTAGGTCAGCAATATTTCTTTTTTATCTACTCGCCATTGTAATCTTGATTATAAATCGTGAAAACCCCAGAGTATTATTATTATTATTATTTTGGTGAGTAAAATTAGCCCTGAGCTAACATCTGTTGCCAATCCTCCTCTTTTTGCTGAGGAAGATTGGCCCTGGGCTAACATCTGTGCCCAGCTTCCTCTACTTTATATGTGGAACTCCTGCCACAGCATGGCTTGATAAGCAGCGCATAGGTCTGCACCTGGGATCCAAACCTGTGAATCCCAGGCCGCAGAAGCAGAGCATGCAAACTTAACCACTACACCACTGGGCCGGCCCCCAGAGTATTTTGAACCTCAAAACAAAGAATATTTGATCTTGAGTTGTTAGCCTTGGAAATGGCAGTGTTTTCAAGTGGTATATTTAAAACAATAATAACACTGCCCATGAACTACCAGGTGAACTACCAGGGAATCCACTTTTAGGAAGTAGTGAATATAAATAAAGACGGTCCTATTTTCACAGAAAAAGATAATTAGAAAACTGGAGCTACGTATGTTGAAAAATGTAAAGGATTAAAAATATGCTTCTATTTGAACTTGAGTAATTAATTTCTTAGTTGTGATTTATTTTTCTAAGGAGAATATTGGAAGTAATAAATATTACTTGTTATTTGTATATGTGTGTGTATGTATGTATATGTATGTGTGTATAGGAATTACTTTTTAATGTTTATATGAGTGATGATAGTACTTGATTTTTTTTTTCTTGTAGTGTATGCAAGATATGGGAAATACTAAAGCAAGACTACTCTATGAAGCCAATCTTCCAGAGAACTTTCGAAGACCACAGACAGATCAGTATCCTTTAAACTTTCTTTATTGTGGATTTTAAAAGAATTAACTCGTTTTTACAGTTCGTATTTTAACTGTGTTGAAGAAGATGTGAACTTCATCAGACTGTTGTTCATTAAAGACAGAAATTGATTTGCCTTGAGCTATGCTCTGTATCTAGTAAGTTTTTAATAGGAATCTGGTAATACGTGATCTACATTGTATTTTTATGTAATTGTTACACAGTGTAAAGTATTATGACTGATTCTTCTTGATTGCTCTCCAATTCTTGATAGGAGAGTATATGTTGTTTATTATTTTAGACTATTATTAGAGATTTGGTTTGTGAGTATCTTAAGTATGATTTTTAAAGAAATGATTTTTAAAATAATTTCCAAAGGGATTTTTTTTATCACTTTTATGTGGCAATTATATTTATATGAAGCAATTTGGCATGTATGCATTTAAAAGGCAAATTACATACTTAGTGTAAGTGTAAGTTGAAGTAATTTATGCTGATATTTATTACTGACATTTTATCTTTGTCATAGGTTGCACAACTGTGTTTGCTTTACAGATCTGCCCTAATGAATGAATGGAATATTTTCTCACAGGCATTTTAGTCAAGATGTTTTGCATGTTTGTTAAATATAAAATCATTTGATTCTATAGGATTTCTCAAACTCATATTGAAGCTTGAGAAAGCAGCTCATCAAAATTGTGGAGCTCTATACATAAGATTATCTAATTGACTGTAGGTAATTGTGATTCTATCTAAAAGTGACATTTGCAATTTTGACAATAAAATGTAGTTTCTTAAAGATCAGTTTATATGTTACCCATTTGTATATGAAAACAGTTTATGTGGTCAGTGAAAAAAATGTTATCTTTTCTCACACAGAGATACAGGCTATTATCTGTGTTTTCATATTTGTATAGATACCTTTTAAATTATATTCAGAAAGTTAGTATTTGTATTTGGCCTTTTCTGGTTTTGCTCCTCCCGCCTCCTTCCACAAATTTAGCAATCTGATATCCAAGGCGATTTTTATTATAGCAGGATCCTAGGGTAAGAGTGGGAGGAACATTTCAGGCATAAAAAGTTGTGTGAGGAAACATGACATTTTAAGGTTTTAATGTGACAAGATTTAAGTTTGGTGGGGCAAGTGGCAGAAGCAGCTTGTTTTCCAGATTGTGAAGGGTTTTCAATAGTATGTAGAGCAGTTTGGACCTCATTTCATTAGTCCAAAGCATTGAAGGAGTTGAAAAGCCATGAAGGCTTTTGAAGCAGGAGAAATGTTAGAAACGTTAACTTCTACCACAGGAAAGGTTCATTGGAGGAGCTCTTGGAGTCAGGGAGACCGTGTAGAATACTAGTACAGCCCTGAACTGAGCAGTGATGACACTGGAAACCAGACAGTTGCATTGAGAATGGACAGGAAGGACTGGGAGCAGTCGGGGCGGGTTCAGATTGGCTTTGTTTCTGAGGAAGGCGCTGAGATGCCCCCCAGGTGTTCTCGCGGAGCTGAGGCCCTGTGGGTGAGGTAAAGCTTATTCACTAAGAGAAGGGATTCAGTACCGGATAAAGGTTTAAGGGTTAGAAATGAAAGATAATGAGCTGTGCTTCATTACTTTGGGGAGGTTGTGGAGTCTGTTGGACATAATCATGGAGAAACCCATGTAGTAGCTGGAAACATGAGTCTGGACCCTAGAAGAAAGCAGGACATGCAGTGTAGATTGGAGAGTCACTTAGCACATAGGCAACAGAAGAGTGTTGGCTGAAGTTTTGTTTATATAGGGCAGTGGTCCTTTATTCTTTTTGGGGGTTTTATTGAGAATCTGGGGAATGCTGTTTTCCTTCTCCGAAAAATGAAGGCCTAGGGCAGAATCCTGGGGAACAGAGCATGGTGGAAGGAAATACAGTAGAGCAAATAAATGTCCTAGGTGGTTGTTACCAGCTGCTTGCTAGTTGTAGTGGTTTATTCCTCTTCTTTCTGCTCCTCACCCCCAAGCCTGAGCTGACATACATGATCCCTCAAATTGAAGAATCCCTTTTCTGGAAGTTTGTGTGTATGTTGAGGGGGTGAGGTTGGTTTGGTTTGAGTTGGAATTTTTGGACTTCTCTTGAATATTACTAGGTAAATTACTTGAGGTTCTTGAAATTTTTGGTAGTTTCCGTTATGTGGTACCTCATGGATGAAAGCGGCTTCCAAGTTACTTAATCCATCACCATGATTCCATGTTGTTTTTGAATAAGCCTTGAAGATATTCAGGGAAGAACAATATATAGCTTCTTGGTATCTTCTTATATTGAGCTCTCCCTTTGTACCATTTTGTATGTATTGTTAGGAATACTATTTCTTAAGTAATTACCATCAGTTTTATTTTGAACCTTATAGAAGTAAAGGATTAATAAGATAGTTATTAGTTCTGGTATTTTTGTTGATATATTTTTGAATATTTGGTCCTTATCTAAAAATTTCAGGAGAGATGAGATTTTTATAGTAAATTGACTGGTGTCTGGAATCAGTAAATCCTTGACCTTTGACACAGTGAAGATATAATGTTGGAAACAACAGCTGCCATAGCTTCACTGCTTAATAAGGGTTTGCTTTGTGCCAAGCACTGAGCTTGGCATTTTATATACATTATCTTTTTTAATTCTCAAAATAACTCAATGAGATAGAGCATAATATTTTCATTTTTGGCAGGGGAGAGGGCAGGATGCTCCAAGAACTGTTAAGAGACTTCCCAAAGCCTCTAGACTTTCCCTCCTGTGTAAGGGCACTTGGATATTATTTAATGATGATAGTCTGAGTAAGATCAATGTTGCCACATTTGAGTCTTGATGGCCTTTAAAAATAGATAAGCTTATGCTTTGGGACTCTTTGTGACTAGGCCATAAAATCTAGGTAAAGATTTCAACTTTTGAGTCCCTGGTATGATTCATGTCAGGCTTTTGAGTTGTGTGTAATTGCTATTGTTAGCTCAAGCATGCTTATTTGATTTTTCAAGCTAAGTGTTACTTCTTCTAAAGCATTTACAAATCATGGTCATATTTATATGAGGTGCTGACCTCTAACTGTTCACTAAAAGATAATCTAATGGTTGTCAGCAACTACTTTAAGAGGGATTTTGTCTAAACAAATTTTAGATAGATGCTTACTAATGATAAGAGTACAGGATGACATCTCTTGGACCACGAGACCAGCCCCTATATCTAATGTAATAATATAGCCTTAAAAAAAGTTTTTTTACCTTAATTATTACAGCAACATTACTTTAATTCCTTCCTTTAATTATGAAACACTGTGATTTGGATGTTTTATTAGGGAGACTAGTAAGAAAACCAGTTCCCTTTTTCCTTCTTTCTTTCATGAATCATTCTAAAGCTCAGTGCTCTTTGAAAAGCCTAACATCTCTGAACTTTTATCAATGTAAATGTAGTTGTCTCATCCCTAGAGGCAAGTGGAACCAAACTGAGTAAAACTCACATAATATGGGACCAAACTGCGTTCTTAACAAGATTTGTCACTTTTTAAAAGCTTTACAGCTTACAGAAGTTATGCAAAAGCTGCTGTGAAAGTGTAATTTCTCATGTGGGATGCGGTTAATTATAGGCTGCATGTTCTAGTGCATGACAAATGATAAAGCTGTACATTAAGCTTTTCATTATTAGCATATTTCATCTTACTAAAAACTTGACAGTCATGCGTCTCTACGTCACATATGAGGTTCGTCATTGACTGCAGCGTCGTCATGTGGTGTGTGACTGTCCTGCAGTTCCATGAGGTCTCCTGTGCACCAGAGCTAAGCAGCAGTTCTCCTTTCAGCTTTCGGAAGTTTTACTGCTGTCATTGGTGTTTGTCTGGAACTGGAAGATTTTGCTCTTGGGAGTGGATATTAATTTAATTTTCTTTTAAATGGTATCTTTAAAGAAAGGGAAAAAAATCTTAAAATACATGTTAAAAGATAAAACACATAGTAATGTTAAAATTTTTCTGGGCTTGTGTAGTAGTACTATTTGTTAGTTTTGAGGATGGGGACAATTAAGGGTGCTGTACTGAATGATTTGTAACTATGGGCAGGGGGAAGATTCTGGGATATTTTGTTGTTTGTTTACTAAATCCCAGTCAAGCACTTAAGCTTGAATTGAGTTGTTATTAACATATTCCTTACCTTGATTCCCTGAAAATATTATTGTTCTATTTCTCATTTTTTTTTTTGGTTGTGTTATTGATCTCTATCAGTATAACTAAGTCCTTATGTCTCAAATGACACCTGGAGACTTTAAAATGAAGATAAATATTTCCTAGTCTCCAAATTTGTTGGTTCTTTTGTTGTTGTTTCTCATTTGCTGGCCTATTTAAACTTGATAATGTGCAAGCCATCTTAACGCTTCACACAGTAGCTGCTGTCCATTTCCTCCCCCAACAGTAGGCCCTCTGTTTTAAAAGATTTGCCTATCAAAATACATTTATTAATAATAAGAGCTAAAAATTAAATAGCACTCATTTTGTGCCATGCACTGTTCTTATTTCTTCGCACACCAGCTTTTTGAGTTCTTACGGTAATCCTGTGAGATGAGTCTTAGTGTCATCTCCATTCTACAGGTGAGGAAACTAAGTTACAAAGTTGTATAAAAATAAAAGCTAGGGGCCGGCCTGGTGGCGTTATGGTTGGGTTCGCCATTTTGGATCCCAGGCGTGGACCTACATACCACTCATCAAGCCATGCTGTGGAGGCATCCCGTATACAAAGTAGAGGAAGATTGGCACAGATGTTGGCTCAGTGACAATCTTCCTCAAGCAAAAGGAAAAAGATTGGCGGCAGATGTTAGCTCAGGGCCAGTCTTCCTCACTGAAAATAAATAAATAAAAGCGAGCTCATTTATTGAATGTTTACTGTTTGTTAGGTACTGTGCTAAGTCCTTTATATATATTATCCCCAAAACTCTCAGCGACTTTGTGACATGAGTGTTATTATCTTTTTTCCACATCTAGGTATGAGCTCAGTAGGTTAACTAACCTTAAGGTCACAATATCTGCCTGTTAAATAAATGCCTACTGGTACCAGAAATGGGAGTGTACATCAGAGACCATCTTCTTTGAGAATTGTTACTAAAGTCAGTATATAGTGGAAAGTTATTGTCAGAATTTCCCTTGAAAATCCTCTAAATTATCTATAATGACAGTTTGCAGACACAGAGATCCCCTATAAATCCGACTTGGCCATTCTTCACCCTCTAGTGTTGGAATAGAATTCAGGAATTGGTAACTTCAGACCCATGAGCCAGCTCCTGTTTTGGTAAATAGAGTTTTATTAGAACACAGCCATGCTCATTCATTTATGAATTTTCTATGGCTGCTTTGGAGCTACAAAGACAGAGTTGAGTAGTTGCAACATAGACCAACTGTCCTGCAAAGCCTAAAATATTTATTCTCTGGCCCTTTAAGAAAAAGTATGCTGACCCTGGAATAAATCATTGTTTCTTTAGGTGAATTAACAATGAAGAATTGGCTTGCATTTGGGACCCTGTACAAAAATATATCAGGACCTTGTGATACGTTCTTACTCGAGGCATATAGGAACTGGGAGCAACCAAGGACATAGCATGTTCCCTAAATTGCAGTCCTTCCTCGGATGACTTCTGTGGAATTTTAAAAATTCACTTTGTGGTGTCCTTTGATTGCTTTTTGAAAGCTAATGTTTTATGTTAATAATTAGCAAGTAAGTTCTCCTGCCCTAATGCTTTATTTTATTTTTATATCCTTGAAAACCAGATCAAATTTTGTCTCATATTTTTTTAAATTGCTTACTTCCTAGATAATTTCTGAGAGGGTCTCTTATAGGCAGAAACCATTTGAATTATTTATATAAAATACGATTTCACTGATATGTTATATCTGAAAATTCATGGCAACATATCATTTCACCAAATGTTAGTATTGTTTTTCACTCCAAAAGATTGTATACATAAAATGTTTGCTTTTTTCAAATTCAGTACTTCTAAACCCATCATAGCCTTAATATTTTAGTTTGACTATTGGTGGTTAAATTATTTTATATACTGTATTTCTAACCTTACTGAGTTTTCTAATAGTAACTTTTGGTTGTAAACAGTGATCTTTTCTTTGTTACAAACATTTCATACGCGAGAGTAGTGAAATCTTTTCAAGCCTTAATATGTAGTACACTTTACACAATATCCAAAATAAACTGTTGTTTCTATCTTAAAGAAAAAAAATCAGTGTTATTCTCCTCCCAGATATTTAAACATAAAAATTATACTGTAAGAATTTAGATTTCTAAAAATTTTCTTTAGTTAAAAAAACTATATACATATTATGTAATATTTTTATACAATTTTTAAAAACAATAAACATTTTATATTATCTGGAATGAAAATGACGTTAGTCTAAGTAAATTCTTTTTTCTTTTCCCTTTCGTGGAGGTAAATAATTGTCTCTCTAATGAAAGTTGCTCAGTGCATCCACATTCATACACCTCATCCAAAGGGCCAGCTTTTTTGTTTCATTTTTTTCCTATTAGAAAAACAGAAAAATGTAATATTGAACTTGGATTTACAGTTATGAGCAAATTTAACAGTTAGCTGATTTGTGAAGTATTTTGAATAAAATAACATTATTTCATTTTATGAAAATCTTAGCATACTTATGGTAATTTTTTGATATTGAATTGGCTGCCAAAATATCTAAATGAGCACATAAGTATCTAAATATTCACATACCTAAATAAGCAGCCTTATGGCAGCTCTGGGGCCTTTCACTTGAAAGGATCTCCAAGGCTACCTTGAAAACAAAGGCACCCTCCAAATTTGACATTCTTCTCTAGATTTTGAAGCATTTATTATAATTAGCAGAAATTAACCCAATCACAAATGAACTTGTGATGACCAGTAACATTCTGAAAAGGCAGATGGCAGACATTTCTGGTTTCGAATCAACTCTTCCTTGTATTGTAGAATCCGAGAACTTAAACTTTCTGTGCTCCAGTTTTAGTTGTGAAATGGCACCTAAGTTATGGGTTGTTAAGAGGAGAAAAAGTGATAATCTAAAGTGCCTTTTACATATTCAGCTTGTAAAAGAGTGGCTTTAAAAACGGCCTTCAGTCATTCAGCTTACTTAATAAACAGAATGTTTAGATTTCCTGTCTTACTTGCCTTCACTGGTCCCTTCTATGTACTTTCATAATGCCCCAACTCCTTAATATCCGTGGTGTAGTGGTCTGCCAGCTCTTTCTCTTACCTGTTGCCTCAACTGTCAATTTAAAAGGCTTTTGTTAACTTCTAATAAAGAGTTATTGACTGAAAGTGTATTGTTTTACGGCTTCAGGTAACTTTTCTTTTGAACAGAAGGATGTCTTAACTTGAGGTTCACAGAGAGATTGTGTTTCATTGTAATCCTTTGTATTTTATTTTATGCTTAAAAAGCACTATTCCAGAAAGGAGTCCACAGGCTTTACCTGACTACCAAAGGGGTTCATGGTGCTAAAAAGGTTCAGAACCCCTGATGGAAGAATTCCCATTTTAGTGGAATATGATAAAGCATATATTAAGTGGTAAGAGAAGTCATCTATTTCAGAGAACTCAAAATTCTCAAATTACACTAGAAGTGGCTCACTCTATCAACAGATAAGGCTAATCCAGCCAACTTCAAAAAATTAAATGGCACTAACCTTGGTTTTAGCATCTTGACTTCTCCATTCCTCAGCTTTGCAAGAAAAAAATTGGTCAGCATTCTTCTAATACAGGGAAGCCTCATGACACAACCAGAGGCAGCCATGCATGGTGGGAAAGAACCTAAATATTGAAATCACAACTGTTTAATCTTTCCAAGTGGCCAATTGTTCATTACTGATGTGGAAATGATAATATGCATGTTACTGGGTGGGGACCACGTGGATATTCATTGCTTTACTTATATTGAAAATCCAAAATGAACCTTAATTGACTTTAGAGTTGGTGGGGGGTGGAGGGCTGAGGAGTGTGATGGAACTGAGAAGTGTGGCTACTTTTCTTTCTAGAATTGGGTTGAGTGGTTTTGTTGAATGGGAAAGTTTCCTGAATGATACCGACTTTCTTTTGGCAGAAAGAAAAATAGGTTACAGAATTGAGTTGCAAGAGTGTGAGAAGAAAGCACAGACTGAGCAGTAGGAAAATGGAATTTGGAGTCTCGGCTCTGTGGAGAGGATGGGTACAGGGAAGGGTACATGTCACGGAAGTCACGCTTTTCCTTAAGTTATCTGTTTTCAGAGCAGTGGAATTTTTCATCAGAGACAAATACGAAAAGAAGAAATACTACGATAAAAATGCTATAGCAATTGCAAACGTAAGTAAAACCTTCATCTCTGTCACCAATTGATGATGTTTGTTGAATAAATTCAAACTTTTAACATTCAGTAGAGCTTAATTTATTCATTGTAAAAATATACTAGTTATGTACTTTTTAAAATTTGAATATTGGAATTTTTGTCACATGATGTGAATGAGCTCTCACAAAAGCACAGCTCTTGATCAGAAAGGAGCACATTCCAAGTAAGAGTCTAATAACTGCTTCACTGGCATTTAATTGAGCTAATTTTATGAAATTTACAAGAAGATAAAGCCACTAATTGAAAAAGTGTGGAGAGAAAATTATTTTACTAGATTCTGGAAATGAATGAAAAAGAAAAAAGTCAAATTTATCCTCCCCTCAGGGCTTTGGTGGATCTGTCCAGAAATAAGTATATTAAAACATGGCATTTTAATTGGTTATTCTCAAGCATTTTGATACCTAATAGTTGAGACTTTACTATAGTGATGAAATATATTATATATCACTGTTTCTTTTAGTTTTTCTTTCTGATTAAATTTTCCCATCTCAGTTAATTACTGTTTAAAGCTAGTTGTCTTTATTGTTGCAGTCATTTTTTTGGCCTTTGCTTCCTAGATTAATAAGCAAGCTTATAAATCAGCTAATCTTGTGCTTAAGTCATCTGCAAGCGATTTAGAGACAATAATTTCATCTCCTTTTCGTGCAAACTGGGTTTTCCTTTTCAGTCCATATGGAGAAGCAATAGACAAAAAAATTAAATCAAATACTAACAAAGTAAGGATATTTTAATATATTGTCTTTGGCCATGAAAAAATCTTGTTAAAAAATGTTTAAAGTATCATTACTGTGTATTTTGGAGCAAAGATCTCCTTATGTGTAAAGTTTGGGCTACATTTACACTGGATGTAGGGGAGGAAATCTCTTGAAAGATTGATAAAAATTGACAATACTGAGAATGACATTTATAATGTCCATAAAATTAAGTTTGGTTATAGCATTATGGGGAAAAAAGGACTAAAACGTAAAGTAAAATATTTTACTTACTAAAAACGTAAGTAAAATATTTTCATATGAAATTTTAAGAAATCATTTTAGTATATTTTATAAAACATACTGCTTTACAGTAAACACCCTTTAAGAAAATCCTAAACATTTTTGTTGTTTTTTATTATATCTGTATTTATAGTATTTTTTTTCTTCTTGGCAACAATTTGGAAATTATATAGTAATGTATAGGAAAATATTCATCTTTGGATGATAGCTGTTGTTATAAAATTGGTTTTTTTCCTTAGGTGTGATAACGGTATTATGCTTAGTTAAGAGAATTTCTTCATTCATAAGAGATGTGTGCTGGGATAAGATATTTAGGGATGAAGTGTCATGATAGAACTTATTTTTACATGGCTCACTGAAACCTGGCAGCTGAGAGGGGGAGAGAGAGAGAGAGACACCTAGAGAGAGAACAAAGTGGTATAATGTTAACATTTAATGAGTATTAGTAAAGTTTGTGGAGGCATTCATTCTACAATTTTTTACATATTTTGTGGATTTGAAAATAAAGATTTCAAGATGAAAGATTGTATACTCTTGAGTTTATTCCTATTAATGTAATGAAAATTCAGAAAAGTTCACAAAAGTTCCATTTAACCCAAGGGAAAATGTATTCTACTTACTCATTTGTAAGCAAAATAATGTTTTAAAAAGTTTATATTCTAACAAGTTTAAAATATTTCTTCCTCTTTCATGGCAATTAATGTGCAAGTAATTTCTAATCTTGTATGTTACCATGAATTACATTATGTATTATATCCAGTGTTTATTTTCAGTAACAGAGTGAAAATTCATTTAAATAATACTTATTGATCACTTGTTCTGGTCACAGTTTCCTAGGGTACTAAAACAAGGAGGACATGACCGTTGCTTTCAGGGAGATTTAATTTCATGGTGGGAATGAGACCAGGTTAAACATAAACACAGTGTGAGAGGAAATGTCCGTGTCTGCTGCCTAGGGTCCTGCCAGAGTAGGAGGGCTCGTGAGGCTGGGGGTGGCTTGAGGACTGGTGTCCTCTCATGCTGAGATGGCCTGAGTGCCTGTTAAGCTTGACACGGCTGTGACTCCTGTGTTAAATGGCTCCGAATTGCTCTACCTTTGTAGTTTTTGTGTCTGACTTTTACAATTTTTTTGTCTCCTCTTGTTTTAGCTGTCATTTTTTAGTACTGCCAATATGTGTTATTGCTCTTTTTATTTTCTTATTTTAAACAAGTGTACAGGCCTGAAGGGGACCCTGTTTCTGTGTAAGGCAGTAATTTCTTAACCTTTTAAAAAAAACACTGATAAATTTCTTACCCTTCTGAAACATAAACATTTCAGAATGTTGTGGCAAAATACAAAGCAATAAACTACAACAAAACAATGGCAGAGTCTTGCTGTTTTTGTAAAATTTTGCCGCCCTGCCTCCCAGGCCATTTAATGTGTCTGTGACCTAAGCCCCATGGGAATCCATCATGTAGAGTGTGAGGGGGCGAGGATGATACTTTCTTCATTCCTAGGGATTTATTTGTAATTGTGAAGTATGGCTTCAGCGACTGTTAATAAATATGGTGTCTGGTTATATGAACATGGTACTTCTGAGAAAGCAGGGAGGGTTGTATATGCCTCTTTAATGGAGGGAGCTTGTGGTATAGCCATATGGTTTTGAGTGCTATGTGGCTCTTTAAGCATGAATTAAAGGAAGAGGCCTAAAGGGGACAAGCGAAGTTCAGATAAAGACAAAAACAAAGGAAAATATGTTACAAGTAGAAGTGTTTTAAGTACTAGGACTTTTACTGGTTTGTAGCATCAAACAGAAGAAAGATATTTTATTTCTTTTGCATTTTTAAAGGTAACTGCATGGTGCTGGGTGCAAGTGTGGGCATATCTTATCAACCTTTATTCATGTCAACTCTCAGTGCTTCCCTCCCTTGCTCCTGGGATCTGTGTCAGCCTCTCTTTTTGAAACTAGATGTGGAATGACAGAGCTTGCCTGTCGAAGTTCCGTTGGATTGTTCTTTCCTTTATTTGTTCATTTAGTCATGCAACAAACAAACATTGAATGTATATCATGTGCAAGGCACTGAGATTGAAATGATACAATCTGTGTCCAAAAGTAGCTGACTCAAACATTATCAACATGTAATGTACATGCACAATGAGCTGTATTATAAAGCAGGAGGTGGTAACTCTTAGAAGAGTAGAAGTGCTATGGGAACACAGAATTTAGGCAGCACTAGTTCATTTCCACTGGTTGAATTCTTGAGGTATGTTTGAGATTATTCTTAATAGAAAAGTTGGATTTCAGCAAAGAGAAAATGGGATGAATGTTGCTAATGCAGGAAGGACATTTCAGGCTGAAGGGACATTTTATCCTGTCTTTGCCAAAGTGAGATGAGGAGGAAAGAGAGTTGAGGTACATTATTTGGTGAGTCATCACCAAGCATGTCTTGTCTCGTGAGTGTGAAAAAGGGGCTCCGGGTGGGTGGATGAGGAGAGGATAAATGCGTGAGGATACAGGTCTTGCCGGGCAAAGAGGGATTGTATGGAGAACTCGAATGCCAGACTACTCAGGATTTTCCACTCTTTTTGAGTAAGGGATGCTTATGGTGTTAATTTTATTTTTCCATTTAACAAATCGCTAGAAACTGAGTGACTGAAAACAAGATGTGCTCTCTCAGAGTTTCTCTTGGTTGAGAGCCTGGGTGTGGGTTTGCCAAGTTTCCAGCTCCGGCCACCACTAGGCTGAAGTCGGGGTGGCCAGGGTGTGATCTTACCTGAGGCTCCTGTCTTCTTCCAAGCTCATGTGGCTGTCAGAATTCGTGTCCCTGTGGCTGTGTGCCTGAGGCCCTGTGTCTTGCTGACTGTTGGATGGGGACCTAGGGCCACCTCAGGTCCTGCCAGATACCCATCCTCCTACAGCATGATGCTTACTTCAAGGCCAGTTGGGGAATTCCTCGCACACTTCCAATATCTTATTTCAGGAAGGGCCCAGCCCCTTTTAAGGGCCCAGCAGATGAGGCCAGGCACACCCAGAATAATCTCCCATTTGACTAATCCATTGTCTGCTATTTTGGGATCTTAATTACATCTGCAGAATTCCTTCACCTTTGTCATATGACAAACTAATCAAGGGAGTGAATCCATCATATTTATAGTTCTGCCCACACTCAAGGGGGTGTATAACTGGGGGTAGGAATTTGGGTGGCTGTCTTAGAATTCTCCGTAGTGCACTGACACAGAATGAATATGCCCTCCCTGGTTGTTCCTTAATTGAATGAGTGATGAGGGAAATTTGAAAAACTTCTTCTCTCCTCCCCTCCTTAATCAACAGTGAGTCCCGGTGGAAACACAGTAATGAAGTGAGCTCCTAGGAGACCCTGAAGAGGGGAGGCTGTACTCTGCCCTACTGTTTGCTCTTTTCCATCAGTAGCTTTTCTCTCTCCCTCCCCAACCTCCTCTCTCCCTCTCCCCTGTATATTTCCGTCTTCACATTATTCATTTGCCGTCATAATGATCAAAACCAGAATTTGCTAGAGCAGTAAAATGTGTAGGTAGCTCTAACTATTTAATCCCAACCTCCTAATTTCCTCAATTTTGTCTTGGAAAAACAGCTGATAATCTTTGGGAATTGATGACTTTAAAATGAGCACTACTTGTTCTTGTTTTAGGCTATCTTACATATTTCTTGCCTCCTTTACCACTTCTCATCCCTCAGAAGTAATCTCATGAACTCACTTTGAGTACATACTTGAGTTGCTTGTAGCACACAAAGATTTTAGTTCTCTAATCTGAATTTTACACAATTAGCTTTTCCAGTTAGTTGCTAGATAATTGAGTATTACAGAAAAGATTTAAAAACAGTAAAGTTTTCACTTGTTTTGTTTTCTATATATGTGTGTAAACTAAAGTAAACATCCATTGTTTTAGCTTAGAAATTATTGTAGAAACAATGTTTGTGTATTGTATTATAATAAAAAGATAGCACTAGTCATTTTATTCAGCTCTGTTTACAGTGAACTGATGATTATCTAATTAGTTATTTAAGATATATCAGTGGTAATTTCAAGACAATGTGAATTGCAATGAATTTTAGATGTCCTTCAAGATAAGGAGGAGAAACTTAGACGACTTCAACTTAAATGTGTCTTTAGCTTTTGTATCTAAGACATGCCATGAAATGTAATTGACATTGGAAATCAATTTAAATCAACTCTTACTATGATTTCTGGACTCCAGAGAAACTTGAGTTTAACAATATATCGAAAGCTCATGAGATAGCCATTTGAGATCGGCTGTGATGAAATCTCCACTTGAAAAACATATTCAAGAATTTCCAAAATGGGTTTGAAGCAATCTCCTGCTAGCAGTTAATCTGTAAGATATTTTTCAGTGTTTTGGAGTGCCAGATTTTTATCATAGCGTTATTCTGTTAAAAAGGGTGATAGGAAAAAAAAATCATCAGGAAAATAATGTAGTTCTTTCTTGAAAAGATAGATGACCATTTTGCCTTAATGGCCGTCAAATAATCACACTGATATTTTTATAATACTTGATACCTTTTCAAAGTGTATTTACTCACCTTACCCTGGTATGCAAGAGTTGGAAACCTGTTTTGCCTGATGAGTTTTTCTTTTGCCAGATCTTAGTGAGTTTGTGCAATTGTACTGCTCTGGGAGTTTCTTCACATATAGTTTGCGCTGGTGGTGGCCTAGAGAGGAACCTCTGGGCTGAAGAATAATTGAAGGGAGGACTATAACTCATTTATTCCTGAAGAATATCTTTACTGGGTTCCCCCTGCGTGTTCTCTCACGGATGGAGGGGTGGGTGGGAGAAGGGTAGGGAACAGAGGAACATTCAGACATGATTGCTGAATTTACTGAGGCCAAAGTCTTGTCTTCTCTCTCTATGAAAGTACTAGAATCCAGTGAAATGGAAGTAACATCTAGTTACAAAATAAATTCTGAATTTGACAATAAGGGTAGATAATTTATATGAGATTTCAGAAACGTATGTAGCAAGCCAGTGAACTTGGAAAGGACGATGATGACTGCTGAGATTGAACCTCCTTTTGGTTCTCCCTCAGAGATGCTGTCTTCCTCTGTTTTTCTTTTCCTCAATAAAAAATGTTTATGGACACCTGTTGAATGTTAGATGCTAACGGTGGTGAACAGACTAGAAACAATGTCTGTCTTGGAGAACTTCAGTTGAACAAAGAATACTGATAAGTAATCAGATCGATACAAGGCAGCATATGATAACTTCTACAGTAGGGAAGTATTATAGAAGGTGCTTTGCGAGCGCCTAAAGTGGCTGCTTGACTGAGACTGGAGGGATGAAGGAATACTTCCTGGAGGAGGCAGTGTCAACTCAAAGTTAAAGGATGAGTAGGAACTAACAGAAGTGTGGGTATTTGAAGCGGAGGCAAGAGCAGGAGCAAAGACCTTCTACAGGAGAAGCACACTAGAGAGCTGGTGCCAAGAGCCGTGTGGCTGGACAGCAGTGTAGCCAGAGCAGGGGAGAGTAGGGAGATAAGGTAGATGACGTTTGTGCCGTGGCTCAGGAGTTTGGATTCTCTGTGTATGATGTATGTGAACTATGTAAGGTTTCTGAGTGGCGACATGCAGTGATCAGATTTGCATTTGAGAATGTCATAGTTAGGAGAAGACCAGGATTTGGGCGAGGAGACAGAAGGACTAATCTAGGTGACAGGTGATGGTGATTTCCTGCTGGGGCGGTTAGTGAGGGTGGTGGGAAGTGGGTTGAGAGGTTTAGAAAGAACACTCAGGAGCACCTGGGTTTTCTTGCCTCTGTATTTTTTTCTCTATTTCCTGCCCTTGTTTGTTCTCCCTCATCTATCTCCATGTTCTGTAGTGTGTCGTACTTCCAGTTGTCAATATGTTGACCTCTATTTCTTCATTCCTTGCTCACATAATGTATCTTATCCTGCTCATTGACCTTTTAAAATTCAGCTTTATTGAGGCATAATTTACATACAATAAAAGGCAGACAATTTAAGATACAGTTCAGTGAGTTTTGAAAAATACATACCCCGGTGTAACCACCACCACAATCGGCATATGGAACCTTTCCTTCACTTCAAAAGGTTCCTTTGTGCCTCTTATCTCCCGCCCCTGGTTGAGATAACCACTGATGTGGTTTTTATCACTGTAGATTATATTTGTCTTTGCTAGAGTTTTATAGGAGTGGTATCATACACTATGTACTCTTGTGTCTGACTTCTTTCAGTATGTTTCTGAAATTCAGCCCTCTTTTTTTTATGAGGAAGATTAGCCCTGAACTAACATCTGTTGCCAATCCTCCTCCTTTGCTGAGGAAGACTGGCCCGGGGCTAACGTCTGCGCCCATCTTCCTCTACTTTATATCTACTTTTTATATGTGGGATGCCGCCACAGCATGGCTTGCTAAGCAGTGCATAGGTCCGCACCTGGGATCTGAGCCTGCGAACCCCGGGCTACTGAAGTGGAGCGCACAAACTTAACCACTATGCCACTGGGCTGCCCCCAATTCAACCCTATTTTTGTGGGTGCTGTTAGACCATTTCTTCTTTATTGGTGGATATTAGTTCAATTTATGGGTATCCGAGGGAGATTGGTTCCAGGATGTCCTCCTCCTCTGCAGATACCAAAATCCTTGGATGCTCAAGTCTCTTATATAAAATGACGTGGTATTTGCATATCATCTATGCACATCTTCCCCGGATACCCTAAATCATCTCTAGATAACTTATAGTACCTAATACAATGTAAATGCTATGTAAATAGTTGTCATACTGTATCATTTAGGGAATCATGACAAGAAAAAGAGTCTGTACGTGGTCAATACAGATGCAGCCATCACAGGCCTGTCAGTCCACAGTTGGTTGACTCCACGGATGTGGAACCTGCGGATACAGAACCTGCAGATATGGACAGCCGACTGTATACCGCCACAGTTTATCCGTTCACCTGTTGATTTACCCATTGACTTTTCAGATGTCTTCCCTACTGAAGAAGTCTCTTTTTTTTCCTAGCTGGAACATAGTATTAAAGCTTTTTTTTTTCCTTTGGCATTAAAATGCTTTACTAAATGACTGATGTTTATTGAATAGTTTTTCATTCCTGCTTCTAAGTTTTTAAAGTGGCCAAATCAGTTTATCATCTTCTCAAAAGGAAAACAAGCACTTTATAGTGAATTATCTTGAATTAGTAACCCTCGACATACTAAATAACCCTGTTCCTCTTTTATTATGTTCAGCTTTTACATGAGTTGGGGCAAAAAAGTATTTATGATACAGAAAGGTTATCATCTTAAGTGGTTTTATGTGCTTTTTTAAAATTACAGCCACAACTAACTTAATAACAAGCAGATTGAATGAGGACTTGTCATCTCACAACGTTATTTTGACATTACATAGTGACCTTTCTATAATAGCACCTTTTATTTTTAAAAATTCCTCACAGGCAGTATTGATATGATAGGGCAATATAGAGATGTCAGTTTTATGGCTCCAGAGATCTACTAGGCATTTTGTAAGCGTATTTTAGTTTTATTTTGGCAGTAAAGAGAGCAGGAAGATCAACTACGCATGTGGAAATTGGTTAGGAAGATGTGTGAAAAGGCTTTTAGATGAAATCCGTCTTCATGTATAAATTGCCTCTGCTGCGTATATAACTGTCTTATAATGCTTTGGGGTAATTGAGCAAGTACAGCCCTGGAATGGTGTTTGTGCGTACTGATCTTAAAGAAGGAAAAGTATATCAGTTACTTGCTAAGTCCGTGTGCTGCTCAGCTGTTACATTGCATTAATCCACTCTTTTTTTCTCTCAGCCTTTTTTCTGTTTTCTTAAGCAGTTGATTAAAGCTTTAATTAACTTTTAGTATTTCAGCTGTTTTATTTTCCATTCTTAAAACAGTTATTATAAGTAAAAACAAAAACTCATTTGTGCTCACCTGCTACTTGGAACAATGTATCTTCTTGCTTCAGAGCATTAGTATTTCTATAGTAACATTGACTAAGTCTCGCTTCATTATTTTTCAGATACTTTTGGTATGATCTTGTCTGAGTACATTTTAAATTTTATATCATAATGAAATCCATTTTAAATCATACACTATTCTATAATAAATACTGTTACTTTTAGAAACGTCATATGGAAATTTTAAGAAGCAATACTTTCTTCTTGATGTATTATTTTCCTTTAACATACTTCTAAGTGTTTCTGTATCTCAGAAATACAGGATTTTTGTTTCTTTCCTGTGCCTATCCATTCTGATTACCTGCCTCTTGTTTTCTCTCCTGACTTTTCATCTGCATTCACAGATTTCCTCCTCTGATGCTCCTCTTCAGCCTTTGGCATCCTCTCCTTCTCTTCAAGCTGCTGCTGAGAAAAACAAATTGGAGGTATGGTAGTGTTGCAGCCAGCTGCATTACATAGTGCTCAGTGGTGAATGACCTTCCTTTCACAACGCGCCATAATTTGAGTGTGCTGTAATAGCTGTTTATATTAAATACAACAATTTCTAGAATATTTCATTATGCCACAGGTAGGATTAAAGGGCTTTAATCTATATTGAATCTCAGAATGACTGATTTATTGGTACCACAGATAGATCTCAACATTTAAGAAGCAATTAGTTTTTTATTGTTTCCATTACTACCTTATCCTTGCAGGAACTTTTTTTTTATAGTTGCTGTTGAATTCTTTTGATTTATTAGGAAAGTCTTTGACTAAAATTGTTTTCTTTCTATGATTCTGTTATAAGCACTTGAACAAAGTTCATGTCAAGATTGTTTTTTAAGCAATAGTAACCATCATAAGATACAATGTCTGTAGTATAGAATCATCAGTGATAATTGTTAGAATGTGTTTGGAATCGGGGTGGTCAGGGTGCATGACACTACCATTATGGATATTTAAAGTCATCCCTACAGATATTGGAGGGTTTTAATTTTTTTGACTCTATCTTTTTTCTTTTGTTATAATGACCTTAATGAATTAGTTTGAGACGTTCTTTAAAGCAACACTTTTTCTGTGTCTACTCCTTGATAAATGGTGTGCTAGACGTGGGAGATACAAAAACAAACAAGATATAGCCCCTCCCCTCAAGGAGCTTGCAGTCTAGTGGAGGAGAAGAGGTCACTTTACACAGGTTTCTGCTGCAGTGTGCCCTGTGCTGTGATTGACATCCACTCACTGTGCGGTGTTAATACAGGAGCATACATATTAGTGAGAATGGTCAGTCATGCTGCTTTTCTCACTAAACTTGACTGATAGTATTCAGAACACATTTTATAATATATAAAGCAGTTTTGCACATCTCATTTATCCTTCACTTGTGAAGTGGGGATAATATTACTTACCTCATAAAGTGGTTGTGAGGATTTAGTGAGTCAGAACGGTGTCTGGTCATAGTCAAGGTTCAGTGAATACTGGCTGCTGTGAAGAACAGCACAGTGATGCATAGCTGTGCTCCAGTGACAGCAGTGAGTGCTGAGACTCAAGAGCTGGGCTCGGTTGCCCTTGGCCCTGCCGCTGAGTTGTGTTGCTTTATGCGTTACTTGCCTAAGATTTTGTTTCTTCATTTGTAAAACGACAACAGTGCCTTTTTTTAATGACGGTTACTGTAAAAATGCAATTAGACGGTAAGGTGCTCATCACAGTGCCTGGCCTGTAGGAGCTTGGATTCCATCTCTGATGTTATGGCCAAGGAATGGCCAGTGTTATCTTTCCTGGTTTACAGATGCAGAAAGTCTTTTCTTGAGAGAGGTTGTGTTGAGCGCCATTTTAAAGGCACGGATGCAATTGCAACCTTTGGGCATTTTGACTGAGTTTTGTGTGCTTATTCTAGGTTCGTCAGTTTTTCTTTTCATGTTTGCTGCCGTGAAACTGAGGTTTGGGTCAGTGCTCAGTTGCAGTAGTCATCCAGTTCTAGGTTTCTCCTATCTCTTCCTTCTAAATGCCTGATGAATACTCTTTGCTTGATCTTTATTTCATGTTCCTTTTTTGGCCTGTGTGTGGCCCTTACATTTTTAATGTTGTATCCTATTTCATCCTTCTTGGAAATGCAATTTGTGAACATCATAATACCATTATAGTTTACCCAGACTGAATTAAATTAGATACGCTAACTAGTCAGTTGGCTCTGGTCCCCAAGCATCTTTAACATTTTTTTCATGAGAAAATTATTGTATTTACCCTTTTTATAATCACAATACTATGGTAATGGACCAAAAATGTTTTGTGATATTTTTAAAAATTAAAGTGATTTTACTCTTTTCTCCTCCTGTTTACATGTTATAATCTGTCTTCATCTGTGTGATGAGGAATTCTGTTCCATCAGTTTACTTCTTCAAATTTTAACTTTATGGTTCCTATTAAGAAGCCATATATAAAGATGCAGTGAGAATTTATTGAATAGAGGTCTCATTTGTTTAAAGCAAACTCTAAAATATCAAACAAGTTCTAAATTGTCTCACCTCTGTCTTAATTTTTTTAAAGAGAAGATGTTATCAACATGTAAGTATGAATTTTCTATGTTTACTTTTATATTTCAGTATAACTGGATTTTGCCATCATTAAATATTTGTACCTTTCTCAAATGGTGACTCAAACTAATGAAATAAAAATATGTTAAAAGCTGACATTTTTAAAAAAGTAAACTTACCAAAACTTTGGGCTATGTTTTAGAAAGAAAAGGAAAAAAAAAAAGAAGAGAAAAAGAGAGAAAAGGAACCAGAAAAGCCTGCAAAACCTCTTACAACTGAAAAGGTAAAATTCCTTTTTCTTTAATCCATAAAGATTACCATCTTATTTGTATACTTATGTTTGAATGACTTTTGGGATATTTATGATATGCAAATAATTATTCTTTCAACAAGTCTTTGTTGGGTGAATCTTGAGTGCTAAGCATGTCCTTCTAGCTTGTCCTATACAGTTTGTGATCAGTTACATACGTGTGCATGGAGACCATGTGAGTTCCTCAAGGACAGGTATTCTCTCATTAATGACATAAAGAATGGTGGTTTTAGCTTTCATGCACAATAAGACTTCAGTGAAAGTTTAGAGAATGAAGAGATCATACCTGAAGGGACCTTCAGAAAAGACTCCATATTTAAGGTTAGCATTTGAGCTAGATTTTGAAGTACAGGTGGGATTAAGATGGAAGGCAGGAGTATATCTGTTGGAGAGAACACGCTGAGGACAGACGTGGAAACTGGGAATAGACAAAGTATGTTTAGAAAAATAGTGAGTTGTGGAGTTTGAAGAAAGATAGGAGTCCATGTGTAGAAAGTAGTGATAAATGAGACCAGAATGGTAGACTGAGCTCAAATTATAGAGGACCTTAAAGTCTAGGTTAATTCTTTTTTGGGGGAAAGGCTCTGGGCAGCATTTCAAAGTTTCTAAAGCAGATGATAACACCTAATTAGAAGGGTTCTTGTGGAAGATTATTTGGGAATGATACGCAGGAGAGATGTGATTAGGCAAACTAGGGGTAGAGAGAACATTAGATTTTTGTAAAGGGCTTGGTTAAATAATTACAGTGGCTTAGCTTTGGGTGCATTCATCATACAAGTATGGAAGCATGGTAAGGGAATTGTCAGGAAAGGGAGCATCCTTGACTTTAGTTGTGGAGGTTTTCAAAATCGACTTGATCAGGTAAGGCATAACTTGCTACGAAGTACAACCGTTTAAAGTGTAGAATACAAGTATGTACTGGTTCTTTCTCTGTCATTTATTAGAACAGTCTCCACCTTCAAAGACATGCCTTCAGCACTTGAGATATACTGAGCACAAGGCTCCTCAGTCCTCCACGTGGCAATCTGATCCTTCGCCTCCCTGCCTAGCGTTCTCCCTTCCTTCTTCATAGCAGTCAGACTTGTCCGTTGTTGCTTACGTACTTTCCATCTCTCTGTTCACTAGATTGCTTTACCAAGAACGTACTTTCCTCTCCCCAACTCTTACCTAAAGCTGACTCAGTCCACCTTTTTCATGAAGCCCCTCTAAGCGTCCCACCTAGACATGCTTTCTCCCTTCCTCAAAATTCTGACATTGTTGTACATTTGATTTGATTACCTCCTGCCTTGTATCATTGTTTAGTTGTATTGTTAGATAAATTTCCTTACCTAACACAGATACATAGGCGTTTTGCTTCCTGAGATTATGCGTCAATCAGGTGGAAACTAAGTCTTGCATTTCTTTGTATTTCTGACAGTTTCTTGTGTGTGGTAGCTGTTTAGGATAAAATACAGATACATTGATTTGTTGATGTTTTCATCTGGTAATTTCTGTTAGTGTCTTGATTTCAAGGTCATGCAGAACAATTAATAAACGATTTATTACTAATTAATTTATTAAATATTAAAGACTCTTGCTAAGTGGAATTCTTTGAAATATTTTTTTGAAATACTTTTGGGTTAAAGTTATCTTCTTTGAATATTACTATTTGTTTTAATGATAGTTTACTGAATTAAATTCTTACCATCTACCAGATTAAATTTAGATGTTAATTATTAAAATACTTTTTTAAAGGAGTGATTAAGTTGCTAATTCTAACCTGGTTACGTAAATAGCTTTAATTCTCCTCTATTAACTTTCCCTTTAGCATGCCTCAGTAAGAAGCTATAAGTGAAATCTTACAGTTTCCTATTTGATTACAAAGGAACTTAAAAAATCCCTAGTAGGTTTTATATCTTTTGTTTCCAAAAATTGGAAATATAATATAGTTTATGTAATACCTTATTGTTGTACTTGGCAAGATATAAAATTTAACCACTTTTAAAACATCATACACTTTCTCTCTTTAAAAACAGTATTTTACCATTAAAATATGGTGAGCGTTGGATGTAGTGACCTTGTGTGTTTCACAGCCTTGCATGTAAATCCTTGCCTTCTGTTGCCTGGGGCAAGGGGTCACAACAGCTCCCCGAGGACCGAGTCAGTCCTGGATGGGAGCTCCAGGAGAGCAGTTCAGGTGTGTGGACAGTGAGAGATGGAGCACTTTCCTTACTGTTTCCTTCCAGCACGGAGGCTTCTTATCCAGTTCACACCTCATCTGTTCTTGCTCGTCCTGCAGAGGTTCAGGACTCCTGCCGTTGATGCCGGGGGCCTTGCTGCCGGAAAACTCCAGAGGGAAAGCTTTAGTTCCCGTCAAATTTGTGGTCAGGAGAGTAGGAAGAAAGATACATTTAAATGTATAACAGAGGGGAAGGTGAAAGAAAATGGCACAAATAAAGAAGCTTTGACTTCACATACAGGCATTTTTCTTTATGTTCTCTCTGAGCTGATATTTTCAGGGGGCATATATTAGTAGTATATATGTATTTCATTCAGAGGAGAAATTAGTAGTAATATGAGTGAAAATAGTAGCAGTAGTAGTCAGAATAGTATCATCATCTAAGTAAGAGCCGGCTTTGTTGACCATCTGCTGTTTGCCAGGACTGTGCCTGGTGCACAACTTGTGTGTGCAGTTGTGCATATAGAACTTATGGGTAAAGTGACCATCCATGCATTTCCTAAGTCAGCAACCAGAACCGGGCCAGCACCCAGAAGCTGCCCCCTCAACCCTTCCCAATCCAAAATCACTTCCCTTCTCCCCAGAGATAATCATTTCCTTGCAGTTTAGAAATAAAGTTTACCTTCTTCACATCTATGTCTAAATAATGTGGTTTTTCTCTATTTTTGAACATATGAATGAAATATCACAAATGTTCTTTTGTGTTTTGCTTTTTTTAGTCAGCATTTTGTTTGTAAGGGTCAATTGTGTTGTATATAGTTTATTCAGTTAAGTATTTTGTAGTATTCCATTATATATATGTTCCTTATTTTATTTATCCATTCCACTGTTGATTAACATTGGGATTATATCCAGGCTTTAGCTGTTACAAATAGGGCTGCTATGAACACTTCTACATATGCATCTAAGCATGCATTCCTTTAGGATGTACTTTGGAGTGGAATTGTTGGATCACAACGTACCTGTATCTTGAACTTTACTAGATAATGTCAAACTTATTTTCCAAAATGTATACCAAATGTATTCTGGTCACGCCATTCTTTACAATGTATGATATTGTCAGATTTTATTATTTGCAGTCTGGTGGGTAGGTAATGGTATCTCCCAATATTTTAATGTTTAACTCATTTTAATGGACATTAAAATTCCCCATTTGGATTTTCTCTTTTGGAGTTCTAATTCAGGTCTTTTGCCTATTTCTTCAGTTGGATTGCTTACCTTTTCCTTATTGATGTGTAACAATCTGTACACACACAGGCACGTAGAGGATATTAGTCCTTTTCCAGTTACGTGTTTGCAACTATCTCTGTGACTTCACTGTACCTGATTTTATTTCTGGTTTGTGAATCGGTGATAGAGGGCATCCTTGTCTTATTCCTGACATCAAAGGAAAGCTTTTAGCTTTTCACCTGAATGTGTGTCTTTATTCCTCACAAAAACTGCAAGGTGGTTGTTGGTGGTCCCATTTTATAGATGGAGGAACCAAGATTCAGAGAGAATAGATGATTTGCCTAATGTCCCCTAGTTTAGTTGGAGAATTTATGGAGTCTGGTTTGGAAAAGGGAGGATTTTATTTATTTTTTAAGGCGGCACGTTAAACTCCACGTCATATCTCTTCACGTATTTAAAAGAATGATGCTTGATGGGGGTTACTTATTCTAGAATACTTTTTCTAAGCCCACTTATTTCTACAAGTAATTAAAGTCATTAGTATGGTTCTTGACACACAACAGTGACTTAATAAATGGTTACTTAAAAATATGTTAATTTGGGAGTTGGAAGGAACCTTATTACTCAAGGACAAATCCCTTATTTTATAAAGAGGTAAACTAAATCCTAGAAGGACCCCCAAGTCACTAAAAAGTGACTTGCTCAGTGTTAACAGTTGGTAGCAGCTCAGGGATTTGAACCCAGTTCTTCTGATTTAAGTCTCAAGCTGTGTCTGTGTCTTCAGAATCCTTTCTTGTTGCAATTTTTAGTCCTTTTGTACATTCTACATCATTTTATAATGAACTGTCCAAGGTCCCCTAAAAAAACAACTGTGTGTTAAATATAACTCCATCCCATACCATCCTAGCTAGTGAATTAATAACTTTTACTGATTTGTTAGCTTCTAGTAGGGACTTCTTCCTTCTGTAAATAATCTAGTTTCCTTGTGCAGTCTACTACTTTCTTTTTTTTTGAATTATTTTATTGAGGTCATAATGGTTTATAACAATGTGTACTTTCACGTGCACATTATTATTTATCAATTTCTGTATAGACTACTTTGTGCTCACCATCAATAGTCTAATTTTAATCTGTCACCATACATATGTGCCCCTTTACCCCTTTTGCCCACCACCCAACCCCCTTCCCTTCTGGTAAGCATTAATCTGTTCTCTTTATCCATTCATCAGTTGAATGGCACTTGGGTTGCTTCCATGTCTTGGCTACTGTGAATAATGCTGCAGTGAACATACAGGTGCATAAGTCTCTTTGAATTGTTGATTTCAAGTTCTTTGGATAAATACCCAGTAGTGGGATAGCTAGATTATATGGTATTTTTCTTTTTAATTTTTTGAGGAATCTCCTTACTGTTTTCCATAATGGCTGCACCAGTTTGCATTCTCACTAGCAGTGTACGAGAGTTCCCTTTTCTCCACATCGTCTCCAACATTTGTTATTTTTTGTCTTGTTAATTTTAGCCATTCTGACAGGTGTATGCTGAAATCTCATTGTAATTTTGATTTGCATTTCCCTAATAATTAGTGACGTTGAACATCTTTTCATGTGCCTTTTGGCCATCTATACATCTTCTTTGGAAAAATGTCTGTTCATATCCCCTGCACATTTTTTGATCAGGTTGTTTGTCTTTTTGTTGTTGAGTTGTATGAGTTCTTTATACATTTTGGAAATTAACCCCTTGTCGGATACATGATTTACAAATGTTTTCTCCCAGTTGGTGGTTTGTCTTTTCATTTTGTTCATGGTGTCCTTTGCCTTGCAGAAGCTTTTTAGTCTGATATAGTCCCATTTGTTATTTTTTTCTTTTGTTTCCCTTGCCTGAGTAGGCATGGTATTTGAAAAGATGCTGCTAAGACTGGTTTCAAAGAGTGTACTGCCTATATTTTCTTCTAGGAGTTTTATGGTTTCAGGTCTTAGATTCAAGTCTTTGATACCATTTTGAGTTAATTTTTGTGAATGTGTAAAATAATGGTCTACCTTCATTCTTTTGCATGTGGGTGTCCCGTTTTCCAAGTGCCATTTATTAAAGAGACTTTCCTTTCTCCATTGTATGTTCTTGTCTCCCTTGTTGAAAAGTAGCTGTCCATAAATGTGTGGGTTTATTTCTGGGCTTTCAGTTCTGTTCCATTGATCTGTGTGTCTGTTTTTGTTCCAGTACCATGCTGTTTTGATAATACAGCTTTGTGGTGTATTTTGATGTCAGGGATTGTGATGCCTCCAGCTTTGTTCTTTTTTCTCAGGATTCCTTTGGCTATTCAGGGTCTTTTGTTGTTCCATATAAATTTTAGGATTCTTTTTTCTATTTCTGTGAAGAATGTCATTGGGATTCTGATTGGGATTGCATTGAATTGGAAAAGCCACAGATATGTGGAGATTAAACAAAATGCTACTGAACAATGATTGGTCAACAAAGAAATCAAAAAATACCTGGAGACAAATGAAAATTAAAATATGACATACTAAAATTTATAGGATACAGCAAAAGCGGTTCTAAGAGGGAAGTTTATAGCAATACAGGCCTGTCTCAACAAACGAGAAAAATCTCAAACAATCAGTGCACCTAAAGGAACTGGAAAAAGAAGAACACACAAAGCTCCAAATCGGTAGAAGGAGGGAAATGATAAACATCAGAGCAGAAATAAATGAAATAGAGACTAAAAACAATAAAAAAAAAATCAATGAAACAAAGAGCTGGTTCTTTGAAAAGATAAACAAAATTGACAAACGTTTAGCTAGACTCACCCAGAAAAAAAGAGAGAAGGCTCAAATAAATAAAATCAGAAATGAAAGAGGAGAAATTACAACGGACACCTCAGAAATACAAAAAATTATAAGAGAATACTATGGAAAGCTATACACCAACAAATTGGATAATCTAGAAGAAATGGATAAATTCTTAGAGTCATACAACCTTCCAAAACTGAATCAAGAAGAAACAGAGAATCTGAATAGACCAATCACCAGTAAGGAGATTGAAAGCGTAATCAAAAACCTTCCCAAATTAAAGAAGAGGTGGTATATACATACAATGGAATACTACTCAGCCATAAGAAAAGACACAATTGTCCCATTTGCAACAACATGGATGGACCTAGAGGGTATTATGTTAAGTGAAATAAGCCAGAGAGAGAAGGACAGACACTGCATGAACTCACTCATATATGGAATATAAGTGAACACACGGGCAGAGAGAACTGATTGGTGGTTACCAAGGGGAAGGGGGGTGGGGGGGACACAAGGGGTGAAGGGTTACATCCACAAGGTGACGGACAAACAAAAATGTACAACTAAAACCCCACAGTGTTATAAACTAAGACATCAATTAAAAAAAAAAAAAAAACCTTCCCCAAAACAGAAGTCCAGGACCAGACAGCTTCCCTGGTGAATTGTACCAAACATTCATAGAACACTTAATGCCAATCCTTTTCAAACTCTTCCAAAAAATTGAAGAGGAGGTGAAGCTTCTTAACTCATTCTACGAAGCCAGCATTACCATACGATCCAGCTATACCAAAACCAGACAAGGACAACACAAAAAAAGAAAATTACAGGCCAGTATCACTGATGAACATTGATGCAAAAATCCTCAACAAAATACTAGCACATCAAATACAACAGTACATCAAAAAGATCATACACCATGATCAAGTGGGATTTGTACCAGGGATGCAGGGATGGTTAAGCATCCACACATCAATCAGTGTGATACACCATGTTAACAAAATGAAAAATAAAAATCACATGTTCATCTCAGTAGATGTAGAGAAAGTATTTGACAAGATCCAACATCCATTCATGATAAAGACGCTCAATAAAATGGATGTAGAAGGAAAATACCTCAACATCATAAAGGCCATTTATGACAAACCCACAGCTAATATCACTCTCAATGGAGAAAAACTGAAAGCCATCCCTCTAAGAACAGGAACCAGACAAGGATGCCCACTTTCACCACTCTTATTTAACATAGCATTGGAAGTCCTATCCAGTGCATTCAGGCAAGAAAAAGAAATAAAAGGGATCCAATTTGGAAAGGAAGAAGTGAAACTGTCACTATTTGCAGATGACATGACTTTATATATAGAAAACCCTAAAGAATCCACCCGAAAACTTCTAGAAATAATAAACGAATATGGTAAAGTTGCAGGATACAAAATCAACATAAAATCAGTTGTGTGTGTCTATACTAACAACATAGAACAGAAAGAGAAATCAAGAATACAATACCATTTAGAATTGCAATAAAAAATAAAACATGTAGGAATAAACTTAACCAAAGAGGTGAACGTATATACTAAAAACTATAAGACATTGTTGAAATAAATAGAAGACAAAAAGAAATGGAAAGATATTCCATGCTCTTGGATTGGAAAAATTAACAGTTAAAATGTCCATACTTTCTAAAGCACTCGACAGATTCAGTGCAATCCTTATCAAAGCTCCAACCACATTTTTCGCAGAAATAGAACAGAGAATCCTGAAATTTATATGGAACAACAAAAGACCCCAAAAAGCCAAAGGAATCCTGAGGAAAAAAAAGAACAAAGCTGGAGGTATCACACTCCTTGATTTCAAAGTATACTACAAAGCTATAGTAATGAAAACAGGGTGGTACTGGTACAAAACAGAATTGAGAGCCCAGAAATAAACCTCACACGTCTATAGACAGCTAATTTTTGACAAGAGAGCCAAGAACATAAAATGGAGAAAGGAAAGTCTCTTCAATAAATGGAGATGGGAAAACTGGATAACCACATGCAAAAGAATGAAAGTTGACCATTATCTTACACCATACACAAAAATTAACTCAAAATATATTCAAGACTTGAATTTAAGACCTGAACCCATGAAACTTCTAGAAGAAGACATAGGCAGTATGCTCTTCAACATCAGTCTTAGCAGCGTATTTTCAAGTACCATGTCTGACTGGGCAATGGAAACAAGAGAAAAAAAAACAAATAGGACTACATCAAACTAAAAAGCTTCTGCACAGCAAAAGAAAGCATCAACAAAATGAAAAGACAACCTAACAATTGGGAGAAGATATTTGTGAACCATATGTCTGATAAGGGGTTAATTTCCAAAATATATAAAGAACCCATACATCTCAACAACAACAAAACTAACAACCCAATTAAAAAATGGGGAAAAGATCTGAACAGACATTTCTCCAAAGAAGATATATAGATGGCCAACAGGCACATGAAAAGATATTCAACATCATTAACTATCAGGGAAATGCAAATCAAAACTACAGCGAGATATCACCTCACTCCCATCAGAATGGCTATAATTCGCAAGACAGGAAACATTGGAGACAATGTGGGGAGAAGGGAACTCTCATACACTGCTGGTGGGAGTGCAAACTGGTGCAGTATGGAAAACAGTATGGAGATGCCTCAAAAAATTAAGGATAGAACTACCATACGATCCAGCTATTCCACTGCTGGGTATTTATCCAAAGAACTTGATAACAAGAATGTGTAAAGATATGTGCACCTCTTGTTCACTGCAGCATTATTCACTATAGCCAAGGCTTAGAAGCAAACTAGGTGCCCATCAAGAGATGAATGGCTAAAGATGTGGTATATATACACAGTAGAATACTACTCAGCCATAGAAAGGATGAAATCTTGCCATTTGTGACAACATGAATGGATCTTGAGGGTATTATGCTAAGCGAAATAAGTCAGAGGGAGAAGGTCAAATACCGTACAATTTTACTCATAAGTAGAAGATAATGACAACAGACAATCACATAGAGACAGATATTGGATTGGTGTTTACCAGAGGGGTACGGGAGAGCGAGGAGGGCAGAAGGGGTGATCAGGCACAGGTGTGTGGTGATGGATTGTAGTTAGTCTTTGGGTGGTGAACATGATGAAATCTACACAGAAATGGAAATATGATGTACACCTGAAATTTGTATAATGTTATAAACCAATGTTACTGCAAAAAAAAAAGAAAAAGGGAACCTTTAATATAGGGGTCAGCAAACTTTCTTCTGTAAAAACCCAGATAGCAAATATTTTAGGCTGTAGACCATAAGGTGTCTTTCACAACTCTTTGTAGCACCAGAGCATTAAATGAATGTGTTCCAGTAGAACTTTATTTACAAAAAGAGGTGGCTGTGTTTGTAGAGTTCCTTCCTTCTCTGCCTCCCCGCAGTTGAGTTGGTCCAGTGGAAGAAGCAGGGTCAGGAGAGCCAGACTCAAGCCCCGTGGTTAACTGTCTGCTTGCCAGAGTCCATTAGCTGCCCAGAACTCCTTTGCTTCACTTTTTTTTTTTTTTTTGTGAGGAAGACCAGCCCTGAGCTAACATCCGTTGCCAATCCTCCTCTTTTTGCTGAGGAAAACTGGCCCTGGGCTAACATCGTGCCCATCTTCCTCTACTTTATATGGGACGCCGCCATGGCATGGCTGACAAGCAGTGCGTCGGTGGGCGCCCGGGATCCGAACCGGCGAACCCCAGGGCTGCCAAGCGCGGACTAAACCGCTGCGCCACCGGACCGGCCCCTTTGCTTCACTTTTTAATGGTAAGTTTTTCCTGGATGATCTCTTGAGATCCTTCTGACAATAAAGAGTTTTAAATTTAGACTTACTTATTCCACCTATTGAACATAGGGACAGATGGCTAAAATTACCTGAAAATACCCATAAAGATGGCTTTCAGAACTCTGCAGAGTTGGTTTTTATTCAGTGAGTCCTCCCTCTTATTTCAAACTGGTTTCTTACCCACGTTAGTTGCCGTTCTCTTTAATCAGCTGTTTTCCTGTTAAAACACAAAATCTAATTTAGGAGAAAAGGTATTCAGTTATTTCTAATGGAAGCTACTTATGTAATTATATAGAACATACATATATAATGTATACATATAAAATTTGAAAAAACTGGCTTACTTTAAGGTATTTAGGTATTTCTATTTAGGTATCTATCTGTATAAGTGTTATTGCATCATTGGCTTTATATGTAATGGATATATTAACAGAATAATTTAGATTTTTCTAAAAGTGAAGATTTTATATTTTCATGGACTTAAAAGTCTCTGTGGTAATTATAATGAGAGATTAGGACATTATGCATCTAACTTTGAACATCTTTATGTACTTAAAATTATTATTATTTTTTTTTTGCGGGGAAGACCAGCCCTGAGCTAACATCCGTTGCCAATCCTCTCCTTTTTGCTGAGGAAGACTGGCCCTGGGCTAACATCCGTGCCCATCCTCCTCCACTTTATATGGGACGCCGCCACGGCATGGCTGACAAGCAGTACATCCGCGGGCGCCTGGGATCCGAACTCGCGAACCCGGGGCTGCCAAGCGCGAACTAAACTGCTGCGCCACCGGACGGCACCTAAAATTCTTTTAATATTCAAACTTTTATTATTTCTTTATTATGTATTGCATATTCTGTGTAGAAAAAGATAAAATTGCAAACAAGCGAAACATTTAAAAAATATGTAATTTCTCATAGTACCTCTACTTAAGGATAACTGTTTTAAACATTCTGTGGTATAACTTTCTTTGCTGTGTGCACGTGTGTGTGTATGTCCTCTTATTCAGCTCTTGTAAATGCCTTGCTGGGGTACTTTAGTTTAAAAGAGATTGCTGTTAATGTCTTGTTGTCTCCAAAGTGTGTGTTGTGATTTTTTTTTTTTTATGTGAAATTTAAAAATTGTTTTTTGTGCAGATGTTTGCTACTATCTTCTTGAAATTTATGAGAGGAAATCAATCCACAAAGTATATCAGTGTAAAATAAAAAAACCCAGGAAGGAAAGTAGAAAAGGAGTAATGTTATGTATGGGAAAGAGAATACCCCTACTTTTTTGTGTGTGTGTGAGGAAGACCAGCCCTGAGCTAACATCTGTTGCCAATTCCCCTCTTTTTGCTGAGGAAGACTGGCCCTGAGCTAACATCCGTGCCCATCTTCCTCTACTTTATATGGGACGCCGCCACAGCATGGCTGACAGCAGCGCGTCGGCAGGCGCCCGGGATCCTAACCTGCGAACCCCAGGCTGCCCAGCGCGAACTAAACCGCTGCGCCACCGGGCCGGCCCCAAGGCCCCTACTTTTAATAATAATAAAAACTTTATCTCCAGATATGATAAGTATTTGAATCTTTAAGATGATTTAGGTGAATAGTGATTTTTTTTTTAACTAGTTGGGAAAGAAAGAAAAACAACAGCAAAGTTGCTTTTTTGAACAAACCTTTTATGTTAATAAAACTTTAAAAAATAGACTTTTGCTTGATAAATATAAGTGGTCTAACCTTCCAATATAAGGAATAGTACAATTGCAAATCTACTGAACTTGAAATTTCAATACAGCCATGTAAAAGGTAAGCAACCAGTTTTAAATCAAATAAATTGTTCTTGGTAAACCATTAAAGTTAAATTAAGTGGCTCATTGCCAGATGCTATATTGATAGGTTATTTATTTAGCAATCTAACAGAGACATTTACACAGCCACCAAGCTCTCAGTATAATTTAGGCTAAATAAACCTTTCATGTGATGCATGAATGCATTTGAGAATAAGATATTTCCAATAATTAATCCCTTTATAGAAATCATGGAAACATGTCTAGGTGATTAGGCACAACAGATGTCTCACAGAGCATTTTATAAGTGGGTTTGGAAAATTCTTTGTATTTTCCACAAATGATTTCATTTCCAGCTTAAAGCTTGACCTTGGAGATTAGTTTGTTAAGAATCTTTTGTTTGTAGATTTAAAATAAAATAACAGATTCAATACCACTATACATTAGGCTTAGAAAGCATTTTAGTGCTGCTTCTCAGTTGTCCAAGTTTTATTAAGGTATAGATTGCCAGTTACTATTGATAACTTTCTATTTTTCCTTAGCTATTAAGTATTTTTTTAAAATAAATCTTTTCTCTCTGAAAAAAAGAAAAGATCACAGTGCTACCTATAAAAGAAATTATATGTTCTGTCCAATAAATTTATAGAGTTTCTCATTCTGTAACCAGGAGACTGGATAGATAAAAACCCAGTGAACTTTTAATAGCCTCTCTGTTTTACCTTCCCATAATACCCAAACCATATATATTTTTAAGAAGTTAGAAAACATGCATAAACAAAAAATAAACCATAGTATCACCACAGATCTGACCACTTAGAAAAAATTATCACTAACGTTTTGATATTCATCCTTCCTGATTGTTTCCCATGAAAATATATATATCCACATGGGGTCATACTATACATATTATTTTGTAACCTACTCTGCTCCTCTGTCTTTAACAATATATCTTGAATGTCCTTTCATATTGATAAATTTGCATATACTTTTCTATCTTTAATAACATTCTATTGAATGGGTGTATTATAATTTATCTTCTTCTGAGTACTGTAAGATTCTGCTAAAAATTTATCCCTCTTTTGAATAATGAGCATCTATGTATATAATCAGTGCACAACTGTGATAACTTCCTAGGATCAGTTTTTAAACCAGGTATTGCTAATTAAAGGATATGGATTTTTACAAAGTCTTTTGAAAAATATTAACGAATTACTAGAAGATAAAGATGGAGGAGGCTAGACTTAGAAGACTTTAATTCAGTTCTCAGCTCTGCCCTTTACTAACCGTCTGTCTGAGCCTCGGTTTCCTCATATGTAAATCTGTTAATTCAGTGGGCATTTTTTAGTGCCCCCCACATGCCAAGCACTATTTTAGGTACAAGTTGTAGGGGATGTCCTGTGTCTTGTAGGGTGTTTAGCAACATCTTACCAGTCCTCACAATCAAAAATGTCTTCCGACATTGCTGCGTGTCTCCTGGGTGCAAAATTGCTCCTCACTCCAGAATGGCTGCTTCAGATTCTAGGTCCATGAAACTGGGTCTCGGCAGAAGAATGAAGGCCCGTCTGTTGCAGGACTCTCTGGAGAGCGCCAGTGAGAACAAAGCTTCTTTTGGATATAGACACAAATCCTTTTCTCAGATGCTGAAAGGAAATAATAGTTACGTAAATGAGAAAAAGTTTGTAATAATGCCGTTAAGTGGGAGGCAAAATGTAAGATCAATTGAAACAGAAATCGGCATTTTCTTAATTAGAAGTTGTTCAGAGTCAAGTTTATCTTTTAAAATCACACGTCTTTTCATCTAATTCCTATCTGATTAGAATCATCTGCATTTTGGAGCCATAAACAGAACAGTGTTAGGATAAAATTAGATTAGATGTGCAGATTTGAGCCACAGAAAGCATTAGTCCTATAGCCATCAACTTTGTTATTATTCATCTTCTGGAATATTACTTTTGTGGTACTTATAATTATTTGTCTAAATTACTGCATTTATTTGGAAGTATTGCAATGCTAGAAAAACTGGAAGCAGAAAAAAAAAGATTCCAGCTTTATCAACTTAGTAGGGGCCTGAACACTGGGAAAAATGAAAAGATGACTGAGTCTGATTGCTTACAGAGTGAAGTCCAAGTGCACAAGCCCTCTGGCACCTGGCCATTACCTGTTTTCACTTATTGTTTTAGTTAATCCTTTCCCAAATCTGTACAAGTTCCAGGGAGACTAGGGAGATACTGTCTTCTGAACGTGCTATTCTTATTTTTGTCTCAAAAACTTTGACTTGGTTCTCCCCCTCGCATGTCTCTCCTTCCCGCCTAATCAGCTGTACAAGTCCTCCTAAATCTTTATCATTGTGATGGTGATATGCAGCCTCATTTCTTTTTATAGCCATTTTTTCCTTATTATAAAAACCTTGGAAAATACAAGAAAAAGTATAAAGGAAAGCCAGTTTTAAATCACCTGTCATCTTACTATCCAGTCTCACCACTTTTAACATTTTAGTTTTTACTTCCAGTTCTTTTTTCTATGTGGACTGTATTGTTTTTATATTTTTCTTTCCTCTTCCCCCGCTTAATGTTATATAATGAGCATTTTCTTATGTGTATTTGTATTACCATAAATTTTAGTATATGGACTGCATTAATAAGATTTTATATTTTCTAAATTTCTAGCTCATTTTATGGCACTTTCAAATATAGGTGGAAATGAAAACTTCTATAAGATTTAAGTGTACTTTGTACCTCACACTCATTAGGATGACTACTGTCAAAAAACCAGAAAATAGCAAGTGTTGGTCAGGATGTGGAGAAATTGTAACCCTTGTGCCTTATTGGTGGGAGTGTAAAATGGTGCAGCCATTGTGAAAAACAGTGTGGTGATTCTTCAGAAAATTATACGTAGAATTAGCATATGATCCAGCAATTTCACTTCTGGGTATATACCCAAAAGAATTAAAAACAGGGACTCAAACAGATATTTGCACACCTATATTTGTAGCAGCATTATTCACAATAGCCCAAAAGTGGGAACAACCCAAATGTCCATCAGTGGATGAATGCATAAGCAAAATGTGGTATATACATACAATGGAATGTTATTCAGCCTTATAAAGGAAGGAGGTTCTGACACATGCTACACCATGAATGATCCTTGAGGACATTATACAAAGTGAGATAAGCTGATTACAAAAGGAAAATACTGTATGATTCCACTTCTGAGTACCTATATGAGGTACCTAGAGTAGTCAAATTCATAGAGGCAGAAAGTAGAATGGTGGTTGCCAGGCGCTGGAGGGTGGGGGAAATGGGCAGTTATTGTTTGGTGGGTACAAAGTTTCAGTTTTGCAAGATGAATAGAGTTGTGGCGATAGGTGGCTGGGATGGTCGCACAGCAATGTGAGTGTACTTAATGCTACAGAACTGGGCACTTAAAAATGGTTAAGAAGGGAAATTTTATGTTATGTGTATTTTACCACAATTTGAAAGTTAATAAGTAAAGTTTTAAAGGTACTTTGTAAACATATACAATTTTATCTTTATAATCCAATCTTAATGAATTTTATAGTATAACAATTTTATTGTCTTTTTTTTTCTTTTTTGAATACATGTTTGGGCATTCATGAATTATGGCATTTATTTTGGCTACCTTTTAGCTAAATATTCTATATGTCTGAGTTACAATCTTTTCTCTTAGAATCGTGCTGTTTCAAAAATTATTTTTAAATATGATATTTAAACGTGAAAAACAAAGCGTTAGCTTATTTTACGTGTAACGGTAATGTGTTGCATTTACCTGTGGAGTGTGCCTGGGGAAGCCTCAGGCATGTAGAGTAGCAAGGAGGGTCTGCTTGTCCGGATGAGTAGTGATCACCCACAATTAACAAATGTGAGTAAGGATACTTTATCTTCCCGTTTATTATGCCATCCTTACAGGTGAGAACACTGATGAATTGAAAATAAAGTAGGCTTAAGTTACACAAATATATTTGCATAACATTTTGTTTAAATGAAAACATCTAAGGCTCTTAGATGCTTCTCTCCACCAACTATTTACACACTATGTGATAGACTCCTCAAAATTATTAAAGGTTAATGTTATGTTTTCTTAACTACATAGAATTTCTAAATATAAAAATTTGATATATCTTTTTTACCTTTTCTTTCCCTATTTCCCCTCCTACCCCCCAAACATTAAACTGGTGGGAAAAGACTTACACTTTGAATCCTAAACTTGTAGTGCTGCGGATGTATTAACATATGCTTTCTCTGGTAATACTTGTTTTTTAAAAAAAAATTCTAAGTGCACAAAAACTCCAAGAAAAATTTCAAAGCCTATTTCTTATTTAACTTGAAGATCTTTTTCTTTACATTTTTTTATCCCTTAATTCATCTAGTGGCATTTGACTTAAAGTGATAAAATCTGGCCAGAAAGTAAAAAATGTGCAGTGATGAAAGCACAAGCTTTCCACTCACATGGGAGGCTCCCATGTTGTTTTTAAAAAGTATTGTCCTGTATACAGTAAAGGAACCCCTGGCCTTGGGAGTTCCAGCTCTTTCTGTTTTGTTGCCTGCCAGAGATGGCTGTTCTAGACACACATCTCTGTCTTTTAGAGTTCTCTCTTGCCTAGGTTTGTGGCCCCCTGCTGCCAGCCTGGCCCCTGTTATTATTCCTGCATATAACATTCTTAGCTGTGGATTTGGAGAAATAGATGGGGGCTGTCTTTCCTGGTAGCAGTGATAAGCAGTCTTGATTGAGATATTGCTCCAGAAGTGTCCAGAATGGTTTTTATGTGTGGATTAACATAACAGGTCTCATCACCTCACAGCTGCTACCTGGTCTGCACATCCTTAGACTCTGACGAGACCACTGAAAGCAGTGGATATTAATAACCGTATCGAAATCACCACGCAGTCTTTGTTTTTCCCTCTGTGCCCGGTCCTCTCCAGAACATTCATTGGAAGCTTTCCCTTGTAGCTTCATATTCACAGCTTTGCTCAGGTGTCATCAGAGCCTGCAGGTGTGCACTGTATCTCACACCCTGTTGCTTTAGTTCACCTGAACTCCGTTCCCCAGTCTACCATCTTAACTTCTTCATCCGCACCCACTCTCAGCCCTCCTGTCCTCACTGTAACACACGCTGCGGGACCGAGTGGGTGTTGCTGCTCGGGCTTCTGTGACATTCTGTGTGATTTAAGTGTAAGGCTGATAAAAGTGACCTTCAGAGGGATTTGGTCAGCCAGTTTGGTTGCTTTCAAGTAGATGAAAATTCCTGCCTTCACATGAAAATGTACATAGAATCATTTCAAATGCATAAGGTTTTTTACCAATAAAAGATATTAATGTTTAGTAATTGCCACCACCATTACTTTATATTAACCAAAGCCTAAAATGACATTTTTATGCCAACTCTATATTTTATCTCCAAAAAGATATTTTAATGGATCATTAGACTTTAAACTTTATAGCATTGGTAAAAAGTTTAAAGATGTAGTACTTTGATTTTAACGAAGAATATGCGTTGACTTATTTTTCAAGGAAATTTAACAAATGTGTATTTCAGATGTATTGGTGATTTATGGGGATTGCTTTGAAACTAACAAATCCCCCTAATTCCACCTCTCCTCCAACCAGTAGATAGATTTTTGTTACAGGACCCGATTCCCAGACCTTAGTTGTGGTCCCAGAATAGTTCTCAAACTATATAAGAATCCTTCCGTCCTAGTTATTTTGATTTAGCAGCTCTGGGATGGGCTCCCAAAATTATGTGTGTTTAACACAGACTCTAATGGAGATGAAATGCAGCAAGAATATATTCTTGTACCATTTTCTCTACTTAACCTCTAATCTTGTTGAAGCCAAACTTCTGTAATTCTGCTGAGTGAATACAGGTCCTGTGTCCCTATTTTTTTCTTACTGTACCTTAGGACCTTATTTCTATAGCTTCATAAACTTTAAATTTCTGGATCTGACTGCTAGAACAGGAAGCAATCCTTCCTTCATAATTGATTTGAAAACATCTGAGGAAAGGTCTCCTTGGTTTCTCTCATCTTCTGATCTCTGGGAGGTCTGACCATGGTATATAGTATCATCCTGGCTCCTGTAGTGACAGGACAGAGGATCGGACTTCTCGCTTGTCTGCAAGCTCTTATCTGTGCTCTCAGAACACTGGGACTTGCTCTCTTCAACCACCTCCACTGAAGAGGTCCTTTTAAGTGACAGCCAGACAGTCTGGGCACTTGACTTACTGAGAGTGCTCTTTGCTTCTCTTTTGTTTGTTTTTGTTGTTATCCTTTTGTAGCCATTGTATTTCTACGTTCTCAAAGATGTTCACAAAGTTTAAATTCTCTTTGGCTCCATCTGTTTGTTGATTGTAAAGAGAGGTCAGAAAATGAATTTAACATTTCTTTTCCACTGTCCTGGCTGCTTTGAGTTCCCTGAAAACCAACTACAAGCCATTAAGGTCTGTAAGGGAGTAAGGGGTTACCCTTTAAACCCATTTTGGAAGACCCAGTGATGTTGAGAATTGTCTTTGAAACAAGTGTCTGTAATTACGTTATAAAAATCTAAAAAAAAGAGTTAATTGTCAGGGTAAGATTGTTATTTATATAAATTTCCCTTTATTACAAGGTCATAAGTCTTTGGGATTTATTTCTCAAAGTATATTGTATTTATAAATGTGAATTTAGTTCAGATATTTAAAATGTCATTTTATTAAACTTCACATGGAAAATGTCAAATAGATGAGTACCTGTTACTTGACTTCAGCAGTTATCAACTCATGCCCAACCTTGTTTCAGCTGTGCCTTTATTCTCTCCACATATTGTTTTGAAACAAATCCCAGAAATGAATTTTGCTGATTTGCACCTCCATAGTTCTTTTGTTGTTTGTATTTCCTATAAATAGGTAGTTGATTGGATTCCCATTTGATTTTTTTTTTTAAGCTAGACTGTTGTGGTGGTATTATTTTTCAGTTGGAGACACATAATGTTTGGCTATTTCTCTTTTTGTGATGTTAGCTCATTTACCTCAATACCTATTTCTAGCAGTTCATCAGGGGCTGCAAAATGGTGATATCCTAATTCTATTGTTTCCTTTTTTTTTAAATTGAGATAACATTGGTTTATAATAGTATGTAAATTTCAGGTGTACATCATATTTTGATTTCTGTGTGGGAGTCTGCATCATGTTCACCACCCAAAGACTAATTGAACACCAGTTGTCACTGTACACATATGCCCTATTACCAAAGCCCTCCTCCTTGTTGTTTCTTTGTCATTTAGTAGTTGAAATATTTCTACTAGTTTTGGTTACCTGGTGGTATAATTCATGTAGGAGAGGCAGCTTGATTCTTTCCCACCAGTTTTCAGAATAATGAGTTGATTCATTAGTATCCTTCAGTTGTGTCCAATTAGGGTTTTTTTGTCTCATTATGTATGTTATGCTCATTCATTAAATTCATACTCATTAGGTATGAATTGAACATATGTGGTGTATTTCTGTCTGCTGCGGTTACTGCCCTGTGATGGGAAGCCTCTTCAAGTTGGCTCCTGAGTCTCTCTGTGATGCAGCTGTAGTTGTCTGATAATTTCCTTGATATTTGGTGTGATAATTGTTTTAAGCTCATCTTGTACATTGCCTGCCCCAGACCTGTAATCAGCCATTTGACTAGAGAGCCCTGCTTCCTTTTAGTGGAAAAGGGTATTTCATTACCATAATGTAGGCCCTAGGGGTGCTCATGTCAGTCTGTGTATGATGGACAGTCTTTCAAATTTAAGTTGCTTGCTCTCTGTGCCTATCATTTTATAGAAAAAAGTTGTGACTGGTGATGGCAAATCAAGAACAGATTGTGGATTTGAATTTAGAATTCCATAGTTTACTGTTTTTTTTAGTTGAAAAAATATGGTTCTCACACCGAATAGCCAATAGTGACCTGCTGCTCAAGAACCAGGGGCAGCAGGTGTTTCTTCCATTCCCATTTCTCCATTATTTTTACTTTCCCCCCTTTCTAAATCCTATTTTTAAATATGCTAGTACATTAAAAATTGATAGGGTATACTCAAATCTTGTTTATAATGATAGCCTATTACTGTGGTTTTCGGTTTTCATCTTATGCTGGTTTACCACAACAAATGTGTTTGCAAACAAAACGGAACAGAGGAGGGTTATAATAGAGATTTCTCTCAGCGATTGGTGTCAGGAGATACTCTTGGCTTTTGGGGTGGGATGTTGAGATGGAGAGGTGCTTTCCTCAATCTTCTCTTTCTTCCTTCCTGGCTTCCTAGCCCTGTTTCTTTCAGGGGAAGAAGAGGAGCTGGGCTGGAGGACACTAGATCTCTGGGGGTGGAAGACTGTCCCCATAGAGTGTTGGCATTGGAGTATTTACTATTAAAGTATAATCATAGTAGTCTTTTTATTTCTAGTTTGTGGAAAAAACATGCTAATGGCATTTTCCAATTGTGAATTTTTCTACCATGTTATATTTTAAATAATAGCTTTATTGAAATATGTCACATATTATAAAATTCACCCAGTTAGCATGTACAGTTTAGTGGTTTTTAGTATATTACTAGAGTTGCACAACCATCACCACTGTCCAATTTTAGAAAATTTTCATCACCCTCAAAAGAAAACCCATGGCTATTAGCAGTCACTCCCCGTGGCAACCACTAATCTTTCTGTCTCTATGGATTTGCCTATTCTGGACATTTCATATAAATGGTATCTTACACCGTGTGGTATTTTGTGACTGGCTTCTTTCACTTAACATAATGTTTTTAAGATTCATCCAGGTCGTAGCATGTGACAATCTCATATTCTTTTCTTTTTTTTTTTTTTTTTTTGTGAGGAAGACCAGCCCTGAGCTAACATCCGTTGCCAATCCTCCTCTTTTTGCTGAGGAAGACTGGCCCTGGGCTAACATCTGTGCCCATCTTCCTCTACTTTATATGGGACGCCGCCACGGCAGGGCTGGCAAGCAGTGCGTCGGCAGGCGCCCAGGATCCGAACCAGCGAACCCCGGGCTGCCAAGCATGGACTAAACCGCTGCGCCACCGGGCCGGCCCTCATATTCTTTTCTTGTAATGTATTTTTTTGTTGTTGCAATTATGAAGCAAAGAAATGGTCATTCTTTCATCAACAAAATTATGAGCTGTCAAAGTTTAAAAAGTATCATGTTTTAATGATGCAAGAATAAGAAGAACCAGAAGTAGCCATTTATTAGGGAGATATTTGAAATCTGGAATCAGTATTTACAAGACAGATAAGTTCCATGAACATGGATGTTTCATTCAAAGAATATTGCCCATTTCAGGTCTGTATACTGTCACAACCAGAAATATGTAGAATTAAAATTTGAGTTTTCTGTGTTTCAATTCTTATTGAAATATTTAACGTAGTTTTTCATCTTTTATTACTTCTCTAAAGTAAGCATAAAATAACTTGAAAACATAAAAAAATAAAAAGGGTTGCTTAGACCCAGATGGTAAATGGTGAGAATTGTTTGTCTTAATAAATTGAGGGGTTTAATTGACTACTGATTAGCCTTGATACAGTTTTTATTGGAACAGAATATGTTGAAGCCACATCAAAACAATATTAATATTTCTAAGATTTTGAAATAGGACGCCACATATATGGTTACTTAAGACTAAATTCTGCCAGTAAGAAAGGAGCATTCTGCTGAGTTGGCAGTAACATGCCTCTACTTAAGATCATTTTGGAAAGACATGTCTTAGCCCCTAGATTCACACAGTGGACTAGATTCAGAATCCCATTAACTCTGTATTCCCTGTGCATGGGGATCTATAGGAAAGTGGCTTCAGTTTCACTCTCTGCTTTGCCTTTCTGTTTGATTTTTGCTCCAGGAAGATGTTTACTTCAGTTCTGAGCCTGACTGATCTTATGGGTTTTCTTGTTTAATATTTTGTCATGTGTTTGAAGGTGAAGGGATGTGATTAAGGATGAAATTCTGGAGCCATGTATTATAATATAATTGAAAACAATAAAAACTAATTTAAAAAATATCTTCCTTTGATTAAGTAAACTTGAGCTAAGCTACATACCAAATAGTAATTTACCAAAAACAAGCAATGTCTATAGGATATATTGTTTATAGATTTTCATATCACTTTTCTATACAGTAAAATGTAAGGAAACAGTCATAATTGATATTATCAGCTTTGTAAAGGGAGAAGAAAACTGATTTGCTGGTGATAGGTATGGTATGTCTTGGTACAGAGACTAAAGAAAAATTGTGAAAACTTTATTATTCAAGGTAATTTTGAGCCAGTGAGAGAATTTCCATCTAGGACAATCGAGCAGATATTTTTTTTCCACTTAATTATACAGAGTGAGTTTACTTTCGTGTAAGTAGGCATTATTTAGAAACCTGCTTTTGGGGCCGGCCCAGTGGCGCAGCGGTTTAGTTTGCACTTGGCAGCCCGGGGTTCGCGGGTTCGGATCCCGGGCACCTCCCAACGCACTGCCTGTCAGCCATGCTGTGGCGGCGTCCCATATAAAGTGGAGGAAGATGGGCACGGAAGTTAGCCCAGGGCCAGTCTTCCTCAGCAAAAAAAAAGAGGAGGATTAGCAGCGGATGTTAGCTCAGGCCTGGACGGAAACACACACACACACACACACACACACACACACACACACACAGTGGATGTTAGCTCAGGCCTGGACGGACACACACACACACACACACACACACACACACAGTGGATGTTAGCTCAGGCCTGGACGGACACACACACACACACACACACACACACGAAACCTGCTTTTCACCACTATGGAAGAATCCTTAAATAAGCATTTAAATTTCCAGACTCTTCTTTTTAAATAGGCTAAACTGTACATGTGAGTGAGCTAATTGATCCATCCTGGAACTGTATGTAGTTCAAGGGAGTGATCAGTAGCTGCTGGATTAGTCCTTGTAGAGTGTAAAGTTTGACTTTTCTGTCCTTTTTCTCAATAAAGCCAGTGTTAACAGCATATCACTCTAGGTAGCACTTGAAATGGTTGTTGGGATTCCCTCCCCCCTTTTTCCAAATTGTCCTATGTTTTTAAAGGGAAAAGTAAGAGAATTTTTAAAAACTATTATATCGTGAATGTATATCTATCTGAAAGTGACATTTTGTGACTTCATAGAGATTTTTAGAAGTTTTTAAAAATTTCTTAACCTTTTTTATTGAAGTGTAACATATAGGTCTTAAGTTTATAGCTCTGAATTTTTACAGATTTATACACTTGTGTAACCAATGCATAGATCACTATCAAAACATTACCAGCACCTCTGCACTGTCTTGGTCCTTCTGCTCAGCACTCTCTCCAAGTTAATCACTATTCAGATTTCTGTCAATATAGATAAGTTTTGTCTCCTTTTGAATTTCACGTAAATGAAATCATACAGTGCATACTCTTTCTGTGTCTGGTTTCTTTTGCTTATCATTATGTCTGTGAGAGTCATCCATGTTATTATGTGTTCTTTTCTTATTTGGTAAGTGCTATTCTATTGTCTGCATGTGCCCTACTTAATTTTTCCATTCTACTGATGGTTGACATGAATAGTTTTTGGTTTGGGACTTTGATAAGTAAAGCTGCTATGAATATTCTTCTACATGCCTTTTAGTAAACATAGCTCATTGGGTATATACCTAAGTGTGGAAATGCTGGGTCATAGGGTGTGTGTGTGTCCAGCTTTAGTCTTTCTGCCGAAGAGTTTTCCAAAGTGATTGTACCAATTTATATTCTCTTCAGTATTTATGATAGTTACAGTTGCTTTGCATTTTTACCAAAATTTTGTATTGTCATTTAAAAAAAGAATCTGATGAGTATAGAAACTAGTATTTTTATTAGTTGCTGCTAATTAAGTGTATAGAATGTCCTGCAATTCTTTCACCCAAAACAGTTTGCTCTCTTCTTACTGTTTTATCTAGTTTAAAAAAGAAGGAATTGAGTAGCTAAAATAAGAATTATTGTCTTATAGAAAGTAATAACAAGATGATAGTAACTTAATTTTGTTAGTTAAATAACTGTATACTAAAATGCCCTCAAACCTAGAAAAAAAAGAAACCAGCCGAAGTTGTAATAGCTTTTTAATACTTGCTTATTATTAAAGTAACTATGATGATAAAGTCTATGTAAGTTGTGGCAGAAAACCATATTTTAGGTTTGTTACAGGCTTGTAGTAAATTGGAAGCATTTTTTTTCTTCATGGACTTCTGAAATGTTTTTATAATCATTTAAAGCTTTATTGCAAGTGAGGCAATAAAAAGGGAAGAAATCCAATTACTTTATGTGCCGAGCTTTCATTTCCTATTTAATGAAAGAAAGACTTTTGTTCAGTAAGCATGCAAGCTTTACAGTCCCTCACAGTAAATTAGAAATTTCCTTAAATGGAAAATAAGAAAAATATTTCCTCAATAAATGCTTTGATGAAAGATAGTTTTACTAAGTTGAAGCCTGTGTTTAAGAATGTTGCAGCCAAGGTGGAAGGGTCAGCAATTAGATTTGATAGATCATTGAAGGTAATAAAAATAGTAAGTGCTTCCTTGGTGCTTAACATATGCCAGGCATTGTGCTCAGCCCTTTCTGTATATGATTTCATAGTCTCACAACGACTCTGTGAGGGTGATACTGTTATTGTCCTCATTTACTGATGACAACCTTGGTCGTTTATTCGTGGTCACACAACTATTGAGTAGCCAAGCTGAGATCTGAATCTGAACCTTCTGCCTTCAAAGGTTGTGCTCTTTACCAATATGCTGTATGGCCTCTCAGTGTATCACTGTTATGGCCAAAAGTGGAGAAAGAAAGAATGGTCAAGGGATTAAGCTTCTACTAAGTGCCATGCATTGTGCTAATAATAGCATTTTATATGTGCTAATTAATTCTCACAGTAACCCTAGATAGTTTTAATATAGTCACCAGATAAAGGAGAAACATAAGATTCAGAGAGAGGAATTTACCCAGGGTCACACATCTCATAATTGATAGAGAAATCTTTTCAAAAGGAGGCCACTGATAGGGAGTTCATTGAATGTCTGCTATGGATTAACTTAAACAGCTGCTAATGCTCACTGGAAAGTAGCAAGCTGTTTATATCTTTAGCATCAATTTTCTAATACTTGTGTTTCCAGAGTGATTCAACACACCATCTCTGCTAAATAATGGCAGCATGGTATAGTGAAAAGAATATAGACTTTGGAGTCAGAAGGACCTCAGTGTTTACGTTTCTTGCAAGGCAAGTCTACTGGCAACAAATTCCCTCAGTTTTTGTTTGTCAGAGAAAGTCTTTATTTCTCCTTCATTTTGGAAGGATAGCTTCACAGGATACAGAATTCTAGGTCTCTGAGGGTTTTTTCTGGCAATAGTTTAAATATTTGAAGTGCTTGCATGGTTTCTAAGGAGAAGTTAGATGTAACTCTTATCTTTGTTCCTTTATAGTAGGTTTTTTTCTTTTCCTCTGGCTTATTTATCTTTGATTTTCTGTAGTATAAAAATGATATACCTGTGGGGCTGGCCTCGTGGCGTAGCAGTTATGTTGGCGCGCTCTGCTTTGGCGGCCCAGGGTTCACAAGTTTGGATCCCAGGTGTGGACCCGTGCACTGCTCATCAAGCCATGCTGTGGCGACACCCCATTTAAAGTAGAGGAAGATGGGCACAGATGTTAGCCTAGGGCCAATCTTCCTCAGCAAAAAGAGGAGGATTGGCAATGGATGTTAGCTCAGAGCTAATCTTCCTCACACACACAAAAAATATACACCTAGGTGTAGTTTTTTAAGTATTTAACCTAGTTGGTGTTCTCTGAGCTTCCTGGATCTGGTTTGGTGTCTGACATTAATTTGGGGAAATTCTCAGTCATTATGGCTTCAAATATTTCTTCTGTTTCTTTTTCTCTTTCTTCTCCTCTGGTATTCCCAATACATGGATGTTATACTGTTTATAGTTGTCCCACTTGGATATTCTGTTTCTTTGTTTTTTCAGTCTTTTTTCTCTTTGCTATTACATTTTGTAAATTTCTATTGACATATCCTTAAGCTCAGAGATTCTTTCCTCAGCCATGTCCAGACTGCTAATGAGCCCATCAAAGGCATTTTTCATTTCCATTACAGTATTTTTGATCTCTAGCATTTTTTTATTCTTTCTTGGAATTTCTTTTCTCTGCTTACATTACCCATCTGTTCTTGCGTGTTGTCTGCTTTTTCCTTTAGAGCTCTTAGCATATAAATTGTAGCTGTTTTAAATTCACAGTCTGATCATTCCAACATCCTTGCTATATCTGAGTCTGGTTCTGGTGCTTGGTCTATCTCTTCAAACCATGTTTTCTCCCTTTTATTATGCTTCGTAATTTGTTTTTGAGAGCTGAACATAAGGTACTAGGTGAAAGGAACTCTGGTAAATAGGCCTTTAGTGGTGTGGTGGTGAGGTGTGTGGTGGGGAGCATTCTGTGGTCCTGTGATTAGGTCTCAGTCTTTTAGTGAGCATTTGTCCCTGGGCTAGGAACTTTACAATACCTCTGGTTTTCCCCACCTCAGGCGGGACAGGATGGCTGGAGGGAGGCTGAAGCTGGGTGTTTCCCTTCCCCTGGTAAAACTCCAGACTCTGATAAAACTCCAGTAGGTTAGGCTCTAGTGAGAGTTTCTCTTGATGGCAGGCTTAAGAACAGAATGCTCTGGTATGTTTCAAAATGGTTATTTTTCCTTTCCCTATGCCAAAGCCAGGGGTGTTTTGTCCAGTCTTCACTGTGAGAACCTTGGTAGTGCTTCTGGAGGTAAAACTCACAAAAATGTGAGGGCCCCCATGTGACGGGGACCCCCAGGGCTTTTTGACTCAGCCCTGTGCATACTGAGCTCCAGCAGTTTGTGAACTACAGTTCAGGTTTTCCTACCCTGGGGCTGGGTTTCTGCTCCAGTAAGTTGTAATTCTCTGTGTTCTCCTCTCTTTCTCTCCAGTTTTGGGGGCTGCAATTTGCCCTGTGACCTCACTTGTTTGATGGATCTAAGAAGAGTTGTTGGCTCTTCAATTTGTTCAACTTTCTTACTTGTTGTTAGGTTAGAGTGATGACTTACAAGTTGGTTAGATGCCAGACCAAAAACTGGAAGTCTTGTTATGTTTGTCTTAATTATTATTTTACCAGTCATAAGGTCAATATTACAGGTATTTTTATTCATAACTAATCAAAAACTGAGGCTCGGAGACGGGGCCAGCTACATAATTTGCAGGGCCAGTGCAAAATGCAAATTAGAGGCCCCTTGGTCAAAAAACAAGAAAAAAGTACTGTTAAAGGTACTAAAATATAAAGCTTTTCTCTTTCTTCTGCGGTCTCTCAACTTATCAAGGTATCTTTTACTTGCTGTTTAATGTTGTTCTAAGTAAGGACAAACGAAAAATTTACGTTATTTCATGTTTATATTGTACAAAAGCGAGGTTTAACTGCAAACATCAGAGCATTTAGTTCTCCACTTGTGTTTCTCAGCTTGTGTGTGCGTCTGTATCCTCTCCTCACCACAGCAGGGGGCGTGGTCGCTCAGCTCTGCCTCTGGTAACTGGTGAGGGAGGAGCGCTTGAAGGAAGAGCAGCCGTGGTGGTTCTGTCTCTCTTTCCTTCCCTGTCGTCATCTTCACTGTGAAGGGCGGCTGACTGGGGAGGTGACGTGAGTAAGAAAGGGTAGGACAGGAGCTTTTGGTCTTTCTTCTTCGAGCACCGTTACCTTCTTCTGCTTCTGGAGTGAGCTTTGGTTGGAGTAGAAAGCATGGCCTTTTAGGGCTGTCAGCACCCCGCCTACCCTGTCATAGACATGACACGCTTACCTTGTGCTCACGTGGTCCTCACAGAAGAGTTCTCTGCTCGTGAACCATCCCAAGCACATATGCAAATGGGCAGCAAGGAGCAGGGGACACACATTGTGTGTGTCTCCTGTGCTTCAGCTTGTGTGCCACTGTCCCATTGGATTGACAGAATCAGGTTCAAAGGCAAAATTGTGAAGAATTTCAAGAAGCCATAGCAGAGTGTGAAACCTCTCCTGGGGCTCTTTGGGGCTGCACAGGTTACATGCCCATGAAGCCGACCTGCTCAGAGAGATTAAATGACTTGTTCAAAGTCACACAGCTGGGAGGTGTCCAAGCAGGGCTTAAAACTGGTGTTTGGCTATTTTTTTTCTTTCTTCGTGATTTTGCTAATAATAAGTAAGTGGTAGTTATAAAAACTACCCTCTTTTTCCTTCTCTGTAAACCTCCAGACTGCTCTGTAAAACAAGGATAACAGTAGTGAGGTGAACGTTAAAGGCATGGATAGAGATGGAGCCCACTCCTGCTGTTGGATCTGCTGCCTTTTTCAGTCTTGCTGATTCACTGCTAAGAGGCTGACTGGGTATTTGCAGGCAGTCCACAGTCGTGCAGAACTTTGGAAGATCATTCTGCCCTCAAGGAGCTGACCGTTGCTAGGAGGAGAGGAACTTCTGAACCGAAGTCCAACAGTACTGTAGCATTTCCTGTCTCAAGGCAAAGGCTCTCAGTATACTTGGGATGGGTGTTTCAAACTGGGCACTTTTAAGAGTGAGAGCAGTATTGACAGTTAAGTTGGAGTAACAGGCATTGACTGAAGTTGTCCTGAGCAAACCAGGACGTGGAGTCACCTGTCCCATAATACATCATCCACACACGTGCCGAGCCTAAGCATGCCACTCCTGTGAGTGTCCAGAGAACTTATTATAATTTTTTTTGAACTCCATCATTGCACTGAGCCAGAGTGAACCAGAATTATGTTTGTGTCTGTTTGCTGGACTAGAATATAAGCACTTTTTTTTTTCTTTTTGTTGAGGAAGATTAGCCCTGAGCTAACATCCATGGTGAATCCTCCTCTTTTTGCTGAGGAAGACTGGCCCTGGGCTAACATCCATGCTCATCTTCCTCTACTTTATATGGGACGCCGCCACAGCATGGCTTGATAAGCGGTGGGTAGGTCCGCGCCCGGGATCCGAACCTGTGAACCCCAGGACACTGAAGCGGAGTGTGCGAAGTTAACCGCTATGCCACTGGGCTGGCCCTAGAATATAAGCTTTTTAAGATTGGGAGCCATGTCTTATTCTTCTTGGTATCCCTAGTGTGTACAGGTCCTGGCACATGACTATAAAAGGTACCACCACCAGCTGCCATTTAGGAAGCACCTGTTATGTGCCCACCACTAGGAAAGGGACTCTCTCTGTGTTATTTTACCTAATCCTCACAAAAATCCTGCAAAGTAAGTATTATTTTAAAGAAACTTACCAGTGTAGACATTTGATATTTGTGTGAATAATGAGAAACTTTGCAGACCCAATGTATACAGCACTATAGGTCATTCTTTGAAAAAATGTGCAAACTGAGACAGGAACCATAAGGTTAGAGATAGGCACATGTCCAGATTTTTAGAAGGAAAAGTGGATTATGAATGCCTGTATCCTCAAGCTTGACATGAATTCTATGCAAAATTTAAATGGGATTTTTTTTTTAATGGCTTACTTCTTTTTTCAAAGTGTTAACAGCATGCTAGTTGCCTACATGGGTTCGTGAAGAACAGTTCCTGTCAGAGTAAGCCTCTTGGTCAAGATTTTTAGATATCCTTCTGGTCAAGATGTACACAGATGGGCCTGATGATCAGGCTTGAGAGTACACTGTGAGCTGGATGGACAGTTTTACCCAGAGAAGTCCAGTTAATAGCATTGATGTCAGTATCAAGGGAGTTCGCTGCATTCTTCAGGGATCAGTTCTGGACTTTGTTCTTTTCAGCATTTTTATTAATTGAATGCATCAATGTCAGATTTTCAAATGACCAAGTAATGAAGATTAGTTAAGACATTGCATGACAGAATCAAATCCTCAGAAAATCTTAAACACAAAATACCAACAAATGGGATAAAAGTAAGATTCTGAAATATATGCACCCTGACCTCAACTGCCCTGAATATTTTGCACAAGAGAAAATGTCAGGGAGCTTGAGATGGCTGAGGGCTTGCTGTGAGTGAGCGGTCGGAGTGGCTGCTGAGAGGGTCAGTGCTTCACTTACTCACCCTCCATCTGCCGTCTGCGTGACTGTGTCCTGGAGAAGAGGCCCAAGTGGGTGGATGTTGCAAGGTGCCTGAAGAGGAAACTCTCATATTTAGCATTGTCCAGACGTAGAATATGTGCTATCCTCATAGCCAGTGATTCCGTAATACTGGAAAATTTTCTTGCAGAGAGACTGGCCATGTAAGAGAGACATGAGAGGTATTTTATGCATCACATAATGAACTGAATAAATGTCTTCTAATGATCCTTCCTGTTCTGAAATTTTTATAAATCTTTGATACTTCTCCAGCCCAGTGAAGTATTGTTTGGGACTGTAGTGTCTCTAGGCCATATAGAGAGCCGTTTACTGAAAGAAGTCCCTATGGTTGGGGAAATAAAATGTAGATTACAATTTTAAATTGAACCCTAAAAATACAATTTAAGAAAGAATATTAAATTCAGAAATGGAGTACACTATGTATTAACAGATTTAATGTGAAAAAGATCCAGAAGTATGTTATAAAGAATGGTAAGAAAAAGGGAAACTTTAACAAGATTTTGAATAAGTAAAACAAAATAAGATATTGGGAATAAACAAGAGTTATGTGCAAGATTACTTCCCACATAAAATAGTTTTAAACAAGGTTGTATATAATTTGGTTGTGAAAACGCACACATATAAACACATATATAGTAATTACAGCCATCAATCTATAGTAGGAATATAGTAGGCATTGGGTAAATGTTTATTTTTGAATCTAATTTGTGATAAATAGAAATTATTAAGGAAAAGGCATCATGGTGCAGAGGAAGGAGCCCTGTCAGGAGATTAGCGTCTGCCACTACAGAGCCTTTGGACAACTCATATCCCTCCAACATCTTTACTTTAAAATGAGCAAGTTGAACATAATAGGTTTTATGTCCCTTCTACTTATATGATTCTGTGAATGTTAAAGGAAACTAATGGTAGATAACTAGTTAAACTGTAATTTGAGATGTAGTCACTTTTTAAACGAAATTTTGGATAGTTACTTCCAGAACTTAGTTGTTTAGCTTCCTTGTTCTTATAATATATGTTGATGCTGTTACCTACGTCGATCGGCTGACTAAAGAAGCATGAATCACATTCTAGAGACTCAGCGGTGATTTCTGTTATTTAAAGGGGAGGGACTGGTAGTAACTGTAGGAGTCGGAAACTAAGTAGTTTTTGATCCAGTTATATTCTGTGGAGTCACGTTATGAATTACAAGAAGATTGGCTAGGGCAGCTTCCACTAATAAAGCTTTTAATAATTCGAATGGAACATCTGCTCAGTATGAATCTAAGGAAATTACATTTTATAAAGTTGCTTTATCTAAGTGGACCTGTATTCTTACTTATTAGAACATGTTGTTTTATAGATTGCCTAATTTTATCCACTCACAGTTGACTGCATTCCTTGCTTATTAAAAGGCAAGTTCCACATGTGCTGTTTTAAGTATTAGGAAAATTTAAAGTAAAATGATTCTATCCAGACTGCTTGACATGTCTGAGCTGAATGTGAAATATCAAAAGGGTGACAGTTATCTGAGGGAAAATGTAGTTGTCATCTTGATTTACTATTACCACACTCTATTGTATCCTGCCCCCAAATCCTAACAAGATAATAGCACTTTTATTCTTAAGTCTTCTAAAATTTGGCTTCAAGAAATTATGTACTTTATGTGATAGCTCTATTTCAGATATCTTAATTAGTTTCATCTTGTTATTCTTTGCAGGGTACAAAAGAATTGGTATGCTACAGAACAAAAGTACCAATTAATAGTTCGTGTACTAATATTTTGTTGTTTCAGGTTTTCTATCTTTATAGCCTGAAAATACTTGCTAAATAGGACTTCTTGTGTAAGTCTGGTAGAAATCAGATATGTTCTTGAAGATTTTTTCATTTTAGAAGAGCTTGTCAGGAGGGCATAATATGTTACACATCCATTTGTTAACCAACATGTTTAATTGGAATACATTTTGGGAATCCACTTATAGTTCCCTAACATTAACCTGGTGATATATGTCTATATCTATATCTATATCTATAGATATAAATTCTTTATGTAAATAAAGAGGGCAACAAATATATTTTCCTATAGAAACTAAGTAAACTTCAGAGTGGCCATGAGACAGGATTTTCAGGGTAAATGCAGAGTTTTCAGGGTAAATGTTTCTGCTCCCTTCTTGAGAGATCCAGGCGATTTAAAGCCCATTGCTTTGCCTTGTTGCTATGGAAATTGTAATGAGGGACAAGAAGAGAACTATTCCCAACTTCCTATCTTACTTCTTGAGATTGCATTTTGATAATTTTAAATGTTTCATTTTTGAAATGCTGGATTATACAGTGTGGTAAAGAGATTTATTATTTTGACTGTCTCTTCCAAGTCCAATATCTGAGACCATCCATAATCTTCCTTCTCAGTCAAAAACCGAGTAGCTGTCTTGTCAGTCTTTAGAATGTGGTGGTATTGGGCAGCCACAGCATGGACATGACTTTATGACTAGAAGTAGGACCTTTCTGAAATAGGCTTTGCCTCTCAATTTATTGGTGATAGTATTGGGCTTAAATGTACGTTATAATGGAATAAAATGCAATACCTAGATATTTTTAGTTTGTGTTTTTTTAAACATTGGGTCTATCTTTGTTTAAAGGATTGCCCAATTTAGAGGATTGTTTTAGAGGTTTTTTTGAATCCTCATAATGACAGTATATAGGCAAAGATTTTTTTATCCCCCAAGTTTATATTTTTACATATATTTTTAGATTACTCATCCAAGACTAAGAAAATAGTTTCTTCCTATCATTTTACACAAAGATCTGTAAAAATAATTGTATATATAAATGAGAATTAATTTTCAGTTGTTATTGGAAACAGGTGATTTCATTGTTGCCTGAGCATCATAGAGTGTACTTTACAAACCTAGATCGTCTAGCCTACTACACACCTGGGCTTTGTGGTTCTGATCTCATGGCACCACCATTGTAATGAGGTTTGTCGTGGACTGAAACAGCGTCATGCGGTGTGTGACTGTGGTTGGCAAGGTTTAGGGCACAGGCATTCCTCACTCATGTCGTTGAGCCATTGTAGGAGCAGAGGAGCAGGCTGTCTTTAGGGCAGTGTTTCTCAGCGCCTGGCTCTGGTAAGAAATATGTTGTACGTTATGATCCAGCCTGCATGCGCTCACACGTGGTACAAATGTGCAAAACAGATCGTGAATTCTTGCCTTGCCTTTGTGTGGTGCATTCTGTTTTCTATTCTATTTCATTTTCTTTTTAACTGCCAAAAAAGATTCTAGTTGTAATCTGTAAAATAGATTTCAAAGCCCACTTGCGGGCCACACCTGTAGATGAACTCTGTTTAGGCTCTTCCTGATTCTTGCCGTCAGGTTTCTCTTCACCTTGCGCAGCTATATACGTGTTCTCTATTATATAGTTACCTGTGGAAATGGTTGACCAACACCCATTTAAACTATGATGCATTGAAATCTAAGGAAGAAGAGAAACTCTTGGGACAGATGTAGATGTGTGGACACCTGGAAAGAAAGATGCTTTACTAATTGTCGGCAGAGTTCTTGAGGGTGGGAGTGATTACCAGAGGGCCTCTGTGTGGCTGGGTTCGGCTTCCCCCGTTGCCAAAGCGGGTAATTTCATAGTCAGCAGTATTTCAAAATGTAGTTCTAATTTGGTGGGAAAGTAACTCAAACCAGAATTTGAATGGGAATATTTAAAAAGGAATCATTTTTAGCCTGAAGAGGTTCCAGATTCTTAGACTGCAGAAAGTGAATAGGAAGGAGTCCCTCGTGGGTATGGTTTCTGTTCCGCGCTTCTTTCCATGGAAGAATATTCAGTAAAATATTACACCAAAGAAAGAGTTCTACTTTGAGGGACAGAAAATAAGTTTTAGTTATTCTATCCCTATTTGGCATATGATATCTGAGCCTCAGTTAATTTGCAAAATGAATGAGTTTGGCCAGATTATCTAAATTTATTTTCAACGTCAAGGCTTTCTGATTTTATATTAAATCGGGGACTGGATTTTTAAGTGCCTGCTAAGCATAAGACACTTACACCTTAACATCCAGAGCATTGCAGGCAGGGGTGTGACCAGTGAAGACCTGCCCCAGGAAGCTGCCGGGATCCTGCCCAGGAGTATCTGCAGTGTGTGTGCTTATGGCCACTTAATCCTCAGATTCTCTTGTAGATCAAGTGTTTATATTAACAGCCTGTCCAGTTAAGAAAAAAAAGGAAGGAAAGTGCCGCAGTTTAACTCTTCAGTTGAAAAGAATTGCTTACTTTGCTACTACAAACTGTGCTTTCTTTGAAATTATTTTGCTAAGAAGCTAAGTCTTACTTATGTTGGAGTTTGAAAAGTAAAAGAGAATGTGAAATGGATTATGCTCAACTTCTGAGAATTGTATATAATTACAGGCTGATAGTTTTGTGTTTGAGAAGGTTATTAAAGAATTGATATCTGTGATGGTAGGCTAATTGGTTAAAAAATAATTCTGAGGAGACAGTAGTGACTAAAAACAAGTAAGGGTAGATGTATATTCTTAGAAATTATATATCTGTATAGCTAACAAAAAGTGAACTTATATAACATCTAAGGTTGTTGTGTGTAGTTGTGGAAGAAATGATCTTGTAGGAATGGTTTAAGAAGAGAATGAATGAATGTTTTGTTTTCTTGGTTTAAGAGAGGTAAGCTGTGCATTCACTGGAATATCATTCAGCCATAAAAAAGAATGAAATCTTGCTATTTGTGGCAACATGGATGGATCCTGAAGGCATTATACTAAGCGAAATAAGTCAGACAGAGAAAGACAAATACCCTGTGATTTCACTTATATATCGAATCTAAAAAAAACCCAACAAACCCCAAACGAAAAACCCCAAAAAACAAACCCCAAGCTCATAGAAACAGAACAAACAGATTAGTGGTTGCCAGCAGCAGGGGTGGGATTGGGTGAAATGGATGAAGGGGGTTAAAAGTACAAACTTCCAGCTATAAAATAAATAAGTCCTGGGATGCAGCAGCATGTTGGCTGTAGTCAATAATACCCAAGAGAGTAGATCTTAAGAGCTTTCATCACGAGAAAATAAAATTTTGTAACAATGTATAGTGATGGATGTTAACTAGACTTACTGTGGTGGTCATTTTGCAATATATACAAATCTCGTGTCATCATGTTGTACACCTGAAGCTAATATAACGCTATATGTCAATTATACCTCAAAAAAATAGAGAGTTAGGCTCTCGAGTTGCGAATCCAGTAGATGTAGGTGTTTTCATCCTGTCCTACACATGTTTTATATAAATAAGCACGAGAAAGAGTTTGGAATGTGTAACTGTGACTTGGGCTCCTGAGAACTGGAAGAATATTATATATAAAATGGAACTGATAGTGTACACTCAGATGGAAGAGAGATCCAATAACATTTCGTTAGGCTTTTCTTGGTGCAGTGATGTCTCACTTGTCAGCAGTGTGGATCGGGGTGCCTGTGCTCACGAAGACTCCAAGGCCTGCCCGACCTCTGCCAGCAGGCGCTCAGTGACAGTGACTAGCAAATCATGTGAAATGCAGTTCTTAAAAAATGTAATTTCACATAAAGGATTTAAATGATTAAGAACAATTACATTAAGGTTAAATTTGTATATTCACTATTTTGGGGTCCTAATATGTAAGGTTTGTCGTTTCAAGTTCAGTGATCATGTTTACTTGTTTTTTATATAATAACAAATGCTATCGGCTTCATTACACTGTGCCTCATATGCTTCATTACATCAAAAATACACAGAATTAATTGGGGCTTAAAAGCCTTGTTCGATTTACTTAAGAAAAATTAGTAAATCTGATTATTTACTTTAAAGCTGCAGAAGAAAGAAGATCAGCAATTGGAGCCTAAAAAAAGTACCAGCCCTAAGAAAGCTGCAGAGCCCACCGTTGATCTTTTAGGACTTGGTAAGTAATAAAAAATACAAGTCACCATTAGAGTTGCAAAACAGTTGAAACCTTGACTTGAAATGAATGTGATAGCTTTATTGTCAGTGTGCCAAAAGACACCTGTTAACTGAATTTGAAAATGGTATGATTAGTTTGCCGAGTTCCCACACAAAAGGAAATCTTTAATAAAGGAGCTAGTGTCTGTCACACTGTCTTCACTGAAATACAAGTAATGAGTTCCTTGGGGAAAGAGGAGATCTCAAAGTAATCTTCAAAGGCTCAGTAGACTGTGACATTACCACACTTAAAATAAAAAGTAGATTCTTTTTTCTTCTCTCTCTCTCTCTTTATTTAGTTTTTTTTGGTGGGGGCTGGGGTTCCCTTAACAAGATAATTCCGGGGTAGCCTGATTGTAAAATGTGCTGGTTTAAAATAAAATTTAATTTTGGTTAACTGAAGCAACATGCTTCATACTTAGATCTAGTGGCTAGATTCATTTCACATATCTGAGGACAATGATGTCATATTTATTCTCCTGGGTGACAGATGGATGTTGTCTGTCTGGTAAATAAATAGGCTTCAACCAAGGAGTGCTTGCACTGTGCTTATCTACAAATACTGTCAGCTCGTCTTACATTTTTCTCCTCTTCCTTCTAAAATAACTTGATAAATGGTTATTTCTACTAACATCAAAGCCTTCGAGCAGTAATTAATTTAAAAAATTTCTTTTTTAGTTTGGAGAAAGATTAACAATTAGAAGAAGGAGGGGCCACCCGGTGGCGCAGCGGTTTAGTTCGCACTTGGCAGCCCTGGGTTCACGAGTTCGGATCCCGGGCGCCCGTGGACGTACAGCTTGTCAGCCATGCTGTGGCGGCGTTCCATATAAAGTGGAGGAAGATGGGCACGGATGTTAGCCCAGGGCCAGTCTTCCTCAGCAAAAAGAGGAGGATTGGCAACGGATGTTAGCTCAGGGCTGGTCTTCCCCACACAAAAAAAAGGAGAAGGAAAGATAGTTGAAGGGTAGAGTTGAACTTCATATACTGGTTTTCTAAAAATTGACCTAGTTCTTATTGAGTAAACGGTTTTCTGTTTTAAGAATTATGGGTGAATGTTTTATTCATTTCTTAGGAAGCTAGTATATCATGCAGATACACCCCCGGAAGGTAAAAATCTGCAGTGGTGAAAATAAGTAGTATATTAGAAATACAAAAAATAACTGAAATTTTGAAGATAGGGCTTCACTCCAGGGGCTCTAAATATAATTATGTTGAATTCTAGTCATCATAATTTCTGTATTTTATTTCCTTTGCTGTAAATGAGAAAACAAAAAAGACTTACTACCAAAGTAAGAAACTACCTTAGCAAAACTATGCATATCTTTGTCCTCACTGCAGCATTTCCTTTCCAGTCTAAGAGCCTGGTTGATGTGCTCATAACTTAGAAGTGTAAGATATAAATCAGACCTGCCTCTTGTCCTACAGGCTCGTGCATTGATGCAGCAAACATCTGTTAAGCGTCTTCTGTGTCCAGGCACTATTGAAGGCACTAGGGAGATAGCTGTGGAAAGAAACAGATGAAATACCTGACTCTGGGAGCTTTTGTTCTGTCTGGGGAGACGATGATTAAACAGTTGAGTAAAATATCTCATGGATCATGTATGGTTAGTGCTATAGATAAAAGAAAACAAAAATTAGTGGTTGTAATTTTAAATGGGGGAGGCGGGGCTTACTGAGGTATCGCTGGAGCAGACAAGTTGTGACTGTCCGGACGTGTAGGGCAGGAGCATTCTGAGTTGAGGGGACGGCACGTGCAGAGGCTCTGTAGTAGCGTCCTTGCTGCTTGCAAGGACCACAAGTTTGAGGGTGAGCTGGAGGTGGGTGGTCTGGGGAGAGCAGTGGCAGAGGTGAGGAGGAAGGCAGGCAGATGGTAACAGATTTCGGCTTCTACGCTGAGTGATCTGGAAACACATTGGAACGATTTGAGCAAAGAAGTACATGATCTGACTTTAGTTTTTAAAGAATTCTTGTAGCTACTCTGTTAAGAATAGACTATAGTAGGGCGTTACTGGAAGCAGGGAGACCAGAACAGAAACTGTCACGATAATAGAGGTGAGAGATGACGTTGGCCTAGAGTAGGTGGTGGCATTGAGATTGTAAGAAGTTATAAGTTCTGGATGTATTATAAGGACAGTCCATAGATTTGCTGACCAATTGAAAATTAGAGGATGTTTACCTTTGAGAATGATCCTGTAGAACAAGCAAACCTGATGCTTCAGGACAAGAAAAATTGTTCTAGCAATGTCTTGAATAGCCAGGAGGGGATGGCATCTAGTAGACAAATGGAGTGACCGGCCTTAGACACGCAACTGTTGCTGCAGTCATAGTGCATGGTGAATAACTCCCAGAGCTCAACGGCTCACATCCACAAACATTTATTTCTCTTCCTCTCAGCTCTGTGGGTCAACTAGGGCCTCTCTGCCAGAGCTGCCTTCGATGCTTCCTACCTTCCAAGTTATTGCTGGGGACCCCTTACCAACAGTTTGACCGTCACGTGTTGTGTCTCCAGTTTTCAAGCTCCTATAAGTGTTTCCTTGTCTAATGCCGCCCAGTCTCAAAGTCAGTACCACAGATTTTAGGGTTTGCTGATGGAACTGATAACCTTTTCTGGTATCAGTTTCTATGACAGTCAGCCATTGCTGCCATGCTGCATAGCAGACAACCCAGAATCTCAGTGGATTGCATCAGTTCACCTTTATTTTTCTCATGCATGGGTCTGTGGGTCTGCTGAGACTGTTCTCTTTTAGACAACGGGAGAGCTGCAGGAAACAGTGTCTTTAGGGGAGAACCGAGGTTCATTAAGGGCCAGAAGGGGAAGGGAATGTTTGAAGAAGAGGTTGAGGATATATAGGGGATTTTGCTGGTGATTGACAGTTTTAGATCAGACATTGGAAGAGTTCCAAAGGTGGCAGGGGTGGAAGGTGAGGTCAGAAAGGATTATCTGGCCGATGGAGTTTCAGCAGCAGGAAACCGGGGGGAATCTTATTCAGAACACATGCAGCTCTTCACTCCTGCTATTATCAATATCCTAAATTCTTTTAAAAAATATTTTCAGACCTTTTTTTCTAAGCATGAGATTTGGTCAGTTCATGCAAGTCTAGGGGACCACAGAGAGCAAAGATCCCTTCCAGCTCAAAGCAAACAGTGGTCTTGAATCAGAATTGAGTATTGGTGTCTGCCCTGGGAAGCACGTCTGTCTCCCTAATAGGACTCTGCTTTTCCCCTGTAAATTGAAACATGACAGGGAGTCGGAAGCAGGAGATTTGAAGTGTGATTTATGGTCATGCAAAAATGACAGCATATCCTCATACGAATGAGCCAGAACAGGCATTAACTTAAAACATTTTGCAGAAAATACAGAGAAAACCCTCGCAGAGTTAGTTACACAGCCACGGAGGGCCACAAACCTCAAGTTTACAGTTTGTATTCGGGATCACTATTGATAGTCTTATAATAGGGTCATGGTTAAGATCTTGTTTTAGTAATTCAATCTTCCCTTTAAATGGGACTTTGGTGAGCCCATCTTCTCTTTCAACCTGGTGACTCAGGCTAAACACTTTCTTCAGCTCACCCTTCCGGATCCACTCCCCATCCCAAGGTCGAATGTAAAATGCTCTCTGTATACTTTTTAGCAAGGGTCAGCAAATTTTTTCTGAAAAGGGCCAAATACTTTGGGCTTTGTAGGCCATACGGCCTCTGTTGCAACCACTCACCTCTCCCGCTGTGATGTGCAAGTAGCCATGAATAAATACATAAACGAATGCACATGGCTGTGTCCCAGTAAACTCTAAAAATAAGCAGGGGGCTGTCGCGTGCTGACCTCAGCTTTCTGTTCCTGGCCGTACCTGCAAGAACTGCTTCACGTTTAGACGCTGATTTGTGTTTGAAGCCTGTAGAAATATTATTTAGTCAGTGTTTTACTCTCTAACACCAGAAGTGGGCTCAGATTCTTAGTTATTACCTGCCCTGTAGTCTTGGAAATAACCTAAGATCTTGGGGCCCCCCTTAACTAAGGGCCAGTCTGCACAATCCCTGAATGCCAGGGACTCGAATCAGACTGCACAGACCCGTCTTGACCTGAGCATGTGCCTCCTGTGTTAGAAGAGAATGGAAATCAGCTCCTCGGGGACATGGGGGTGCTCTTCACGCCCCTACCTGTGTAGTTAGTCCAGGACTGGGAACTATGCTGTTATGCTAGTGTCCATTCTTTGTTGATTTTTACTTAATTTTTATATGATAAAAGCTGACAGACTGCTTAGCAGTTGGTTAGGATAATCCCCCCAGACTAATACTTTTATTCAGCAGTACTTTTCCTTTTGGTAGAAGACCCCATTTGAGAATAGAATCTTCAAGGGTGAGCGCATGCTCTAAGCTTAAGGCTTGAGAAGAATCACGAATTGCTGGTATTAAACCTGACCTTACAGGTTTCAGTTCCATCTTCCACCAAAGGTGGAAAGCCCTCCTGCGGGGTTTCTGTCTTGTGGCCGTCCCTGCACCGCGTGCACACTGCAGAGCAGCCGGGCCCGTGTTAGGAGGCTGTGGCACGCAGTCCCAACCGCATGTCGGACACAGAGGGTGTGTGTGATGGGGTGGACCTCGTGGTGTCTCTCGGGACCCTGGAAGGCCTCTCACAAAGAATCAAATGTGATCTTGCTAATGAAAGTCTAGCTCAGGGGTGTAATCACTGCTTAAATAAAATTATCTATTCTTATGTTTGCTCACTTTAATCTAGGGAAACTTCTGCCTAAATATTTTATAAGTTTTATTTTAAATACTGAACTATATAGAGAAGTAGATAGAGGTTCCCTCAGTTTTTTCTTAATTGAGAAGCTCGAAGGAACATGCAGATTTGGGCAAGTTTTAAAATTTTCTCAGTCATGCTTGTATTTCAGGAAATAAAAAAGCTTTAACTTATCACAATGTCCAGGTTAAGCTGGGTTGACAATGCTAGTTAAACGTAGTTATCAGTATATAACCTACTTAATTATCTAGTAACGTTTACTCCAGCTTAATGAGAGAGATGAATACATTACCCTTTTTTACTCTAAATTTTTTTGTTTCTAAATGATTTCCTGGACAGAAACAAACTAAAGGATAGAACACCCACAGAAAGCACTCTTCTTACCTCTAGAGCAGAGAATTCCCACAGAGAAATTCCTCTTTGAAATTTCAGAGTCCATGTTATAACATAAAACCAGTCTGGGAATGAGCTGACTGAAAGAATGCTGGACTCAGCAGCAGTGGCCCTGGAAAACCCCGGTGTCCTGTGAGCTGTGCCTGGACCAGGACAGGAGGATGCTTGTGTATCTGTGTTGGCATCCCTCAGTACTCCAGCACAACTGCCCCAAGTAATTTTATAATCTGTTATGTTTTTCCTATGTGATTTAAAACCTGATGAAAACTTGTATTGCTTCTGCTCAGGGGAGTATGTTCGATGAACTATTATAAACTACTATCACCCTTTCAAAAAGGAGGTCTTAGGAATTGGTTTTATTTTTGTATAGTCACACCTGTGGAGGAAAGAAAATGCAGGTAGATGAATATATTTCAGTAAGAGAATTGGCAGTAGGCAGATCCTTGCAAGTGGTCCTGAGTCCATGCTAGGGAGAAGCGAAGGGTGCATGGACTGGGCACTTTGGAGAATTGGCCCCAGAGACAGGTGGAGGAGGGACCTCGATGGTATCTCAGACTTCAGAGGTGAGCACGGAGGGGCAGCTTCTTGGTAGTGCTGAAACAGCACAGAACCTCCGAAGACTGTGCCGATGGACAGGACAGCAAAGAGAGAACACAGTCATCCTCCTTATCTGCAGGGGAGACATTCCAGGACTCCCAGTGGATGGCTGAAACCGTGCATAGTACCAAACCCTATCTGTACTATGTTTTTTCCTATACATACACACCTATGATAAAGTTTAATTTATAAATTAGGCACAGTTAGAGATTAACAGCAATAACATAACAAAATAGAACAATTATAACAATATACGGTGATAAAAGTTACCGTAGATCTTAGCAACCTCAGCATACAATTTTTTTCTTTCCTTATTGAGTCGAAAACTTTCACCTTTTCACTTAAAGGAAGCACTTGATGCTTCTCTGGAGTATCTGAATTGCCAGAGTCACTGCTCTTGTGCTTTGGAGCCTTTATTAAGTAAAATAAGGGTGACCTGAACACAAGCACTGCGATGCCGCAACAGTCAATCTGGTAACTGAGACATGAGTCACGGGCGAGTGGGTACAGCGTAGATCCACTGGACAAAGGGATGAGTCATGTCCGGGCAGGATGGAGCCAGATGTCACGAGATTTCATCGCGCTGCTCAGAAGGGCGTGCAACTTCAAACTTACGAATGGTGGTGTGTTTTTGGAATTCTTCGTGTAATATTTTCAGACCACGGTTGACCACAGGTAACTGAAGCCGTGGGAAGTGAAACCGTGGATTAGGGCCCTGCCATATTCGGGTGTTTAAGAGTGCAGATGACCTGTGAATGAGGCCACTTCTGATGGCACGTAACTGAAATCCTGCAGGTGGCTCACACAGAGGACATTTAGTCACTGAGAGGTCTGAGGCTGGCGGGGGTGGGGGGGCGGCGTGGGGTCAGGAGCCAGGCTCCTCTCCCCTCTCCCCGCCCTGCCGTGCTCGTCCTGGCAGCGGCTGCAGTCTTCAGGCCGGTGCCCTCATGGGGCAGCTCGTCCTCACAGCACCACGTCCAGAGCGTGGTGTTCCTTCACAAGTCTCTTCTCAGGACGGAGAACTCTCTCCAGACGGTTCCTGCAGCAGAGTCCTCAGGGTCCCCTGGTCAGAGCTGCATCATGTGGCCTCATTCTAGTCCAGGAGCAGCGAGGAAACGGTATTCAGCCTCTAGAGTGGGAGGTGGGCTTTGCCGGCAGGAAGCGCCCAGAGGGGCTTCGGTGGCTGTAGCACCTGGCACGGGTGCGTGCCATCATACAGCAGCCCTGTAGGGTGGAGAGTGTACACACACACGCACACGCACCTTTTTCCTTTTTTTTTTTAACAGGAAAATCGAAGCTAACAAAAGTTAATTCCAGGGCACAGCCTCTGGACGGTACAACGGGGACTCATACCTGGGTCTGGCTGACTCCAAAGTCCAGTCTCAGCTCTTAGGATGGACCAAAGCAAGGTGTTTGACTCAAGTATTAGCTAAATCATTATCTTGTTACGCTGAGAAACAGGTAGTGCTTACTATGTGCCAGGTACTGTTTTGAGTCTTTACAGATGTTTATTCATTGAATCTTTGCAACGGCCCTGAGGTTGGTGAACTACCATCGTTTCCACTTTACAGATGAAGAAACTGAGGAACAGAGAGGTTAAGTAAGTTGCCCAAAGTCACACAGCCAGTAGATTTCAGAGACAGGCCCATGTTCTTAATGATTACACTATGTTGAGCTGTGATAGAAAATAAAACTCTAAGACATTGGACCCGTTTGTCAAATCGATAGCTGGCAGCATCGTGTCATAGAGGAGCACTGGATTTGGAGGCAGCACCTGTGTTTTGTCTGGGCTCTAGTGTCTCCATCTGGGAAATGGAAATAAGAACCCCTCTGTGGTTGATGATGAGAATAAACGCACGAATACACGTGAAGCACCTAGCACAGTCACTTGGGCACAGTGCTGTGCTGAGACTGCACCCTGAATGTCAGCTCAGAGGAGCAGTGAGAGACGGGGCCTTGGAGGGTGTGCAGAGGGGCTCCCATTATGCCGGGGAACGCAGAATCGCACTCCTGCTGGAAACCGGGGTCGCGTGCTGTGGTCTTTGGCCTGTGGAGGATTTACAGCTGCCAGAAGAGCTGAGGAAATTGGGCGGCCTCAAGGAAATCTAGTCTGTCACCATTTTTAAAATATTTAGAAAGAAAATTGTTTTTTACAATTTGGTATTTCATATTTATATATTTCTTGTTTTTTGAGACTTCATAAATATTTGAGAGAAGGAGAGAATTTTTAAGCAATCAGTTCTATGAAGTTTTCTCTTTAACCACTTGTCAGTGCTCTCAGACAGCAGCTCTAAATTGGTGTGTCTCTGAAGGTGGTGGTGCCACAGGGCCCTGCAGTACTTTCATAAGAGCGCCCCTGCTCCAGAGTCAGCCGGGTTGCAGGAGTGAGTAGCATGGAGGGCTCAGGAAGGGAAGGACAAACAGCAGGAGGGTTAAGATCACATTTTTAGGCCACTTCAGTCATTTTAGTAAATTAGCCTAAATACCACCTATTTAGCAGTAAGAAAAATTAACTAAAAATAAAAATAAATAGCTCCACTTAATTCTCAGGCACCAATTTTTTTTTAAGCATTTGAAAACAGTTTGAAGCTTAAAAATTTTAATATGCTTCAGTTGGACATTTGTGACTTGAATTTACAAAGTAACACATAGGAGTTTATTTCATTTTATAAAGCAAGTTCTGTTTTAATACAAAGGAATTTCAAATAACATTTTTATTAAGGAGAAAGCTTTAAATGGTTTCTTGAGTAGAAAATAAAAAGGGTTCTTTGAGTAACATGAAAATTTATAAAGCTTTAAGAAGGAGTGTTGCCATTAAGGGGAGCATGGCTGCATCTCATGGAAGCTGCTTCCACTTTCAGTTCATTCCTTCTCCAGATGACGCCTCAGTAGTTCCGATGAAGAATCAGACGTGGCAGTTGTCATTGTAGCGAGGGTACACTCAAGGCTGAATATTCACGCTCAGTCAGAAACGGTAATGAAAAACACAACATCTGTTTGCTTACTATATTCTTATCTGCCTTAAACTAGATTATTAGTGACACATCAAATCTCATGTCGTTCTTTGACCTTTTTGTTATTTGTGCAAATAGATTATAACGAGCTAATGCCCCTGACATTCAAGTAAAGGATGAACTCAATTAATATTTATTGAGCACCAGCAGAGTTCATGGAACTCTAGTAAATACCAGAACATGCAGCTCTGTGTCCATACAGGCGTGCAAGTGGGGGACGAGGTTGCAATCTGGAAACTAGAAGACAGGATTATTACTGAGGGCAGAGATGGGATTATGTAAGAGAAGTGGTTATTAGAATTCAGTTTGAAATCCAGAATAATGCTAAAATTCCAGTTTAAATTTTATTTTCGTCAACTCAAAGGTTAATTTTCTTGCGGCTGCTAGTTAGAGGAGGAGCAAATGAGGTTTTTTTGTACTATGCAGACTTAGTTCAGGTAAAATCTGATGTGTTCTGGAGGCCATCTTTAGAGTGAATAACACTTGGAAGATAAGCAACTCCGCAGATGAACGCAGCTGCTAGTGCGCTCCCTCTGTAGAAGCCTCTGCGTCTCACCGGGCAGGCAGCTTCGGAGTCCCGATCAGACGCTGCGGTAGCACACTTGGAGCTCCTCTGTGGGAGAGGAGAGTGAGATGTGGCCCGGCCTGCGAGGCATTTGTGGGGGAGACTGACGTGTGTGAGTCGGCGTGGGTGTGCTGTGGCAGCACTGGTGCACCAGGCTTGGCCAGAGTGACTGGAGGACATGTTTCTGATTTAGAGAGATGGTTCCAACCTCATTGTTGTCAGTGGACTGGAGCGAGGAGGCCCTGGGGCAGGCATTCCCCTCAGGAGGCGGTTGCAATGTTCTAGGCCGATGTCCTGGGGAAGCTGTGGCTGTGAAAACAGAGGAGCCAGTGAGCATTTCAACAGCAGCGGCTGCAGTGTCTTCCAGGAGAGTGTAGCCTGAGACTCAGAGGGAGCAGATTTTCAAGGAGGAAGGATCAGCTTCAGCTAAATGTGCTTGTGGTGAAGTAGGGCAAGGACTAATGAGGGATTTGTAAGTAGGTCCCTGGTACTTTTCCAAAGTAGTGTAATTATTTCACTTTTTTCACAAAAGTAGGATCACCTGACTATTGTTTCCACCATTGCTCTGCTGTCACCAAGAAATCCTCCCATTATTTCTGTCTGGAAAGCATTTCAAATCATTGGTCATTTATTGAGCATTTGCTTTGTGTCCAGCATTAAACCAGGGAGGTGGCTCCACTCTCTCTTCCTGGGGAGAGGCCAGGAGAGAGTGGACACGGGCTCTGGGCTGTAAACGTGGTGCCAGGGTGGAGTAAAGAGGCCTGTAGTGCACTGGGGTATGCCTGTCCCATCTCAGTGCAGTCAGGTGCCGTTAAAAACTGAACATGAGGGAGCCGCCCGGTGGCGCAGCGGTTTCGTCCGCGCTTGGCAGCCCGGGGTTCGCGAGTTCGGATCCCGGGCGCCCGCCGACGCACTGCCTGTCAGCCATGCCGTGGCGGTGTCCCATATAAAGTAGAGGAAGATGGGCACGGATGTTAGCCCAGGGCCAGTCTTCCTCAGTAAAAAGGGGAGGATTGGCGACGGATGTTAGCTCAGGGCTGGTCTTCCTCACCAAAAAAAAAAAAAAAAAAACTGAACATGAAAATAGTAAGGCACTTGGGCAGGCGGCCACTTGGCAGCCCCTGGGTGTGGGGAGGAAGAGCTTGCCTGAACAGATGCGGTGATGTGGCCTACAGTGGGAGCGGGGCCAGGTCTTGTGGGCTCAGAAGGGAGCTCAGGCCAAGTACTGTGCCTGGGCCGGGCAGTGAAGCCAGCCCCTGCCCTCAAGGCACTTTTATGGGGAGGGAGGGCGGCTACCATGTAACCGATTTTAACCCTGGACAGGGAAGGGGCACCACGAAAAACTTCTCAAACTGGTTTGGGCAGGCGAGTTTTCCAGGTGCACCACCAGACTTCTGTTGAAATCCTGGGCTTAGTGTGTAAACTGTCTTGAGGTGATGCGAGGATTAAACTGAGACTTCATATAAAGCATTGATCAGAGTGCCTGGCAGTAGAACTGAAGTAAAAATATTAGTGTTAAAAATGTGTTATTAAAATGCAAAGTGTTATATTCTTATTTCCTTTTAGTTTATAAATTATTGTTCAAAGGCACTTGGTATATGCCAAGAAGGCACTAAATATTGTTTTAAATACTTGGTTTACCTTGGCTCATTTGGATTATTGGTGTCAGATGAGTTCTGATATAGCCACTTAATAGAATCGAGTCTTGCCCACCATGTTGAGGATTTCTGGATGGTAGACACTGGCCTTCATGACTGTCGTGTCTGAAGTGTTGCCTTCGTTCTCGGCGTCCGTCAGTGTCACGATGTGAAGTGCGCCAGTAACTGCATGCTGGGCCCGCCTTCTGTTCATGTGCGAGGGAGCACGGATTTTAACAACTTGTTTTCTTTACCTCAAAACATTTTAACCTCTTCTTGTAAATTTTTGGTATGTGTGCAGTTTAAAAATCGTCGTCATCTACCAACTCAGTGTTCAAGGAAAATGCTAGCCTGAAATCTTAAGGTAACATCGGAAGAAAGTAGTTATTATGCACAAGTTACTGACTGAAGGCTTGGTGCCTTTAAGATTGGGATTCCATCTTCATTTTATCACATTGTCCTAATTTCTTCTGTTTGCTCATTGCCTTTTTGAGGGTCCTTTGTGCTTCATTACTGTTCTTTATGATGTTGTCCCCAGCTAGATTTCTTCCATCTGCCTCAGGCTTTTCTTGTACTCTGGATCTCCCATTATTTTTATGTCCGCCAACTACTGTTTCTGCATATTGATTCGAGGGGGCTGCTGTCCCTCCTGCTGCTGGCGGCTCCCACCACCATTCTGTGGTCAAGAAGGGACCAGCACACGCACACCAGGGTGTGGGTCTGGTGAACTCTGATTAGTGTTTGCACAGACATCTTTCTCTCATAGAAGACAGTGTCTGCGGTTCCCGCCACCCTGGAAAAGGAGGTTTCCATTTGTCTGTGTGTGGATTTAAATATTTTTCTTAAATTATGGTGATGTATACTATTTAATTCATTTAGTTTGAATAAGCCTGTTCTTTCTAAATTTTTTAATTATTTATCTGAAAAACTGTGTTTTCATTATCTTGGTATTCTGTTGCTTTTGTGGCCTCTGAGCTTTTATTCAGTCAGCAAAGACTGTGCTGTTAGTGGACCCTGGATCAAAGGATGCATTGAGCTCCCAGTGACTTGTGAACACTCTGTGGATGCAGGGCTGGTTACATCCACACCCGCTCCCCTCAGCCCAGTGTGCTCACTGATGACCACATCCACCTGGATCCCTCACTGTGAATGGAGAAGACACCAGGCTGGTAGGAGGACAGTGGAGTGTGTGGTGCTGAGTGGGTTTTCAACTGTTCATGTCATTGCTTCTCTAACATATAAACTATTTAAAAGTTGGTTTTTAGGGGGCTGCCCGGTGGCGCAGCGGTTTAGTCCGTGCTTGGCAGCCGGGGGTTCGCGGGTTCGGATCCTGACTGCTTGTCAGCTATGCTGTGGCGGCGTCCCCTATAAAGTAGAGGAAGATGGGCACAGATGTTAGCCCAGGGCCAGTCTTCCTCAGCAAAAAGAGGAAGATTAGCTACAGATGTTAGCTCAGGGCTGGTCTTCCTCAGCAAAAAAGAGGAGGACTGGCGACGGATGTTAGCTCAGGGCTGGTCTTCCTCACAAAAAAAAAAAGTTGGTTTTCAATTTTCAGAGTTTTAAGTGATTTCTTTGTAATTTGGTACAGTTGTAATTAAATGACTTGTTTTTGCAGTTTAAAGAAAAGAGTGCTCACTAGTTCAGGGGTCAGAAGACTCTGTCCTAGTGCAAGTTTCGCTCCTTAACTTAGGCAAGTGACATTGAGCAAGTCTTTTCATCTTTCTGCACCCTAGTTTTTGTGACTGAAGACAATGGAAGGAGATGGCCTTCCCATCTTTAATGGAGACAAAAATGTTAACATGTAAACATTCTTTAAAAACGTCCAGGCAACATGGGATGTTTATAATGATGGTAATGATAGCTAGTCTTTAACTGTCCTTTTTAAATACTGAAAATAAAAAACACAACCACCTTCAAAATGAATTGAAACAATCTTTTTTAAAGAATGTGTTTAGCAAGCCAAATGTAGTAAGTCAAATTAGCAAACATTGAAATCCATTGGGAAAACCCATTGGGAACTTGTATTTACTGATTTTGCAAGGCTGAGAAGTTTTCATTTAGGTTAAAGATTTGTTTTTCAACAATGCTGTGAATGCTTAGCTTTTGTAGTAACAAGGAAAACTGATGGGAGTGAAATCCATATTAGGGTGTCATATGGGGAAAAGACTGGGGTTGAGAGAAAAGAAGGTGGCAGGTATGTTGTAGACTTGAGAGCAGAGCAGAGTCACCTGTGTTGATATGGGGCAGGATAGAGAAGCCTTGGTCAGGCTGGGAGAAAGTTCCTTACATGAGGTTTTTGGAGCTAAAAGAAGATCTTCCCCAATCACTTGAAAATAGTGTCAGTCTGGCCACAGAGATTGCTCTCCCTAAGCAGACGCTTCCTCCGTCTCATTCTAAAGGATCCCACAGTCCCTTGGACTTCAGTGTGAGTTGACTTTCACGACAGCTCCTTTAACTGTGGTAGGGGTTACAGAGAGAGCCCAACTTTGTTGTTTGTGTGGAATGCCCTTCTGAGATTTCAAAAGGCCACTTAAAAATTTTTTTAGTGGAATAAGAGAATGGAGTTGTTTACAGTGCAGTAGTAGAAACAGAAGTCACGTTACCTGCTGTGAAGGAGGTGAGCTGTGCAGACTTTCTGTTGTGTGTGGAGGTTCATTCACTGTTCTGTTTTTGTGGTGGTAAAGTCTGGAAACTACCTAAATGCTCAGTAGTGAAGGATTGAATGAATATGTTGTTATAGGTCCATGCAGTCCACCCCAACCAGAGATACACAATTTTATGTAAAGAAAGCTATTTTTGTATTCTATTTGTGTATATACATTGTTTCAAGCATGTTTTTAAGCATATGTTTATAAGCATAGAAAATGTATGGTAGGGACACTTTTATTGTGGTGAAATACACATGACATAAAATTTACCATTTTAACCAGTTCTGAGTGTACAGTCTAGAGGCATTAAGTACATTCACATTATTGTGCAACCATCCCCCCATCCGTGGTAGGGATCTTTTAGTTTATTCATTTTTGCGTGGTTTGCATCTCTTACAAGAATGTGTTGCCTTAATAGTAAAAAATGAGTGAGAGTACACGTAAGGCTTTGCTCCACCTCTGGGACACTGGACGAGTGTAACTCTGTCGTCTGTGAGTGGGATGATGAGTGGTCCCTCTCTCATGGCTTCGTCACAAACATTCAACAAGGGGGTGTTTCCGTGTATATTTGTATTTTTCAGGCTTGGCACAAAACAAGCACCATGCTAAGTGCCAGCTGTTATTTTTATTAGTCACATATGTGATCCTAAGGGTGTGAATGATAAAATAAGACTCAAAACCAAGTAAAGTGCTCTATGTTTTCATATCAAACAAAACTACAGTGTCTACACTGTCCTGCCACGCACTGAATAGGGTTCAGATTTGAAAGTATCAGTAAGTTAATATTCTTAGTGGACTATAATGTACTATTTAGAACAGACTTTAAATTTCTGAAAGATGTACAGTTTATAAAAGTAATGAAACTGATCAGTTGCATGCAGTGGAGGAACCTCCAGGTTTCAGCACAGTGCGTCTTGGGCTCACTGGTGTCCGGACACTAGATTGTGTCCCCTGGGAAAAATCTGTGGATTGTATTTTTCTCAATTCACCAAACGAAAATTAAGTTAATAATAGTATTTTCTCATGTTTAAGTTTCTTTTTCATAAATTTGTCCTAATTGTTAGTATCTGCTATTACTTGAAAAAGCAAAAAATTTTAACTGAAAACCTGGAGATACTTATACTCGACTTGCCAGCTTTTTCTTTTTCTGCTTTTGTTCCTCTTGGTGGTAGTTTGTTCTGAGGACGTGTGCTTCTGTTTGTGAGTTTAAAAACTGCATATATGTAATCAGTCATATTTTCTGCTAATAAAGCGCTGCTTTGTTCATAGGAGAGAATGAAACACGTCTGTTTGGTGAGGCTGTTGCGCAGCCCAGCTCTGCAGCCCGCGGGTTAAGGCACCGCTGGTTCACGTGGTGTTGCTATTCAAGTTTCCTCACTGAGCTGTCGTAGAAACCACAATAAAAAGATGTTCCTGTCGTTTTTAATCTAGAATACCTTGTCCTTGTAAAGTATTTTATTTCTGGTTAATATTTACATGATGTACTACACATCATGTAATGGACTGGAAAACATAAGATAGCTCTTTAAAGAGGTCTAACTTAAAAATGAATGTTGCCATTTGAAAGGGTTAGAAATGAAAAAAAGTTACTTTCATGTATGAATCATATTTAAATTCTTTTATATCACAATTGTGTCTTAGCTTAAAATGCGGTGTATTGCACATTGGTAATAATCTATGCATTGTTTCATTGCTTCACCTTTTAAATTGTTGATAGTGCTGACAGAGATATAACATGTGCAGCACATACACGTGTAGTACTGAGAATACGATACCACTGAAAATTATTGAAAAATATTTGTAGTTGATCTCTTCTAAACTAACTTTTTGTGGGTTTCACACACCCTTTTGTACATTAAGTAGTAAAAAATATTTTATTGTGACCGTTCATTCACTGAAATTAATGATAATTTGTGGTTCACCGAAGCTTAAACAGGGAAAGATACCAATTTCTATAGTTATATTTCAAAAAAGAGAAGAAAGCTGTGAGTTTCTGTGGGTTGTGGTAGAAATACCCAGTACATGGTAGACCTTCCATAAATTTGTCACATATTTGAGTACCTGCTCTGTGCAAGACAGCCCACTCAGTGTTGAAGAGGTTTTAAAAGATGACGGGTTTGCCTTTGAGGAGTGTGTGGTAGATCAAAGAGAGATCAGATGAGATGGTAAATGGTTAAAACAGAAGCTCAATTAGGATGTAAGTCCCAAGAGATTGGAGTTGAGATTCTCTGAACTGTTATTTGGTTGTGGCCACAGAAAACTGTGTGAGATGTTCCATTCCCTGGAATACTGTGCTTGCAAATTCCACTGCACCCCACTCCAGCTCCCACCCCTTCCACTTTGTAAATTCTGCACTAACGTAAAAAGGAGATATAAAATAAACTTAATTCTTTAGTAGAGTGAACAGGAAGCTGATAGAGGATGTTGGCACTCTGTCAGAGTCCCCTCTGGTACAGATCAGTGACTTGGTACTGCCGTCACTGAAGGTGGCTGTGCTGGAACAGAGGGTTTATTTCAGAATGTTATGGATACTTCCTGTACTCAGTTTACATAGTGTATATTTGTTTTCTTTCTTTCTATCCAGTTTTTTTCCCTTATTGTCACTGTAAAATTCAACATTTCAGATGTTTTAAATCATCAAAATTTATTTCTGGAGCCAGCCCGATGGCATAGTGGTTAAGTTTGCACACTCTGCTTCTGCGGCATGGGGTTCACAGGTTCGGATCCTGGGAGCAGACCTACACACCGCTCATCAAGCCATACTGTGGTGGCGTCCCACATACAAAATAGAGGAAGACTGGTACAGATGTTAGCTCAGGGACAATCTTCCTCAAGAGAAAAGAGGAGGATTGGCAACAGATGTTAGCTCAGGGCCAGTCTTCCTCACCAAAAAAAAATTGTGAAAATCAACTTAAAAAAATTATTATTTCCAAGGTAGGTAGACTTGATATGAAATGATATTCAAAACATTCACACACACACACACATTTATGGAGAAGCGTTATTTGTAAGAACATGGTATCAAGTCCCAGCTTAGCCAGTTATCTCAGAAGTAGCGTTTGTCTCATATGGTATGGGGATTAAATGAGCTAATATATGTGAAGTACCCAGAACAGTGCCTGGCACATAAGGAAGCATCAGATGCAGAGTAATGTGAAGAGTATGATACCATTGGTTAACAGGGGTTTGGATATGTACCTAGAAAACCAGTGGGTAAAGAATATTTCTTGGAGAATAAACAGAACTGGAAATGGTTTTTTTAGGAAAGAGGATAGAACCCGGGGTAGAAAGGGGACATATATTTTCTTGTCAACTTTTTGAACCATTCTTTTTTTTAAACCATACATTAATTTTTAAAATAATGCCATGTTTCAAGTAATTTAAGAGACTCTACTTTAAGACAAGAATCTTTGTTCTTTTCAGATGGCCCTGCTGAGGCACCAGTGACCAATGGGAACACAAGCACAGTGCCAGCCCTGAATGATGATCTGGACATCTTTGGACCAATGATTTCCAACCCCTTACCCGCATCTGTCATGCCCCCAGCTCAGGTATGTCGTAAGAATATGGTTTTACATGATCACTGCTTATTTCCTTTTGGAAAAGTTTCAGAATTTCAATTTTGAAAGAATTGTTTCTGAGTAGTCAGTGATTTGAAAGCCTCTGTTTATTTTAGATCAGGGGTTGGCAAACTAAGCCTGCAGCTTGTTTTCCTAAATAAAGTTTTATTGGAACACAGCCACTCCCATTCATTTACATATTGCCTGTGGCTGCTTTAACAATACAAAAGCAAGCTGAATAGTTAGGCAGACACTATAGGACCCACAAAGCCTCCATAGTCACTGTCTCAAGTTTGCTGACTTGCTTTAGGAAAACCTCAGTGTTTAGAATGAACAAGTGGGAAAACTCAGACTGTTTCAGCCTTGCCTGAGATCAACAAGGTCACTTACTTCAGAGGTTTTTAAACTGTGGGTCTGTCAATATTGACCAGCAGCCAGGCGTTCTTATGATCTACTGGGCCATTCCCAAGAGAGTGTTCACTTCTGGCTGCAGGAAAACCGAGAATAAGAAATTCCAGCAAATTCAGTCCTCATTCTTTTTGATGAGGATAAAACTATTGAAAGTTTATCCTCATAAAAGCCTTTAAGCCTTAAAACTTCCTTACTTTTCTTATTTTAATGATTTTTAAAAACTAGAACATAATATTAATGATCAGGATTTTTTTAAGTATTAATGGTAAAGAAATTTTGAATTGCCTTCTTAACATTACATGGAATTGTTTTTGCCTTTTTAAAATTGTAAATGGTTTAATACTTTAAATATTTTTTTCAGCTTTATTGAGGTATAATTGACAAATACAATTGTAATGTATTTAAAGCGTATAGCATACTGATTTGATACACGTATACATCGTGAAGGGATTCCTGCCATCAGGTTACGTAACACACCCATCACCTCACACATTACCTTCTGGCAGGGAGGTGAGAACACTGAAGTTCTCTCTCAGCAGATTTCAGTTGCACAGCGCAGTGCTGTCAGCTGTGCTCACCGTGTGGTGCATTCGGCCCTCACACCTGTACCTTTTGCTGACACACACCTGGCAACCACCATTCTGCTCTGTTTCTGTGAATTTACTCTTTTTTTAGATTCTACATATAAGTGATCTCATACAGTATTTGTCTGTCTTTAAGATGAACCATATGAACTTTCAGGAATACAGGTTGCTCCTAAGCACACAACTTTAAAATTCTGTTTTACGCTTATACTTTAAAATAAACAGCCAGTTTGTTTCAGTACAGCATAATTTTTGAGGTAAAATATATTCTTTTCTCTAGAAAAACTGATCCAAATGGGAATTGTTTGTATGGAAACTTTTAATAAGAACGAAACTTTGTCTTATCAAGAAGACTAATTACATATATTTATTATTATGATAATCATTTTATGATTACTACTAGAATTGAGCAAATAGATTTCTGAGGGATAGTTTAAATAGAGCTTTATCAAAATTGTCTGCAGCATTAATGTTTATCATCAGGAAAGATAGCTTTATTTTATGGCTTTGCCCCTTTTCATCCCCCTGCCCCAACACATAAAAAGAGGAACTATGTTGCTACTATTGTTTCAATTAACCAGTAATTACCTTGTGAATTTGTGCAGGCATGGGTATGTATGTGATAATAAAAGATTGTCTAATGCTAGTATTGTGTCTTTAGAAGGAAGTGTTTAGGGTATTTGACAGTCTGAGCATGAGAAGCAATTTCTTTTGGTCTGGTATTCTAGTGAGGCTGTTTTATTGGCTAAACTTCTTTAGATTCCACTGGAGTGTGTGAGTTGCTTTGCAACTGCTTGAGGCGTCAGTGTACTTCCCGTGTTCTCTTAGTGTCAGGGCAGCACGTGGAACAGTGCCGACCTCACTGAACTACTGGGTAGCACCATGACAAGGAGTGTGGGGGCTGGACTGGCCTTCATGCTTGGGCATTCTGCATCAGTAACTGATAGAATAACAGGGCTCTTTTTTTCTAATCACACCTAATTCTTTTTTTTGGAACATTGTTTTTGGACCAAAATTGTGCCAGTTGTATTGAGCCCTATGAAATATTTGATGAACAGAATTATCTGTAATCCAAACTACATGTAAAGATTAAAATCCAGGCATGTTTTCAAAATAATGTTTTTGAAAATGGGAAGAGGGGGATGTCAGGTTAAAGTACATATTTTATACATACACTAGTACTTGGTAATTTACTAATTTTGGTGGGTTTTTATTATGTGAAGTTGATTGGACTCCAGTAGGAATTCTGAATCCTATATTCACTCACTCCTGGTTTTTTTTTCTGAGCATAGTATAAATTCTAATAAAAGATTTTCCTAATTCATGTGAATATGAGATAATTGATTTTATTATCTGCTTTATCCATTTGGCAGTGTAGTCTTCCCTGAGGGGGTTAGAAATATTCAGCTGACCAGAGCGTACATGTGTATTGAGGGTTGAGGGGAGTTGTTGCAGAGTCCCCAAAGGTGACATGTAGAAGCCATCGCTTTCCTGTTCTAATATACACACACCAACAGTATCTAGACCTGCACAAGTGCTCTGGCCTGTCCTTGGTTCAGCCCTAGGATCCCAGACAGCCAGAGCGCCTTTGGGCAGGGGTCCTACAGCCTCCTGAAGTGTCACTTGACAGGCAAAATTCTTCTTTTATCCTGGAGTTCCGGTACTGGCAAATGGAGCACCAAAAATAATAATAAATGGACATTTGAGTGCTTACTAGTCATGCGATTTGGTTGGGCTATTGTAGACTGTGTCCATGTCGAAGTAGATGTTCCGTATTGTCTGCCGTCATCAGAAGAAATATCCATGTTTAGAGCCTGTGAGTAATAGTCAGGCTACTCTAGGAGGTAACTGGAGTAAAGCTTTCCCAACCATTTTGGGTTTTCTTGTAGTTCTCTGTCCTCCACAGGGAATAGACCCCACGGTTTTGAGCAGGTTCTTAGATTGAACCGACACTAAACACAATGAAGAGATCACTTAGTGATCTAAGAAAAACAACAAGCTCAGAGATGCAGAGAACAGATTGGCGGTGGCCAGAGGTAGGGTATGGGGTGTGGGAGGAATAGGTGAAGGGGGTCAAAAGGTAAAACAAAACAAAAATATCTGTGAAATGAATGAATATATGTTGGCTGAACTGCAATCTGAATCATCTCATAAAGAACACGAATACAAAATTGACTCTACTCATTCAACTTTCATTCAATAAATAGTCTTTTTAACCAGCATTTTCATCATAATGTATACATATAGCTCATGAATGAATAAGCATAAATTTAAGCATATTGGGGGAAAAGAGAAGATCACTTAGTGAGGTGGTGGCTTTGTTATCTGATATTAACCATAAACACTGTGTGCTTGACCCTGCCATTGCGCACAGCACACCTTGTTGTGTAAGGTGGGTATCTTGTTATCCCCATTTTACAGGACAGAGTTGATGGAGGTGAGTAAAGGGCAGGTGGTAGAAAGTCGTGGGACCAGAGCCCTGGTGCTGGCGGGCTGGCTGCAGAGCCCATGCCCCTAGCCTGTGATCGTCTGCATCTCCACTGGTAGTTCAGATATGTTGTATTCAAGCACACTGGTGTATCTGCTGTTCCATCGTGTCTCATTTCTTATACATTTCAGATCTTTTGCAAAATTAAGTGCCTTTTTCTTTCCATCTCAAAATTCTTGCTTAATTCATCATAATAGATTCAAAATATTGTTCTGCTTGGTTTGTGAATACAATATTTGGATGGTAATTTATTGCAAGATTTTTTTAGCCAAGACTTTAAATATTTGAATTATTTTTCATTCAAGACAAATCATACACATGATCTTTAAATTCTTTCTTTCTTTATTTTTGTTGTGAGGAAGACCAGCCCTGAGCTAACATCCGTTGCCAACCCTCCTCTTTTTGCTGAGGAAGACTGGCCCTGGGCTAACATCCGTGCCCATCTTCCTCCACTTTATATGGGACGCCACCATGGCATGGCTGACAGGCAGTGCGTCGGCGGGCGCCCGGGATCCGAACCTGCAAACCCCGGGCTGCCAAGCGCGGACTAAACCGCTGTGCCACCGGGCAGCCCCTCATGATCTTTAACTTCTAGTTGCTACTCTATTCTGTGGTTTAAGACTCCTAGCCAGTTTTTACTAGTCTTCGTAGAATTCTTTGAAACTGTTCATATCTAGAATAAGTCCATGTAAACAAATGTGAATGTGATTGAATATTCAGTGACGGCAGAGATCATTAAAGTGAGGTTATCAGTTGTGATTGTATACTGTGTGCAAGATATAGATTAAGTGAAAGTTTTTGTTTTGTATTAAATATCTGCATGTTTATTTGTATTTGTGTTCATTTGTCCCTTCTCCAAAAGTGGAGTGCAAGATATGGTTGAGAGTATAGGTAGTTGAAGTTTTGCTATATACTTCATTTCTGGATAGACTAGAAGCATTCTAATGTTGTGGTTAAAACTGATCTAGATTAGGTTTATAAAAATATCACGATGCAGCTTTTGAAAAACAAACCCCGTTTTTTTTCTCCAAAAAGACAAAATCAGCTATTGCAGGAACCTGTTGCAGTGTGCTATCGTTATAGAAATGTTCTTTATTCCAAGGGACACCGTTCCTTGAAGCAGTAGTTGCTGAGGGAGATGCCAAGAATCTCCCAGGAATGGAGGTCCTCAGACAGCAGCCACATACCATTGTGGTCAGGATATATATGATGGGCAAAATCTCTAGCAGTTAGTCTAGCAGGTAAACGTGATTATGAAAGAGCTTTGGTCTACCTCTTCTACGTGAACAGATTGAAAATAGGAAACATTGTACCTTTATCCTAGATGTTGTTTTTGTGTGTGTGGGCTTGTGGAATGATCCTCTTTAATGTCAGCATTTTACCTTGTACAGTTGTTGAATTTCTGTCTAGTTTCATAACTTCATTTGGATTTTGAGTAATGGATGAGCTTTGTTGTAGTATACAGAATTCAGCAGCTTGTTTTGGTGTTTGTCTTAGGGGACGTCCTCTGTACCAGCAGCTGCCACTCTGTCTGCAGTAACATCTGGGGATCTGGATCTATTCACTGAGCAAACTACAAAGTCAGAAGAAGTGGCAAAGAAACAGCTCTCCAAAGACTCCATCTTATCTCTGTATGGTACGGGAACCATTCAGCAGCAGAGTACTCCTGGTAATTCAGTTGGAAATCTACTTTCAGTGAATTGCAGTGACGTTACTAAAAGTATATCCTTTGTGGTTATAATCATATCAATTATATTTCTTACCTATTTGTCTATATAATGGGTCTTTTTGGTGCTGCAATTTACACAACTACGAAACGAATGAGGCATTAGAATTAAAGAGCATGTACAGGATTCACAAAACTTTATTCATTAGAATTAACGAGCTGTTCACATATCACTTAATATTGTTTCACAAGCTTATAGGACATGGATTATCTTTAAAGAATTATTTAAATTTGATTTGCTTGAAGTTGGTAACTTTGTGTACAGTATGGTATTTTCTCTGCAAGTAAAATCACATGGATTCCAAAAAACCTTTGGGATTTTTTTTATAATTATAATGAAATACTAGCATGGTAAGATTTATTGTTTACAGTTTTAATGTCAGACCATTTCGTCTAAAATAATGAGCTGCATTTCACATATGAGCTGAAACTGTATGACATCCCAACTGCTTCCATTAAATCCAGACACAGTCAGCTCTCACTGTGTATCTGGCAGTGTGGGACCAGTGGAGCAAGTCAGCAGAGACAGCATGGAATCTCTTGGTCTTCACAGTGGGTATTTTCAGCAGCTATTGCATAAGGTTTATTTATCCTAATTAAACTTGCTCAGGTTAACCTGACTGACGTGTCTGCGTTCTGGAAGTAACCAGCTCTGCAGGCGCAGGTGTGAGTTGCTCTGAGCAGCCAGGCTGGAATTAAGATTTTTGCTGTGAGTAGTTCAGAAAGATAGTAATCCTTTTTCTGTGATTATAGAGGTGATTATACCTGGATACAATAGCTCTTTTCTTCATCCATTTTCTTTTCATGGTTCTTACGATGCAGGTGTGTTTATGGGACCCACAAATATACCATTTACCTCACAAGCACCGACTGCATTTCAAGGTTTTGCATCAATGGGCGTCCCTGTGCCTGCAGCTCCTGGCCTTATAGGAAATGTGATGGGACAGAGTGCAAGCGTGATGGTGGGCATGCCCATGCCCAATGGGTTTATGGGAAGTACACAAACTGGTGTGATGCCACTTCCTCAAAACATTGTTGGCGCCCAAGGAGGAATGGTGGGACAGATGGGTGCTCCCCAAAGTAAGTTTGGCCTGCCACAAGCTCAACAGCCCCAGTGGAACCTCTCACAGGTAGGAGTCATTTACTCTCCAGCTTCTCCAAAATCAGAGAGACCAGATTTATTTTCTAAATGGTTTCATTTGTATTTAAATCTAACAACCTGGCAGAAAGAATTGAGTAGGGATAATGTTGTATAAGGTCATACTGTCTATAGATATTTTGAAGTTATATCAGATAGACAAAGGAGCTGTCCTTTTCCCTATATCGAGAATATTCAGATTCTAACATGACTGTTACAGTGGAAATCATCTTGGGCATCCCAAGAGACTCCTGTCTGCCCCTTTCAGTCAGCACCAGGCCTCACTCAGCTCCCTGGGGGCGTTTTTATAGTGCACTTAGACCAGCCTATCTTTACTAATAATTTTTGGGTTTTTTTATAACTTTCACAAATTAGAAAGAAAATCCAGCCTCATATTCTCAAAGTACTATTTTAGGAGGGATTTAGGCTGTTCTCCATGTCATGTGGCTACTGCCCATGGATTTATAAAAAATCTTTTTGTTCAAAACTCTTTGTAAAGTTGTATTTCCTTTTTACTTATCCTATAATTACCTTTATGTTTAAAAAGATTACCACTAGTTCAAGAATTCCCATAAGTTATAAACAAGCCCTTATTTGTCTCAGACATCCCTTCATATATAAAATCTTGTTTCTACTTAAGTTACTTTAGAGCTGGGAGATGATGATGTAGTATTACCTCTTTCAGATCCGCCTCTGTCTGAGGGGCTCCTGACTCCAGAGACTAAGGCCTCAGACTTAGGTCCACACTCCCGCTCCCCAACCCCTGCACTTGCTCTTGGAAGTGCCTCCAGCATTTCGGTGATCTGGGTTTCTGTTGTGGTTGGCTGTTTTACCTTGAGAGCATTCAGGGAATAGTCTGTAGTGGTTTCTAACCAACATCACTGTATATCCCATGAATGCTGCAAGTGACATTTACTGTCACTATTTAAAGGAATGTCTGTATGACATTGGTCTCTACTCTCTGGGAATTGCAAAAATTGTTAAGTACGAAATGTCAGTAGCAGCTTTGGTGTAGCCAGCATGCTGAAGCACATCCGCTCAGGTTAAGGTGCTGGACGAGCCCCTGAGGAGCCAGCGTTGGCCATCACTCCGTCATGCTGAGGGGGAGCGCTGTTGTGCACTCCCCCTCAGTGGGATCTGCTGGCCAACGACAGGGTGGTTGAAACATCCTGTAGTGGGTGTGAAGCAGTGATCTGCCCCTTCAGACACTTATGCGTGATCAGTGATGTGGTTAATATTAGTGTCTTTATTAAGAATACAATCCAACCTTGAGCCCAGGTTTTTAATCTACTCTGTGCCTTGTGGTAAATCTTGCCTTTCCTTCACTTATCATCAATCTTAGAAGGAAGAGAACCACAGGGAAGGGTTAAGATGCTTCTGTACAAACAGGACTCCAGTCTGGAAGAAAAATACATGTAATCTTACACCTTATATAATGAAAATTAATTTTAGATGTTTATGCGGTTAGCTAAGCAAAAGAAAAAAAATGTATGCCTTATAACCATTGTTGTTAATACTTGGAAAGTATATAGAGCCATTTAAGATTTATAATAGCTATCATATGCAATTTATAATTTGAGTATTTTACTTTCTAGAATTTCTTTAGTCCTTAATAGTTAATGCACAATGTCCTAGTATAGTTGAAAGTTATAATAGTGGACTCATCACATACCCATACACAAATTTAAAGATTGCTTTGGTACTTTTTTTTCAATTGTGGTTAATCTTTGGGGGACAATAAATTGGGTCTAGAAAATGAATAAATATATTGAGATTACTTTATGGACAGTGCTGAAAAGTGGAAGGAAATAAAGACTAAGAAGGGAACAAAGTAGCTCTTTGCTTTCTGTAGAGAAATAACTGTATGTCTTCTGCTTGTACCCCAAGGCTTTGACTGATTTTCACATTGATGAAAAATTCTTATTATAATTGCTATTAAACTTCATTATCTCTTCAAATAAAGGCAGTTTCTGATAAAATAGGGTAACTACTAAAAAATGTCTAACTGTGGCTAGAGAAACAAGAATTAAAAGTGATGTAAGCCTGTTAAACTGAGCCTTGTATGTTTCACAGATGAGTCAGCAGATGGCTGGCATGGCTCTCAGCAGTGCAAGCCCTCCTGTGGGTCTTGGCCAGCCCCCCAGCACCACAGCAGGATGGTCTGGAAGCTCATCGGGTCAGACTCTCAGCACACAGCTATGGAAATGAAAGCTGCAGTGCAAGTTTCACCCTGAACCACCATCTGACATTCCTTGCTGAAACGCATCTAGTCCCCGTTTATTCATGTACATATATTTTTTCTTTTCCCCCATTTGTTCATATTAAGAATTACCTGATTGACCGTGTGGTCTGTACTGATTAAATTCAATGTGGTGAAAAGCAGGTTGAGAAAACCATTTTAAGTCCAGGGCAGCTTTGCTCATATTTCCCATGATTTCATAAACCACATTATTTGAGAAGCTGCTCAGTCAACTTGCATAATCAGTTTTACTCTCGATGAAATTATAGCTCTAATGTTTGCATATAAGGGAGTAGTTATCATGTTAGTGATACCTCTAACAGTATGAACCCCACCCCCAAATTAGCCCGTAACCCTGTAGGAAGGTACTGTCTGATCACATGTGTAATCCTATAAATAGGCTGTAAGTGTGTCACTGAGCACTGCTTCCTGGTGTATCCAGATTCCCTGATTCATCATTCACTTCATTGTGCTGTGGTTACGACGTGCTTACAGGGAATGTGATTCGTGAAAGGAAGATAAACCTGGATGTCACTACAAAACTTACTTTAACGAATGTGGAAAGAATTCACGTTTTATCTGCCTCTCTTGTAATTTGGATCTCTTATATACATAGTGCTAACGTGAAGACCTTTCTCTGCACTATATGCAAACAGGGTAACTAAACAAAGCCACTTTCGATCCTTGAAGGTATATCCAGGTTTATGATAGTAATTGTGTTTACATTTTATGGTGCCTAGTATTGATAAAATGTTATAGCCCTATATTAAACAGATGAATCCATAGACCTTTTTTTGTGGGTTTTATTTCCTACGATGTATATTGCCACCAACCTTACAAAAATTACTTAACGTTGCAAAGTCAGGAATTGGGAACATTTAGTTGACAAAATACCTGTCAGTCATCTGTTTCTAAAACCTGTTTAGTTCTACCAATTATAAGGCTAAATGGGAAAAAAAGTACATGAGATAGATGCTCAGAATGACCCCTGCAGTGTCACGGAGCTGTGCTGTACAGAGATCTTCCAGTTCAGTTGTAGGGAGAGCATGCAGAACAAATGAAGACAAAACATACATCTTATACCATCCGGTTGACAAGCTCTGTGTAAACAGATGTCCATCAGCTGATGACAGAGGCTGTCGTATTGAAGTGGCCAGTACCTGAGTGCTCTGCAGCCTAGCCTCCCTGCGTCCTCTTCCATGTCCACTGGCCAGGCAGTTGGCACCAGGTGCTGCTGCATTTACACCTCAATTTTCACTGTGTCCAGGTGGTACTTTGGCTCGTTGGCTAGATTAACCTTCTCTGTCCGAGTGTGCCACACGAGGACCTAAGGGGAAGGAGACCTTTGGTAGCCACACAATGCTGACCCTTGACATGGTCAAGCAGCACAAGTGAAATGAATACCTTGGTACAGTTACTTGCTTTCGGTTCCAGTTCTTCGACTGTTGTTATCTGTTTTAGAAAGTCAGACTCTTGCATCCCTGGCTGGGACCCACGACGCTTAAACACAGCTTTCGGATTGGACAAGATGACTTGAAGGCTTACAGCAAATCCTTTGTGAAAAGTCACAAAAAACAAAAAGACTTTAAAGTAAAATATTGGTATACTTCTCTTTTTTCTATATATAATTTTGGTCACATCAAAAACAACTTTTAAGTATCTGCTCTGTGCCAGGTCTTAGTTGACAAAGTTGAATGAGGGCATTACGTGTATCACAGTCTCAGAAGGAAACCAGTCGCCACCCTGTAGCCCCTGCAGTGCCGTGGTAGAGGCGTGTGCACGGGCCTCTGCTGTAAAGTAGGAAGTCCAGGCTGTGGATAATACAGGGTGACTTGTGCCAGATGCTATGCATCCCCGCATGTGACACTCCAGAAACAACTGAACTAAATGTAGCTGAGGAGCCTCCAGACTTACCCTCATTGCCCTTTGACATCTTTGTGTACTTATGCTTTATCAAGACCCGCACTGCTCTGATTTACCTTGAATTTAGAAGACTGAGAAATAGAAGTTGTTAGCTGGAAATGAATAATACATAATCATTTAGTTTAAATTTACAATTTGGTTCAATCTGAAAGAGGGGGGTTGGAAATCAGTGCAGTTAATATCAGGCCATTTGATAAACTTGTTTTTTGCATTTCATTTTTCAAGGAAATAAATTAGTGTCAATTTCCTTCAATGGTTTGGTCATATGAAAAATCATTACTGTTTAATCTGTAGTTTAATAAACTGTGTTAAACGCTTAGCCATGAGACGCTCTACAAGCCGTCCCAGCGAGCACTGTTACAACCTTCATAACTGCTGTGCAAGTCTGAAGCCCTGGACCTCTGCTCTTCCTAAGGCAACACTAAAGCCAGGCACCCCCAGAGTTAAAGCTGTGGGGACCAATCCCACGAACATTTCTTGGCAATTTTGTGCCCATCTCTACATTAACTGAAGTGATTTATGCTGCTTTTTGCAAAACTGTAGTTAGCAAAGTAAGTACCAGATGAGACCAGGCAGTAATGAGGAGTGTGAGGAAACCACAGCCAGCATTCCCTTAACTCCCCAGAGGCCACGCCAGCCAGTCCTGTGCTCTAGACGCTGCTGCCTCCGTGGGAAACCTTAGCGTGAAGCTCTGTACACAGCAAGTGGGCACCACGGGTGCTGAGTGAAGCAGAACAAAGAACAATCATGAAGCAGTAGGCTGAGGACTGGCCCCAGTACCTCCCACCAGTCCTGGAGGGGCAACACACTCCAACAGAAAGGACACTGAATTTGGAGTTAGAAGCCTTTTGTTTTGCCTGGGTCCTTGCCCTGGGATACTGGCCAAGTCACTCAACCACTCTTGGTTCTGAAACTTCTGTTTCCTCATCTGCAAGAGGTGTGACACCTTCTCAACTCTGTGTCTCAGGTAAAATCAGTATATGGGAAGACTCCACTAACTGCAAAGCATTGTTCAAAGATACTGCAGTATAGAAATGAAAATGCCCATGCCATCATAAATGTCATCACAAGAGGGCTGGAGAGCAGGGTGTACAGGTCAAGGGCTTGTGGAAGTCCCGCCTAGCCAGGCCAGCTGCACTTCACACCACTCTTCACTCAGACCTAGCAGAACAGCCACAGGCTCCTCAACAGAAAGCCAGAGGTTCGAATTAACACAGGTGACCTTCTAAGAGGTCACTCAGATTCCTTGCTTTATTTTCATGTGCATATTCATCTCTTTTCCTGGTTGAGGGTCTGCCCTTCTCGATCACACTGAAGCTCCTGCTATATTTTTCATATGGCTTCAAGGTACTGATTGTATTTCCCCATTCTCATAAGAAAATAGGGCACACATTTGTGGAAGTCATGCTGAAATTATGAAGCCATGTTGATCCGATTTCCTTCATTTTCCCCTGAGACTTGAACACATTCATCATCATGACACTGAAGGATTCAGATTATTTTCTTGCTTTCCATATGTACGTACCTCAGTAATATCCTTCTAGCTTTTACAGAAAGTTAGTTACATGGCAAAATATATGATTTCAGCAAAGCTGACAGCAGGTGTGAAGTTGAATGTTCTGCTGTGAGGCCGTTCCCTGGCCTCACTGGGGAGTGAGCAGAACCAGAAGGCCAGCTCCCTGGAGAGGGACTGAGTGGGGGCTGCCACAGCAGAAAAGTGGCTATTTTCTAACACAAGAGAGTGGGGGGGCTATTCAGATGCTCCTCAAAACCCACTCCATTTCCTGCATGGCACCCCTGTTCAGGGAGCTCTTCAAAGGAAGCAGGTCGCGGCCAGCACAGGAACCACACGCTAATGAGGCCAAACCCCAGGATGCCTTTTGAGGAACCATCGGACCTGCTGGGAAGCTGGGGAGTTCGAGTTCTCCCTCTGAAAGTGGACAAGGAGTTTTTAGTTCCTAAACTATTAGTTTCCAACCCAAGATATCCTGGGTGTTCTTCATTTCCAAGTATTCATGCCTCAAGTAAATTTAATTTAGCTTTAAAGATGTTTGCAGTTGCTTTTGAGATACTAGAGGCCTTACAAAAATCATGGGAGAAGGGTTCTCTGTCCTGGTCAGTGTGTGAAAAATGAAATGAAAACTGGCTGTTGACTGTGAATGCAGGATTTCCTGACTTCCAGTGGAGAATGGGGATTTGCTCCCTCCCAGTCAGGGGGACGGGCCACCTCAATATATGCTTATTGATTAATGAGTAGAGACAACATTTGTAAGACAAAGTCCAACAAGCCATTTCCACTTCTGGACAAGATGGAGCAACAAGGACTTGGGTTTTCCCACTATCTTAAGTAACTAAAAATGAGACAAAATATTGGGGGAGGAGGAGAACAGCTTCTAGACACTGGGAAAGAGGCATGCAAGACAGATCTCAGAAGAGAGGAAAACAGGAGCCCTGAATTGCCCTGGCTTCCTGCCTGAAGCGAGTTTGCAGGGTCTCCACGGGGAGAGGAACTTGCACAGCTTTGCAGTCTTCTTGAGCTGAGGAAACAGAATCAAGAATTTGGGGATGCCAAGACAGCTAGACTTCAGGGCAGAGTACTGGAGAGGAAAGAGCTGTTATCTGTTGAGAGTGCTCCTCAAGTCCAGCTGAGCATGATTGGCTAATGCTCAGCATGATTGGCAATACTCTTCCGGGCATCCGGAAGAGTATTGTGTCCACTGTTGGGGGCAAATTAGCCCAAAACTAAAGGCTGAGCTGGTTCTGCCTAACAAACCTTAGAAGCCTGGAAAGAATCAAATGTTTCCAAGTAACTTCGTTGTATCCCAGGAAAAAAAATATGTGTATAAAAAATGTATGTTATACATATTACCTATGTGTGTATGCATATATATATTCTTACCTAGTAACATAAAATTCAAAATGCCTGAGATACAGAAGTTACCAGATATACAAAGAAGCAGGAAAATACAATCCCATAATGAAGAGAAAAAATCAGCAGGAACAAACCCAGAAATGACACAGATGATAGAATTACCAAACAAGAACATTAAAACATACTATAAATATAGTTCATTTGTTCAAAAAGGTAGAGGAAAGATTGAGCATGCTGAGAAACATGGAAGACAAAAAGACCCAAAGTGTTCTCGTGATAAAAAATACCATGTTGAGGGGCTGGCCCAGTGGCGCAGCGGTTTAGTCCGCGCTTGGCAGCCCGAGGTTCGCTGGTTCGGATCCCGGGCGCCGGCCGACGCACCGCTTGGCAGCCATGCTGTGGCGGCGTCCCATATAAAGTAGAGGAAGGTGGGCACAGATGTTAGCCCAGGTCCAGTCTTCCTCAGCAAAAAGAGGAGGATTAGCTACGGAAGTTAGCTCAGGGCTGGTCTTCCTCACAAAAAAAAAAAAAAAAAAAAATACCATGTTGAGATGAAAAATACACTGGGTGGGATTAACAACTGATGAGAAATTGCAGAATAAAACAATAGTAACCTTGAACACAGAACAACAGAAACTACCGAAATGAAACACAAAAAGGAAAAGACACACATGCACATACAATACACACACACTGGAGTCACAGAAATAGAAGGAGAGGTAACAAAATTTTGTGTGTGTGTGAGAGGAAGACCAGCCCTGAGCTAACATCTGTTGCCAATCCTCTTTTTTGCTGAGGAAGACTGGCCCTGGGCTAACATCCATGCCCATCTTCCTCTACTTTATATGGGATGCAGCCACAGCATGGCTTGACAGGTGGTGTGTCGGTCCACACCCAGGATCCAAACCTAAACCCCGGGCTGGTGAAGCAGAGCACACAAACTTAACTGCTATGCCACCTGGCCAGCCCCAAAAACACTTTTGATGAGAAGAAAGGTCTCAACTCAATAACCTAAGCTCCACCTTTATGTACTAGAAAAAGAAGAGTAAATGAGACCACAAGTAAATAGAAAAAAAATTACTAATAAATACAAGAACCAAAATCATTGAAATAGAAATAGAAAACGAGAGAAGATCAGTGAAATCAAACCTTGTCCTTTGGGGAAAAAAGCCAATAAAATTGATAAACATCTACTCATACTTATCAGGAAAAAAGAGAGAGGACCCAAATGACCTACACCAGGAATGCAGGCGGAGTATCGGTATTCTACAAACATTAAAATGAAAATAAAGGAGTATTATGAACATCTTTATGGCAGTAAATTTGACAACTTAGATAAAAATGGACAAATTCCTTGAAAGACACAAGTGATCAAAGCTCACTCAGGAAGAAACAGATAATCTGAATAACCTCTGTCAATTAAAGAAATATGTAGTTAAAAATCTACCACCAAAAGAAACCCACACAAAAAAATAAAACCAGGGCCAGCCTGCTGGCGCAGCGGTTTAGTTCATGCTTTGGCAGCCCGGGGTTCATAGGTTCAGATCCTGGGTGCCTGCCAACACACTGCTTGTCAGCCATGCCATGCTGGTGTCCTGTATAAAGGAGAGGAAGATGGGCATAGACATTAGCCCAGGGCCAGTCTTCCTCAGTGAAAAAGAGGAGGATTGGCAACAGATGTTAGCTTAGGGCTGGTCTTCCTCACAAAAAATAAAAATTAAAATAAATAAAACAAAACCAAAAAAAACCCCTCCAGGCCCAGATAGCTTTGCTGGTCGTTTCTATCAAACATTTAAAGAAGAAGAATAGAACTTTTCCAGAAAACAGAAAAGGAGGCAACACTTCTCAAATCATTCTATGAGGCCAGCATTACCGATACCAAAACCAGACAGAAACATTACAAGAAAACTACAGACTAACCACTCCCATGAACACAGACAGAAAAATTCTCAAAGTTTTACCAAATTGAATCCAACTATAAAAAAAGACAATAAATCATGACCAAGTGAGGTTTACCCCAGACTGCAATGTTGGTTTAGTATTTCAAAATCAATCAATGTAATTCACCAAATTAAGAGACTGAAAAATAAAAAGACATCTGATTATCTCAGTGGATGGAGAAAACGCACTTGACAAAACCCAACATCTAGTCATGATTTTAAAAAAGCCTCTCAGCAAACCAAGAATAGAAGTGAACTTCCTCAACTGAGAAAGGGCATCTACAAAACCTACTGCTGACATTATACAGATTAAATAAAATCCTCAACAATATATCAGCAAACCGAATTCAACAATATATTAAAGGATCACACACCATGACTGAGTGGGATTGACTCCAGGGACGCAGGGATGGTGCATTTGCAAGTCGATCGGTGTGATACCCCACATTAACAAAGTGAAGGATGAAAATCACATGATCATCTCAGCAGATGCAGAAAAAGCATTTGACAAAGTTCAACATCCATTTATGAGAAAACCTCTTAACAAAGTGGGTGTAGAGGGAACATACGTCAACATAACAAAGGCCATATATGACAAGCCCACAGCTAGCATCGTGTTCAATGGTGGAAAGCTGCAAGCTTTTCCTGTAAGATCAGGAATAAGACAAGGATGCCCACCCTCACAATATTATTCAATATAGTATTAGAAGTCTAGCCACAGCAATTGGGCAAGAAAAAGAAAGAAAAGGCATCCAAATCAGAAAGGAAGAAGTAAAACTGTCATTATTTGCAGATGAGATGACTATATATATAGGACACTGTAAAAAGTCCACCAAAACACTGTTAGAATAAATGAACTAAGTTGCAGGAAACAAAATCAATATACAGAAATGTGTGGTGTTTCTATACACTAATAATGAACTATCAGAAAGAGAAATTAAGAAAATCCCATTTAAAATTGCATCAAAAAGAATAAAATATTTAGAAATAAATTTAACCAAAGAAAGGAAAGACCTATACCTGAAAACTATAAGACACTGATTAAAGAAACTGAAGAAGACACAAATAAATGTAAATATTCTGTGCTCATGATTTGGAAAAATTAATACTGTTAAAATATCCACACTACCCAAAGCAATCTACAGATTCAATGCAATCCCAATCAAAATTCCAATGGCATTTTTCACAAAACCAGATAAGTAATTCTACAATTTATACAGAACAACTCAAGACCCCGAATAGCCAAAGCAATCTTGAGAAAGAACAAAGCTGGAGGCCCTGATTTCAAAGTATACCACAAAGCTATAGTAATCAAAACAGTATGGTATTGGTAGAAAAAACAGACAACACAGATCAAGGCAACAGACTAGAGAGCCCAGAAATAAACCCATGCATATATGGTCAATTAATTTATGATAAAGGAGGCAAGAACATACAATGGAGAAAGGAAAGTCTCTTCAATGGTGTCAGGAAAACTGGACAGCCACATGTAAAAGAATGAAACTAGATCACTAACTTACACCATACATAAAAATTAACTAAAATGGATTAAAGACTTGAATATAAGACCTGAAACCATAAAATTTCTAGCAGAAAAACCTAGGCCCTCAGCTCTTTGACATCAGTCTTAGCAATTTTTTTTTTTGATCTGACTCCAATGGCAAGGGAAACAAAAGCAAAAATTAAAAAATGGGACTACGTCAAACTAAAAAGTTTCTGCACGGCAAAGGAAACCATCATCAAAATGAAAAGGCAACCTACTAAATGGGAGAAGATATTTGCAAGCCATATATCTAATAAGAGGTTAATATCCAAAATATATAAAGAACTCATACAACTCAATAACAGAAAAACAAACAACCTGATCAAAAAATGGGCAGAGGATCTGAACAGACATTTTTCCAAAGAAGACATACAAATGGCCAACAGGCACATGAAAAGATGTTCAACGTCACTATCATCCGGGAAATTCAGATCAAAACCACAATGAGACATCACCTTACACCTGTCAGAATGGCTATTATCAAAAAGAAAGGAAATAAGAAGTGTTGGAAAGAATGCGGAGAAAAGCGAACCCTTGTATGCTGTTGGTGGGAGTGTAAATTGGTGCGGCCACAATGGAAAACAGTATGAAGATTCCTCAAGAAATTAAAAATAGAACTACCACACAATCCAGCTATCCCACTTCTGGGTATTTATCCTAAGAATAAGAAAACACTAATTTGAAAAGATATATGCACCCCTATGTTCATTGCGGCATTATTTACAATAACCAAGACTCAGAAACAACCTAAGTGTCCACTGATGGATGTGGAGATAGATAGATAGATAGATACACACACACACACACACACACACACACAAAATGGAATACTATGCAGCCATAAAAAAGAGGACAATATTGTCATTTGTGACAACATGGATGGACCTTGAGGATATTTACGCTAAATGAAATAAGTCAGATGGAGAAAGACAAATACCATATGATTTCACGTATATGTGGAATCCAAAAAGCAAAGAAACAAAACAAAAACAAATTCATAGATACAGAGAACAGATTGGTGGTTACCAGAGGGGAAGGGGCTTGAGGGGAGGGTGAAATGGGTGAAGGCAGTCAATTGTATGGTGACAGATGGTAACTAGACTTATGGTGATCATTTTGTAGTGTACACAAATAGTGAATTATAATGTTGTACACCTGAAACTTACATAATGTTGTATACCAATTTTACCTCAATAAAAAAAAGAAAGTCTCTGTCTAGTAAATATAATGTCTGGACTTTCTCAGGGACAGTTTCTATTGACTGCTTTCTCGTGCACTGGCCATGCCTTGTATCTTTGCATGTCTTATGATTTCTTGTTGAAAACTGGACATTGTAAATAATCTAATGTGGCAACTCTGGAAATCAGACTCTCTACCTCTCTAGAGTTGCTGTGGCTCTTTGTTGTTGTTGTTACTGTTTAGTGATTTTCTTGAACTAATGCTGTAATGTCTGTCTTTGCTATGTGTGGCCACTGAAGTCTCTGCTCAGTTAGCTTAGAGGTCAGCTAAATCTTGGACAGACTTCCTTAAATGCCTGGAACCAAAGAGTCTCCGTCTTTGCCAAGGGGCTCTGTGTGCGTGCTGGGCAGTTTACAACTCTGCCCTGCCCTTCACTTCCTGCTTGCAGAGAGGCTCAAGGTCAGCCGGAGGTAAGAACTCAGGGCCTTGTAACGTTTTTGAGCATGCGCACACACACCTACACATCCATGTGACCTTCAAGAATCCCAGAAATACGTCAGAACTTTTTAAAGCCCTCTATGGAATGAAATATTCCCCCAGCTTTTTCTTTTAAATTTGTTGCTTAGCTTACTGTTTTTCACAACTCTTATCATTGCCTCAGGGAGATGTGATGGTAAATAACTTTTTGTTTTTATTTTTTTGTTTTGGTTTGTTTGTTTTGCGGTTTTTGTTTTTGACAAATGCTGCCGGGGAAAAGGCTGTTTGCACTGGGGGAGCTCTGAGTGAGGTCAGACAAAGACAAGCCTGTGAATGGGGTTTCTAGGGAACTGCTAGGTCACATAACGGCAATTCTCCTAGAATGAAGCTTGAACGAGTGCCAGCCCTGTTCTTCCAGGGACTGCTGGGATCAGTGGCTGCTGTTCACAACTGCAGGGCTCGTGGTTTTTCAGGTGACCATGGAGTGGGGAGAGGTGGATGGGAATAGGGCAAATTGAAACACTGCAATACTCACTGTTCTTACGAAGATTTAACTATTTTTCTTGAATAAACACTCTCCAGATTGTTGCACACCTTTGGTTAATTTCCAGTTCTGAACAAGTTGATTTTGACAATTTTTGTCAGTATTTTTCATCGTTTTTATGGAGGAGTGGATATTTGGAGATCCTTACTCACCATTTCCAGTGATGTCACTGCCTTTCTCTTTTTCAAACCCTCTAATCCTGATGCCGGCCCTGATATCAGTTCCCCTCATTGAGCCCAGCGTACACGGGGTTAAAACCAAAAGCACTCATTCCCTGTCCCCGCTCCTCTAAGTTACGTTTACATGTAGATATCTACTTTTAAACCTTTGTGTCCCTGAAGCTCACAAGGCAAATAGAAGTAATAAACTGTCACAGCCCAGGTGGCCTTATGTTGGGGGGCTCACTGGAGTTCGGTTGGTTAAGTGTCTGTTGAAGTCTCGTTACAGGGAACCGATGTCCAGAGAATAACAAGCAGCTGAAGCTGAAGCTTCCCCAGCTCCTTGGCTTCCTGACACGAGATCCACCATCATCAGGGAGGCTGACGCCTGCAGCTTCTCTCATCTTCACCAAACGCAGGCTGACGGGAGGATGCCGAACTACGAGACCACAGCTCCCCTCCCCCGTCTAAAACTTTGTAAACTTTGTTAATTGGCGGCAGTTTCTTTCTTCTCCCCAGGCCCAGTTTCAGGTGGCCCTGGAAGATTATCAATGGAGTCTTAAACCTCCTGCTATAGGGATAACACCTGGCCAGGTGCCAGAACGTCTGGGACCCTCATGAATTTTCTCTCATCAGATGGTTAAAGTCAGGTAGACAGCATATTCCTGCCCATAGATTTTCTTTTAAAAACCCCAGCTCCTGGTGCCTCAGGAGGTCTGTGGACTTTGTGGCATGAGCCCACCACAGCCTCATTTTGCTAGCAAAGTTAAACTTTTTTCCTCTTCCTCAGTCCCTTGTCATTGTGTTCATTGATTTGGCTATGGTGACAAGGTCCCAGTTTTCCGGGAACAATCCCATTATCACCTTTTGAGGCCGATAACCATGGAAGGAAAAGCTATAGTAAAAGTAGTGCGTGAAGGGGGGAATGGAAAGCTGCTACTTAAGTGTTTTTCATAATCTTGTACCTTCCAGCGTTGGCATCTCAGAACTATCCAACTGAAAAACAAGTATGTTAATAGTAGTGTTTTAGGAATCACTTTCATTAGATTTAAATCAGATACAGAAAGCAGAAAAGAAGCTACATAAAAGGAGGGTGTCCTTATTTACTATCATCTCTAAATTGCCACTGGTTATGTTCAACTTAGATGTTCCTGGTTCTAAGACTGAATGCTCACAAGTCATGACGTGCTCTTTTATGGCCATGATAAAAATTCCTTCCCAATCTACTGCTTCCTAAGGGGCACACAGAACTACAGCTTTCCACACTTACTTCCACTTATAATTTAGAATCATTTTCTTCTGGTGCAGAAAAGGAGTGAAGAAGCCTGTTCTGCTGTTAAATAGGCCTGTTACTCTGCTCCTGAATACTGCCTGGAACTATGATTGCTTCAGGGTAAACCTTTTTTTTTTTTTATTTTTATTGTCTAGTTTTTAAAACTCCTCAATAGTCATTTAGCAGCCATTGTTCTTTGTGGAAAAAATGAAATACTGTTCATTTCTAAGAAGTATTCTTTATTTAATCTATGAACAATTCATTTAAATCCCTACTCTGAAAACAATAAAGCATCCAGAAAACTAAATCTTCTAAGGAAACAATCAGGAGGCTGAACGAGGATGGAAAACTTGATCCTAAGAATGAAAGTTAAATTAAGGAGGCTTAATTAACTGAAAACTAAAAATATCCATGAATGACTCTCTAGTCAGTGATGGAGGGAACCAAGGATGCCTAACACTGACATTCACAGGGGAAGTGGTTCTGCTGGCCCAACAGTCAGACAGACTGAGGGACAACACACCGTTGCATACGCTGGGAATGGTAGAATGCACAGGCTTGCGGCTGCCCAGGGAAGAACCACCGTCTCATGCTTTATTTTACCTTGGAGACTTTCTGCTTTACGTTATCATGAGCACTGCAGAATGTGTCTTGCAAGCTGCTCTACTTCAACCCAGAAAACAGGTGGACAGGCATCAGTTTTCCTGCTCCCCAAACCCCAGCGCATACATGGAAAATAATTTTAAAATGACAAGAGTGAGGATATGGAGAATTTGGATTGCTGATGGGAATGTAAAATGGTGCAGCCACTGTGGAAAAAAGTACGGTGGTTCCTCAAAAAAATTAAACATACAATGACCATGCAATCCAGCAATTCCACTTCCAGGTATTTACCCAAAAGAATGGAAAGCAGGGACGTGGACAGTATTTGTACACCCCTGCTCACAGCAGCATTACTCACAAGAGCCAAAAGGTGGAAACAACCCAATGCCCATCAGTGGATGGATGGATAAACAAAATGTGATCTACACATACAACAAAATATTATTCAGCCTTAAAAAGGAAGGAAATTCTGACACGTTACAACATGGATGAACCTTGAAGACATCGTGCTAAGTGAAATGAGCCAGACACATAGGACAAACGTTATATAACTGCACTTCTATGAGGTCCCCAGAATATTCCAATTCATAGAGACAGAGAGAAGAATGGGGGTTACCAGGGCCGGGGGGAGGCGGAAGTGGGGAGTCAGTGTTTAATGGGGACCGAGTTTCAGGTTGCAATGATGAGAAAGTTCTGGAGAGGGATGGGAGGGATAGCTGTGATGGTGGCACAGTGCGAATGCTCTTAATGCCACTGTACACTTGAAAATGGTTAAAATGGTAAACTTTATGTTATGTATATTTTACTACAATAAAAAGATAAACTTTCATTCCCAGTGAATACAAGCAGTCTTCTAGTTGTTATGATTTTAAAAATTCCTCTCTTGTGCTCAAATTCTCTATTTGCTTGACTAATGGAAGTGCTTTCTGTGGAAATAATTTTATTGAGCATTCTCAAACTTTTGGAGGTGTGGGGCTATCCCACCTCAAATCCCCAGACTGACAGTGGGCGACATGGGAGGGGCCGTGTCTGCTAAGGAACTATAATCAGCTATAGCCAGGAACATGAGAGTGGCTCTGATGACCTACACCAGCCATTCTGATCTCTGGCTGCACTTTGTAATCACCGAGACTTGAAAAAAATACACACACACCCCAACACGGGCCCCACACCCAGAGATTATGCTTAATTGATCAGAAATGGAGCCCGAATTGTGTGTTTCTTCAAAGCTTCCTGGGTAATTCTGATGCATAGCCACATTGAGACCCACTGGATTAGACCCTCCTTAGGGAGCTCTCTAGAATACAACTCAAGATTCCACTTTTTTTAATCTCACCATTAAGAAATAATGGCAACGTGGTCTCAGAAGGAGTAAGAAGCTGTAAAACTTTTAATTTTGATAATCCTTAAAGGAGAAAAGAAAGACAAGTTAAAATTCATGAATTCAGCAACCACTTATCAGGGACCGTGCCAGGAGCCTCTCCCACTGGAGCTTAGGGGAACAGAGGAGCAGGGGGCAGGCAGGACGCTGACACCAGCGCCACCTCGAGGACAAGTGCCTAAGTGCAGGATTCTAGGGGAACATGTCGGAGCTGCATCTACACTGGATGGAAAATCAGGACAACCTTCCCAGAGAAAGGGTTTCCTGCACCACTAAAGAGTCTTAAGGGGGCCACCCAGTGGCGCAGCGGTTTAGTCCGCACTTGGCAGCCTGGGGTTCGCAGGTTTGGATCCCAGGCGCCTGCCGACGCACTGCTTGTCAGCCATGCCGTGGTGGCGTCCCATATAAAGTAGAGAAGGATGGGCACGGATGTTAGCTCAGGGTCAGTCTTCCTCAGCAAAAAGAGGAGGATCGGCAATGGATGTTAGCGCAGGGCTGGTCTTCCTCGCAAAAAAAGAGTCTTAAGAGGTGACTGGAAATTAGGCAAATGGGAAGAAAAGTGACATTCCATGTTCTGGGCAGGAGGGTGTGCCACTCTCAATGAACGCGGGCCCATCAGCTTGGGGCAATGCTTGGCTGACCTGGGCGGTTGGCTGCGGTTGAGGGATTTGAAACGAGGTGGACCGAAGTGCAGTGTTCGGGGTTGGGGTGATGTGGCTGCTCAGGAAGAATGCAGCTAACTTTAACTTCTGAAGCCAGCTCAGAGAGATGTGTGGTGGTCACAGCAACCAACCTGTGTGCCAAGGAACACTGGCAGCGGTGCACAGCAACAATCCCAAATTCTTATTCTTTACACTAATAAATTGTCTTTAATAGATTCCAGATGAAAACTCTATCAACAGATGCTCTCCCAGGGACTTTCAGGAAAGTCACGGTGGTGAAAAAGGACATTTCTCCCCCCTTGAGACCTGATTAGAAAACATGAGAATCATTCTCGTAAATCCCCCCAGGCACCATCAGTAACATGTACAGAGAACAATGCTCCTCCCCAGCAGCGGGGGTGCTGACCCAGCTGCACCAGACACCTTCAGACCTAAATGTTACAAATGGCAGTTTCTTTTGAAAGCACAAACACTTTTCGTTTGTTTATTTAGTTTTTCAGCTGGGAAATTACGAAAATGAGCACATATCTGCTTCTCGACGAGTTTTTAATGATCTTTCTTTGGGTTTTGTTTTTCTCTTATCATCACTCTCTTTTTGGGGTATTTTATCTAAAGCAAGGGCCAGTATTCATCCCCACATGCCATCCTGCATGCTGAGCTAATTCACTGAAGGATAATGAGCACAGGTCCACCAGCCGGGAGAGAAATGAAGTCATCATGAGTCCAAAGTACAGTTTTCATGTTCTTAAGTTATTACCTTTAAGAAGCATCTGAAATGGCTACATGCAGTGAGGACTCACACATTCACAGAACGGCAGGAACTTCTACACGTATCTATTCTCATTTCTGCCTCACGTCACCCAGGAGGCAGGTGTCTGATCCCTAATCTACAGGTGAGGAACCGAGACAGTAGACTGCACGTGCCCAGTGAGGCCTGGGGGTCAGCGATCCCCCTCCTCACAGCTGCCTGAGTGGATCTGACTACCATAGTCATCAATCACACACAGCACCAAGCTAACTCCCCTGGACAAACGTATGGGCCATTTGAACCCGGGCACAAAGTCTGATCTTGCTTCTTGGTTGAGACGTGGTCACTGAGTGTCCACAGGTTGACCACGCACTCCTCTGTATGTGATGTGTTACTCTGTGAAGAATTCCACTTCCTCTGTTCTGCAGATGAAGAAAATAGAGGCTCAGAGGAAACAACTTGGTCACCGGCTGTAAGAGGGTGAGACGGGGTTCACAGCCCAGTGGAAGGGCCGTCCCTGGAGACACGGGGATGTGAGTGTGAATCCCAGCTCTACCACTTCATCGCTGTGCAACCTTGGACAAGTTACTTAGCAAGTCTAGGCCTCAGTTTCCTTATATTTAAATAAGGATAACTTGCAGCGTTGAGTGAGGACTAAATGAGAAAGCTCACAGAGTGTCTAAGAATGCCTGGAGCCTGGGAAATGCTCCGTGGACAACAATTATTAAGTGTACTCAACTTCCCTGATAGAAGGGAAAAATTGTGTTTTCAAAATTCTTAGTCCTGAATGAAAGCTTTATTCCATTGAAATTCTGAGGGGATACACTCGACCTCCACTGAGCCCAGCGTGAGCATGGCCGCCCATCTTCAGCACCCCAGAGATGGCCCCCTGATTCTGAGCACATGGACGCGCGGGCCTCCTCACACGGCGCACCCTCCTCTACCCAGCACACACACGGCGTGTGTGGACAGGCCTGAACACCGAGTCGCGGCTGTCATAAGCCCGCCGGGCTGCAGGACGCACCTCATTCTGGAAATAGATGAGAAATGGGCAACACGCTGCCTTTACCATCACACCCGCCATCCCCGCGGCTCTGTCGGCTGTCAGGACAGAATGGCCGTCTCCACAGCACACCCCACTCCAGGACAGTCGCACTGCACCGAACTACCGACAGAGTCCCAGGTCGGTCCCCAGACCCTGCACTGACAGGCAGTGTGTGACACTAGAAGTCACTCTCCTGAGAACGCTCAAAAACTTGATCTTCCTCACACAAACAGTCCTGCACTGAAACAGCACACACGTTCCAGATGGCTCCAAAGTGGCAAGAAGTCACTCCTTCCGTATTCCCGGAGGATTTGTATTCATGAAGCAAAGTAAAGCTTCACCAATTTCGGCCGAGCTCGTGTGGCCTTGACGATCACCTGCCCGAGCCGGGCGGAGGGTTGTTAGGGCATTGTCCACCAGGGAAGGGTTGTCCAGTGCACTGACCCGGCCGTGTTCCTCGTGGACAAGCATTGACAGGGCCCCCACAGCTGCTGCTTCCAGGGCGCCCCAGAGCCTTCCATGGCCTGCCCGCGTCTCCCTTGGCCTCTTTGGTTCAGTTGCCGTCGTTTAGAAGATTTTTTTTTAAAAAAAGAGAGGTTTAGGGGCCGGGCCCCGTGGCGTAGTGGTTAAGTTCGCGCGCTCCGCTTCTGGACGGGGTTCGCAGGTTCGGATCCCGAACACAGACCTACACATGGCTCGTCGGGCCACGCCGTGGCGGCGTCCCATACAAAGTAGAGAAGATGGGCACGGGTGTTAGCCCAGGGCTGGTCTCCCGCACACACAAAGAAAGGCCTGGTGAGCGGCAGTGGGACAGGAACCGTGGACGGGGCAATTCCTCAGCCCTTTCAGCGGGGCCCGTGCCCGCGGACCCGGGAGGGAGCCCCGGGGGGCTGCATGCCGGCCAGGTGGGGCGGGGCGTCAGCACCTGCACTTACAGCCGCGCTGACGGAGGTCGGCGCCGCGGGGCCACAGCGAGGAGGGGCCGCCCCCGCCGGCCTCCTCCCGCCTCTCGGCGCGGGCGCGGCCGGGACCCAGGCGGCGCTGCCCGCCTCCCGAGCCCCGCGGCCCCTCGCGAGGACAGCCCCACAGGGCGCCGGGGCGGGAACGACTTGCTCCCTAACTGCGGATGGCCCGGGGACGGCGTGTCCCATTACCCCAGATGAGCGTTTCCTGCGCCCGAGCCGCCACTCAGGATGAGACAGCGAAGCCGCAGTTACACGAACGCGTCCCTTATCACCGCACAGCGGCGCCCCAGAGGCCGCAGTCCCGCCGACGGCAGAACCGAACCCGCGCGCTCAGCCGTGTGAACCCCGCCGGCCGACTCAGGGCCGCCCGTCACCCCCGCCTCGGCCTCACGACCCCACCCCGCCGGCCGCGCCCCCAGGCTGCCCGTCCGCTCACCCTGCTGCCGCCACCCTGTCCTCAAGTCGGGCCTCCAGCCCCGTCAGTGCCCGTCGCCCGCCCCGCGGAGGAGGACGCGCCCGGAGCGCGATCCGCCCTCAAGCCCGCGGTGCAGCCTCAGGGCCCCACACCCGAGCGCCCCGCCGCCTCAGAGCCCCACACCCGGGCGCCCCGCCCCCTCAGGGCCCCACACCCGGGCGCCCCGCCCCCTCAGGGCCCCACATCTGGGCGCCGCCCCGCCGCCTCAGAGCCCCACACTCGGGCGCCCCACCCCCTCAGGGCCCCACACCCGGCGCCGCCCCGCCCCCTCAGGGCCCCACACCCGGAGCCGCCCCGCCCCCTCAGGGCCCCACACCCGGGCGCCCCGCCCCCTCAGGGCCCCACACCCGGGCGCCCCGCCCCCTCAGGGCCCCACACCCGGGCGCCCCGCCCCCTCAGGGCCCCACATCTGGGCGCCGCCCCGCCGCCTCAGAGCCCCACACTCGGGCGCCCCACCCCCTCAGGGCCCCACACCCGGCGCCGCCCCGCCCCCTCAGGGCCCCACACCCGGAGCCGCCCCGCCCCCTCAGGGCCCCACACCCGGGCGCCCCGCCCCCTCAGGGCCCCACACCCGGAGCCGCCCCGCCCCCTCAGGGCCCCACACCCGGGCGCCCCACCCCCTCAGGGCCCCACACCCGGCGCCGCCCCGCCCCCTCAGGGCCCCACACCCGGCGCCGCCCCGCCGCCTCAGAGCCCCACACCCGGGCGCCCCGCCCCCTCAGGGCCCCACACCCGGGCGCCCCGCCCCCTCAGGGCCCCACACCCGGGCGCCCCGCCCCCTCAGGGCCCCACACCCGGGCGCCCCACCCCCTCAGAGCCCCACACCCGGGCGCCCCACCCCCTCAGGGCCCCACACCCGGCGCCGCCCCGCCCCCTCAGGGCCCCACACCCGGCGCCGCCCCGCCGCCTCAGAGCCCCACACCCGGGCGCCCCGCCCCCTCAGGGCCCCACACCCGGGCGCCCCGCCCCCTCAGGGCCCCACACCCGGGCGCCCCGCCCCCTCAGGGCCCCACATCTGGGCGCCGCCCCGCCGCCTCAGAGCCCCACACTCGGGCGCCCCACCCCCTCAGGGCCCCACACCCGGCGCCGCCCCGCCCCCTCAGGGCCCCACACCCGGAGCCGCCCCGCCCCCTCAGGGCCCCACACCCGGGCGCCCCGCCCCCTCAGGGCCCCACACCCGGCGCCGCCCCGCCCACCGCGCTCCCGACGCGGCCCCCGCATGGTGCCCGAAGGCCACCTCTCCCACAGGCCTTTCCGGAGCCGCCCCGACAGCAGCCGTTTTCTGTCAATGTGAACCCCAAACACGCCGCTGCGCCCCACTTCCCGCCCCGCGGGGCAGTCAGGCTGTACTCGCACACCCGCTCTCCGCTGGGGCGGGGGGCCGGCGCCCACGCAGCCGGTGCTCGAGGGGCGATCGCGGGTCGGTCCCTCGTCGCTTCTCCCGCGAAGCGTCGGCAAGACCGGCCCCTGCAGCCGCCAGGTCTTGGCCTCCTTACTCCTCTCACGCCCTCACCTCCCCACGCCCCTCACTTCCTCTCAAGCTTCAACTCCTCTGTCATTACCGGGGAAGACAGCAGTCCCGCCCTGGATGCGCCCTTCGCATCCCGCACCTTGAAGGCCTGTCTCCTGGGCTCCCGCCTCCTAGTGACGCCGCCCCGCCCGCGCCACCACCCGCCCTGCTTCCCCCGGACCGCTCTTCTAAGTCACCACCTCACGGCTTCACTTCCTACTGCAGACACGCCCTTTAGGACACGAGCCGAGAACCACCAACGGTGTCAGCCGACCGCTGGGCCGCGCACAGCCTCAGCCGCAGTCCGACCCGCCGGAGCTCACACCTCCTGGAGCTGGAGGGGGCCCCGCCAGTCACCCCGCCCCTCCCCCAACACAGCTCCCCGGAGCCTCCAGCCACTCATCCCACAGCGCCCCTCCGATCGCTCCGCCAAAGGGGACCTCCTGGACCCTGGCGCCGGCGAACTTCTCCGTCTCCGCTCTGGTGGAACCTGACTTTCCTGACACCTTGCTGACCTTCTCCTCCTCCTGAATTTGGGCCCTGTCCTCTCATATATCCCTTGTTCTGGGACAAGGTCTACCAGGTCCTAGTCGGTACCAACCATCCCCAAGACTCTGTGTGCTCCTGGCTCCCACCCCACGCTAAGCACCTTCCTCTTCCACATCCGTGACAGGAGGCTTCCAACGACCGAATTCATGATTCGCCCACCTCTTCTCTCCAGGGACTGCTGTCCAGTCCATCCCAACACCCTTTCTTGGGCCCTGCCCCCTTCCCTGCCTCCTCCCCCCGCAGCCACTTTAAATGACTGCTCCCAGGATGCAATCCTAGGCCACTACAGGTCTCCCTGTGGAAGCTCATCCACTCCAGGGCTGCATCACACCCTCACCACAGGACTGCAGGCCAGAACACTGAGGGTCCTTCTAGACTGCCCATCTCTCTGTAAGTCACACATGAGAAACAGTTTATCACTTGACAACCAAGTCTCATTTTTATCAGTCCTGAAAAAGTCCACAAAGCTGAAAATAACCCTGAAATTTCACTTAACATCCCCTTTGCTTTTGTGGATTAAAAGCATGGTAAAACGGGGATTCAGGAGACATTCTTCTCTAGGATATGAACGTTATCCTTTACTGAGCCTGGGGTATGATAAAAAACTTGTCTGGCCTTTGTGCCAGGTTCTTGGCAAGGAGCTTGTCAAACCCTTAGAATCCCCTGACTGACAGGAGTGGCTCTGTTATGCTAATGGGTGGCTCATGGTGGGCCCTAGATAGCTTCAGGATAGGGGCTGGTCACCAGAAAAACCAACCACATGATCAGAGGGTTGGAACTTTGGGCCATCCTGACCTCTGGGGATGGGAGCTAGAGACTGAATTCAATCATGTGGCCACTGATGTAATCAATCATGCCTACACAATGAAGCTGCAATAAAAACTCTGAGCAGAGAAGTTCAGTGGAGCTTCCTAGGCGGTGAACACATTAATGTGCTGGGAGGGTGATGCATCCTGAGTCCACAAGGAAAAAGCACAGCAGCTGTGTCTCCCAGACCTCATCCTATGTGTCTCCCCATTGGCTGGTCCTAACTTGTATCTTTTGTAACAGAACTGTAATAATAAGTAGAGCCCTATTCTGAGTTCTATGAGTCCTTCTAGAAAATTATCAAACCCGAGAGGGTTGTGGGAAACATCAAATTTATAGCCAGTTGGTCAAAAGTGCAGATGGCCTGGGGACCCCCAAAGTGTGGCTAGTGTCTGAAGTAGGGGCAGTCTTGTTGGGGACTGTGGCCTCTAATCTGTGGGTCTGTGCTAACTGGGTGGTTAGTGCCAGAGCTGAACTACAGGGCACCCAGTTGGATTTTTACTGGGATAGAATTCCTACTGTGTACCAGGCACTCGACTGGGAACTGTATATACTATCATTGAAGGAGGACGGTGCCCTGTCTGCCACCTTCTAGAGTTAAGAATGAGGTGCATGCAAATGTTGAGAATTTAAAATAAATATCTCAGCCTTAGGTTCTGAATTTGAACAAATCTACCCCTCTTGGCATAGCTGAAGATTACTTTAAGATTTCCTTTAAAGCAATGGTTCTTATTGACACCTCCCTGAAAGTGGCCAAAGTGAGTCTGTCACTTGAAAGTAACTCCCTGACTTCAAAACAGAGCTAAAAATTGTGTGGACTGCCTCGCTTTTAATCAATAAGAACCAGTCAGTGGTCAACTGCCCAAAATGTAGACATTGAAGCCTGACAGAAGTAGTCCCCATCCCACCGGCTTGGCAGAGCAGTGCGGCCACTGACCAACTGCAGACAGTCACCCACTGCTGCCAGCGCAGGGCTGCCCGCCGCTTTCCTGCCATCTGTGGGAGGGCATCTTAAGTGTTTTTCAGTATTAATCATCAGAATTGTTTTTTTTAATTTTCCCCTCAGTACAACAGAAATAATCTTTACTTCTGCCACTAGCGTTATGCATACAAGATAATTTCAAAAAAATGTTTCCTCATCTGAGAGCAAAAATAGCATCTGCAAAGTCCAATATGGTGAAATAAAGAGAGACACTAAGTCCCACTCCCTGGATAACGCAAACATGACCGTTCCAATGTCTGATACTCGAATGAGCTTCTAGCGATGGGAGAGGCTGACTTCACAGAAGGAGAAATGGGACAGACCCTGAGGAGCTCCTAGCAAACATGCTCAATCCCCCGAAGCAAGACAGCTGTGGAAATGTTCCATTCTGGCTCTTCCACGTTTCTTAATCAGCTGTGGAAATCCAAGAGAGATCCCGGCTTCAGTGAGCCCCCTCACTCAGTGAACACAGACCATTTTCAAGGCAGCACTCCTTAGACTGCCTAGGGTACATCAGGGGAAAGGGCTTCCAGCTTCTCTCTTTCTCGATGTTGTGAGTGTTTGTGCAACTTGAAAATGAGGTGGGAATACCATTTGGACATGAAGGTCCAAAAGGCCTTTTCCCTCTTCCCACAGAGAATCAATGAATCTTACTTGGAGTCTAAACAAGCTGTGAATTTTCAAATTTTAGAATGAGAACTGCCTCAAAATCAGAATCATTATCTTCTCAACCAAATCAGTCTCACTTAAAGGTTTCCAAAAATATCAATAATTTACTGAAAACTAATTTGCAAAGCAATTTTCTTCACTTGTGAAGAAAATCATTTAATGTGGCAGAGGTTGTTTCCATAGAGACAGAAATGTCATTCCTATTTTAAAACAAGGATAATTAATACAAAACAAGCAAATCATTCATATTTTATGACAGATCTTATATTATGCTTTGAAAATATATTGAAATGCTCAGAAAAATCCAAACATCAGTTATGTCATGGAGAAAAGTTTCTCAGAGAACTTGGCAGTGAAAGAGCATCAAATATCTTGTCACAGACCAGGCCTAATGCACAAAACTCACATGCCTTTCTTGAATTTTAGCTCTACTGAGAACCAAATCCTGGGGCAATCAATGCAGAATGTTCAGTGGGTTTACTGGATCCTTGAGCATCTACAGAAAGTCCTTATATCAAAGTCCAGAAAGAGTTACCCAAGCTGCCCTCACCTTGAAGTTACCTTGCAGAGTAATGGGCAGAGTTCCCGTGTGTTAGGGACGATCTGGGGAGTTTGTGTTGAAACGGGGCTCCGGGAAGGAGAAGAGCTGAACATCTGTCAGCTGCTGCTTCAGCCATCATGACTCCTCAGTTAGAACCCAGGGACCTGGGCTGTTCTTTGAGCTTCCAGGAAGGAAGCAAGATCACGAAGAATAGATTAGAGAAGACCTCAGTGGTCACTCACGCCTCTGCCTCATTTTACCCAGGAGAAGCCACGTTCCGGGGAAGCTAGACTTTGCCTAATGTTCTCTGGGTTTTCGGCTCAAAGTTACACTTCTGGTCAGCAAGAAACCTGATTCTCAAAAGACACATTATGGTCAGCCTTATATTTTCAGAGCCACCAACTCAGATTTCATTGAGGAAATGCCTCCCTCCAGAATCCTGAGGACCTTCCAAGTGTGGCCCACTCACCTCTCCATCTGCCTTCAAGTAAATGTCTTGTTTGAGATGACAGCTCGGCCCTGGGGCTGCTAGAACTGAAGACTGAAGCATGAGGCTAGGGTTAGAAGAGGAGGGAGAGGTCAGGAAGCAGCGGGGGGCATGGCAGAGGGTGACCAGGGCAGGGTAAGAGATCAAGCCTGTCCTAGGGGTCAGAGACCATGACACAGTCCCACAGAACTGGCACTCAAGAAATGTTTGTTAAACGTTGAGTAAAAATGTCCTAGTTTGTCTTCTCCCGTGATGCAGTGCAACGGAACTATCACACTGCCACCCACGAGAGCCTCCCCAACAGCTCTTACTCCCAGTCTTCTTCATAATCTTGCTCCCTCAAATTTATAGTGTTGTCAGAACAGAAGTAGTGAATCCAGTTCCACACACGGCCTTCACCCCATCAGAATTCTGAGCATGGGATTGTGACTGAAGTCGGGAAATGCACACAAGGTTGGCCAAGCACAGGTGACAGACACAGAGCTGGGCTTCAGAGCTGAGATGGATGAGACCGATTTTGAAGATTTTCTGCCTTCATTTTCTAGGTTATAGATGTCAGTGATTTTTTTTGCCTCTAAGCCTCATGTTTCAAACTGCATCCTTCCACAGTTATCACAGGCATCATTTTATAAAACCCACAGAAAACGAGTCACGTTATGATAAAGCAGCACTGTAGAATTTGTGGTCTACTGTGGGTCTTATTCAATTCAGTTGGTTGGTCAGAATAAAATGTTAAAAGACAGTTATACTCAAAGGTAATAAATGACCCCAAAACCAGTAATCCAACTTTATATTTTAGCTATTAAATGTATCAATAAGCACTAGATTTATCGATAAGCATTAAAATGATTAGCTTGTCAATTTCATATCACTATTAAATTTACCAATAAGCATGTGATATAACAAATTGGACTTCTAGAGAGAGGTACCAAAAGGTACAGTCAACACAGCCCTGGAGGCAGCAGCCAGGTCCTGAATCTCCAGCGCCAACCCAGACCTGGCCCATAAACGTTGCTGGATAAAGGGCTGGGCACACGGCCAGGGGATATAATAGGAATGAGCATTTTCTAATCATCCCCAAAATCAATTTCCACCTGAATTAACCAAAGAGCCTGTTTTGAAAGTTTAGTTAAATATTGCATCTGCTAAATATGATATGATCCAGGGTTTTAACCAAAGTGGTCCTTTAAACCTTTCTTCCTCTGGTGCTGTTACAAATGGGGGTGTCGGTAAGAGCACCCAGGCAGGATAAATGTCACCCTCCACACTCCTCACCTGCCATGTCGATGGCAAAGGGCCGGTCTGCTCTCCAGCCGGTGTACCAACCAACGACTTTGCCATTCTCCACCAAGGGTCGTTCGTAGCGTCGCCCGCCAACCAAGCCCACTGGCCAGACAGAGACCTTGCGTGTCGTTCGCATCTATAAAACAGGCAGACAGATTTGGTTTAAGTTTCCTTAGAAAAGAACTTGAAGGGAGGAAAGGAATGTGAGCCACAGAGAAGAAATGGGAGGGGGCAGTGCAGATTTCCAAAACTGCAAGTTTCCCGACAGAACCCTTCTGCTGACAGACTGCTACCCTGCTCCTTGTTGTCTGGCATTTCAGTGCCATGGCTGGGTACTTGGTCACGGACGCAACTGGAGGCTCAAGTCCTGAGAGAAGTATAGTGGGTGTCCATGGTTGAGCATCACTAACGTGAAGCTAAGGTGTGACGGACAGATATTATCTGTTTGTTTCAAAGGTGAATCATTTAAACAATGCCTTGTGTCTTCGGAGGTGAGAAGGCTTACTTCCCCTTTCAGAAACTTGATTACTCAGCAACAGCAAAAATTTCACTCAGAGGAGCCACAGGAGTTGCCTATCTCCAAACTTTTCATTGCTACAGACACACAGAAATCTTGGCTGGGGATATTAATGATAGGATCCAGACACAGAACAGACACCAGGCGTCCTCCAGAGTGACAAAAAGAAAAACGTACCCTAAATTCACCTGCCTTTCAAGGGCAATTGGGCCATACTAGAGAGGAAATGCCCCAGGGGGGCAGCTGGAGTAGCTGGCTCCTTTCCAGCACACACTGTTGTACCCAGAGGAGTTCTGGGTCAAGAAAACTCCCAACTCAAAGTTATCTGCTGGATTTCCTTGAGGAGAAAGACAGACATGTTCACCAGAAAGCTTGCTGATGTTGGGCAGTATTTGGGGGGGAAACTACCACCTTCCTCCAGGACATGTGTTGAAGAGGGCCATAGTCAGCCCACATGGCACCTTTGTGCAAACTAGAAAAAGGTGCCCCTTTCTCGGGCAGACACACTCCATGCTGGTCCCATGGCTTACAGGCCAGGCTGTCAAAGTACAGAGGGATTTCAGCTCCGCTCACCCTCAGCTGGGTGTGTCCTTGGGCATAACCCGCCCAGATGCATGAGGTGGCCCGGTCCTGGGAGGTAATTGTAACCTCAACACCAGTGCTCCATCCTTTATTTGCTGTAGAACTGGGTCATAATCAGTTAACCAATGGTTAAAATAATGACTACCAATCAAGGAATTTTTTTATGAAAAAATAAAAATTATATACTCGGGAAAGCTTTCCAAACACAGTTCAAATGAAAAGTCATATTACTAAAGAGTAAAAATAATTAGAAGCTCCCATTTGCTAAGCATCCCAATTTTACTTATTTATTAATATCCCACCTTATTCCAAAAAGAGGATTTAAGGGCATGAAGCATTCCAGGTAATGAAGACCTCACTGTATTGGTCTTCCTCAAATTTGGAGTTGCTATTTTTATAGTCTATCCCCTTTTCAATAAATTAATCACTGCTTCCTTGTGCTAGCTCATACTAACTTATATGATGATTTCTTAAACACAGCGCGGAAGAGAGTTAACAGTCCTGAGACCGCTATCTTCCCAAAGGCCGGCCCCTGGCAGGCACATGGGAACAGTCCCCACGCTGATAAGGTTCTCTTGCCTGCCCGGGGCACTGAACACCTGCTTTCCTTTGGGGAATCTGACATATGGGTGCGCAGCGGGTACCCATATGAACAGCCCCCCACAAAAACCCTGAGCCCTGAATCTTATGTAGGTTTCCATGGGCATAAACACTGTACACCTGTGGTTGCATTTCTGCTGCTGGAGGGCAGGTGTGCTCCCTGTGACTCCCCATGGGAGAGGAAGCCTGCACATGGATTCCTCAGACCTTCCTGAGGTCTTTTTCCCTCTCTGATCCAGCTGTGTGTCCTGTGTCGCTGGAATAAATCTTAGCCACAAGTGCAACTATATGCTGAGTGCTATGACTCCTAGTAAATCACCAACATGTGGGTGGTCTTGGGGACCCCAAAGAATAAAATACACTTTGTGAAGTGTAAAATTTGAAACATTTTGACATATGTACACAACCATGAGACCATCACCACCATGAAGATAATGGACATATCCATCACCCCCAAACTCTCCCTCCCCCCCTCTCCACATACCCTGTCCCCAGGCAGCCACTGACCTCCCTTCTGTCACTACACATTAGTTTGCATTTCCTAGAATTTTATATATGGATTCACACAGTATATACTGCTATTATTTTTTTTTTATTTGGCTTCTTTCTCTCAGCACAATTATATGGAGATTCATCCACGCTGTAATGCGTATCAATAGTTCATTCCTTTACATTGCTGAATAGTATTCTACTGTATGGATGGACCACAGTTTTTTTTTTTTTTTTCTTTTTTATTCATTTGCCTGTTGATGGACATCTGGGTTGTTTCAAGCTTTTGGCTATTACAGGGGAAGCTGCTATGAACATTTGTGTATGAGTCTATGGGAACTTCATTTTTTGGATAAATATCTAGGAGTGGAATGGCTGAATCGTATGGTAGATGTACATTTAACTTTTTAAGAAACTGCTGAATTATTTTCCAAAGTGGTTGCGCCATTTTACATTCCCACCAGCAGTGTGTGAGTTCTAGTTCCTCCACATCCTCACCAACACTAGGTGTGGGCAGTCTTCAATTTCAGCCATTCTAATAGGTATGAGTAGTATCTGATTGTGGTTTTAGTTTGCATTTTCCTAATGACTAATGATGCTGAGTGTCTTTTCATGTGCTTATTTGCTAACTGTATCTCTTCTTTGGTGAAATATTTGTTCAAATATTTTTCCTATTTTTAAAATTATTTTCTTACTATTGCGTTCTGAGAGTTACTTATATATTCTGCATACAAATCCTTTCTCAGATATATGATTTAGAAATGCTTTCACCCAGTCCGTGGTTCATCTTTTCACTCTCATGATAGTACTTTTTGAAGAACAGAAGCTCTTAATGTTGATGAAGTCCAAGCCATCAGCTGGTTCTTTCATGGATTGTGCTCTTGGTGTTGTATGTAAGACATCTCTGCTGCCAAGCTCAAGGTCACAAGGGTTTTCTCCTCCTTTCTAGAAGTATTGCAGTTGTAGGTTTTACACTTAGGTTGTGATCTATTTTGAGTTAATTTTTGGGTATAGTATGAGGACCGATTGAAGTTTTCTCTTTTTTTGCATATGGATATCCAATTGTTCCAACTGTATCTAATTATCCCCAAACAACTGAACTGCCTTTGCACCTTTGTGAAAAATCAGTTGCCGTATATGTGTTGGTTTATTTCTGGACTTTCCACCCCAATCCACTGGTCTATCTGGCGATCTTGATGCTAATACCACACTGTCCTGATTTACAGTAGCTTTATAATAACTCTTGTAATCAGGTAGTGTTAGCTCTCCAATTTCATTCTTTATCGAAGTTGTTTTGACTGTTCTAACTCCTTTTCGTTTCCATTTGAGTTTCAGAGTCAGTTTGTCCATTTCAACACATTTTGATTGGGATTGCACTGAATCTATATATCAATTTGGTGAGAAGTGACATCTTAACAATATTGAGCCCTAACTCATGGACGTGATATCTCTTTCCAATTGTTTAGAACTGTAATTTCTCTCAGCAATGTTTTGGTGATTTAATTCTTGAATCAATATTAACATTTAACACTTTGGTGTCCTAGGTCTTCTCCACAGGTGGGAAAAAAGCCCCAGAAAATTTACTAAAATTTTCACAAAAATACAGTTCCCTCCCACCTTCAGACTCCTGTTCCCTCACACACTGCAGAAAATGAAAACATTTCAATCTTTTCATCTTACATATCAAACATGCCAAACACATCAAGAAACCAAGTTAAATCTAATAAATATGTTTTTTCTTAAAATAACAGAATGGCCTTACAACTAGGCACTAAAAATAGTACTTATTCTTTTTTTTTCCCTTAAAATACCTATGATTTTTCAGCTCCTAACTTGCTTTTACCCAGAGCACTAAATTTTCAAATCTGTGAAAAACTGGAAAGCAGATTCCATCTCAGACGTGTGTCCTCTTGAGAGTCATAGCTGTGCCCTGCACACAGCAGGTGCCAAAAGTTCTTGGTAAGTGTGTAAGCACCAGATAGAGATGTGGGTCATGTGTAACAGGCAATCTGTGCAGCCTGTGCTGTGCAAAGGACAGCTTGTAATCAAAGAGGAAGACAGACAATAAAAGAACAGAAGGCAAAGATGTTTCTAAAATAGGAAAAGAGAAATTGCCATTAAAGAGAATAATAAGCCATAACTGTGGAACCACTAGTAAGGGAACAGTTAAATACGGCCGAGGAAGTTTTGTGGCAGACTTTTCATTTAAGCTGGGCCATGAAAGACATGTAGAATTTTGCCCACAGACTACAGAATGGCCTAGGGTAATGAGATGAATCAACAAGCAAAACTTCACATTTCTGTGCCAGTTTCATGTTAGAAAATGTAGGTTTTGCTCAGCACACTCCCAATTTCTGAGAGCAGCTCAGAGCTTCCATTTGTTCATGTTTCAGTTTTTCAGAGGGTCAGGTGTTAAAGGTAAAGCAACGACTATTTGAAAGCAGGGATGTGGCAGGATTATGTTTCCAAGTACGCTAAATTAAAAAAAGTTTGTCATTTAAATAGCTTAAAACTTCAGAAAGATCCAGATGCCCTTGCCATGTATGCTGCTCTGAGATTCAACGCAGAACCTTCATCACAGAGTTAGACACACAGCCCCTCGGTGCACAACCACTGCACTACACAGAGTGTGCCAGACATTTCAAAGGAAAATAGCACAGCTATTTACAGAACTTCTTCATTTCACCCCTGGGATCTCTCTTTTGTTCTGTGTCCTTTTCACTCAATCTATGCTCTTTAAGGATTCCTTGGCAGCCAAGTTCATTTCTGAGATGGGGAAAAATGTAACAATGACTGCTACTATTAAAAGTAAAAGCCCTTTCATATAACTAAAAGATCCTCAGTATTTAAGAGCTTTGCTACTTTCTTAACACAAAATAGCAGTTACATAACAGGCACAACTTCAGGTGTCTGGTGGGAGCTCCAATCTAAAACTGAGGAATGAAGTGCTGGATATCAAGAAAAAGAGGAAGCAATTCACAGATTTATAAGAGTTACGATATTACAAACAGCTCTGGCCCCCAAAGGCTTTCTCTTCCTATTTATTCAACACCGAAGTCATACTCTGTCATTTATTTCTCCCGCCATGACCCACAATTAAATGGACAGGACTTGCACAGCAATGCAAATGAGCCAAAATCCCAGGCAGAGTAATTTCCATAGTCCCAATGGCTACAAAGGACACAGAAGATGGTCTGGTACATCTCCACACCCTCCAGGCTAAACGCCGTTGAAACCACCCCACGACAGGTGGTGCATCTGTCCTCATCTTCTCCAGGACAGGAGGGAGGCAGGTAACCACCGTGCACTCCCGCGTCTGACCAACAACCAGCTCCTGTTTCGTTAGCCAACTCTTTTCTCTGCAGCTTTTAGCTGCATCCTTTCAGTCCCTCCCCGGGAGACGGCCAGCAGCCAGCTCGGGGACTGGAGGCCTTGAGAGGCTCACATGTGTGTGACCATCAGGATCCCCTCAGAGGAAAACAGAAATTACACAAAGGCCTTTGGCTTCCTATGAGACGCAGCACCAGGCGACATCTTGCTTTATTTTTTCCAAAGGGAAATGAATATAGTCCTTGGTCTTCTGAAATTTCAAATGCCATAGGCCACCTCAAGGAATAAAATTACAATAAAGAATGTTACACTCTGTATCCTGCTTTTTAAACTAATAATTTCAGTGGCAAACAAACCCCCAAAACAAAAACTCACCCCAAATCCAGCAGGATCCAGAACTAAAGACACAAAGAGAAGAGCAGTGCCCACATGATGAAGGAACACCGAGACGACAGCCTCGAGCCGAGGGGCCTTTCCAATTTCATTGTCCATAGACATCTGATATTTTCCAACACAGAATCTACATTTCTATGATCCAACACACTCATAAATTTTCTTTGGAACAAGTCTGGAAATAACATCATGTCTGCTCTTTCTCTTTCCTGTGTCTGCCCCCTAGTGATTTCACCATCCGTTCCTCCATAGTTGTTACTTGGCTCAGTGCTATTCACCCCACACAGTGTCCTTCACATGACTTTCCATTGCCCTGGCTCTTTCTTCGCGTATTTTGATTTCCATACACCACCATTTCCACAGCATGAACTTTTGAGGTGCAAAAGCTAATTACTTAAAGGAGCTAAGAATTCTAGAAAACAGAAATGTTCCTAATCTCAACACTTCTCCTATGTCATTGGGTAGAAGATCGAGTCTAACACTTTTCCCCTATCTCCTCTATGTTTTCACTAAATCTCTCTCACAGATCTAATGGGTGTCCGGTGCTGGGCTAGCCCCTGAGCAAGGCAGAAAAGGTCCTTGCCTATGAAGCCAACATTCTGGGGGGAAAAAAAGCAATGACACAACTAACTGCAAAATTTGTTACTTGAGTTTGATGCCGACAGGGCCGGAAGGGAAGCAGATGGTGCTAGGAGAGCGTGTTGCAGAGAAGCTGACTTGTCTGGACCTGCTGGGGCTTCCTTGAGGACATCAGCATGAGCTAAGCCTGAAGCAGGAGCAGCATTAGCCACTGTGGACAGGAGGACCAAAACCCAAAAGCCTGCCAGGAAGAAAGGAACTCAAGTGCCACAGGCACTAGACAGGAGCATCGCACTGCATTCCTTAATTAAAAAGATCTATTTCAGACAGTGGATGTTGAGAGCCAGATTTGTCACTGTTGGAGTGAGAACTTACAGAGCAAGAGAGAAGGCCAGAATGATCCACGTGCCTGTGGATTAGAGCTGGAGACGTCAGTATGAACTCACGTTTACCTTAACGCAGAGATGGTTATATAGAGACACATTGATAGATACGTGCATATACACGGGTTTGTACACACATATATCTCCTTGCTCTGTCAGCTGAGGGGGGGCCAGATCAATGACCCTCCAGTAGCAATGAGCCCCCCTAGCACCCAGCGTTGGGTTTCTGATACCATGCTCTACTAAAGGAACCAGAGCTGCCTGAAGAAGTAGCTGATTCTAGGACTAGGGCAGAAAATATACCAGAGGATCCTGGGGTATCTTTAGAGCCAGAAGTAAGGAAGTGTTCTAGAAAACAAAGACCCACAAATTGTTGGGGGCACATAAAAGGCCCATGGGAGTTGAAAGAGCTCCCAACAGGCAAAGCTGGGACAATTTGAGCAACAAAATACAACACTATTGGGTTACAATCTAAAGTATAAAATAAATGCTAAAAACTAAAACCTAAAGGACAGAAATAAATGATTGAATAAATAAGCATGTGGGGAACAGAAAAATCTCCCAAGCAGAAGAATTCCAGGTAATTATGTAGATAACCCTCCCCCAAGGAGATACAGCATAACTCCCCACTCCTCACGTGTGAGCTCACACAGCAATTTCCTTCCAGAGAGAACGGTATGGAAGTGGGTGTGTGCAACTTCACCGGAAAGAAACCGAGTAAGCCCTCCCTCTGCTGGGTGACGAAGCTCAACATCAACAGTGATGAGTCATGTGAACAGCATGTGCCCTTGATACGATGTCCTGAGACTGGCACTTGACCTCTGTGTGCTTTTCTAACACCATTCTCTCATAAGAGGAACCAGGGCTTCCTGGAGAAGAGGCTGATTCTAGGACCAGGCTGGGGAAAATACAAGATAAGCCTAAAAGCATCTTGTAGTGCCAGGGAGTCAGGAGATGTTTAAAAAATACAAACAATCCCCCATCGATGGGGTCATGTCAAAAGAACATAGCCAACTGAAAGAGCTCCCAACGGCCAGAGCCAGAACAATCTGACCTACAGAATAATGTCGATAGTATGTCCCCTTGACACGATGTGACAAAAATGGCACTTTATCCCTGTGATCTTCACCCAACCCATAACCACATTCTAATCATGAGTAAAACCTCAGAAAATTCCAATAGAAAGGCATGCCACAATGTACCTAACCAGTACTCCTTAAAACCGTCAAGGTCATGAAAAACAAGGCAAGTCTGAGAAACTGTCACAGCCAAGAGGAACCTCTGGAGACCTGACGACTAATGTAACGTGGTACCCAGAACAGGGTCCTGGAACAGAAAATGGACACTAGGTAAAAACCAAGGACATCGGAATAAAGAACAGACTTCAGTTAATACTGAGTCATTAATTGTAACACACGTACCATACCAATGTAAAATGTTAATAATAGGGAAACTGGGTGTGGGGTAGATGGGAACTTTCTAGCATCTTCTCAGTGTTTCTGTAAATCTAAAACTGTTCTAAAAATAAAGTCTATTATAAAAAAGAAATCCCTTTCAAAAGTGCCTAAGGCAATCATCCTTCTTTCTCCACCCTGTTGGGCACGATGCAGACTTATTCTCTAGCCTGGGGTCAATTTTTCCCTCATTTCCTGTGCTCTCATTCATTGTGCAGACCAGAGGTCACAGGCTGGAGCATTTGGCCATATGTGGCCCTACAGGAAAGTCTGGTTGGACCTGTACAGAGCTTGTGTTTTAAATTGAGACCTGCTAAAATCCAAAGATTTCTGGCCTTTCTGAAAATTTGGCAAACTGGGCTAGCATCCCATTATGGCAGCAATGGCAGTGAGACGCCACTTTCCGCAGGGCCAGCCCTCCCCTGTCCACCATGGTACCCCCACCATTCCCATCACAGCCCCAAAGCTCAGTCCACAGGTCAGTCACCATTCATGACTAGCTTTTGCTGTCACGGGAGATACTCCTCTCTCCAAAGTAGGAGACTGAAAAACAAAGCAAATGGGCTATGCATTTCAAGTGTGGAAATTAATAAACAGAAACCTCGTTAAAATGGAGCAGGAAGGCCAAATGGGGAGCTAACGCCCTACCTTGATAGCAGAGCCCAAGAGGAAGAAGAAAGAATTTTCTTCTTGCCGGCAAGAAGTCAGCCAATGAGAGACTGTCACAACTCAGCCAATGAGAAGCCACTACCTATTAAATTCTCAATTCCTCCAATGGACTTGTTTACAATAACCCCCCAACTTCCTCTTCTCCTCTATAGAGAGTTTCTCCTCCCCTGGCTGCTTGAGACTTGCACGTGGCTCCCCATGGTTGCAGACCCCAATTGCAATTCTTTGCAGATCCCAAATAAATTCATTTTTGCTGGAGAAATAACTGGCTATTTGTTTAACGACAACACAAGAAAACAAGGAGGGAACACTGTTGTATGTATGGAAATGAGGAATGTTCCAGTATATTTAATATGCAAAGTATGTGTATAAAAAACACCATTAGAAATAATAAGAACCATGAGAAATATAAGGGAAAGGAACATAATTAAAAACCTTAATAAATAAAAATAAATCAGGCTGAAGCTTTAGTCCTTTAAGTTTTAACACAAATAAAGTTATACTGCTTACACACGGCCAACTTCACTTAATTATGTCACTTGCTTGAAGGCATATGAATGTGTGAATCCTGGTAAGGACTGTCTGGGAGGAGCTAGCTTGGGCTCTGTTTATTAAGAGTTATAGTAATCAATACAATGTTGTATTAGTGTAAAAAGAGACAGAGATAAATGGAAGAGATTAGAGAGCTCAGAAATTGTTTTTCCCACAGATGGCTGGTTGATTTTTTACTAAGATGCCAAGGCAATTCAACAGGGGAAAGGATAGTCTTATTAATACATAGTGTTGGAACAAATGGATGTCTATGTTAAAAAAAGAAAGAAAAGAAAAAGAACTTTGATCCCTATATCTCACAATAGTCATAAAAATTAACTCAAAAGGGAATGATGGACCTAAACACAAAAGCTAGTTATAAAGCCTGTAGAAGAAAATCTTTGAGGTCTTAGGATAGGCAAGGTCTTTTAGGTCTTAGATAGGACCTAAAAATATGAACCCTAAAAAAATTCACAAATTGGACTGAATCAAAATTAAAATTTTCTACTCTCCAAAAGATACTGTTAAAAAAAAATTAGAGCAAATCACAGACTGGGAGAAAATATCCCAGTACATATATCTGACAAAAGACTTGTATTCAGAATATACAGAATTCTTATAGCTCAGTAAAAAAGCCTAAAGCGCAACTGGCATTAACCACTGCTAATACTGGGCAATTAAAACATGGGCCAAAAGATCTGAACAGACATTCCATCAAAGAAAAATGAATGACCAATTAGCACATGAAAAGATGTTCTATATCATCAGTCGTTACAGAAATTAAAACCACAACAAGATACCCACACACTCACGAGAAGGGCTAAAATTGAAAGATTGGCAATACCAAGTGTTGATGAAGATGTAGAGTAACTAGGTCTCATACATTCCAGGTGGGAATATAAAATGGCACAACCACTTTGGAAAACAATTTGGCAGTTTCCTATAAAGTAAAAAAATATACTTATCATATGACCAAGCAATCCCATTTCTACGTATTTACCCAAGAGAAATGAAAGCATAGGTACACACAAAAACTTGTACCTGAATGTTCACAGCAGCTTTATTCCGGAAACAGCCCAAATGTGCATCAACTTGTAAACAGATAAACAGACTGTGATCTTCTAGCCACACAATAGATTACTTCTCAGCAATACAGAGTAATGAACTATTGACATTCATAACATGAATGAATCTCAAAAACATAATGCTGAGAGAAAGAAACAAAAGGCTATATATTGTATTACTCCCCTTATATGAAATTCTAGAATAGGCAAACTAATCTGTAGTGACAGAAAGCAGATTCGAGGCCGCAGGTGGTGAAAACTGACTGCAGATGTTTATAAGGTGATAGTTACAAGGGTGTGTGTGTTTGTCAAAATGCAGCAAACTCTACACTTAAAATGAGGACATTTTATTATAGGTAAATTATACCTCAATAAAGCTGATTTAAGATAAAAACAAAATAATTAGGAGGTTTTAATATGAACTCATGATTAAACGGCCTAGAGATATTAAAACCCCAATAGCAATAAATACACCTAACACTCAGATCTTGGTTTGTAAATACCATTCTCCACTAAAAGGAATCAGGGCTCCTTGAAGAAGTGGCTGATTCCAGGGCTGGCCAGCAAAAGTACAAGATGAATCTAGAATGTTTTGTGCCAAAAAAACAAAGACATGCTCAAAGATAAACAAGGACATATGCAATAAACACAGAAGCCGGTCTGAAGGGTTGCAGCCAATCTGTCAACAATTCGAGCATCAAAAAGAATGACACTCATAGATTAAAACACATTGGGGAGAAACGGACCCACAAGTCTGTAGTTATAGGTTGGGGTGTATGTGTGAGAGTGAAGCTGCTCTTTAGGAAGAAGGCAAGCTAACAAACATAGAAGGAATAATACAGTAAGAAAATCACCATTTGATCCCCCTGGTGCAATAATGAATTCAAGCAAGAATCATCACTGGATGCTAGAACTCTTGGGTAAACGTCGTCAGGAAACAAGGTAGTCACACTGTCTCAGGGTATCAATCTATGGGTCACCTATGAATTACAAAAGAAAAATGTGCCTTTACAATGGAGAGATTTGGCGGTCACTACCTTGCCCAAGTGGTCAAGCTTGGCATCACCACCCATAAGATGACCTGACAATATGTGCCATCTCACTGGACGCAAAAGAGAAGACAACATCTTCTATGTGGTGTCCTAGCTAGAGGTTTGGCCTGAATGTATTTGTGGGGAAACAGATGACTGTCGTGGAGACTCAACAGCCAAATGCAATTTGTTTGTGTGTGTATACTTATCATAGCCAAATCTATGACCTCTATAAATATTTCTATTTTCCTCAAGGCTTCTAGGAAAGTAGGCACTGTTGCAGAAAAGAACTCCAGCCTAAGAGCATAATGCTATTGTGACAACATTGGACATGGGCAAGAGAAAAGGTTACTACTTGGAGGTCCCCCTACCCCACACAAGCCCATCCTCTCTCCCACTATCAATGTGAAAACACATGCCTTCTGGAAAATTCAAATAAGCATCATCTATTCCACTATCCCTTGTACCGGTCTATATACTTTAGTAAAATTTGATGTTTACTGAAAATATGAACATAATTAACTAATTGCCAATGACTATGTTAATCTTCATTTGGATATCAAAAAGGAAAACTTCACATAAAATCAAACGTATAGTTAGATTTGCAGAATAGTTCTCCAAATGAGCATGCTAACATATTCCAATACTCTAAGCTGTAGCCCCCCCCTTTACAATGTGATCCTTTTGCTACACATTCCCCCAAATATTTCAGGATGGCAGAGACTGTGTTAACTCATCTCTGTGGCAGTGTGTCCAGAACATAAAAGGAAGTGTTTGTCCATCTGCCCAGTGCACTTGGTACGGGCATCTGGAGCTCTAACCAACGTATGATGGCTGGCCTCATCAGTCCACCAGCCTTTTCAAGTACTAAGCAGACTCAGATATAAAGAAGCTAATGCAGGCTTCAAAAAAGTTATAAATAATACCACTGACTTGAAAGCATTAAAAGAAATGAACATGGTCTCAGAATACGTCTTGATGCTGTGTGTGTGTGTGCGTGTATGCATGTCTGTGCAGAGGGGGCGCTGAGGGCATACGCCAGGTCGTCCGACTCCTCATCAGTACATAAGAGGTGGCAGAGCCCACTGCAGGGATGGAAGCCTTGGCCATGCTCAGTCTACTTTCCTGAACGAGTGCCGACCCTCAAGACCTCTGCTCTCGTTTGCTCAGTACCATGAGTATGCGAGGGAATTCAAACTCCTTATTTCTGTTTCTTGATTTCTCCATATGAAAACCATCTCCCATTCTCAGAGAGAATAGTGGGGGAAACAGATCTTTAAAACACTCACATACGCTTAAAAGATGCTGTCTATTAATCATCCAGTTTCAGCATTGGGGATAATATTCTGGGACATTAAGGAGATCATACCTTCCCCCTCACCGCACACACAGCGTTCTCGTAAAACAAGTTTTGCAAAAGACACACAATCCCATTTCTTCCCAGGCAGTGAGATGTATTAGGAATGTATTTACATTCACTTTTACTGGACCTAATTCACGAGAAATTGGGAACTTTTTATTTTGGTAGAGTCTCTGACTAAAAAGTCTCTTTGAGCAGAACTGGATTTTTAATTTTTTCACCAATTAATAAAGCACTAGACTGCTATGGTGATCAGTACACGGCAAATTCTAATTTCCCAAATAAATACAGCATTTATGAGAATTCCCACTTGAAAAAAAAAAGTTTCACAGTTAGAAGCAGTGGATTAGAGATGCTCACAGCAATAAAAAAGAATCTTTAAAACATGGTAAAGCATGGAAAAATAGAAAAAAACTATTCCACACTGCCATTTAAATACATTTAAAGTACTGCACAGAAAACACATTTCACAAGGAGACACACAGATGGAATAACGCACAGCATGCACATTAGAACAGATGCCTGACGACAGGATAAAGGGAATGAACAAGGAGGAGCCCTGCGCAGGGCGATGTGGTAGCAGGTTAGGACGGGGAAGCACAGTCGACTCTACCTCTGCACCAGAAATCTCAGAGGAAGAAAAACATTTCAAGTTCTCCTGGTGGGAAATATACTCAGATTATGTGACAAATGAACAAAAGAGGGACAGGGAGGGAACCCGCTAAGATTATAGAAGTAATTAAGCACTCCCAGAAAATATTAAAAAGGAAGAATTTGATAGAACTTTTCCCAGGGTAGAAGTAGACTCTTTGTAGCCTCAGTAAATGGTCATTTTACAAAGTTTTCATGACCAACCTTTATCTTGGTCAAAAGAAAGACACAGGTGGATCTTGAAAGAAAACCTAATTCAGAAAAGTCCAATTCACAAAAAAAATGCAGAGCCTGTTTACTCAGTACAAGATTCACAGCAGGGCTTATTTAAATAAGGCTTTGTTTACAGATTATCAAGTCCTTAACTTGGAAGAAGAGTATCAGAAAAGCAAAATGGAAAAAAACCAAGAACCAACTACATGCTATTTACAACAGACACACCTTACACATAAGAACAGACAGGACAGAGTAAAAGGATGGAGAGAGATACACCACACAAACAGTAAGCATATGACAGCTACTGTGGTATATCAGCATCAGACAAAGTAGCTTTCAAGACAGAGAGATTACCAGAGATAATAAGGGACATATCATAATGATGAAAGGGTCAATTCACCAAGAAAAAATAACAAATCTAAAGGTGTATGCACCAAATAACATAGCTTCAAAATACATAAAGCAAAAGATAGATAAATCTAAGAGGAGAAAGAAGCATTCACAGTTATAGTCAGAAATTTTAACACATCTGTCTTCGTATTTGATAGAACAGGCACAATAAATATCAGTACAGATATAGAGAACTTAAGCAGCACGCCACTAACTGATGTATACTGAACTCTACACCCAACCGCTTTAGAGTTGCCATTCTTTATAGGTGCATGTGGAACATGCACCAAAGACAACCATACGCTGGAACACAGCGCAAATCTCAATACACTTCAATTCTGTGGAACTAGATTATGCTCTCAATCCCCAGAGAATTCAACTAGAAATCAGAACCAAAGCTAACAAAAAAAAATCCCTAAGTATTGAGAAATTAAGCAACATACTTTGAATTATTTAGTAAAATTACAGAAAAAGACATGAAAAATAAATCAATAGAAATTAGAAAATATTTTGAAGTGAACAATACGAAAATGCAGCATCAGCATTTGTGGGATGCAGCTGTAACAGTGTTTAGAGTGAAGTGTTCAGCATTAAGCATATATCAGAAAAAAGAAAGGTAGAAAAATTAAAGATCTAAATTTTCATCTCAGACGAAAAAGGAAGAGAAAATTAAATCAAGAATAAAGAAGGAAGGCAATAAAAGAGCAAAATAAAACAAAAAAATAAGTGAATTAGAGAAAAAGCAAAGTGAAAAGCTGGATCTGTGAGCCTGACCCCAGCATTCAGATCTCAACTCCACCACCAGTTAGCTGTGTGGTCTCAGCCAAGTTAGTAAGGCTCTCTGTGCTGTTTCCACATATGGAAATGGGTATAACAACACTACGGTACCATTTCACAGGGTTGTTTTGAGGATTAAATGAGTTAAAACGTGTGAAGCACTTACGATTCTGGTACCTAGATAAACGCTGTGTCAGTGTCTGCTGCTATCACCATCACCATCACCATCACCACAATTGCTCAGGGGCAGAGATTCTCCAACCTTGGCTTAGACACTGGGAATGGTCACCAGGCAAACCCTTTTCTTAGATGTTTAAGAAACAAAAGACACCTATTTTTCTAGGAAACACTGCACCACATAAATTCTACATACCCGGGCCGGGAATAAGGACGCCCTTCCTTCGATGTTTCAGGATTTACAAGTTTAATCTCTGATGTGTCTGAGGTCATGAACAAGAAGCCGAGTCATTTAAAATCACGCCTAGAAACGTCTCCCCAGACACCACTGTTCTATGGAACACAACTCAGAAAACTGTGAATTATTTCATTTGTGTGTGTCCTTGTGAAATGCATGATACTTTGTGTGCAGTATTTTAAATGTACATAAATGACATTGTGGAATAGATTTCCCCCCATTTTTCTATGCTGTACCATATTTTTAAGATCTATTTACGTCGCTCTCTGTAGCCAGTTTCCCTCAGTCCTGGATTTTTTAGTTCTATTGGTAGCGTATGATGATATTTTTCAGACATGGGACAGAGACCAAAACTAACTTATTAAAACCTAACAGATAGCATCAAAAAGAAAATAATTAACAATAAACTTAATCAAGGAAGCAAAATATTGTAAACTGAAAACTATAAAACGTTGCTGAAAGAAATTAAAGAAGACATAAGTAAATGGAATGGCACTCCATGTCATGGATTCAAAGATTTAATATTGTCAAAATGTCAACACTACCCAAAGCAATCTGCAAATCTGATGCAATTCCTATCAAAATCCCAATGATGTCTTTTGCAGAAATAGAAAAATCCATCCTAAAATTCGTACGAAATCCCAAGGGACCGCAGATAGACCAAACAATCTTGAAAAATAACAAAGTTGAAGGACTCACACTTCCTGATTTTAAAACTTACTACAAAGCAACAGTAACCAAACAGTGTGGTGTTGGCATAAAGACAAACATAGACCAATGAACAAAATAGAGAGCCCAGAAATAAACCCTCATGTATATGGTCAAACAGTTTTTGACAAGGGTGCCAAGACCATTCAATGGGGATAGGAGAGTCTTTTCAACAAATAGTGTTGGGAAACCAGTACATCCACATGCAAAAGAATGAAGTTGAACCCTTACCTAATACTATGTACAAAAATTAACTGACACTCGGACAGAGAGAACTGTTTGGTGGTTACCAGGGGCAAGGGGGTAGGGGGTGGGCACAAGGGGTGAAGGGGCGGATCTATATGGTGACTGACAAACAATAATGTACAACTAAAATTTCACAATGTTATAAACTATTAAGACATCAATAAAAAAGGAAAAAAATTAACTCAAAATGGATCCACATTAATTACTAAACATAAGAACTAAAATTATGCAACTATTAGAAGGGGAAAAGTTTCATGATATTGAATTTGGCAACAATTTCTTGGATATGACACCAAAAGCACAGGCAACAACAAAAAAATTAATTGAACTTCACCAAAATTAAAAATTTTAGGGCATCAGAGGACACTGTCAACAGAATAAAAAGGCAACTCTCAGAATGGGAGAAAATATTCGCAGATCACATCTGATTCAGGCTTAATATCCAGAATATACAAAAAAATTCCTAAAATTCAACAAAAACAAAAAACAACTCAATTCAAAAATGGACAAAGGACACGAATAGACATTTCCACAAAAAAAGATATACAAATGGCCAAAAAGTACATGAAAAGATGCTCAACATCACTAATCATTAGGGAAACGTAAATCAAACCCACAATGAGTTATCAATTCACACTACCATCAAAAACAGAAAATAACAAGTGTTGCGAGGATGTGGAGTAACTGAAACCCTTGGGTTCTGCTAGTGGGAACATAAAATGGTACAGCCACTGTGGAGAACAATATGGTGGTTCCCCCCAAATTAAACATAGAACTACCATATGATCCAGCAACTCCACTTCTGTACGTATACACGCAAAAGAATTGAAAGCAGAAACTCAAACAGATATTTGTACACCAGTGTTCACATCGTTCATCAGCATTCACAACAGCCAAAAGGCGGAAACAATCCAAGTATCCCTTGATGGATGAATGGTAAGCAAAATGTGGTATACACATACAGCGGAATATTCTTCAGCCTTAAAAAGGAATGAAATTTTGATACATGCTACAATGTGGCTAAACCCTGAAGACATTATGCTAAGTGAAATAAGCCAGACACAAAGCTCGTATTGCATGATTCTACCTTATATGAGGTACCTAGAATAACCCAATGTACAGAGACAGAAAGCAGATTACAGGTTACCAGGAGCTGGGGGGAGGGGCAAATGGGGAGTGAGTGAGTGATGTGGACTGAGTTTCAGTTTGGGAAGATGGGAAAGTTCTGGAGATATATAGGGGTGATGGTTGCACAACAAAGTTAACCTACTTAATGCCACTGAACCGCACACTTAAAAATGCTTAAAATGGTAAATTTTATGTTACGCACATTTTACCACAATAAAAAAATAAGAACACTCAATTAATTTTTGCTTCTCCCGCACGGCCCCTCACATTTAGGGAAAAGAGACCTGACAAGAAATGGAACAGGCATTTACTTTCAATGTCACTGGAGGTACAGGAGCCAACCAAATGAACACCTAGACTTGAATCTACAGGACAATCATCGGATTTTCAGAGAAAACTCTGGGCTGCTGTAAAAACCCAAATCACCGTCCACAGAAACCACAGGCATTGTCAACCCAACCTCTTAACGCTTTTGTTTTTTAAATCCTAAAACAAAGGGTGAGAAGTAAGACCAGAAAAGGCAAAAATCACAAAACCTGCCTTTTCAGGATGCGCAGCAGGAAACCAAGGGAAAGGCAGAGAGTTAAATACAATCAACCATGGAGGAAAAAGAACAGTTAACAGCTGGCACCTGAGCCCACAGCAGCTCCTGGGCGTGTCTCTTCGGCTCCTCTGCAGAGCCAGGCGGCTCCGGCAGAAAGGACTTCCAGGCCGGGCTCGAGCACTTTCTCCAGCATGAACAGATGTAGCTGAGGAATTTTCAGAGTTACAAAAATACCCCAAACTGTCATCTGACCTTTAAAACTGACACTGGCATTTGAATCTTGCAATGCCGAATTGATCTGGATGGTAAACATGTCCACACACAGGCCACACTTGAATTCTCCTCCCCGCCGGCCGACAGCAGCGTCCAGGGCCGCTGGGCCTGTCAGGGTTGGTGTGGCCATGGCAGCTGGGAGGGCTGGTGACATCTCTCCTGGAGCCTCTCACAGCCCCTGCGGCCACTGACTTCTGACAGCAGCAGATGTCCAAACGGATATTTACCATTCACATGTCTCACCTCATTTAATTCTCACAACCACCTGTGGGGAAGCTGAATATGAGGGCTTGTCCTCATCTGTAAAGCAGACATCGAAGCCCACCTCGGAGGCGCCATGGAAACCGAGCAGCAGCAGCAGCAGTACACCTAACCCTAGAGTCGGCCGAGTTCACGGAAACGACCAGAGAACGGCGGTCAGCTCCCCTGTCAGTGGGGGAGGGCCGTGGGTCAGCCAGGCCGGGAGCCCCCAGTCCCTAGTCCCTAACTTGGCGCCCCTTCTGCTGAGGAGCACTGAGGGTGCAGGGCCCCAGATGCAGAGTGTCCCCTGCAGTATGTGAGGACAGAGAGCGTTAGGGGGATACGCAGCAGACCAGCCCCCAGCGTGCCCACCCATGCTCTCCTAACACTGACCTCCTGGGTGGAGGGGCCGGTCTGCCTTCCCTCTGCCGCCTCACACTCGCCTTCTCCCTCCAACTTCTCACCATCCTGAATCGTATTCAGTGTACTGTTCCACCATGGTCGAAACTCTAGGGCCCTAAACAAAGGTAATTAGCAAGACTGCTCTCTTCACTAAGAAAGTTAATGTCTCTAATGAAGGGGTAATAAATCCTTTGGAAGACTAGAGGATTCCAATTATTTGCTTTCAACAAAATTGAAGGAGACCTAATGTCACCAATAGATCATTAAATATTTTTTACTGATCACCACATAGTTTTTGGCTTACAGTTTGAGAGTTCAAAAAATTGAAGAACACCGCTATAAGAAAATGCTTTCCATCTGATTTACTTCTTTTTAGGTTGACCTAATGGGAACATAGTTATGCTAAACCCTCTCTTTCTAGTAGCAATATTCATCAATGAAGACAGCGCAGATACCAGCAACAACGTGTTCCATCCATGTCATTAAGAAATCAATTTCCAATACATGTAGCTTTTATGCTCAAGAGTCAATTATACAACTTACGCTGTTTTGATTACTTCTTTACTGCTACTAACTGTAATGGTAACTCAATCCTAAAGAATTTTTGAGGTAGAAGCTTATAGTCATAGCAATTTTTGGAAAATTTAAATTCCATCTATGTTCATTTTTTTTGTTGTTACTACAGATACACATGATAGGAGGGTCACTAAATGACCCTGAACCTTAAAATATTACGCTAGGATGAAATTCTGAGGGAGAATGGAGACAGAAAAAGGAGCAATATAAAATTTCCAAATGTTACTGAAAAGTATATTTATTAAATGAATGATGTTGGGTATAAAACTGTTATAGTATTTATAATATCCACTGGATATATTTAAGTTTCACTTAAAATATATTGTATTATATATATGTTTATTATATTATTAATATAATATTCTTATGAATATAACACTATATATTGTAATAATTAACAGAGTATATAACTTTATTAACATATTAATGTAATTATAAGTATATATTTAATATTAACATATAATATATATAAATTATAGATAAATATATTAAAAATATAAATAAATTTACATATATAAATATAATATTTATAATACACTGGAAATCACATGCTTTGTAACTATTTTAAATGATTTTAAAAATTTAGACATCAATCTGAAAATGTCCTAGAGGGTGTATAATTTTACTACATTCTCTTAGGAGTTATGTGACAATGTTGAGGGCCACTGCACTAGGCCCCCGGGTGTGACCACGATTCCTGCCCGAGACCGACGTAGAGGCACGGGGTCTGTGAAGAAAGAAAGAATGGGGAAGGCACCCACTCGTTCACAGGTGGGGAGGCAACTGGGGACCCTGTGGGCACACGTGTGCACGCACACACACGCACACACACACATTCCAACTGCTAGATCTTCCCCATTCTGGCAGGAAATAAACTGTAAAATGTTTTTATTTACGAAATTTTAAGCAGTGTTTGAAAAAAGCAGCTCAGGGTAGAGTTCCCAAATGCGTCAGTGGAAGGCCAGCTCAGGGTCCTGGTTGAGGCTAGAGGGGGCTGGGCACAGTGAGGCTGTCAGATGGGATCCGCTCTGCCTCCAACAGGGGCTGGAAGAGGAATACATACTCCTAACCCTCCCACCCTAGCAAATGACCCTAAATGTCAAGCTATTGCTTCTAACCATGCGCTCTAAATTCATTTCATTCCTCCCTATTAAGTTGCCCTCTCCTTTGTAACATTCTCTTTGAGTCCTTCATTCATGCCAGAAATAATTTATCGTGTAGCGTCCCCTGGGTCCACGCTGGGTGCTGGAACTACAGCAGTAACTAAAAATCATACCCAGGACGTGTGGGAAGTCTAGCAGCATCCTGCTCCGAGCTAGAGGCAAGTCAGCCTGCCAGCGTTCACACACTCATTCGTCAGCCTCAGAACTCTCGACCTCCAGGACACCCTCCACCTCCTCTTATCCTGTAATGTCCTGTAGATGCTTCCTCCTCTCTCACATCTCACCTCCTCCCAGGACTCTTCATAGACAAGCCCTATTTAACCACTGTCCCTCTAATCATTGTAGTACACCCAGTGGGGGTAATTAAGATACCCGATTGATCCAGTTCTGCTTGGGGACAGACTGACTTGGGAAAGTCAAGCACTTCAACCTCTTCCTCCCGCCGGGTCACCAGAAACACCATCCAGATGACAGGTAGAGTGTTTAGAGGCATCTAACCAACTGAGATAGTGTAGCCATCTGGTATACCCCTCAGCTGGGGCAGTCCTCACAGGGGAGGGAACAAGGGGACAAGAACTAACCTATACACACAACTAACTTATAACCGCCTACAGTTCAGTACGTGCAGCAATCATACTGGATTTGAACACGGGGCTGTTGAGCTCCCAAGCTCCCATCTGAGCTCCCTCACAGCCTCCAGCCTTTCACACGTGAACAGTCAAACACTCACCTGGCTCACACCTCCCCTCCCCTCCCCTGAGTGGGCGCTGCCAAGGATGCCTGCTACAGACATAAATATTCCTGGACCTTCTCCCTCTCTCCTTTTAGCATGAATGCTCTTGGAGTTAGAGCAAGGCCCACATTTATCTTTAAGTTACTACTTGAAGGGCTCAATATAAACCTAGACACACAACACAGATCTTAAAACTGTTATTTGACTGACAATCTCTGTGCAGGGCTCCTTTCTAAGAACAGCTTCCTTCTGAATAGATCCAGCAGCTTCTAAGCTTCCTATAATTCATCCATTCAATCAACAAATATTTAATGATCATTTACTACATGCTAGGCTCTGCTCTGGACACTAGAGATACAGCAGGGAACAAAAGAAAATTCCTACCCTCATGGAGTTTATATTCTAATGGGAGAAACAGTCAACTGAAATACATGTACAGTCATGCGTTGCTAAACGACGGCACACGTTCTGAGAAATGCGTCGTTAGGCGATGTCATCCTTGTGCAAACATCACAGAATGTACTTACACAAACCCAGATAGTACCGCCTACTACACACTAGGCTACATGGTACTGGGAACCACTGTCGTATCTGTGTTCTGTCGTTGACCCAAATGTTAGGTGGCGCGCAACTGCACTACATTACATAATGTGATGTTAGGCGCTATGAAGAATCCACAGCGGTCTACGTTACCACTTCCTTTCCACAACTGGATATATAAATATAGTTTTTCTACTAATATACTACTCACCTTACGCAAGTTCTACTTAAAAAGTTAAAGGTCAAATATGTGCCTAATGGGTGATCTGAAAACCAGATGGAAAAAAATGACAGCATGCTCCTCACACTGCCACGTACACACTTCACGTTCACAGATTTCCACAGGACGTGGCAGCGTCCAGATTTAAATACACTTCCAAATACAAAGAAATGAACGACTTCTTTTCTCTATGGGACAGGTCTGGGCAGGGACACTAACTCTTCTCCCAAAGGCAAGTATCACACTGTGACATGCAGGAGACGGAGAGGTGCTCCCCCTTGTCCTCTGACCATTGTGCCTCCTGCAGTCAAGGACGTCTTTCATTCTCTGGATTGTCACACGTCCTCCTTTCTCAGGTGCACTAACATGGCCCCTATCTGGAGAGCTCTTTCCTCCCTGCCCCATCACCCTCAAGCCCCATCATCCTTTAGGTCTCAGGTCAAATGTCACTTACTCCACAACTCCTCCTCCTACAACATGCAACTCCATTGGGTGCGTCTGTTTACGCTCCCAGGCACCTGCACCCCTCTCAACATGCCCTGATCTGAACTTATCCAGGTGCTCCACCTATGCTGCTGGGATGCACTGTGTCCACGGCTGGATCACTCATGCTGTCATCAGCACAGCACCTGGCACACAGTGGGTGCTCAATTAGCAATTGTTACATGGAGGAAAAGGCACACGGATTAATTACACGTATTCAAATACTTTCTGAATGTGGGAAGGTTTAAGCTCAGGTAGGGAGAGGGAGTCTCGCAGAGCAATACACTATTATCTCAGGTAGCTGAAGTCTCAGTGAATGCAGAATGTCCATATTTAGCTCACTCAGCTTTCATCAGAGAGATGAAGCTACAATCATAGACACCTGCCCTTCAGGCGGAGGGAACAGCAGTCCTAGACTCTGCATGTAACACACGTACTGTTTAAAGTTCTCTTTCCACAGATGGAGGAGACGGGGGGGGGGGGGGAGGCACTACTTAGTTTTTAGTATTTTGGCTAAAAGGCCAAATAATGTGACTTGTGGTAGAGAAAATGATAACCCGCTCAGCACAGCCATCTCCAAGGTTTTCCTAGCATGCAAAAGGACTCAGCCAATGATTTATTCATTTTGTTTTTAATTCTGGGAAATTCCTAATCCCAGAAGAAATCAGATGAGGAAATTAACCTTCTACTGACAAGTGAGTGGATGGTGACTCTGGCAGTGCGGCCATCAGTAGACAGCACAACAGTGCGAGGCTCGAAGGTCCCTAGGAAAGCATCTCTGCTCCAGGGAGGAGCTGCCTCAGCCTCTGGGGAGGGAGCAGCCAGCCGGTGTCTGTCACCCACAGGCGCTTCAGCTCAGATTGGCTCAGGTCCCCAGCTCCTCGCCTCTGTCCCAGTGAGAACTAGTGAGTCCCCTTGAAACAATTCAGTATTGTTCCCCATTTCATTCTACCCTGACAATTACTCTTCCACTCAATTCTGTCTGCCCTTACAAGACAGGTGCCTAGTAGATATAGCTGCTGATGCATACATCCACTGAGGAAAACAACTAAGTTCAACGTATCTTCTTGCAGAAATTAGCAACTCTTACTTGTTCAACCAGAATACATAGTTAAAATATATATAACCATGACTATAGTTTATACACTAACTTGACAGTTTTCACCTGACTTGAAAAAACAATCTAAAAATCAAATGGTCTATACATGAGATAGTGAAGGAGGAAAAAAAAATCTTCATAAGACCAAATGGTATCAGGAAAAAAAGGTCAAAAAGAAAATTAGAAGTTGATGCAGCCAAGAAGACAGAGCTGAGTTCAAGTGTAGCAGAAGACACAGGAGGAAGACTCCCATTTACTCAGCTCGGCGACACGGTCGTCCTGTCTGTGCACGTTCACAAGACAAGCTGCGGGCCAGTCCAGAGCACAGGCTGACCCAGGGCTCTCGGGTTCAAAATCCTGCCTCCGAGCAGCTGCATGACCTTTCCAGGGGACTTCCCGGCACTTGCATCCTACATTCGATTCAGGCTGCACTTGAACAATCCCTGCATGCAGCAAAGACCTGTGTTCACACCTGAGTATCAGCAGCAGGATGGGAAAAGATGGGGCTGGCACTAGTACCCTCAGGGGCTGTTGTGAAGAGCAAATAAGTTAATACACATAAAACCCTAAGGGGGCTCCCGGCCCACAAAGTGTTCAACTGATGACAACTGTATTTTGCTCATGTCCATTGTAAAGGGTATTTTTAACATTTGTTGAAAATTGTACACAAAAATTATCAGGCATGTGCAATGGATTATCTTAGTGAATTGGAAATCTATTCTAAACCTACTTATCCCCTTCCTACCTACCTATCTATCTGTGGGCAGGTGTAACAATTTTATGTTTTGGGGATAGATTTTGAGAACCATGCAAAACTTAAATTTCATGCTTCAACAGCACTGTAAATCAAATATACGATAATGTGTTAACTTATACAGACTGAGTAAATATTCCATCAGAGCCCAAAAGATTTGAATAGACATATCTGAACATTATTGAATTCTATCCAAAAAAAAAAAAAAAGCCCTACTGGAATACCACCTGGACTAGTTAATAAGACTGCCGACTTTGGCTCTTCTATTTTGCTTTGTAACATGCCTTAAAAGCAATTACTATTCCATTACTGTTCACACAAGAGAAAATTTACCAACTTGTAATTTAGAGGCAAGTGGAGTAGACACAAGAAAATGGAGTCGCCCCCAAGAATCTCCAAGAAGCAGCAGACAACAGTCTAAATGTGAAAAGACACACATTCACTGCACCAAACGATAATCCAGACATGTCTCCATGTCTGTTCACGAGAGAATAATCAGCGAAAAGTAGGTTGGAGGGCAAAGAATGATGGAAAATTGCAATAGGAAGAGGCAGAATAGGCAATGTCTTTTAAATCCAAATGGTTATTTCTGGTCCATTAAAATACCAAAATCCCAAACAAAAACTGCTAGTCTCCAAAGAAAACTCTGTCAAAAATCAGCCATAACTCAATTACTATACACCCAGAGAGAGTCAAGAACATGTATAGATTTAACACTGATAGTCCAAGAAAATTGGCTGTAGTTTTATATACACATTTTTACAAAAGTCTCACAGTTTATCAGACCCATGGCATGCTATTAATATGCTTGTAGACGGAGAGAAATAAAACACAAGGGGCACATTTCAGGTAAAATAGTCTTTTTGTGCTACACCTAAGAGAATCTTCTGGGTTTCTTTGCTTTGAAAAGTCAATTACCCTACAGAAGTACCTGTATCCCTTGTCCCCTTTCAGGAAACAGAGACTTTACTATTTAGGGGAGAAGTGGCAAGCACTCTAAATCTGAGTTTCCTTGGATTATGGCTCCAAGAAGCTGCATGTAAAGGGAGAGCATAGAAATGATATAAATGCTTCAGAAAAGCAGCCACAGAACTAAACCTTGACCCCTCCACCTGCCTGGCACACAAACAGCTTAACAGTACCAACGCAAAACCCAGACAAAGGGCCTCTTTAGGTCACTGCTTGCCAGAGACATCTTCGAGATGCACTCTCACTAACTGAGTCCTTTCATGGGCCCCTTCAGTGTCTCCGAGCTGGCTTGTCTTCCAGTTTTACCTCACAAAACTTAAAGTTAAATTTTTAAAAGTTTTTTTTCTTTCTTGGAAAGTGCTAGTTTTTAACCTTTCAATTCTATTGATTTCCAAGGTGAAAGCAACCTCACCTGAAAGCATCAGCTTTAAACTCAGGAAAGCTTGGAAGGTTTTCTAATAAAGAACAGAAGTCTGATCAATAGTGTTATTGAAAATATGACCAGATACAACCTCACATTGATCTGTAGTTGTGGCTTTTATTAAAGCAGCTTAAATCCTTTGCAAATAAGCTTTTCTGGAGAGCTCGATCGACAGGGCGCCCTGGCAGGCAGGAAGACCTGTGCACCTGAGTGGAAGACCCCACCAAAGACATGGGAAGAGCAGGACGAGGCAGTCCCTGAGAAACTGGAGCCTGGAAACCCCCGACCACCTCCATCTCCACTGGGGGCCCAGTCTGCAGCTACCATTCACGCTGGGCTTCACGTAAAGGGGATTTGGCTGTTAACGCAGGGTTGTTCAATGCAGACGTTTCTTTCCTGGCAGCACAGCTTGGTTGAAAGAGGAGGCTGAAAATTTGTTAGCTGCACAGGAGAAGAAAGCACCCTTCCAGTTACCAGGAGGAATAACTGAACACAGATTGCTGTTGCGCCTTTAATTTAATTTGGAGACCTTTCATCTTTCCCTTCCTTCATTTGCTGCCAGTGCTCAGTGAGCTAATTTGTACCTGGCTCGTTTTCCCCCTTTCATCTTATCTATGTTAACATCAACCATGGAAATTAGAAGCACTACGAACAAAAGATGAAGCCTGATTTGGGACATTCTTTCCTTCAGTACTGCGAATTACTTAAAAACTAATGTGTGTGTGCACAATGCAAAGGGCTGAGATATATGCCTGGGCTCTACAGCATCCTTGATCAGCATCTTCCCTTCCCCCAGGAGCTGCAGATTTTAGATGTTTTAACTGGTCCTACCTTCTCTCCAAGAGAACAATGTCTAGACTGTAATCCACATGGAATCATTAATCCTAGACCGCGTGTAGGGCAGACCATCCCATGAATGCACAAGACCAAGGATGCATAAATTCCACTATCTTTCTAGAGAGGTCAATACTGCTTGCCATGCAAGGAAAACAATGTGTTGTAAAAAGGAAGATGGAAGGTATCAACATGTATGCCTGGTGAACAGATGCCTACTCTGTCCAAAAACAGAGTGGGGAGGAGGTGTGGGGATGAGGGATTGTGGTGGAGAAAGGGACCAGTCATAAAATTACTGTCTGGGAGGAACCTCTTGGAACTACAGAATTTAAATTCTAAGTGTACCACACGTATTATGCTTTTAAAAAATTCCTTCTGTTGCGTATTTTGTGTGCTTGGCATCTGTCTATAAAAGAGTTGCACATACTCCTAATTTAAGATGTTTACTTTAGTGTCTTGAAAGTTTTGCATGTTTTTTCCTTTCTAGTTTCCTTCTGGCTGATACTATTTTTTCTTCTCACCCTCTCCTCTTTCTTTCATCTTTTCTCTTTTTTGTCCTATGGGACCAATGAAAAAACCTACTGGATGCATCTCTTGCTGCTTAATATCCACCACCAACAAGCCTTCCTTTCAGTTTGGGATGCATCAAAGACAGGCTGTGTGCTGAACCGCCTCACAGCCTGTAGTGCCAACTCTTCCACCCATCCAACACTGCACCCCACCGGCTGGAAGCCGGGAATAGACTGAAAACCACTCCCCCTTCATAGCCCATCCCCCTAAAAGGTTAACTAATAATGATGTGCATTACTTCACTTACACAAGACCACACATTTTTACAAGTAAGGAAGAAAAACAAAACTTGAGGTTTAACATTATGGTGTACTGAAATGTAAAGGTCTTTCCTTCAGAATACAAACCACATCTTTTGGGGGAAAGAGTATATAAGCATGATCAAAATAAAAGCCCAGCTGAAAAAAAGAGATGATATCTCTATCTTGGTTATAATACCATACAACGTCAAGCTTACTTATTTCGTCTGAAGAAACATGGAAGGGAAGCCCTATATGGTCAAAGGATGGAGAAGGAAAGACGGAGAGCAGTTACTGGTCCTCTTATTCACAAAGAAGGAGGGGTGAATGGATATGAAGGCAGCAATTGCCCTTAAGAGATGGACTTTTAAAAGCCACATAAGCAGAAAAATTAAACTGGAAGGGTGCTGAACACCTCTGTCCTGAGTGAAGAAGGCCACACGGATATTAGGATGAAAGCGTGGGGCCTGTATTATTCCTGGACACACGCTGTCCAGTTTACTTGGAGGGCGGGGCCTCAGAAGCAGGATGTCAGGAACTTTGGGGAGAGGAAGACATCGGTCCCACGGGATGTCAAAGAATCCAACACTTTTTTAGGTCTGTTTCTGTACGAGGAAGAAGAAAACTGACAAAACCACGTAACCCAGTCTCGTTGGCAGAACACACAGAGACTGCAAAATACCAGCCTCAAGAAACACCACCGGCTCTGCCCCGCGCCGCCGGCTCGTGCATGTGCGCCCTCCGACGGGAGAGAGCGCCGTCGCGGCAGGAGGACCCGCTGCACCCAGGGCCTCCGGCGAACACCTGGGGACCAGAACCCGCGGCGGGAGAGGCCTAGGGAAAGGTCCAGAGAGGACCCGCAGTCCAGCCGCGAAAAAAAATAACGACGGGGCAGAGCAGCCCCATTTGCCAGAGGGTTTCCTCGAACAGAGGTCATCTCCGCAGTCAGAAGTGGCCTTTGTGCGGCGCGGGAAGACGGGGGGACCCCCGTGGAAGTCGGCGTTTTCACTAATAACCACTTCGGCGCCAGCGGACTGGACGAGAGGAAGGTCTCCGGGCTGATTCTGAGTTACCATCCGCACCCTCCTCCCCATGTGGCTCTGGCCTCACAGTCACACCTGTGCGCAGTGTCCCCCCATCTCCTCCCGAGCTCGCCCCGCCGCCGCCCCGCCGCCTCTGGGCTTCATCCTCACAACCGGAGTCACCCCCGCGCCTCCCCTGTGCTGTCCCTCGGCCCGATCTCGGGGTCCGGGGGCAGCACAGCCCCAGCCAGCCTCGCGCCCTTGGGTCACTGTGGTCCCGTCGCCCACCCTCCACCCCCAGGGCCAGGAGAGGCCGCGGACGTCCCGAGGAGCTCCGCCCGGCTCCCGCATGGACGCGCGGCCCGGGGCAGCCCGGCGAGACCCCCGCCTCCCCCGGTGGGCGGCGCTACCTCCTGGAAGAGCTCCAGACTGTAGGTGTTGTCGTCGTCGGCGAAGAAGAGCACGCCGGGCTGCGCGCGCTGGTGCCGATGCCGCTGGCGCAGCCAGGCCAGGCCGGCATTGCGCTGCTCGGTGGCGCGCGGCAGCCCGGGCCGCTTGTAGCGCCGCGGCGTGGGCACGTGCAGGTGCGTGCAGGGCAGCCCGGCGCGCGCCAGGAAGCGGCTCACCAGCTCGCTGCGCGCCGCCGCGTCCTCCACCAGGATCCAGTGCAGCTGCGCCACCTGGCGGAAGGTGTTGGCCAGGCGCGTCAGCTCGGCCTTCTGCACCGGGCGGCTGTAGGTGGGCGTGATCGCATAGATGGTGGGCAGGGGCGGCGCGCGCCGCGGCCCGGACTCGTTGCGCCGCTCGGGGCCGCGCCCCGGGCCGCCCCTGCGGCCCCCAGCGTAGGGAGAGAAGTAGGGGTGCGGGGTGAGCGAGGGCGCGGGCCTGCGCGTGTCCACGTCGAGCATGATGATGACGATCAGGATCCAGGGCAGGAGGATGAAGAAGCGGCTGAATAGCACGGACTTCATGGCGCGCCCCCCGCCGGCCTCTCGGACGCCCTAGGAGGAGCGAGCCGGGGACCCAGCGCGCAGCTTGGACGGCGGCGCCCGCGCTCAGGAAGCGGCGGCCGGCGCGCTCTCCATGGGGTCGGGTCGGGGCGCTGCGGGGCCGGGCGCCCGGCTCTGGGGCTCCGCGCAGGTGCCGAGGAGCGGGGGCCACGGGCCGGTCGGCGGGAAGCGGACTCGGTACAGCGCGCGCTGTGGGCCCGGAGTGGTGCCGACGCCGGGAAGGCGGAGATCCCCGCGCACTTCCCGAGGACGGCGAGCCGGAGCAGGTCCCGAGGCGCTGCGGGCGGAGGGGCTCCGCCGTGGGCTCCGATGCGCTCTCTGGGGTACCTTCGAGGGCAGGAGGCCGGCGCCCAGGGCTCCTAGGTCACGTCCCAGCCGGGGCGACGAGGCCGGGAGGGGATGCCGGGGCGATGGTGCCGGCTCGGAGCGCGCGCCGCAGCCGAGCCTGCGCTCGGTCCTACTCCGCTCAGCGCCTCTCCGGCTCCGGCAGCAGGATCCCAAAGCCGGGAAGAAAGAAGGAGCGAGGGGCGGGGGCGCTGCAGACTCCGGCGTGCTCCCAGCCCCCGCGAGGGAGACCGCGGCGCTGCTGAGGGAGGGAGCGGAGGGGAGGGGGCTCACGGCCGGGGTAGGCGGGCAGGGGGCCCCGCGGGGCGACGCGACCTCCGGGAAGGGGTGCTCGCCGCTGAGGTCCGCGCGCCCAGCTTTCTGAAATGCTGCCTGGTCTTTGGAGATCCACCAGGAAAGCGCATTCCTGGCCGGAAAGCTCGGGAGACCGGGGCGAGGTGCGAGGAGGCAGGAGGGGCCGGGTCCCCCTCTGGAGCCCAGCGCGAGGTGGGTGCGCGGGGTGGGCCGAGCCGCGGCCGCAGAGCGGGGTCCCCGAAAGACCCAAGTCGGCCGAGCTGGGGACGAGGGTCCGCGCCCGGGAGCTCGGCCTGCGAGGTGCCGGGAAGAAGGTCCTCCAAAGGGGTGCTGCCCGGCTGCACTTAGGTCATTGGGGAAATTCCTGCAATTCCAGCTGAGGACGTTGAACTTATTTTTCCTCAATAATTGGGAGTCACAGTCTCTCACAGTCCGTGCCATTGGCATTATTCCGTTTGACCCTCCCAACAACCCTTTCTAGAGGCCTGAGATGTGGCATCACCTTCATTTTCTGGACGAGGAAGCCGAGGCTCAGAGTTTAAACTGACTTCCCCGAGGTCAGGGGCAAGCGGCCAAGTGGACACAGGACGTGGGTCCCCGCGCGGCCTGGGAATCACCCGGACGCGGCCGGAGCACGCGGGGTTGCGCTCCTGGGTGTGCGCACGTGCGACAGCTGACAGCGTCCGAGAACAGAGTCCGCAAGACACAAGCAAACAGTTGACGCTCAGTGTGGACTCTTCTAGGGGACGCACCTGCCGCCGAGCCCTGCGTCTGTAACGCCCGCGGAGGAGGAAGTGGGCGCGGGCAGAACCGCAGGAAAGCCTCCTCCCCGGCCTGCGATAGTTAATTTCTGAGCCCGTCTTCTGGCTCTCTCAGGTTTGCTCACACGTAAATCCCTGAGGTCGCGCGTTCTGAACGCGGGGGTGCCCTCCGCCCGTTCCGACTCTAACCCCCGCTCCCCCGGCGTTGGCGCATCTTTGAAGGTCCCTACCCTCCCGCCGCAGTCTGAGACCTGACAGTGAAGAGTGTAGATTTGACCCACCTCGCAGGGTCCAGCCTTCCGTCCCCACCTCCCTGAGTCACCCTGAACTCACCCTTCAACCGCGGTAGGTTAGCGCACCTCAGCAGAGGAAACAGTGAACCCGTTAGACCCCTTCCGGTGCCGGGCTGGTGGGCCTGGATCACAGAGCAGCCCCGGGGAAATGTTTCCTGGTTCGGCCTGGGATCGAGCCCGCGGAAACCGAACTCGGAGCCTTGGGGGAGGGAATTCAGCAAAGGCTTTTCTTAAATCCTAGAAAGCACCACACTCCCACCCACCCCTGCAAAGATTACTGAAGTCTCCTTCATCCGGTTGGGGTTTTTAAAGTGCATAGTTTAAGAACAATGCCCTAGGGATCAGCTGAGTGAAGCTCAGGTGGTTACTGAATTGTATTAAAAAGCCTCACCTCGTTAGTAGTGAACTCTTGGTTATTCCCACTATACCATGAAATCTATTTCTTAATTGCTTCTTCTGCAGCAAAGATAAGACACTTTCAAAATCAATCAAATTTTGGAATTTGAGATATTAACTGGTGCCCAGAATTCACAGGTGTCATACAACGCGACACTTCAGTAGCACATCCACATCAAGGAGGTCACTTCATCCTTTGCACCATCCTCGGTCAGCATGTGCATCCAAGTTTACCTGGTTCAGCCGTCTGCCGGGGGCATTGTGGTTCTTGGAGCCGGGCAGACCTGGTTTTGACTCCCAGCTGGGCTACGTTGGCAGCGTTAGAAAGTCAGTGAGCTTGTCAAAGCCTCCCTTTCTCCGTCTAGAAAACGGGGTTAATAATACATACTCCATGGGAATCTTGTAAGGATTAAAGAGGATAAGTTAGGTAAAGTATTTTGCAGAGAAGCTGGCATTATGCAGGCAGTCAATAAGTGGTATTTACATACAGGTAACACTTCCTCAAAGGAAGATCTTAACCCCGGAGGTCTTGCAAGATCGTCATCACACAGGAATATAAAATGAAATCCATTCTAAACAGGCTGGATGTTGCCTCTAAATAGGGCCCCACCTGTGGGGAAGGCGTTGTGCATGTGGTAGTCTTCTCAGGTTGCAGTAGGGAGGGGAAGAAGGGCAAATCAATTTACCCCCAATACAAGGTGCAGCTTGTCGCACAATAAGGATGAAATGATTCCAAGTGACATTTACTTCAAAGATTGGATATGCCATATTGTTTTACGTTCAGTGGCTCAAAAATGTGGACCCACATCTTTTATGATCAAATCTGAGTAAAGATATAGAGATACAAAAATTATTAAGAATATCCATTTGAAGCAGAAAACCAGGGTAAATCACTTTTAAATGCATTCATCCTGCTTCTAAAATATTTAGAGACTTTATCAGGCACTGGAATGGAAACAACTCCTTTAAATGGAAGCTTGAAGAAAATGTGATTTTTATGAAGCATAATCACTGGATAGCTATAGTACCTTTCCATATAGTTTATGATATTCTTACATAAGACAATTTAAACTTGATCTGTGGCTGATAATGAAGGTTGGTGGAAATCACTAGAGTAATTAAAATGATTAACCAACCTCAGAGCTTCTGTACAACCTCTCAGTGTTTCTTTTCATTTAATCTAATTATTTTAGGAATTATTGCTTCATCTGTACTAATGAAGCCTTAGGTTGTTGGCATCAGCCACTGCATTTCAGCGTTCAGTTGTTCTCAAACAAAGGTAAGAAAATCTCATCTGGGGAGTTAACAAAAACATATCATATAATCACTAAGTGTTTACTTTTGCCTTGGTGAGTAATATGCAACTGTAACTTCTGCAGCACAATTAGTGCACTGTATGGAACTGATCCCGTTTAATATTGGAGCCTGGGGTTCTGCTAGTGTGACTACATCAACCCTCAAATGAGTATTTGGGGATGTCCTTGATATTCTTAGACAAGTAAGAAAGAGATCAAGAAAAAATCTATACATAATTATGTATTTGTAAATATCTATATGATATGAGTATGCAAATCAGGTTGAAAATAGAATCAGAACTAATTCATGAGCAAGTAATAACATGAAGGTATTGATAATCACTAGCCACATGCGTGTGAACATAAATAGTTTCTGTTAAAATAGCAGACACAATTATGTGAAAGAGTGATGTCAAAATAAATCATTCTAATAGCCCCAAATTCCGGGAATATGTGACAGTTTCATTGATGACTGTCAGAAAAATGATATCCAAATCATGAATTAAAAGGCTCATTTGGTTTATTTTATTTTCATGCATCTGGATCCTCTACAAATATCACTTCTGGCCTAGAATTGTTCTAAATTATAATGCTTCCTTCAAATTTTAGACATTTGCAGCTGTTATGTACAAAATGTGATGTTAGAAGTAGTTTGTTCAGTAAAATCTTATATTTATAGGTTGGATTGGGATCAAGGTTATTCAGTAAAAGCAGTTTTCTAGAAAAGTAGAAATTGGCAATTTATCCTAACAATTTTATTGAAAAATAATTCCATTCAGTTTGAATATAGCTGAAGATAAAACATGACAGTGTTCCTCCTTTTCCCTTTGTCTATGAATTAGGATACACAGAAACCCAATAAAACATGCATAAAGGCATACAAGCACACTTTATAGTATCTTTTTTCCTCTATCTTAAAAATTGGCATTTACATTAAAATGGTAATTTGTTAGAAATAGGATTTTACTGTAAAATTACATGACCTACCCTTTACTGTTGCTATGAGATGAAAGTATTTTAAACACTGTAAAGTAGTTGATACATAAAACAGAGGAGATTGGCCATGAGTTGACAATTGTTGAGTTGGGAGATTACACACGGGAGTTCCTTATATTATTGGGCCTATTTTTACATATGTTTCAAAATTTCCATAATAAAAAATTAAAATACATAACATAGGTTATTATGTACTCCAGTTTGTTTACTGGTTTCACCGGCCAGAAGCTAAGCTGGTAGGTTGTTCCATATTTTGTTGGATCAGTTTCTTGGTCCTGAAAATAGGTCAGTTCGGTTAAACGGTCATGTCCTATTTCAGGAGGCAATGGTGTAGATGGAAGTGGGAGGGCATTTAAATTAGGCCTTTATATAGTATGAGTAACAGGCATCTAATAAGGGGCATTTCTATGGAAACAAAAGAAAAGCAAAGGTTATTGATTGCAACAAAGCATAAACTCAGTTTTTGAGTCCAGAGGGCAGTCAGAGAAGATTTTTAGATCTTTAGATGGTGGAGGAAGGACAGGTGGTGGAAATCCAATGAAACTTTATTTTTTCTTTTTTTGGTTTGTAGGTTGGGTGTCTCTATTGATGGCATCAAGTGTTATGGTGAACTTTCTGAGTGGGCTACACAGTGGCAGGCATGAAGGTTGTCCATACACAATCTGTTGTGGTGATTTCCTTGAAATTTATGTCAAATCATCAAGCTTGAGCTTGTAGGGCTTCAGAAAAGTGGCAGTTTTAGTTTTTAGTGATGTCAAGTCAGGAGCGGGGGAGAAAAATTGGAAAAATTAATAATTGATAAAATGTACAAAATGACAGGAGCAAGTTTGTAAAGAGGATAAAAAGCTTAAAGTCAGTGAACATGGTACAGTTCCACAACCCACAAGGGTGAGTTATAGCTTTTATTGAAACATAGAATTTCCTCCCTACAATCACCCCCATTTTTATCAGATAATTGAAGCAAGACTAATTTGTTTGTAAAACAAGTCTGCTCTCATTAAACTTGGCTTGATTATTTACACAAGTGTGACAAGAATAGTGATTTATCATATAGGCACTTTTAAAGTCTGCTTGGCTGGAACTTTTAATAGGGAATCTCAGATTGGACCTTTAGAATCCTGTAGAGGTTAATAAGCCAAGTCAGGAACTTGCCACCAGACTTTGCCTGAAATACCTATAGATTTGAGTAAATTCTTCTCTTTTGGAGGTCCCCATTATATCTTAAATTTCCTGGGTCTGCCAGGAAGTGGCCTTCTTTACTCTCCTGTAAGGTTGGAAACCCTGTAAGCAAGCTACCAGGCTGGTATTTCAAGGAACTTTATAAACATTGGCTCCATCAATCTTAGTTCCTTAAATCCATCTGGTCAAATCTAATTCTATGCATATCATTCTCATATATGACATTCCAGTCAAAGCCTTGGTAATATAACCAATGTTTTCAATTATCTCCTGTTACAAGAAGAACTGATTCTTATTGAATTTATGCAAACAACTATATTGTCAAGAAAATAAGAATATTCAATAAGAGTTTCCAAGTTCTGAAGGGATCAGGTAGGGAGAAAAGATAAATGCTTCAATTCTGTTTACAAAGGTACAATTTATAAACTTGATTTAAGTTGTAGATAGTTTAAGAGAAAAGAGAAAATTAATTTTTTAATCTGGACAACAAAAATTTTAAAATGTAATGTTTTAACAAAAATTAATTGAATGTAATGTTTATTCAGTCCCATGTAATTAATTCTTGGTGTTTTTGTTTTTGTTTTTTTGCTGAGGAAGATTTGCCCTGAGCTAATATCCGCTGCCAGCCTTCCTCTTTTTTCCCTTTTATGTGAGCTGCCACCAGAGCATGGCCACTAACAGATGAGTGGTGTAGGTCCACGCGTGGGGAACCGAACCCAGGCTGCTGAAGTGGAGAGTGCCAAACTTAACCAGTAGGCCACCGGGGCTGGACCTAATTCTTGTTTTGCTTGATCTTGAGTTAGCAGTTTTATGAATCAATCAGTTTCTCTATTAGATTTCTAGAATTTCTTACCCAGTTCAGTGGTATGATTTTAAAGTTATCAGAAACCCATATTCCAGGGTACTTGTCTGAGTACTTTCTGTGGATCTCTTTGAAGATGAAGCACTTTCGTTGGTAGTTGATTGCAAAAGCTTTCAGGAAAGCATCAGAGTGACAAATAGCTCTCTGTGAATGACAAAATGCTCGAAGATAGCTGTGGTTAAAGATCTGGTGAGAGCTCATTATAATATAATTGAAAAGGAAATTGAGTTATTTCTGTGTCATTTACTATTTTAAGATAATTGGAATTATTACTGATTATATGGACAATAAGGACGTTAGCAAAGTTTTAAGAATTTTAAACAATTTTTAAATACTTATATTAGTAGCATAAACTCATAGAAATAGAACCTAAAGAGGATTAAACATCAGTTTTGTTTGACAATGTTTCCCATGTAATTAAACTTATCAAATAAGCCTAATTAGTTTAACATCTCTTTATAAGGAGAGAGAACAAGTCTTTTGAAATTTTCCAGGGGCTCTCTAGGAAATCCCAAAGTTAGTTTCAGGTCAAAAAAGACTTTATTCAAAATTTGACTTGGGGAAGTTTGTCAAAAAATGTTAAAAGGTTTGAAAACTTAATCAAACAGATCACAGCTCACTATGAAACAATGTCTAGTTATCCGTCTAACCAAAGTGACAACAAAAAATTTTAAAGGCAAATGCAGGAAGTAACATACTTTAGAGAAAAAACTTTAGCTTTTTAAATATTGAGAAGAATCAGTTTTTCTAAGTAATCAAAGACTTAATAAAGCTGAATGAAACACAGGAAATTCTTTTGATGATATACAGAGTCTTTGCTTCCTAGGCGGATTACTCAAAATGTATCGGAAAACCTTTTATAATCTCTTATTAAGAGAAGACCAATAATGTAAGAAACTTTGTCATTTTAACAGAGAAAGAAAATTAAACACTAGTTTTGTATCAGTATATTATTGAGCTCGTTGCAAACTCTTATAAATAAATCCATTTATCTTAGTCAACTTTGAGCTTGCAACATAAACATTTATTTCCCACTACATTCTGCAACTTTCTACGTCCATTTAGGTTTTGTCTTACTCTTTTTCCATTTCTCATTCTGGAACAACCAGTCATTTTATTTTAGGACAAAATTAGTCTCTTTTTCCCTTAACAAAAACATGTCCTTCATACCTCATATCTTTTTTTCTTTCTTTAATCAAAAATACGTCCTACTTTCCTTGCAAACTTGGCATGAAGAATTTTTTCCCTTCACTCTTATGGTTTCTAGTAGATTCATTTACATGTATTGATTGCCTGTCATATACTAGCATTCTGTAGCAAATTTTATGAATATACTATTTCACCATTTATAGGTACATTCTTTTTCATAATATAATTTTTCAATGTGACAAAAAAGAACATGTTTATTAGCAGACTCAAATATCTTTTGTTTCTGTAAAACGTAAGAAGTCAAAAATAGATAAACTTATGTTTAGCAATTAATGTTTCAATATTTTTCTTGTTTAGAAAGGACCTAGATATTAAATGAATATCCATCATTTTACTTAACCTAGTATAAGTTTGAGGTTTCAAGATGCTAAAAAAGATTTTGGAAACTATTTTTAAGCATATATATTTTACAAAACATAATCATTATTGAAAAAGTTTATTTATAAACTTTTATCCCACTTATATTCATTTAATTCACTTGTTTTTAATGATTATGTTTGAATTGCTCATCAAAGTTTCATGAGACATTAAACAAAGCTATCCATCATCTTAAGTTATTTTTCCTGTAGACAAATCAGGCAAGTGTCAAAAAAATATTACAGAAGCAAAGAAGCAAAAGTTAAAGCACACGGTTCTCTCCAACTTTTTTTTTTACTGTCATGATTGACATACATTAAGAATTTATTTTTTATTATGTTTTGTTCTTAGGTTGAATTTATAATTTTATAATCTTAAAATCTAGTAGAGATAATATAAGTTTATTTGACTGGCAATCCCAAGTAGAAGAATTTGTATGCCTGCACTATATTTAATAGTTTATTATTTATATTAATTTATTCATGTTATTTAATATTTATACTAATTTATATTAACATTATTTAATATTTAATAATTGACAATTCTGAAGGCACACCTATTTTTATTAAGCCAACAAACTTAAACTAGTTTTTATTTACTGTAGATTATTCCAGATCATGTAACCTTGAAAAACGTTGGGGTTACTTTCTATATTTCTGAGAATTTTATGAATACTTAATTTATATAGTGCCTATTTTCCTTAAGCCAGTTAAAGAAAGCTCTTTTAAAAATTAATTTTGGCACTATCATCTGGAGGCAGGAGCAGATCACGTGTACAGTACATGACGTGCCTACACAGACATAAACAGACAGACACCAACAGAGATCTTACAGTTTTAGTTTTAAATCTTAGCCATGAGTTAGGTACAAATACAGAAACACAAAATTCACTGATTTATATGGGAGTTGATTCTCTTCTTTGCTTCATTAATTTTTTTCAATCTGATCTTCCCATGGGTAACAATAGGGCATTTGTTTAGGATGAGAGATCTCTAAAGAATCCTTTTAGATATAAAAGTCCAAATCTTCAAAGGTATATCTATTTCAATGTAACTACAAATCAATAAGCCTTTTTATGACTTAAAACCAATAAGCCTTCTAATGGATTAACTGTGGTCACAAGAGGCATCCCCAAAGAGGGTGCAGAAGATGCAGCCCTCCCAAGATCCAGAGCTTCTCCAAAGATAGCCTTAGACAAACCCCCTGAGAACTAGTAACTGTTGGTAGGATGCTGGCTGCAGGTGGGGGGCAGCCCACATTTCTGTCCCACCATGTTCTCAGGGCCCCCAATCTGATGACCGGCTGCCTGCAGTCACAGGCCCAATGATCTGCATGCCCTGGCAGGTGAAAAGCCAAGCCAAGCTCTTGGTACACAAAATAAGACAAAATGGAAAGCAATTCCCCAGTAGGGAAAGGATCAATAATCAATGGGTCCCCAAAACCAAATTCACAAGAGTCACAATCTAAGAACTAAGTTTTTTCAAATGTTTTTCTCCTGCCAATCTGTCCTCGGAAAGGAAGGGACAAGGAGGAATTTTCAGCTTCCTCACTCCACCAGTACTACAGACATCCGCAGAGCTGACTGGTAAGAATTCTTGCCGTCTGCTGGCTTTCGTCAGTTCTCCCAGGACCGCGTCCACGGGCTTTGGAGAGGGCAGGAGTGGGGCATCCAGCCTTTTACCATCACATCCCCATCGTCCAGAAACTGTAGGGGAGGCAGAACTTAGGGTCTCTGGCTGACCCTGAGAATTCAATAGACATAAAACTGATTAACAGGAGAAAAGCATACAAACTTATTTAATGTAAGTTTTATGTGACATAGGAGCCCTCGTAAGGAAATGAAGACCCCAAAGAAGTGGTACAACATATGCTTTTATACTAGGTTGAACAGAGAAGTATGGTGGAAAAATAACTAAAATATATGAGGAGGCTAAAGGAAGTTGAGAATTATTTTAACAGGGTTTGTTTGCACAGAATTTCCTCGGCCTCAGCTCCCTGTCTCTGGTGATAAGAATGTCTCTTTCCTCGTGGCATGGGGAGGGCATCTTCCACAGGGGAGTTTTATTTTCTGCTTTCAAAAGAAGGGGGAGGATCAGAGGCCCTTCTTGGACCCACTGTTTTTCAAGTGCCTTTAGCTCAAAATAATCCTTATACCAAAGTAACATATTTTGGGGTGGCATATTCTGTTACCCTTCAGGCTACTATAACAAAGTAGCAGAGACTGGGTGGCTTAAACAACAACCATTTATTTGTCATAGTTCTGGTGGCTTGTAAGGCCAAGGTGCCAGCAGATTCGGCGTCTGGTGAGAGTCCTCTCCTGGGTTGCTGATTGCTGACTTTTCCTGGTGTCCTCACAAGGCAGAAAGACAGCAAGAGCACTCTCTGGGGTCCCCTCTATAAGGCACTAATCCCACTCTTGAGAGCTCTCCTCTCAGGACCTAATTACCTCCCAAAGAGCCCACTTCCTAATACCATCACATTGGGGGTTAGGATTTTATCATATGAATTATAGGGGGACACAAACATTTAGCCCATTGCACAGGGTTAAAGAAGGTTTGCAGTATCTGCTTAAATAAGAAAGTATCTCCTGTTTGTCTCCAAAGTAAACCTAGTCCCTATAGGTAAGCACATGTTATATGAGCACCCCACCTCCAAAATGTAAGCATTAAAATAATAGAACATTGTCAATGTGTTAGATACAATTTTTTCTAAATATGGTAGTCCATTCGCTTGAATTAGTTTGTTTTCATTTTCATAACAAATTAATTTATGAGCTTACTTTTGGACAATTGAAGTGCCTACATTTATTAGTTTCTGTTTCTTGAGTGCCAAATTAAGTATGACTTGGCTTGGGCGTGTATTTTAGGGTTCTAAATGAAATATGAACCCCTCAAACAAAGTGAACAGGGCGTCTGTTCCCTTCTTCCTCTGCCCATCAGGAGTTTATAGTTTCAGCCTAAGAATTTACCCACATAGATTTTGTCAGAAAAGGAGCTCATTAAGAAGGCTTGGTTCTGAAGCAGAAATAGCATAAGAGCTGCAAAATTGAGTCCATTATTTTTCAAGAAAAGTGCTTGGAATTCTATTCAAATAGAATGTGATTAAGTCCGCAAAATCGTCATTCCCAAACTATGGTATAATTGCTTAGAGTCACACTTCAACTAACCAGAAACAAAAGCCCTCAGACTCTGAATGAAGTCCATGTGCTCATACAGTCTCCAGCAGCTGGGTGACAAGGCTGTCACAGTGGAGGAGCTGTCACTCTGTGGGGTCTGGAAGCACTTCGTTGTGTAGAAGGCGGTAGTGATAAAGCACAGACACAGAAGTGTGGCCGCTGTCCCCTGGCACGGTTACTGCAGTGCTTAGAAGTTACCTGAGACCCAGGTCAGCCTCATCAAGAGGGTGGCAACAGGGCACTCAGGAAGAAGGGCTGGTCAGAATGAGGAGACCCGAGTCCGTATCCTAGATACCACCCTGGGGCACCGGTCTGAACTTCCTCCTCACTTGTCAAGGGAATATGATAACAACACCTGCCTCCTGCCGTTGCTCCTAGAACTAGGAGATGCCGTGTAAGAGCCATCACGAACCAGGTCCTGTTCAGTGCATGAAACACGTTTAACACAACTCTCGACGTGGGTGTGGAGGGTGGGAAACTTTCTAAGGTCAGACTGCCGGTGAGTATGAGACTGAATTTGAATCCAATTCTTTTTTTATTCCAAAGCCAGCATTCTTTTCAGTACTATAGCTGTTTTCCACAAATATGGAAGAGTTGAATGGGTAATAGGAGATCTGTAAATGTAAGTTATCTCGCATTTGAAGTCCTTGTGATGAAATGAGCTGACGTATGTAAGACTCTCGGGACAAGGACACTGAGTATTCAGTGAGCATGGCTGCTGCTGTGATGATGACGGTGTAGGCACTTTTGGCCTCTAAATATGCAGTGAATCACGACAATTAGAATAGGACTGATTGCACACGTTTATAAAAATGAGTGATCAAGTGGTAACTGTTATGCAAAGAGCACAAACTGTGGTCGAAAGAGGCCTGGGTTGGAAGTTAGAAGAACAGGTCCTGGTTTTGGCCCTCCCTTCTTGTCACTCCTGACAATAAGAACCACCTGGGGGTTTTCACGAGGATTAACTTGGACAGTGCGTGTGAAATTCTATCTGTCATCGGCACCACACTGTAAAAATGCTGGTCGGTATTTAGAGAAGGCATCTCTGCTGGGCGTAAGGATTTATCGATACCTGGTGTTTTCTCTTTGTTGCGGCCAGCGAGAGAGAAGGAGGCAGCGAGAGAGAAGGACTGACTGTAACTGATGTCATATGGCATACAAGCTGTAGGTTCAAAGGAATAGTTCTTCTTTTTTCTGTTTTAACAAGAGCACTTGACTACCAGGAGAAAAAATATATCCAATAATATAAATTTCAAAAAATTCATTTAGTGTATTGTTCGATATATTGGAGTTCTTCCAACAGTGCTTGCACGTGCTCTGTGTGTTAGCTGGTACTGTTATTGCTATTTTTAGAGAAATTGACTAGGAGGGATGGATGTTTGTGTCTCTCCAAATTCACGTGTTAAAGCCTAATCCCCAACGTGACAGACGACATTGGAGGGGGGCCTTTGGGAGGGGATCAGATTTGGATGAGGTGATGGGCGGAGCCCCCCGCGATGGGATTGGTGCCCTTACGAGGGGACGAGGAGCTAAGAGCTCTTTTCAACACGTGAGGACAGAAGGCGAAGTCAGCTGTTTGCAGCCCTGAAGAGGGCTCACACCAGAATCTGGCGGTGCTGGCACCCCAATCTTGGATTTCCAGCCTCAGGACTGTGAGAAATAAATTTCTGTTGTTGATAAGCCACCCAGTTTAAGGTATTTTGTTGTGCAGCCAGAAGGGACTAAGACAAGGGCAAGCAGTACCAGCCAGCCCTGCCCCCTTCAGGGGTTGTCAGGAAGGCCATCCTCGCCACGGTGTACAAACACTTCATAAATGGTAGCGGGGTGATAAGCAATCTGAAGTTTCTGACAATGTAATAAAACGATACCTTCTTAAAGTTTTGAATGGTTATGGACAGATAGATCTAAATTATACAAGAGAAGGGGAAATGGCAGAGAGATAGTCGGGGCGGGGGAAGGGAGAAAATGTACTAAAGCTGTGCTGTCCAGTAGGGTGGCTACTGGGCGGCTGCATGTGGCTGTTGGGCACTGAAATGTGGCTAGTTTGAACTGAGAGGAGCTGCAAGTGTAAACTGCACACAAGATTTTAAAGTCTTAGTACAAAAAAAAGTAAAATATCTCAGTATTCTTTATTGGTGACAGGTTGAAATGATAACATTTTGAATGTATTGGGGTAAATAAAAGATATTATTAAAATTACTTTTACCTGTTCCTTTCTACTTTTTAAATCTACTAGAAAATTTAAAATTTGTCTGTGACTTGCATCATATTGCTGTTGGACAGAGCTAGGCTGGAGGAGCGGGGGAGTGGAAAGTGCGCATGGGTGGATGTGGGCAGAGAGTCACAGACAGTCCTGCAGCTAAAGGGATCCACGGGACACTCACACAGAGCGGGCCTTGAGGTTTATGACAGGGCTTCCTTTCCTAGCCCCGGTACAGGCACAAAGAGGAATGCCACCACGGTGTTCGCCAGCCTCTCCGGAGCCAGATGTCACGAAATCACATCATCAGATCTGCCCACGGGTCAGGACTTCCTAAAATTAGGAATTATTCTTATGCTCTCCTCTTGTGACCCCCACCCTCTGCCCCTTGTGAGAAGGACACTGAACCAAGCCATACCTACCCAATATGGTTTTGCATGAGGCCCGTCTACGGCTGGTTTTCTGTCCCCACAACCTGTCCCCACAACTGTGCGGTGATGGCACATTAATGTGCCTACTGTGTGCCTTTCGTAGGTGCTCCATGGATGTCTGTTGAATGAATACTTGGAGGCGTTCACATAATTACCCAATCACTATGTAGATGCTTTGTGTAAGTGTTAAAATAAGAGCCTAACGTCTAAGCACTCGTGAAGGACCCAGGCTCGCAGGCTCGCTGACCAGCAGCTGCTCCTTGACTCCCGGGCTGCTGAGGCTTCCCAAGAGCAGAGGTCTGTGCACTGAAGGGGACGGGACCTCCCTCTCCCTCCCCTGAGTAAAAAGCCAGTCTCTGCTGCTAGACTTAGTGAAATTTTGTCACGGTTAAGGCCAGGGACCCGAGAAAGCCTGACTCCTGCCCACCTTTGTGATTCCCAAGGGAACAGCACACACACACACACACACACACACACACACACACGAAACAACAGAATGAAAACCCATGTGTATTGGTACTTAGGCCACCCCTGCTGTCCCAGGGCTGAGCTCTGATACACAGCGGGGGTGAAACTTTTGAAAAGGGGCCTCTCACCCGATTCGTGCAAACCTGGGACTTTCAACCCAGGCAGAACAGAAGCACTGGGCAGGAGGAAGGAGACTGAGTGGGGCGCATTCCCAGAAAAACCTAGAAGCTGGCTGAGGAGAGGGAAGGCAGAGCACAAGGGGCTCTGGGGTGCAGCGTCCCTGCCCATGAGGGATCCAGTCCCAGTGGGGTTTTGGGCTCAGACCAGTCAGCTCAGCAGCACTCCTCCAGAGCGGGCGCACCTGGAAGGCGAGGCCCGGAGACACAGGTGGAGACAAGAGGGCGGGAAGGTCTCTCTTCCAAAGAGGCCAGGAGGCAACACGCAGCTAAGGGATGTTGTCAGCCTCCCCTGAGGCACTCAGACCAGGGTCTGCATCAGGCCTGGGTGGTGGGAGGCAGGGACCCAAAGCCAGCTCCTAAAGATTTTATTAGGGTCCCACGTTACCTAATTGCTTGTCTCAACTGCGTGTAATTATTGTCTCACTTTTCTTCCTGTCTTTCCCTCTCCCCCTCCTGCTTCTTTCCACTCATTTCATGATAAATACACTCTTACATGAGTCAGAATTTCCCATTATTGAGTGATGCCATTGTCTGAGTGATAGATTTTTATTTCCAATAAGAAAGAACTAATATTTATTCAGTAGTTATGTGTCAGTCACTGTGCTAACACTTTAAAGGTGTGTTATGTCAATGACGCTTCGGAACATCACCCATTTTACAGACACAGATGCTGAGGCCTGGAGAGGCCATTTGACCATGAGTGGTGGAGCCCATATGAGCCCCAAATCCAGCACGTTTTCAAGCTCCTGCTGTGCTGCCTCCTTCGATCTGCCTCTGTCTCTCTTCAGGCTCCTGCTTCCATCGTCTTTTACTTATTTTTAAAAGTTTGCTCCTTTTCTGTCTTCTTTCCTTCTGTTTGTCCTTAATTCCCTGTTTTAATCCTCTGTTAAATTTACTCTCTCCCTTTATTTTCTTGTTTAAAAGTTTCCCCTCCTCCACCTCTCCCACACTTTTCTTCATTTTTTAAAGTAGGCTTTAATGATTAGTGGTGGAAATACAGCTGTGGTGACGGTGGTAAAGCTCTCCACCATCCCCTACTGCCCCCAGTCCTGGTGGCCACCGTCTCGTCCCCCCAGTAGCAGTGTTTCTCAACCATGAGCTGCACCAGAACCACCTGGCTGGAGCGTTTGCTAAAATGCAGATGGTGGGCCACCCCCAGAGTTCCAGATTCAGCAGGTCTGGGTGGACCCTGGGAGTTTGCGTTTCTAACTAGTTCCCATGTGATGCTGGTGCTGGTAGTCCAGGGGCCACAGTTCAAGAAACACTGCTCTGTGGAGTTCCCACCACACGCAGAGCAGGCTCTCCAAATGGCCTCTGTTGAGTCTCAGGACCCCCGCAGGTGTAAATCTCTGTACGGATGAGTTTTTGTTCTTAGGGAACTATGATGGTCCCTGATAGTCATCTCAGTTGTGTATTTTAAAACCCCTGATCTCTGGCACATAAAGTCATTGAAGTTTGGGCAAATGGCATCAATAACGTCATGAGCCAGAATGCAAGGTCTTGTGGGCAGGTGAGAGGTCACTCTTCCATGCACAGACTCTGGTCTGTACTTGATCAATCAGTTTTGAATCTGGACAGATATGGAGAAGGCCAGTTCAGGTACTATGGTGGTGTACATCATTTTCACAGTGTCCTGATTCCAAACTGTGGAATGCCAGAGCCATAATAGATGGCTTGTTGTGTGGCTCCCTCAGTTTCTTCTCCTCATGAAGGTCAAAGAGAAATTGGATTGAGCAAGTGTTAAATGTGAATAACTAGCTCAGTTCTGCCTATGGTAGGTGGTTTTCTTAACTAAATAGGATCTAGACTGGGACCCTCCAAACCTTCTCAGAAGACTAGAAGTATAAAGGAAAGGAAAGCTGGTCTAATCCTTGGGCCTCAGCCCTTTCCAAGAAAGGCAATCAGATCCTGGGAGACATCTGAAACTGGGTTTCTCTCATCTTCTGACAGCTTCCTGAAGGAAGACAGAGCACCCAAAGTCCCTTCAAGATTAGAGCAAGTCTTCAACTTGGGCATTTTTCCTCCAGTAGATGTTTGGTCCCTTCACAGACCCTCCCTATGATGGGCTCTGTTTGATTGCCTTCTCTTTAACCTGGCTGTTTAGACTTCCCACCCAGCCTCAGAAAGTCCCACCAATTCTGACAGAGGAACTGTTATTCAGCTCTCATGTGCCCATTGCCCTTCTCCTACTTTATTTTCCCTGTAATCCCATATAATCTTTATTATTTGCCTGGCTCACCCCAGTGCCAGTGATATGGTTCAAGAGCTTACAGGATTCCCTGTTGTGGCAACATTAGAAGGAGCTCAGTCCACAATAAATTATAAAATATATGCGAGGACACCATCTGTGCTGTCTGGTAGGGAGAGACTGTGTTGTTAATCTTCAGGATTTGTGCAACTAGACATTGTCAGCTACTTAGAATAAATAAACACCCTTATGTGCCATATAAAATAGAAAATGAAGTCAATGTCATGTCACTGGAAGTGCTGTTACCAAAACCTGCTCGTTCGGGAAGACGCATCACAGATCGAGATTCTGACTAATTAGAACACCAGGGAATTCAACCAATTAGAACTCCACAGTGCCCTTGGTCATCACACGTATGCCAGCTCTCAGAATTCAGTAACCAAAGGAGAGTGGTCATTAATTTAGCACTACATAAGCAATATGGGTCAACTAAAAATGTGACTTGCCTGTAGTTATGAAAAATAAGAAAAAAAAAAGATTATGTACATCCCCAAATATCTATATTTTGGAGAGAACATGACAAGGGCAAACTATATTAGTAAGGTTTACAAAAAGACAAAAAAGGACAAATTTGGAAGACTATAAATTTCTCGTATAAGACTCAAAGCCTCATTAATTCTTAAAATGTTTTTAAAGTAAGGACATGACTGGGGTAATATTTTCAAACAGCAGTAAAGAGTAGGAAGTAAAGGTTCCCTGTTTCTCCACTTCACCCCACCCCCTCACCCCGGCCCCAGCGTGTCCACCGCTCTGCACCAAGCACCATCGATAGTGTTTCTGAGTCTGAGACTATACCCTCTACCTGCCACCTGTCTCTGCAGCAGGCCGGGCCATCAGCTATGAATGTGAACCTGCCCAGAGGGTGACTGTGAGATGAGACTCAGGAAACCACGACCACATTGTACAAATATTGTTGAGAACCTGTCCATTACTTTATAGTCTTCTCTCAGTGGAGACCCACAAGAGAAATTTGTCTCTAGTCTCTCAGAACGGGGAATGGTTGAGCTTCTCCAGATTCGTTCTCATCTAAAAGCCTGTTGCAGTTGCTATGACCACCTAATAAATCACCCTAAAACTTAGTGGTGTAAAATGGTCGTTTGTTAGGCTCATGAATTCTGTGGGCCAGGAATTCCGACAGGGCACAGTGGGGTGTCTTGTCTCTGCTCCACAGTGTCTGGGGTCTCAGCTGGAAGACTCAAAGGCTGGCGGTTAGAATCTTCCGTAGGCTCATTCCCTTGTGTGTCTAATGCTGGCCTCGGCAGTAACCTAAGCTGGTGCTGTTGGCCGGAACACTTACATATAGCTTCTCCCTGTGGCCTGCGATTCCTCACACATGGTGGCTGGGTTCCAAGTGTGAACATCCCCAGAGAGAGAGAGACAGAGAGGGTGACCTAGGTGGAAGCTGTGTCACCCTTTGTGGCCTAGCCATGGACATTACATAGCATCACTTCTATTGCTTCCCACTTGTTGGCAGTCACAAAGTCATTCCCAGGCTCCAGGGGAAGGGAAATAGAGTCCACCTCTTGACTGGGTGTAGCAAGTCTCTAGAGAAACACAAGGGACTGGCAATATTGCTCTGTCCATTTCAGGAAAATATGGTTGGCCACAGGACTTCTGACACATGGTCCACTCTATACACTAACTACTTAGACATCCGAGAGGCCAGTTTGTGGCCACCTCAAGTGAAGGTCCTGGACTTCAAGCCAGGCGCTATGTGCCCTCACCTCACCTGGCTTCATATTGCTTTCCTCTCCTTATTTTCCTCTCGCTTCATTCTTCTCGTCAACTTTTATTTTATCTTGCAATATTTTATGCATCTTTCTAAATCACCGCAAGTAATTTTGGGGGACAATTAAGATATAAGTTAACTAAAATGGACCTCCAGGAAACAATTATTTCTAAGTACCAAATTAATTTCAACAGGAAGAACAAGAACAAGAACAAGAACATGTCATTCAGGAGTCAAATCCCAACAGACTTCAACTTAACGCTCCATTGACTCAGAATGTAAATCCAGGAGAGCACTTCACCCTTTCACTTCAATTTGTTGATCCCTACAATGGAATAGTTTTGATTCATCATGCTGGAAAAGTATGTTAAATAAATGAATTCATTTTGTAATTGTTCTGCAGTTTGGAAATATGAATCTCAAATGGTTCTGCAATACTTATTTTATCTATTTAAAATGTTGTATATTGCACCACTTAAAAATAATATAGTTTTTCTGAAGAGGTAGGCTAAGAATTATTAAGATTCTTGGCATTACTTTTTACAAAGAAGATAATACTATTTAATTTTTCAATGAAGTAATTATGTAGTCTTCTTATCTTTTCGGCTAAAGATGAGATATTGTATAATTTTCCCTTGGTATAATTAATCTTTTATTTGACACATCTATATTAGGGATATCTTATCTATGAAGAGAAATGAGTTTTATTAAATGTCATCTACCATATCAGATTTGTTATAATCAAGTTTCATTTTGCTTCATTTGCTTACTGCACTACTTCTGGGCTGCAAAACCAATTTACTCCCCTGTGTATAAATTGATCACTTCATGAAAAGGCAGCCACTATAACTATTAAATGCAAAATCTACTGTAACACAGATGACAATGGCCAGTTCAGCCACACCTAAATTAGGAAGCTAAGATGTGATTGCTCTGTAAAGGGATCAGCAACAGCTTCGTGATGGTTTCTCGTGGGCATTCGTCAGCGTAACTAGAAACGCGCAGCACAGAGCGCTGCAAAGTAGATGTGTTGATGTTCTTAAAACCATGGAAATTTATATGGGAAACACTCTTTCGTGGCCTTACCATAAGAATTTGAATTAGTTACTTAAGGTTTTACTGTCTTTTGGGGTGAATTTTAAGACAGTTAACAAGTCTTTTACAGACAAAGCTGGTTAGCACAGCCTCAGGTCTGCCCCCTTCACATCTCTCCGTCTCCTGCCCTGTTAGCTCTGCCGCCTGCAAGGGCCCCCCTCCTGCTCTCCCTGGTACCTCCTGCTGGGGTCCTGCCCGGACTTCAGTGCCTGGATCCTTGACCCACAGTCCAGGGTCTTTTCTCCTTCCAACAAGGTCGAGTCTCGCCGTCACCCTGCACTTCAGTGACAGTCTTACGAGCGCACCCTGGCCTTAGCACGTTATATGTGTTTGTTGTTTCCACAAGGCCTCTCCTGGCTCCCCCTTCTCCATGAGTTCCTGGTGGGAAGTGCTGTGTCTTGTGTGTTTTTATCACCCCCGCCCAGCACCTAGGCCAGGGCTCCACACATGGAATGTAAAAATATGTAACCCCAACAACATGGGGTGGTAGCTGGTACAGTCCGTGAGCCCACCCTCTTGCTGGACCTGTGTGTGACAAATAGCATTTAGGTTGCATTTTGAGCCTCTTAACACTCATTTTTGTTTGCTCCCTTTAAATGCTGTCATTTGGTCAACAGCTGTGGCCTTTGAGAGTGGACAAGAGACTGCGGTTTGGTCCTTGCCTCCCCTCCTCTCTGGCTGGTTGACTACACCCTTTGCCTCCTCCTCTTGGTCTTACACCATCGGGTTCACAATGGGATTTCAGACTGTCTGCCAGGATCTAACCTGTCGCCTACTTAGGAAGTCCCTTCTGGTGGCCATACCAGGGCCCTGCCCTGGCCTCCAGAGCCCTTAACCCTTCTTATCAAGGAAGGGAATCTCAATATATATGATATCCTAAGTAATATTAATGGAATTCATTAATTTTGGAATTAATGATACTAATATCTCAATATTTATGATAATCTAAGTGAAAATTAATGAAGCTGATTTCAGTACATGGGCCTTATTATTATTATTTTACTTTGCACTAGTCAAGTTTCTGCTGATTAGGTTTTTATTATTCTTGAGGTTTTTACTTTTCAGACTGTCTGAAAAACAGATAAAATACAGTCTTCTCCAATGACAGTGTTTCACAGGGACAGAGAGAGGGTGGATGGTGCCCAGCAGGTGGAGCGATGTGTTCCTGCTTCTTCCTTTGTGCTTCCTCTGCTAAGACCAGTGTCTTTGTGGATGGGAACAGATCGGCTTCTGGAGACACACTCCCCTGCTCCCCATAACCCCCCAGCCCCCTGCGCTGTGCTTCTGGCATTTTATGAGCCGTAAAGATTGTTGGAAAGTTGTTGGCCTATTGAATTTTTCTGTTGGAATCTCAAAGGTTGGTTTTTAGCTAACGTTAATAGGCATTACTACCTTGAGCACAATAGCTCAGTTTGGTTTTCTGTGAAATGAAGAATTATAGAGCAAATGCTTGTCTGCTAAAGGCTTAAAGACAAAATTATAGTTTACACTAGCAGAAGTGAAGGGTTTTACAGACTACGTTTTTGTGCTTACCTCACTCTTGGTCCCAGTGTAACTTTCCAACTTTTATTACATCTATGTCTCAGGTTTTTAACCTATTTTGAATTTATTTTATTTGGTTGTATTACTTGAATTTTATAAGTAACCCAATCTTTTCTAGTACAAAGTAGGTTATACATAAACAAATTTCAGAATGCAAAAACAAAATAGATTTTGACATTTGAGAGCCATATGAAAATATTTTCAGGAGGGAATAAACATATGATAAAACTTTGACTAATCCTAATTTGGTAAAGAGGCAAGTCTGGTCAAGTGCACCATACAAGTTAAGTCAAAGCCAATCAGAAGAAGGTTGTGGTTCAGCTATTGTTAAGCATCTTCCTGAAGTGAGTGGGATGTTCTGAACATAACTGATTTTTTCTTAGGCGACCAATGTTCTCACAATGGCCCGGACATCACTGTGAACATCACTTTGGACTGGACCATGATTGGAGACATCGAAGGTTTAGGAGAGGAGGCTGAATTTGTGCTGACCCCAGGACAGACCATAAGTTGATTTAAAAACAGTCAAATCTCTTCTCTCAGACTGGTTGCCAGTCATTCATTTCTTTTTCCCAGTAGTGACTGACAGCAAACACAATCCCCCAACCATCTCTCACAGAGAGACAAATATTTGATTAAAGACTTCCTGTCAAGGTCACTTTGCCTGATTAATTTAATGATTATTTTGATTGAGATCTTATTCTTTACAGCTTTGGGCCTGCAGCTCCACAATTAGGCTGAGATCACTACTTCCTGAAGTGGAATGAAAAACTTGGAACGACTCCCTCACACTCAATTTGCCTTTGAAAAGTCAGTAAAATACTGCTTGGGAATTTTTAAATTAAGCAAATCATGTATTTTTAGTAAAAACAATACATTGAAATTGTGTGAAAGAGGATTGAAAAAAGGAATCTTGTTTGCCAATATACAGGGTAATTAGAGCCAAGTGAGAGTGTTTAGTCTCTGATGAAGAAGGAAACTTCAACTAAACTACTGGATGGAGGTGGAAAGTCGTGCTCCATCTGGTGGTTGGGCATCTGGCATTGTCAATGATTCGCACATGGCTACACACTCAAAATAAACCAGGAAAGTCCTCTGTGAGAGGTGAGGGAGTCCTCCAGGATGGGATTGAAACCAGCTTAGGAACCACTGTCATTGTGTAAAACTTGATTTAACAAGCTGGATTTTTCAGTTTCTCTGGTGACTTTCAGTACTTCCCAGGTTGCAGAAGGCAGGGAATTAGATGTAATGAGGGAGAGAGAGAGAGATGAAATGGATATAGAGAGATAGAGCTAGAGATAGATAGAGATAGAGTGAGATGGATAGAGATAGAGATAGAAGATGAGAAGGGAAGAGAGAGAGAGAGATGAGATGGATAGAGACAGAGAGAGATGGATAGAGACAGAGATACAGGATGAGATGGGTAGAGATAGAGAGAGAGAGATGAGAGGGATAGAGATGGAGAGAGATAAAGATGGATAGAGAAAGAGATAGAGGAGGAGATGGTAGAGATAGAGAGAGATGAGATGGTAGAGACAGAGATAGAGGATGAGATGGAGAGAGAGAGAGAGATGAGAGGGACAGAGATGAACGTGTCTGTTGAGCGGGAGATCTCGGGAGCATGGGCATATGTGGGAAAGTGTGGGAGGTTTGACAGGGAAGTCAGCATATTGAGAAATGGCAGCCATTGCGACAGAGAAAAGAGCAGAATCTTTGATTACAGTATATAAACATAGTCACTAGGGAAATTCATTCACACACTTTGTCAGCACTTGTTAGGTAATTTTTATGAGACAGTCAGTCAGGGGTGGCCATGGGAAGAGACGGAGGAGAGGCTCAGGAAAACAAAGTTTATAGTATGCACAGGTCCTGGAAGCAGGAGGAACAGCCCCTGCAGGGTCACGTGGGAAAAACAGCGGGGTGGTCAGGAGGCAGATGCTGGAGGGGGGACACTTAGGCCCACCCCTTATTGGCATTTCCTCGGGAAAGGCCAAGCAGGGCAGGAAAGCAGTGGAGTGGCTAGTCTGCATCATGTTGGTGGGCTTTGGGCTATAAGGATGACCCAGTTGTCTGGCACCGGGCCCTAGTTTCAGGCAGAGGAGTATTGCCTCCTGGGGTGTACGGCACGTAGAGGTGGGACGGCCCTGGATTAGTTTGCAGATCAAAGGCTCCCAGCTGGGCTCTTTGCTGTCTCTAAGAATTGGCTAGCCCTGCGAGGGGCAGTCCTTCCCCAGCCAGAAAGATTCTTTAAGATATCAAAACATCCTAATAAGCAGAAAGTTTAAAATATATACAGTACAGCTCAGAAGGTCATCACTGAGAATCGAAACGTAATATCTGAAACCAAAGTCTAGAGGGATAACGTGAGACATCAAGCAAAGGTCGGACGGTCACTCCTCATGCGGAGGAGACGTGCGCACGTCTGACAGGCCTCTGAGCGAGTGAGCTGTGTGTCTGTTTCATCACCGCAGGTGCAATCTTTGTTCTCCTAACATTTATTTATCCAAGTGTAACATTCCCAATGATAATAAATGCATGGGATTTGTGTATTTTCCAAGATAAATGGTACATAGGTTGTATTATTTTTTCCCGCCTTTATGGAAAAGATAAGTAGGCCACACTTGAGGCACAGTCTCTGAAAAGAGTGTTTGCTACTGTTTGAATGTTTAAGGCAAAAGAAAATAAGCATGAAAAATATGCCTTAGATCCTATAAATTCTGTAGCTGACTACCTCTGAGTATTCCTGTGTTTGCAACAGATCATATCCAACCATATCAAAGATTTTTTTTCCACAGCTTCCTTCCAAAAGGTGTTCCAGTGTTTGTGTCATAGACAGTAAACCCAGTCAGTAAGCACTAAAAAAAGCACTGATTGATGTCTGGCACAATTTAATCTTTTATTTTAAACATTTGCCTTGATTTAAAAAATCGATGTTATCTCTAGAGAAGGTTTCTTTCACTCATTTCCAGGTGTGTCATTGGAAGGGCCTCCATGGGGGTTAACAATAGGCTTGAGCTGAGCTGTGGGTCACGTGTGTTCAGTCAGAACGCACCCTGTTCCCCGAGTCCTCCCGCCTGACAAACACGGTGCCCCACTTCCTTCTGTGCAAGCTACCACTCCACCAAATCTGTTTGATATTTTCCTTTTATGTAATGAAACATTATGACAAAGGAAAAAAGGGTTCTCCCTTTTTCTTCACTCGTTGGAAAAGCCAGGCTGGATGAATACATTGTGGCGACTCAGGAGGCAGAGCGGTGGAGTCAGCGGCGTCGGCTCACATACAGGGTGTGGATGACAGCTTGTATTTTTTTACAACAAACATCATTTAGATGGCTAAGAATTGCTTTAGGTTTTCTTGTTAGCTAATTCAAATGAAAGGATATAAATAACTTAGTATAAACCAATAAGATACAGGGAAACCCAGAAAGGATTGCTGTGAAAAGAAGTGAAATGGAACTATATAGACACCAGAGTCTCCAAAATATGACATCTCTGAAATATAAGGTATGATTATAAAGTAATTTAACTCATTTAAAAAATATATAGTATCAGAACTCGTACCTCCAGCATGAGCTTTTTCACCTTCAGAATTGTGGCAGTGTGGTTAGAAGAATACTGGCTTTTAAGCCCAAATGAGTTGGGCCGCTATTCTGGCTTCACTGCTCACTACCAGCCCCCGCCCCTGCCTGGACTCAGCTTCCTCCGTTATTCAGTGGTGGCGATAATGCCCGCCTCTCAGGGGACGTGAGGACGCAGTGAAAAGGACTAACTGGCCCTCCCTGGGATTCAACAAATATCAGCTCTCTAGTCCTCTTCCATACAGGAATAGAATGGCTCCAAGTACGAGAGCAAGAGCAAGAGGTGGAAAGAGACAGAGAATTTTGTAACTGTCTCCGGGGGCTCTATCACATTTACTTCAATTAACCGCATTTGAACATGTAGCACCTGCTGAGCACAGTCCTCTTACTTTTAAAGGTGGACTTGAATTTTGGATACTCCCAAGAGTACCCAAAGTCAATTCTTGTGAATACAGTGAGTGATCAAGCTTGGGTAAATGCTTTTGGGTAACATCAGACACACACACACAAGTGCACATGCAAGCTCACACTCACTTATATGCACCATCTGACCATAATGAGACAGATTTGTGTGTCTTGCAAATTATTTCTAAAGGTGCTTCCAAAAATGTTTTGAGCTCCAGCAGCACTGTCTACCTCCCCACGCTGCCAGGGCCAGTGGTCCTGCGTTGAGCAGTACCACTTAGGGCAATTGACTTGGCAGTGGCTTCTGCAGAACAATTCCTTCTTGGGTTAAATGGCGGTAACAATACCTTCCTGGCCTACCTCAAAAGTTTAAATGAGGGTCACGAGACATAATAAATGAGTTAAATATAAAGTGCTACAAAATTTGTAAATGGTGGGTTGGAAAGGACTTTAGAAGTCTAAACTCTCCATTTTAAACATAGAAAGTGAGACCCAGAAAAGCGTCGAGAACATCAGGGGCAAGTGGCTGGAATTCTCTGAACTTGCTGCAACGATGAGTGGGAACACAACCTTCCCCTGTCTTACTTTTCCAGCTGGAGGGGCCATCAAGAGTCAGTAATCATGAGTCTTCCTGGGTCACACGCAGATGGTCTACAGAGTCACTGTCACTAAATTCACTTAGAAAAAGTAGAATAGCCCTTAATTTAAAAAATAGGGCCATAATGAAAGAATATTGCCTTGGTTTTCTTACTTTTAGTGTCTCCGTGCAATACTTATTTTTTGTAGCTCTCAACAAATGTCCCCCGCCCCAGCTTTATTGAGGTATAGTTGGTACACAAACACTGCACATAGTTAATGCGGATCACTTGGTGAGTTTGGACACATGGACACTCATGTTACCATCACCACAATCAAGGTAATAAACACACCCACCACTCCCAAAGTTTTCTCGTGTCTCCCCCGTCCTTTGTGGTAAAAACACTTCACAGGAAATCCACCCTCGTGACACTGACTGCGCAATCTCTACTGTTCTCCCTGCAGGACGTATTTGTGAGCCCACTGATCTGTTTCTTCAGGCCATCCTTGAAATGCTTCCTTCTGTTGTCATTAAACTGCCTCAACCATATTTCTACTCTGCTGGAATGTGGCTTTGTCATTACCATCTCTCGACATATCACATGTTCTAACACAGACTTCACGGATTTGGACTAGTTGGGTTCTCTGCTGAGTTACATCTTTAAATTCACTGCACACCTTCGTTTTGGCTGCCCTTTCCCATGGGTGCTTCTGTTTATACCGCCTTTTTTTTCTCTACGTGGAAGTTGGTGAACACATATGCTTCGGACGAGGTAAAGTGTCCCAATAGTGAAGAAGCTTACACAGAAGGAGAATGGATGGATGCGTGAGCCTGCGCGTGATTAAATCAAAGGCATACTTGAGGCTGCCTAGCAATCCAGCCTGGTTAACTGTTTTCCAAATCCCGATATAGTACAAAGTGATGGACAATGACAGGGACAAGGGGAAAATCAGGTGCAAAATTGGGTGTAACACTGGCAGATGGTTAACAAAACAAATCACCCAGTGTCTTCCAGAGTTTCCATATTTCTAGAAATGATTGTTTCTATGACCAAACTTATTTTCACAGACAGTAAAAGAGTTTTCAGTATCCAGAGGATGGAAAGACATTAAGTTGTTAGTAAGAACCAGACAGCAATCTTTACCACCCAGAAAGACGAAAGGCCAGATTCTGTTATTCTGTACAATTACACCTTCTAAAGTCATTGCCCCAAGCTCACAGACTGTCCTGGAATGGCATTAAATTCCTATTTTTTTCAATAACAATGATGTTGAAGTTAATAAAAATAATCATAATAGCTGATAAAAGCTAGTATTTATCAGGTGCCAATACATATAACAGGCCTTCTTTCATATTTGTTACATTTCTAGTGCTCACAAGTGCATTCAGGAGGAATTATCATCTCCATTTTCTAGATGAAGAAACTGAGGCCCAGGTTGTTGAGAACTTTGCACACAGGTGGTGAGGACTGGAGCTCAGGCCGGTCACACCCTAAATCGCATGCTGTTTCCCTTCTGCCACAACCCCACTTTATTCTGGCTGAATCTCCATGGATTTGTGAGGAGAGAGCACAGCGTACAACATTTTTGGGACTTTATTTCCAATGTTGTTCCAATACAGTCAGGTAATTAACTCAGCAATATAAACCCAGGGACTTCCATTATTAAAACAGTGGCAGGAAAAAGAATATGGAATTTAGACTCGAATGACCTGGCCTTGCCAATTATCAGCTATGAAACTTTAGCCAAATTACTTAATTCCACTGAACCGGTTTTTGTAATCTTTAAGAGTAATGTTATCAAAGGATTTTGTGACAAATAAGGTATGATTAACCAAGGAGTTTTTGCAAATTTTAAAACTGTGCAAACATGGGTTATTAGTATTAAGCAGAAGACTGTTCAGTGAGTCTGTTTGTCAAAACAAATCATCACTAAGATTGATGATGTCATTTGGGAGGCTACGAGATGTTTCCAACTGAAACCAAATGAAATGGCTAAACACTTATTGTACCCTCTCGTCCTCATTCCCAAGACATGGACACACTGTTGTTCTTTTTAACATCTTTTGCAATTTCATCAGTGTCACCTGTAAAGTCCGGTAACCCTTCACTGAGGGAGGGCATCAAGCAATGAAGATATGCCTGTGGCTGCGCAAATCAGCAGGGAGAGCTGGGCACGTGCTGAGCCATCATGCAAACAGCTGCTGCGAAGGGAGGAGTAGCCTGGGACTGCACAGGTGGCTGCAGAGGGGCCCTGGAGACACTTGGAATCAAGGCCTGACCAACACGGCCGTGTTGCTCATTGACAGAATGCTGGGGGACAGAGCAGCAGGTGACAGACACAGAGATGTGCTTTGGGAGTCAAAGCACCTGGAGGAACATGAATTCAAAAGTACCTAGAAGGTCAACCAAAGGTAAGGGTTCCCAGGTGCCTGGATGCAACACCTTGGGCAAACAGGAGCTTTTCCTACAGAAATGTGTTCCCACCCTCATCTATTTTAATCACTTTCAAAGACACTATTTTGGGGGATGAAGAATAGAAAAATTAGGTAGTATGATCAAACTCCTTATGGAGTTGTTAATTTGGATGAATCCAAAGACAGCTGAAACATAAAGCAAAATATGAGAATAGGTTTATTTCCATGATAAACATGAACCGAGCGTTTGTGTTGTGCTTCCCTTGACTAAGGAGCTTAGCTACCACTGGGGGACGCCAGACTGAGCACAGACAGTCCCTCACCTCCCCAAGCACAGCGAGCGGCAGCAGCGGACAGCCAGGGGGAACTGGAAGCCAGAAAGCCGCAACAAACGTGGTCCACAATGTCACCATCTCCCCTCTCCACACACACAATGTCACCATCTCCCCTCTCCACACACACACAGACACAGACAATATCACCACCTCTCCTCTCCACACACACACACACACACACACACAATGTCACCATCTCCCCTCTCCATACACAGACACACATACAATGTCACCATCTCTCCCCTCTCCACACACACACACACACAATGTCACCATCTCTCCTCTCCACACACACACACACACACACAATGTCACCATCTCCCCTCTCCACACACACACACACAATGTCACCATCTCCCCTCTCCACACACACACACACAATGTCACCATCTCCCCTCTCCACACACACACAGACACAGACAATATCACCACCTCTCCTCTCCACACACACACACACACACACAATGTCACCATCTCCCCTCTCCATACACAGACACACATACAATGTCACCATCTCTCCCCTCTCCACACACACACACACACAATGTCACCATCTCTCCTCTCCACACACACACACACACACACACACAATGTCACCATCTCCCCTCTCCACACACACACACACAATGTCACCATCTCCCCTCTCCACACACACACACACAATGTCACCATCTCCCCTCTCCACACACACACAGACAGAGACAATGTCACCACCTCTCCTCTCCACACACACACACATACACACACACAATGTCACCATCTCCCCTCTCCATACACAGACACACATACAATGTCACCATCTCTCCCCTCTCCACACACACACACACACAATGTCACCATCTCTCCTCTCCACACACACACACACACACACACATACAATGTCACCATCTCTCCTCTCCACACACACACACACACACACAATGTCACCATCTCTCCTCTACACACACACACAATGTCACCATCTCCCCTCTCCACACACACACACACACACACAATGTCACCATCTCCCCTCTCCACACACACACACACAATGTCACCATCTCCCCTCTCCACACACACACACACACATACAATGTCACCATCTCTCTTCTCCACACACACACACACACACACAATGTCATCATCTCTCCTCTACACACACACACAATGTCACCATCTCCCCTCTCCACACACACACACACACACACACACAATGTCACCATCTCTCCTCTCCACACACACACACAATGTCACCATCTCTCCTCTCTCCACACACACACACACACACACACACACACAATGTCACCATCTCTCCTCTCCACACACACACATCACCATCTCCCCTCTCCACACACACACACACAATGTCACCACCTCTCCTCTCTCTACACACATACAATGTCACCATCTCCCCTCTCCACACACACAATATCACCATCTCCCCTCTCCACACACACACACACAATGTCACCATCTTGCCTCTCCACACACACACACACACAATGTCACCATCTCTCCTCTCTCTACACACACACACAATGTCACCGTCTCTCCCCTCTCCACACACACACACACACACAATGTCACCATCTCTCCTCTGTCTACACACACACACACGCATGCGTACACGCACACACCCCTTCCCTCCTCCTCATGGCTCAGGCCCCAGAGAGGGGGGCTGTGTGGGAAGCTGGCTCTGGTCCCTGTTCAGAGCTTTCCCTGAGCCAGCCCTTGCCTGCCCCTCAGGTGCTCAGCTCCCTTCTCCTTTTGCTTTTGTGTCTCCATTGCTCTTTTGTCCCTGAGGTGAAAACATCCCAGCAAATTTGCATATTTGGCTGTTGTGTAAGGTCTTGGACAGGCCTCAGTGTGTGTGGGAACCATTTCCTTTTCTCTCCCTGATCCCACGGACAGGGGATGAAGCAGGCCGGGGACTTCACTACTGCCTGCTGAGAGGGAGTAAGTGGATCGATAGCCCTGTCGCTGTTTCCATCTGTCAGGGTGACATGCCAACCAGCTAATGCTGAATTATTGATACTCCTTCCCAAAGCGAGTTAACCAAACAATTCAAAATCAGTGAAAGGGGGTGGTCTATTGGAAATGAGGTTAACTCCATTTTGTCATATGGACAGGAAGCTGATGGCTATCTCCAAGCCAAATCTGCTTGATTTATACTATCGCTGAGAGAGTCCTCAGTGCCACAAAGGGAAAGCACCCGACAGATCAACGAAATTAGCCTTTTTACAAAGAGGATTCAGATCACTGTCCAGATGAGCCACATTTTCTGGCTAACCTCTGTCCTGGCACTGCAGCAAAATTTCAGTAGCAATAACCAGAGGGGAAGTTCTTTCATAGTCAAAAGAAATGCCAAGATTTCCTTGAATAACTGGGACTCTTCCATGAATTTGACCTTCAATCCTAAGGAAAAGGTGATGACTGGAAATACCAAGGCTCCCCTCTGACTAAATTCCTACTAATTTTCTACTGGGTGTTAGGATACTAGTGCAATTAGTGAACCTGAGATGTGACAAGCCGTTGATTTTACTGAGCAGTGTCTCGGGAGATCACAAAGCATTTTCTTACGTATTCAGTGTCACAAATAATAGTCCTTAGGGAGTGTGTTAATTGCTATGCACTGAGTAAACACCTACTTTATTTACACACAGAGTGCCAGGAGATACTTGTCCTGAAAATGTGTATGCCGGGGTGCCAGGTGTAATAAATAAGTGGGCATGTTGTATATTTCCATTCATTCGGACGGACCTTTTATTCAAGTGCCTGCCAAGACACATGTACAGACCAGAATGTTGAAAGGATTACCTTTCACAAATTTTAAGCATTCCCCAACATCTTGCCTATGTATGTTTTCACTCCTCTTCCTCCAAGCCCAGTGAACTGTCACAAATGTGGGCCTGCAGCTCCATCTAGTGAACAGGAAGGGGGTTAGTGCACCGATAACTGGCTATGACATTTGGATGTCCAGTTTCAGGTATGGCCCAACCCTCCTGTTCCTTGTGGAGTGTCCCAGCCATCTTCTAAGCAGAACGAAACATGAGAAGGAGGGCAGGACCAGCTGCTGTAGTTTGGCTGTAGGGAAGGGTGGGGAGGCCGCAACCAAATGGAGCAGGGCATTGATCTGTGCATTTTGATCAGTGGAGAAATCAGTTACTAATCAACAAAGAACGATTGATTTCCCAGTACAGTCCTGGCCAGCCATCAGTGTGTCAGCTGTCACTATGAACAACCAGTGTGCTGGGAAGTCACCACCAGCAGCTATGCCCCCGGCTTCAGTAAGCAGATCATTAAACATGGGGGATCCTGAACTCTTCAGAGTGGTGGCTAGAGGAGACTGAGGATTTTAAACAAAACACAAAACTAATGTGCATTTCAAAATGGGGCTAGTCACTAATTCTCTTTACATAAAAAGAATGTGAAAACTGAATATTTACGGCATGTGGGTTCTTTTGCTTAACTAAAAATGGAATTATTAGGACCAAGAATAAAAATCAATAATCCACAAATATTTATCAAGTGGCTTCCTAGGACCAGGCACTCCTGCAGGGGATGGACATGAAAATCTCTGCCCTTTATGTCGGTATATAATGCTTATTTCACGTGACATGGATACCATGGTGCTGCCACAATTGGAACCAAAGTCTCTCATTTCGTATAAATACACTTTAGGGTCATTTTAAACTACCATTATGGTGAGATGTGATTCTCAAAAGAGAAACAATAAGCACACACATTCAGCTTAGCTGTTACTTTTCTCTCCTATGTCAGTCTTTAATGAGATTATCCTTACTGAGAACGCTCAGTGTCTCGGCCTTCAACAAGGTTTTCTCGTGGCAATTGTCCTTTGAAACAAGCCTCCAAGCAATTTCAGATGAGAGACTACAAAGTCCGCAGGCCCTTGGACAAAGGCCAGGTTCCTAAAAGCTTACTTCACAGGTCCCATTATCAAAGAAAGGGACTTGCGTTTGAGGCTGCCTGGCTGGCTCCATAAGTGGGATTTCACGCTGTTCTCTGGGGACAGAGGAGTTGTCCAACCAACGAACCTAGGAAAGGGCTGACATCTATGGGGAATCTAGCAATTTAGGGAAGGCTGAAAAGTGGCAGGGGGAATAGTTATAGTGGTCTCTCTCTTTTTTTTAATGTTATGGCTAGGACTGTAAACGGCCAGGAATACGAGAACTTGTTTCTTATTTGATTCCCAGAGGTGGTTGATAGACTTCCATGTCCCAGACACTGAGGAAATAAGGACGTGTTAGACAAAGGCCCTGCACATGAGGTGCTCCTTGTCAAGCAGTGGGGAAGAAGAACCACAGCGATTACAATGGAGTGTGAGGAGAACCAGTGTGAGTGTGAACACTGAGCAGCAGTTCTCAAACTTGAATGTGCAATACAATCACCCAGAGGTCTTGTTCAACTACAGATTGTTGGGCCCTGTGGCCAGAGGTTCTGCTGGAGTAGGTGTGCAGTGGTTTCTGAGAATTTGCATTTCCTTCAAGTTCCCAGGTGATGCTGGTGCTGTTCGTCTGGGGACCACTGTTTTAGAGGTGTAGTACTGCAGGCTTCACTGAGGAGGTGACATCTCTGCTAGGACTTGTAATAAATGTTAGGAGTTTGGCAGGTGGAGAGGGGTATGAGCATTCTGGCACAGAATGGTGTGAGAAGTTACATCTGGGGGTGGATGAGCCTTCAGGACCACTAGAGCACTGGGCACAAGGCTCTCACATCTGTCTCCCCAATGCAGGGTTTGGGGTGAAATATAAGAGGTTAGGGGGAACAGGCTGGTACACGGAAGTGCTGGTGGGGCAGGTTTAGGGCTTTAAACATTTATGGTAAGGTGTGGAGGGGGCTTTAACACTGGCTCTTCCTAGACAATGGACCCCTCACTTCTGATGAGAGTCTGGCTTTCAAGTTCTGGTCGCGTCCTGGCCCTTTGGTTCTGGGTGTTATTTCAGGTCAAGGTTTTCTCCTCTGCACATGATCTGGCTACATGACTTGCAGTTTTTGGCTCTCTGCTCCTGAAAAACAACTTTTAACATTATGTTGATAAGATGGGGTCAGTTTAAACTGGTCCTGTGGTTACAAATCGCCCCTTTTTGTTGAGGGAAATCTTGAGGGAAACAAGGTGACGACTGATCTAGCTGCTTCCTGCTGGTAAGGGGCATAAGTTGCTCCATCACATTCAACCAGTCTCTTAGTCCTGGTGATAGGTCAGTCTAGTTAGATTCATTTCAGAAGTCAGTGAGTCAGGTGGGTTCCCAACGTTAGGCCTATACTGTGTAAGCAAGTAGCCAGGTATTTAAGAAGAAGCATTTCTGGAGAAACAAAAAAGAAAAACAAGGTTAATGCTTGTATCAAATTATAAACCAGTTTCTGAGTCCGGGGGACAACCAGTCAAGAAGATTTCTAGATGTCAGAGTCAAAGCATCTTTTGTAGTTTAATATGTCTCTGACCACGTCATTGGGTGTTCAGGTATCTTTCTGAGTGGCTTACACAGCAAGAGGCATGAAGATTGTCTAAACATGGGCTATCATGGTGATCTCTCTTAAGTTTATATCGAGTTGTCTAGCTTCCGTTTGCAGGGCTTCATGAAAAAGGGTGGTTTCAGTTCTCAATGATTCCAAATGAAAATGATGGAAAAATTTGAAAATGTTAGTTTGGAGATTTGTAGCCAGGTATTTGAGGAGACTGGAAGAATTCAGGATCCAGTCCAGTCTACAGATAGAAAATAGAAACCTCAAAGACAATTAACAGAACTAGAATCTAATATCCACAAGTGTGTATTATAGTTTCTACTGAAACATAATTTTCCTCTCTAAAATCACCCTCATTTTTATCAAAGATAGCCAAATTAAGACTAATAGGTTTGCAAAATAAATCTAGTTTCAAGCCTGGCCTAATTATTTACATAAGTACAGTAAGAATAGCAATTGATCATATAGGCTCTTTTAAATCTGCTTTGCTGGAATTTTTCGTAAGGAATCTCAGATTGAACTTTAAAAGACTCTTGAGGCCAGGAAAGCCAAGCCAAGGACTTGTCATCAGACTCTGTCTTCAGTACCTAAAAATTGGGGTGAATTCCTCTCTCTCAAAGTCCCCAAAATATCTTGATGTTCTTGCACCTGCCAGGAAGTGACATTCTTTACTCAACTGGTAAGGTTGCTGGGAACCCTCTAAGCAAGGTACCAGGCCAATTTCCAAGTGGCTTTATTTGTTCCATAAAATCAACCTTTGTTCCTAAAAGCTGCTTGGTCATATCTGAGTCTATGCATGTTTCTCTCAAATGTGGCATTTCAGTCAAAGCCTTGGTAATATAACCAATGTTTCCAACTGTGTCCTGTTATAAGGAGAACATATTCTTATTGAACTTAGGCAAATAACTACATGGTCATGAAAATAAGAATACTCACTCACCAAGAGTTTCTAAATTCTGGAGGGATCAGGTAGGGAGAAAAAGATAAATGTTTCAATTCTGCTTATAAAGATATAATTTACCAAATTGCTATAAGTCACAGTTAGCTTTAAGAGAAAAGAGAAAAGGTTTCCTTAAGTCTGGAAAAACAAAACATTAAAAAAATCAGCAATATTTTGAACAAAAAGTCATAAAAATTATAATCATCCTCATCAGTTCATTCAGCACCATGTAATCAACTCTTGATCTTGATCTTTTGTTAGCAGTTTTATGAAGTCATCAGTTTCTCCATTAGAGTTATGTAATTTCTTACCTAGTTCAGTTTTATAATCTGAAAGTTTATCAGAAACCTGTATTCCAGAGTAAGTATCAGAGTCCTTTATATGAATCTCTCTGGAGATGAAGCATATTCGTAAAAGCATCAAAGAACAACAATAACTGTCTTTAAATGACAAAGACTTAAAAATGGCAATTGACAATGGAATTTTATTTTTGTGACATATAACATTTTAAGATAATAACTAGAATTATGACTGATAACCAGGACTTATCAGAATTTTAGGAATGCTATATAATTTTTAAAACACTTACATTAATATTTACCCATGCAATATAACCTAAGAAGGTTTATCATCATTTATTTGACAATGCTTCCCATGTAATTTAAGATACCAAAAAAGCCTAATTAGTTTAATATCTACCTCTTTATAGAGAGAAGAAATTCTTTAAGGAGTCCCAGAGATCCGTTGGAAATTCTCAAAGTTACCTTCAGGTCAAAAGAAAGACTTTATTTAGGAGTTGAATTTTGGGTAAGTTTGTCAAAAATATCAAAAGGTTTTAAAACACTTGGTCAAATAGGAAACAATGCTCAGTTATCTATTTAACCAAGGTGACAACAGAATATGTTAAAGGCAAACAGAAAGAGTTAAACAGTTAAAAAAGCCTTAATAGAGAGACTTCAGCCTTTTTGAAGACAGGAAATTATTTTGACAAAACATAGATATTCTGTCTTTTAGGTAGACTTACTCAAAGGTAAAGAAACATCTTTTATAATCTCTTTGTCAAGAGCAGACTAAAAGTTCAAGAAAGTTATTCCTTTAAGAGAGAGAAAACCAGATTCGAATTTTACACCAGTTTATTTTACTTTTTGGTGAGGAAGATTAGCTCTGAGCTAACTTCTGTTGCCAATCCTCCTCTTTTTGCTGAGGAAGATTGGCCCTGGGCTAACTTCCGTGTCCATCTTCCTCAACTTTATATGTGGGATACCTGCCACACCATGGCTTGATAAGCAGTGCATCAGTCCTTGCCTGGGATCCGAACCTGCAAACCCTGGGCCACCAAAGTGGAGTGTGTGAACTTCACTATGCCACTGGGCCAGCCCCCTGCACCAGCTTATTTTTGATATTAAAACTTATTTACTTAATTAAATTCATTCTACTCTTAGCCAACTGGGCAATTTACAAAACTCTTTTTTTAGGGTTCTTCCAGAAAGCTTTTGTAACTTTCTTTTTATATTCAGAATTCATCCCATATCTTCCCTCCTTCTTAGTACTTTAGGACAAATTTATCTTTCTTAAAACGAACAAAAATACCTCAATTCCTTATACCTTCTTTACCTAAAACACACATTTTACTTTCCTTGAATACAAAGATGGTGTCCTTATTAATTTTTAGTAGAGTTGATCAAATATATTAGAATTCTAAATCCTTAGAAACCTTAATTTTTAGTGAAAACTAAGCAAGCAATTATGAACTGTCTTTTACATTAACATTCTGTGGCTTGGTAAATTTATAAATACTTTTTATAATTTCTAGAAACATGTTACTTTATAGTATAATCTTTTAATAAAATACAAGAAATGTTTACTAATAGACCCAAACATCTTTTACAGTTTCTCGGTAATAAGAAGTCAAAAGTAGATAAACCTATATTTAGTAATTAATATCTAATATTTTATCTTATGTGGAAATGACCTAGATTCTTCAATAAATTCTATCATTTAACTTAATTTAGCAAAATGATAAGGTCTCAAATTACCAACATGTGTTGAGGTTATCTTAAGTACATATACCGTAACATAATTATTGTCAAAAAGTTCACCCAAAACTTTTGTCTTTTCACATCTCTTTAGTTTACTTGTTCCCAATAATTATTTAGATTGCCTGCAAAACTTCATGAGATGTTAGGCAAAATCAGCTATTATTTTAAGTTATTTTTTTTGCTGACAGATTTTGTAACAGAGATAACATGTCTGTATTATATCCAATGCTGATAACTCTGAAAACATGTTTATTTCAATCAACCCAACAAACTTAAATTAGCTTCATTCCTGAATAGTTTCCTAGATCATATGATCCTGAAATTCATTTGGGTTAGTTTCTATTATTTTTTATTTTGTAGCACTTTGTTTTAAAGTCAGAGCTCTCTTATAAACTGGTCTTGATAATACTATCTGGAGGTAGAAAAGTATCACATATTTATAACTTGCACATATGGACACACATCAACACACAGATAGATGCAAAGATCTCATAGCCTGTTTTAAAATTTTCTTTAGATTTTTAGGCAAGGGTGCTTCCATAGCCATCTGCATCTCTAAAAGCTTCTTTCTTTCTTTTTTTTTTCTTCAGTCTTAGGAATTGGTGGTACCAGAGAGGTTACAAGCTTTTTGATATAAAGGAAATGGATGGGATCTGAACTGCCTCTAGAGCTGCCTTTCCAATTTTGTGAAGATTTGTAAGTTAAGGACAGTTGCTCTTAATTCCTTAGAAATTGGGTTGTAACTTAAATGATATTGTAGGTTGATCTACCTGTCCAACTACATCCCTAATTTGCTTCTTTCCTTCTGAGTGCTTAGTTTTATTTTGTCCTAGGGAAGAAGGCCTAAAAAATTCCTATCAGGCTCTGAATATCAGCTTCTAATTTGGCCAAATTTCTGATCATAAATTGCTAAATCCTTTCAAATATCTTACCAAGTTTCAGCCAGGACAAGCGGTAACTATACTTGGCAGTATTGAACAACTCCATTAATCTTGAATGTAGCAGTTTCCCAGAAAATCTCTCAGAGACTCCTTAACTCTGGGAGGGGCTCATACTGGGCCCTCCTTCAAGGTAGATTATGAAGGTGTTTATAAAGCCATGACCTAATATATTTTTCTTTTAAGTAACGTGTATAACTTAATTTTTGAGTAGCTTTTTGCAACAAAACTTTCGGTAAGGTTATTTTGAAATTTTGAAGTTTCTGCTTTTAAGTGCACTTTTAAAAGATCTTATCTAGTTGGAACATTCCTGCTAATGGTCACTGTAATTCCCTTGAGGCTGGCAGCAGTTTGGTAGGACCCACAGCCACAAATGGAGGGCAACTCGCATTTCTGTCAGACCATCTCTGACAGCAAATGGGGTGCAACCCCAACTCTATTTTGGGGCCCCCACCTGATGATTATCAAGCCACGCCCTCAGGGCATGAGACAAGCTTGGTAAGATTTTGCCATTCTTTGTAAATATTTACAGCTTCCAGAACCTTTAGGTTTTGAGCAATTGTGCTGGGAGGTGGTGCGCTTGACTCCTTAGAGACTGAAGATTTCTCTGTTCCTTGGCTCTTAAGACAAGTTTTGGGAGCTCAAAAGGAGCCCCAAGAGACCACTCTAATTTTAAATTATCCCTGGTTATCTTGCCAGCTGTTTACAGTTGTCCCCATTTTAGGGGCTTTTTCCAAGGCGGCCGCAACAAATATGGTCTTTCTAGGGGGTGGTGTTTAGGGCCTAATAGTGTGTGCTTCTCTGATACCAGCTGAGTGTCCTATAATTCAACTCAATTCTGACAGAATCAGATCCCACAGGTTAAGGGCTCAGTCCTACAAGTCTGCCACCACCTCCACTTCAGATGCCAGTCACATGCCCATGTTGTCACCTGTGCTTCTGACCAACTGGCTATAGATGGGAGGTTCCAACAACCTGTCCTCAGATTCAATCAGTTTGCTAGAGCAGCTGACAGAACTCAGAGAAACATTTTACTTACTAGATTACCAGTTTATCACGAAAGGATAGAACTCAGGAACAGCTGGATGGAAGAGATGCACAGGGCAAGGTCTGGGGAAAGGGCGTGGAGCTTCCATGCTCTCTCCAGGCGCACCACTCCCCCAGCACCTCCACTTATTCATCAACCTGGAAGCTCTTAGAACCTTGTCCTTTTGGGATTTTGTGGAGGCTTTATTACATAGGCAAGACTGATTAAATCATTGGCCTTTGGCGATTGATTCAACCTCCAGCCCTTCTCCCTTCCCTGGAGGTCAGGGGGGTGGGGCGAAAGTTCCAACCCTCTAATCACGTGGTTTGTTCCTTTGGTGACCAGCCCCCATCCTTAGGAGACCAAAGGACATTCCAAAAGTCACCTCATTAACATAACAAGAGACACCTTTATGGCTCTCATTTCTTAGGAAATTCCAAGGGTTTTAGGAGCTTTGTGCCAGAGTAGGGACAAAGACCAAACGTATATTTATTTATTGTAAATCATAATATCACAACAACTTAATTAATTTATCTTATACACTTTAAACTGCATTTATAAATCCAACATTCTTTATTTTCTTTAAGAAATTCACTTGTCTATAAGACAAACCATTTCAAGCACCTAAATAATTCTCATAAATCTAAAACTTTAAACTTATAAACATGGGGAGTCTTGAGCTGTGGCATAGCAGTGGGCGTGATAAATGTGGTCCATTCTGGGTACAGACAATAAAGAGGTGCATTATCTGTAGAGAATTTAAAAACAATAATAAAACCAATTAAACGTTTGTTAGTCAGCTTTTTGTTATCACTATGTACTGACATGCTAACAGTGACTGTGATAAAACACTTCTCCATGCTGGGAAGGACCACTCCTACCGTCTGTGCCCCTTGGTAATCCACTCTGATCTTAAGTTCTCCTTAATGTTCCAACACTACTTAAAATCTTAGCCAATTCTCTCTTACTTTTCAATTAAAAATAACAAATCTAAGTTGTCCCTAGCCTTATCTATTAATTACTCTCATAAGTCATTAAATATTATAAATAATTAAAATATCAAATATTCACTAATTTTTTCCCCTAAACATAGCTCAAAATATTAATACTATAGGTTTTGATTTATTTCACCATTTATACATTTAATTATAATTTTCCCCAGGGTTTTACAATGTTGACTCAATAATGAAACACTTGTCATAGAAACAGAACAGCACAGTGGGTTAAGGGCATAAATTCTTCGTGCAGACAGTCTGGTTTTGAAGCTTGGCTCTGCTACTTGCTTGCTGGTTATATAACTAGTACCCTGGGCTGGTTATATAACCTCTCTGTGTCTCAGTTTCCTCATTTATCAAATGGAGATACAAAAGCAAGTAGCTACCTCATAAAGTGACTAAATAAATGATTATACTAAATTGCTTAGTATAGACTAGAAATTGACCATTTAAACATGGGTCTATTTCTGAGTCCTCTATTTTATTTTATTAATCTATTTATCTATTTTTTAGACCAATACCACACTGTCTGGATTATTGTAGCTTTATATTAAAACTTTACACTACGTCTTGAAATCAGGTACTACAAGTTCTCCAATGTTGTTCTTTCTCAAAAGTTGTTTTAGCTATTTCTTCACTAGCAAAGTTATCTGGGCCTGAAGTTTTCTTTGTGGGAAGGTTTTTAATTCAATTTTTTTAACAGACATTGGGCTCTTTATGTTTAAAAAAAATTTCTTATTGTGTCAATTTTGGTAATCTGAGTCTTTCAAGGAATTTTTCTATTTTAAACAGTTGTCAAATTTATTGGCACAAATTTGTTTATAATAGTTTCTTATCATCCTTTAAAAATATATGTAGTTTCTATAGCTAGGCCCCCTCTTTCATTCTGGGCCTTGGTAATTTGTGTTTCCTTTCTTGATTGACTTTGCTATGGATATGAAAATTTTGTTACTCTTTTAAAAGAACCAAATTTTTGCTTTGTTGGTTTTCTCTGTTATTTGTCTATTTCCTACTTCATTGATACATTGATGTCTGTTTTATTATTTCCTTTGGGTTTAATATGCTTTTCTTTTTCTAGCTGTTTAAGGTGGAAGATTAGATCATTGACTTTTAGGCATTTTGTGTTTCAAATATAAGCAAATTAAGCTATAAATTTCCCTCTAAGCTTATTTTAGCTGCATCCCACACATTTTTGTATGCTATTTTAATTTTTAAAGTAATTTCTTCTACTTTATCTCATGATTTCTTTGATCCATGTGTCATTTAACAGTGTGTTGTCTATTTTCCAATTAATGTTCTCCCTGTGAGCTCTTAACTTCTCCTCTTCAGGTGATCTTTTTAGGCCCTTCTGCCTGTTGCATGTGCAGTTACTTTTGCATTTATTTAAGAAGTGGGGGTGGGAGAAATGGGTGAAGGGGGTCAAAAGGTACAAACCTCCAGTTATAAAATGAATAAGTCCTGGGGATGAATGTACAGCACGGTGACTATAGTCAATAATACTGTATTACATATTTGAAAATTGGGAGAGTGGATCTTGAAAGTTCTCATCACAAGAAAAGAAATTTTTTTTTTTGGTGAGGAAGATTAGCCCTGAGCTAACATCTGTTGCCAATCCTCCTCTTTTTGTTGAGGAAGATTGGCCCTGGGCTAACATCTGTGCCCATCTTCCTCTATTTTGTATATGGGACACCTGCCACAGCATGGCTTGATAAGCAGTGCGTAGGTCCGTGCCCAAGATCTAAACCTGTGACCCCCAGGTCACTGAAGTGGAGCGCACGAACTTAACCACTACACCACTGGGCGGGCCCCAAGAAAAACATTTTATACCTGTGTATGCTGATAGATGTTAACTGGACTTATTGTGGTGACCATTTCGCAATATATACTAATATAAAATAAAAAACACTTTAACTCTAAAAAAAAGAGGAGGACAAAGCTGATGCTTTGATGATTATTAAGCTGATTATTCAATTCAGATGAAGTATAATTGATTGACAAGTTGCTGTGTGCTCAACACTGTGATTTTACTTATCAATAGCTTCTGGGACAAGCCTCACAGTTAGAGGTAGAAAGATGCTCTTGGTGCCTTTATTGTAAATGTCCCTGGATTTCTAGGGCTGAAAGCACCTGCATCATCCTGTAGGAGAGGATTTCTGTGGTCCACATTGATGACACACTATTTATCTCTAGCATTTTACAAAAACATACTATGATACACATTCTAATATTTTGAGGGACTGAGTCTTTACCTTCCTTCCCCCAAGGGGAAGAAATTCTGATGTGGGTCGAAGACAAAATGGAGTCTCCAAGGACCACTGTGACTGGTCCCACTCAAGGAGGGAGCTTCTCAGGTAGTGCCAGGTTGTGGGTCTGCGAAATGGATGGTAGAATAAGCTGCTCAACGCGCCTGTCATCCGGGCCTTTTGATAAAGTCCAGGAAACAGTGGTCTAAGGGTGGAGAACACAGGGTGGTAAGTCTGGAGGACTTGCCAGGAGGATCTGCTATAAATATCCCTCAGAGTTTCACCAGGATAAAAGCAGTGTTGGCTCAAGAAGAACAGTGGGTTGTGGCATCAACTCTACCTCTCAAACGACTAACACAGAGCAGTTTACCAAGCAGTGGAGTAACAACTAACAATAATAGCTAACAGTTATTGAGCACTTTCTATGCGTGGGCACTATGCTTTCATATCTTATCTTATTTAAATCACACAAAGCCCATAAGCTAAATACTGTTGTTAATCAGCCCCTTTACACTTGAGGAATTAAGTGACTTGCCCCAGGTCACTTACAAGGACAAAGGCTTATCCAAAACAGAGACTTTCCTCTCCATCCTGGGCATCTGGTCATTTCTACAATACAGCCAACTTTGTTTCTGGGACCATTGGAAGTCAAATGTATTTTGGAAAGCTCTCAATAGACAAGGCATCCCATTGACTGAAACATTTTCTTCCAATTGCGTGGTCCCTGTTGCATGGCAAGCAAACGCTGCAGAGAAACTCAGGGCGTCCTCCCAAGCCCCACAGCGACCAGGGGAGCAAGCACACCTCCACATCCCATTTGTTCCTCCACGGCATGCTGAGCCCAGAGTTCATCAGCTTGAATTGATTCCCTGAAGAGTAACTCCAGACTTAAGAATTCATTCCTAATGCTTGAGGGGAAATTTCCATATCCTGCATTAATAATCATAAGAATTCAGCAGCAATGTCACCAAAAGCCCTCAGAAGCTTGTTCTCTTCTCTCACATAGAGGCAGGTTGATAATAAACCGATAAATAGAACCTTGAAAAATCCAAATTTACAACATAATGCTTGTCATTCAACATGTTTTCAATATGACAGCTCTAATAATGTGCCTCCCAAGCATTTATTATGATATCAAATAGACAAAAAAATAGTGGCAAGAGAGAACCAGCTATGCATATTCAGATTTTCTCCTTTTATAAAAACTCATGGATGTAGGGCTGGCTTCACAGCCAGGCAACCAGTGCAGCTGCCTGCATGCTCAGAAGGGCCCTGCGCTTGCTTTAATGCTCTGCTGTCATCATCCAGAAACTCTGAATAATTTTATCTCTGAACTTTTTTTTGGTAAATTAAGTCTGAGGGGGTCTGCGCAGAGCTATGCACGATGTATACATCCACCGTTCCCTGGTGCCCCCCACATGCAGTGTTTGTGATGCTGCGTGAGCATAGAATTCCAGGGGACCCACTACACGTGGGAGCTCAGGAGACTCCAAGTGACACCGGTAGGTGTGTCATGCATTTGACTGAGTTAGTGGGAATGCTGGCAGCCCCAAGAGGCTGCATGTTCCATTTGAACCAGAACTTTCTTCAAGGGCAGAAAGAAGGCGATGGCATTCTAAGATACAAGAATGATCAGGAAACCCAATCACATCCTTTTTTACTCATGTCACTTCCTTGTATTAGCCCATGACTTACAGTGGAATTAGTGACACAAAGGAAAGGGAAAGACAGGGTCTCCCAGTTCTCTCCTTTCAGTCCTTCCTCACTCATCAATGAGCTGAAGGTGGACGGTATTGGTAGAATGTGTGTATTCAGAAGTGTAATAAAACAGTTGAGTTAATTTTGTGTGGCATTTCCACTTTTCTGGTAAGAACAAAATACATATGCAGGTATGAGCTACAAGATAGGAATTGTATAATTTCAGTGATTCTGCATATGAATTCAATGCTTTTATTTTGCATTTAAACTGGCATCACACAATATAAAGATGACTAGTAAAATTAATGTTAATAATTTAAAATTTTAATTTTTCTTTACTTAGAATGACGTTACTTAGCAAATATAAGACACCATGGCAAATCAAGAGAGAGACTGCAGAAGGAAAAAGCTTTATGTTTTACTATCTTTGTGACACATTTTTCCTGCTTTTTGAGCAAGGGACTCCGCATTTTCATTTTGCACTGGGTCCTGCAAGTTATGTAACCCGCCTGCCTGCATGGCCCTGTCTGCAGCCTGCAAGCAACAGCCAGCCCCCTGCTCCTTTACGCTCCTTTCCAGCTGGCCATTCCTAGTGTTCTCCACTAGCTTGTCCCTGGCTGTCTACAGGTGGAGACTTGCCCCTGTGATCCCGGAAGCATATGAAACCTTCCCTAGTAAGACAAAGTGCTGGCTCGGTATCGGGAAGTTGAATGATGCTGGTGCCCAGGGTCAGACCACCTGGTTTCTGCCTTCCTTCCCTGGTGGAGCGTGAGTTCCTAATCCTTGTCGCCTCCCCAGGTTGTAGACTTGCTGCTCACACTGACATGTGCGAAGTCTCCCACGTTGTCTGACCTTGAGAGGCAGTATACGTTCCTACTCTGTGCTGATCCGCCTTCCAGATTCCCGGGGCCACCATGACCAATGAGTGCTTTACTTTTTAAAATTATTTTTTGAATAGGTTGTAATGCACATGGCACAAAATTCAAAACATACAAGAGTACACAATGAAAAGTCAAACTCCTCTAGATCTTGCCTCTGACTCCCTTGTATTCATCCTTGAAGTCAGTTAGTCGAATTAGTTTTTCATACATCTTTCCAGGGACATTTTACACATGCGTGTGTGTAAACACACACACATCTGTATACACACATACACATATATATGTAAATATATGCACACACAAACATATATATGTTTTTCCTGTTTTTTAAAATGCGAATGGAGTGTATGCACCTTGCTTTTTTCATTTAAGAATATATCTTGGAGATTCTTCCATATCAGTACATATTGGGCTCAATTATTCTTTCTACGGGCTACATAGTAGTTCATTGTACTCTTTGAAAGATGTTTAGATTATTTCTAATATTTTGATATTTCAAACAATGTTAAAACGAATTTCTTTCTTGCACATAATTGCACACATTTGTGAATATTTTTTAGATGTGGAATTGCAGGCTCTAAGAGAATATAAAATGTTAATTTAGACATATATCAACAAATTGCTCTCCATATAGGTTGTATCAGTTTGCATTTCTACCAGCAATGTATGCTTCACTAACACAGTGGGTCTCTGAACTCACTGTTCTTTGCCATTCTGACAGGGTCTTTATCTATGAGCAGATGTGCAGGATCAAGGAGTGCAGATACATTTGAATCCACTACATAATGTCGGTCTATGGGGAGGACATCCACATCATTGCCAATACTTAGTACTGTAGGTCTTCTAACTTATTCCAATAGATGAGGGTGGTTTTAATTTGCATTTCTCTAATTACTAGTAAGGTTGAAAATTTTTTCATGTGCTCATGGACCATTCTTGGTTCTTCACCAGTGAAATGCCAGCTGTGTCTTTTGCCCAGTTTCTATTGGGTTGTCTTGTGCTGATTTATTTTATTTTATTATTATTATTTTTTGTGAGGAAGATTGGCTCTGAGGCAACAGGTGTTGCCAATTTTCCTCTATTTTGTATGTGGGATGCCACCACAGCATGGCTTGATGACAGGTGTATAGGTCTGCACCCAGATCCGAACCCGTGAACGCTGGGCCACCAAAGCGGAGTGTGTGAACTTAAGCACTACGCCACTGGGCCGGCCCCTGATGTTTTTTAAAATGTTCTGATACTAGTCCTTTGTGAATTACATGTGTTGTAGAAATCATTCCTAACTTTGTGGTTTATCTTTCTACTCTCCTTATGATATCTTTCCATGAACAGAAGTTCTTAATTTTGAATTTGTTTAATGTATCAGTCTTGAACTTTATGATTTATGGCTATGTGCTTATTTATGAAATCCTTTCCTGCCCTAATGTAAGAAAGGTAGACTACCTACTATAAGTTTTATAGTTCTGCCTTTCACATTGAAGTCTTTAATCTGCTTAAAATTTAACTTTTATATGGTGAGAGGCAGGAATCCCATTTCATATTTACTTTATGGATAACTAATTGGTCCATTACATTTTATTGTGCAATTTATTGAATAGTTCCTCCTTTTCCCACTGATCTGTAATTCTTTCTATCATGAATCAGGTGTTCATACATGAGAGGGTCTGCTCTGGGTGCTCTGTTCCCTCTTATTGGCCACCTTGTCTACAATTGTCCCAATACCACACTGTCTTAATTACTGTAGTTTCATGACAAGTCTTTCCATCTCATGGGACCAATTCCTCCACCTTATTCTTTTAGTGCTTTGCTCTTCCATATAAATTTGAGAGTCTATTAAGTCTTCAAAAAATCCTGCTTGGATTTTGATTGGAATTGCAGTTAATCTATAAGTCAAATGGGAAAGAACTGATATCTTTAAAATATTGAGTCTTCCTATCCAATAACATATATATATATATTTTTTTTCTTTAAAGAAAACTGTTCTACAGTAAAATTTTATAATTTTCTTCATGATGGGTTTTCACATATTTAGACTTTTCCATAGATAATTTACACTTTATTCCTATTGACAACGGTATCGTTTTTTAAAATTTTTTGTGAGGAAGACTAACCCTGAGCTAACATCCGTTGCCAATGCCCTCTTTTTCACTGAGGAAGACAGGCCCTGGGCTAACATCCATGCCTGTCTTCCTCTACTTTACATGGGACGCGGCCACAGCATGGCTTGACAAGCGATGCGTTGGTCTGTGCCTGGGATCCGAACATGTGAACCCTGGGCCGCCGAAGTGGATTGTGCAAACTTAACTGCTATGCGACAGGGCTGGCCCTGACAATGGTATCTTTATAAACCATTTCTAACTAATTGTGGGCAGTGAATAGAAATGCAATTGACCTCTTCATATTGGTTTAGTCCCCAGCAAGACTGCTACATCTTTCTGTTTTCTATGTGTCTATAGTTTGCAAATCATGACAGATTTGTTTCATCCTTTCCAATTCTAATTCCTCTGGAAAGTGTTGAATAAAAGTGGTGGTAGTAGGCATCCTTGTTTCTTGATCCTAAAGAGAATGTTTTCAACATTCCAGGATAAAGTATGTTTGCTGTGCTTTTTTTTCTGTACAGTATATACTTTTAATGAGATTAAGGAAGTTCCCTTCTCTTCCTAGTTTACCAAAGGGGTTTATATTTCATCTTCCATTCTTATCTTGTGAGAAATGATGAAAATACTATATTTCCATCTTCTCCATTCTTTCCTCTTTTGCCTCTACCACCCTTTTGTCGACGATGTAAGTTTGCTTTTACATATAATACACTTACACCTTTCCTTATTGATTTAATGTCTTTAATCGCCACTTTTATCCTTATCTTATAAAAGATGAGGAGTTCGGTGTGGTACGCTCTCTCTCATCATCCATCTCTTCCTAAATGTTATTAGTTATGTCATGGTAATACAGTCCATGTTTATAGCATTTAGATTCTGTTCTTCAACCATAGTTCCTACATTTGTTTTCGTTTTATTCCTGCAGCTAGATTTAGGGGTCACTGCCAGTCTGTCCTCTGTGGTTTTGTCATCATCTTTTGTTTGGCTAAAACGTGTCCTTTAATAATTTCTTCAAGAGATACTCAGAGCAGCTATATTCCTTGAGATTTTCTTCTGTTTATACTTAAACAATAACTTGTTGAGTATAAATTCTTGGGTTATGTGTTCTTTCCTTTGTAACTTTTTGGGCATTTGGACTATTATACTATTTTCTAAGGTCTCAGGCCAAAAGATTTTTTTCCTTTAATAGATGAATTGAACGTTTTGCCTTGACGTTCAAATAATTCTTTCATTATCTTTGAAGCCCAATGACGTTGTCAGAATATGTCACAGTGTTGATGGTTTTGTGTCACTTTTTTTTTTTGGAACATGGCATGCACTTTCAAATGTAGGTTCAAATCTAGCTTTCATTTTTGAAAAGTGTTTCTGAATTATAACTTTATTATTCCTGTTCTATTATTTCAGTTAAAAGATTTTTGGGGGGGTGGGTGGGTGGGAGAGAACTATGTTAGCTGTCCTTTTTCTATCTCCTAAATTTATTACTTTATTTGTAATTGTTTTAACTCTTCACTTCCATTTCATTTGCTCTGTTCCTCGATCCTGTCCTCCATGCCCTTTTCGGAAGCTTTCATAGTGTCTGTGCTCTATTGGGCCGCTCTCAAGGTGGCTTTCACTTTTGTAACGATTCTGTTTTTCCTTCTTTCTTGCTGCTGCTACTTCTGTCGTCTCACCAGGCTTCATCTGAGTGCTTATATCTGTGTTCTGAGCTCCCATTTTATACTAACTGCTTCTTAATACACTTACGATTCATGCTGATATATTTGCTCACAGTTTCCTCTGTCTTATGGCAACATTTTCTTGGTTCCATATTTCAGGAATTCTCCTTATGTTATAGAGTTACACGTGTGAGTTATTTGGGTCTTGATTTCTCTCTTAGTTGATATTGGCGGCTGCAGGGTTCCTCCCGACGTGGTATCTCTTCTCTGTCCTGTCTCACTGACCCGCTGCTTCCTACATTTATAGCCTATCTGTACGTCCTCTACTCAGTCCCACCTTCTCTGATTTTCCTTTGTGCCTAATCAGGTCTCGACCAGCTCTGGCTGGTCTCCCGTATGCACCCTTCCTGATATTCCCTATAAGAGGTTGTTGACTGTGCTCCTCAGATGGTACCACTTACTTCCTGGAATTAAGCTTTCTCCTGGGTTTGAGCTGAGGCCATGGGCATTCTCTCTCAGCGCCTGTCAGTACCCACCTTGACCGGCACTGTATCTGACTGCTCTTCCTTGAATACTGTAGTTTGGGGTCATAGGCACTTCTTAGTTTCACTGAAGATAGAATTTGCGTTTCTGTCTCAAATACTCCTTATTCCTTTTAGATGATATTTTAGAGAAGAAGGGAGAACAGCCCCCTTGACTTGGCCATTTAAAAACTTTTCTATGGGCTTCTTACTTTGTCATTGGAATGGTCTAATCCTGGGCCTATCTCCTGCTCCATCCACCTTCCGGGCTTGTCTCCGCTGTTTTGGGTCAGGAAAGATTGCATTCCCTGCCTCTTGCCCCTCGGTTTCCAACTCTGCTGGACGGGGCACTGAAGAATGCCTCTGGGTGTTAATCAGTGATAATGGAGAAAACCTCGCCCTTTAAAAGAAAAGAAAATGTGTCAGTACTTTTAGTCACTCTTCAGAAAGCTAATGAGATATTGGAATATTCCTAGGGGATCTGAAAGCTCTGTATTTTCTTATCCAGCTGTAGAAGAGCTTGCAGCCTTATCCTCGAGAAATGTCCCGTCAGTTTCAGCTCCTGGCTCGCTTTTTCTCGGGTTCACGCTCCAGCAATTCCTGCACCGGAGCTGTGACATTTCAGCTGCAAAACTCATAATGGGTTCTCCGGTAATTTTCCTATGTGAATGCGTGTCAGTGGTCTCCTAAGCCAGGACTAACACAATCGAGACCACATTTTTGGTACTTCTGTATGGAATCTCATCTACACTAAAGAGCAGCAGCTGTAGCTGTCAGCTCAGCGCTGCGGGAGGGCGCTGGCCAGGCTGCGGGCAGACCAGTCCCTGCCGCCCTCTCTGCCTCGGCTGTCTGTGCGTCTTCGAGGAGGAGCTCAGGACACCCCTCTCCCGCTGTCATGTGAGTGGTGCTGCTGAGCACAGCTCCGGGGGCAGACTGCCGGGATTCAAGCCCAGGCACTGCTGCCGGCTGAAAGTGTGATTTTGAACAAATCCTGCATTTCTCTGCGCCTTGCTTCCTTCCTCTGTAAGAAGGAGATAAAGATGCCGGCAACACCACCTCACAAGGTTTTCTTGAGGAGTAAAGTAAGTAACGTACATGAAGTGCCTGGCAAGTAGCAGTACTTAACAATGTTACCATAGGGCAGAATCCTATCTTTTTAATGAAATACTAGTGTGGAGGGTCCAGTTCTTAATTCTGAGACTCGAGAGGAGGACGTACAGGTGGGACAGCGTGCGGTGCCGTCAGATGGCCTCACTCGCTGGTCCTCCACACACAGGCTGCCCTGAGAGGTCCTCTTTCCCCGCAGCCTGCCTGGCGGCTCAGGCAGCACCAACCAGAAGTGCAGCCGCGCCGGCCATCGGCACTGACTCCCGCAGTTCACGGAGCACTCGCACAGATGTTTTCTCTCCGCCCTTCCTAACAACCCCGTGAGGATGGCTCTGTCACTCCCGTTTTACAGATGAGACGGAAGTTAGATGACTCACCCAAGGTCGTGCTGCAGGTAAGAACTGGAAGCTGTTCTCAAACCCAAGTCTCCTTTTCTCTGTGCTCACTTCACTAAAGCGGCCGATGAGATTGGAGATTGACCACATCCCCTCCATCCTGCTTCTCAAACTTCGGCGTTGATGAGAATGACCAAGGCAACTTTGAAAAGGGAGATTCTTCAGCCCCACCCCCCACAGAGTCTGAGGTTTGGGAAGGGGCCAGGGAATCTGCCATGCGAGTGGGCCCGGATGTTCGCCAGCATCTCCCAGTATCCCAGCCTGGCCTTCACTGCATTTGGTTGCCCTTCCTTTGGTATTATAGGTTGGGGTTAGGTACACCTCTTAGTTTCGTCAGACAGAGTCAGGGGATTCTGTGTGCAGGGGGCCCAGGAAGCTGCACGTGTTTGGGATGAGGGATGAGGAAAGCAGACACGGTCTTTGCCCTTGTGGATCAAGACAAGGGTGAGAGGTGGACAAGGGTGAGAGGTGGACAAGGGTGGGAGGTGGACAAGTGTGAGAGGTGGACAAAGGTGAGAGGTGGACAAGGGTGAGAGGTGGACAAGGGTGGGAGGTGGACAAGTGTGAGAGGTGGACAAAGGTGAGAGGTGGACAAGGGTGAGAGGTGGACAAGGGTGGGAGGTGGACAAGTGTGAGAGGTGGACAAAGGTGAGAGGTGGACAAGGGTGAGAGGTGGACAAGGGTGAGACGTGGACAAGGGTGAGACGTGGACAAGGGTGGGAGGTGGACAAGGGTGAGAGGTGGGCAAGGGTGAGAGGTGGACAGGTGCCACCCGTGTGACGAGACCGCTGCCTTCATCTGGAGAACATGCCCGTCTCCATCCTGCCCCTTCCTCCCGTGTTCTGCTTGTGTGTGGTTATGTACATATTTCCGTATTTGTCATTAGCACGATCTGGAGGAGTCTTGTCTAATTCTGTGCTTCTGAGGCCCTCATATTAGACTGACCTAAATCACATAAAAGTCCTGTGAACGTAACACACACTTATCCGTGCGTACATGTGAAGTTTCTTCTCCCCTGTCTATGTGCGTTTTCTTCCCCTAGTGTGACTAGTAGAAAATCTTCCCCCACAGTCGTCTTGGCTGATAAACACCATGACCATATGTTTGATCAGTGACTTGTTACTTATCAGGTGCTTTTGCTTGTCTGTATTACTTGATTCTCATGACGATTTGGGGAGGTAGGCAGAAGAATTATTACCTTTGTTTTACAGAGGGGAGGCAGAGGTTTAGGGAAGTTTTGGCTTGACCATTATTACCCAGCTGATCAGTGGCAGAGCTGGAAGCTAACCCTGTCCTTTTGATCCCCAACACAGGGCTTTCTCCATGGCTCTGCAGAGCAAAACAATCAGCAACCTGTGAGCAAGCTGCGAGAATGGAAAATGCCTAACCTGGACAGGGCAACACAGCCATGGGGATCCGGTCATCTCCTCTCAGCAGGACTGATCAATGGCCTGCCCTGCCCAGTCCTTGAAGCTGTGTTCTGAATATTGATGGTGGATAAGCAAACTGCAGGGCAGAGAGCAGCAAATACACCAGGCCCATTAAGCATGAGCAAAATGACACTTTTAAAAGCTGTTTATGGCCTCACAGGGGAACATACACATGGATAAAAGGAGATCAAAACCAGCAGCTTAGAAATCCATCAAGAAAACTCACCTCCAGCAAGGACTAGGGCGTCTATCAGAGACAATAAATGTCAGTGTCTGTGTCCAACATTTTCTTCTCTTAGCAGTTTTGACCTTCCTTTCATACAATAACAGTTAACAACTGTATGTGTTTTTGGGAAAGTAAGTGAACTCTTTTTCTTGCCCCATATGATCGCTGCTCTTTAGACTCCTTTGACATACACAAAATACTGGAGACAGCTGAAGCAAGGCTGAGTGAATTGGTTAGCAACACGTGGTTATTGATGGATAGATTCATTAGGGAATTTAAGGATAGAGTCCCAGGGCGAATGTTGTCCAAAGCTGGCAACAGCTCTGATTGAATATTCACGTTATCACCCGAGCAGCTGGAGAGCGAGAGTACATGATTCACTGGCTTTAGCGGTGGCTTCACAGTGAATAAAGTAGTTTTATGAAAATCAATAGAGTGACTACAATTACCAAGGGCGTTACTCCAAAGATATTAAGAGCCATAACTCAAACACGCCGGCTGAAGAGTAATGAAGTTAGGTACAAACAAGAAAGCATGGTATCGGCTGAGGAAGTGGCCAGAATCTTACTCTAAGGCTTCTGAGGAAAATAAGGAGTTGCTCTTTGTTTTTCTGCATCATTCTTAAGGCGGTTTGTCAAGTCTTACAAAACAAAATGTACCATTCTGTGATCACTGACAGGCAGTTGGAAGGGAGAAGAAATCCAGTCACGCTGAAGGGTTCGGTTGGAATTGTTCCCACTCGACTAGGCGAGACGGGCTCGGCTGGGAGCATTTGTCAATGCCCTGCACTCCCACACAGCACAACAGCCGAGGATGTTCCAGAACTGCTGCAGAGCAAAGCGCCTGACGTGCTAATTAATTTGAATCTGGGAATGTCAGGGTTAGAGAGTCTGCGGACAACGTCGAGTCTGACCGCCCATGGCTCCTCACAACCCCGGTGATTCCTGCATGTTCCGACCCACGAAGGCCTCTCTCCCCGGGCCTCCCATTTCTTTCTGAGGAAAGCGGCCCGCTCCACTGGTCCCTGTAGGAAGTTCGGAAGCACAGTTCAGTTCCGCTGGGGCTACATGGCATCGTCTCATGTATTTGAAGATTGGCTTCATGTCGGCAGCTCCAGAACCTTCCCTCCTCCGAGGTAAACGTCCTGAGTTTCTCCAGCTGTTCCTCAGCTTTCACGGTTTTCAACCCTTCACTTTTCTGTGTAGGTTTTGCTAGACATGCTCCAGTATCCATTCCCCTCTTGAACGGTACCCACATGTGGAATGTCCTGGAGTACAGTGGGACTAACAGCTTCCTCATTTCTGCTCTTTCATTTCGTGTGACTAAAGAACAACTCTGGCTTCTAAATCCTACAGATGATTCATGTTGATGAAATTATAGTAATTTATTCATCCAATATTTATTGAGCACTCGCTATGTGTCGGATGCTATGCTAGGTGCTGGGGCTACATCCGTCTGCCTACAGGGACCCTATGGTATGATAGGACAGACAACCATAAATACAGTTAATTAGGAAATAGCATGAAGAAGGCCATGGCAAAGAGAGTGTAGGGCTTCAGTCAGATAGAGAGGGAGCCCCTAAACCAGCAGGGCTGCTGGTGGCGAGGGTGGTGGTGGACTGAGAAGGATGGCTGGAGGCTTCCAGGAAGACAGGAGCTGGGCCTGGCTCCCAGTGGGAGACGGGAGTCGGCAGGGAGAGGAGGAGGGGAGAAGGGCATTCCAGGCAGGGAGATTAGTGAGTGCCAAGACTCAGAGGCAAGAGAGAAAAATGGATGCCTGTGGGGGACTCCAAGTATTTACGTGTTAGTGGTGGGCATTGCTGAGAGACAAAAGAAAAGGCTGGAAGGGAATATAATGTAGTCATGCCAAGGGATTTGGATTTTATTCTGAGCACAGTAGGAAAGCACTGGAGACTCTATCCTACGCAGGTGGGGAAAGCTCTAGAGGAGCAGAAATGGAAAGCTCCCAGACCCCTGTGCTGGCATAGCAGGGCTTATGAGACTCAGAATAGACTCTGGGCCCGGGTGACATGGCTTCCTGGGGGCTTCCTCACGCAGCTGTCTGTGGTAATACAGGCTGTTGTGGGTGTCGGCCTCATTGGGCAGGTGAAAGGCGGTGAGGCCATAGTTCTTTGTCCTCTAGCCCTGTCTCCCCACATGAACTGCTGAGACCACAGTACTTCTGGTTTACCTCCATGAGATAAAAGGAAGTAGGAACTGTGCTTGCCCACATCCAAAGGATGTTATCTGTACCTTTTGCACTGATTTTTGGAATAAATCAAAGTAAAAAATAACTTCAAACTGAATTTAAGTCCTCATTCTTGCCCGTTTATGACCCTGGACCTGATTCTACAGAGAGGAAGTGAGAACTCTGATTTCCTGGATTGGAGACAGTCTGTACTGGCATCTACCCACGAGAGTGTCTGATGTTCGGCAGCACTCAGAGGCCAGGCGTGGATGGGAAGAGGGTTGATGCTTTCCTGGACAGCAGAGAAGAATCAGGGAGGCAAAGGAGGTAAGAATAATGGTGAGAGGAATAAACTGGAAAAAAAGTATCTCCCTAAGAATGCATTCACTTCCCAATCCCTGAAATCTGTGAATGTTGCTTTATATGGCAAAAGATGTGGGTAAGTTAGGGGTCTTGAAAGGAGGCACTCACCCTGCGTTACAGGATAAGGGCCCCAAGTGTCATCACGTGTATCGTTATAAGAGTGGGTCAGGGGAAGCTGACACACACACACAGTGTGAAGAGGGGGGAGAGATGCAGTGATACGGCTACAAGTCAGGGAAGGCCTGGAGCCCCCGGGAACTAGAAGGGCACTGAGCAGATGATTCCCAGAGCCTCTGGAGGGAGTGTGGCCCTGCTGGCACCTTGATTTCAGACTTCTGCCTCCAGAACTGTGAGAGAATCAGCTTCTGTTTTGCTAAGCTTCCAGGTTTGTGATCATGTTACAGCGGCCACAGGAAACTAACACGGGGAGAGGGGGTTCCAGTGGGGGACATAGAGCCTGGGTTAGATGGAGAAGTTGGTACAGGTAAGGAGACATCGCTGTAATGGGAAGAACATGGAGGTCTTCAGGAGGTCCTGGAAATAAGAGAGCCAGAGAGTGAGAAATCTGGATGGAGAGATGGTTGTGGTTGGGAAGAGTTTAACTGTCAGAGATGGAGCCATGCTGCATAACGGCAACAGCCCGTGTGGCCCTGTTAACTAAGGATGCTCTGAAGTGGAGTCGAGGAGATGATGGAAGTGAGAGACCAGGGTTCTGGGTGAGTTGTCCACAGGGACTTTGCAATCACCCAGGATAATGGCAGGATTTGGGGCAAAGGGGCAGACTGTGAATCAGGTGCTAAGTCCTCAAGGAATCAAGAGGAGGTAAAGGGAGAAACAGGTGGGGGTCAGGGGTGGAGAGGGTTCAGGGTAGTAGAGCCGGAAGGCAGGTGCCTCAAAGGAACCCTCATGGAATTTTATTCCAGATAGATGAATCATGGTCTGGGAGAGACACTGAAGCAAAGAAAATGCCCACCCTATTCTCCGAGCCCAAGGTACATGAATGTTGGAAAGTGAGCAGCTGGTGCTCAAGGGATCTCCTGGGGCTGGGTCCTGTGTCCTTGGAGAAATCCCGACATCCCCGAGGGCCAGGACATAAAGTGCACACTCAGGAAGTGATTGAGGATGGAGGAGTATTTGTTAACGTGTAACGTGATGTATCAATTAATGCAAAACATAGCAGAACTTGAAAACCAAGACCAAGTCAGGATAAGCCTGGTGATGCAGTGATAAAATGCAACATTTCTGAAATTTGCAGGAAGCACTCCAGTACAGCTCAGTACTATGGAGTACAGCTCAGTACTATAGAGTCCAGCTCTGTACTCTCCAGTCCAGCTCAGTACTATCCAGTACAGCTCAGTATCATCCAGTCCAGCTCAGTACAATCCAGTCCAACTCAGTACAATCCAGTACAGCTCCGTACAATCCAGTACAGTTTAGGATTATCCAGCTCCTAGGCCCCCTGGAGAATGATGAATTAGCTCCCTCAGTAATGTTAGTAATGGGCTAATTTTAGTTAGTTTGTGAATATTAAATTTTAGTAATCTGCAATAACTAATTTAGCAGGTTACTGTAAGTAACTTTTGGATTATATAAAAAGGAAGGTCTATGGAATTGCTTGTCATTTATTTGTCTCTAAGAATCAAAGCTGGGACCTGCACTTGGGGAACAGTTTGAAGACTCTTGGGAGGTGTTTTGTAATTCAGATAATTCTCCAGACTGATATTCCTGAATTAATTTGCATTCTTTTGCTTTGTTACTTAACCAGTTACAAGTCATAAAACTGTATTTATGCCTATTCCTCATTTCTTCATCTTGTCCACAAATAGGTCATGAGAGACTTTGTTCAAGTTTCCTCAGGCACCATCAGCTTGAGCTGGTGTGTTAATGACACCTAATCTTTATTAAGCACTTTACATGGATAATTGTCATTTAATCCTCTAAACATCCGTATTAGAGAGGTACTTTTAGTATTGCCATCTTATGGATGGACATACTCTGAAGCTGAGGGAGACAGGAAACCTGCACAAGGTCAGCTAGCAAGCACAAGAGCAGGATTCACCCCTGGGCAGAAGGACTTCACAAACCTTGTCCTTGCTCACTCTGCTGAATAGCTTTGCACTCCCCGGGGAGTAGAAATGAGAACGTGTGAGTCTTCCCAGCGCTGACACAGAACAGGCGCTCTGTTCCTTCCTCGAGCCCAAGGGCACTCCGTGGAGCCCAGGTGCTCAGCACTGATTGCTGTCTGCAGCCCGGCCCACAGCTGCGGGCTCCTCGGTGGTGGTGGCTCCTGCCTGCCCTGGCAGCCCAGCTGGCATCCTGAAGCCCTGTGTACCACGAGCCCAGGGCATTGGGACTAATGCCTGCGTTCAGGAGGACTCCTGCTCTGCCGGCCCCACGGAGAGTGGGGCCCCTCCTGCGCCCTCTGGAGTTCTGTGCTGGGCATGACATGTGGCCACTTCTCCAGAGGCTGTTCTTAGGCCGCTCTCCCCAAGGCTGGGCTCCGCCCCTCTTGTCCTCTACTTCACTTCTGCTGGTGCCCCCTTCCCGTCCCGTCTTTCTCAGCCTCGGTCTCTTCTTCTTTGTCCCTCTATCCACGACCTGTCCCCTCCTCGAGATTCACCCCTGTTACACAGGTACAAGATTTGCACTATATCTTCTTTCCCTATCAGTCCAGTAACCCCGGCTGCACAGGAAATATGTCAACCGGCCAATCCTTGTTCTTACTATGAATCCATACTGGTTCCTAGTGATTGAGGCTTCCTTTCCTAAGCCTTCTCAACCATCCTTTTGAGAATTAATCTTAGAATCCATCTACAATTTATAGGCTTAATGTCTACAGTTTACAGAATTTCTAGTTTTGACAAAAATCAGAACAGTAGCTTCCCATCTTTAGGCTTCCAACTGAGGCGGTGGATCAGGGACCTCATCTGCAGGTTCTTTCCACATTCTGGGAGGTAATTCATCAAGGTCCAAGACTTAAGCCCACCTAGAGCAGACAGAAGCTATCTGACACTGTCTCCACCTATCTCAAGCTCCCAACCCCTCTTAACAATGTTGGTGCTATTCTCGTTGGGTCTGAAGACCATTCCCATTGACAGAGAAGACTAGAGTGGAGCTAGCGTTTGGGGCTGGCGATGGCCGTCCAGCACCTCTGCACTATGCACTCCAGATAGATAATTTGCATTTAAGCTCTGGAGGCTGTCTAAATTAACCCTTTTAGTTTACAGCTGATGTAACTAATAAGAACCAAAACTAAAACCCAGGTTTCCTGACTCTCAGTCCATACACTTTCCATTTTTGAATTAGGTTTTGCTGACATGCTGTCAAACTGAACTGATGTCAATCAAACACATTAGATACCTTTGGGGCTTTAGATCTTCAAAGCACTTTCCAGCTCTTTCTTATTTAAGGAACTCTATTCAGGGACACCTTACTGATTTATCTCACACAAATGCCATATTCAAAGATTGTGGAAAATAGTAAAGATGATGTGCTGGCATAGATTTTGGCATAATTGGGGTTTTGGCTATATCAGGGACCATGGTCCCATTCTTTGCATTTATGAAGTAAGTTGATAGTATAGTCCTCTAACATCCATTCTTTACAGTTCAGCTTGAAATTAAAAACATAGCTAGAATACAGGTATAGTAGCTTGTTATTTTTTTCTAAAATCATGCACCTTTAAAAGTATGGTCATCCACAAAACACACCTATTAGCAAAAGGGAGTGGTAAGGACATTCTCAGTGGATGTGCCCTGTGGTGGATCCAAGACACGGACAAGTGATGGGCGATGGGGGACTGGTAGAGCTCGCAGCACAGCCTTTCACAGGAGGAACACTGGGATTCAACCCGGGCTGATCCTTGTGGGGGACCCAGAGGCAGGTGCAGGAAGATCACATCGTGCTGGACGATGTACACAGAACACTATGACTGCAGGGCCAGAAGAGCAGGGCTCTCCCCACCATGTGTGGGCTCAGATCTACCCTTTTCTTTGCAATCTATGGGTAAAAAGCTCCATTATGGTTAAATTTTATTCTTCAGTATTTATTGGCTCTTCAAATAATGGAAGAGAACAATGGACTAGATTAAGACATAAGCTGTGATTGCCGTGGCAGGTAGAATTCCTGTGAGGCATGTTCTCGGTTGCTGAGATGGAGGGGCCATGTGGCAAGGACCTGAGAGCAGCTGCTGGGAGCTGAGAGTGTTTCTTGGTTGACAGCCAGCAAGACAGTGAGGACCTCAGTCCTACAACCACTAGGAGATGAATTCTGCCAATAGCTGGAGGGAGCTTGGAAGAAATCATTCCCTAGTCAAGGCTCTACATGAGGACACATCTAGCTGATGTCTTGATTTCAGCCTTAGGAGACCCTGGGGCTCACAGCAGTGTGCCAGACTGCTGACCCCTAAAAGTGGTGAGATAATAAGTCTGTGTTGTTGTAAGCTGGTTTGTGGTAACTGGTTACAGAGCAATAGAAAACAAATACAACTGTGTTCTAGGGTTTTCCCTAAAATTAATTGAGTTTTACTTAGGTTCGTTTTACATTACTCTGAGCCCATTAGATGGAGGAGGCATCCTTAAAGCATGGCTAGCTACAGTGAAAGCCAACTTGGGATTTGAAGCTGGTGAAAAACCTTAAAAAGCTTTGCTGTTATTATTGGAAGAACATAGTGATTATGGGCTTGGACACTGGGATCTGGACTCCACCACCTCACTGCTTATGGGACATTGGTTCAGTTACTTAAGCACTTTTCTAAACTGGGATACAAATATTTACCTTATATATTTGGTGCACAGTTTTAGTGAAATGCAGTGTTTAGCACAGTGCCTGGCACGTAGTAAATATTTAATAAATGGTCACTCTTTATTCTAATTAAAAAGGAAAGGTTGTGGGGATGTTAAAGGACCATGAAAGCAAAAGGGGAAAAAAAAGCAAAGCCTATATCAGGGAATGTGCATCTGTATGTAAGCTTTCACCCGCTATTGCAGGTGCTCAGCAGCCAGATTTTATTCATGGGAAAACCTTCAAAGAGCCCCAAGACAGAGCGAGTGGCATTTTTTTGCAGTGAAATAGATTGCATCCCTAGGTTATGTGTCAGTCACCCAAGGCCTATTCAGTTTCTGTTCCTGTTTCAAATTTAATGCTCTGCCTATCTCACTGAACCCGAGGCCACTCAAAAGTGAAGCTGAAACTACAGATGATGAAAATGTGGAGTGCACAGAAGAAAAGAGAAGTAAGTCACATGATGCATCTTTCAAACCTGACTCCACTGGAGGACCCGCTGTTTGCCAGGGCTGAGGAGAACGAACGGCTCCATCTTGCAAGGCTTTGGGCATCCCCACTAACAGTGAACACATGTCTGTCTATCTACAGGGGCTTCAGAAGTGCAGAAGGAGAGAGAAGAAGCAAAACCCATTATCTATAGATGTTTTTCTGAATTTAATGGGTCCAGTGCATGCTACCTTTCCAAACACTGGAGCAGGAAACAACATGGAAAATATTTTATGTCCATATATTTCTAGATGTAATTTGTTTATAAAATGGAAGGCATTTGAATGAGATTTAGTGAATTTAGTGTTAGATTCCCAAATAGAATGTGTACAGTGCTTTTTATTTTTTTAATTTCTGAAAACTCTCTAAGGTGTCAAATTCTTCTTTTCTGGTCTTCAAAGACGTTCACTTTGCTCTGAGAGGATCTGTACCATGGCGGTATCTCTAGGGATATTTACTGTTAGTTTTCTCTAACATCACCAACCATGGGAAAGAAAAATATAACTTTAAAGTTTTCATTTTACACAAAATATTTATTTCTTAATGTCTATCTTTAAATAACAAAAACCATAAGAACTGGGTCACCCTCAAGGACTAGTTCTTATCTTAGTCTTCTTGTATCTTCCTCACAGTCTTGTTTAGGGCTGGACGCCCAGTAACGGCTAAACAAGGATCTGTAGAAGGATGAACCGTTTCAGACTCTGTTTCCCAGGGAGGAGGCTGGCCCCGTGAAAGGAGAACTGGACCGGGATCCACAGCCCGGCTGCCACCGTCACGCGACCCTGCAAAGGCCACCCCCCCCGCCCCTGCTGCAACCCCCCTCCCTGCCTGCCCCCAACCTGGCCTGTAGTTTCCTTGTGTGAAAACCAGGATGTTGACCTGTTCCCTTTCAGCTCTGACATACGGGATTTGATGAAGCAAGGAAAATCCCCTGAAGCAGGACAACAACGCTTTTCATGAATAAGCAAGAGGGTAAACAGCTATACAACAAGGCAGGCTTTGGAGTGTGTGTGCCTGTAGAAGGGTGCTTTTAGGCTGACTGTCAACATTTTTGACAAAATCTGCTTCAGAGATGTCAAAGAGCTATTGAAAGTGCTCCATTTTAGAATGTCTCTTTTCTTTTCCTTGAAAGGTGATCTGTTATCTCTGGGCAATCATTTTAGAGGATGTCACTTACAGGGAACGGGAGAGAGTGTGTGTGTGTGTGTGCACGCCATCCATCCCTATATGTGTTGTTACAGTTATGACCAAGGGAGTCATCACCATCAAACTCCTGTGACAACAATCCCCTCACAGAGCCTTAACTTTTCTGCGTTTTATGTCTGAAAAGGAGGGATGTGGGAGAGGAGAAATGACTCTTATTTCCAGCTGCTTTTGTCCTCAGGTACAGAGCATAACAGGGTTCAAGAGCAAAGGAAAATGTGAAGGGGGAGAGGAAAAGGAATCGCTCTTTGAAAACTAATGGCGAGTGATAAAAATAATTTACTAAAAGACAGAGCACCTTCTGATACCGAGTGAGCTTTGATTCCCACGATGCTGGCTCTGGCTGGACAGGCACAGAGAAATGAGAGCCTTGGCCATGTCAACCTTTAGACACCTACCCCAGAAAATCCTGCTGGAACCAATTACCAGGCATTTCACAGATTTCTGCCATGGGCTCCGCCAAAGATGCCATCTGCTCAGGCCCACCTGGCACTGACCTGTTGTTTCCTGACCTGCACAGGTACTAGTAGGATGCAGCTGCCTCATATGGTCAGCTTGCCTCACCCCATGGCCTGAGTTAGCCTCACAAGGAGGTGGCTTAGATAGCTAATGGCTTAGATGGACTGCAGTGCATCCGGAAAATGAGGTCATGCAAGCTGCCAGCCCCTCAGTCTCTCTCGGGTAATGAGCCACTGGGAAATGCACTGAATGGGTCCACCTTTAAGAAGACAGACAAATATTTAATTTATTCACCACTGTGGCTTGTACCTGACTATGGAGAAAGTTCCCAGAATGAAAAATCAGAAAACATGATGCCGTGAAACAGAACTGTAATCCTCATGTTATGTGGAATCAGGTCACAGGAGAGAGCATCCAAGTTGCTTCCTAGACAAATGACTTGAATGTAAAAGGGAGTCAGAATCTTGGATGTCCCAGGCTCAGATCTTTTCCCCACTTGATACATTGACTCTTTTAGAGCTTTTTTTTGGAGGGGGGGCGGTGAGGAAGACTAGCCCTGGCTAACATCCATTGCCAATCCTCCTATTTCTGCTGAGGAAGACTGGCCCTGGGCTAACATCCGTGCCCATCCTCCTCTACTTTATATGGGACGCCGCCACAGGAGGCTGGATGAGCGGTGTGTAGGTCCGCGCCTGGGATCCCAGACTGTGAACCCCGGGCCGCCCAAATGGAGCATGTGAACTTAACCACTATGCCACTGGGCCAGCCCCTCTTTGAGAGCGTTTCGTTTGCTGAGGAAGATGACAACGACTCCTCTGAGAAAGTCTGCAGCAGGGCAGGGTGACAGGAAGCACCTTGGGGATGGAAACAGGAGAGCTGGTGGGCCTGCTGGTCTACTCCTTACTGGTCCTGTCACTCATGAGGACGGGGTTCTCAGCCTCTGTGCATCCCAGCATCCTCATCTGTAAAACAAAGGTGAGAGCCCCCTTCCTGGACACCTCGTCGGGTTGTGACAGTTGAGGTGAAATGCGCGTGAAAGCCCTTGAACGCTCTTCGCGGCAACACCGCAAAGTGCAAGATGCGCTGAGTGCTGTGAGTGCTGCAGTCCTTGGTGCACTTGCACGTTTTCGTATCGCTCGGGGAGAGTTACTTGAAGAACAGTGTCCAGACTCTGAGATCAGCACCCGGAGACACTGCGCTGACATCCACAAAACGCTCAGACCAAACAAAGCCGTTTGCTGCTTTATTCCAAACTTCCAGGAGGCCAAGGCTCAGGCTCTCCTGCGCCTTGTCTGGGCGTTCGCAGGGTCAGTGCTGCTCAGGGGCACCGGAAGCTTCTTCACACGTCCACGTGTTGGACACCACCTTTGAAGACTTGGCTGGCGAATGTTCTCTTCAAGCCCAGCCAGTAAGTTAACAGAGAAACACTGCAGCCTTTTTTAGGATTTCTTAGGGTTGTAATAATTGTCCTTTATCTATAATGTCTGGTCTCACAAAGCATATTTTCATTGTTAAAATTACCCACCAGATTTCCAAGGCCTCATGTGGAGTGTCACACAAATGCGCATTTTAAAAAGACATTTTTGGAGGGAATAGTATGAAAAAGGAAGTATTACATCTTAACTCACTTTTGAGCTATGCAACATCTGCAAAATGCTTAGATCTCTGTGAACTAAATGAAAGTTTTCTATGTGCCTGATTCAGGCATTAAGTGTAGAAATTCTGACTTGGAACATTGGGTAAAATAAAAGTCCTAGCCATGTTTTAAGAACATAAAGACTTGGGTGATAGAAAACAAAACTACAACTGTTTCGGGGAAACTCATCATCTTTGAAGATAATTCTTTTGAAGCCAGAATTTTATTTTTTCTCACTCATAATTGCAAACAAGTTTTACCTTATGAAAATAGTAAAGAGGCATATATAATTCCAAAGCAACGACCTTGAAAATATATCCCAGGAAAAAAAAGTTGTTTCTGTTTTATTACAGATTCTTGGGTTGGGTGTAATCAACATTTGTTTTATTGACGCTTTAGGAATTTAATTGCTTGCTATCTCACTTTCCAAAGAAGCAATTGGCCCTCTGTATTATTAAAATAGCTGATGTATATCCCAGCTTTGTCAGCCTTTCTTGCCAACATGCTTAATAACATTTCTCCCAAAAGGAACATTTACATACTCATGGCATGTAAAGTACGGGAATTGGCATATAGAGCTATAATTGAGGAAAAATATTACTTTGCCCCCCTCCTTTGGAAGGGCCCCATTTGAGTGTAACTTGCGCTATTCTCTAGAATTATCCCCCAGTCACCCCTGCGCCATCTGGAAAGTAGGAAGCCCCACTTTCCAATATGTGCTCTGTGAATGTGGGTTCTTGGAAATTATCATAGTTGCAGATAATTAAAGGGAGTCCTGTCTTGAGCCCTCTGCTCTTCTGAAAAGCAGAGCTTAGGCACAGGCTCCCTAGCCCCTATGTCATACCAGTGAGACAAAGTAGCCCACCTGGGTGTAAAATGAGAAGTCTGAGTTAGGAGAGAATTCAGTCCTTCTTTTAGGTCTTGTGCTAGTGATGAGGCCATCTGCACTCTGAAGGAGGTAAGAGATCTAGATTTAGAACCGCACAACTGGAGGGAAGCTTAGAGATTAGGAAATCCAACACCTCCTATGAAACAAAGTAATTGAGGCCCCAAGAAGTTAGGTGGCTTGCTTGAGGCCACAGAGAGGACATCTAGTGGTGGTGGCTTTTTTTTTTCACGTAATGATTACTATTTCCTATCTTGGGGATTTTACTGACAAGTTTCCGTAAAGGAGGGAAAATATTCTATTTAAAACTCAACCAACCAACCGATCCACCAACCTGTCTGAGTTCCTTGTTTATGTGAGTGTGGGAACATAACATATACACCTCCGCGGTCTCCACTCCTCAGAATGGCCGTGCCTAAGAATCTGTGTGTGTGTGTGTGTCATCAGCATCGTATAGGACATTGAATCTCCCGCCAAGAGCGTTCATTATTCCTTGAGGCTCAGTGAACAGTATGTAGGTATAGAGAGCCAGCGGAGTAAGTTTCCAAGTCACTTTGAGATCCTCTTTTGCACTTCTATTCATAGCTTTCATTCATGTATCTATATCATCATTCCCAACACTGTTGTAATATTTCACATTTCTACAGCTCAACTGGGTCTTATGTTACCACTATTCATTATAAATAGGAACATAGAATTGGTAACAGATTAGCACTTACAGTAACTATAATAATAATAGGATAAAAATCAGTAAAAAGTATTCATCTGCACATTTTGAATGGTCAAAGTAAGAGCTGGTGTTCAAATTGCCTATAATGCCATTATTGTAATGTCATTATTTTTCACTTTTGCACATTTTGGGTTGTGTCCTGAAACAAAACTAAACGAACCAAAATTTGTTCTTCTGGGCATATTCTCTTTCCACTCCTTGTACTTCGAATGATGACAGAATAACCAACAGGCTTTTCTTAGGGAGTTGCTTTTTAAAGACGTGTCAGTGTCCCGTAGAGGAACCAGTGTGGCAACAGGGACCTGCCCCTTTCACCCCGTCTTTCTCACACTCATCGTCACATCTGTACACTGGTTTGCCTGCTGGTGCGCACTCCCCAAGTGCATGTGGTTCCTCCGGCTGGCACCTGCCTTTTGCTTCAGAGCCTTTATTTTCTTGACTCTAACAGTAAGACGAAGAATAAATTTGAATAATAAAGTAACGTTGAGGAGCCCCGACTGAAGAAATAGTAAATGCTTAATTACTAGTCTTAAAATCGCGTCCCTACTGTGAATACATTGTGAATAACCAAACTGCATATGTACCTTGGCTTTCAAAATCAGCTTCCATGAGCTGTTTTTGGGAAAAGCTGTAATACTCTGACCACTTCCCAAGGATATTGTCTTGTTGGGTTAAAGCTACATACATAGTTAGTGTCTCAAGATAGAAAGTCTTGAAATAGAGATTTTTATAATGTACTACACATACAAGGGCCAAAAACCGCATCAGCAAAACCATTCTAGTAAAAACTACCACAAACACTCCTGTGAATACCATTGCATAGGCATTTTCATGGCTGACTGATATGTAACCTTACACGATTCATATACTACGGGAAGGAAACCCTAGGGAGAGGGAGGGTGCTTCTCCGTGTGTGTGTGTAATTTTTTTTTATCACAGGAGCCTATATGAACGGAATAATTTAATCTGGTATATTCTGGTTGCAGAGTGATTAATTTACGATGAAATCAATAAATCCAAAATAGTCTGTCTTGAACAGCTGTCTGAACAGATGGAAGAGTATGAGAGAACTCTGCTGGTGGTTGAGGGGCTGACAGGAAAGAGAAAGAACAGAGAGGAGAGACAGCAGCCCTCTGGAAGGACTTTATATCTTAATAATTCTAGTAGGAATTCATCACCACTCTATTTCCCCCACACAAACTACACTTGAACCCTCTCTCCTCTCTTCTTGAATTGGTGTATTTGCTCTGATAAAGCTATTGTTTTTACACGGTAGGTGTAAAGGCTCATCAAATATAATTTAAAGCTAAGTAAGACAGTTATTTAAGACTGAGAAAGGTTTGAATGCTGATTGCTCCATTGTCTTCACAGTTTCTTTGTCTTAGGTTAAAGAGGAATGTTGGTTCCTGCTGTAGAGATGCCCACACAGGAGGTGAGGTGATGACGGTGTGCATAATGTGTTACTGGACATTTTCAGTGTCCTGGTGAAGGCTACTGCAATAGGGCTGAAACTCTCAGGACGCTTAGAATCATCTGACTCAGACTTAGTCCACACGATGAAGACAAAAGGGGCTGCTGGGTGGGGAGGAAGTGAAGGTGAGTGGTAACCACACTTAGGTTCAAGAATTAGGATGGAAGGTAAATTCACTTGTGAGGTTGGATTTATCAAAACTGCTTGAAAATACTGCCCACTAGCTATCAGAAAGTATACTAGCGAGTCAATTTTCTTCAGCTTTGGATCTTAATCTTTCATATCTTCATTCACAGTCTTTCTATATTGTGATAAATGGGACTTGAAAGGACTGAGCTTGTGTGTCTGGCTTATTGTATATTTATCACATCTAAATAATTGGTGAAATGTACTTCCACTCCGCAGCTGAAACACACTCAATATTTCATATATTCTACATTTGAAATGGAAGGGCCCACATGACTTCTAAGAAAACAAATCCTGGATCATTTCCAAAAAGTGATAATAGCAACATTATGTGATCATTATAGTCATTTGTAAATACAAGTGTGATAAATGCAACAGCTGCTTGAATGAACTTAGGACTGTTGCATTTTATTAATGAGGGAACTGGTTCATTGCAGCACTTGGAATAATGTAAGCTCTGCTTGGTTGTGACCTGTTAATTGATCAGAAGAGCTAAGCAGAGTAAATCTAAATAATGTCCTCCTACACAATAATTTCAAAACCACTTATTTTTTCCCATACTAAGTCTCTGATTATTGACTTCAATATATAACAGGATGTGGAATCATTTAATGACTTTCCATTAGTATCATTAGCATCATATAAGGCGCCAGGGTTCATCCAGAGACATTATTCTGTGAAAAACATCTTGATGCGTAACTGCTAGAGTGCACTTCCAAATGATATTCAGACTTTTTTGCCACTTCTGTTTGTAACTTCACTGATTCATATGAGTTCATCACTATTCATCATATTACTATAACAATTTTAATATTCCAGTTTGGCTGGATCTTTATTATAACTTGCATGTAATAATATAACTTATAGAATGTTATAAGAGTAAAAATTATAGACACTGCATTTAAATATAATTAAAATGAATGGAAAGTGTGAGTGAGGATTCTGTTTACTTCGATGGCCTTCCATTTGTTTCAGAGTCGGAAAGCCACGCCAATTCCCACCCTGAACACGAGATCCAGCAGTGCCAGCTGCTCCGGACACTGACGGTGCTGAAAACAGAGGCCACAGAGCACGCACGCAGGTGACGACGGGCGGGCTGGGGATCTCCTGCCTGAGGTCTGAGGTCCCTTCTGTTCCTCTGGGTCCAAAAAGGGGAAGACATCCTCGGTCTTGGTGCAGGTTCCTGTTCAGTCTCCGTGCACTGAGGCAAGTGGATGAGAGGATGATGGGTTAGTCATTGTTGTGAATCATCTCTATTGCTGTTCTTTCACTCTCCATTTCAAACGTGAGCAGTGATGACCTCTCTAGAATGGAGGAAGCAATATTTCTTAAGGAAATTAAATGGTTTTACTTTAAATAGGATATTATGACCACACGTTGCATCTTTTTATTAAGCACTAAGTGAACAAATGCTTTCATCACTGTGAGCACAAGGAGGGTGTGCAGACGCCTTCATCAGAAGCCTGTCCCCCTGCAGTATTGACTTTCTTTTGGTCTGGTCACACCAGCTCTCAGCTCTGGGTGGCCTCACATCCTGTGTTGCAGGAAGTGCCTCCTGCAGCTCGAACGTGCAGCTCTCTGAGTGTCCCCGGTACTACCAATTTAATCCTCAAGGTGATCTTATGAGATATGTGCAATTGTGATCCCTGCTACACGTATGGGGAAACTGGGGCACAGAGAGCAATGTAACTTGCCCAAAGTCACACAGGCAGTGAGAACTCAAGCCTGGTTTTATACCCAAGCAGCGTGGCTCCAGAGTTCAGATTCTTAATTCTTCACCATACTGTGCAGTCCTCAGGTACCCTGAGAGTCCCATAAGACTTAAAAGAACGTGAGAGAGAATTGATGTCAAATCCACTTTGATACTAAAATTGTGAGGTTATAAAAAGATGTTCAGAATGTTCCAGAATCTTGTAAGAAATGCCACACCCCTCGTTTCAGTCACATTGTTACAAATGACACCCTTGTCGCGGTCGTGAGATACCCTCTCAGCAACTGTCCCTTCAGACATTTGGCTTGCTCCAACTTAAACCTCCAGACTTTCATCCTAAAACAGTTCTCATCTTAAGGAAACGTGGAGTGGCTTCAAAGGGGCTGCCTGTTCCAGGTGGAAGAAAGGATGTTTCACTCCAGCTCCCTCTCCTGGATTTCTTTCTCTGATAAGGTGACCGGCCTTGACCGCAGGAGTGCAGCTTCAGTGGTCGTCTGTTTGGCAGGCACTCAAGGTAGGCATGGTGGGGTATCTCTGAATATAATCTGTGAAACACAGTGAAAGTATATTCTCAGGGAAAGGGCTATGGCATTAAAATTTTTTATTTTAACTTTTAAAATTCGAGTTAACTCATGTGAGTTAAAAACCAAAAAGTGTGAAAAAAATGTGCATTTTCTCTCCTCCCATCCTTGCCCCCATCTGCTCAGTTCCCATCCTCTCCTGCCCAGTCACTGCTATGAGTCACAATATATAATCTATCAGAGCTTCTATATGCATATCCACTCAAATATTAATATTGGTTCTTTTTGCACATCCATTTTTTTACATAAAAGTTGGCAGAGAAGAGAGACTACTAAATTTTCCTTCTTTTCACCCAACAGTAGATATATGGTTCTTTCCATATTAGTACATAGAGAGTTTTCCTTCTTAAATGTCTAATATCTGTCCACCTGTCTATCTACACACCCACACAGCTTCCCAGGATTCTATTGTGTGGATGGACCATAACCTCTTTATTTACCCAGTCCCCTACCAATGGGCATCTGGGTTGTTTCTAATCTGTTGTATCACAGACAATAATGAATGAATAACCTTGGACATATGTAATTTCAGTGGTGTTCAAGTATAATCTGTAGGGTAAGTTCCCAAAAGTGGAGTTGCTGAGTCAAATATATACACAGTTTTAACTTTGATAGATATTGCCAAATTGCTCTCCACTGGGATTTTACCAATTCACATACCACCTGTGATGGGTGAGAGTGACTGTTTCCATACAGCCTCCCCGAACACATACATTATTTAAGTTTTATATTTTTGCCAATATCTTAAGGGAAAGTTGATATGTCAATTTAGGTTGCTCATCTTTTCATGTTAGGAGATATTTGCATTTCCTTTTTGGTAAACTATCTTTCAGATTCTTTACCCTTTTTCTTTTGGTTTTCTTTTTCTATTGGATTGAGTTTTTTCTTCTTAATATGGTAGCAAGATTAGCCTTGTATGTTAGATAGTGGCAAACGTTTTCTCAATTTGTCTTCTGACATTGCTTCTTCTTATTTTCTTTTGCTATGCAGATGTGCTTTTTTTGGTATGTAGTAATATGTATCAATCTTTTATTTCATGGCACTATGGAATTCGTTTCATGTAAAGTTAAAAAATATGAAAAAAAAATCTGTGTGGGAGATACATAAAAATCATGGATTTTAGCCTGCTCCAATGTGTATTATATTTCCCACAAAGAAATTGATTTCTGCACAGTGTGTGACTTGAAACTGCCAAGAAGGTTAATGCCCCAGGCCCTGGCTACAAAGTAGGATTTAAACCTGTGGAGTTATAAAGCCAAGGGATATTTATCGTGGATTTTTGGAAGGTGCCCCCCATCTCCCTGGGAGCCATTCTGCATTCTGGCTGAGCTTTCAGCCAAATGTTCATTTTGGGGAGCAAAAGAGGTAGGAGGAAAAAAAATAGCTTAGAGAGGAATCTGCTAGCAGAAATTGAATCCTATTTTCTTTAACAAAAACCTTGGTTCAAGTAGACTAGTTTTATTGTTAAAAAACCAGGATTCCTCTCCAGATAATAATAATGATAACTATAAAAGTGCTTTGCATATGTTTAAAATTTAATCGTCACAACAACTTTATGAGATAGATACCATTAGGACCTCCAATCTGCAGACAATGTGGGGCTGAGAAACATCGAGTAACTTACCCAAGGTTGCACAGCTGGTAGTGAGGGACAAAGCTGAGTCAACAAATCTCATCTGATCCCACAGACCAGCATCTGAAGTGGAATCCTAGCTGCCTCTTCAGTCATAAAGAGCCTGGCCCAACTTTGTGAGCTAGGTCATTTAGCTTTGAGGGGAGAGCATGAATACTTCTGTACCTACCAGTGGCATCAAAATTCCCTGAGGCTTTTTCTTCACTGGTTTTCAAGCATAGTGGAAAAGATGCTCTGGAGCATCCTGTCCCAGTCTGCCTTGCTGTGAGCTGTGGGGAGAGCTCGGGGAGGGCCGGCATTTAGAGCAGTGCCTCCACATCCAGTCCACGGTGCCTGCGGAATGACTAGACAGATGAATGAATCCTCTCCTCATTATCCTCCTTCTTACCTAGTAGATTTGGTCTTTAGTTTAATTTTATGACTAGTTAATACATTCACGTTTCAAAATCAAAAGATACAGAGAGTATGTAGTACCTGCCCCCACCATGTTCCATCTACCCAGCTTCCTCTCCACAGGCAATAGTATTACCGGTTTCTTGTGTGTTCTTCCATAAACTTCAAGCATATTTAAGCAAAAATCAATATATATCCCTTTAGCACAATCTGATTCTTAAAAACACATATGTGCATTATAAAGATATAAAGGCTTATTAAATATTTGAAACATGTAGAAAAATAGAAAGAGGAAAAAAGCTCTGTTATCTAAATAATCCATTAGAAACATTTTGAGGCATTTTCTTCCATCTATGGAATTATTAGGTACCCTTTAATTACTCTTTCCACCCTGCTTATCCCTAACGCTAAGTCCAACCCAGATGTTAACAGGATGGCTAAATAGTGCACTCTGGTAAGAGTTCCATGGGACTGCTTTTCACTTTGGCCGCTGTGGTAGATGGGCTGCTTAGGTGAGACCAGGAGGCCATGATAAAACGGTGACCTCCAGACCTGCAGGTTCTTGCTTTCTGACACAAACCTTGACTGAACAAGGACATGGAAGATGCTGTTAAGTACCTGTGGCAGGCATCTTGAGGGGGCCTTTTTTGTCTGAGGAAAATTTGCCCTGAGCTAACATCCGTGCCCATCTTATTCTTTTTTGTATGTGGGACGCTGCCACAGCATGGCTTAATGAGTGATGTGTAGGTCTGTGCCCGGGATCCGAACCCATGAACCCCAGGCTGCCATAGTGGAGCAAGTGAACTTAACCACTACACCACCAGGCTGCCCCTGAGGGGGAGTCTTTTGAAGAATCTATTCATATTTGCAGAGATTAAGTCTGGAAGGGTGGAGATTTGAACAGTAGGATGCAGAGACTGAAAACACTGTACAGTTAGCCTGTCAGCTAATAAAGAAAATCCCAAGTGTAAGTGGAACAGCACTTATCAGCGGGATGTTTGCTGGTGTGGAACGCACAGGTGGATCAGCGGTAAACTTTGCACAGTGACAGAAGCAGAGAATACTGACCCAAACGGCATCCTTAGTTTGTTTTTTCAGGCTAAGAGTTACCTCAGGCTAGGGGCTTCACTGGTGTTCTAACCAGGGGAACTGGTAATTTACCCCCCACCCCGTGTAAATATGTTGGAATGGGGGTGCAGTTACTGTGTGTTTGTGTGTATTTGAACCCACACGTACAGACTTATAGTACATTTAACATTTTCTGTGACAAGTAGGGCTCAATTCTCAACCCATCACTTCTTTTGTTTATTTGATCGTTTTTAAGATCAAGATTGAAAACCCATTTATGAGTGGTTCAGAAAGGAGTCCAGATCGTGGGAATTTGAACACAATTGTGGTTAACGTGATCCCCGAGTGGACACACCAGGTAAGCAGGAGCCTTGTAAACTGGTGTCTTAAGAGAGGAGAGTCCTGCTGGGAATGCCACAAACCACACAGGTATTCTCCAAGAGAAGAAGTCTGGGAAGGCGTCTCTCGACTTCCAGCTGCAGTGAATCGAGACTAATGTGTTCAGTGAAAAGAGTGAAGACATTCTTCTTACCAGAAGTCCGAGTGTAGGAAATACCCATGCAGTAAATTTGCAACACGCATGTGACAGAGGATTGCTTCCAGTCTCCCAATTGCCCCAGCCCCCTCAGTGTCTGTGGCAGCTGATGATTCCTCTCTGCCACACGAGCCTGCTGGCAGTGAGCTGAAGGCCAGGACGAGGGCCTCGCAAAGTGTCTGGCACACACTGAGTGCTCACTAAGTGTTTGTTGAGTGAATATGAATACATCTGCCTTAAAGAAAGAAATAGGATAGTGAAGATGAAGTACAAACGTTGCCCCAGGGACCTCCCATAAGAGATGATCTTTCTAGTCCATCCTCACCACCTTCATTTCTTGTCCTCTGGTCCTTTGAAATGAGATCTTTCTGGGGCTTCTGGTTTACTGTCACACTGTTCCATCACCTCTGGCAGATTAATATTTCTGAGGAACAGATTTAATCACATTACTACCCTGCATAAAAAGGTATTCTTCACCTTGACACTTAAGACCCTCGGCAATATCTCCTCCACTTTCTGTTTTTCACTCAATGCCAAACTCATATGCTGCAGTCCACCTAGGCTGGACTATCTACCCATTTCCCGAGCACGTATCAGACTTCCCTGCATGCAGACTGCTGCTGTCCGCACAGGCCTCGTGGGATCCCATAGCGTCTGCCACGTGAAACCCATCAGCTCATCGGTGATGTCTTCACGAGAAGCCCCCCACCATGCCATCTCTCCCTCCCCTGCCTTACGTCGCAGCTTCTGACACACTTATCTCACTCTCCCCATGCTTGAGCTACTGGACTCCAGGAACTGGGCTTCACTCATCTTTCCATCCCCTACAACCATGTTTTCCAACTTCCCTGGAGATAAGAATAATGTGGGACCCTTGTTACCTGGAAATTCTGATTAAGCAAATTTGGATTGGGCCTCAAGGATTTCTAAAAAATAAGTGGTATGGATGATTCTTTTTTTTTTGGATGATTCTTAACATCAGGTAAGTTTGGGAAATTTCTCTAGAGCCCTGAGCAGAGCCCCTTACACATATGAGTGCTCCATAAACACTGTTGAGTAGACTCAGTCCCCTGTAAGAGCCAGCAGTTGGACAGAGGCGCAGGCAGCCCCCTGTGCACAAGAAAACACTGTACACTCGCCAATCCTGCAGGAGTAGTTTAATGAGACCCTCTAGGAAGACGATAATTTGAATGTGGGGACAATAGTTCAGTTTTGGGCAAACAGATCCTTTGACTATGCAGTATACGGACTAGGTCACAGAAAACTGAGTAGGGACAAAGCTTCTTATTTAAAATGTTAACCTTCAGAAATGTTCAAATAAAGTTGTTTCCCTGTAAGACTAACAGTAGCAATGGAAATAACTAAACAAACTTCATTTTGTGAAGGGCCTTTTTGGGCTCTCATTCATTAGCCCACGTACATCTAACCACTCCACTTCCTTAAACCATGTAGCTTAAAAAGCAGAAGCAATGTACCACCCAGAATATCGCCTCATGGTGTGTGGGAGAGACCTGAAGACAAGTGTAGAAACAGACCCACGGAACACGTTGCCGTGTAGTTTTGACCCCTCAGGTTTTACTCGTCTTTCTTTGTCACCCTCTTGACCCTTTTCCTTCAGGAATCTTTTCTTCCTGGGGGGAGTCTGCACATGCCTTCTGGTCCTGGGTGCTTTGACTTCCCCTTGCACCAACCAGCTGCCCACCTTCCTCTCTGTAATCGAATTCCAGTGATTGCAAGAGAGACTCTGAGAGGTCCAGCTAATCCCCACCTCCCTTTCTTTTCTTGTTTATTTAGGACTTGCACACTTGTCTCCTTTCTAGATGGCTGGGACATGTAGACTAATTATCATTTACCAAGTGTCTTTGTGGTCCAACCATCTTGGCCAAGGCACCAGGTCATGTGGTTTAGAACACAGCCCTACCTATGTGTGAAGTCACCCAGATAGGTCACTCATCAAGGGCCAGTGGGGGAACAATTAGAAGGGCACAGAAAGGGGGAACATTCAGAGGCTTGGCGACTCTGGGATGTCTCTCTACGATGTTTCACTCCTTTACTCATAAATGATAATTCAAAGGGCATTTTCTTGGCAAATATATTTCTGTACTATTGTATTGTGTGTGTGTGTATGTGTGTGTATATATATATATATATTTTTTTTTTCTGAAGACACATACAAGTCCTTAAAGTACTTAAAATTAACTAAAAATGTGTTAAATAGCGGTTGGCCTGGTGGTGTAGTGGTTAAGTTCACGTGCTCTGCTTCGGTGGCCCGGAGTTTGCAGTTTCGGATCCTGGGCGTGGACCTACATACAGCTCATCATGCTGTGCTGCAACAGCATCCCACATACAAAGTAGAGGAAGATGGGCACAGATGTTAGCCGAGGGCCAATCTTCCTCAGCAAGAGAAAGAAAGAATATATTAAATAAATCACAATATTAGCAGGCCCATGTGTCCACAGAGACAAGCAGGGCAGGCACCCAGGAAGGATTCTGGAATTTACTGTCATCTTTCTCCACCCTATCCTTCCTGACCTTTCCCCGTGATTGGCAGGACCTCTCACATTATTGTTTCAGTCCAAGGCAGAAGCAGTGGAGAGTCAGTAACGGCATCTGGGCGAAGTGCTTCAAAGACAGAGGAGACAGATGGTTACGGGACAAGGAGGGGAGAAGCATGGGCCAGTGCTAGTGGACAACGGCAGCTGTGCCATGTACGAGAAGGGGACATGTCCACTGCCAGCCTCCGCCTCCCGGAAATCTGGTTGCACTTGGCCCAAACCCAATTCTGCAGACTTTGTGAGGCCCACCCAGAGCCTCCACAGGGTTTTGACTTAGTTCTTTATGATTCTCTCTCTGTCTTCTCACTCCTACAGGGTCCACAGGTGCTGCCTCAGTCTTAGCCACATTAGTCTGGGTACAAAGCCCAGTCCTTTCATCAGTTTATTTGTTTTTTAAAAGTCCTCTGGGGGCCGGCCCAGTGGCATAGTGGTTAAGTTTGCGTGCTCCACTTGGGCGGCCCAGGGTTCGCAGGTTCGGACTTAAGCCATGCTGCTTAAGCCATGCTGTGGTGGCGTCCCATATAAAGTAGAGGAAGACGGGCGCGGATGTTAGCCCAGGGCCAGTCTTCCTCAGCAAAAAGAGGAGGATTGGCAATGGATGCTAGCTCAGGGCTAGTCTTCCTCACACACACACACAAAAATCCTCTGATTTCAAATATTGCATACATTTTGGTAACTCTTCTGAGAACTTAGGGGTTGCAAGGAGGGGTGAATCAGAGAGTGCTCGGCTTTCTACCATCTCCCTGGCTCTTCCTTTCCCTCCCCTCTTTGGTGCAACTGGAAAGAAACTTTCTCCCCCAATCTTGCATGTTCTTTCCACATTCAGGCTCCCTTAAGAGGAGTATCAATATGTCTCCTTGTGAGCTAGCGATGGTTTCACATTAGAGGTGGGATTTGAGATCAGCTTCAACTTTCAAGGCTTAGTCAAAGCATTCCCTTCCCACAAAGCCATCTTCAATTGCTATCAAATGATGACATGAGCAAATGTTTAGTAGGGATGAGGAAGCAACACAGACATGAGAGAGGGTAAAAGGATGTTGAAGTCTGAGTACAATGAGCAAACGAGAAAGGTAGGCAGCAGTGACTCAAACTATTAAATGAGATAGGTATTCACGAAGAGAGGTTGATATTAAGGATTTTGGGAAAAAAGGATGTGTTTTTCATTCTCTCAGTTAATTCTACAGACTAACTTTGCTCCCTTCTCATCTTTTCAATCTTCTCCAAACCTCTCCTCTCATCTCCTTTTTAAAACCAGGAGTCTTTTTGCCTAGATAACAATCTAAATTTTATAAATCAAATAATTTCCTCTACTGTAATATAGGTAAACTTTTTAGATTTTTTAAGTTGACAGTGAATGAGTACTGGCTTTGAAATGGTGCATAATTCAGGTGTTAAAGATTGTTCTAGAAATGTAAGTTGAACGGAACTGGTAACAGATGGCCCAGCATCGGTGAAAGGTATAAATGCATCTCCAGTTGGTATTAAATATTTCCCTCTTCTGCAGGGAGCGGAGGAGAAAGGAAATCCACAAAAGCTGAAACTACTTGATTGTCTGAGCACAGCCGTGGTGTGTTTTTGTTTATCAAGATGGCATATGTTTTTCTCATCATTAATTATCCACTAAGTTGTGTTGAAACCTGAAAGAAGATTTTAAGCCAAAACCTGGGAGTGTTTGGAAATATATGTGAATGGGGAAACTGCTTAGTTTTTTGGTCCCAGTTTTGTCACCCATGGCGTGACCTTTGGTGAAACAGTGAACTCGTCTCTGGGTGCTCGAGGTTTTTCCATCTGAAGTTGGCAAAATCCTGCCTCCTTATTTCAGGGGGCAAATGAGAACCTGGGATGGTCAAATACTATGAGATCTCTAGTTTACGAAACTTTTCTTTAAAATATGGCCGTTAGAGATAATAAAAAATCTGAAAAGCTGTGATACAATAGTCACATTCAGTAGCCCAGAGTTCAACTCTGTTGCTCCAAGTTAATGTAAAAGGATGTAGATTTTGAGTTTTAGTCATAAAACGTTCAAAACGACTTTATGGCCATGTATTTGAGATCAAACAGAAAAGTTTTAGAAATAAAATGAACTAGATTTTCAGATTTTTCTCTTTATTTTATTTTTCACTATGTTCTTACTGAACTTCTCCTTTTCAGTATTTAGTTTTCCTGGGCTGCCAGCCCTCAAGGTGTCCTTTTTAACTTTTTAAAGGAACTAAGTGAGGTAAAAAGGGGATCTTCAGGGCTGGTAGCCCAGAAAAACTCAATACTGAAAAGGAAAAGTTGAGTAAGGACATAATTGAAAGATAAAAATGGTCACATTCACCAACAATCTGAAAATCTAGTTCCATTGGTAGGTGAATGGATAAAAAAGATGTGGTGTATATATAGGTACAATGGAGTATCACTCAGCCATGAAAAAGAGAATGAAATCCTGCTATATGTGACAACATGGATGGACCTAGAGGGTATGATGCTAAGCAAAATAAGTCAGATAAAGAAAGAAGAATACTGTATAATTTCACTTATATGTGGAATGTAAAAACACAACAAAACAGAAACAGACTCATAGATGCAGAGAACAAACTGGTGGTTGCCAGAGGGGAGGAGGGGGGGATGGGAAAAATAGGTGAAGGGGATTAAGAGCTACCAACTTCCAGTCATGAAATAAATAAGTCATGGGGATGTAACATACACCATAGGGACTATAGTCAACAATATTGTAATAACTTTGTATGTGACAGATGGTTACTGATCTCATCAGGGTGATCCCTTTGTAATGTACATAAATGTCGAATCACCGTGTTGTTCACCTAAAACTAGTACAATACTGTATGTCAACTATACTTCAATAAAAATAAAGGAACTAAGGACAACTGACAATGGGGGCTACAGAGTCAATGGTTAGAAATGAACTAGGGTTTGTTTCCTCTTGCTTTGATAAAACCAAAATCTCAGATTAGATACATTGAGTCATTGTTATAACTATACTAAAAGGTCTAGAATTTTTTTTAACCTTCTGATTATCCAAATAAAACCAGAAATAAAAAAGAAACCTCAAAGATAATATGTTTTCAGGGAAGAAATTCTCAGCAGAGACATTTCCATTTAAGTAAAATTAACATTAATCTGTAGAAAAGTAAATAGCAAAAATGATTAATTTATTTTCATTAACAGTATTTTAGCTATTCTAAGACGATCACTGAGCAAAACCTGTGGATTTGCTTTTATTAAAAGAGAATGAACATAATCTATCTTTTATTATCTAAAACTGTGCTTGGTAGCTTATCTGGAAACAAGCAGTGTGTCATTGACCAGACGCTGGCAGCAAAATAGCATTTCTACAAGTCTGCAAATATTAAACCACAGGTTAGAAAATGATCTTGAAAAGTCTAGGGTTATTATTTTCTCATAAAAATTATGTAAAGGAATTAAATTAGCATCTCATTTAAATGCAAACCAGAGTTTTAGTAACACCTGCCAAGACATGGGATTACAGAGGAAAGCGTTTTCACTTAAGGGCTTATTATTTTGTTCCAGAGAAACCAGTCTTGGGTTGCTATTCATCACAATTCAGTCAGAGACATTCTTTCAACTAAATTGAGTCAAACAGGATAGTCTATAAGAACCGCTCAGAAGCATTCAAACAATAACACTTTATTAGGTCCTACCGGAAGATAATGAAATGTTCTCACCAAAATAGAAACATGTGGGCTCTCACCCAAGTTTGGTCTTTCATTATCTGGCTTTAAAATGAGGGTAATGTATGCTCCTCAGAGACCTTCCATTCCTATATAAGCATACACAAAGAATAAACTGCCAAATCACAGAGAGCAGATGAAGTAGGGTGTAGAAAAACCCGAACACCATCATTAAGCCAAAAATGCTATATATTTAAGTGAATATACCATGTATTTATTAAGTGAATATTATGCTTAACTTCTTGTTCTTAAAGAGCTGAGACAAGTAGGGCTTAATATAGCAATAGTTAGACATGGCATTTAGGACGTTTAGGGGCAATTATTTTTTTCTGATGATTACTTTCATTGAAGTTTAAAAATATATATGTATAAATACAAGCAAGACTCATGAGCAAAATACACCAGGAAAACACTGTCTCCTACGGATGATAAACAATTTGCATGCTGCACTCTTTACTATGAATTCAAGAAATATTAGGAAAATTCTTTGCTAGTTCCTCAACTCATTTGTAAGGAACATACGTACTGTATTCAGGTGGGATCCTACCTGATATAATAGTGATTTATAGTTTGTGTATCTATGATAGTTGCTTGAGAAGCTAGAGGTTACATGTGCTTTAGTGTTTGCGGGTGGGCTTCCTCAGAATCATTGGATGGATAATAATAGAATAGGAAAGCTTGAAGAAGCCTTAGGGATTACCTAGGGCAACACCCTTCTCTCCCCTCTTCTTCCTCCTCACACACTTTTTTTTTTTTCCGAATGAGTGCGTTGAGGCTCAAAGGGACGAAAGGGATTAAGTGATTGGGATTAAGATTATAGAGGTTTTCAGAAGCAAAACTGAAACCAGAACCAAGGTCTTCTCTTTCGAGGCCCTTTTCTCTCCAGCTCTGTGCTTCAGTAGCGCAGCTCCCAGGGTGCACAGCAGGACTTCCCAGCAGGACTTCTGCATGAACCGCACCTGTTCGTTCACACCGTTCCCCAGAATCAGTCGGCTTTGCAGTCCTCCAGAGCTTTACTCCTTTCTTCTCTCCTTAATCGGTGCTTCTCAAACTATCTGGTTATTCTTATTCTTTCTTAAATTGCCGATGTTCTTGCCACATTTGTGAGTTCTATGATGTTTGAGCTCCCTATCATGCACTTGGCCATGCAGCACTGTCAGCTTGCCAGAAAAGCCTCTAAATGTTTGCCCTCAACTTGTGTACTTTACGAGTCGGGGAAAGGCAACAAATAGTTTGCAAAGCAGCCCTGGTCTGTGGACCACACTTTGGATAGCACAGGTCTAAGAGACACACGTGTGAATAAGGTGCCCTTGAACAACACAGCAGGGACTCCCACATTCTCTACCCCCCCAAGTTCCTCCCCACCCCACCCCCACCCGAGGCTCAGTGGATGACAGTACTCTCTCCCTGAAAGAGCAGGGGCTGTCAGGCAGGGACCTGCCCCTCTTTATGTTCCCCAACCCCACGTTATCTAAATAAACTTCAGATAAACGACCCCCATGGCTTTAAAGCGGGAAATGTCCTTCCTTAAACCCAGTTTGGTAGGGTGGTTAAGGACACTTCCTCTGAAGCCAGGCTGCCTAGAGATAGGTCTTGGCTTCGTGCTTACAGGCTGTGGAGTCTTCCACGGTGTGACATTGTGCCTTCATTTCTTCATCTGTAAAGAACTTAAAATAGCATCCAGTGTGTGCTAAGTACTCAAAACTGTTAGCTATTATTTACCCAAGACTAACCTTGCTGTCTGAGCTCTGGATCTTCTCCCTCCCCTTCCTCGGGGACCTGATGCCATCAGTAAGAGCCTTTTCTCTGGTAACTTCCACTGCCATGACTGTGATCTTATATTCCCTGTATTTACTTTTAATGCTCCCCATCCTTTTATAGTTACTCTTTAGAAAAGAGAATCTAGAGTTAGTCCTTCTGCTTCCTTGCCTCCCATTCATTCTTTTTTCCCCCATCCATTTAAAAAAATTCAGTGTTAATGGAGGTACACTGTGCTATAAGAGAACTTGTTGGCACCTAAAATAGATTTAGAGGGCGGGGAAGACTTCTCAGAGGAGGTGACATCTAAGTTATGGATGAGTGAGAGTTAGCCAGGCTAAGGAGAAGAAAGAGTGTTCCAGATCGATGAAACACTGTGGAGTCTTGGAAGAACTGAAAGGCAGTTCCCTACGGCGAGGCAGAAGAGACTGTGAGTGGAGAAGCCAAGAATGGTAAGAGATGGGCCTGGAAAGGCAAGAAGGAGCCTGTATGACAAAAATCAGACTTTGGACTGAGGACACTGGGAAGGCAGATAATGGGAGTGCCAGCACAGATGTCCATTTAAAGAGTAAGATCATTCTGGTTCAAGGAGGAGTGTCATGGAAAGTTTTAAGGCCAGTGAAATGATCAGATTTCCCTTTTAGAAAGACCCCTGGGCTAGAGGGAACAGAGGAGGGAATAAAAGTGTAGAGAACCAGGAAGGCATTGACAGTTGTGAGGGAGAGTGTAAGATAATAACTGTAAGATTGCGGTCTCAGAAGATCAGTGTTTTAGAAGGAGAGGTAAAAGATCAGGAATTGCAGACGAGGGCCGGGATCAAGGTGAGATGGCAGAGGTCCCGTAGCACTGCCATGTCCGCAGAGCATGGCATGTGCCCGCGCTATAGCCAGCCACTGAAACTGGACGTTGGTTTCAAGAGCCTGATTCAGTGAGCACAGGAGAAGCCATAGGATGACCCCAGCTCCAAGGGAGTTCTAACTTCAGGGAGAAGCCAGATGCCTACAGGGTCACGTCTCAGATGACCCCTCTGGCATGGGGGTGGGGATGGGGGAAGGTGTCTGAGAAATTCTCAACAGCCCCACTGTAATCAGAGAGGTATGCACCAGTGGTATCTTCAGCTTTACTCTGAAGGTCACTGGGGACATTTTTGACTTCCTATGAAGTCAAAGAGGTGTGAACGATCCAGTATGTGAGGGGTGCTCTGATAACCTTTTGAGTGACTAGACACCCAGCTTCCTGTCGCCGAAGATGAGTATCAGAGCTGCAGATGCCTTTGGGAAATCAAGGAGCCAAGGAGTGAGCAGGAAGAGTAGAATCTATGGGTGCAGTTGAGAGAGTGAGGCTGATTCAGGAACTGGAGTAAGTAGAAATAAACTGTAAAAAGAAGTGACAGGCAATTTCGAGAAGATCAGATAAAAACTGGACAGCTGAACCAGGAGGAAAAGCAGTGCTGGAAGGAATATGGGGAATCTTTTTTTAAATCACAACAGCTTGAACTGGAGCCTGGGCTGCAGATGAAGGAAACCAGCTGCATTAGGCACAGATCCAGCCAGACATCCTTGAGGAAACCAGCATCTTTACTGTGGTGTTTGGCATCTGGCACGATGGCCTCTTGGGCATCATCAGTAGCTTCAGTCTCCTCGCCAATGACCCAGTGGGCTGGGATGAGACTCATGCTGGAAGAGGCAGACAACTTTGTTGCTCACATCCTGTCCAATAAAATGGGACTGAAATTTCAGAGGTATTGACTTGTTCACCAAGGAAATCACCCTTATTTGGAGTCTGACGTGGAACTGCCTTGAACTATTCTAGAGATTCAAAATTTTTCTAGGACATACGTCCAACTCTGTGATGGAGGCTTTCCAGATGGTCCATAGCAACATAAAGCAGAGGCTGGGAAAGATGGGCTTCTCACCGTCTGCCTACACAACTGGTGAGGACAGAAGCATGACCAATAACCAAGGAAGGAGAGGTGAATCCTAGCCCAACAGAACCCCACTGATGCCATTTGTCACTTTTCATTTCTTCTTATATCCCTGATCTTTCACTGGGAACATTTTCATTGTGCCTGAAGAACATCTTTTAGTATTTTATTCGATGCAGGTCTGCTAATGACAAATTTTCTAGTTTTGTTTGTCTGAAAATGTGTTCATTTTACATTCATTTGTGAAAGCTGTTTTTATAGTATATAGAATCATAGGTTAGCAGTTATTTTCTTTTAGCACTTAAGTACATTATTTCATATTCTCTGGCTGCTATTGCCAGTTCTTATATGAAGAACTAAACTGTCAGTCTAATTGTGACTTTTTTGGAAGATAATCAATCTTTTCTCTCTGGCTGCTTTTAGGATTTTTCTTTTTGTCTTTGGCAGTTTTAGTATGGTGTGTTGAAAAAAAATTTTTTTCTGTTTATCCTGTTTGGGATTTGTAGTACTTCTTGAGTTTGTGGCTTGATGTTTTTAATCAGTTTTAGAACATTCTGTTAGTCATCACCTCTTCAAATACTGTTTTAGACCCATTCTCTGTTGTCTCTCCTAGTGGGACTCCATTTACCCATGTTAGAACTTCTCACCGTATCTTTTATGTCTCTTCCTTCTTTTCTGTATTTTTTAATCTTTTTTGAGTTTCTGTAACATTCTGAATAATTTTTTTACTTATTTTCCAGTTCACCAATTTCTTCTTCAACTGTGTTTAATCTTCTGCTAAATCCAGTCATTGAATTCTTCTTTGGTTTTTGTATTTTACAGGCTAGAATTCCCATTTTGTTCTTTTTTGTATAGTTTCCAGAACTCCACAAAAATTCTCAGTTTTGTCTCTTATCTCCAGCATAAAACCTTATTTTAAAGCCTATATCTGATAACAAAAATATTTGATTGAAGCCTCTTTGGGTGCAACTATTGTCCTTTTTTTTTTTGCAGGAATTTAATCATGTTGCTTTATCCCCTTGTATACCTTGTTATTTAAACATTTTTTTATTGAAGCATAATATTCAAACAGAAAAGTGCACATATAAGTGTATAGCATGTTAAATTTCCACAAACTAAACATATCTATGTAACTTTTACCTAGATCAAGAAACATATTATTACCAACACCCCAGAAGCCTTCTTTGAACCTTTCTGGTAGCTATTTCTTCCTTCCTCCCTCCTCTACCTACCCAAGAATAACCACTATTCTGTCATATCATGGCATAGATGAGTTTTTGCCTGATTTTTGGACTTTATATGAATGAAATAATAAAGTATGTATTTTTTCATGTTTTGCTTTTTTTTCACATAACATTATGTTTGTGAGCTTCATCCGTGCTAGTTCATGTAGTAGCTGTGGTCTGTTCATTCCCACTGCTATTTAATATTCCATTGTGTAATTATGGCACAATTTATTTAGCATTCTACTGTTTATAGTTTTCATTTTGGGCTCTAACAAGCAGTGGGGCTAAGAACATCTTTGTTTATATATTTTGGTGAACATACATACTGCCTAGTCACTTTTGATTGAGTTCTAGGCACTGTATTAGCAAACTTGTAGAAAAATTTGACACTTAGGATGATGCGATCTTTCTCTAGAGAAAATTTACATTTGCTTCTGCCTAGAACAACCTTGAGACTGTGATGATTCTAAGCTGAGTTGCAGTTCTTGTAAGGGCCTGTCTATGACTGGTTCACTCTGGTTCCTAGAGTGCTGGCCTTTGGGTGTCCTTACTCAAAGTTAGCCCCCCTCCACCCCAGTCTGTGCCCCCCTATCTTCTCACGGCTGTCATAGTTCCATTCAGGCTCTCAGGTTCTCAGCCCCACCTCTCAGGAAGCAGCAAATGCCTCAGCCCTACACATTGGCCTCAACCCCGGAGGTCTGACTTCCCCCAGATACTGACCCGATTATTCACTATCTTATTAGTGTTTTGATGCCTTCAAGCAGATTTTTAGTATACTTTGGTCAGCTTTTTTAGTTGTGTTCATTAGGAGGGGAGGTCTAAATTCCTGGTCCCTCCATTCACTCTGCAATCTATTGTTTTTCTCTCTCTCTACTGAAATTACTCTTGCTAAGGTCACTAACAATCTCTCGCCTGTCTTGCACAGTGGCAGTTTTCAGTCCTTGCCTTACTTGATCTCTGTATGTTTGTTCCCATAGATTTGTCCTTCTTTCTAAAACTCTTTCTATTTCTTCCTTTTTATTCCTCAACTCACTCATTCCTGGTTGCCTGCTCCTTTGGTTACCATGTCTCAGCTTTCTCTTTCCATGCCTTCCCTTAAATATTTCACTCCTTAAAATCTCAACCTTATATCCTTTCTGTGGATGAGCTATATTTATGATTTCACCTGCCACCAATATGCTAATGTCTTCAAGATCCTTTCTCCTGAACTTCAGGGCAGAATTTCTTCCCCCTTCTGGTTTATCCCCACTAGATGTCCTCTGGTATTTCAAACTCAACAGGACTTATCACTTCCTTCAACCCTTCCAATCATACGTCTATTTCAGAAAATGGCCCCACTACCACCTTAGCTGTCCAAACCAGGGCATCATCTTAAACTCCTCTTTCCTTCTCATTCCCTCATTCAGTCTCCAATTCTATAGATTCTAGCCTTGAATGCACATGCAGCTTTATATTTTAAAAATATTTGAGCTTAAATATGTATTTGACTATGAGATTCACAAATTGATAAAACAAACAAAATACTTGGGAGGTACTCAGACTTGAAGGATGGACCTTTGCGAGAGTTCTGCACACATGGGATTCTCACACTTCTCCAAACCTCTCAGAATACTGCTCTTTCGTCTTTAGTCAAAGGATCAGACCCATGAACTCCTGCCCACATACTCTATTCAAATACACATCCATCCCATACGCATACATTGTTCTTACTGTCCACCCCATTTGAGTCATTGACTCAATGCTGTGGATATTTAAAGCTTGAAAATACCAATTTATGCATATCTTGTAGGTCCATGTGCAGAAAGTGGCCTGTGTGTTGATGAGGTCTCTTCCTCTGTTTCTCCTTTTCCTTTCCTAAATTCTTACACTGTTTATACCACACCATTCACCATAAATTAGATGTTGTCTTGTTTTGCTCCCTGATTGTTTCAAGTGCATCACTTTGTCTCCACAGCTTGTGAGTTAGCTTCTTGGGGGTAAGACCCGTGTTTTCCACTCGTTGGTATTCCTTGTGCCTAGCATGGGGCTGAGCTGCAGCAGGCGCCTGGTAACTATTTGTTGTTTGACAGAACTAATGTATGAGAAATTAAAATCATTCAAAACCTTTAGGATTGTTGACTCTGATTTATAGAAGAAGAAAAACTTGCTCAAGTAGAAATTGCCTTCTCTGCCTTTCTAAACAAGCACCAATGAACATATCTTGACCTCTTATTAAAAACAAGCAGTAAACACAATTCTTGCTCCTACAAACTTGAAAATGGGTATAGAGGACAGTTAAACAGCAAAATAATTACTGACATAAACTCAGCGGCTTCTAGTATACTCACCCTTGTAAAATGTCTTACAGCTTCCAACTGCTTTCACATTCACGTTGAAAGTGATTATGTTTGGGGTGATATCACATAAGCATGTAGTGACATAATTGCTGCTAAAAGATTCATTTTAAGGTCCACACATAAGAAAATATACACTGTTGATTACCATAATATAGGAAAGAAGTCAAACATCCACTGGAAATGGATTCTTTAAGGAATTCCTCTGGGGGATGACACATCATGTGGAATTTGTGTTAGGCCCCTAGGCAGCATGGTGCCAAGGAGAGGAGACTGGACCAGGAATCAGACTCCTGGGCCCATCTCACTTCTACCAATTGCTGTGATGATCTTGTGTGAATCATGTAATATCTCTGCACTTTATTTTTCTCATCTGTAGAACAAGACTGATAATACCGTCTCTGGCAAATTTTTAACCTTATTCATCTAATATAACACATATGAGGGAATTTCATAATCAGCTAAGCACCATAGCAGTGCAAGGGAGTTACTATTGGGAGACGAAATCAGCAGCAGGGATGTGCTTGTGAGGAAGGACTCTGTGGCCAAGTGGTGTGATGTCAACCTCAACTCTGCCACTTATCAGCGGGGTGACCTTAGCAACCTTATCATTTTCTCATCTATAAAATGGGAGTATAATATAGAACCTACCTTACAGAGTTGTTGTGAAGTTAAAATCAGTTGATACATATAAAGCACCAACCTTGCCTGGTACGCAGTAAGAGCCACCTTGCCATTAGCTGTTACTATTCTTGCTAATTTCATGCATGATCTAAAACACAGATAATTGGAGATGATATCGATATGCTGAGAAACATCTGGCTGAAGAGTGAAATAACCCATGAAACAATTCATTTTCTGAGCTATAGGTTACATTTTCAAGGACATAGGCAAAGTCTCTGTCCTCATGGACTTATATTTTAACAGAATGGGGAGAGAAATGGATAAACAAACAAACACATTAGGAAATGACTAAAACGATGGATTTGGAAGGTGCTACGGACGTAATGAACGGTGTGCTGAGTTTGCCACAGTTGTAGCTGGGTGGTCAGGGAAGGCTGTTCTGAGGAGGGGATATTCACGCTGAGGCCTGAAGAATGGGAAAGAACCTGTATTAGGAGGATGTGGGGAGAGAATGCTGAGGCAAAATCCCAGGGGGGTGGGGGCTTGTAGACTTGGGGACAGAAAAGGCAACACGGCTGGAATGCAGCGTGGATGGGAGAAGGGCCTCAATAAGGTTGGGGAGATGGTTGGTCCACACAAGGCCTTTCAGGCCACGGCGAGGGACTGGATTTTATTCCACGAGTACCGAGAAGCTGTTGAAGTGTTTTGTTTAGGAAAGAGATCAAAGAAAGCAATATAGAATATTTAATTTTATATTCCAAAGGGCTTTTCAGAAATAAAAAGTGAGTTTCAATGATGAACAATGATTTTACAATAAATTATTTTGTTGAATTAGCAGATTTTGATGGTTTTAGATCAGTTTTCAAAATAAATCTACCTGATTTGAGATTAGGACCTTAATTGAAAGTAGTACTTAAGGTGAGTATGCTAGGTCTAGATGGCTTTTTGCTTTTGGGGATCCATACATACCCTTTAAATCCATAGTATTGGTTTAGGCAGAAACCACCACATGTTACATTATCATAGGACAACATTTAATCTCAACCCCCAAGGTATTGTGTGCACTCCAGGAAGATTAATAACTTCTCATTTGTCAGACTTAAAAGGGAAGGGTTGCTTTTGGTTGTGACTAACAGAAAACCAGACTAATAGAGGCTTAAACACATATGGGTTTATTTATTATTAATATTATTGTTTTTTGCTTCATGCAGCAAGTCCCGAGTAGGTGGTGGTTCAGAGGCTCAAGTTTTATCAGAGTTCACTTCCTTCAGTTCTCTTGATTTCCTCCTTCATGGTCCCTAGACGGTTGCTGCAGCTCCTGTCAACACATCTACAGTCCAGGCAAGAAGAAACGGAGGAAGTAGAAAGGGGTGGTGCCTGCATCAGGAAATCGGAGATGTTCTCAGACCTCATAGAATCTTCTGCTTATACTCTTTGGCTTGAACCGTGTCACAGGGCCACATTTTTTAGTAGCAAGGCAGTCAGAAAAGGTGAATTTTTAACTTTTTAGCACCTGTCGTCAAGGCAGAAAAGGAAATGGGGCTGGAATGGGTCTGAGTGAGCCACCCTATTTTTCACAGCAGGGTTCTTTCGGAGCTTTCGTGCCCCTGGCGGCGACAAGAGCTACAGCAGACTCCAAACTGCTGCAAACTCTTGGCGTGAAGAATTACACCTGGAAACGGTTATCTTGGGAGAGAGTTAAATAAATTTTCCAGCTGACTACGAAATCTGAAAGTGAAGAGACACATCTGTATCAAGTAGTACATGAAATTTCAGGATTGACTAACTTCCATAACTGATCCCAGATTCTGGTGATTAGAGTCCCCGTACTTGGAGGAAAGGATCTCCGTACCTGGGAGGGTGAGGCGCTCGGCCTCGCCCAGCTGTGTGACAAAGCTCCCTGACGCACAGGCACGGCCCCTTCTGCTGAGTCTCACCTCGTGCATTTTCACGTAACTTCAGGGTATTGTCCCGAGATTTATCCTTGAGTGGAAAAGAAGATGCAGACTCCCAGATTTTACAGTTTCTGGAAATGTCTTTAAAAGGGAAAAGAAAAGCAGTGAAGTGGCTAGAAGAACCATAACAATGATAGATCCTAGACAATGTCCTTATGGAACAATAAAAGTGATTTGGCAGGAAGCTGACAAACTTAACCAATTTTTAAAAATCAGACCTGACTTGTCAGTGGGTGCAGTGGGAAGTGGCCAGCTGAGACGTCAGGCGAACCTCCGCCCCATGCCGTGTTCTCTGGGTGAGTCCCCTAGACTGTAAAACAGGCTGACGGCAGATACCATTGTGGACAGTTACCATTTGGCTACATAGCAGCCAAATGTCCTTTAAATTCTGAGGGATTCCCAAAACAGGTGGGAGACATGATCCCTTTCACCCACGAAAAGGGAAATATTTCCTCTTTTCACCTTGTGGAAGCCAGAACCCCAGGCAGCAAATAGATTTTGCTAAAATAATCGCTACTTGCTTCCTAAGAGCACACCCAATTCTTGAGGAGAGGCCTAAGGATTAGTTAGATGTTAGTTTGGAAAGGGGTTGAGGTCTGGTCCAGAGTCCAGCTGGGCCAGTGGCGGCTGCTGAGTAGGCAGTTGTGGCGGTAGGGTCTCGGCATGACTTTTCGCTTTGTTCCTGGTTCTCTGGGCTTCCTGCAGGTTCTTCCCAAATATTCACTTGCTGTCTGAGTTTCTTCTTTTTTATTGAGATATAATTGGCATGTAATATTATATTAGCTGCAGGTGTACAGCATAATGATTAGATATTTGTATGTATTGTGAAATGATCACCACAATAAGTCTAGTAAACATTCATCAGCGCACAGTTACAAATTCTTTTTCCTTGTGATGAGGGCTTTTAAGATCTACTCTCTTGCCAACTTTCAAATATGAAATACAGTGTTATTAACTCTAGTCACCGTGCTGTCCCAGAGTGAGTTTCTGACACTTGTGACAGGGAACTTGAAATAGCACTGGGGGATTGTAGCGGAGGTGGTGACCGCCCTCCAGACCCTCCATCAAGGACGGCCTGTGCCCGGCCTTATGCTTGTGCTTAGCAGTGGAGAGCTGCTCATGCTGGATGGCTGCCAAATCCTTCCTTCATTTTGTGCTGTCCACCATTCATACGCCCTTAAGTGTTTAAAAATCCATCCCTTTGGGATGTTCATCTTTACAAGCATTTAAAAATGCTACGTGCAATCTATAGTCACTCCATGGAGACTCCTTTGGGTGTGCCTCAGCTGGCTGGGTTAACTAGTGGCAACAAATAGTGATGATTTAGAGCACTTTCAACTACCAGAAAGTTCATCTTTGCTGCGTGTAAAGCTGTTATTTCTTCGGGCGATTAACTTACATAGTTCTTGAAAGTATCAAATATGAAATTATGTCCCCTTCTATATTAGCCATAGCTAGTGAGAATACATCTGTTTATTTTTACTAAATTCGAATAAGAACCAATCTTTGTATTTTTTTTGTATGTGTATGTGTGTGTCTTCAATACCTACTTGATGACTCATTCATTGTCAGATTTGTGGGGAGGGAAAGTAGCACATATTGAGCCCCTACAATCCAGCAGGAACTGTGCCGGGCACTTTCATACACTCTTCACTTGATGCTCAGCAACCCTGAAAATTATACAGCATTATTTATAGACAACAGTCTGAGATTCAGATTATTTGAAAAATAAAATCAGCTCAAGGTCACCCAGTTAAGAAATAGTGGCAATGGGATGTGACACGTCTGTCTAATTCCATGACCCATGTCTTTCCACTCATCTGATCATTAAACAATCAGGGGGTACCCGACCTGTACAGGGATAGGATTAAGTGACGAGTAAGTGTCTCAAAGAGCTCATTGACCAGAAGCGGAGACAGACCCAACCACCAATAATATATCTACAACACAGCCTGAGTAACCCCTGCTAGAGGCATAGAGAGGTACAGGGGCGGGGCTGAGCGAAATGGTGGGCAAGGAGGGCTTCACTGATGTGTGAAGGCTGAACTGAGGCTCGAGGGAAGAGTAGGGGTCAGCCAGGCAGAGAAGGCAGAGAGATGGATCTATTGACCTATCTCCATCCATCTATCCATCAACCTACCTGCCTCGCTACCTTCCTATCTGATCTATCTGTTATGGACTGAATGTGCCCCCTTCAAATTCATGTGTTGAAGCCCTGACTCCCAGTGTGGCTGTATTTGGAGACAGGGCCTCTGAGAAGGTAATCCGGTTAAATGAGGTCATAAGGGTGGGGCCCTGATCTGATAGGATTATCAGATTCATAGCTGGAATGGGCTTCACAGATTATGTAATTAAATGGTCTTATTTTCCAGGTGAAGAGAACAAGGCCCATAAATGTTAAACAATTTCTTTAATGTTGCTCAGTAATTACCGACGGAGACACAACTAGAAGCCATGTTTCCCTCACTCTCACCTAGTGCTGTCTGGGCCACACTGTGTAGACCTCGCCAGAGGGCTCAGAGGGCTACATGTGCTTCCACCACAGAGCATGGTCTTCCCTCTCTGCCTAACAGAATAGATTCACTTCTTCGAAGCTTAATGGAGAATGATATTCCTTATGCTGGAGAGGCTTATGGTGATGTTTTTACAGCATAAATTTTTTACGATTCCATGCTTGTTTCTGAATTCTAAATCAGTATCTTTAAGTAAGGGATACTTGTTATTTTTACTTAAAATCCTTCTATAAGTTTTCTTTGCAAGCATATTTTTTAGTGTAGGCAGTTGTTTTTTCTTCAAAACGTATTACTAACATCTCTTATCTTTCTTAGCCTCATATTTTAACAGCAGGGTCTGCTCTTAGAAAATTTTAATTATTCATTTGCATCGCATGTGAAGTGCCACTTTATGTTGAACCAGTTCTTTCAGAGTCTGTTTACTTGATATCTCTTATTTCATGTGCTGTTTCCTGATTATCAAGAGAAAAAGAAGATAAATTACATTTGCCATAAAATCTGCTGAACTGACCTGAGGCAATTCAAGATCGATAAACCTTTAGTCACAGCCTCTTAGCAATGCAAAGGAATTAGTTTGGGGAAGAAAAAATGGTTGAAGGGAAGGGAAGTTCATGCTCTCAGGATGTGGTAGCTCTCTCCCCCTGTCCAGCTTGTGAGCACTTATTTCAGCTCCTTTGGCTGACGTCAGTGTGCCCTGGAAAGTCACACCCTCTGGCAGTCAGTAGCTCATATGTGGTGTGAAGAGGTATCAACAAGCATTACTAATTTTATAGGGTAAGTTACATAAATAGACGTCGAGTAACTATGAGCAAGTGAAGAAGACTGTAGTTTAACAAGGAGGAAATCCATCAAGTGTTGAGCAGGGAGAAGAGATCAGAGTTCCAAAGTGAGAGTCATTGAGGGATGAGGAACTTCTTGGACCCCAAGAGACCTTTGGTTATAGCTGAACGAATCTGTCAGAGTAGAGGGAGAGAGCGACGGGGGACGCTGAAAAAGACAATTAAAAAGGACAAACGAAAGGAGCAGATTAGCCTGCCCTGCTCTTCACCCCGGGGTCCCTCGTCAGGTGCGGCCACAGCACCTGCACCTCTTCACAACACCTGCCCCACGCAGAAGTAACTGTCGGTCCGTCTTCCCCCACCGGTGCTCAGACCTGGCTCTGCCCTTCACTAGCCATGTGGTTCTGGCCAAGCGGCTCAGCGCTGCTTTGCCTCCTCAGTTTCCCCATCTGTGATATGGGCATAAGAAGAGGACTTACCTCGCAGGGTTAGTATGTGCAGAACTTAGAATATGCCTGGCCCGGGCTGGCCCGACAAGGACCAGGACTGCTTCTGTCTTGCTTCCCACTGTCTCTCATGTTTCAGCACGGTTCCAGGCTCCTGGTAAAGCCCCGATGAACAGCATTCACTGCCTGACCTCAGGCCCGGCAGTGCTCTAAAACAGCATCCATTCTCAGCTGCCCCTACACACCTCGCGGGAGCTGTCATCCCAGTTTACTACGGTCGAACCCAGTCTTCCGCTCAAGGACCTCTCAGGGGGTGGTGTTCTTCAGTTGACAGTGGGCCCCGGGGGCTGGCTGGGCTGTCTTCCAAGGCCTCCCCTAGGGGTCTCTGCTAGTCATGCCCACCTTGTCCACAGAGGTCATTTGATTTTCTGAGAAACTGGGAGTTTCTCTCTAGTCACTCTGTATGAAGCACTTTTTTAAATTGAAAAATTTTTTTTCAATTTAAGTGACAGAGATCAGCCAAATTGCACAGGAAGAATTATGATGCAAGAAAGTTTCTTGTCCTACTTTTCCTTCTCCACATCCCAGTTTATAGAGGTAACTCTGTTTCCCCTTATTTTCTGTTTAGTGGTTGTCCCTAAAACAGCATATTAAGCACATGCCTCTCTTGATTTTCTGTTTTTGACTTTGGACAATACGTGCTGATTCCCACTCTGAAGATGAGGCCCTGCCTCCTTGTACTCTCCTCTCTGCCTCCCATGACCTCATCTCAGAGTCGGTTTTTCTGAGGGTTTGCCTTGGTCTTTCTCTTATGTTAATGTCGATGCCAGGTGGGCACTGCTGAGTCGCACCTGCTTCCTGATGGTGGGTGAGTTTTCCTGCGAGTAGGGCATCACTCTGGGCACACTGCGTGTACTCGGATCACAAGGGGGCAAGGTGTGCCCACTGACAGGCTTGTGCAGGTGGACGCTGGTTGAAAACCTCAGGTTGTCCAAATGCCAGAGTCAGGATGGCTTTCCTTTGAAGCCTCAATACCCAAGCCTGAAGCCTTAAGCTTTCCCAGATGGTTAGTTCAATTTCTTTAGAAAGGAGCCCTCTGTTTTGCCTAGGGGTAAAATGCCCCCACCCTGTCTTAGAATGGGGATGGAGCAGGGAGGAGGAATGAACGGTGAGGATTAGGGTGGGAATCTGGAGTGCACAGTTATTCCCATAGCGACTTTCAAGGAATCTTTCCTCCCTCCCCACCCCCCCACTTCAGCCCCATCTCTCACTCCTGTTATGCAGCAATAGAGAAGTAACATGTGCTCAAAAGTTTACTTGTGGTCCAGAAGCTAACGCAACCAATTGTGAGTGATGGAGTGAATAACTAAGATGGAAAACAGCTTCAGGCTAGTTTAGAGTATAGTTACTGGGTAGGACTCTAATAACAATCAGTGAAATATGAGATCTGTAGGTGTAGGACAAGGAATAAGTAAATGTGAATGTGTTGAAAAGAGGAAAGTTTCAAGTCATTATAAATGGAAGCTAAAAGACAAGAGCATGCTAACTTATCTCACTGAGGCCAAAGTTAGAAAACTAGATTGGGATCGGGAGAATATCACACGGCCCTTATGACAAGCATCACCTTCAGCTCTGGAGCTGTAAGAGATGCCGAGCCCACTTAGGACCTTTATTGCGCAAAGAGAAAGATGAGGCATGAAGAGGTTAGTGACGCCAACACTTGAGCCACATCTCAATCCCACTAAGCCCAGTGGGCTGTAAACGGAGACAGCCTGGAGTCGTTTTACGACACTTCTCCCGCATCCCTCATTACACACTTGATTCATTTCCAAGGACGAAAGCGTAAATGTGCTTTCAGGATGTTGACTGTTCAATAATTTATGTCAGCCTATAAACACATTTCAGCACACTTAGAAAGCAGATTTTCCTTAATTTTTTTCTACAGCATAGTCTCTAAACAATTTCTGGTCAATTAAAACCTCTTATGATCAATGGTCTTGTCATTTCCATCTTTTATAATGTTCAGAAAACCTATCCTACAATGCACTTCTCACCATGTCATCATGTCTAAGAATTATCTTTCTATTATTTTTGTCCGTATTGCAAATTTTTCCCAAACCATTTCCTTTTGTCAGCCAGAGCTCTAATATCATCATTTCTCTTATAAAATATGTCATCCATCATCATTAATGTCACCATCTCCTCTTTATCATGTTTATATCTCTTGTATACACAGCTCTTTGATATTTTGAACCCTCCCTGGACCATTTCCTTATTTTAACTATGTCTCTGTAATACCAAGGATATAGCACATTTTTTTTTTTCTTTTAGAGAGATACCTCACAGGAATCAATCTTGATATATTTTTCCAGCAATGGCTAGTGCAATAGACATTTCATTTTGGAGTTTCTCTTTTTTCTGTTATCTCAGCTTGAATTTTCTTTTTATTCTTCCCTTTTTCATTTTTCTATAGATGTATTCCTAGTATCTAGGTTATGTTTTTCTGTATTTCTCCTTTTTCTGTCATTAATGTAAATAAAGTCAATTCAATTATTTCCTAGATTAATCACAGGATTTCAAGGTTGGAAGAACAATAAAGGATATCCAGCCCAATGCCCCACTGGAACCTTGAATTTCCTTGATAATATCTGTCAAATGTTTATACCAGCTGTGTTTGAAGAGCCACCATCTCCGAAATCTGTTTCCTATATGTGCAGCTCGGTTTTTGGGAAGGTTTTCCTTACTGTGTTGTACAACCTGTATTGTACAAATTACCTCCTTGCTCCTCCCTCCAGTAAGTATTCTTTCCTCCACGTTTAGCACATCTACCAACAGTGATGCTATTTGCACATTTCCTTTCTCTTTAGGCTCCTGTAAAGGGCTCCTTTACCATTTCAAAAACTCACCTACTCCTCCTCCCTCTTTTAATGAGCATGGTTTTGAATTTGCGTCATTAAACATTACAACATGTTATTTTCCTAACTAACTGGAAAGGTTATAAAAACCTAAACCATATGAAAACATACTCATTTAAGTCAAATTTCTTGAAAGAAGTGATTGTATGGTGAGAATGAACTAGGGTTTGTGGTGGAAGGACAGAACAGCTTCATCGTATAAACTGCCCGATTTTCCCCCAGACACTCTGTTAGTGCTTTATTGGTGCCCTAACAAATTAGCACAAACTTAGCAGTTTATCTAAGTTATTTGTTATCTAGCAGTTCTGTAGGTCAGAAGTCTGTCAGGGGTCTCACTGGGCTAAAACCAGGATGTCAGCAGGGCTGTGTTGTTTTTTGTAGGCTCTGGGTAGGACCTGTGTCCTTGCCTTTTCCGCCTTCTAGAGGCTGCCTCCATCCCCTGGCTGGTGGCCCCTCCCTCCACCTTCAAAGCAGCAACGGCAGGTCCAGTCTTCACATCACATCAGTCTGACCCACCTTCTGCCTCCCTTTTACACTTTTAAGGACCCATGTGATTAGACTGACTGACCCCACCTGGATAATTCAGGATGATCTTCCCATCTCAAATTGAATCTGCAAAGTGCCTTTTGCCCTGTAAGGTAACATAGTCACAGATTCTGGGGATTAGGACAAGGACATCTTTTGGGGCTGTTATTCTGCCTGCTACAGACACTATATCTGAAATTTTTGTGATTGTCACCAGTAGAGCCAGAGGTGTCTTATGCTACTTTTAAATAGCCATTGAGTACTTACTGTTTAAAAGGTATTATTTTAAATGTTATGGGAGATGCTAAGAGAAATTAAAATTCTGTTGTGTAAGCCATCTCTATGGGATACACATCTTGCACACGTTCCTGTTTCCCCAGGAACGTCTCTTCCTTCTCTCCTGCACTGGGTGGCACTCCACTTCTGGACTTGGATGAGACGTCACACTGCAGGGCATGGGCCTGGCCGTCACTGAGGGGTTGCATGGGGTCTGAGCATCCACTGAGGGCTGACTGATGCAAGCCAGAGTTCAGGGGTGTTAGCCTCCAACGGCATAAACCTTGCTCAGAGGGAAGCGGGAGATGGGGACTAATAATCCCCCTCCTTTGTCCGGCGTGTGAACTCCTCTTGGCAGGTCCTCCTTATAACTCCCTGGAGAAGGTGTTTGTGCTGAGTGAGCACACCTGCGACTGTGCATTTCTCCACAGCTAGTTGTGAAGCAGCAGCCACAGCTGACGTTTGCATCACATTCTCCTGTCCTTTCTGGTCCTTTATCCTTTACTCTTTACACTCTGCCCTGGGGTTGCACTTCTCAAATGAATTGTGAGAAACTCAACCTCGCCTTGGCCTCTGCTTTCTGGAAGACGAGGGCTAAGACACCATCTAGTTAGGCTTTCTCCAAATATCAGGGAAGTAGAGAGACAAATGTTTCCAAACTCATGGATGCTTTTAATTAAATAAAAGCCTTAAAATCATGGTAAGAATTAGTCTTAAACATAAACTATAGGAGACAGAGAAACACGTTGAGGGAAAGCTTTAAAAGAAACACCGTAACAGCAAAATCACAGGTTTTGCTGTTGGGCTTGTGCTGAACTTCTGTTATCAATCACTACTCAACCCTGACTTTTTTTTTGCTGAGGAAGACTGGCCCTGGGCTAACATCCACGCCTGTCTTCCTCTGTTTTGTATGTGGGATGCCGCCACAGCTTGGCTTGATGAGAGTATGTCTGTGCCGGGGATCCAAACCTGCAAACCCCGGGCTGCCGAAGCAGAGCGCACAAACTTAACTACTACGTCACGGGGCCAGCTCAACGCTGACTTTTTATGGAGGATGATATCCTTTTATAATCTCTCCTGTTATATTAAAAAAAAGGAAAACAAATGCCTCACCTCTGTCAGCGGCATGCTTTTGAAATCCATATTTTCCCAACAATGAAAGCACCCTGAATTTGGAGCGAGTGTTTGGGTCCTGGCTCTTTGACTCACTGGCTGTATAGAATGGGGGAATTGCTTTATGAAAGGTGAGGAAACTAAGGCTCAGGAGAATTAACCAAAATTTGTGCTTTTTGCCTAGTATCAAATAAACGGCTTTTATAAGATTTTCCTTACAAAGCCTGCCCAGTGTCTATAGATGTCACCTCCACATGCCTCCTTTACTGCATGGTCATCAGCTCAGAGTGGCCCTCTTGTCTCCACCAGGTTGTAGGGCATGTGGGCAGGCTCTTTCTGAGCCTTTCTGGTTTTCTCACAGGCCCCAGCAGGTGCCTTTTTCTAGAGTGGACACTTGATCGTGGTTGATTCCTTACTGGAGATGACTGGCAGTGGTCACTCACATAGTAAATATGGAAGGTAACCGGGAAATCTTGAATAGCTTTTCTCTGTCTACATGGCGCCCAGGGGATGAAATCAACAACACAAAAATGTTCTCTGCACCTTGACTCTGATGTTTTTCTATTCAGCTCTGAAACTTCCCTGGACATGACCAAATGGAGGATCACAGGATATAACTCCATGTGCAGAAGAATAGTCAAATGTAACCGGACTCAGTGGAAGGTGAGAGCAGAAGAGCTACACAGTCGCCTGATGGATGGTAGATGTTCTCTGTCCTACGTTACGTTACACAAACTCTTCCAGAGGGCTTACTCCTTTAGCTGTGCAAAGCTGGCCCAACAGCCTGGAGAATGGAACAGAATATATATCTGCCATTTTTATTTCTCAAAAATAGCAATTCAAATTATATTAATCTCAGGTGATATTTACCTTGGTTAAAGCACGTATCTTAAAGCAGACAATTTTCTTCTAGTCAAAGTGGGATTGATAGTTTTAAAAATAGTCAGATCAGCCTGTCGTGCACGTCAAGCTATAAATATAGAAGCCAGGTCTGTGCTTGACAGATTCCAAAGATAGTCTTGGGTGTGATTAGCGAATACTCATGGTACTCTTTCATATTAATGAACTGCTCATGTCAATGTGAGGAACTGAGCAAAGAGCATGGAAGCTTTTTAATATAATCACCCTGGCAGTAGTGAGATTTACATTTGGGATTTTGAAGTAATTAGAGAAATAGTTATCAATAAGCATATGCTAAAATAGATCCATTTTACAGAATACAGTGGTGTATGTATGCTACAGGAAGAAAGACAGTTGACTACACATGAATTTGTACTTTCCCTGAACTTGCTGCTTGGTCGATAGATTGGAAACATCTGTCTAGAGTACAAGGCACCTGATAACTTCTGTGTATCAAGTGCCTGGATGCGGCGAAACCCTCCCCTCTCTGCACTGCATCCAGGGATATCCTTCTAAACCATGTGGCAGGATAAGGTACTCAGATGTGTATTTACTGCTGATGACGAGTCAGAAAGAATGAGATTTATTTGGGTTTGATGTTCTCTTCATTTCTCTCTTACTCCCACTCTTATATATCAGGGCTGTTTGCAGGCCTACGTCGGAAGTTGCTTAAAAAGCCTTGGTTTTGAGGAAGCCTAAACTAGTTGAGTTTCAGCGAGGAGTCCCTGAGGAGGGAGGGAGAGGGGCAAGGGCTACAGGCTAGGTCAGACACCTTCGGAGCAGCCTAACCACGTGCTCCATCACATTATCCTGTATCAGAATGTCATATTTATTTCTCTCTCCCCACACTGGACTATAAATACTCAGTTGTTGAATGAATGAGTGAATATTGATATGAGCTCTTCCTGCAAGAATTTTTAGTTTCTAGAACTTTTAAATTGTCTTTGTTATGATAACACATAAAAAGGAAAACTATATAAGCCCCTCTGCAATGTTTAGAAGTGCTAGGTAGGTATAGTGAGAGCTTTCAGGAAAAAAACAATAATATTCATCTAAAAATATTTATGCAGCAGCACAGCCGGTGTTCCTACAGTAAAAGAAATCCTACACTTCAACTGAAGACTGACTTTGGCTCATGTGCCCTGATGCATGGCTTGTGGCTGGGGCTGGACATAGGAGATGTCCAATATTTTACTTACTTTTTTTCCTGATTATAACTATAATATTTGTCAGTTTTAAGAAAGTTATAATATATGGAAAAGTATAAAAAATCACCATAATCTCACCATGAGATAACTATGCTTATTTTCTGTTCTTGTAGACTTTTTCAGTGTTATGTGTGAGCATCTGTGATACACAAATATATATATATATATATTGTTTGTGTGTGTGAGGAAGACCAGCCCTGAGCTAACATCCGTTGCCAATTCTCCTCTTTTTTGATGAGGAAGACTGACCCTGGGCTAACATCCGTGCCCATCTTCCTCTACTTTATATGGGATGCTGCCACAGCATGGCTGACAAACAGTGCATCAATGGCGCCCAGGATCCGAACCCGCAAACCCCGGACTGCCAAAGTGCGAACTAAACCGCTGTGCCACCAGGCCGGCCCCTGCACAAATATATTTTTACAAAAACATCATCTTACCTTATACATTGCTTTCAGAACTGATTTTTGCTCTTAAACTACTGGGATCATCTTTCTTTGTGAATAAATAAGTCTATTTGTATGTCATAATTCATTTTGATTAAATAGTATTCCATTTATGTGGATGTAGAATAATACATTTATTATTATAAATATATTAATGAATTGATACATATCTTTGCATATATGTCTGATTATTATCTTAAAATAATTATAAAGAATATATAAAAGAATTTAAACATTAAAATAATAATAACAGTATCTTAAAATAAATTTATAATTGTGGTCTTTTGGTCAAAAGTATACGGTTTCATATATATTGCCAAAAGTTTGCCCAGAAAGACTCTGCCAGTGTTTATTCACCTCCCAAATGGCATGTCTAAATGTACCCACTTCCTTATATCATTAGCCTTAACTGGGTACCAGTGTTCTTTTGCATCTTTTCCAAATTGATAAGTGAAAAATTGTACGTTGGTTTAACTTGCATTTCTTTACTAACTAGTGAGGTTAAACTTCTTTTCTAAAGGTTTGTGGCCAAGGTAGGTTAAGGGAGCAGAACTTGGCCAGTTTCGGGGAGCTCCCTGCACCCCCGGGGGGGCTAATTGCAGCCCCGTGCCTGCCCCAGTGATAGCTGCTCTCATGACTTTTGGGATAGTTGGCATCTTGATCTTTTATAGCTGTGTCACTTGTGTGGACATTCCTAAACAACACAGGCTTGTTTGCCTGTATTTGAACCGTATGAGTAAGAAACAACTGCTTGTGTTCTTCCGTGGCTAGCCTGTTTTGCTCAATATTGCGTGTGTTGGTTCGTTGGTGGAACGCCTGTGAAGGAGAAAGGGGAGACTCCTTTAGTGGCTGTGAGGACTCCACACTGGCTTAGCAAACACTTTCTCGGAACTGCACTGTAGTCGGTGACTCTTCCTACCCAATTCTTCCTTCCCCTTCTTGATACAGTCCGGCCTGCTTTGGAGTCCAAAGGCTCTCCCCATTTGTGTTAGTTTTCTAGGGCTGCTGTAACAAATTACCACAAAATTGGCATCCCAAAACAACAGAAATTTATCATCTCACAGTTCTGGGGGCCAGAAGTCCAAAATCAAGGTGTCGGCAGGGCTGCGCTCCCTCTAAAGGCTCTAGAGGAGAATATTTCCTGGCCTCTTCCAGCTTCTGATGGCTCCAAGAGTTCATTGGTTTGGGGCTGCCTAACTGCAGTCTCTGCCTCTGTCTTCATATGGCCTCCTCTTCCTTCTCTCTTCCAAATCTCTCTCTGAACTTCTCCTAAAAGAACAGTTGTCATTGGATTTTGGGACCATCTATATAATGAAGGATAAAGTCATCTCAAGACCCCTAACTTAATTAGATCTGGAAAGATCCTTATGCAAATAAGGATTCTGGGACATGGACATATCTTTTTGGGGGCCACCAGTGAAGCCATCATTCAATCACCTTCTCTGGATCCCTCACCTTTATTCTTTATGTGTGGTCTGCCCAATAAAACTATTGCATGTCTAATCCCATCCTTGCATCTGCTTCTTGAAGGACCTGAACCAACACAAATTACTGAGCAAAACAAGTGAGTACTACAATTAAAGAAGGGCCCAGGGAGTGATGTCATCACACAGTGGTGTAGGCCGGGCTCCTGTGAAGGAGGGAGGGAGGAGGACAGATGGGGCAGGAGGAATTGCACATGTCCTCGGACTGTGGTGCTGGTTGGGCTCCTGTGAAGGAGGGAGGGAGGACAGATCGGGCAGGCAGAATCCCATACTGAGGTGCAGTTCCAGGGAAGGTTTGTCTAGGACAACAATGAGTCCTTGAGCCTACTGAGGGAGGTCTTGGTCCCCCAGGCAGAGCCGCTGCAGCACACCAGCTGTGCTCAGTCACCGGCAGGGAGCGCCAGTGTGGCCTCAGAAGAGTGTGTGTAGCATCTGGGAATGACCACTAATTATGTTCTCTCCAGCAAAATGTCTGAGAGGCTCCCTTTCACAGGCACCACAGTCTACCTGTGCCCTGCACAGACCCACTCTTCCACCCAGGTCTGGGCAGATCCTCCATGACTTTGGTAGGCCTCTTTTTTCTGAAGAGGAACTTAAGAGAGGCAGGCTACTCTCTTAAGGACGAACTAGGCTCCTATCACTGTAGTTGGTCTCAGGGCCACGTGTGGCATTCATCCTCTCTTTCCTCCCCATCCACTGTCAATGCCATTGTCCTCAGCTGTCACCTCACACCTTCATCCTGAGGGGTCTGAGCCCCTGGTCATCACACCCTTCTCAGACCGAGGTTGCCGCACACGTGCATTCACAGTACAGTTACGCAGGAGAGAACTGTGCTAAGGTTCCCAGACCCGTATGTTCTTCCAGTGGGGACAGAGCACCATACTGAGGGCTCTGACTTAATGTATTTACTGCATCATGAAGGATGGCACCCCATCTGTCAGAGTGTTGCCCCTGAGCTGGCACTTCAGCCCCGCCCTTAGAAAGTCATTCGTGGACTCTATGAGGGTGGTTGCTTCTGGCTGGTCTAGGATGGGCTATAACCAGTGTCATGGGCATATGCCCCCATTGCACCGTGAAGCAGGTGAGGGTATATGTTGTAGTCTCTACTTACCCCTCCTCCCAGATCCATTTCTGCTCTTGGGTGCCTTGCTTTATGTCCTAGGAGGCTAACCCTTTGGGATGGCATCACCACACTGCATTCAGGCAACAGGGTTGGAGTGGGTAGGGAGAAGAAGTGTGAAATTGAAGGGAAAGTGGAGAAAATGTTTAGAATTGTTTTTTCTGCCAGACTTCTCTGCTTTGGTACAATTATGACTGTGTCCCTCTCTGTGCTCCCATAGGTCCCGCTCTCTTCAGACTCCACTTTCACTATTTCCTAGGAGTGATAACAGCTCCTCTCAACACTTTCCTTAAGCTTGCCCCAGGTCGGATGCTTTGTTGTATGGGATCAGGCATCATGTAAGCCCCCAGAGAGTGGTGCTGGCTGAGCTTCTGAGGACAGGAAAGGCAAAATCACACATGCAATAGGTATCTATTCCTGTGAGAATGAACCACTGGCCCTTCCAGGATGGAAGGAGTCCAAAGTAGTCATCTTGCCACAAGCGGCCAGTTGGTCTCTTTGATGGGTAAACCATATTGGGGGCTCAAATTGGTTTCTGTTGCTAGCATGTTGGGCATTCAGAGGCAGCATTAGCTAGATTGACTGGTAAGTGGAAGTCAATGCTGCTGGGTCCATGTGCATCTTCCACTCCATTCATATACCCACATAGTCAGTTCTGGGGTGGCCAATGATGAAAGCTGGCTAATGTCAACTGGCTGGGTCATTTTGTCTTCTTCGTCATTTACTGCCTCTTCTGTAGTGGGTGCTCCCTGGTGGGTGTTAACATGTGATACAAAATCTCCATACTTTGTGCCACTGCCATATGGCAGTCCCCATGCCTCTTCCCCAGCCTTCCTTGCCTGGGGAATGTAGTACATGTGGTCCTTTTGGACAAGAAAATGTAGAGAAGAAAATTCTAGTCTTATACAAAGTTGAGTAGTTCAAGAGACTATTACAAATAAAATAACATAGGTTGGTAAGTTTGACTAAAGTTGTGATTACTTAAGATTTAGAAATCACATATTTTTTATTCTTGGAAAGTACCACTAAACTTATATCAAAGGAAGAGTGATGTGAAAGAGAAAGATACTTACAGATGTTTCCTGAGTGGTTACTAGGCCCAAGTCCTCATTCTAGCTAGATGCTGCCAGCACAGGCACAGGAATGAAAAAGACCAAACCAGGGAACAAAGCCATAATAGGTGTGTGAAGCCAGCAAGGACATGACCTGAATTGGAGGCAAAGAACTCCCAGTAGTAACTGCCAAATGAAAGCAAGAAGAATTAGCTCACTGCTCTAAACCTCTCTCTCCCCACCAGCTAGCACAGGAGCCTTCTGGGCTTTTGGGTAAGAAAGCTTCTGGTTTGAGGAATATGCCGAAAGGGACCCTGCCAGGGGCCTGATGAAAAGGCACAGTTGGAGAAGACAGCCTGCTGACAGCTGAGATTTGAATTTCAAATGCAAGAACTTCTGAAAGAAAAGCAGTCTTAGTGCAACATAAATTGCTTCCAAACACTGAAAGACACAGCAGAAAGGGCAACAGAAAACCACATGAGGCAAAACAATTTTGACAAACTGTTAGGAAATCTGTTCTCTTTTTCTGCATCCCTCAGCCCCGACTCCCCCAAGGAACCAAAAGAAGCAGTAAAATTAATTGAAACTGTGCAGGAAGTTCCAAGAAACTGAGGAAGGAGGTCTACTTGAAAACGCGATGCTATGACTGAATCAGCAGTCCCCACTGGGGAAATATCCCCTAGAGAGAGAAATCCGTGATTGAGCATGAAGTTGGGCAGTCAACTGGTACATATTTAATTTGTAACAGCTTTTAAGCTATTCCTAAAGGCCCAACAAGGTGCATGCACAGCCATTAAACATATGTTTGTTGTCAAGCAGTCTGCAATAGATTTCAGACACCCACCCCAGTCAAAGAACCAGAACCCACTGGAGCATCATCTACACTGTGTGGCTGGGGTAAGAGAGGTGCCAACTGTATACACGTCACATGCCCAGAAACCACCAGAAGGTTAATTCTTTTCATAGAAAGGAAAATACAGTTTTGTCAGCCACATGTGAGAAACCGAGCAAAATGAGTTGAAGGCAGCTTTAGAATAAGTCTGAAACGCACAGGCAGATAGCTGTTCTCCTGGCCCGTGTTCTCTGCCCTTGATGTATCCCGCCTGTGACCCAGTCAAAGGGCAAACGCTGGGTTCCCGCCTTTCAGGCTGCAGGTGTATTATTGTACCAGTGGGAAACAAGGTTCTCGCTGTCCTATTATGGAAGCCAAATTGCTTCCTCCCCAGAAGCCAGAGGATTTCACTAGCAAGCAGTGGGGAGCCCATACAAAGCTGTAATTTGCAATCTGAACCTAATTTCAAACCTGATCTAAAAAAATGAGAATTAATGTATTGAAGAAACTCCCTGTATTACTAGCTAGCTTCCTCCCAAATTCTTTAGAATTTATGGGTAATCGATTTCTTGAAGAAAATTAGTTAGAGTTTAATCATTGTTTCACATAGTCTTTTGTTTTTGTGTATACTAACTGTGTAAATATGGGTGAAGATCCATTGTGCATATGAAGAAACAATTCATGACATTATCCAAAGGAATGAGTACCTTTCAGATTTTACCAGCCTAGGAAAACAATTTTGCCTTTTAATAAAAGTGAAAAATTTATGTGAATTCAGCCTTAAAATAGGCTGGAAGGAGAGCGTGGTAGCACAGTGAGACTGACTTCAGGGGCCGTCATGCCCGTGGATGGAGCGAACGACGTGCAAAGGAAAGATCGCACACATCCAGCTGTGGCTCTGCTCCCCTGCCCGCACCCCTCTCTAAGCTGAATTAATGAGCTGGCTGCCGTCCCCAGCTTCCCGACCCTAACAAGCTCACAGTGGAGCGAAGGAGGAAGGGACATTCACAGCTGAGAAATGTCCTCCCATGACTTGAAAGGCGCTCCGTCGGCAGGACAAGGTAAGGATATTGTTAGACAAATAAACACACCTCCCTTCAGCGGTGGAGTATGGAGACGAAGGTATAGGGTTAGTCTCCTCACAAAGAAAGTGGCAAAGAACACCACTTCTCCACTTCCTATTTGATTTCTGGAACTCTTAACAAATGATGCGAATTGGCCAAGTTATGTTTTTCCTCCCTTTGCTTCTTCCCAGCCTCTGCTGAAAGTAAAAGCTAAAAAGCTGAGACATGATCACAAGTTGGACAGAAGGCGAAGAACTGAGTGTGAATAATTCACCAGCTGTTATTCAGTTCTGGGTAAGTAGAGCCTGAAGCACACCTACCAGGGTAGAGGCCTTGTGGGGCTGAAGCTGAAAGAATTTCGTGGCGAATCTTTTTTTAGGAAAAAGAAGACCCATTCATGAAATAAGTAACAAGTATGAAAATGTACAGTTATTCATAATGAGAAATTAAAAGGAATTGCAAACTTTTAAAAGTCGAGAAATACTTCTGCATGTAGGACTTGTCATTTCTCATTTCACTTATGGCACTAATTCTCTTCTATTCACCATCAGAGAGGCTGTTGTCAGGACTAGCTACATAATTTGCGGGGCCCATTGCATAGTGAAACTCCACGGTCCCTTGGTCAAAAATTAAGAATTTCAAGATGGCGCCAGCAGAGCACTAAACCCGGCTCTGGGCCCTTCTGAGTGCAGGGCCCAGCGTGACTGCACAGATTGTATGTCTGTCAAACCGGTCCTCGCAGCACTGCAAAACAGAAATAATACAGTATTTTTATAAAATATGGACCCACCTCCATGATGTGTTTTTCCTACATTTTAGGGCTGTAAACTCTTTGACTGCCACTTCATATGATGACTTTTTTGTAATATCTTTTTCAATATGTAGACTTGAAAAATAATTCTGTCTTTCCTTTAGCATGTTTGATTGAAATTTCTCTTTTTAAAAATTATTGGCAGCTTAGAAAAGTTTCTTTCAGCATCACAATTCATTATTCATGTTTTTAGGGTTGTTGTCAAACTTGGGAAAACCACTGTTAAGTTTCTTTCTCATAGGAGCTGTGAGATTTGTTTTCCACAGATGGACTTCATGCCACCTGCATGCTTTGGTGCCAGGTTCTTTAGGACATGTTTACATCACAGTATAACCCCTGCCCTGCTTCCTGTTGTGACACTGGGGGAGGTGGCACAAGAGTGGGTGGTGGGAGTATTCCTTGAAGCCATTTGTTCCCCAGAACAGCTAGCAATAACATGGAAGTGACACCTCAAACTAAATGATTCCCAAATTTAAATTCCTCTTGGCTGGATTCCAAAGATACCCACAGCCCCAACACCAGCAGACGGGAGGGAAAGTGTGATTCAGTTTGGGGGAGAGTGGGACGTCAAGGTGCCCATAGCTGATCATCATGGAAATATCTCACTTTTGCAAATTTTATAATGACATGTGACACGCAAAGAGTCCATGCAAGCTTAACACCACTAGCCTCTTAGTAAATCTACTTCTGGTAGTGAAACACACCACATTGGCATCTGGCAATCTATCCAGCTGGAGCAAAATATTATACCAGCCACAAAGTAGGACTACAGAGCTGGCAGTAACACAAGCAGGCAAATGGTGGCAACTATCTTTGTTAGAGGATGGGTGACTTTTAAATCCCACATGGAAGGGCTGATGGCTGCCCTTTGTGTTTGCAGGTGCACATTTTCACTTAGGTAATAAAGCAGACAGCAATGGCCTGATGGACAATGATACTTAGTGTAGAATAAGATGGATGATAAGAGGTTACTCACTTATTTGAAATAAATGGCCACTTCTGAACAGATCATTTGACATTTACTCCTAGAAAAGTGCTTGCGCATTTATGATAAAAAGTATTTCCCAGAAAACTAAAGTTCTGTTCTGAAAAAAAATATTTCACTCACTCCTCTAAAGGACTGGAATTGTAATAACCAAGGATTGCACTTTGGAAAAAGATTAACTTGGCAATGCCCACTTCATGTCATTTAGACTACAGGTACCCAGCATTTCACAGAGCTTAAGAGTAGGTGTGCTTCTCAAACTTTGATTTATAATCCAGGTTAGAGAGATGAACAAGACAATATGCTACAAAACAAAGGGAAGAGACTATACTGATAGGCAGCAGTGTTGAATGTGTCTTCAGAGTCAACTTTCACTTCTTGTGCCAGAGGGAGGGGCAGTGACATGGAAAATGGGAAACTGGATAATCCGTTCGGCTGGACAGGGCCGTAGCCTCGCTCTCTGGGGCAAATCCAAGGGCCTCTTCCTCATCTGCACCCTCCCTGATCTCCTGGCCAGTCTGAGTCTGCTGATCTCCCTCCCTCCTCAAACTCCTCTCTCTTGACCCTGCCTCTCCACACCCACCTGAACTCCTCTGATGGGGCGTCTTCTGTTCCCTCCTCTCCTGCTCTGCTCTCTGCTCTCCGTGGCTTTTCCACCCTCTCTCGGCCTCACTGACACTCTGAACCTCTGACTCCAGCTTCATCACCTTCCCTTTCTAGGCTCACCTGCCTGACCCCAGTGGCTTTTAAGGCCTCTGTATGCCCAAGACCTTCCTTCTGTTATTGCCACCCAATCCGTGGGGTCATTTCTGACTCTCCCAACCTCTCCTTCTGAAATCTCCCTCTCGTTTGTCCTTTCCTCTCCATCTCCAATAGCATCATCTTAGTTTAGGCCCTCGTTGCTGCTTCATGGATTAAAATAATCTAATTTTCTCTTTGCTTAAATCCCCATCCTTTTAATCTATTCATTTTGATATAAGATTAAATTATTTTAATCTTCTAAATAGTTCCTCTAAGTACATTTAGAATATTGCTCTCTACTGCTCAAATACCTTCCATAGCTCCCCACTGCCATCCTTCATAAAGTACAAAATTCCTTGGTATAACATTTGGGGCTTTTCATAATTTGACTTCGACACATCTCTCCAGCATTATATCATACAACTCTTCCTCAGTCACCTTTTGACTTAGTGGAGAAGGGATAAAAGGACAATGTACAGCACAGAGTCTCCATGTGGATAATTGAGACCTGACCAAATTTTGTATTTCTCACAAAGCACCAACAAATGTTTGGATGAGAGATTTAATGAGAAAGGACACGTAGCTGGGTTGATGGCTAAGAAAATGAACAGAGGGACTGGGCCAATAATAAGCAAAGATGCTCCTAAATGAGACGAGCTGGATCCACAGGATGTCCTCACCCGTGGAATGTGTAAAGCCTAGGAAAAAGCAGCTCTTCAGTTAGCGAAGGCAGACTTCACAAATGTCCCTCAGCACCGTTCCTGGAACATTGAAATCTTATAAAAATCGTTATTAATGGACTGACAACTTCTGCCTTTCCTTAGGAGAGACAGAGAAATGCTCCAAAATACCTAACCTGACATGCTCTGCCTAGATTCCTATTATCTCTTTCTTTGCACTGATATTTTATGTCATCTTTTCTGGAACGCTAATTTTAAGGCAGTTTTCTCCACATTACTTTATCTCAGAAGGAGATCTGATCATTTGGGGACATAAAGGGAGGTGAGGAAAATGCATTAGGCAAAACTAAGGCCAGGATACTAGGAAAAAGTGGCACTGTGATAAGACACAGTCTATTGTCACTTTCCTTACTTTATTTTTTCTGTTAATTTACTGGAAGAAGAGCTATGAGACAATATGTATTCTCATTCTTGAGTACCCAAGTCCTATTTTGCTTGCCCTGACCTGGTCACACCAATCACACATTTGTGATGAAGTTGACTTCTGACACACATATGGTGATAAAGTTGACTCCTAGCACACGTGTTGAGCTCACAGTCTGCCCCTTGCCCCATCACACACACACATGCCCACATATTCACACTGTATTTGAAGAAAAAATATGAATGAGGCCATTCAAAGCTCATTTAAACTCTATTGATATACAGGTTTTTTTTTTTTTCTGGTGAGGATGATTGGCCCTGAGCTAATACCTGTTGCCAATCTTCTTCTTTTTGCTTGAGGAAGATCTGCCCTGAGCTAACTTCTGTGCCCATCTTCCTCTATTTTGTATGTGGGTTACCGCCACAGCATGGCTTAATGAGTGGTGTAGGTCCATGCCCGGGATCCAAACCTGTGAGCCTGGGCTGCTGAAGCTGAGCACACCGAACTTAACCACTGTGCCAGGGGGCTGGCCCCTGAGATATAGTTTTAACTGGCAATGAATCCTCTTAATTTCATCTTATTGGCTTTGAATAAAATTAAAAGCAAAAACAATGGATACATATAAGAAACGAAGTACAAAGAGTTTTAAATTTAGGGGTGGGTATTTTGTCTGTATTTAACTGCCTGGAAGAGATATCACTTTGAAGAGCCATATACATCCTTTAAAAACTAAAATATGTTGTGATTAATTGAACTAAAATAAAGGTCATTAAAAAGTTTGCAGATTTAATCATTTAAACATCTTAAAATACTTTCAAAATTAAGAACACTAAGGTAATAAATAGTTATCTAGCCTTTTTAACCAAAGAAATTAGTTTACCAATGTTAAGTCTCCTACTGACATTAAAAGTAAATTAAGAATATTATCAAATTGGTTTTACAAATGGCTAAATTGAGACAGAAAAATATCACGTGAATTTCCCAGGGTTATAGTCAAGGCAGTGGAAATTGGAACCTGTGGATTTTAATTTATATTTGTATGGTTCTAATGATTATTAAAGTGTGTCTTCTCCTAAGCACACCACTTAATGACATTAGTTGTATAAAAAACTTTACACGATCTCTCATTCTTTTGAGAATCATGTTTCTTTTGATTGACTTTTATAAAATATTAAGAAGAGCAAAAGTTAGTACATTTCTCCTGCAAAGTAATAAAAAATATTTTAAAATTATTTGGTATGTAAAATGAAATAAAAATAGCTTTTGTGATAAGAATAGAAAATACTGATTGGTATAAGCATAGGTGAAGTTCAAGACAAACATCAGGGAAACCATGATCCCCCTCCTTCTGATTCCCCCAGTGCTTGAACATCATCAGTGCATGCTTTTCATCCTGGCTTTGACTTCTTTTATGGTTTCTAATCACTTGGGGATTCCCTTTCTGTCTTTCTACCTAAGCTATGCTGTGTGATATCGTTATTATTTTTTAAAGGCCTTATTTTTTAGGGCGGTTTTAAGTTTACAACAAAATTGAGAGGAAGGTACAGAGATTTCTTACCTACCCCCTGCCCCCACACAGGCACAGCCTCTCCCATTCTCATCATCACTCACCAGAATGATACATTTTTTACCAGGGATGAACCTGCGTTGACACATCATAATCACCCAAAGTCCACAGTTTACCTCAGGGTTCACTCTTGGTGTTGTACATTCCGTGGGTTTGGACAAATATATAAAGACATGTATCCACCATTATAGTATCAAACAGAGCAGATTCACTGCCCTAAACCTCTGTGCTCTGCCTGTTCATCTCTCCCGCCACCCCCCCCCCCCAGTCTAGCCCAGTGCCAGGCTCTTGGTAGCGATGCCGTAAATATTTTTTGAATGACTATATGAATACATTATACAATTATGAACTGGCTGTACTATTCTTGCAATCATTCTTGTAATGCAGAAAACTTCTGATAATCTTTAGAACTGACACCAATGTAAGAAGTGTAGCAAGTTTCGGGATAAAAAATTGTTGCTATTACACAAACTTTAGAGTTGATCTGAGATTCCCTCTGGGGACCAATTTGGCAAGGGCAGTGCCTGTCAACTGTTTATTTCCTCTTATGTTAGTTTGATTCTTTCTATGTTGTGTCTTTCTTTCTTCGGCCTTTCAAAATCTATTAGTTGATTTTTTCTAAAGATAACTATGTAACGAGTTCATGCAAATGCCATTTTTAAGTTATAAATTTTTGGTGAACAAATGCAGAAACAGAAACTCAGGGGAAAAATCTATTGCATATTCTTTTTTGATGTGAGTATGAAACATTTTTTTTAACATCTGAAACATGATAGGAGCTATTTATTATTCTGTATTTAACAATTCCACCTCTGCAAAATAATTTTCTTTAAGAGACGCTTACAGTTTCTTCCTATCAACAAACTCATGACGTTTAACTGACAGAAGTCTGATGAAGCGTGGCTTAACTCAGCACCCACTCCTGAGAGTGTTTAGGCTTGAACCTTGGACTTGTTGTGGCACGGTTCCCTTACCACTATCAACAAGAACCTACACAATTTTACTTTAAAATGTTTTCAAATGACTTTAAAAATCTGATTATATTTAAAGAGAAATATCTGATGGTTAATAAAAAGAATCGAACACTGTCCGGGCAGAACACTCATAATGTGCTGGCAGACGGAAGCAATATCCACGACAACTGGCAAAAATAGCACGGGAGGTTTTTTGGCCCAAGGATTTAACCAAGATGATTACATAGCGTGAGGAAGAAGAAATGAAAGAGACTGGAAACAGCAAAAAGATATTTTGAAAACTGCCTCAGCCTGTATACTTGATCCTTCCCTGAGACGAGGAAACGTCATTCTCCTCTGACATACGTCACACGGAGGAAAGGTGCAGGGAAGTGTAATGTGCTCAAAATTAAATTTTTAAAAATTATTTATGTTTCTTACACAGGGGGAGTGCAATATATATTTCTTGAATGAAATTTTTTTTTAGGGAATGAGGTTACTCCTTGTTGCTATTTTTTCTCATGTGTCTACCAGCACCAGCCAAATCACTTCAGCGGGGCTCAGGTTGAGCGCGTTGACACTGGAGGCCTCTCAACAGTAGGACAAGGTCACCGACAGAAGGAGTTACGGCAGGCTGTCCCTCTGGGTGCTCTGTCTTGTCGCTCACCACCTTGACAATTTGCTGTGAAGAGACCTGAAGCTTACATAAACCCAAAGGTTACCCTAATTTCATTGTTAAAGTTGAACAAGGTGGAGGGTGGTCTCTGGGGCCTGGATAAACTGGTCACAGAAATGAGGGACTACTTACCCAACCTGTGGGGTTGGCTAAGCCACTCACAAATCTTTGGGTGCAACATAGCCTTGGTCTCAGAGGTAACAGTTTGCTCCAGGTCCCCCTTCAGGTCAGGAAATAACAGGGGAGTTTGGGGTGTGACAAGTATGGGTTAAAGAAATAATATTTCTTAGGTCAAGGAATTTTTTTAAGGCAACTGTATGACTTCTCTTTATAAAAGGAAGGAAGATGAGAGAATTACATATATCTCACAAGGATTGGCTGATGATAATTTCATGTATTTTAGAAGTGCTTCAAAAAGTGTCCAAGATGCAAGATGTCCAGTTACAAGATTTTTTGTTATTGTTATTAATAGCTGATATTGTAATGAATAAAAGAATTTTAAAAATGGGCTTTAAAAGGAAAACATACCTTTGCTATAATGTTTTATAAAAGAGGGATGGAAGTATAATACCTGGATTAGGCCCTTGGCTTTGCAAATGATCTGAAAAATAGTGAAAATAATATTATCCTGAAGAATAATGGATTTTATACAAAAGAAAAATTTCTGGGGAAATAATAATAGTGCAGAACTTCCATATTTCATCCATAAGACCCCTTCGTTCTGTGCAAACAGCTGGACTTTCCTTCATTTGCAGATCTGGACTAGAAAGGTGTTTATTATGCAATTAATTAAGGATGACAGGTTTTCTAAAGATTCAGCTGAGGTGTCTTAGATGTCATTAATTAAGGCAAACATTTATTGAATGTCCATCATGTGCTGGCAGTTTGTGAGCTGCTGAGGACTCAGACATGACGTTATCTTTGCCTGAGAGCAGCCGTCCACTGACTGAAGAGCCTGTAGAAGAACACATGTGCCTGGAAGTACCTATGCAGACAAGGTGCCTGTGAAACAAAATCTTCAGTTTTTCTGTAATAAACACTCAATTTTAAATTTTAAAAGAGAAATCAATACTCCTTTACAAAAACAGTATTTTCCCTCTATAGACAAAACATGCCTATTCTGGAATTATAGTAGGTCTAGAAGAAGTCTTGGTGATAGGGATCTAGAAAACCTATCTTATGGGAGGGACAACGTCAGAAGTAGGCATGTGCAACTTCGAGATGTCTTGGTGGGCCTAGCAGTCCTCAGATATTTTCAGAGCTATAAGGGGAAGGAGATTAGTCTTCCTCTGCTGTTCAGAGGTCAGAATTGCAAAGTTAGGAGTGAACATCTCTATATGATGGTTTTTCCAGGTAACTGTCAGAGTTTCCAGCATGGGTGCTGGCTCTCTCCTTGTCCCAGGAGTTCATGCAGAATATTTCAGGGTAGAAAGATAGGTTTCCAAACGAGGAAAGTTGCATTTGATGAGCTGTCCTCCCTAACAGTTTGTCATCCCAGCTCTTTGGATCAGGATGAGGATTGCGTGTCATGAGCTGAAGTGCCCCTGAGGAGCCCGGAGAGTGTGGGGGAATTCACTCCGCTGTCGACCACGTACGGCAGTAGATACTGTTAATCTGGTTTTCACAGACTCTCTATTTCCCTGGATACCCTACGAAATTAGATAAATCAAAGAATGAAATAATGATATTGTGTATTAAAGAAGCCTTTAAAACAGTTTTATCACAGACCAAAAAGGTTAAAATTCACACTTGGTTTCTAATTTAAGAGCAGAGAGAAGGTTTCTCAGAAAATGGGATGACTATGTAGTAGTGCATTCTCTTACAAATGAAAATCAAATCACCAGAGCGATCAGTTCATAAACATCTCAGGATGACCTGGGGAGGTTTGATAAAATGAATTATCATAGCATAAGGAAACACAATATGAAAATTTAGTAATCAGATAGAAGTTTCAAAATATTTTAAAGGAGTTACAGATAAAATGGTTTTCAGCTACAAAATGAATTTTTGAATCTAGATAAATCGGAATGTATATATTTTGTGCAAAATTCAAGTTTCATGTTTGTGATTTTAAGGAGCCCCTGAGAGAGGTGTGAGCTCAGCAGACTGCACCCTTAGTAAATGTAACTAACAGCACTGAAGAATGAGAACAGTCCTAAATGAGAGATTATCCCCTCAGACACAGTGTCATCAGATTCCTACTCCTGCGTGTCATTGCCCTTGCCAGCCCACTGCACAGCCCACAGTGGGTCCTCAGAGAAGGAAAGTTAAATGAAAACGTTTGCTCTTTCTATACTCAAGACTTTCACTTAGTCTCTTCGGAAAGTATAAATTTTTTCTAGATCTCCTGATAGGCTGATCTACCAATCTATGCTCGACCTACTTCAATTCTTTTAATCATTTGGTTTGGGGGTGCATCGTCGACACAAAGGCAGGTGGTTTATGCCAAGTGCATTTTCCTTCCCTACAACCGAGGAATAAAACAAAATTAACAGTACCTGGGAAGTGAGGCTATCTGAAAACCAAACAGCCCTGTTACCTCTGTGGCTCTGGAGAATCAAACACCAAATCTGATGGATGGGCATCTTAGTCCTTTGTTCTCGGGGACTCAGGGGTCACCCTGGCATTTGGAGCTGGAGGGAATCATGGAGAGCATACAGACCAGTGGTTCCCAAAACTGGCTCTGTTTCTGAGTCCCTGGAGGGGCTTTTTAAAATTCTTGTTCCTGAGCTGACTTCAGATCTAGCAGAGTAGAGTTCCTGGGCTTGGGACTGGCAGTCACCCCTGGTGGTTCTGGTTTGGGGACAAGCGATCCGGTCTTACGTCTTTACAGAGGCCTAGAGAGACTCAGGATTGTATGTCATGAGTAAATTTAGATTTAATTGAATTAAATGACTTGTCCATGTGTTGGTTAGTGGCAGAACACATATGTCCTTGATTCCAGTTTTATTTTCACACCATCACCTGCTGCTATGGCCAGCATCATTAGAAAGCATGTGATTTGTACCCATTTTGTGAATAAAAAGTGCCCAGAGGTGTACAGACACACATACACACCCATCCCAGACCTTTGGGCTTTCTAGTTGTACACCTTTCTCCAATCACATCCCTCAACATTTTAAGTGTCTCCTTGACAGAGTTCCCTGAACTTGGTCTTCTCTTTGGCTGTTTAACTCAGTGTCCTCTCAGGGCTTCCAAAGGCCCTTCTTCTGTTTCTCTCATTTTTCTGCCAAGACTGTCAATCCTGGTAGGGCTGGTCATTCCACTGTCTCAGCACCTTCCATCTGCTTCTCTCTTCTAGTCTGGTGATTGTTAGGTCTCCTGTATTTATCTTCCCAGTGTTTTCTCTTTTCCCTTGTTATTTCCATATCTTTATATGTTTGTTTGAGCTTTGAGATATTTCTTCCACTTGATCTGCAGTTGGCTAACTTGGTTCTCCATAGAGACCTTCTCCTTCAATTCATCTACTGAATATTTCTGTCCTTACAGGTTTAGTCCTCATATATACATGTATTTCCTATGAAGAATTGGCTCATGTGATTATGGAGGCTGAGAAGTCCCAGATCTGCAGTTGGCAAGCTGGAGACCCAGGAGAGCTGATGGAATAAGTCAGTCTGGGTCTGAAGATCTGGTCACCAGGAGAGCCGACATGTAAGTTCCGGTTCAAGTCTGAAGACAGGAGGAGACTGATGTCCCAGCTTGAAAGTAGTCAGGCAGAGAGAAAGAATTCTTTTCTACTCAGCCTGAATCCTATTCAGGCCTTCCTTCAATGGATTTGATGAGGCCCACCCACACTGGGGAGGGCCATCTGCTTTACTAAGTCTACCAATTCAAATGTTAATCTTATCCAGAAACACCCTCATAGACACATCCGGAAAGAATGTTTAGCCAAATATCTGGGTAGCCCGTAGCCTAGTCCAGTTAAATATAAAAGTAACCATTGCAAGTCCATCCCTGTCAGCTTGGCATCCCATCGCATCTCCTCAACCCAGACTCAATCTCCAAATAAAGACAATAAAAGGTCATAATTCCACCCAACATGATACAACTATACTGTGTACCCCTGGAAACACACTCTGCTTTCTCAGAAGAGATTACTCCCTAACCCTGCTTGTCATTTAACTAAGAATGAAAATAGAATTTTTGAACCTAGGATTAGATTCTTTCACCATAGTGTGGTGCCAGTAAAGATACGCTGTTAGTGTTCACTGTAAATACAGTAAATTCAGAGATTATATAGTTTGCTCAGTCAATACGCCTTCATTCAAATAGATGACGTCACCCTTTAGCTGCTCTTCCATAGGAGCCTCTCTAATGTATCCCAATTAATTACCAACTTGTACAATCACTTGGCCCAACTACGATTCCTTCTGCCATCATGGAGACCCCAGCAACTGCCAGCGATAGCAGTTAGGAGAGCGTGACATAACAGCAGGACGACCTCTGGAGCGTGCACCAGGGTGTCAGTAAGAGCAGCATCAGTGGCAGTTCTGGCAGAATCAGCGGGACCATGGGCTCCCAGCCAGCAGAGTCAGTAAGAGTATGGTGGATATTGGATCCCTGTTCAGTGACAGTGCCAGTTCAGAAAGGGAGGGGCCGTGGGCCCTGGTTCCACCTCAGTCCCACCTTGCTCCTTTAGTCCTTCCAACACGTTTGCAACCAATGTTCTGTTACAATTCTGTTTTAACATTTTTGTTACTAATCACTTCATTTGACATGACTATCAAACTTTCTCTTTCCCTAGCTAGAAACTGAAATATTCAGGTAATGAAACCTCTAGAAAAGAGTCTTGTTTATAATGAGGATGATGGTTAAGTTAGGAAAAACAGAAGAATCTTCATAAGTTCATCAAACAGAGCTGTGGGTCTTTAAAGCCAGACTTGATAGAAATTCCTCCACGAGCTGATTCTTTTCTCTGTGGTCCAGTTTAAGGTAAACTCACCCTGTTGAGGCAGGGATGCAGTTTTTAGGGTCTGATTTCTCCATGTTGCATCTCTTCTTTCTGTCGCCTTTTCCCCGTTTGGTGACTGCCCTGTCTCTCATGGAAGCCGTTCAGGGCTAGATCTTTGGCTGGCTGACAGCCTGCACCCCAACAACGTAGTGAAGTAGCAGCAAACACCGCATCAGTCGTTGATACTCACGATGAGACCGACCAAGAGAGGAGGACTTTCCGTGTGTGGTGATGTCCACGAGGCATTTTGTTTTTAAGCATTTAGTTCCTAATTTGGAGTTAAAGCCTTTTTCCCACTACAGGCATTTTCACTGTGCACACTCCAGTGGATGCTGTGGTACTAGCAGAGCCGGCCCTGAGGTTGACCCTGATGAGTTGTCAGCAGTGTAACTGCTTTTGTGGGGGTGCCCCTGCGCCCCAGGGAAGGTGCGAATGGTGCCCTTCTCTTAACCATTCATTCATTGATTCATTGATTCATGGGAAACAAATATTTATTATCATATATAGGGGTACCGTGCTAGGCCCCTTGGAGACAACCATGATGAAAACAAAACAAGTGACACAGTCTGTTACTCGGGAGTGCCACTGATCTGCCACTGGAGCTGCGGGAGCTTGACTAGTGAACTCAAGCCTCACCCACCGTGTGGGGGCAATTGTGGTCCCCACTGCAGTGAGGTGCCTCATTCTCAACAAACCCTCCAAACTGCTGGGCAGAGCATCTGACATCCCTTTGTCCCCTGCCTTGCCTCAGTGAAGAACTGACTAGGAAGCCCTGAACTGAGCACAGTTCCTCCCCTTCTCTCTCTTGGATTCAGAGCATCTAGATGCTTCTTTGTATTTTTCAGATCCAGAGATTCCTGAGCTTCGAAGTGCATGTTGTATTTTTCAAACATTTGAGACTATCTGCAGTCCCATCTAATATTTTTCTGACATAAACCTCCTTGTCCTCACATCTTAGACCTCATTCCTATGCATCTGCATTACTTCTCCCTCTGATAATGACATTTCTCGCAAAGCTCTGCTGAACACATTCTCTTTACTAATAAAGATATTCCTGTGTAAAAACCAGTTTGCCAAGATAATAAAGCACTGCTTACTAATCAGAGAATTTTCACAAAAAAAGTCATTTTTGACATGTTCCAATATAAAACAAAGGCTAAAACAGCCATTATATCTGGTATAAACTCAACTTTCTGCCTTATCATCCAATTTAGCACATTCTTGGATTTAATATGGGATTGCCAAGTAGGATCTGGGGAAATATTGGTGGCGGTTGTATATTCAAAGCTTCCCCAAATAGCCTTAAAATAATAAAAGAATGAAAGTCAAACTGCTACTGGGAATATCTATATAACACTATTCATTTTCTAAATTAAAATCAATGTTCCTTCTATAATATAGGCCATGGTTATGGATTTTTATAGATATTTGGCATCACTTTAATTTGCCAGAATAGACTCTATTACCCTGTATTTGGATTTGTGTTTTCAGGCTGTTGTAGTGAGGGTGCCCTGACAGCAGAGTCTGAGAAAAAGCAGAGTCTGTGTCCAGGGGGTTTGTGTGGGGAGTGAGCGTGGAAGTGAGATGGGAAAGGAGGGAAGGTGCGGGCGAACATCATCCCTGAGTCAGCTCTGCTGTGGGTGCTGAGGCCTGATGCCCCCGGGACCTTCTGCAGCACATAGGTTGCTAATCAGAATCTCTGAGTGAGGGAGGAAGGGGAGAAGCATTTGGTCATCCCGGCCCCGACCAGCTGAGGGTTGCCCACGGGGTGTTAACGCCCCTGCAGGTTCCTCTTGCGCTTGTGTGGGGCTGACACGACCCCAGAGACGGGGTGCGTGCTGGAGGAGAGGTGCTGTTAGATGGGAGTGGGTGGAGCCCCCGAGGAACTGCCCCACAGCTGTGCTGTACTCAGAGGAGGCTGTGGGGCCAGTACCTGAGTGTCCGACACGGGCTACTAGCAGTTGGCTGAGAAAAAAATTTAGACTAAATAGGGCAAAAGTTATTCATAAGGAAAATGATCCCATGTGAAGATTGTGCACTTTCCTTGACTGCTAATATCTGTATTTCCATACTTGATATAAAGACAACTTATCAGACTTGGAGAGATCATTGAGTTACTTAATTAAATATAATAAATCTGATGTTTTAACACTAGCTAGTGTGATTAATTCTGTATTCCTGAATCTAGCCTCATTTGAAACACACCCCTGGGACACTTTATTCTTACATTTATAAATTATGAACTCAATGAACCTGATATTTTTCTGATAATGGGAATATAATACATTAAGGCTTGCTTGCTCTAAGCAGATGTTCTTCTTAATTGCAATTAGGATGGGGAAAAATGTCCTTTGTTACGGTCCATCTTTATTTTCAGGTTTTTTTATAGTTTAGCTTAGTAATTATAGGGTCATTAAAGCAATATGAATGCAAAACCCTCGTAAATTTGAACAAAATAATTATAAAAATGAAAAGAGGAGTGGTAATTGGAATGAAGAGAAATGGTAAGAGAGGAAAATGAGCATTTTTCCAGGTATGTATAAAAGGGTAGATTTAGAGGAAAGGAGACAGAAAGAAACCATTGCATCAATACATCAGGAAAGACACTCTGTATTGCTTTGCCTGTTATGCCATTCAAAGCCCTCAATGGCTCCGTGTTGCTTTTAAGAACAAGCTCAAAGCAAGTCATTCCAGGACTCCCACAAGCTGACACCCATCTACATTTTCAAACCTGTTTCCTGGAGCTCACTTGCAGGAACTCTCTACAGCACTCTACTGCAGCACACCTGATTGGAGCACTTGACAGCATTAACTCGTGTCGTCTGCATGGATGTCTGTGAGGCACTGAGAACGCACAGTTCACTGACCCGCCTCAGATCATCAGCTGGGAGGTGGTGGAGCCAGGACTTGAACCCAGTCTGGCTCCTGCGCCTGGGCCCTTCACCCTCACGTCCCTGGCTGCCCGACTGCCCTTCAGACTCGCCTTGGGGGTACTGCACTGCAGCCTTGCTCTCCCTCACGCAGCATGTGTTCCTCCCTCCTTTCTACCGTCAAGTCCCACTGTCCTTTAAGGCTGAAACCAAGTTCTACTCTCCCCTAAAAGGCCTCCCATGGCTGCACCGGTCCCAGTCATCTCTTCTTCGTCAGATTTGTGGAGCACCTTTAGTGAGCAGAGTTCATTTGGCACCTGTCACCTACTGCCTTCACAGAAAATTATCTGTGTTTGCACATGTGCACATTTCTCCCTAATGTAGACATACCCTCAGTGTACGTAGCTTCCGCCTTGTGGCAGAGTTGAAGATCAGGAGACCAGTACTGTAGCAGGACCCCAGAGGGACTTTGGCGTGGTCACCTCTTTGGTCTCCTGTAGCGCCTACTGCCACCTATGCTTTGTGTGTAGTTAGTGCACAATATTCATTGACTTGCATTAAAGTCGAGGACTGTGATGATTCGGGCCACCAAGCTTCCATTTCTATTATTTATTAAAATGAAAGTTTAATATACACTCCATATTCAAAATAAATGCAGATTGGCAATTTTAATACCAGCTATGACAAGTAATTTAAAAGTGCTGAGCACTGCAGTGTGGTATGGAAATGTTCCCCTGTTCTCCTTTTACATGTAGAAATGGCACTTTCAGAGCAAGTGTCCAGTGGCCACCAGAATAGTATTAATTATAAGTATGCAGGCATAAATATAAAAAAACCACATATAGATTCTCACACGGAAACTTCCAGTGGTTTTTCGGAGGGGGACATGGAGAGACAGAGTTGAAATAAACAAAGATGGCATCTCGTGCCCATTTCCTGCCTGGTTCTCTTGGTCCAAAGACCAAAAATGCGTCTGTCCAGAGCCTGGCACGTCGGTGGGTCTCTGCTCTTGGCGTCAGCATTTCCAGGGTAACGGAAGGCAGATGACCTTGGGTAGGTCGCAATAGATTTGGGAGGATGCTTTCCTCACATGGAATTGTGGTCTAAATCTCAGCCACTTCTTGTCTTCATAAAGCTTCAAGGTATTTTTTGGGCCCATCTGTGAGAATAACAGCAGAATTAATAGCCCCAGATTCTTTGCTGCCTGGGAGAGACCACTGCACATGTTCCACACCCTTTGCCTCTGACTTGCATCTGCTTTCACCTTTGCTGGAGAGCCCCTTGGGCAGAGGCCTGCTAAGGCACCTGTCAACCCCAACAAACCACAGGACCTTGTGGGGCGACCACAGTCATTTTGCTAAGAAACAGCTCTCCCGGTAGTTGTTTCCGGCCCTCACCAATATGTGGTAAAGACTCCTTTCCTCAGCTGATCTTTGATTATGTCCCTTTTCATCTACCTCTGAATAGATCCTTGAGAATTATAGCACCTCTTAGATAGAACAAACACCCCTGAACACAGAGTCTGAGCTCCCTAAGTTTTTCCAGACTCTCTCCTAGAGAGAGAACCGCCTTGCAGGTGTGTTGGATGCAAACATATGTAATTCTTACTTTTTAAAAAACTTCATCGTTACGGCAGCATTTGAGCTTTTTCAGTCCAGGGAGGGTGAGCTTTGCATAGGTAATAACAGCCCACCTTCCTGGGGTCTGTGTGAGCCTCGGTGATACAAGCCCTTGCTGCTCAAAGTATGATCTGCAAACCTGGAGCAGCGGCAGAGCCACCTGGGGGTGCGTTAGAAATGCAGAACCTCAGGCCCCACCCCAGCTTGAGGGACTCATCTGCATTTTAATAAGATGCCAGGGTGACTGTGCACATTAAAGTTTGGGAAGCACGGATGGGATCTAGACGAGTGACTGGTGCAGAGGAGTGCTCAACAGATACTAGCCATTACCCGTTGAGTTCTTGAAACCATATGAGTTATTTACATTTTTTCCATTTTACAGGTGAGACGACTGCACCACAGTAACAGGGCTAGGATTCTGACCTAGATCTTTTCATTCCAAAGCCTGTGCCTAATACCACGCAGTCTTCCCTGAACATGAGTGCGTTTCTTGAATAGTGAAGGCCTTGGGGCCTCTCGCCTCGCCCTCATCCCTCAGGTGCTCGGGCACCTTACTGTTGAAAACCCAACATGCTCCAAACAGGGTTCCCTTCCTGAACCCGTCTCCCTTGTCCCCGGTCAGAGCCCCACCTGTTCCTTGTCCTCATCTTACATTCCAGGAGGGTTCGGTTGAAGGCCAGCTGTGTCCTATGTGAATCTTCCCAGACGTATTGGCTTTATGCAGGGTTTTCTGAATGTAATCTTTTTGCTCAAAAGAAGTTGTCCTGGGTGGGAAATTCTGGACTTTGTAGGATTGGAGAGGGTGTATTTTAGGACATGGCGTGGATGTGTGTGTGTGTGCATGTGTGATGGTAGCTGGGGAGGTCTCTCCTGGCATCCCAGAATCCCAACTCGTGGCGGACACCTGCGCCATTCACAGGTGAGGCTGGCTTTGGGTGAGACTCATGAAGTCCAGATGTTTGGAGAGCAGATGTTTCTATCAGGAGAAGTCAAGTCACCAATGAAAGAGGGCGGGCGAGGAGAAAGGGAGTGAGGATGTCAGGACTGTGGCTCTGGTCTGACCACCAGTGTCCAGGGCATTGGGGCCAGAGGTGCAGGTGAGCAGCTGCAGCATGAAGACCCCGGCCTCACCTTGATTCTGCCGTTTTCTAATTTAGGTCGGACTTTTGTCTGACTTTGCTTTCCAGTTTTTGGAAACAGGTGAATAGGCTGTAGCTTACGGTGTAGATTTAGCCGTGGCTCTTGGTCTTAACTGCTTTATGTCTAAACTTGAGGTGCTTTTCAATTTGCTCCTGTTTCTCACCTCACAGGCACTGATTGATTTGGTTTGTTTTTGCATTTTTGCTAATAGGAATTGAATGGGCTTGCTGATTCTTATTAGGGCTGTTTTGACTTGATAGCTTTGTTTAAAATGGGAGTTTTTATTTAAAATTTCTGTTTACCTTATGGTTTTGTCTCTGAGATCAAGACCACTTCCCAGACAATGAATTCAGAACTCTGGAGGAAAGCAGCTTAGGTCTCCAATTGCTTTCCATTCTTTTTGTTTTTGTTGTTACTTATATTTTGATTTGTCTATTTAGAGTTTCCAGGTGTGTCTTGGTGTTGGGGATAGCATAATGATGTGGAGGAAGATAACGTTTTGCAGGTATATTTGGACAGGTAGGAAGTATGAAAAATAGTTTGCTACCTCCATCCTAGATCAATTTGGAACCACATTTATTTAGGATAAAATGTAATAGAGAAAGCCTGCCATTGGAAAATGTGAGAGTCTCAGGCAAATCTGGTCGTTCAAATCAAGCTGTTCTAGTTCCAATGACTTTTTGTGAACAAGGATTTACTGGGCCGCCATGAAGAAGAACTAGAGAGAACTATTTCTTGTTTGGAGTGCGTTCAAATTCTGAATCAATGGACTCAAAGTTTGATCTCTCTTCCCCCGACATCACTCCTGCTCCAGCCCCACCAGCACCTGTTCTCGTACATACATATGTAGACATATCCATATATTGCTTTGCCTTTCTACAAATCATTTTATAGATAGTTTGAATTTGGAAATCTATAGCAATTAGTTTCATGATGTAGCACATTGCACCTATCATATAATGAAATGTGAAAGTAATGGTCTGTCATGTGGCACCAATATTGTACGGTATACACATTTACTGTGTGTGCGTGTGCTTATTTGTGGTGGCGTGATCTCAATCCATAAACTCAAATGAGCAAGAAGTGTAACTTTCTACTATTATATAACTCAATTTTTTGATTTTGAGCTTCTGGTCTGCTGGGGGTGGGCAGAAAAGTCTTGCCATCAGCTCTTCCTGGAGTTCTCTCCCTGCTCACCATCTTCCTGGTGTGCTCCACAATTCCAAGATCCTACCCAGTTTCAAGGTGTTGAGGTGGTAGAGGGAGGATGATCACTGATCCCCATGTTGCCATTGAAGTATTTAGAATCCTGGTGCCCAGGGCTTCTTTAGATCTGACTTTCTGCTGCTCGGTGCCATTCTTAGGGCATGGAAATCTTCCCTGGCCTGTGTGTGGTCCTGTCTTCCTAGACGTACAACACAGCTCACATCTCTGGAGTCTGGCCATCTCTTTTTTTTCGGGGGCATCCCACTCTCTGTTTTCTTTTTTTCTCCTTCCAACCTTGAGAAATTCTCTCCTGGTGTCAGAGAAATCCATCTTTCTTCATATATATGCCTGCCCAATCCTCTCCTCTTAGGCTTTTGGGAACTAAAGCTGGGATTTCTGCTGGATAGCCCATTCATGCCCTTCCCGCAGGCATTGAACATGGACCTGAATGGGAGCGGGAGGGAGCTGGTGGGAAAGAGGCAGGTAGGGAGGATTCTCGAATGGAGGGGTAGCAGGTCAAGTACCACCTCTGTGCAATACCGGGGTCTAGTCATGTGCATTTCATTCTGTAAGAACTTTTCCAGAACACTGCTCATGGCCCTTCCTTCGAGCTGTGGAGTCGGCAAGCAAGGAGAAACCAACAAGTGTTCATCCACTCTTTGTCACTTGTCAGATAGGCTCTTTGGTAGAAGAGACACAAATTGTGACTGTGAAGTCAAATCACCTTCCTGTTATGAGTTTCTAGGGACAATTAATTTTAGGTGGCTGGCACATATACTGTGAAAAGAAGTGGATTGTTAAGTAGCTATGTGAGGCCAATTTTTTTTTCTCCTAATAAGGCACTTAAAATCTTACCTTTTGAATGTACTCCTTGATTAATGTGAATTCTATCTGTAGCATGACAAATATTTTTCAAAAACAAAGAATATTCATAGAGGGAAATCAAATCAGAAGTAAATGGATGGGTGTGAAATCCTTTCATTGCTACAATAATAGGGTAATTTATGTAATATCTCGAGCATCTAAATCTTTTAATGGCTTTTTTGAAATATAAAAAACTGAAAAAAATCAGTTATGCCTGTTCCCTCCTTCACTGAGTGTTTGTTTGAAAAACTCCTTGTTCAGTTAATGTTCTCTTGAAAAATAATAGCAGCCCTGTCTGGAATGGAGAGAAGCATTGAATTTTTAGTGGTTTTCTTCTCAGAAATTTCTATGGTAGTTTTGGGGGAAATGTTTTCCCAGTGATAAAGTTAATCCTTTTTTCTTCTAATATTCTGATAATAGTTTATGACATTACATCCTACTTCAGTTTTAGCACTTCTTCAAATCTGATGCTCAAACTTTCACCAGATTTCATTTTCCCTCTTAGATGAACCAGCCCCTCCCCTCCCCGCTGCATCCATGGCGGCCTCGCACAGCAGAGCTTCTCAGAAAATCTGTGGTGGAGGACGAGTGTCTAAACCTGAACTCTCGATTCCTGTACTAATTTTCTCACAGGCTGGAAACCAGCAGCTAGCAGGCGAGCACTGGTGCTTGGGACACACTTGGGGGCTCTGGGGTCCTGTCCACTCTCTCGGCCCACGCTGTGCCATCTGCGACGCCTTCCTAAAATACTGCTTTCTGAAATGAAATCCCTACTCATCATCCCAGAGCTCCAGACCCTGCGACACCTGACAACACTCGGCCTGGGTCCTAGCTCCCCCCTCAGCCTCCTCTTTCCCGGACAGCAAGTCCTCAGCACCCAGACAGAAGGAAACCTTTGTCCACTATGCTCGGCCGCATCGATTTCCGGATGGCCTATCACATACTGAACCACGAACACTGCTCTCTACTTGCCTTGTTTTTTCAAATGGATTGCTTATTTCATGTAAAGAGTAATTAATGAATTTGGTGGGCAAGACACATGGAGTGTTTCCAGTCCAGAGACAAGGGGGCAGGGAGCAAGCCACCGTGTTACAAGGGACGGGGTGATGATGTAAGGAGGGACAGGAGGGACAGGAATTCCTAACCTTGGGTCTTTAGGACTGTCTAGGTGAGAGTCTGGGGAGAGTTCACCTCTGATTTGAGGGTGTGTGTGTGTGTGTGTGTGTGTGTGCACGCGCGTGCACATGGAGCATTTATGGAGAAGAGGACTACAACTTGTGTATGATCTTTTATTTTTTTGCTGAGGAAGAGTTGCCCTGAGCTAAAATGTGTTGTGAATCTTCCTCTTTTCGTACGTGATCCGCCACCACAGCGTGGCCACTGACAGACGAGTGGTGTTAGGTCCACGCCCAGGAACCAAACCTGGGCCACCAAAGCGGAGTGTGCCAAACTTAATCACTAGGCCACTGGGGCTGGCCAGTGTATGGTCTTTTTTCAACTGTGTATTTTTACTGAGATAACTGTAGACTCACATCTAGTTGTAAGCAATTGTACAGAGAGATCCCACATCCACTTTACACAGCTTCCCTCTGGGTCACATCCTGCAGAGCTACACTCCAGAGACACAACCAGGGTGTCATCGACCTTGATTCTAACCACCGGGCTTGTGCCGATTTCCCTGGTCTGATGTGTACTCATATTTACGTGTGTATCCAGTTCTATGCAAGTGTGTCAGGTGTGTAGGTTTGTGTACCCGTGATCACAGCCAGCATACAGAATGGTCCCATCACCATGAGGGCCTGTTCCGTTGCCCTTTGATCACCACACTGACTCCATTCCTCCAGCTCCACCCTGCTCCTAAACCCTGGCAGCCGCTGATCTGCCCTCCATTTCTAAATTTTGTCATTTCAAAAATACCACATAAATGGAAGCACACAGTATGTAACCTTTTGAGATTGTGTGTGTATTTTTTTTTTTTTTTTTGCAGAGGAAGATTCACCCTGAGCTAACATCTGTGTCAATCCTCCTCTATTTTGTATGTGGGTCACTGCTGCACCATGACTGCTGACGAGCGGTGTAGGTCCACAACGGGAAACTGAACCCAGGCTGCTGAAGTGGAGCACGCTGAACTTTACCACTAGGCCATGTGGCTGGCCCCAGGATTGGCTTTTTCCACTCAGCATAAGTCTCTGGAGAGTTTCCTAGTTGTATACGTCAATAGTTCCTCTTTACTGTTAAGTAGTGCTCCATGATACAGATGCACCAGAATTTGTTTAATTGTTCACCCACTGATACAGCCGGCCTGATTCCAGTCCTAGGCTACGACAGATAAAGCTGCTATGAGCATTCCTGTGCAGGTTTTTGTGTGAACATGGGTTTTTATTTCTCTGGGATAATGCCCAAGAGTGCAACTGCTGGGTCATACGGTAGTTGTTTGTTTGTTTAATCTTTTAAATGCATTATTTAAAGTTGTTTTCCTACACTACATTTTTGTGTTATGAAAGTCCAGTTGCTGGAGCACTTACGGCTCTGATATTAATTCCTAAATAAAACCTTCTTACTTTTCTTAGTCTTTATGCCTCTTTCAAAATAATGTTAAAACTTATATCTCATTTTATGCTTACAGCAAGTCTGTAAGCTCAGTGGCATTTTACAGGAAGCCGAGACACAGCGACATTAAGTAACTTGGGTCATATAGAGAATTAATAGCATGGTCTGAAGCAAATCCCAAAACCCCTAAAGTAGAATTTTTTAAACTGTATGTGGTGACACATTAATGGGTCATGAAATCAACTGAGTCAGTTACGAGCAGAATGTTTTCATAAAGAAAGAGACTAGACTAGAATACAAAATATCATAATGTATTGCACATAGTAAGAGTATGTATCATGCAATCTTTGTGCATTTATATGTGTATATATATGTATGCACATGTATATGTGTATATATATATGCATATACATGTATATAAAATGGGGTGATGATAAAAAATGCTGGAAAACTCTATCCTTACATCTTGGCTCTTCCTATTAAAACCTCCGTATAATTACCTTGTATTTTCCCTGTGCCTAACAAGGACTCACAATACTCCAACTAGAATAGAGGTTTAATTAATAATTCTTGGTTAATATTGGTATAAAGTAAATTTGAATGGAGATCTTCTCTTACCTGATAGGAATTTGTCAAAATATTATTTATCACTTTATGGAACTTTATTTTCTTTACCACTTGAGACAGGCTTCATATACAAACCCTTCCAGATTACAGAAAAAAAGGGAACACTACCCAACTCATTTGATAAAATTAGCTTAATTTTGATGATAAAACATTACAAGGACAGTACAAGAAGTTAGAGGGTAGAGGACTTCCCTGAGGTCACACATTTGGAAGCAGCTGGAGCCAAGGCCCAACTCCAAATTTTCTGACATGCAATAATAATATACTTTCCTTGAAACTGTACCCTGACTCTCCACAGAGTATTTTCAAAGCAACACATGGTGGTTAGGTTTATTTTGTTATAACAGACTGTATATGCCGGGGCTTTCTTACAGAGACTATTTAAGATGCAACCAAGAATACTGGGAAGATAGACCAACTGTCTGCAAATACTGGAAGGGCTGTCATACCAGAGAAGGGAGAGATCTTTCTATTTTACAACAAAAGGCAGAATTAGGATCAAAGTTCGGGAGTTAGAAGGAGGAAAACTGGTTCTCCCCACGGTAAACATTTCCAAGTAAACTTGCTCAGGAATAAAAGAACTGCCTAACGTGGTCTTGAACTATCCAAATGAAGAAGTGTTCATTCACCTATCAGAAAACCATCTATTCTAACTGCTGGAGACAAAATTCTTCAATTGGACCAAATGTCCTTTAAAGTCTTTTCCAAATCCAAGTTCCTAGGAATCTACTGGTAAGTCACTTTCTCCCCTGTTAGTCATTTATCTCTGCAAATTCTTCTCGCACACCGTATTTCCTTGCAATCTGTTTAGAATTAAAGAAATTATTTCTAATCAAAACTTTTACTACCATGATTTTATTTCAAGTAGACATAATTTAACAAAAACTGAGTTTACAGAATATGCATTTTTTCTCATAGTGTTTTGAATTGGGTCATAAATTAATTCAAATAGTGGAATAGAATAGAATGGGATGGAATGTGAAATTCAGTGTTATCAACGTGAAATAGAGACCTGCCTTATCCTAATCCTCAAGAAGTAGGTAGGGACATATAACTCAATTGGAAATTCCAACAGAGAGGGGAAAGTGATTTGCTCAAGGCCACAGAGCTAATAAGGGATGACACAGCTAATACCTGGTCATACAGCTAATGAGTCCTGGACCTGTTAATGCTCTTTGGTGACTCCTTGAATAAACAGTAAGCTTTCCACAGGAGAAAATGCATGAAGAGAAATTGTGACTTCTAACGAGAGCATTTCTGAGAGGTTATGAGTCCAACTGTGAGTTATGTATTACTTACACAATAAAACTCACTATCCTACTTTGCTTATTAACATATTGTTAAAAAAAAAGAAGACCCTCCCCGCTTCCATAGTGTTTCTTTTTCTCAGGAACAAAAAGGAAGTTGCAAACCCCTTTACAAAAGATATTGAAGTTCATGTCAAGTCCTGTCAGGAAAAAGTGTGAGTGTAACTAAGATGTTAAAGTAATTCGATCCCTACCTTTTCACACGGTAGTGTCAACGAGGCGACAATGCTGGTATTTCTTGTGCTCTCACATGATTTCCATTTTACCTTGTGTTTGAGATCAAATTCCTGTCGCTGCACCAAAGAAAAGAGTGGACACGGCTGGCTCCGACGTCTGACAGGTGTCATTAGTAACATCTCTGGGTCTACAGTAATAATAGGAGGTTTGGTTAGCTTTGGATTTAGAAAATTCTCGAGGTTTGATTTGAAAAGGCATGGACTGGAGAGATGAGGGAGTTGGTAATGTGAGAGTGAGAGGGATACGGCACTTGAAGGAGATGATCGAATGGAGAGACGGTTGTCCAGGTTGGGGTGAGAACTATATTTTCTGCCCTCGGACCTCGTCTCTGCTGTTTGCTGAATGGCCCTTGGACATTTGAAAATGTGCACAAGTGAAGAGGAAGACGGCGTGGAGGAGGGGCCAACCTGGAAATCAAGCCTCTGCGGCCGCAGTTTGAGCCTGTCTTCCTAAGAAACTAACTAGCTGATGGCATAGCAGGTCTGGGCCTCTGCAGACTCCTTCCAACCCCACAGAGCATGCAGAGGAATTTTCAGAAACTGTTCCTTGGGGCTTAAGTCTGTGAAGGTTTAAGAAATCCCACATTTTGCCAGCAACCCCTGGAAGCTCCTTAGACAGATTCCAATTGACATTTGTGGAGAACTGAGTTGAAGAGATCAATGCTGAGGGGCTGGCAGAAGCCTTTCGCTCCCAGGTTTGTAGCGTTGACACTAGAACCATAAGGAGGAGAGCGGGTCTGCATGTTTGGGTGGAGAGTAGCTTAGCTCCTCTGCTCTCCTCGCCCCTCCAGGCAAAGCCCAAGCAACCATCTCCACGTCTTCCTCTTCAGTGGACGAATTTTGGTGCTTAAAGACAGAGCAAAAGTAGATGCTCATGTTAAATTATTTCTTTACCCAGAAATTTTACATAATTTCTAAAAGTTCCATTTAATTCTTAAAAATTCTTGATCATTTTACAGTGTCTTCTTTATTGTATTCATTTATTTAAATTGAATTATTAAAAAAAATTGCAGATTCACATGCAGTTGTAGGAAATGATACAGAGAGATCCCCAACTTCCTCCAATGATAACATCGTGTAAAACCATAGTACAACATCACAATAGGATATCGACATCGATACCGTCAAGACACAGAACATTTCCAACGCCACAAAGGTCACTCGTGTTGCCCTTTTGTAGCTGCACCCGCTTCCTTCCCACCTCATCTCCTCCCTGGCCCCTAGAAGACACTACTCTGTCCTCCATTTCTGTAATTTTGTCATTTTCAAGAATTTTATATAAATGGAATCATATGTGATGTAACCTTTGGGGTTGGCTTTTTCACTCTCTAATTCTCCGGGAATTCACCCAGGTAGTTGCGTGTATCAGTGGTTCACTCCTGTTCAGGGCGAGTAGGATTCCATGATACGGATGCTGCACAGTTTGTTTAACCAGTCACCTGTGGAAGGGCATCTGGACTGACTCCAGGTTTTGGCTATCATGAAAAAATCTGCTATGAGCATTTATGGACAAGCTTTTGTATGAGTGTAAGTCGTGTCTTCTCTTGCCGTTTGTCACTTATAAGTTTGTCAATTTTATTGATTTTTTTCAAGCTCTTTGATTTATTTACTTTCTCTATTGCTTTTCTGTTTTCAATTTCAGTTATTTCTGCTTTTACCTTTATTATTTCCTTACTTCTGCTTGATTTGGGTTTATTTTGCTTTCCTTTTTTTCTAGGTGCTTGAGGCAGGAGCTTCAATGATTGATTTGAGGCTTTTGTTCTTTTTAATATTTTTCACTTAGTGCTATAAATTTCCCTTTCAGAACTGCTTTAGCTACTTCCCACAAATCTTGATATATTATGTTTTCAATGAATTTAAAAAAATCTCTTGAGACTTCTTCTTTTACTCATGGATTATTTAGAAATGTGTTGTTTAGTTTCCAAGTGGAAATTTTCTTGGAGATTTTATTATCTTTCCCTTATTGATTTCCAGATTGATTCCATCGTGTTTGGAGATCACACTCTGTATGATTTCAATTATTTTAAATTTGTTGAGGTTTTTTATGGCCCAGGATACGGTCTATAGTAACGTGTTCTGTGGGCACTTGAAAATATTGTGTATTCTGCTGTTATTGGGTGGAGTGTACTATAAATGTTGATTAGATTGTGTTGCAAGATGATATTATTGAATTTTCTTTATCCTTCTGATTTTTGGTCTAGTTATTCTATTAATTGTTGAGAGGGGTGTTGACGTCTCCTGCTACAATTGTAGATTATCTATGTCTCCTTTAGTTGATCAATGTTTGCTTCTCATATTTTCCATTTTTTTAATTTGGTGCATATGCATTTAAGATTTTTATGTCTTCTTGGTTGATTGAACTCTTTTATCATTGTATCATGTCCCTCTCTGTCTCTGATAATTTTCTTAGCTCTGATGTCTTCTTTATCTGATATCAATAAAACCACTTCTGCTTTCCTTGATTAATGTTTGTATGATATATATTTTCCCATTTTTTTACTTTCAACCTGCCTATATTATTATATTTGAAGTAAGTTTCATGTAGACTGCACATAGTTGAGTCATGTTTTTAAATCCATTCTGCCAATTTCTGTCTTAATTGGTGTATTTATATTTAATGTAACTATTGATATGTTAGGATTTGTCATTTTATTATTTTTTTCTATTTGTTTTCTCTGTCTTTCATTTCTCTGCATTATTTTCCCCTCCTTCCTGGGGGTTATTTGAACACAATTTAGAATTTTAGAATTCCATTTAGATTTATCTACAGTGTTTTTGAGTATCTCTTTGTATAGCCTTTTTAGTACTTGCTCTATTGTATTTTATATATAAAATTGTCACAGTCTACTCGTATCATCATTTTACTAGTTCAAGTGAAAGACAGAAATCTAACCTCCCTTTACATGCCTTTACCCTCTCCTATTTATAATAAAGTTGTCATGTATTTCTGTACATACATTTGGAATCACACTAGACAGTGTTATAATTTTTGCTTCAACTGTCAAACATAATTTAAAAACTTAAGAGGAGATGGAAAGTTTGTTGTTTTGTCCATATTTTTGTTTACTGTGTTCTTTCCTCCTTCCTGATTTTTCCAGGTTCCTTCTTTTATTGTTTCCTTTCTGTTTAGAGAATTTCCTTTAGCTTTTCTTATAGGGTAGGTCTGCTGGTTACAAATCCTCTTAGTTTTCTTTCATTCTCTTTGTTTGAGAAAGTCTTGATTTCTTCTTCATTACCGAAAGATATTTTCACTGGGTGTAGGATCTGGGTTGACAGTGCCTCTCTTTCAGCACTCGGAAAATGCCATACCACTTTCTTTTGGCCTCCATGATGTCTGCTGTCATTCTAATGGTTTCTCCCCTGTAGGGAGAGGTGATTTTTCTCTGGCTGCTTTCAAAATGTTCTCTCTGTTTTTAGTTTTTAGAAGTTTAAATATGATGTGTCTTGGCATGCAATTCTTTTGGTTTATCCCGTTCAGTCTGTAGGTTTATGTCTCCTGCCATTTTCACCCATTATTTTCTTAAGTACTTTTTCAGCCTCGCCCTCTTTCTCCTCTTATTCCAGACTCTGATGACATGAATGGTAGATTTATTGTTAACTCCCACAGGTCCATGAGGCCCTGTTCATTGTTTTTTCAGTCTATTTTTTCCCTGTTGTTTAGATTGGGTAATTTCTATTGTTTTATTTCCCAGTTCACTGATTTTTTCCTTTGTTCCTTTCATTCTGCTGTTGATCCCATCCACTGAGATTTTTATTTTCATTATATTATTCTATTTTAAAATTCCCAGTTGGTACTTTATATCTTCTATTTCTTTGCTAGACTTTCTTTTTCTTTGCTGAGGCATTCTATTTTTTCACTTGTTCAAAGTATGTTTGCATTTGCTCATTTTTATGATGGCTGCTTTAAAATCTTTTCCAGATAATTCTAACATCTCTGTCATCTCAGTGTTGGCATCTGTCAATTGTTTTTTCATTTTCCACTTTCAGTTTGAGACCCTGGTTCTTGGTATGATGAGTAATTTTCAATTGAAATCTGGACATTTTAGTATTATAAGACTTTGGGTCCTAATTAAATGTTCTATTTGAGTAGGGGAAGGGAGGAATGCTGCCTTGGTAATGACAGGTAGAAGTAGAAGTCTGGATTCTCCACTGAGCTTCCTTTGATACCATATGGGGCTTCTCATTACAACTGGGAATGAGTGGGAGTTCTGGCTTGCCATGTGATCTTCACTGACACCATAGTGGTGGTGGCCTCATTACCACTGAATGAAGGTGAAAATCTTGACTCTCCACTAGGCCTTTTCCGACACCACCCCAGTGGGGAGTCAGAGTGGCATTTTGTTACTGCCGGGTGTGGACTGAAGTCTAGGACCCCCACATGGTTTCCACTGATATCATAGGTGGGGAAATTGTTACTGGCTAGCTGGGATAAAAGTCCTGGCTCCCTACATAGCTTTCTCTGACACTACCCTAGTGGGGTGTTTGGGTGTCTCATACTGACAGTGGAAAGGTAGGAGTCTAGGCTTGGCACTTGGCCTTTGCTGGTGTGGGTGGACACTTTTTTTTTCCTGTTGTGTTTAGAGAACAGTTATTGGATGAAAGTTTTTGTCTTGCTAGGCTGACCCTTCACTGTCCTTTTGCTAGAGAGACCAGGCCTTTGTTGGAGCTCCCCCCCAACCCTCCATCCATACCCACTGATGTCTCTGGGTTGCCAGATTCTTTAGCTCCAAATCTGGGATATATGAGGCAGGGGGACTCACCAGGGGGCTTACCACCTGTCATTCCTTAGGTCCTGAGTTTCCTAAACAGTCTGCCTTCTTTCCTCTTTTCACAGTCTTCTTATGTTTGTTATTATATAATGGCCAGGGCTTTAGTTGTAATTAATGGGAGGAATAGGGAAAAGTATGTCTACTCCATTTTCCTGGAAGCAGAAGGCCATTCTTTTATGTTTTCTAAAAAATATTACTTACATAATTATTTAATAATTTTATGTTAAAAATATTGCATTTAAAATTCTTGGAGGCCTAAATCTTTTTTCCTTGATGACTTTCACTCACGGTTATTTGTTTCCTTATGTTGGGTGATCCTGATTTGAGCTCTAGGACTGAAGATGTTTTTCTCCTTAGAAGATTTTCTTTTGCTTCTGCTAAGATGCCAAGATATGCTACCTGGGGTCACTTTAGCGTCTTCACCCAGTCCATAATTCATTCAGCGTAATATAGTTTCAGGTTCAGCTTGCCCTCATTGGCTCTGTCTCAAGGCTTGGTCTCCTGACTGCAGTACTGATATGGGCATTCTTCCTTATGTTCATTTTATGTACAGACATATATAAAACCCTTCTTCCTTTCTCCCATGTGTCTGTGCGTGTACATGTGCATATGGATCAGTGCTCAAGTTTTAGTTCATGGGTTCTTTTTGGAGGTTGGGAACTCCTTTGAAGAGTTTCCTTACTTTCTATGAGAGTGGAAATTCAATAAAATGATGTTTTATGGAATCCAGCTCTTTTGTAGAAAAAGAGCTGTCCTGCGAGAAGCTGAAACAATTTCTTTTTTTCTCCCTTTTTTCAAATATTAAAAAAAAAAACCTCACTCAAATTAATTCTTGAAAGTCCATTGAGAACATCTCACAATAATAGAGTGGCTTTTCTCAAACTATATTCTGTGGAAATTTGATATCATGTGACATATGGTAATAGGTTTTCCTGAAAAAATGCTTTATGGTAAACAAATGTGGGCAACTCATGTACACTATATCTACTTCTGCTCTTAGGAGTACACAGTGCATATGATCATGTTAAAGGTTCTGAGAATTTGTGCAGTTAATAAAGCTTCTAAATTGTGATTAACTCTGCATTTCCCAAACGTTTTTGAATGTGGAACCCCACATCTTATTTATTTATTATTAGGAGTGTCTATTCTATGGAACTCTAGTTTGGTTAACACTGAATTAGAGTCTCTGCTAAGAAGCAGTGCATTTGGAATTAGAGGACATGGTTCTAGTCCTGGGTAGACTAGACATGGCTCTACCATCTCTTCTCTCAATCAGTGGAGTCAGCAATGCTTCCTTGCATAGTGTAAGGGTTAGTGCCTTGGAATAGTATTGGAAGGGTGTGTTCACTGCTTCCCAGGCTTACAATGCTCCTTACCTCCCCAGCACTCCCCTCTCACGCTCCCCACCGCAGAGGGCCTACCTTTCTTAGAATTTCCAGAGCCATCACCCTTTGCACTCAGATTAAATATTTCTTCTCAGAGCTGGTTTTTGTTTTTCCAATCACTATCTCAGGCCAATGATGTAACTGCAATGAGAAGAACCCACCAGTCACGTACCTTCTCTGCTTGTGTTCATAAGATAGACTGACCTTGAGCAACAGGGATTCACTTAGTTCTTGTTCTATGTTCCTGGATTTATTGGCTTAAAGTGAAAAGAACACTGAATCTGGAGCCAGGAGACTGGGTTTGAGGGCTGTTTGAACAATCTTGAGTCCCCATTTCAGCCTCTCTGAGACGCAGTTTCCCCTCTCTAAAATAGGGGTGATGCTAACTGCCCCGTCACCGCAGGGTTCCTGTGTGCATCCAGGGTGACAATAAGTAGGAAACTGCACCGTGTACTGCAAAAGCCTCGCAAATGCAAGGGGTTGTGAAAGGCAAATAAGGAGTTTTGTAATTGAGGTTATTTGCCGTTTACAGAACAGTAGGTTGAAACGAAAACTCGAGATGCACACGCTGAGGCTCTTTATTAAAAGAAATTTCCAGGAGATAACAAAGTTTAAATATTCGACCCCAGACCTTGTCTCTGCCTTCTCTCTCCTGTTGTCTTTCTATATAAGAAGGAAAAACATAAGAACCTAATTAAAAAAACAGTCATGGGGCTTTCCAGGTAAATAAAGATTAAAGAAAAGATGGGGCCGATTTAGGTTAAGACATATTCATAAGCCAAAGTTTATTTTCAGTCAAAAATCCTCTCAGTTTTATTCAACTCAGAAAAATGAGAACTGATGACCTAGAAGTGAAAAGTTGTATATCCTCCTGCTTAGTCTCATAAATCATTCAGTTAAGTCCTCTGTGGATTCATATAATCCTTTGCCAATGAATTAATGAACAATGTTCTTCTAAGTGGATTCCTTTGAAAATGGATTTTTGTGTGTAGAGCTTATTAAATCTTTGTTAATATCTATGATTTTACTATATTAATGAAAGTGCCAAACTTATGCCCTAAAAATGTGGAGGAAAAGTTACAAGATTATTATTTCAGTATTCAATAATTTTTCTTGCAAAAGCTCCATGCTACAATAGTCCTTCTGTTTTTTATAAGGCTGCACTTTTTTTTTTGAGGGAGATTGGCCCTGCACTAACATCTGTGCCAATCTTCCTCTTATTTTCTTTTTCCTCCCCAAAGCCCCAGTACATAGTTGTGTATCATAGTTGTAGAGTTGTAGCTCTTCTATATGGGACGCCGCCTCAGCGTGGCTTGATGAGCAGTGCATAGGTCAGCGCCCAGGATCCGAACCGGCAAACCCCAGGCCACCGAGTGGAACGCGTGAACTTAGCTACACCACTGGGGCGGCCCCATACAATATTCTTTCTCATGAAAATAATGAGTGATACAAATCTACTCCATTAAGCTGTTAAGGAACTTGGCTTGGTGGGCAAAGCAGCCTTTGAAGTCCTCATAATTGTCACCACTTTATAACATTCTCTCCATTTTGAGAAATAGGACTAGAGCAAAATAAACAGAACCTACCCTAACGGGACTGAGTCACAGCCTGGAGCATTTCACATTGATGTGATTTGAAATGACAGTCGAAAGTCTCTGATTACTGGGGGACAGGATAAAAGCCCGAGTAGACTTTGCACAGTGCGGTGCCCTCAGCGTTTCTGCCACACAGGCTGTAAAGCATCAGGATGTGTGTCCTCTTCCCATCCCACGGCCCATTTCCATCCTGGGCTCCCAGCTATTTTGGCTTAATATTCCAGATTCTTTGAGGATGCAACTTCAGTACCAAATGTTTGATCTGGAAGAGTCATGCTAGAAAATAGCTAAGAAACATCGTCCCTCTGCCTCAGATGTCCCATATCCTTTATTTTCCTGCCTAATTCTCAGTTAACTTTCTTGATCTTGGCTTAGATGTCACCTACAATGGAAAGCATTTCTAGACTCTGTGGCCTGACTCAGCTCCCCTTTTCTGTGTTCCGAGGGTGCCCTGTCACCCTACATAGTTCTTATATGAGGCTATTAAATTTCCCTGCTTGTCCTTCCCGGCTCCCACCCAAACACAACCTGTACTGTCCAGTAGAACTTTCTGCAATGATGGAATTGCTCTAGTCTCTGCTGTCCAATATGGTAGCCACTAGTCACATGTGACTACTAGGCACTCAAATATGACTAGTGTAACTGAGAAACTGAATTTTAAATTTTATTTATTCATACTTATTTAAATTATTTAAGTTTAGTTTATTATAAAGTATATATAAATTCTATATATAAATTATAAAGTATTTTATTTAAATTGTTTACTAAAAGTATTTAAATTTAAATTTAAATAGCCACATGGTGGCCTTTGGGTACCATACTGGACAGCACAGCAGTAGACTGTAATCTTCTCAAGAGCAGGGACTCCAGCACCAGAAGACAAAATCTAGCACTTTCTATGCACTCAAGAAATACTTGCTGACATCTGATTGAATGTCAGTGTCCTAACCTTATTTCACTGTCATCACGTTGTGTGTGATAGCTGAGACTCAGAAACCTGATACTGGAGCTTATTAACATTTATGCCAAGGGTGACTTAATCTCTTTGTGCCTCAGTTTCCTCATCTTTAAAATGAGGTATCAATAGTACCTACTTCATAGGGTGGTAATGAGCATTAAATGAATTAATACATTAATTAATTAATGTAATAAATGCATTTATTAGTGCTGAGTGCAATGGTTGGCAGACAGTAAGTTCTACTATATACTATATACCAGCTATTAGTCTATCAATTTTTCAGTGTTGTCTTTTATTGAGAGAATGAATCAGAGAGAGAAAGAAAAAGAAGAAAATGAGGGAAAAAACAGTACTTTGTTAGAAAGTATTAAATTTTGTGAAGATCATTTAAACTAAACACTTCAGGGATCTTCATGCATACATTATTTTAGCAGAGATTTTTTTAACCATCAAAAGGGTGCTGCTCTAATGTGTCCCATATGGGACAGACTACCCTGCATGGTTAAGACAGCACAATCAACAATGGCAATAAAATGGAGTAATTTTAGAATACAGACAGAGTGACCGTTTTTAAGACAACAACCTTACTATCATTTACAATACAAATTAAATTTAAAGCAATGGTAGCAAAATGTGTCTTATAAAGAATATCAGTAAGGATGCTGTCAGGCATGAGTTTACCCAAGAGTAGTCTTCCATTGCTGTCACTCTGAGCCAGCATGGTTGGCAACCAGGCTGGGTCTCTCTCCTCTGCAATGACAAAATAAATCACATTTTTCTTTCCTGGTTTGACATCTTTTTCAATACTCAGTTGATGACTAAAATTAAAAAATGTCTTAACCCTGAAAATGGTTCCCTTCTTTATATTCAGATTGTTGTTTTGATTTATTAATATGTCTGTCTCCATGCAGGAGGGGGGAATCAGATGGTGACTCCTGGCTTTCGATAACTCAAGCCATGCCCTCCCCATTTTGGGGAAACTTCGGGCATTACTATCCATTTTTTAGAATAAAAAACTAAATCTCAGAGAGATGCTGTTCATAGCAACAAGGCCAAATGGTTCATAGTAAGTAACAGAACTGGAAGTAGAGCCTGGGTTTAGTGACTCCTAGTTCCGTGAGTTTCCAATGAGTTTTGAGTTTAGAAGACACTGGAAGAAAAGACAGAAGGGACAGAAAGAGGAATACCCATGGCAGGCTCTCCTTATTTCAGTGGAATTTAACCTTTCATTAATCACAATTAAAATTTGGTATGAGCTACTGATCTTCTCCCCAGAAGAATGCATATAAAAATTTTTTGCTGACAATTTTGGGTAACAATAGTCCCTGAAATTCACTGATGGACCCTTATTTAAAAATGCTTAGTGTGGAAAGAGTCTAATTTCATTTTAAAGAGTTATAAATGATGCCTCAAAATTTCTGCACACATAGTAATTGATGTTCTGAAACATCTGCTGGAAAAGGGCACACTCTCATGGGATGCGAATAGATTCTGAATAGGTTTTATCATTCTCTATTACTGAAAACAATAATTGTAGATTGTGTAGCTAAATCTTACTTTCATATTCGATGTGGTCATAATGACAAGCTATGAAGTTAGAGTGTAAAGTCTTTTTTTCTTTAATAAGGAAACATTATAACATGTTCCTTCCAACCTTGGAAGTTAGGTAATGTTACCACTTATTACCAAGGTGTATATATTTCAAAGGCATTTGCTTCCTAGGAAGTAAAATATTCTAATTTCAAGAAGTAAAAGTGGAAGATATGTTAGCTATTTGGTGCTTTCAAGTTTATAAAATTGTACTAGGAAAAAAACAAGACAAGAGAATATTTGAGATGCTTTTAATAATGCTGGTATTTTAAGAATTTAAATAAGTTGCTAAAAGGAATAAAGAAATTGTGTTAGGTAACCAGAGATCTCTTTAAACATGGATATTAATGTTAAACAGACAATCTATTAACTGCAAGTCGCTGGTGGGGATAGTATAATATTAAAGAGACACTACGAAGCTTTTATTTCTGGTTTAAGACCTCGTTTTTATTTCTCATTGCGAAAATGTGAAACCACTTCTCAGAACAGTAATTTTAAATTGTGTTACTGAAGAATGAAACAGTTATAGGGAAATCATGGTGAAGAAATACGTGTGTCCAATATCTTTTTAGAAAATACAATAAGCTATGTATTTATTTATTTCATATCCTCTGAAATATAGGAAACAGCTCCAGGAAATTTGGATACAATTTATCTCATCTGTTGTTGGAGGTGCTTTCTGTTCATTTTAAAGGTACTGTTAGGGTCTTATGAAGAATTTCATTTTCATTAATAAATTCAGACTATCCTTCCTTGACGGACAAGCTATTTTCACGCTGAGGGGGACAGACTGAACATTCATGGATGTTCTCTTGCAAGTACATCCTGCAGCAGTATAGTGCAGCATCAGTGTTGCCCTTCCTTAGAAGCAAAATCAACAACCGGACTTGCCCATTATCTCTATACAAGGCCACACTCTGGCTACCCTCTTTGGTCATGGTCTAATTCTCTCTCTACAGCCTGATTTGATCCTAAGCAAACAACCTCATAAAACAGATGGACTCACGTGTGAAAATATGTGGTAGGGCTTTAATTGTAGAGGTTTTATTCTTGCAAAAGAATAGGAGGAAACCACATTTTGTTACACTAGTTTTTCTCAGAGCCTAATATAGTCAGTGCAATTACCAGCTCAATTCAATGCCTGTTTTTTGAGCACTTTTTATATGGCAGGCCCTGTGCTTGGTGAGGGGGATGAATAAGACTCAACATCTGCCCTCAGGGACCTCACAGATGAAGGGCAGGAACTGATTCATAAGGACATGATTTTGATACAACACAGTCAAAGCTTTGAGAGATGTGTGCACAGAGTATAATGAATACAAGAAGGCACCGTGTGCAGCCTGAAGGGACAGGAATGCTTACTCAGGCAAAGACAAGGATGCAGTGGGGTGTGTGCGGGTGTCAGAAGCATAAGGGCCAGCATGGGACTAAGCACGGGCTAGAAACAGCACAGTGTGATGGGAGCTGCGGCAATAAGGAAGAGCTATGTGGCTGGAGAGATGAGCAGGGTCCACGTCCCATTCCAAAGAGGACCTCATATGCCATGCTAACTAGGGAGCCTGGACTTTATTCCATGTCATTATCTAGTTATAAGAAAGACACATGTGGGAGACCTCTGGGACAGGATTAGGGATTTGGAGGTCATCAACATGTAGGTGGAAACTGTAAATGGATGCGACCGGTCATGAAGGGTCTGTAAAACGGTGGACTGAAGGGAGAGCCCTGGAGAACCCCAACACTGAAGCTAGTCCTTGGAAAAACGAGAAGGAGAGGCTGGGAAGTAGGAGGACAACAGGACAGCATCATGTCATAGAGGCTGTGAAGAGCACCAGAAAGTCCAGTGAGATTAAAACCAGAAACTAGGAGGTAATAGTGGGTTAGTGGGAGCAAGAGCCTCAGTGCACAGCTGAGAAGTGAATGGGAACGAAGTGCAGCCAACTCTTACAAGGGACTTGGATGAGCAGGCATGCAGAAGGCTGCATCCGGGAGATTTTGGTCTTCTCTGAAGGAGACTCCCGAGCATATCTAAGGCAATTTAGAATTTAAATGTTCATATTGTTGAGTACTTTACAAAAACAACCAGAAGAGGGTGGCCTAGAGACATTAAATTGGAAAAATTTTTCTAAGCCAAGCATCCTTTATAAAAGTTCAGAAAATCTAATTCTATGAAAAAATGAGCAACAGAAAAGGATAGACTTCAAATCACACTGAAATTTATCACTGGATAAAAAGAATAAAGAGTAGAATCTCTATAGATAATGAAGGCACGTCAGACATAATCTCACAAAAATGAAAACTATAAGTTAATATTTCAAAATAAGCTAAAACATAAAAGATATGAAAGATAAATCAGAATGAAGAAAACTCAGTAATAAAGTGGTAAACTCAAGTGAGAATTAGATATAAAAGAAAAAAATCATTTCAGAAATTAAGACTAATTAGAAATATAACACAAGAGCTAACAGAACAGGTAATGCCTCATAAAAAATGGAAGAGGAAAAGGAGGAAAAATTTAAAGATCAAAAAGAAATAAAGATGCCAGGGGTTGGGGGGGCCTGGGAGTTGTTGTTTGATGGAGACAGAGTTTCAGTTTTACAAGACGGACAGAGTTCTGGAGATGGATGGTGGTGACGGCTGCACAGCAACGTGAATGTACTTAATACCACTGAACCGTACACTTAAAGATGGTTAAGATGGTAACTTTTATGTTATGTGTAATTTACCACAATAAAAGCTGAAAGGAAAAAAAAGAAATGAAGAAAGAGATAAAAAGTATCAACAAGAGTATGATACCTTCAGAAGATCTGACATGTGTACATACACATATAAATATATATACTCCAAGAATAAGAAGTCACACAAAGTTAGAAGTACTTAATTTTATAATTCAAGAAAACGTTCATAAAATAAAAAATATTTGAAATTACATACTGAAAGAGCACACTACATACCTGAGAAAACTGACCCAGAACAAATATCCAAGCAGTAGACCAAGTGATTATGAGGGAAAGTAAAGTAGACTGTCATCAGGCTTTTTGATAACAATGCCTTATCCAGAAGAAAACAAAGTAACATATTTAAGATGTTGAAGGAAAGAAACTGTGAGCCAAGGATTTCACACTCAGCCAAACTGACTTTTATGTATAGAGGCAGCAAACTGCCATCAACAAGCAAGGACTTTGGGCATACTGTTTCCATGAGCCTTTCCTTGGGAATGGCTTTATGCTCCGACAATATAGATACAGTATAATTCTTAAAAATGAGGAGGGAATGGGAATAGCATATGAAAAACACTTAAAACAGTTTTTCAGTGATTATATTCGTAGTGGTTTTGGTATTGTTATTCTGAGAATGTTTTATGTGATACGGAAAAAACATTCGTTCATCCCCATTGTCTTTGAGATCCAGGATTCTTGCCGTAGACGAAAGGAGATTTGGATGAAAGATACAAGAGTTTGAGTACACATGGAATTTGAATTGGAAGTATCAGTGTGAACACATGAGGTACTTTGTCTTTAAATAAATCAATGTACATATTTACATCTATAGTTGTATATCTTATATAATTATATGTTTGTCATATAAGCAATTATTTACACATTATATTGTACATACTATTATACAGAACTATTATAGATATAATGGACCAAGCCAGGAAAGAGGTATATATTCTATGGGGAAGAAAGACAGTCACATCTATTATTGGTTATTATTAGAGGCCCTTCCTTCTAAGTTTCTGAGTTCCCTTCTTGTTTGCTCAGCCCTGGGGATATTAGCTGCTTTCTGAAGTTGCCACTTTTGTACGCTTTAGAGTTCTCTTCTACACCTTGTAGAAGTTAACCATCTTTATCTAGTTGACAATACTTTATACTGAATTTTCCCAGCTCAAATGACTGGTGTGTTTTCTGTCCGCTGACTGGGCACTGGCCGATGCTGTGTTTGAACCTGAGACTGTGGGAGAGACTCAAACACCGACGAGTACCATGTGAACTGCTGAAGGCTTCCAAGGACGCTAACGATGTTGTTAAAACACTGTCAGAAAGCTCAATGCGGCTGACTCATGTAGAAGAGGGAGAGCCAGGAGGTAAGATGTGCCAATGAGAGATAAAAAGAGGGATTCAGAGTGTTGCCAGAGGAGATGAAAAGCAGAGGAGAAACTGAGAAACTTTAAGGAAAGAATTAAGAGGATTTAGGACTGCTCAGAGAGAGAAGCAAAGGAGACGCTGATAATTTCAAGCCATAGAATTTCAACATATCAGAAATGTTGAAAATTTTAAGCCAAAGATCCTGATAAGGACATCTGGAGAAGAACCTGCCATTGGGAGGAAGGTGGTGATTTGGGTCTTAGACGTTTTGGGTTGTAAATGAAAATGAGATCTTGGGGTGAAAATGTCTGAGAGACATTTGAGTATGCAGGTCTGGAGCTCCAGGGGAGGCTGTCACCACAGCCTCACAGTAAGTTAGGACTAATTCTTCCCTCACTCCTTGGAGGCACCTTCGGTGGGTGCCTGCTGTGTTCTGGGTGCTGGGCGTTACAGGTGGCTCCGCACATACATGGCCTCTGCCTCAGGGAGCACGCAGTGGAGTGGGAGATAACTGGAAGACGTCCCAGGCCTCATCCTCTCTAACACCCTCCTCGTACAGCGGACACTGAGGTCCTGAGGCCTAACTGGCTGCCCAACGTTCCTCACATTTAGTAGCAAGGTTAGAAATTGCATTCAAGCTTCCAAAATGCTTTGATTTTAGCATGCCAGGCTGCCTCTCCAGACACATCAGGCCCTTTAATGCCCTCCTTCCTACTCCCTCTATTTGGAAGGAACCTCAGCTCTCAATTGAGATGACTTCTGCCTCAGGCGAGGAGCTTCTCTTTCCACAGGAATTGGACTTTGAACAGACATCAGAACCTTACTCTACAGGATGACGCTTGGGGGTGGAATCTCACACGCCAGCCAAGTCCTGTCAGGCCTGAAGCTGTACTACACAGGGGAGCGTCTGCTTTCTCCTGGGTTTAAGCACTCTCGGCCTTCACTGGGCGTTCTCTTGGGTTCAAACCAAATACAAGTGAATTCGTCAAATGGAGAAGTGCTCCAGTACATCAGGATAAATTCCAACTCAGACTCTCCTTTCACTCGTGAAAAGCTGAAATTTTGCTGACAAGGAAATGATACATCCAATGTGTTTGTGATTATCTGGCCAACTAAACGTTTCCTTATTTTATCAGATGTTGAAATGTAATGAAAGGGAATAGAAAATATATTGGTGTGTTGCGGGGTAGACAGTGCAAATACTCTTTCTTTGGTTGTGTAAGAACACAGGTGTTGGAATGAGACAGGCTGGTCCCAATCTTGACCCAACCTACTAGCTTTGTGACCTTGGGAAAGTCACCCAACCTCTCCATGCCTTAGTCCCCTGACGAGGGAAACTGGGATGTATAATATTAAGTACTTCCTGCGGCTGTTGTGAATCTATCTAAAGTGCTTAGAACGGTGTCTGGTCCCTAGTAAACACTACGTGAGTGTTCACGTGATTACTGTTGCAGAGTTGATTGTATCCCACATTTAGACTCATTTGGTGAGTCCCGATTTGCCCATCTGGGCCGCTGGGGAGGGCTTGCAGAGGAGATTGTCCTTGAGCAATTTCACTTTATTTGGAAAGACAAGGTTTATGCCTAGCAAGAGATAACCACCAGTGAGCTCAATCAAGTCAGGGCTTGCTGGGAGTGTGGGAGGTGGGTGGATGTTAACGGTGGGGACTACCTTGGACCAGCCAGTCAGGAAGCAGGTGTGCGTGTGCAGGGTGGCAGGTAGAGAACACAGAGAGAGAGTGAGCAGTGAGGAGGGGGCTTGGGCTACACACCAGAAGCACTTTGAGAGAGAAAAGAGGAGGCCAGTGGAGAAGGTGGGAAATGTGAGAGCAACGGAAGGGAACTAAAAAGGCATATGTGAGAGAGGCTGTCCAAGAGGACCAGTCCCTGAATCTCTTTGGATACAAGGCTGTGCATCTGGGAAGAATAACCAGTTCTCAGGGCTAGGTAGCAAGAGAAGTGATGGCACCACTTACCAAAATAGCAAGACCAGGAGGCAGAAGCTGGCTTTGAGAGGACAACACATGTTACTGCTTCCCAGATTTGGTGGTTGGGAGGACTGGATGAGACACCACATGTAAATCACTTAGCACAGCACCTGGCACAGAGTGAGTGCTCTGTGCTAGCTACATCAGCTCTGCACTCTGGAGGGGGCACTGCAATAATTCAAGTGCAATGCTAAGAAATGACAGCCACGACTGCATACAGAAATGTGCATATTATATTTTCTAACTTTTGTTTGCACACTTGCATCTTTTTTCCTGAAATAACAGAATATATGTTTACAGCTGCTGGATTTAACTTGAATTCTCACCATGATTTTAGCTGTGATTAGGAAAACTGGGATAATAAAACAGACCATAAGCAATGACTTGCAAGAGGCCTTAGTGAGGCAAATTAGCCAACATCCTGTCACTTTTTCCTCTGATTACAAGTCTCCTTTAGAGTCATTTTTTTTCCACCTAGAATAAAGGAAAAGGAAAATCTTGACAGCCCTTGGTTCGGAAACAGCTGATGGTATTGTTAGAACAAGTATATTCATTATGCGCTATAGAGCTCGCCGCGGGTGCGGATGGCATTTACAGAGCCATGTGGGGGAACCACCGAGGAGGCCCGGTTGTATTAGAATCCTGAGTATACAGCGCGATGAGTTTAATTTGAGAAAAATAAATTTAATAATTTGTTGACTTTTGTCTTCTTTCTGGACTCATTTTTTGCATTTTACTTAAAAAAACATTTACTGAAATGCTGCATGAGCATTGAAAGCAAGCATTGTAACTCAAGCTTCATACCACTGACTGCAAAACTACGAGCTATGGTGGGGAAGGCGAGGTGCAAAGGAGCAGGCAATTAACGTTATTTGTTTTAAGATGTTTTCATGGAGAGCTGGTCTCCTTTTCAAAAACAGTACATCAGCTGTGTGTTTACCTCTTTTTCACTGTCAAAGCAAACTGGGATATAGGGTCAAGAACACTAGAGCCAAGAGATGGCTTGTGATGGTCTAGTGCGACCCCGCACTTTACAGATGAGGACACTGAGGGGTTATGACACCTGTTCAAGGTCACAGCAGAGCCCAGAATCAGGACCAGAACCTAGACCTTGCTACCTGCTTGCCTGCTGCCTCCCCTCCTGCCCCCGCTCTCTGATGCCACTAATGCTCATTACTGACAATCGGGCGAGGATGCTTCAAAGCATTAAAGGATTTCGGAATTGGAAGGGGCCTTCGAGAATATCAGCTTCAACCCTGTGAAGATCTGGGACTTGCTCAAGGTCAGGGACAAGGGTGAGAGAGGAGGGCCTGGACCCAGTTCCCCTGACCCAAATCCTGGGCCATTGCATTTTTTTTAAACCACTCCAGATCCAGAAGGCTGATGATTCGGAGAGTTCCTGTCCAAGTAACTGCAACAGGGCCCACCCTCCCCGAGACCTGTGTGCTTCGTGCTTCCGCTCACCCCACTCCTCGGGCCCAGAGGTCTCCTCTGCAGACTAGAGGGTCCAGGCAGATGGTTGACAGTTCTTCTAGCCCAAACATATGGCACTTTGCTGATTCTGGATACAGTGCACGACTGAATTCCCTAGATTCCTTCCTTGAACCTTTTGCTGCAACCAGACCAATTGTTTCTCTTTCAAACAACCCATGGCGTTTCTTGCCTCTGCACATTTGCAGAGCCATTGTGTTTTCCCAGAACACTCTTTTGCCTCATCTTAATTTATTTAATTGTGCTGCCTTTGGAATGTGAATGCCAAGGGAGCAAAGACCCGTCTGTTTCGTTCACTGCTGTAGTCCTCCACTCGGAACAGTGCCTGGCACATAGTAGGCACTCAGTAAATATTTGCTAAAACATGAACCCAAGTGATGATAGGTGCTGCTTGGTTCCCATCTTTTGAAGCCTTGTTAAACCACACGGGGGGTCCTTGATCCTTACCTGTGGGCTCAATCCCATCATAGACTCTGCTCAGTTCTGACCCAGACAGAAGAGTCATCAGGGCTCTTGTCAGGAAAAGATATAACTTGGCCTTGAGTCAATTTTGCTACTTGGGCTGTCTGGGGCCTTGGCTCTGGACTCTCGTTTCTCCCTTGTTATGGCCTCCAGAGCACATCCTACTCTGGTGATGTATCCAGCGCCCTTCCTCACCAGGTGGCTGTTTGGTGCACCTTGTTTAACTTTATGCTAACAAGGTCATGCCATACTTCTGGATATCAAATTCTTCTTGCCAGGCTGGCTGTCCTTCTGGTAGCTGCCACTGATTCTGTCCCCACAGTGCCTGCCCTACCCCGAGGTGGGTGACTCCAGGTCCCCACCCCTCCCTGTCCTGCTCTGGTTAAATCAGTTACCTCGGGCTCCCTGTCATGCTCTGCACGGGAGTCACTGTTTTGGTACCTTCGTGCATCAGTGTCTGTTAAGATGTCTGCCTTGCCCTGTCCGTGACCCAGGGTTCTCTCCCTAAACTCCAGTCTGTTGTCTGACACGTGTCCTGGAGGATGCTGCCTGCTGGATTTATTGGGGTGGTCATCTCAGGCTTCCTCTCTTGGTGCTGTGTCTCATGTTGAGTCACCCCTGCCACCTGAAGTTGGACTGGCAAAGTCAACCACTGACCTGGATGGCCTCTGCAGTGTTTCATCATAAAATCCAGTTAGCAGAGTCCACTGGCTACACTGGTCTTTCTTCCTGAGCTTACTGATGGGTCCCTTTCCCAATCACCTTCACGTTCAGGAAAGGTGGTGGTTTCCTCACCTAGGATGGTGGTTAACAGCTAGTGTTCTGTGTCAGGGTGCCTGGACACCATGTGTGGCTTAGGCAAGTTACTTAACTCCAAGCCTCAATTTCCTCATCTGCAAAATGGGGGAGGAATGCAGGCCACAACAGTATTTTCTTGTATGATCGTGATGAGGACTGAATTAGAAGTAAATGTAGACAGTAGGTTTTGTAGCCCAGAGTTATTGGGCTCCCCTGCCTGCCTCAGCCTCCAAACTGCTCTATCCCATGAGCTTCCAGGACACTTATTCTCCATACCATTCACTTTGGATTTAAAGGTACTATATTGCAACTGTAATTTCCATTTTTAGATCCATCCCTTTCATCTCCAGCTTTATCGGCAGTTCCTTTATGTAAAAATCTGTGTCTGGTACCACCTCATATCTCCCAAGCCTGGCCCAGTGCCCTGCATGTACTAGATACACAGAAAATGCTTATTTTTGTTGCTAGTATGAATAATGACCTTATTTATTCTAGAAATCAAACACTACCATCCGACAAACTCTGATGTGTTTGCTCACCTGGAGTATATTCCCCTTGTGGATAGCACATTGGCAAGGACAAATGCCAAGGCAGACAAAAACACTTATTAACCATGCTAGGGATTATGCAGGTGGCAGCTGTCCTGGGACGATGTTCCTTGTTAATGATGCTCTTAGACTCACCTGCAGCAGTGGTGAGATATAACAGTGGTCATGCTAAAAACCTGCTTGTCAATTAGTTTGGGAAAAAAGACAGCGTCTGGGACTCAGCCCATTGGAAACTAAGGAGTGCTTCAGAGTACTGCCTCACGTGTAACGGCAGGCTCCTTTCCTACTAGATGGTTTCAGATTTGGCCATTGAATGGTTGATAATTTTCCTGAAACTGTACACTTTGACTTTACCTACAGTTGACCAGCAAGAGAATGAAAACTGCCACAAGTGTCATCAATAAGTTCAATAATGTCACATCAAGTTTCTTGGAGAAAGGAATTTAACACAATGAACAGGAATGGTTTGTTAAAAAAAGGCTATTTGGGTTCTGGCATTTGTGCTCCAACACTAGAACATGTCTGCAGTGCAAGGATTGTAAGAGAGGAGTGAGTCAAACGAGCGGAGCCATTATGGAATACTCCAGGATTTACATCAGAGGCTACAGGTTGAGGTTGTGAGTGAGGACCTGCACTTGGCGGGAGGAGAGCTGAGGTCCGACTCTTCACCTTCCCAAACTGTGAGGGTGGCATTGTCTCTTTCGTCTATAAAATAGGGGGAAGATCTGTTTTCTTGTCCTGCCTTCCAACAGAAGATTGTTGCAAAGATCATATGTGGTAATATTTGTGAAAGATCTTTATGAGCTTAAAACTGTTGAGTAAGTGCAAGGCAAAGAAGATAGTTTTGTTGACCACAGACCCCTTCTGGACCTGGTGTTCCCAGGGCCTGGCCTGTTCTGACAGAGCAGGCAGTGGGGCGGGGGGGTGTACCGTGCCGATAGATGCCGTCACTTAACTCGAGACTGGCTGATCTGAAGGAGGGCAGGGTGTTCTTATGGGGTAAGCCTTGTGTTTCCCTTGGATTGAATTCGCAAATTCTGATCTAGGGACCCAGAGGTTTTTGGTCCAGATCTTGAGGATAGGGTCCAGAGGAAACATGGCCAGGAGCAAGACTTTTCCTATCTGAGTATCTCTCCTCAAGAGAGGAAATCTCTAGATATGCTAAGAAACAAATGCTTGTTTTTTTATGGGTCAGTCTTCTTTTGGAAGGAGAAGACTGAGAAAAATGGACCTAAAATTACAAAAGGGAAATTATTTGGCAAAGAGGGGAGAAGGTGATTTTTCTCCAGGAGAGAAAAGTGACAGTAGCGAGAGCAGGAGGAGTTTTATATCTGCTTCAGGGTTGGAGGTAACAGCCTGTTACCAGCAGAGGCCTGGGTAGACTTCTGGATATTTTTAAGATAAAAGAAGTAATTACCTTTCTGAGATGACTTAAGGGCATTTCTTGTCAAGGCCTGTTCAATTTATTTGCTGAGTCTATAAACTCTGTGATGGAAAACAGAAATGTATATCCACTTCAAGAACAAGGTGACAAGAAAATAGATCAGATCAAGATGCCAGAGTGGGAAGGGCCTGAACTCACCTCCTCCCACGGACACACAGAAACCACAACGCATGCAACAGGCATCACGGAGAACGACCTAAGACGAGCAGGACAGTCTCCACAACTAAGGATGTGAAGGAAAAGCCACATCGAGATGGGCAGGAGGGGCCAAGACGTGGTCTACTCAGGACCCATACCCCTGACGTGGTCACCCTCAAGCAGGAAGGACACCACAACCGTGGAGTTCCTCCTGACAAGCCAGGGTCTGAGCTCCACACTGGGCTCCCTGGCCTGGGGGACGTGCATGGGGAAGAGGAGCCCCTGTGACGTCAGGCATTGAAAACCAGCGGGGTATACGTCCGGGGGAGTGGAGGGCCAGGAAACCGAGACTCGGCCCTTAGAGGATGTGCACAGGCTCACGCACTTCAGATCCCAGCACAGAGGCAGCAGTTTGAGAAGTTCTTGAGTTATATGTCCAAGACATTCACTGACTAATTTTAGGGCATTTGCGGGAGAACCGGGGACATGTTGGCACTTTCTCTGGGGACAGATGCGCTGGCAGGCGCCATTTTTTTTTTTTTACTCTCCTTTTACCTAACTGGTCCAGCCCTGGTGGGCACCATTTCTGACCTTCTCCATTCACCCTACTAGCACTGCTTCCCTTGCCCATCATTCCCCTGTGGAGCCAACTGATCAACGCCCCTTCAAAGCAGCTCCCGACCCACCCTACTTGGTGGGCAGCCCTGGCCAGCACCAGAGTCCCTCTAAAGCGACTTTCACCCCACCCCACCCAGTGGGCAGCCCTGGAGCCCCTCCAAAGCAGCTCCTGCCTCAGGGGGCCTGCCCCACACACCAGCACACCTGCAGCAATTGCACCCCAGGTACAACAGGAGGGTGCATGCAGCACACACAGGGGACACACCTGGAGCACCTGGCTCTGGTGACCAGGGAGGGTTGTGTTACTAGGCCCCACAAGACACCTTCTACATAAGGCCACCCTTCAAGACCAGGACAAATAACTGGTCTACCTAATACATGAACCCAACACAGATAGTTAGACAAAATGAGGAGACAAAGGAATATGTTCCAAATGAAAGAACAAGACAAAACTTCAGAAAAAGAACTAAAGGAAATGGAGACAAGCAATCTACTAAAGAGTTCAAAGTAATGGTCATAAAGATGCTCACCAAACTCAGGAGAAGAATGGATGAACACAGTGAGAACTTCAACAAAGAGACAAAAAATATGAAAAATAACCAATCAGAACTGAAGAATATAATAACTGAAATGAAAAGTACACTAAAAGCAATTAACAGCAGATTAGATGATGCAGAAGAACAAATCAACAATCTGGAAGACAGGGTAGTGGAGATCACCCAATTGAAACAGGAAGAAGAAAAAAGAATTAAAAAAAAACAAGGATAGCTTAAGGCACCTATGGGACAACATCAGCATACTAACATCCCCATTATAGGGGTCCCAGAAAGAGAAAAGAGAGAGAAAGAGACAGAAAACTTATTTTAAAAAATAATGGCTGAAAACTTCTCCAGTCTGATAAAGGAAACAGACATCCAGGTCCAGGAAGAGCAGCGTCCCAAACAAGAACTCAAAGAAACTCACACCAAGACACTTTAAAATTAAAATGTCAAAAGTTAAAGATAAAAGAGAGAATCTAAAGGTGTCAGGAGAAAAACAACTAGTTACGTACAAGGGAATTCCCATAAGACTGTCAGCTGACTTTTTTGCAGGAACTTTGAAGGCAGAAGGGAGTGGCATGATAAACTCAAGGTGCTGAAAGCAAAGAACCTGCAACCAAGAGTTCTCACCCCAGCAAGGTTACCATTCAGAACCAAAGGAGAAAGAGTTTCCAACAAGAAAATCTGAAGGAGGTCGTCACCACTAAACCAGCTTTACAAGAAATGTGAAAGGGACTTCTTTAAATGGAAAAGAAAAGACCCTAACCAGAAATAAGAAAATATATGAAAAGAAAAAAAAATCTCACTGACCATGGCAAACATATAGTAAAGGTAGTGGATCAACCATCTATGTAGCTAGTTTGAAGGTTAAAAGACAAAAGTAGTAAAATCATCTATATCTATCATAATTAGTTAAGGGCTATACAAAATAAAAAGATGTAAATTGTGATGTCAAAAACATAAAACATGGTGAGAAGGGTAAAAATGTAGTGCTTTTAGAATGTGCTCAAACTAAAGTGACCCTCAACTTAAAATAGACTGCTATATACATAGGTTGTTATATATGAGCCTCATGGTAACCACACACCAAAAACCTATAATAGATAAACAAAAAATAAAGAGAAAGGAACACAAACAACACTAAAGAAAGTTGTCAATCACAAGGGAAGAGAGCAAGAGAAGAAGAAAAGAACAGAGAAGAACTAGAAAAACAACCAGAAAACAATTAACAAAGTGTAATAAGTACATACCTATCAATAATTACTTTAAATGTAAATGGACTAAATGCTCTAATCAAAAGACATAAGGTGGCTGAATGGATAAAAAAACAAGACCCATATATATGCTGCCTACAAGAGACTCACTTCATATCTAAAGACACACACAGACTGAAAATGAAGGAGGGAAAATGATATTCCATGCAAATGGAAATCAAAAGAAAAGAAAGCTGGGGTAACAATATTTATATCAGACAAAATAGACTTTAAGACAAAAACTAACAAGAGACAAAGAAGGGCATTATATAATAATAAAGGGGTCAATCTAAGAAGAGGATATAGTGTTTGTAAATATTTATGCACCCAAGATAGGAATACCTAAATATATAAGCAAATATTAACAGACATAAAGGGAGAAATTGATAGTAATGCAATAGTAGTAGGGGACTTGAACACCCCACTCACATCAATGGATAGGTCATCCAGACAGAAAAAGAGTAAGGAAATCTTGGCCTTAAATGACACATTAGACCAGAGGAACTTAGACCAGAGAGACCAGGCAAACAAAACAAAACAGGAATAGACTCATAGAAACAAAGAGCAAACTGGTGGTCACCAGAGGGGTGGGGGAATGGGAAAAATAAGTGAAGAGAATTAAGAAGTTCAAACTTCCAGTTATAAAATATATAAACCATGGGGATGTAATGTACAGCACAGGGAATATACTCAATGATATTGTAATAACTTTGTATGGTGACAGATGCTTACTAGACTTGTCATGGTGATCATTTTGTAATGTATATAAATGCTGAGTCACTATGTTGTGTACCTGAAACTAATATAATGTTGTATGATAGCTATACTTCAATAAAAAATTAAAAAATAAAAAAAGAATAACATGACAAGCTATCTTTTACAGTTAATTCTTGCTTTGTTAGGACTTTTTATTCTTTACTACTGAGAATTCTAAGAAACGAGGAAGAATATTGAAATTTGAAAGCAAGATGTCATGAAAACACATTAGTAACTAATTTGTTAAGCATGTTATATAGTTTCCCATCAGGCTGGTTGTCTTAAGTGTTAACTCATGGAAATGTAGCCCCCAAGTGCCATCTCTAAAGAGGATGGGAATGATGAAAAACCAAAAGCTAAATATCTCTAAGAGATAGATAATTTCAAAACTGAAGTGATCCGTTGTCCAAACTCCCAGGGGCTCAGAGAGAAATTGCCAACATCAGATTGCCCACCTTTCTCCAAGAGAAACTACAGCAGTGGCGATAGAGTTCAAAGAAGACGTATAAATAACTGACCCAAATGGTAGCTTCACAGGGTCTCCAAAGAGGCTTCCTTAGGCAGAGATGCCTGTAACACTTTTTCAGAAAAATTCATCTTTCTTAGTGGTGTTTAATAATATTAAGGCTTTAAGAAGTACATTCCATCTTTTTAACTTTGGGGGAAAACGGTTTCTTGCACCTTATCCAGAGGCAAGAAACATTTCTGCTAGGTGATCCATTAATCCCTCAACTAACCTGTAAATGAAACAGTTCATAGAGGAAAGAATTAAAGAATTTACAATCTTTGTCAAACTCAGAATAACTGCTGTTATTTCTCTGTTTCAAGTAAAGATTCATAGGGAGATCTAAAGAGTAATGATTTTTAAATTAAAACATTTTATGAGATTTTCAAGTAGAGGAATAAATCTAGAGGGTCAGGCTCTTTCTCTGAAGGAAAAAAAAGGATGAGGTGGGAAGAAGAATGTAAAAGCCAAGCAGGAGAGAAGAAAAGTAGTTTGAGGCACGCCCTCTGAAAATATTTACAGAGTATGGTAAAACTATTCAATTTCAACTTTTTGTTACTAAGAGAATGGTCCCCTAAGAAATTAATAGCATAAAGAAGATTCCAGGTAGGGTCCAGAACTTAATTATAAGAATAAGTCATGCTTGTCGTTAACAGCAAGTTTGCAAACCAAAAACGTCCCACTTAGTGCTTAAGTGTTGACAACACAAGGGCTAGGAACAACCCTAGCTTTGGAAAATCATCAGCTGGGGTTAAGGGTTAATAACAATAATCATAGACTTTTAGAAAGTGGGAAACACTAGACAAAATCTGAATTGATTCCATGTCTCAATGTATATATGAGAAAATGGAGTCCCTTACAGATGGGATGTCTGATTAAAGATCACAGCCAGTTGGTTAAAAGGATTTTAAATTTTAGGATCATGTTTTAAAATTTCCTGTTCAGGTTTCTTTTCTCTACCATAATTCTTTACTTAAAATAGTCATAGAATCAGAGAATTTCACTCAGATTGGGGAGAGGCATTAAAATTCATCTTTTTGGTAACCTTTACATTGACGTATAATGTATATACTGAAAAGTGCACACCATAAGTGTACAGTCAACACCTGCACCCCAGTGGAGAAATGAAACATTACCAAACTCCAGAAGATCCCTTGAGCCCTTCAGGTCATGGCCCACCCCATTTCTAGGGACAGATATTTCTACACCCAGTTGTAGAATGAGCAAACTGACGTCCAGTTAGATGAATGATTTTATTTGCCCAAAAGCAAATTATTAGTGAGAACATGAAACACGGTCTTGTGCTACCTACTTCACTATTCTTCCATTAATTTGATTCCATCTAATTTAACTAACAACATAAAGCTCAGCACGATGTAAAACTGTAGTAAGAGTCCCCCAGATGTTTGTTGAACGAATTAATGAACTTGTTCCTGAAGTTCTTCCTGTTTCATACATTATTTCTGTATCCTTTGTGTGTTTTTCTTGGTCTCTCACTCACATTGCAAGGTCTCATCATATCCCGTTGATGATTCTGGGCTGTCTGAGTACTTCTGAGAGAGGCACCATGAAGCTGTATGTGAGGATGGTGTTGCCCTTTGTAGGGCTTTTCTCTAGGGGAGTTGAATGTATGCCATTTCACTGGGTGAACTCCCATGTCTGCATTTGAAGAACTTTTCCTTGGGTTATTTATTTTGATGGAAAATAATAATTCCTCAGTTGCCAGGGGAAACATGAAGACTGCTAGTATTTTAGAAGCAGTATGGGAGAAGGAGTTTTGCGACCCACTGCTCATGCAGACTTTCACCAAATCCCATTTTCGTTTCTACATCTCATTCCCATTCTCTTCTGGGGATGACTAAAAGTCGATCTGCTTTTTATTGTCGCCATGCAGGAGAGAAGTTCCAAATAACGGCAGTAATAAAATGCTCTTCTACCCTCAAACATCGTTGGTCTGATTCTAAACAATTGTTGTGATTGCTATTATTTTTTTCCAGCTTTATTGAGGTTTAGTTTACATACCACAAAAGTCACTTACTTTAAGTGTACATCTGATGAATGTTGGTAACTGTGTTCAAGCTACAGAGCAGCTCCCTCACTCTAAAAGATTGTCCTGCACTCCTCTGCAGCGGATCCCCTGCTCCAGCTTCCAGTCCCAGGCAACCAGTGACCTGCTTTCTCACACTATGGTTTTCATAGTGAAATCAAATGGTATGTAGTCTTTTGTGTTTGTTTTCATTCACTTAACATATTTTTGAGATTCAACCATTATGTAGCGTGTATTAGCATTTTATTCCTTTTTATTGCTGAGCAGTATTCCATTATATGGATAAAACACAGTTTGTTTATCCATTCACATGTTGGTGAACATTTGGGTTGTTCCCAATTTTTGGCAATCGTGGATAATGCTACTGTGAACATTTGATACATGTCTTCATGTGGACACACATTTTCATTTCTTTTGGATAAATGTCTAAAAGTAGGATTTATGGAACCTATGTTTAACTTTGTAAGATACTGCTATACTGACTTCCAAAGTGGCTGTGCCATTTTGCATTCCACCAGCAATGTATGAGAGCTGTCATTGCACCACGTCATCAACGCTTGGTATTGTCGGCATTTTAAATTTAAGCTGTTTTAGAGGTGTGTTGTGTTATCTCATCATGGTTTAGTTCATTTCCCTGATGACTTGTGATGTTGAGAATCATTTCATGTTCATATTCACCATTTATCTTCTTTCGTAGAGTGTCTGTTCAAATCTTTTTTGTTTTCCTATTAATGGGCTGTTTTCTTCTTGTTGAGTTGAAAGAGTTCTTTTTATACTTTGGATACAAGCCTTTGTCAGAAGTATTTTGGAAATATTTTTTCCTAGTCTAGACTAACCTTTTTATTTTCCTTCAACCGTGTCCTTGTAAGAATAAAAGTTTTTAATTTTGAGGAAGTACATCTTATCAGTTTTTTCTTTTGTATGTTTACTGTATCCTATTTAAGAAAACTTTGACCCAGGTTACAGAGATTTTCTTCCAGATTTTTTATAGTTTTACTTCTTATGTTTAGGTCTATGATCCATTTTGAGTTAATTATTATGTATGGTGTGATTATGGATGGAGGCTAATTTTTTAATACAGATATCCAGTTGTTTCAGCATAATTTAAGACTATTTCTTCCAACAGAATTACCTTGGCTTGGGAAAGGACTTGACATATTCCAGGAGTAGAAAGGAGGTCAGTGTGGCCTGACATAGTGATAGAGAAGGAGAGTGTTGTGTAATGATGTTGGAAAGAAAGACAGGAGCCAAACCCTGGGTCTAACAGATCTTGATAAGTATTTGGATTTTATTCTGAAAGCAATATAATTGCTTCAAATGTTTCAAGCAGGGCCACTGGATGATCTGATTTGTTTTTAAAAAGATAATTCTGCATCTGCTTGCACCAATCCTGTGGAACCACTCTGATGGTGGCCACTACTGACCATGCAACAGTAAGTTGATGTTTGATGGGGTTTTGTGGTTTATGCGGTGGGGCAAAATCTGACCCACATCTCGACAGTTCTTAAACTGCCAACCGCACATTTGCCTTCCCCGCTCCTGGCAAGAGTCTGTATAAAACCAGAGCTAATGCGCTTTCTTGGACGCTAGCTTATACGCTGCTACTGCCAGAACTTTTTGCCAGGGATATTAAAAATGCTACCTGGTGCTTTATGTCCTTTTGGCTTCTCTTCCTCTTGCTATTTCTTTATTGCCTAGGTAAACACTGTGCTAATGCCAACAGGAAAAAGCTTAAGAAGACTTTTTAGTTATTAGAGATTGCATACCCCTTGGTGATTATTACCAGCTTAATTTGAAGTACATGAGATTAACTAAACGTGAGGAATCTAGGACAGCATTTTTACAATAAAGAAAATTTATAATGCCTTGTGATCATCCACTGAACTTGAAAATGATTAAATTAGCTTAAATAAAAAGACTTTGATACAGAGAAGTTTTCTTCTATATTAGAGTAGGTTATAAAAGAAATTATAGAGCTATCTAATAATAGAATGGGTTTGTTTTGGCAAAATTTTGTTGAAGAATAGTTAACTAAGTTATATGTAGATTATCTTTTCAGCTCAATTCCAAAAGGCTCTTTTAAATATATATTTGTACTTAAACTATAGTAGTTTTAGTACATGCTTTAACTTTCAGAACATTGTATATATTAAAGTTAAGAGATGAGGAAATGCAAGTTAATCAAGTTGTATAAATAGGTCATTATTATTTTTTCTTCTGCTGAATGAGTTTTGTATGATTAATATCATCTGTATGGCTGATCAGTTCTACAGATAAGTCTCAAAGTTTGCATCATAACTATAAAATTTCTCTAAAATTGTGCAAATGTTGGCTAGGAGGACAGACACTTTATTAAGCAAATGTTGGCACCAGTCTTAATAATCTTGACATTCCTTAATTGTACTTTCTTGATATTACCCCACAATAATCCAAATTTCATTTTAAAGATAATGTTTAGGCTTTTAAATATAGAATTTAGTTTTAGTCTTCTAAAGTTTCAACATTTATTAAAATAGGCTTGCTAGAATGGAGTTGAGAATTTTTTTAATTTAAAGAGATGTAGCAAAACTTCCACTTCTGTTGTACTAGATATTGTGAAAAGTCTCCCACTAATAGCATCTAGAAATTATGAGATGAATAGCTTCAAAACAAAGAGAAAACTGACACTGGAGTGGTAAGCTGGCACTACGGCCCTGATCTCCCTGGAGGTGTCTACAACACAAGGAACAGAAGCCAGGGTTTTGACAGCCTCATAAAGGAAAGGGAGATAAGACCTTTTGTCTAGCAAGATGGGCAAAGAACTAAGGCTTATGCATAAAGCTAGGATGCTCGAAGGAGTATACCCTCAGTGAAAGGTTGAGCTAGGAAAAAAATCCCTATTTTGGTGAAAGGATTCAAAGGAAAACTTTTAAAATCTTAGTCCCTGGCTTCAGCTGGGTGAAAATGTCTCCCCTGAAAATTAATTATAAGCCTATCTATCCATGAGCTGGGGGTTTGAATTTATAACACCTGCTCAGTCCATGAAACACCATGCTAACAATTTAATTTCAAGAACTTCCAGAGAGCTAGTGCACCAGATGGGCAGAGCACCTGCCAGAAGCATAACATGTTCCTCTGGAGAAAGGCATTCTCAACTGGTTTCCTTCAAATTACAGTCAGCCAAATAGGAGCTCACACACACAGGGAAACAAGCCACAATGAGTAGAGTCAACAAAAATAGCAAATAGTGAATTAGACCTGACCTAGGACCTGACAAAGGACATGAGATGTTGAAATTACTTAATGCAGAATATAAAATAAGTATGCTTAAAATATTTCTGTAAACATAAAAAGAATATTGTAAATATAACCAAGGACTAAGACTAAGAATATTTTTAACAATTATGTAAGTTGGAAAGGAACTAAATAGAATTTATAGAAATAAAATGTATTCATTTACATTAAAACTCTGGGGGTGGGTTAAACATTAGACTAGACGCAGCTGAAGAGAAATTAATAAACTGCAGAAGAGATCTGAAGAATTATGAGGAATTTAGCACAGACAGATTACAAAAATATGGAGAACAGATTAAGAGATACAGAAGACAGAAAAAGTCTAACACATGCCTAATTGGAGTTCCAGAATAAGAGTAGTGAGAAGAGGGAGAGAAAAAGTTTTAAAAAATATTAATATTCTTTTAAGTGAGAACTTTCCATAATTCAGGAAAGACACAAATTCTTAGATTTAGGAAAACAACAAATCCAAAGCAGAATAAATAAAAACTAATCTTAACCCTGTCACATTGTAGTCAAAGTGAAACCATCAATGACAAAAGAAGATTAAAAGCAATTTGTTAAAACCAACAATCTACCTACAAATAAAAATTAGATTGATGGCACAGCAGCAAAAATGGGAGCCAGAGAGAATAGAAACACCTCTTCAATGTGCTGAGAGAAAATAAAGGTTAATCTAAAACTGGAAACAGTTAGACTGTCTTTCAAGAATGAGGATAAAGACATTTTCAGGCAAACACAAAGTGAAGGAGTTAACTGCCACCGTCACTTTAGGCTTCACTAAAGGAATTTCAGAAGGATGTACTCAAGACGGAAGTAAAATGATCCCAGAAGGAAAGTCTAAAATTCAAGAAAGAACGGTATACAAAAAACTGGTAAACATGTGGGTAAATATACCAAGATGGACTTTATAAAAAATAGTAACATTTATTTCTGGGTAAATGTATAAAAATTTCACAAAAATAACTTTTAAGATGAGAGGGACATTGTCATGTGTTGAATTGTATCCCCTTAAAAAAGATCTGTTGGGAGTCCTAACCCACAGTACCTCAGAATGTCACTTTGTTTGGAGACAGGGTCTTTATAGAGGTAATTAAATTAAAGTGAGGTCATTGGGTGGCCTGAATCCAATGTGACTGATGTCCTTATGAAAAGGAGAAATTTAGATGCAAGCAGCACACAGGAAGAAAACCATGTGCAGATGAAGCCAGAGGTCACGGCACACTTCTGCAAGACCAGGAGTGCAAAGGTTGCCAGCAAACCACCAGAGGTGTGAGAGGCGTGAGCAGGTTCTTCCTCATGGACCTCAGGAGGAACGGACCCTACTGAGTCCCTTACCTCTGACTTCTAGCACCAGAACTGGGAGGCAATACAATTCTGTTGCTTAAGTCACCCAGTTTGTGGTCCTTTGTTACAGCAGCCCTAGCAAACTAATGCAGAAGCGTTCAGAGTAAAATTTCCAATGTGATGAGAGTTCTAATATCTCTATATTATTTGCAAAGATAGGACTATATATTTTAAGCAAAGTAAGTATGTTAAAATTTTTCTTGGAAGTCACTAAAAAATGAAAATATAATATATATATCTTCCACTGCAGGAGGGAATAAATGGAATAAAAAATGAATTTCCATTGGAAATATGGATGATTCCACACCTGGGACAGGAAATGTACCAGATGATCCAGGAACATCTTCATCCCAGAAAGCAAGGACGCTCCCAAAGACTACTAACAAAGACTCAGAAACTAACCCAACCAGGCTGCACTGGCCAAAGATGGGAAAATGTATGCATCAACCAAGACGACACCTGCAATGGATTGAAACATACCAAATACATTTAAATTTAGAAGTTCAAAATGATACGAATTATTTGTGATTTATAGAAACAAATAAACTCATTGGTTACCTTTGGAAGGTGTGAGAAAGCAATCTCATTTTGGAAACGAATAAAAAAAGAAAAAAATATCAAGAATTAATCATGTATTTCCCAAAACATTTCCTGAGTCCTCAGACTATGCAAATATTTGTTATTAGAGTTTCTCTTTACAGACTTATTCCAGAAAATACTATAGAAATTTTAAAAATTCAAATATCACCATTTTTTAAACTCCTAGTGAATTGATGGACCTGGGTAATGATCATCAATGGCAGACAAGACCATAAAAGAGAGAGAAACCAAACGTTATATATGTCCTAGTAGAAGTACAAGACACCACCTATGCGATAGCCCTGCCAAAACCCGCCCCCAAAACAAAACAAAAAAAAACCCTGAACCTAAAGCTGGTCAAGGCTTTAGGTCTAGTTAAAGATTTTTAGGAAATACAAAGAGATGGTGGAGTATGTCCAACAACACCATGCGAATGCAATAACAAAAACCAGATCATAGGAAACCATAGGACAGATGACCTAGCCTATTCAACACATTAAATTAAATTAAAATTAGATACAATAAGTAAAACTTAAAAATAAAATAAAAAATAAAAAGATAAAGTAAAATAAAGTAACAATAAAATAAATTCAAATGAAAAAATAAACATAAGGTAAAAAATTAAATAAATAAATAATAAAATAAAATAAAAATAGATGGAGGGAGAACATACAGATTAAGAGACTTAGGAGACAAACCAACCAAAAACTATGGACTTTATTTGGATATTTTTTTTAAGTAAAAAAAATGTATAAAATCATAAGGGAAATAAGAACAATGACTGAATATTCTGTGATATTAAAGGTTCACTTTTAATTTTTAAAGATGCAATAATGGTGGTGTGGTTCTGTTAAAAGAAGAACACTTTAAAATAATCTGTGACAGGGTGGTGGTGGCGATGGGGCTGACTGGGGGAAGTGAGTAAAGGTCTAGATAGAGAATAACTGGCCATGTACTGGTAATTATTAAAGCTGGGTGATGGGTACATTGGGTTAATTATATTATTCTCTCCAGTTTTATATATGTTTGAAAATTCTGTGATAAATTAAAACAATAACAATTCCTACTTCATAAGGTGATAGAGTCAAGCCTCCATCAATTATAAACAAGGGAGAAAAGAAGGAAAAATGTAGAAAATTCAGGGAAACACAGCGTAAAATATGATAGAAAATTTCAAACATTAATAAAGCCAATTTTAAAATTTATATGGAAGACTAAAGAGCCCAAGAGCATATACACAATCTAAAAAAAGAAGAGGAAGAAAAAAGAGAAAGTACTCTGTCAATTATGGAGACTTTTTATGAAATTCAAATTATTAAGAGAGCATAATTGGTGCAGGGACAGACAAAACAGTGGAACAGACTAGAGTGAAGAAACAGACCCATATATCTTATTTAATATGTGATAAAGATGTCTTTGTAGATCAGTGAGGAAATAATGGACTATTCCATTAAGGATGGGCTATTTAGGGAATTACCAATTTGGAAAAATAAAACAAAATCAGATTCCAGATCCCTATTTCATATAAGAAATATAAACTCCATATAAAAAATAATATTAAAAAAGAGATATAAAAAATAAACTCCAAGTGGATTAAAGACCTGAAAGGAATATCATATCATGTCATGTCAAGTCATGTCATGTCAAGTAATGTAATGTAATATACACATTATGAATTCTGAGTGGGAAAGAACTTCTTAAACAAGACCTAAAAGGTAAAAACCAAATAGGAGAACCCACGAACCCCGGGCTGCCAAAGCGCAAACTAACCCGCTATGCCACCGGGCCGGCCCCCAAAGTTTTTAATTTATCAAGCTATTGGGGAGTACATATGTAAGTGGAGGCCATAAGTCAGGAAAGCATGTGGATTTTTTGGAGTACGTGCAGGACAGAGAGTAGTCACACAGAGGAGAGGCTGGGGCCATTTATTGTAACAAGATGGCCTCACTTATGCTCACTTACAATACCATTCACACGTATCAAATGAACAAAAATGAAAAAGGGCTGCAATTCCAAGTGTCAGTGAGGAGGCTGAGCAACACTGACCAGCTAATCTACTTCCAGATGTACACCTATGTACAAAAACTCTCTCACCTGTACACAGCAGACATGTACAAGAACATTTATAGCATCACCGTTTATGAGAACAAAGTATTGGAAACAAATGTCCATCATAAGCAAAACTGATAAAGAAAAATAGTGAAAATCACACGATAGACTATAGTACTATCAAGCAATCAAAATGAATTAACTATAGTCACAAATGTCAACATGGATGATTCTCATAATGTTGAGGAAAGAAACCAAATCACATATTAAATAAGTATCATGATAATATTTACATAAAGTTTAAGCACTTCCATAAATATATACAACAAAATCACAAAGAAATGCACTGGAATGCTAAATATAAAATTCAAAATAGTAGTTATGGGTTGGGGAGAAGTGGGCATGTTCATAACAGGCTATAAATGGGTTGGCAATATTTTGTTTCTTAATCTGGGTGGTGAGTGTGTGGCTATTTATTATATTATAGAGCTTTTACATAATATAACTTTTATTAATTAGTAAAATTGATTTAAAGTTATTTAAATTAATAATAAAATATTAATAAAAACAAGTAGAAAAATATAAATACATTCACTGAGTTTCTTAATACCAGGCACAGGAAAGGAGTATCATGTTAAACAAGAAAGACATAATCCTTAGTTTTACAGACCTGGAAACCTGTCTAGGAAGACAGACATTAAACAAACAGTTACGGCCATCCTAGACGATTCACCACTCTGAAACATACGATTTTTTATGAATCCTGCTTTCTCCTGACTGTCTTCCACCTGAGGTCTCTGTGACTATCAAGTTCCCCTGCAGGACTGGTCCTGCCTTCCTCTCTCAGATCCCTGTGCTCTCCTCTGTAACCTCTGCACTGCAATGATGACTGTACCATTTGTCCCGCCAGTAGTCTGTGAGCTCCTTGAAAATAGGGACACGTCTATCTATCCACCGTCACGGCACATAACAAATGTTGAAAAGTTCTGTTGACGTGTGGAAAGTGAAGGACTGAGGCCATTGAGTAGATAAATACAAGATTAAAGTGAAAGCAACATACAAAGTCTTTTGCCTCAAAAATTAAAACATTATTGGGCAAAAATTTATTTTAACATAGCAAATATAAACACAACGAAACCATTAAACCACTAAAGGTTTTTAAAGTTATAACAAAAAGCCCTATTTCATTTTATCCTATTCTCTTTTTGGAGTTTTCTTTGTTGAAAGATTGACTTTCGCCTATGCATGGAACTTCTTTTATATGCCATCAAAATAAGTAGGTAAATTTAATGAAGACTTCAGGAAATTTTGATGAAAACATTCCCATTCAAGGATATTTTTTCTATATTTAATTTATGCAGAATTTTGTTCATTATTAACCAATTATCTGGAAAAATGCTTTTCCTTTATATCAGTAAGAAAAACATTAGGATTTTTTAGCTAGTGTTTGAATTGTTACATTGCAAAAACTTTTCTTTGAGTTGCTTTATATGTATAAGTATAGATATCTTGTTATAGCATAATTTGTTTCACTATAAATTTGATTACTACTTTGGATAATGTGCTACCTTTGTGTAACATAACTTTTTTCAAACTACTCCCAAGGATTAAATCTTATTAAATAAAAATTTCAGAAAGTCTATTAAGTAGTTATACTGGAGTCCCTGTGATTAAAAAGATCCCAGTATGTTATTATTTTTGTTAAACTGTATTCAATAGCAACTTGCAATTGAGATGACAGCCTTGGTATTATATGCATTTGGCCAGAACATGCTATAAAAGGTACATTCTCTGCTGCCCTGTGACTAAAAATTTTTTCAAGGTTTCCCACACCAAATAATCTCCTATCACATACACATTTAAGAAGAGAGTGAATCAAATACCTTAAAATCATAAAAACACAGATGAATTTAGTTTTCCATTATCTTACCAGTAACTGGAATCTGGCTTCTGCCCTAAGACTTGCTCTCACAAGGGCATATCCCATTTCTATTACCAGGACCTCTATGACTTCTACTAGACCACCTCATCAACACAGAGAGAGGAAGGCAGCAATTTGGTACAAGTAATGCAAAAGAATTTCTCCAAGACTTCTTTGAAGTAATATCAGAAAGTTCACTTGATTTCTACCTTGAAAGAAAATTGGATCTTAAATTTAACTCCACAGAAACACATCTTTTGAACTATCAGAAATAAAGCAGATTTCCTGCCTGGAGACAGACTGCACTTACTATCCTGTGGGAAATGGAACATCACCACACTTATCTGTCTCAAAAACTGCCCTAAGAAGGATGCCCGCTATCTCCTCTGTTATTTCCTGTTGAACTGGGAGTACTGGACAATACATTCAGACATGAAAAGAGTAGTAGGGGCATGAGAATTAGGAAAAATAAAGAAATAAAATGACCCTTATTTGCAATTGATGAGATAATATTCTTGGAAGACTCAAGAGAATCAACAATAAAACTAACACATACATAAGTTCTGTGATGTAACAGGATATAACTTTGACACACAAGAATAGGTAACCTCATATAAATAAACAATAACCAGTTAGAAGACATAATGGAAGAAAAACTCCATTTATGACAACAAAAAATGTAAAATACTCAGGCATAAACTTAAAAACAAATGTGCAAAATCTGTATGAGGAAAACTGAAATACACTTAAAAGGCACAAAAGCAGATTTTAGTAAAGGGAAAGACATTCTTCATTCTTGGATAGAATGACTTGACACTAAAGAGTTAATTTTCCCCAAGTTAATATATAAAGTAAATGTGATCCAACAAAATCTACATTTTATTTCTAGAACTAGGTGAGTTGATTTCAGGCTTCATATTGAAAAATAAACATACAAGAGAAGCTAAGAAAATTCCGAAAAAGAAGAGTAGTTATTTTTACCAACTATTAAACACATCCACACTTCTGTAATTAAAATAGAGGGTACCACTGTGTGAAGAGACATCAGTGAAAGGAACGGCATAGCAATTTCAGAAATAGATCCAAATACACACAAACACTTAATATATGATAAAGGTGGCATCTCAAATCACTAGGAAAAACATGGGCTTCCTAATAAATGATGTTGAAACAACTGGAAGGCCACCCATACTTCACATGATATGTCAGAATAAAGTCAAAATGGGCAGAGACCTAAAGTAAAATATGAAACCATGCAAGGACTAGAGGAGAATTGGTGAAGTTTTTTAATAACCTGTGGGTGAGTTATGACTTGAATTCCAAATATAATAAAAGATTGATACATTCAAGGACATGAAAAAAACTTCTGAATGACCAAAAACACCATGAACAAAAGCAAATGACAAATGGCAGATGAGGAGAAAATATTTGCTACATTATCATAGATAAAGGACTAATATCTCTAATATATAAACATTGTTTAAAATAGATTTTTAAAAAGACCTACAACCTAATACAAAATGAGCAAAAGACACAATCAGTTAATGGAAAAAGGATATACAGATGGTCCTCAGTATATAAAAAGTTTCATAACTTCTCTCATAATAAGAGAAATACAAACTGAAACTATGTTGAGGTACTATTTCTCACCTGTTAGGACCAAAACTCAAAAGCTCAGTAACATATTTTGTATACAGGGCTACGAGAAGCAGGTTCCTAAAGATTGATGGGAATTCAAAATGCTTCAGCTTCTGTGGAAGGGATTTGGTTTTATCTAGCAAAATTACATATGCATTTACCCTTGACACAACAGCAATTTCCTCTTGAAGGGATCTAACCTGAAGATACACTTCCACAAATGTGAGAAAAAAACCAAAATATGCACAAGGTTATTCATTGAAACTTTATTTTTAATAGTAAACTACTGGAAACAACCCAAATGCCCCACCACAGGAAACTGGTGGAATCAACTGTGGTGCATTCACACATGGAATACTATTCACTGTAGAAAAAGATGGAGCAAGAGTTCTATGAATTGATAGGAAGTGATTTCTAGGATACCTTGTAATTTAGAAAACAAATACCAAGTATATATGGTATACTATATTCTGTTTAAGAAGGAGAAATGAGACTATACACATACATTTTTATATAGATATAGATGGTGTGTGGGGGTGTGTGTGTGTGTATTGCAAAATAGAAATACAGGAAGGATAAACCAAAAACTAACAAAATTTTTTACCCACAGAAGGTAGGTGAGAATGGACAGGAAGGGATAGTATTGGGTGTGAGCCTTCTTGGAATTTACAGTTGTAACTTTTGAACAATATAAATGTTTTGCATTCTCAGAAATAAAATTAAATTAACAGGAATGAAAAAAGATAACCCTACAACTTGATACAAATGGGAACAAATCAAATTCATGATATAATCATACAGACAAATCAAATTCATGATATAATCATACAGAAAAAAGAAATTCATTCAAGTAAATATTGAATACAGTATCCTGACTGTATATCATTAATAGGTTTCTTTTTTAAGTACAAGAAAAAGTGGAAAGAAATTTTGAACTTTATTGTTGGTTTTGTTGTTGATAATGGTATTGATATAGTGATACTGGATCTATTTTGACATACAGAAAAGAGGAATTAGTGATTATTTGATGTTGTTGGGAACCAATGTTTTCACTGTGAGAGAAGGGAGATACTAATTTGGAATGGGTGAAAGTGTTGGATTTGAACGGTAGCTATCAGTGTAAACTCGCATATGTATATTTCTTAGCTCCTCCGCTGAGTGGGTTGAGAACGACATCTCACCAGCAATCAACACATCCATCATCCTGATCTCTGTTTCTAATACGTTCTCCGCTAAAAGGAGTCAGGCAGGCTCTTTGCAGAAACGCCTGGTTCTGAGAAGAGACCACCAAGGTGAAAGGTGCGCCTGGGACGTTTTTTGCCAGGAGTATGGAGACATGTCAAAAGGATCCAAGAGCTGTTTTAACAGAATCCCACTTGGCATGTTTGGGATAATTTGAGCATCAAAAAAAATAATGTAGGTAATGGATTACAACATGGTGAACAAAAGAAGAACCCATAAATCCATAGTGATACTCATAAAAAGGCGGAAGGGTATGAAAAGTACTTCTTTATAAAAGAATGCCAGCTAATGAACGCAGAAATAATAATAGCCTTAAAAATTTCCATTTTTCAAACACCAATAATTTATTCAGGCAAAAATCATCAATGGATGCAGAAACTATTGAGTGAAAAGTTGTTGGGCATAGAATATTCACATGGACCCCCCCAAAGAATTAGTCCACAGATTCCATATTCACTTCAAAACGTAAAAGATTCCTTTACAACGTGGAGGTCTGGGGAATAGCACCATAACCAAGTGATGAATGCCAGCGTTCCCAATAATGGAACGAAGCAGCATCGATACCTCCTGATGTGAAGCAGTGGGAAGTACACCTACGCAGCCTTCTTGCCAAAAATGCGCAACACTAATTCAATCATAAAGAAACAATCTAATCAAAATTTGTGGCACTATATAAGACAATTGGCCTGAACTGTTAAAAAAAAGTCAATGTCATAAAAGGCCAAAAAATGGCAAGGGGAAATGATCTAGACTAAAGGAAACTAAGGAGAAATGAACACTACTGCAATGAGTGATTCTAGATTAGATCCTGGAAAAATAAGACAGATGTGAGAGACGTTTTCGAGTAACTGAAGACATTTGAATACAGATTTCAAATCTGCTGGTGTTCCTGCGTCAGCGTGAGCTTCCTTGTGAGTGATAATCTCGTGGTATTGTGGTTGGGAAGATACCGTGATTATGAAGGAAGATGTCTTTGTGACACATGCTCAAGTGCTCAGTGCTTAAGTTCATGATGTCTGCAATTTCTTCTCAAATGGTTCTGCAGGCATTGGGGTCGGGGGAGGGAGGAGGGGAAATACATAGAAAAAATAAAACAGTGAACAGGACAAAAATGATAACTGGTGAATCTAGGAGAAGAGTATATGGTTATTTATTGTACTAGGCCTCAAACATTTTTTGTTGTTTTGACTTTCTTTAAAATAAAAAATTGAGGAAAAACAAATCAGACTGCAAGAATAATATTTTTTTCTGAGCAAGTTTCTACTCTGTTGAGCATCCTAAGACAATTTCACATTGTTTTCAAGTAGTTTATGGCAACTTTCCCTTAGAGACTGCAATCAAATTGGCCCCATCTCAAATCACAGGAGTGGAAATTTATATTCTCATTTTTCTGTTTTGTTTTCTCAATCCTTCATCCACAGGACCCCCCTCTTTAACCTCAAATGCCCAGTTCTAGATAAGGAGAAAAATTATGTGGGAGAATTTCCCTAAAGTCACAGAGGCTTCATTTCTTGCCATGCCTCCTAAAAGGTTTTACATCTTCAAGAAGACTGTGGAAAAGATTATAAATGACTCTTAGATTGGGATCATATTTTTGAGTGGGTCCAGCTCTTCTCAGTGTGCCTTAAAACAAAATATCTGTATTTGGAAACTCTTATAAGACAACCAGTGATTGAAATATCCTTGTCTCTTTGACTCACATTATTTCTTACCCGCGGGTTTCCATTAAAGGTGACTAGATGAGTAGTTTGCCCTTCAAAAAATCAAGAGCTGCTCCATGGTAATTTATGATCTCTGGACAGCTTATTTCTCTAAACTTATTTCTTTAGGGTTTTTCCTTAAATGAACTCATCACTCCTCCAAATGGCAAATATATGACTTGAGGTATCAAAATCTAAGCCTATGTAACTTGTGCCCAGGGCCAAATTCATGGGTGGGAAGAAGACAGCCATCGTTTTGCAATTAGTGACCACTAGCCTGACCGAGAGAGATCACCCTTCAAATTTTTTCCTTTACCAATCTTCTGAGAATCAATTCTGATCACCTTACTTGTGAGAAATCAGACAAAATGGAAAGCATCATTACCTCGGAACAATGTTTTTATTCTGTTAAAGCTCAGAGCTTCCATTTTGTAAATAACCTACAGACCCAAAGCATGGTGGAGGATAGGGGAAGTCTCCCCTATTCTCCTTTTAATTCTTGTCTTTTTGCCCAAGCTTGGGCCTAACTCAAATCAGAATGTCTGTCAAGGCTAGTGGAGCTGTGTGGTCACCAGGGGGACCCAGGGTTTCTGGAGCCTGATGTTTATATGATCTTCCTGACTCATTTTAAGAAAAATAGTAGAAAGTTATGACTAGAAAGTCAGGCACAAATGTGAATGTTTATTTAGAATGAGAAAGAAGTCACATCTAAGTTTAACTTTTAAGAGCTAATATCACAAACAGAAAAATCCTGAAAAATAATATATCTTTTATATTAATTAACTGCCAGATACATATTTTTGTTTTTTGACTGTTATGTCTTGATCACCTTTTCATGAAACGTCAATTCTGTAATATTTTTATAAGGAAAATAGGAAGGTCATTCAGTCTTTCATCAACCACCACTGATTGGAATTTATAGAATTCAATTTTTCAGAAACTTTCTGCTACCACAACTTGTTATTGGTAATCTCATGAAATTTTAGAATTGTTTTCGAATTTGGAAACATCTCTACCAAGTTTCAAGATTTCAAGTCATTGAGTTGATAGGAGCTGATATTTGGATAGGAGGGAAGTTCTGTTTTGATTGAGAGTTAATAAAAGCCAAACCCTTACTCACATTTTATGCAACTGATTTTTGGAAGAATCTTCCACAGACTAACTTATGTTGCCAGATATTTCAAACTTCATTTCTCCCTCAGTACCCACATATTCTGGGACTAGGAACTGTGGGCACCTTTGTGTAACATGCTGGGTAAACTGTCGCAGGAAATGGTAGGAGTTTTTCTGGAAGCAAATCCGATGCAGGGGAGCTAGCAGTGATGTGCCTACGCCTGGAATTGACTGTGAACCACGTAAGTATATTCCCCTGAACCCAGCACTCCACAGCTGCTCTAGGACCTCCTGCCAGGACAGGAAGTATAATGGGGGAGAAGTTGCAGTAGAAAATGACAATAGTTTTAACCAATTACAATAAGAACATATTACTTTTGCAAAATTTTCTAAAGCATATAAGCATGTGACCATATTACTAGGGATTAATCTTCACTAGTTTCATGGTAAATTCATCTCTGGCCATTATAATACAAAGCTCTCTTTTTCCAAGTCTTCAGTAGAAACTGCTGAAGAGCCAGGAATACAGGGACCATGCTTGTGGCCTTCTCCACCCATCCCATGCCACACACACTGGAGTAAGAGGAAGAGGAAAAAATATTTTTACTCTTCTGTTAGTGCATCTCCAAGTTTGCCCACACGCAGAGAGGTAGGGATGAATGAAACTAGCAAGGTTTTTTGGGGTACAAAGTGATTACATGGCCTAACAGAATATTGCTCAAAAACTTTTAATTACAGAATCACTTGTGTGCCTCAGAATGGTAGAGAAAAATATGTCAAAGAACATTTTCAAAAGTAATAAAGGTTTAGTATTCGACTGAAAATTTATTAGGTGGAAGGGAATAATGATAATCTCAAAGGAAAATGGGAGGGATTAAATATAATATCCACAAAGTCAAAACTATATGAGTCTAACACTACAAAATCCAGCAGAAATATTTGTAAAACATAAGGGTAAGTGCCACTCTGTGCATTTTCCCTCCTCCTAGGGAAGAAGTTATTTATGCTGAGTAGAAAATCTGATGGGATATTTCCTTTACGAAGGAGGTGGCAGGTGGCTGTCTGTTGGAGTGTGAAAAACAAGTAGAATCGTTTGGACATAATTCAAAAAAATTAATCACAGAACAAAAATACAAGTGGGGAATAATTCTCCCCTCTTCCTGAAAAAACTTCTATATAGAAATTTAGGAAGATATTGGAATCAGGGGAGACAATAAAGTATGTATCTAAGAAATCATAATTGCCAACAAAAAAGAGATGAATTGTTTGGTAATATAGGCAATGAAAAGATTCTAATCTTTCAAAATATATTCAATAGTTTTCTTCTTTACCTGTGATTTTAAAAATGATTCACACACAAGTCTTCCAAAGCACAACACACACCATATTGCAATACATTCTCCTATCACAGCTCGAAGAAACTGACAGAGACCCATTTTTTACTTGACTTCAGTAGAGTCTAATAAACAAGCCCTTTTTGATTTTGTTTTTATGCAGGGGGTGTTTGTGTATGAGCTTTCATACCAATAGATTGAGAATCTGAAAACTTTTTTACTTCTACTTCTGTCACCAACTGGGTTCTTTCATTTTAGGAAAATTACTTAAAGTGAACCTCAGTTTTCTTGTCTGTGTAATGTGGGTTAGAGTGTATAAAATCTAGGGTTTCTTTAGGTTCCAACATTCTAAGAGTTGGTGTATGTCTGACCAAATATTAGTACTCTTTTTACTCAGGGAAATGAATGAAACAGAATTTAGGCTACTGAAAAATAAAAATAATAAAACAAAATCAATTAAGATTACTGATCTAACAACTAAAGTAACTAGTTAGTGAGTACTGATGGCTCTGAGATTATTTTAGGCTTTTGCCTAATGTTGTCACAGCCTGTCTATTTGCTGACAAATCCCAAATTGCTATACCCAGCAAGGGGATATCTGAGCCCCAACTCGTGTGAGCCACTGACTACGTGGTTCTTACTTACATGTTTCTCAGATATTCAAATTTAGGCCACATAAGCCAAACTCTCAACCCTCCTTCTATCCCTCCCAACCCGGGAATAACACTTCCCATTCCACCTCTTCCATGGCCTCCATGCTCCCAGCAGTCTGAACGAGAATCCTCAGCATCCCCCCGGATTCCTCTTCTGCTCACCGCCAACATTCAAGCCACCGAGTCCTGTTCTCCCTCCAAATCCTGTCATGAATCAGGCCTCTTCTCCTCGCTTGCAGTGTACGCGTCCTGGCCCACACCACTGTATTTTCTCACTCAGGCTTTTTGTGAGTTTAGTGGCCTCTCTGCTTCCACTTTCATCCCTTTATAGCCAATTACCCTCCCAGCCTTCAGAGTACACAATAAAGACGACATTGTTATAAAAGTGATATAAAGACGTAAGCTATTCAAAGAACACAGAAAGGAACAAAGAACAATGTAAAATGCCCCCTCAAATCTCACCATTTGGAAGTATTAGATGAATATTGTTGTAAACATCTCGTCATACGTTTCTTTGGATAGGTGAGTAGACTGTGGAAACTATTCTATAAGAAGAGATACTATTTAATATGATATGTTTCTATTTTTAGATTTTTAAAACTCTGAATTGATTAGTTATGATTTCTGGATTATCTTTTTTAAAATTTTTTAAATTATTTATTTATTTTGAGGAAGATTGACCCTGAGCTAACATCTGTTGCCAATCATCCTCCTTTTTTTCCTTTTTTCTCCCCAAGCCCCAGTAGATAGTTGCATGTCATAGCTGTACATGCTTTCTAGTCTTTCTATGTGGCACACCGCCTCAGCACGGCTTGATGAGCAGTGTGTAGGTCCGCACACAGGATCCAAACCAGCGAACCCAGGCGGGGCAGTGGAGCACATGAACTGAACTGCTACGCCAGGGCCGGCCCTGGATTATCTATTTTAAACATGGTCTGTTGACTTCCTGCCATGGTAAACGGGATTTGGCTCACTCACGCTGCCGTAAACTCCCCTCTCTCTCCTGCCACAGGAATAGTTCACTACTCTTCGCTCCTTTTGGTCACTTTTGTACCTCCAAAAACTTTCCCTTTATCTCTGTTCCAACAGTGGTAGACCATCTACCCGACTCCCTACCTTGTGCGGGAGGCCCCCACCCCCCGCCCCTTCCGGTCTCTTACTTTGAGCTTTGTTTTTACGTTCATATTGGCAAGACAAAGTTTGCCTTCCGTTCCAGAACCACAGTTAAGTTTTCCATGCTTTGCCTTTGTTTAGATTTTAAAAGTTGAAAAATCAACAAGCTTTGCTTTCCACCATCCTAACCATGTAAATGTGGTTCATCACTGATTACATGATCACCTACCTCTGGTGTGCAGGGCCGCTCCCCTTCAAATTTCTAATTGCCTTTCTTTTCTTCTTTAGCCAGTCCTTAGGTTTGTTCTTCAGTTCCAAGGATACTACCAAGTCTATGGAATATTCCCCCCACATACTTTTTTTTTTACTGCGTACTTCTGGACTGGTTTTGCTGCACAGCAGTCATATTAGGTCTTCGTTATTCTCCCACCTTAGATCGTTTCCTACATACTATGCCTTTCTCATTCTTACTTTCTTGTTTTCTCTGACTCATCCTAAGGAACCTCGGAAAGAAGGATGCATGGGAGATAACTTTTCTGAGTCCTTAGGTATTCGAAAATACTTTTATTCTATCATCATACTTGATTAATAATTTGGCTAGGTAAAGACTTTTAAGTTCAGTATCAGTTTCCATCAGAATTTTGAGGTGATGCTCCTTGCACACTAGCAGTCAGTGTTGCTACCCTCTCCCTCTGAAAACGTCTAGGATCTCCTCTTTAACCTTGGTGTTCTCAAATCTCTCCATATTAGATCTAGAAATGGGTGTTTATTGCACTTGGGCTGGACATTTCCTGGGTCCTTTCAACCTGAACACATATTTCTAGTCTCAGCTGTGGGATGTTCCTGTCTATTATTTCTTTGATATTTTTTCTCCCTAATTTGTTTTCAATAGTCATATACTAATTTTCTAAGTGTTCTGTCTTGCTTTTTCACTTTCCTCTTTTGTAGATCCTATTGTTGCTATATGCCTGTAACGTCTCCTAGCAAATCTCTGGCATAATAATTAGACTGTTTTAAAAGTTCTTTTCCATTGCTTAAATCATCTTTTGTTCTCTGGGGTATTTTATCATGTTTATCGTGGTCTTATTCTTTAACTAATTTCCCTAAACTGTTAGATAATCCATAGTTGTTTACTGCTTTAGAATAATGGAAAAGTGGACTGGAAATTGTGTGTAAGTGGCTTCCTTAAAGGTGAATGCGTGGTGATCTGACCCTTAAGCTGAACAACCTCTAGATGAGAAGACAGAACAGGTTTTATCCAAAGCGTCAATATCTCTACTTCGGTTTCTCAGATTATTTAATTTCTTTGGAAAAGAACTGTCTTGTTTAGTTTCGATTTGGTTTTTGGTCTAAGAGTAGATGAAGGATATGGGGTAGCTACTTCATCTTTATATTTTTAATTAATTCTTTTTATTTTTATCAGCCCTAGGTCTCTATAACTGCTCCCACCCCTGTCATACCTGGTTTCTTCATGTCCAGAGCCCTTCATACACTTCCACTCCGCTGTCTGCTTTTTGGATTTCCAGAAATTTACTGAACCCTTTTGTCAACTACTGGCCCTTACCTTGTTCTCTTTGATCTTTTTTATACTCTTACTACCACTTTATTCCAGTCTTGGGAGAGCTAGTTGATCAACACATGTGCTCAGTCTGCTGTCTTGAACCACCATCAGAACTTACATTGTTTTTAATAAAAAATAATTAACTTAATTTTACTTGACATTAAGACACTGAAGTTAAACATTTTAAAGTTCTATGACATTTATAGTTTTGTAATCACAGTTCTCACTGCTGTTCTTAGTTCTGTGTTTAAATGGATTTAATGTTTATCACCATTTTTTATTACATCTTCATTTCTAACTTCTAAATTTTGATCCTCTCTTGTATGGATTTTATTTCAAGGAATTTATCAAAAATACTTCGTAAGTGCTGTATTTCCTCAGTTCTTTCATGCTAAAGCAGACTATATGTCTATTGCCTTTCAACTTGAAGAACCACATGGCTGATTATAAAACGCTTGGGTCACACTTTCTCATAATGCCGTGACATTGCTGTTTGCCAGTATTCAACATGGCAGAAGTCACCATTTACCATGGTGCATCTATTCATTTCTTGATTGGCTAGATTCCATCGCTGAGTCATTTTTTCCTCCTCAAGAAAGCTAATACGTGCTAATTATATCATGTATTTTATTCTTTCACATTTGAGAATATCTGTTTTTACTTGAACCGAATCTTGGCTGGATGCAATATTTTTGGATCACATTTCTTTTCCATTCGAGTTTAGTTTTTAAACTTTTTTTTTTTTTTTTTTTGTGGGGAAGACCAGCCCTGAGCTAACATCTGTCACCAATCCTCCCCTTTTTTGCTGAGGAAGACTGGCCCTGGGCTAACATCGTGCCCATCTTCCCCCACTTTATATGGGACGCCGCCACAGCGTGGCTGACAGGCAGTGCGTCGGCGGGCGCCCGGGATCCGAACCAGCGAACTCCGGGCTGCCCCCGAGTTTTTAAACTTTTAGTTAAAAAAGTTTAGATTTTTTTAGTAAAGCTCCATTGTTCTCTAGCCTGGAATATTACTCTGGAGAAGACGGAGGACAGTCTGCTTTTGTTCTGAATTATAAGACACTTACTATTTGTCTCTGGATGCTTGAAGAATTTTTCTTATCCTCAAAATTCAATAATAACAAGAATATGGTTTAGAATTGATAGTGTTAAATATATTTTTCTTGGAATATAACATAAACTTTTCAGTTGCAGAATCTCTTATTCCTGAATTTCAGCATGACTTTTCTATCGGAATACCTTTCCTGGTTCATTTATGAGTTCTTTAACTCAGGGACACGTCATCCTTGCGTAATGTCATCTGTCACTCCTCCAAAGCTATTATCTTCTATTTCCATTAATCTTTTTATATTTTTCTTTTAATTTTACTGTGCTTATCTCAAGCCTTTCCTCTGTGTAAGTAATTTATTTTTCAGCCATGTCCATTCTATTCCCTTCTGTATGTAATTTATTAGTTCTGTAATGTTATTTTAGTTTCAATTTGTTTCCTTATATTTTCAATTTCCATTTTTATTTCATTCTGTGTTATCCTCTTACATTTAAGCTTTTATTTTATTCAATTCATGTTCTTAATTAGCCTTTCCATAGTACGAAACACTGCTGAAGTGTTTTCCTGTGTTCTTTAGACTCTGGTTGCTATAGGTCTTCTTTCATTCTCATTTTTTGTTCTGTTTGCATAGTTCTCATCTTGTTCACATGTCCAGTGAGTCCTGTTTGTAGATTTTGTTTTAGTTCTGGTATAGTCTGAGCGAATTCTTCTTAAGTCTCTTCCCATATTCTCTGAGTCTGAGACGTCAGGTCCCAGACCAGAGGCATTTGCAGCAGATCTTCAGGTGCAAGGCGTATTTGGTCCTCTTGCTTCTGAAACAGTCTACAAAGCCATCGCCCCGGGCAGGAGTTGGCTGCAGACTTCCAATCTCCTCTCACCGAGAGCAGCCCTACCCAGCCCATTTTCAATTCTGCCTCCAGTCTTGCGATTTCCATGGAACAACTTCAACTTTCCTTCCTGAATTCCCAGCTGCCACTGCCTACATCAGGGCTGGAGCCCAGCATGGCTGTGGCCTTTGCATTTCTCTTCTGTTTCTGGTGCAAAGAGATGCTTACTAGGTTTTGAACTCAGACACATATTTTGGTTTTTTCCTTTTATATTTTTATATACTTTTGCTGTGTATTGGATCAGAGGAGGTAGATTAAAGCATGGACTAACTGTTCTATTTTGACCAGAATACATAAAATATTAAAATGAAGAAGTAAATTGTATTTTTCTTAAGCTAAAACAGGTGATTGTAAAATATTCAGATTTACCAAATTTGGAGGACATTCAGAGACAAGATTTTCTTTGTACCAGTCTCTGAAACTTTTTGGTTGATCTACAATAGTGGTAGTACTAATGGGACGAACAGGACTTTTGTCCATAGGATCATTTAAAATATTTTTTTTGCCAATCTGCAATTCTTTCTTTCCTAAATTACATCATATGGAAATCTTTTCTATCAGCTGAAGCACTTTTTGGTGCTATATGACATTGTCACTTGGCTATTTTGAAACTGGACATATTTTACTCAGTTAAAGAAAACAAAAAATTACATTTTCCATGTAGAAGTAATTATGTAATCCACAAAAAAAAAAAAAAACCAGAAAGAAAGGAAGAGAGAAAAGCACATTCCCTTCAGCACTTTGCATAGTGCCTGACCTGTAGTAAATATTTGTGGGAAAAATGAATGGATAAATATCTGAGTCTCATGCCATTGCTGGCCCGCACAGCTGGAGTCCAGGGAAGGGGGGAGCATACTGTGGAGGGCACAGGGATAAGGACAGCATTGGGGCTCACAGATAGAAGGTGATGGATCAGATGGAAGTGAGAAATGAAGTGAAGGATGGAGTCAGTGTAACTGTCTGGGTGTTTGTTGTTTTATAACCTGGTTGTAAAAAACAGTGATTTTTAAATTTTGACATTTTTATGTGGTTGTGAGTTTTCTGAGTCACATCAAAACCATTATCTCAACTCAGCCATGTCTAAATGTCCTGCTTCCCTTTTTGAGCCTATTTTGCTGAGCTCTGCTCGTCACTCAGAGATGAGGAGAGAGACCACACTGTGAGGCTATGTACGGATGTCCTGCACACTGTGATGGGAACACGTTCCCAGGAAAGAAGTGCGTGAGTCACCCACTGGTGCAGTCCCCGACTGGATCCTAAAGAGAAGGTCCATTCAAGGCTGTTTTGGAATGGGCGGTTAGCAGTTTCCAGCAACACAGCTTTACCTATCCTTATCCCACCCAAGCCCTAGAGGAGAAATAGGGAATAAAGCTGGATCTTAAGGAATCAGACAGACAGAATGAGTATGACTGAGTCACTGTAACCCCAGCCTCAGCTCTATTCCATCTCAGCCCGTCCATAAGGGCATGGACCCTCCTTTTCTAAATTGCTGTGTGGGAAGCAAGGACCTCTCTCTGAATTGCTTATTGCTAAGACCTACTCCCAAGAGAAGAGTGTTCAATAACTATTGACTCAACTGCTTTATCATATTGAAGGAAACAAAATTTAACAATAGGGTGTGTGACAATGTTTTGATGAACAGGCCTCACTCAGCAGTGTAAAGTTTTCTCTGAGTCATTGTATACTCTGAGCCACAACATACTGTGTAGCTGAGCATGAATATATCCCTTTAGTTCCTCTTCATAGGTTGATACTTGCTCTCAGTTTATCATTAGCTAAAGACAGGTGATAGTAAACAGAACTTTGAGAAACTTCCTGAATAGGTGGAGAAACCAGTTCCAGGAGGTTCAAATGACTCCTACTTCTTAGACAGGTTTCTAAGGACTGGAAATCTGATATAACACTGTGAAGATGCGGGGCCAAGACTAACCAATCAGAATTAAATATTGAACAAGAAAGACAGGGAAGGGAGTTACGCCACAAATCCTCATTTCTGTTGGCTTTCTTGCTGTAGTGTTATCATTGAAAAGGGTCAAGGTTGTTCCTTAATCTCCATGTCATCGAAGAGAATGAGCCAGGGTAATGGTCTACTCTTCCCTGTGATTCACAGATTATCTCAACAGGGAGGGAGGGAGCTTATGTTTAGCCCTTGTGCACTGGATTTTCCTTACATTGTCTTATTTTATCCTCATATCAATTTTATCTCCTTTTTACACATACAGAAATTATAGATGGGAGGTAAATAACTTGGCCAAGGTCATCAGCTTTAAGGGGAGAGCTAGGACTGGAACTCTGGAAGGCCACATAGCATCACAGCTGGTGCACTGCGGAACCCAGCTCTCAGTTGAGTCACTTAATTCTGTAAGACTTTTGTCAAGTTGCTTCACCTTCTTGTGCCTCATTTAACTCAGTTTTAAATTGGGAATAATAATCATACCTCCTTCTAAAGTTGTTATGAGTTAAGTAAAGCATTCACAGCATAGTTTGACACACAGGCATTATCATTTGTTATTGGTGGGAGTATAAATTGGTGTTCTCCCTTTGGAAGGCAATTTGGTAATTATTTAAGTGTAATATTTAATAAATCAGTATTATTATAATTGTTAATTTTGTAATATAATGGAAAAATATATGGAAAAATTAAAATTTTAAATTAAAAAAGTTTAAAATGTGCATCTCCTTTGACCCAGCAATTCTGATTTAGGAATTTATCCTCCAGATATACTCACACATGTGCACAAAAGTATTTATACATGATGTTCATTTCAGCACTGTTAATAATAGCGAAGACTGGGCACATGAATAGAAGCAACAATGGGAAATGGTTAAATAAATTAAGATGCATAAAATGCACTGTATGAACTCCAAGATATATTGCTAATTGAGAGAAAAGGTAGCACAGGATGTTGTCTGTACAGCTCTGTCATTTGGATTTAAATGTGTGTGTGCATTAAGTATTTCTTGAGTTATACACAAGGAACTGTTTACCACTGGTAACCTTTGAAGAAGGAGGTTGGAGACTTTGGGACTGGGATCAAGAGAAGAATTACTTTTCACTGTATATTTGTTTTCACTTAATTTTTCATGCAAATAATATTTTTTCAGTTAAAGGAAACCAATTAAAAATACTACAATATTGCATTATTGAACTAAGGAGAATTGTTAGCTACTCATACACAGGGGGACTGAGATAATCCCCCAGTCCTGGTAAGCAGGACCCTTTTTGTGCAGTCTGGGGGATTGTGAGAATAGGGTTCCCCCTTGCAGGGCAGCTTGTAATCACTTCTGCGTTCCAGAGGACTCCTCTGAGTGTGAAAGAAAGACTTGGACTTACTCCACTTTTGTCAGTAGCATAATCAGAATGTAAAACAAGCAACTGGAATGCATTTCCTTATTTCTTTCATATCTTATGACTCTCCTCTCTAAATCCTACTATTCCTTCAGCCCATCTCTGTGTTAGTCAGCTCAGGCTGCCATAACAAAATACTATAGATTGGGTGATGCAAACAACAGGAATTTATTTCTCATAGTTCTAGAGGCCGTGAAGCCCAATGCTGGCCCATTTAGTTCCCTGACTTCTGGGTGAGGGCCCTTTTCCTGGCTTGCAGATGGCCGTCTCCTCATTGTGTCTTCACGTATGGGGGTGAGGAGGAAGCAAGCTCTCTGGTGTTTCTTCTTATAGGGGCACAAATCCCCACCCTCATGACCTCATCTAACCCTAATTACCTACCAAAAGCCACCTTCCCAAATATCATCACAGTGGGGGTTATGGCTACAAGATATGAATCTGGGGGGGGGGACACAGTTCAGTCCACAGCACATCTCTAACTTTAATGTGATCTAAAATATTGGTTAAGCTTATTAAATTTTATAATAGGATATTAACTGTATCACCAGCTTTTTAGTTTTTAAAATTCATGCAATTTCCTTAATTAGCCATGCAGAATGCCTGCACTCAGGTCAACTGCCTGGAGTACATGGTCTCAGACACCCTGCTTAGCTGGTGCGTGCTGAAAGTCCGACAGAGTGGCAGTTAGGAAAGACTGTCTTGGGTTATGCATCTATCACTGCTCTGTGTCCTCCAAATTCTCCTCCTAACGTCATTTCCTCAGAAGAGATCTTCCCTGATACTACAGGGGGGACACCTCTGCACCCGTAAACCCTTGATAGCAGTGTTAATTTTCTTAGCATCTATCACAATTTGTAATTATTTTATTTATATATATATATTTTTACTTTATTTTCTGACTCTTCTATCAAAATGTAAGCTCCATGAAGGCAGGGACTGTGGCTATTTTGTTCCCAGCACATCCCAGTAGCCAGCACAAACCCTTGTTAAATATGAACCAATGCAATGTCCTTAGATCAAGTCAGGTTGCAAGAAGGCTACGCATTTGGACAATGACATCTTGGTCATTGCTTTTGGAGAACTGTCTCTCAGTTGCTGGACATGGGTTTTTAATCTTAGGTTGCTCTCAAAACTAGTCACGCAAATTTATCTATCTGGTGCAAAGCCGATACTGAGGTTATTACTGATTATATCTTATTCCCTCCATCATCACACGAGAGCTATGTCTCTAACCAGGAAAACTTCATCCCCCAAAGATTTGTAGGGAATTATTTCAGCCAGTGATATTTAACGAATGTTTTAGGATTTATAATGTTTCCCTCTTCATCATGGCTAAGAGGAAACTCCAGGTTTTATGCTCAAACAGAGCCACCCTCATGACCCTTATGGTTGGCATATGGTTCCCCCTCTCTTCTGGTTCTATTTTATGAATCTTACTGTAAATATCTCCTCCTTCTCTTCTTGAATAATCCATCTCAAATACTTTCTAGATAAAATAAAATGTAAGTACATTAAATTGATGAAAATGAATTCTATTTTTTTTCTATTTGTGTTATTATTTATCCATTTCACTAGGTCTTTACTGCTAAGATTTGAGTCCATGACATATTTTGGGTTTTGGCTCAATACTATCACCATCTGGTTTCTCTCTGTCCTCAATCTTCTCCCTGTTTTCTCCTGTTCCCTCCCACCACAATGCTGTCACCACAGACACCTTTCTTTCCCGTGAGCTCCTGTGAGCACACACTGCCCCACACGACCAGGCGGGTGGTGCAGCAGTCGCTCCTTCAGCTTGTGCCTAGCTTTGCTATCTCTTCTTCATCCTATTTACGGCAACCTCTGGCTTCGTCTTCTCTTCTTCACTTGACAACACCTCCAGTGCTCCCGTTAACACACTCTTCTATCAGTATAAAATCCCATGTCACTTGTTTCCCCTTTCATGATTCTTGAAATCCATTTACTGATAAAAATCCTTTTAAGCCTCAGAAATAATACTCATCTACCACTACCCAGATTTTCTGAAGTTACAGATTAGAATAGAACATAGTGCTTTATTTTATTAATTGTATTGCTGAATAGTTCTATGTAACTGTAGATGAAGCATTAGCAGTAGTCCCTTTACCCCCTCTGCCCCAATTAAAAACATGATTAAATAATTTAATATATATGTGTATTTTCCCCAAAGTCCTTTCAGGATGATGTAGCATAATAAATTTGGCGGAAGACAAAAATCAGGATGGTGAGAGGCAATTAGAAGCTGTAAAAACAGGGCATCAATTTGGCAACTGATTACTTTTCTGTTGAGTAGAGGATGATAAGTGAAGAACCAAGTCTGAGAAGAACTAAGTCTGAAACTTCAATGTTAAGTTTCCTCAAATGTGCAGGAATTAAAATGAATTATAATTGGGTATAGTGTTCTAAATTTATTACTTAGACTAGAACATAGCAGGTACTAAATTGAATTGAAGAATGAAACTAAAGGAGACATCATAGGAAAATAAAGTGGAGTCTTGTAAAATTTAAGACCCCGTTTTTCATATAAATTGTTTGGTAGAAGTTGTTTGACTAGGAAGGTGGAAGAAAATTGCAAAGTCTCTTTACTTTAGACATGGTTGTTTTCACTGACATGCTTCAACCTGGTAATAAATCAGTTTGGGAACCTTTGCATAAAGAGATGTTGTTATAAATTAGCTTTTACATTTTATTTTAAGTAGTGTCATCATAAAATATTTAATCAAGACACTAAAACTGTCAAAGTAGGTGGATAACTTGAGACGTGGTCTTCAAAGAAATCCATTTCTTTCATGTTGGGATTCTTCCTTGTATATAAATTTTGATCTGTGAATTTCCCAGAACTTGACAAGGTAACAATCAATAGATAATTTGTTCACAAATTATAACTATCACAAATGTGTGGCAATCACAGATGGTAATTAAATACTTTGGTTAGAAACTAACAAGAGCACACTAAGTTTAAAGAAAATAACACATCAAAATGCTTTGTCCTATTTTGTTCTGCCACACACACAAAAAATATTCTTCCATGCAGCTGTTTTTTTCTGAGTTCTTTTTAAAATTTATCTTTCCATATAGTTCTCAATTATATCACCACTGTTAACAATTATAATAATAATTAGACTTCGCATACAAGACTGAATTTGATCTTTGCCACACGCTTATCAGGCAGGAGAGGAGACAGACAGTGAAGCCTCCATGGTTCACGGCCCTTCCGTCCTGGCTTTTACCCTTCAGAAGGCAGCGGAGCTCCTCTTGGACGGGGTGCCTGCCTCCTCCTCGTGGCGGGTCCTTCTCTTCATCTTCCCCAGCTCTTGGATCCTCAAGTGGCGCCAGCCACCTGCTGCCGGCCTCAGTTTCTTCTGCCGTGGTGGCTGGCTCAGCTGTGCATTTCTGCCTTTGACCTTTGACATGACTGTCTGCTCTTTGCCTCCATGCAGACACAGAGGCCATGAGAGCCACTTCCTGCCATCTACCCCAGTCCCTCACGCCTATTTGAGCTGGGCCAGCTCTGTCCAGCCTCCACCCTACCAAGAGATCAGATACCCAGCTGGGGAGCAGTGAAGTCCAGATGATAACTCAAGTGAAAGCACTTTTAGAAAATGCCATTCAAATTCTTGAAAATGACAATCATCACGAATTCTTGACTATTATCAGTCATTACCTTGCTGGCTACATTGATCAAAAAAAAAAACAATTACTATGAAGGCAGATCTGTGAATTCCTGTTACTTTTTAAAACTGAAGGAGTATATTCCCCAGGTATAGACTTCAAACATCTGTTGACTTCATTAGAGAAGAAATGCTTCAAGGATGACTTCTCCTCCTAAACTTGGTTGTCTTTTCAACAGATGATACATCTGAAACAACAGGCAGGGAGCAGGTGTGTGATGGTCTGAGTCTGAGCTTGCATTTGGCAAAACTCTGACTACAAAGTGAAGCCGTTAGAGAGGTTGACTGCGGGACTGATGATGTTACACATTTTGAAATTGTCCTTGACAAATTATATAAAATGCACAATTCTTCTCCAAAGACACATCATGAATTGTAGCAAAATGTAACACATACTACCCCCTTTCTCAGGGGCAAGGCTCTCATTAGTTCAGTGGGGCACATTCAGATTGAGTTAAGACAGGTTCTGAAATAATTCTACTAAAACATGTCACTGTAAACAGTTCGCAGAGTCAAGAGAAAAGAGAAGCATGAATGACTGAAAGGGGGCTATTTAAACAACACATAAACCTCTCCCAATGTACTATTCCCCCTTCCGTGTGGAGTGGGGACCTGGTGCGTAGGAGAAGCTCGGCCTTACAGAAGCAGGTCCCAAGGGCTGTGAGAAGATCACGGATAATAAATCTGAATCCAGAGTGCTGGTCCAACATGCTGACCTGCACTTCCTAAGAAGAGCACATCTGCCTCGTGCATAGGAAGAAACCAGGGATACATCTTTCTAGATGGATTGGGTCGAGTTCTTCACCTTCCCTGACCCCAATGATTGATCATTTAAAATGCTATTTTATATTAAAATAGATATATGATGAAGTATAATTTTAAATTCCCATAGATTTTTAAAATGAAGGTAAGAATTCAAAGAAATCTTGTGCTTGTAGTGATTGGCCACCCCTCCAACTAACGGTATGCATCTTTGACTGAAGGATCCTTATATGGACATGCTGAAAAAGCATGGAAAGATACCAGGAAAGTGTGTGTCTGTATGGTGTCAGAATGGAGAGGCAAAGCACAGCCTCAGGAAGCTTGAAGCAACTCCAAAGACCAAGGCTGAAATCCACGCGAGGCTGAATCAAGTTCCGTTCCTCATTCCCTCCCTGCCTCCTTTCTTTCCATAGAACTAAAGCAGAAAATCATTGAATTTCAGGGTGCAGAGAGATTTTTTAGGACCAGTAAATCCAATCTTATCACATAAAAATTCTACAAGAGTCTTACAAAGTGGTTTTCAAATGTTTTCTGGAATACTTTCAATGACAGGAAACTCATTACTTTGTAAGGAAGCTCTTTCTACCTTCCAAGAATGTGAATTGTTTAGGAAGTGCAGGCTTAGTATGAACATTGGTTTCTAAAGTCAGATAGTAAGAAGGAAAGTTGGCCTTAGAAGTCCATTTACCCTGACTTCTCATTCCGCACTCTTTTCATGAAACTTTACTGGAAATACTTGATTATGAATTGGTCTAAAGGAAACTGGCTTGGCAGAATTCTGGAAGGGAAGTCCTAATTCAAGCCAAGGGAAAAGGAACAAATGACATCACAGGAAGTTATGAAACCTAATTCAGAAGAGAAGTATGCAGAGCTACTGATCACTTCCTAAGACTGGGACAGACAGTGCTTACTCCACTTTTGAGTCACAGGGCTTGTTTACTAAAGAATATTTCCTCTTTTGTTCCTCATCCTCCTCTCCTGGGTTCCAGAGTTTGCAGCTGGCCCAGACACAAACTATTACCACAGGGGGAAAATATTTAAAAGCTATTGTCCTATTTTTGAATCAACAAAATTAAAGAATCTATAATAAATCACAAGTGATTCTAGAATTCTACAAAAAATCACAGTGATTCTATAATTACTCTCAATTCTAGAGAGTCAACTATATGTCACTTTCAAAAACAAAAATCTTAGGGGCCAGCTTGGTGGCGTAGTGGTTAAGTTCACGCACTCTGCTTCGGCGGTCCAGGGTTTGCAGGTTCAGATCCTGGGCATGGACCTACACACCACTTATCAAGGCATGCCGTGGCAGGTATCCCACATAAAATAGAGGAAGATGGGCAGAGATGTTAGCTCAGGGCCAGTCTTCCTTAGCAAAAAGAGGAGGATTGGCCACAAATGATAGCTCAGGGCTAATCTTCCTCACACACACACACACAAAATCTTAGGACATTATTTTGAAGTGATAAAAACATTTCACTTGTAATTAAGCAATTGATTCATCTCCCTTATCAAGTACAGAGCTTCTGTAAAGATTTTATTTGTATTTTGTACATTCTTTTCACAATATCCACCACTATAGGATATCATCACCACTCTCCTTTAATGCCATATTAACTGAAAATCTACAAAAACGACAGGCTATGTATGAAAGCCAACCATATTTGGGGATCCATGGCCCAACATTCAGCTCCTGCTCACCAGTCCCTAAGTGAAGGCTTATAGCAGCCATGCCCAGTCCACCAACGTGCACGGAGTTCTCAGTCAACACTCTTCTCACTTGAGAGAACTATGAAGAAAATCATCCTATTCCTACAACAGCAGAAGAAACTCTAGTGACCCAAACTTTTTAAAAGCATGACTGGATATTTAAGGATAATGAGGCATGTGAGAAATACCAGCAGCATTAAAAAGAATAAGCAAGGCCAACATATAGAAAAACTGACTTGAGAAACTAGAGATAATACTCTGAGCCATAAATTATTCCAAGTTTACATATAATAAGTTCAATCATTATAACAGCCTTATGAGGCAGGTACTGTATTACACCACTTTGTGGATGAAGTCATTAAGGCACAGTCCACCCCACCTTTCCCTCTGGGGCATTCACAGCCCTAGCCCCACATGCAGGGACCATCTCGGTTCTGTAGTGCCCCCTGCATAAACGGCAAGGCCCGCCTGCCCAGAGAGGCCCCAGTGATTCTGTGAGAAAAGGTGATTGTGGCACAGAATGATGGCTGTTCTAATACTTCAGATAGAATTCAACCTTTTCAGCTTCAAAACTGGAAGCAGGAAGCTAGTTGAACTAAGAAAGCAAAGATCATATGCATAGCAGAAAGATTTAAAAGTCAAGTAACTAACAGAAAAAGATAAACACAGTCATTTCCACAACCGAAAAAAAAGACTTCAGAATTGAGCACTGTGTGGTGGGAGAATTGGAAAATAAATTATCAGCAGGAAAATAGAAAGAGCAAAAATCCAGCAGCAATTGGCCAAAATACACAACGACCGAAAGAGACTTCAGCATCAGTTAAAAGAAGTGACGCTCATACCTAATTTTTTGAAAAACTCAGAGAAATAATGGAAACAATTGAAAATGCAACGAACACTTTTAAATAAGAGCAGAGGTTGATATATGAAGAGCTTATTAAAGAAGAGAAAACAACTAATGAGTTGAGTGCCATATCCAGAAAAACTGACGCGTGGGCTTTGAGTCACTCAGAAACATAGGGAGCACTCACAGCAATATCAAGTGAAGTTCCTGCAAACACAGTGCCACATGCACTCTTCCAGAAGAAATGGTAGATTCTGGGAAATTCTTTCAGCAAATTGGGGGGGGGGGTTTACAACAAAGGAACTGGGTCAATATGATCACCAGACCTTTGTAAAAGTGAGAAACAAACATAAATAGAGGCCAACATTTATAGGAGAAATTCTAGAACATCAGCCTGGAAGAACACAGGATGAAGTGCAACAGCATGAGAAAATGTATAAAATTTCTGACTCAAGAAGAAAGAAAAAAAAGTCTACTCAGAACTGGAAAACTAAAAGCAGCAAAAAAGGAGGAAATTTTCAAGTTAAAGACAGAGGATATGCCTGCCCTTCTTCACAATAAACAAGATCAAAAGTGAAAAAAAAGACTGGCTGGCCCAGTGGCATAGTGGTTAAATTTGCACACTCCACTTCAGCGGCCCAGGGTTTGCAGGTTTGGAGCCCGGGTGCGGACCTACACAACTCTCATCAAGCCGTGCTGTGGCAGGGGTACAACATAAAGTGGAGGAGGATGGGCACGGATGTTAGCCCAGGGCCAATCTTCCGCAGCAAAAAGAGAGGGATTGGCAGTGGATGTTACCTAAGGAACAGAGACTGCCAGTTGAAGCTTGGAAAAACCAGAAAGTATACTAACGTCAATAAAATACATTTCTTATATTTAAAAGAAGAGGAAGAGAAAAAGTAGCAGAAACAGCACCAATGCCAGTTTAAACTAAAATTACTATTAGAAAGGTATACCCAGGAGAAGAAAAAAAATAGGAAGAACTTTTACGGCTTGAAAAGGAGATAAGGGAAAAGGCAGAAAAGAAGGAAAAAAGGAAAATTACTGCCACTAAAATTTCCAGGTTTCAAGAAAGAGATTTACATAAACTTGAATTGAAAATACTAAAAAGACAGGCAAAGGAAGATGAAAAGGCAGAAAAACAAAGAAGACTGGAAAAATCGAAAGAAAAGAGGGAAAATGTTCGTAGAGATCCCTGTAGGCTTTACAAACTTACCGAAGATTGGAAAGAACAGACCAAAGATACAGGACCAGCAAGTTCCGGGCCACTTGTCCAAACTCCACATGGGACTACTCCAGCCTGGAGCAGAAGAACGGAAAACATGAGATGATGAGGCTGGTATTGTCGGCACACTCAGTTATTGAGGGAAATACAGTGACTAACCATGTTTTTTAAATATCACTAGCCTAATCAATTAATTGATTATTAATTGTACTGCATGTGAATTAACAGGTATGAAGTTTCCTATTTACACTAGGAGGGCATTAGTTTATATGTTGGCCTCTTACTGATGTAAAAGCTATTGAAATAAGATTATGTTACAAACATTATTTCATTTAATGCAGAGAACATTTAGAAGATTTTTACGGCATAACAAAATTAATTGGGACAATTTTAGAGCACGATTTTTTTGAACCAAAAATTCGCAACTTTAAGAACTTGGTCAGTTAGCTTGAGTAACAAAAATGTAGCTTTTTTTTTTTTTTAGTTGTAAAATAAGTTAATGCTTTTTCTAAGTTTAACAAATCGATAGTTTGGCAATTACTGCATTTTTGTATAATAAGCATTTTGCATTTGTTTGAGGCAAAAAAAGAAAATGTAAGAGAAAAGAAACTAAAATGCAGACAAGCTCCACAGGGACAGAAAACAGAGCTGAGATTCAGACCAGGCTGGCTGGCCCTCGGGTCATCTTCTCCACCTCTAAGCAGACTGCCTCCACTGCAGGAAACTGCAGAAATCTAACTCACATTCCCGTGGACACTGAGGAAATATTACAGTCTTGAAAAAAGAACAGGATACTCTGAGAAAGGAATGCACAGACCGGGAAAGAGACCCCAGGTGTGAAAAATGTGCCTGAGGGAAGTGAAACAGGACAGTTTCCCGGAGCGCCCAGCAGTGGTGGCACAGGATTCTGCTGGGGTATCCCCAGATTGGCACACTGCAGACCCGCAGGGATGGACTTCCGCTGCTGGGGGACCCAAAGGCTGTGCGGGGAGGGGAGGGAACACGCGAGCACGGACCAGGAGGACTGCGCCTGCGCGGGCTGCACTCCAGCCTGCGGGAGCCTTCCAGGAAGGGCTCACCGCGTGTTCGGAAGATGAACAAAAAAGACAATTGCCTGGACGTGCCAGCCGGGAAGTTCAAATCGCCGAAAGTAGAACGGCCTATAAGAGCTTCAACTGAAGAAAATAATATATCATTTACAAAGGAGCAGCACCTGGAGTCTAGAAGACAGGGGAGCAGCGCCTTCAAAGATCGTAAAGATTAACCAGCCAAACTCTCAGCCAAGGGTGAAAGCAGAACAAAACAAAAAATCCAGACAGACGAGAATCAGAGAATTTACCCCGCCCCCCCCACACACATCTTTTTAAAGGAAGTGACCTGAGAGTGTACTCCAGGAAAACAAAGACATATCCGAGAAAAAGGAAGACAGGCTCGGGAGACAGTGATTTCAACTTGGAAGGGCAAGAACGAGAAGCTATAGGATAACAGGGATGCAAAAGACTAAAGACAAAGCCGGCCAGATTGGAACAGGAGAATGGAGGCCTGGGGAGAAGGGTAGCTGCATGGGCTGGTATGATGGAGAGTCTGAAAATGTGAAGGAGATGATGGGGCAAATGATGCAAGGAACCCAAAAAGCAATTCAAAATTTTAGGTGAAAATATATAAGAAAGTCATTATTTAGAAATGAAGGAAATTGTAATGCTGCATAATTTTAAATAATTGGGGGAGTATAAGAAAAGTTAATCCATCTGACCTTGATGCTTGGAATTGTCCACAGGAATCATGTAATTGGAGAGGGAAGTGTAATTTCAGACCACTATTTGGCTCTACTGTGAATAATATTTTCAGAGTAATAGTGACATAATGCTGTTTGCTGGTCTCCATCTTTTAGCATGAATCTGTATATGAAGCAAGAGAAATCTGGTTTGGGTGGAAGCTTAAAAATGTAGTGATCAAGTCCAAGAGTAGTTGATGCAAGAGAAGAGGTGGAAGGGGAGGGAACAGGACTGTTCACATTCTTATCTTGCAGAATGAGGAGGTAAGAAATACTGTGGAAGGTTGATGGAAAAACATTAGAGATTTAATTCTTGTTATTTAAAATTATAAAGATAACCAATAGCAAAAAATGATAAAAATGGTATATACTAAAAGTCGAAGAGGAGAGGGAGATGAGTGTTGTGAGCCTATTTTCACCTTTTACATTGGGAAATCAGTGGACCTTGTCTAAATGTGATAACTCATGAAATAGAAACATAATACTGGAACATGCTAGATCTTACGTTAGCATGGGGGAAGCCATCTTAGGGAAAGGAAGCAATATTATAACTATATATGACCCTGACTCACTAGTGTCTGTGAATACATTCTAGTCTGCACATAGCCTAGATGATTAAGCACCTCTCACTTTTGCAAAATACATGATCTGCTAATTCTCTGGCTCTTGCTTACGTATATCTCCCAGCTGTGATAAGATGATAACTTTGTTTTCTGAGTTCCACAAGAACATGACGATCTCCAGAAAGAAAAACTCTCCATTGGTACCCATCATGAAGGACAGGAGAAAGAGATAATGAGGTGCCTTGAAGTCTGATGACAGACTTCAAGATGGTTGACATTCCTAAACCCCCTCCTTCCCTGCCTATTTCCCATATATAACTGCCTCAAGATTCTGTATGATTTTAAGATGGTTCTTTAAACTTTCTTTTTTCAACCACCGGCTCATTTGCAATCGATCGGCACCGGATTGCAGTGAGCAGAATAAGCCCCTTTTCACTCAGTTACAATACTGCTGTTTAGAGTCCTGGAGATAACCAACATAAGTAAAGAGGCTTCTGATCTGTGGGGCTCTGAATGAGGAAGAGCTGTGCAAGAGAGCACAGAATTTTCTTCATAAACTTTCTGAACTCTGACTTATTTCATGTGCATGTCTTAATTTTATAAAAGTGAATACAAAATTATTTTAAAAGTTATCAGCATACAGATGGCAAATTAAACCACAAGAATCAGTTAAATTACTTAGAGATGGGGTGCAATGAGAAGTGAACAGGGATACCCAGGATAGAATCCCGAGCACATCAAAAGTTAAAAGGCAGGCAGGGCAGTAAGGACACAGTGGAGGCACAACAAGGAAGGCTGGGGAGCAGAAGAGGAAGATGCTGTGATGAGGAAGCTGGGGGAGAGGGTGAGCCCAACTGTACTAAATGCTGCCAAGGTCAAGTCAGATAAGGACCGGAGTGTCCATTGGGTTTGGCGACGTGGAGAAGATTGATGGGAGCTATAGCCAGAGAATCAGCTGTTGACGAGGAGGGCGAGGCATGGTGGCAGCAGGTTTAGGTGATGCTGAAGTTTGAGGCCACCAAACAGTGACAACGAATCGAAGAACCATTTTGTAGTTGTCCGGTGTAGAGAGAGAGGGACATGTTTAAGTGCTGATGGGAAGCACTTCAAGTCCACTGGCGGTGGAGAGTGAGAGGTTGGAGATGGAAGGACGCGGGAGGGTGGATTCCAGGAACCAGCGGGGGGCTCCACAGAAGAGGGCACCTCCTCCCCCGCAGCAGTTAGATGTGCGGTGGGCGGGAATTTGGGGGAAGTTCCTGTTTGACAGCTATTAATTTCTCTGTGAAGGAAAAGGCTGGGGGCATCTGCTGAAAGAGAACAAGCAGTGGACCAGAACTCAATTTATTGTGTGATGTTTTCCAGCACTGAGCAATCCAGGGCAGAGGCAAGGCAGGTGGAGAGCTGGATTCATCCAAGACTGGGGTTTTGCCAGGTGAGTGCAAAAGGTGAAAAGGTATTTTCTAGGAGCACAGAGGGAGGAAGGAAGAGGCAGACCAACTAGCAAAAGGCTAATTAGTCAAAAGCTCATTCTGCAAATAGTGAAAACAATTTCAATTATGTAGTAAACAAACTTTTCTTCTTTTAATGCAAAACAGGAGACAAGAGAGTTCTAAGGTGCAATTCGAATAACCAGCCCAACCCAAATAATGTTTACACTCAGGGTTTATTAACCTAGTTCAGGCTATAGCAAAGCCCTGAATGCCCTTTCTAAAGCTGGGGCAATTGTGAATTCCAGAATGTAGGGGTTCTCTCCTACTCAAACTCAGTAGGCAATAGAGAAGCATCTAGAGAAATAGGCCCAAGTATCAAATGGATGGGCCGGCTTGGTAGAGACGCCTCCTGTTTAGATGCTGGTTCAGGCAGGGAGACATTTGATTGAGGAACTACTCCATTGTGTTGGGAAAGATGCACGAGAAACTGGTGATTCTGGAAAAGGATTATTCTGGGGGCAGCCAACTGGGCACTGTGTGTCCCTGGCCTCAGCTCTGCTCAGCTTTTCTGTAATGGTCTTTTGGCAGCTCAGGTCCCTTCCACAGACATTGGCAGGACTTAGATGATGGTGCAGGCTCAGAAGAGAGCCTTGCCAGGTGATGGTGAACTTCGGTCCAAAGTCACGATCATTTTGCGATGACTCCAAGAGCTGCTTTTGACTCAGATCCTCTAAGAAGGTCTGGCAGTCAGAATTCTGTGGCATGGAAACAAAGAGCTACCCACAGTGGGGTATGCTGGGGGATACAGGGCACTTCTGAAGGAGACTGAGATGTGCAGTGGTGGCCCCTGCTGCCGTATACCCCATAAAATGGTCCTGACCAAAGTCTATTATTAGAGACTAGCTCTAGCATCTTCTCTTTGTTGGCTGCTGTTGCCTGCAAGCTCAGGAGCAGCATTTAGCAAAACACTGACACTTGCTTTTTGTACTAGAGGTGAGGCTGAGAGGAGAAGGAAAGAGGGGCCTGTGTCTGAGTGACCCTGCTTGGCAGATAGTGGGATGACTGCTCTGTAACGGACTGTCTCATCGCCCCTTTGCGCTCCCAGCGACATACAGAGATACACATTCCTCTGCCCTTTCGTTCGTTTGTTCATTCGAACATTTGTTTAAGATTTTTATGTGCCATACACTGTGGTAGAAACCAGAAATGGAAAATCTTATGGAGGCAAGACCCTTATTCATGAGGGCTCAGGGTCTGTTTCCTTTCCACGTTATCTTGGTCCCCTTTGAGACTTTATCTCCCTTCACTTTGAGCTATAGTCATTTATTCAATTGTCATCTCTTCTCATAGGATTTTGACCAGAATTTGCAAAATTGCCGTGGTGGGTACATTGACTTACATATGTGTTTTTCCTTTTACCTCACATAGAAATTAAACAAAAACCAAAACAATCTGGAATCAGTTACCACATATAAAATTTAGAGGACTTCACATAAAAATTTGGATTTCTGACTTCTCTTAAAATATCAGAAGTTCTGGAGCCAGCCCTGATGGCCTAGTGGTTAAAGGTCAGCTCTCTCACCACTTTGGGGCCTGGGTTCATTTCCCGGTCATGGAACCACACCACCCGTCTGTCATTGGCCATGCTGTGGTGGCATCTCACATAGAACTAGAAGGACTTAAAACTAGGATATACAACTGTGTACTGGGGCTTTGGGGAGGGAAAAAAAAGAGGAAGATTGGCAACAGACGTTAGCTCAGGGCAGATCTTTCCCTGAAAAAAAAAATCACACTTAAAAAAGGCGTATCAGAAGATCTGCAACACTGGATGCACCCAGTGGAGCACTTTCCAGTACACCCCAGTGCCCACCCAATGGCTTTGCCTCTGGATGTCTTGAGACTATTGGAGAATATGCTTGCAGGTTAAGCGTGAGTCAGTAATAACTTGGATTGCACCAAGTGGTGGCTGGGAAAAAAATAAGAAAGGAAGAACACAAGAAAGGAAGTATAAAGGAAGAATTTTTGAGATTAAATGACCAATCCAGCATGGCTTGACAGGAATTGGAGTTGTGACCCTAAGTGGCCAGGGGAGTAGTGGTGTTTACAGGAGGCGTGGATGGTAGCCAGTCAGGTGCCCTTTACTCGATGGTTCATACGTCCCACAGCTGCTTTGAGGGTTGGCTGGTAACTACTCACAGTTGCCCCATTCTCCAGAAAATTGCTGTCCACTGAAAGAATGGGATATAAACACTGAGGTTACACATACTGCTCTCTGGGGAGGTGGCAGCCCACGGTCAGTGATTAATTGATGTGGACGTGCAAAAGAGCTGTCCTTCTTGCCTCAAGGTGGATCAACTCAGTGTACAATTCACACTCCAGAGCTCCCATGGACCAGGCTAAAGCCAGACCCCAGTGGGGCCCACACCAGGTTTAGCTCATTCTCTTGCCCCATCTTGCTTACCTTACTCCCTAGATCCTGAGAGCACTTCCTCAATGAACCATGAACACCAGCATCTCAATAAATTGTATATCTCTTGGGAACCCAGCCTTAGATAGTGCTTATAACAGAATTAGGTAGTTTAAAACTTGGGAAATGGCTGGTGGTGGGGAGATAAGATCCAGGAGCTCTTCCCTGTAGGGATTCTCTCATGATCAGGATTTTATCCCTAGCTCAGCAGCACAGGGCCTGGCACATACAAAGTGTGCAGCAAATGTTAATTGTTTGTCAAATGAATTTGATTTGGAGTCTACTGAGTTTGAGGAAATAGCAGGACATCCCATGTGAGATATGGAATGTGGGCATAGGATAGTGGTTGTGGCTGGATATGTAGGTCTTTTACAGGGAAAGAAACAATTCAAGAAAGAGGCAGTAATTAGTGTCAAGGGCAAATAAAACCTTGATTCTTTTCAATGTAAAGCAGCAGCATTTGTCTTTAGCTCAATTAGTACATAACTCCAATTAGTCTAGATCAATGATTTACAATCTCTTAGTAATGTTGAGGCAAAATTCCAATTAGTGCGCTTTGCTTGTTGCTAGTAAGTAGATCTAGCATTTGATGGGGAGGTATTGATGGATTTTGTGTCTTTGTGTTCCATTGCCAAATAATTGAGTGAGCCACCTGAAAATCTTTTAGAACAAAGGAGTGTGCAAAATAAATAAAATAATCAAGTGTTTATTGAACTTACACTTAAGTAGTGATTTATGCCTCTTTCTCTTCATTAAATTGATTATATATATTTTTAAATAGAAATTAAAAGAAGCAGACAAAAGGATTCAGATCTCCCAGAGGTGACCCTATCTTTTCAAATGTAGGTCTCCAGTATGCCAAGGAAGGTGGTTTGGAATGCTCTCGATCTTGGTTGTCTAATTTCATCCCATAAACTGTAATTATAGCTCTTTATAACATGCTAAATGATTCCTCCCCTACTGGATGTTTACACCTTTCAAATATTTATAGACTGTCATCATTCTTTAGTCATCTCTTTGCAAAGTTGCACATATTTTGTTCCTATAATATTTTCCATAAATCAATTTCCTCAATTTGAAGCTGCTTTTCTTAGTTCACCATTCAATTTGTCTCCATCTTTCTGATATAGTGCTAATCACAGGTAAATGAGATATTTCAGGTGCAATTTATCTTAAGGTTGTTTAAGAGGATTTAAAATTTCCTCACCTGAAGTAGAGTTCCTGCGTTATATATAGCTCAGAATAGTGCTGACTTTATCAGTATTTTTACTATTTTACTTTGAAATTTCATAACTAATTTCCCATGTCATGGCATTCAAAAATCTCTATGCCATTATGGTTTCTTCCCTGATCATGGAATATGCAGGCATTAAATGAGTTCAGAATATATTTCTGTAATTTCCTTCTTCTTATGCAACGTTGAATCACATTTCAAGCTTCTTTATATCCATAAACTATTACTATTTCTCGGTGTCCTTCCAAATCAGTAATATCTGGAAACTTAAAAAAAATCATTTTCATTCTAGATGTTCAAAAAGATGTTAAATTCTTTCTTGCAACTGCATTTTTACTCTTTCAACATAAGTATTTCTTTCCAACAATGTTTCAGTTGACCTGGCTGTGCCATTATTATGACAACTTATTAGGACAATTCCTTTTACTTATTGTGTCATGGGCATCCCACTGATGGGTTACTATACATCTACCCTGTCCCATCAGGAAAACAGAAACCACTCTAGGTATTTCGAATGGAGAGGCATTTCTTACAAGAATTGGTTTCAACAGTGTTGGAAGGCTGGATGGGGCAAAAGGCAGAAGGTGGGGTAACAAAGTCAGTGGCTACAGGAAGTCACTACCAGCCCCAGCTGGAGGAACACAGGGAGGAGGTGGTGTTGACAGACCCAGGAGGACACTCACAGTGGACACTGCTGGAGGCCAGAAGCCATGCCACTGCCAAACCCATTGTCATCACTGCTGTAGCTGCTGAAGTCTTCGTGGCTGCATTTTGCTGCTGGAACTGTGGACAGTGCCGGACTGCCAGTCACAGTCCACAAAGCCGGGAGGCCACTGAAGCCTGAGGCTGCCCACTGCTTTTGGAAACAGAAATTTTTAAACATAAAATAAAATTTTCCTTTTCCTTCAGCTTTCCAATCTCCTGCCAGTGACTCTTTTTGGAAGAATCTATTCAGAAGTCATCTGGCTGAGAAATCTGGAAAGTTTAATTTTCGGTGTTTCCACCCCAGAATATGAAAAGGTAGAAAGGAAGCTAAGAGAAAAATGGGCAAATGGGTGTCACACACCCCTATCCCACCAAGTCTTTGGCATAATTCCAATTCTCTACTTTCTCCGCTCACAAAATAATGATAGCAGGTTAAGCTTAAATGTTAATGTAAATTAAACTTTATAACCTGGTAAAAGTAGTTTTAGCATATACAAAATATCTGGATATTTCTTTAGATCATTATTTCCTACACTGTATTCTAGAGTATAGAAAGGGTCTACTGGTCAAATGAGTTTGGGAAACTCTGCACTTTATAACCCTCTCTTGGAATTTCACGCTTCATATTAGCACATTCAAGGCTCTGAAAAATTCATTAGTCTCAAATCAAATTTGACATTTTTGACTTTGCAATTGGTATGCATTAGTGAAAAAAATGGTCACAGTCCCTGCCACCTGAAGTTTATGAGGAAGAGGCAGGAATAAAGTAAGCAGAGAACTGTGCATGTGATTATGAGTGTAATTTAGAAAACTGTTGTGAATGAAACAAATAGGATACAGTGATAGAAAATATTACAAAGGGGGATGGACCTCATTTGACAGCATGGTTGGGGGCCGACTCTTCAAGGAAGTGACATAAGCTGAGGGTCTTAAAGAGCAGATGGAGTCAGAACACACAGTGCTCTCGCAGGCTACTCGTAGCCCACGGATCAGTCCCCACAGCACACTGTTCTTGAACGGTATGAGATCTGTTCAGAAACTGAGAGCAAGCATTTGAAACATTTATAGTGAATGATGACTACTTTTGTGTCTGTTACACCTAAAAATAAAACATAGTTCTTTAAACATTTTTTCTTGTAGTTGATTTTTACTATATTTCACAAAACATAATTCCATGATAAATTGAGGGGAAAAAAAGATCTGCTGCCTTACCACAGATCATTTGAGAAGCTCTGCTCTAGCAGAAGGTAGCTGGTTGCAAGAGCTCTAAGGAGGGAAAGAGGTGGCTGAGTTTGAGGGACTTGCAGGAGGATCCTGACGGGGAGCGCAGTTGTGTGCAGGCTTTGAGGACAGAAAGTAAAGTGACTGGATTTTATCTTAAGTACAGTGGGAAGCTACTGAAGAATTTAAACAACTTAAACAGATACACAATATGATTTAGACTCTTAAAATAATTATTCTAACTTCTTTATGAAGAATGAGTTGAAATGAAATAAAGAGTGTAAGACAAGATGAACAGCTTTCAGAAGTTTTGGGGAGAGATGAAGACGGCTTAGACGACAGCGTGATGGACGGGAGGGGGTTAACTGGGGACAATGGGAAGGGGGTTGGCACAGGGCTGCGTGAGGAGTTGGAGGCAAATGCGGAGAGAGGGATGGGGAGGAGGGAACAGGAAGATGCCCAAGTTTCTGTGAGGAGAAAGTAAGGCTGGATACATACACTCAGGGATCCTCAGTATTTGTTTTCATATCCATAGGAATTAGATGATATTGAGGAGAATGAAAGGAAAGAATGGAGGGCCCAGCACTGAACCCTGAAGAGTATCTTTGGACTTTCCAAGGCCCTGGGGAACCTAGCTTGAAGAGAACTAATTACCTCAAGGGCATTTTGATTCGTAGACACTCAGATTTGTGTCTGGAGATCTCTAACCTTAAATTCCATTCAGTAATCCACTGAGTGCCTGTACTATCTAAGATATCATGGAGAATGCTGTAAAAGATGAAAGCCAAGCAAGACCTTTAAGCATTCGCTATCTGGAAGGGCATCTAAGAAAAGTACAAGACAAATCTGATAAGTGCTATAAGGGAATTATAAAGCGAATTAGGGTCTGCAAAGGGAAAACTGGAAAACTTCTTGAGGAGCTGGCATTGAGCTTGTCTTAAAGGAGGTTGCATCAATTTGAATCAACAAAAAATAGATAATACGTATGTATATATACATATATGTGTACATGTGAATACATAATATATGTCATGTTAACCCCATACAAGCACACAATTTCTATTTATTTCTACATTTGTATTGGTCTGTCTGTGTATATATATGTGTGTGTGTGTGCGTGTGTGTATGTTAAAAGCTATGAGTTCATAGTTCCAATTCAATTCCACTCTACAGAGCAGTATTTTGATCAAATACCCTTAACTCTAAAGACAAAACGATTGTACAGACATACTATATTCTGGTTAGTAAATGTGTTTCTCACAGAGATATGAGTTAACAATTCTGAACTTCCTTAGCCACCTCTTTGCAAAGTTGCACATATTTTGTTCCTATAATATTTTTCATAAATCAACTTCCTCAATGTGAAGCTGCTTTTCTTAGTTCGCCATTCAATTTGTCTCCATCTTTCTGATATAGTGCTAGTCACAGGTAAATGAGATATTTCAGGTGCAATTCTCTACATTATGACAGATGCTTGGAGTTGTGTGTCCACCACCACAGTCACGCTACAGAGCAGGTCTATCACCCCCAGAGTTCCTTCGTACTGCCCTTTGTGGGCAACCACTCCCCCCAACTCCAGTCCCTGCCAACCACATATTTGTTTTCTGCCCCTATTTTGGCCTTTTCCAGAAAGTTATATCAATGGAATCATATAACATATGGCCTTGTGGGTCTGGTTACTTTCGCTTGGCAAGTCTCTTTGAGATCCATCAGTGTTGTTGCAAGTATCAATAGTTCAGTCCTTCTTATTTCTGAACAGTATTCCATTGTGTGGACGTGCCGTGCTCTGTTCATCTGCTCACTGGCTGAAAAATATTTGGGTTGTTTCCAGTCTGGGGTGACTATGAAAAGATATGATAAACATTCATGTGTAGGTTGTTGTGTGAACACAAGTTTTCAATTCTCTTGGGTAAGTACCTAGGAGATTTAAAATTTTCCTTTGTGTTTCAGTTTGGGTAATTTCTACCGCTCAGTCACCAAGTTCACTGGTTCTTTGTCAAGTCTGTTACTGTGGTTTCCATTTCTTGCATTTCAGTTTGATTGATTCTTCTTATAGTTTCCATCCCTCTGCTGTGATTACCCACCCGATCTTGCCTGTTGTCCTCTTTCAGTGCTAGAGCTTTATCACGTTACTGAGTTATTTTAGTTCCCCTGTCAGGTAGTTCCGACATCTCTGTCATATCTGAGTCTGGTTCTGTTGATTGCTTTATTTTTGACAGTGTGTTGTTTTTCTCACCTTTTCCTATGCATCGTAACTTCTTGTTGAAAGCCAGACACTTGTTTAGGATGGTAGAGGTGAGAAAATGTGTAAACCTGACCTTCTGCTAGAGCTGTAGTGTGCGAATCTGAGTTGGGCAGAGTCTGAGATTCCCTCCTCCGTGTCACCCGCAGTGCACCAGAGTCCTCCAGCGACACTGTCTTTCAGCTGGGGCTGGTGTGCCGGCAGTTTTTTCTCCATGTCCGCTCCACTCCCAGCTTTAGGGCTTCCCTTTGCACTGCCCCCCAGAGTGGGTCTGTCTCCACACTCAGGCCCTCTCCCAGCAATACCCACTGTCACTTGTCACTCAGCCATGAGCTGGGTGGTAGGGAGGGGGAGCTCTCTGTTGTCACAAGCCTGGGTCTCAGGCAGGCCCTGTGTCTGGGGGTGTGTGGTCTTCTCTGTACTCCCGTCCCTCCGTCTGCTGTGGTTGTGGTAGATTACCCAAGAGCATTCCAGGGTTAGGTGACCACTTCCTCCCAGTTGGCAGGGACTTGCCCAGTTTTTGCGCTGAAAGTCCCATGTCTGTCCTACGCAAACTGGAACTAGGGGTGTAAGATTATTTTCAGTTCCCTTACTCAACTGCAAGGAGTTTTCACAACATTTGTTGCCCTCCTCCCTCACAGCTGAAGGCTTTTGTTCCATAGGGGAGATAAAGGAGAAAGGTCTTAGTCGGGGTTTCCTATCCCTGCAGCAGAGGCCTCCAAGACCAAGGGTGCTTTCTCAGAGCAAGAGGGTGCAAACTGTTCTGTACCCGCAGCTCCCAGGGGTTCCACATACTCCACCAGCCACACTCAGCTTCTACCAATCTGTTCACTATTCTGCCTGAATTCTCCCACAAAGAGAGTCTGGTTGTGTCTGTCCCAGGTAAGCAAGTGGCCATGTCTCGTCTCTCCCTGCAGATGCCTGTTTGTCGTTAGATTTGGGGCTAGTTGGTTATCCTATGACCTCAGCTCTCTGATGGGTTCAGGAAAAGTGATGAACTCATAGTCAGTTTGACAGTTTTTGTCATGAGTGATGAAATGACATTCTTTTAAGCTTTCTACATCCCTAAGCCAAACATTTGATTTTTAACATTTGTACTACTAAAAAAAAAAAAAAAAAAATGGGAACTGCACACACACACACACACTATACATTCAGCTCATAGCTGCCCTAAGTTGGTGAGTATACTCATCATTGGCCTGTATTAGTCAAATGTCCAATTTAGAGCAGGCAGGTTTGGTTGTAGTTTCAATGAACTATCCTGAAAATGTGTCATTTCCATGTCTCTTTTACATGCAATCCAGGAACATTGTGGAAGTCTTTGGCATCTAGAATGTCAGCCACCATATTGACATTCTGTCTCCCTGAACATCAGGCCTTCTCTTTTCTTCACAAATTGAATTCATATTGTTTACTTAGCTTTATTTTTGCTGCAGTAGATTAATTCAAATGTATTCATATTGAACGTCTTACAGAGACTAAGTAAGGCATATTAGAGACAGAAAGTGTACATTGAGTTTTTATGGAAAAATCCTGATATCTTATCAGTTTGGGGCTCAGGGTTGTCTTTAAGGTGATGTTTTGTGGTTTTCAACTCTGTACAAGTTTCTCTGTTGGGAAGACTTGTATAAGCAGATTCATAGAAATCCTCTGCTGGCCGTATCACCTAGCACTTCTCCACAATGGTATGTAGTCATGTGTTGCTTAGTGATGGGGACACTTTCTAAGAAATGCAGCGTTAGGTGATTTCATCCTTGTGCGAACATCATAGAGTGTACTTACACAAATCTAGATGCTATAGTCTACTAGACACCCAAGTTGTATGGTGTATCCTATTGCTCCTTGGCTACAAACCTGTACACATGTTACTGTAAGGAATACCATAGGCAATGTAGCACAATGGTAAAAGTATTTGTGTATCTAAAAATATCTAAACATAGAAAAGGCACAGTAAAAATATGGTATAAAAGATAAAAAATGGTGCACCTGTATAGGGCACTTACCATGAATGGAGCCTGCAGGACTGGACGTTGCTCTGGGTGAGTGAGTGAGTGAGTGGTGAGCGAATGTGAAGGCCTGGGACATCACTGTGCACCACTGTGACTCTATAAACACTGCACACTTAGGCTACACTAAACTTATAAAAAGTGTTTTTCTTTCTACACTAATAAATTAACCTTAGCTTACTGTAATATATTTACTTTATAAACTTTAAAATGTTTTTAAGATTTTGACATTGTATAGCTGTACAAAAATATTTTCTTTCTTTATGTCCTTATTCTATAAGCTTTTTCTATTTTTAAAATTTTTATTTTATTTACGTTTTAAGCTTTTTAATTAAAAACTGAGACACAAACACACACATTGGCCTAGGCCTACACAGGGTCAGGATCATCGGTATCACTGTCTTCCACCTCCACACCTTGTCCCACTGGAAGGTCTTCAGGGGCAGTAACACACATGGAGCTGTCATCTCCTGTGATAACAATGTCTTCTTCCAGAATCCCTCCTGAAGGACCTGCCTAAGGCTCTTCATGAAGAGGTGTCACTCTTTTCAGAAACATTCCCATGGTGGCTTGCTTGGTTGGTTTCTTCTTTTCATCATAGATTTGCTTGTAAGCAGATAATGAACCATGAACATTCCTCTCTATTTTGGTGTTGGGGTCCATTTACAACTTTTTAAAGAGTTTGTTGAGGTCTGCAAAAGCTTCAGCTAAATCTTTCACTGTGAATTTTCTTCTTTTTCTTCTACAGTTTCCTTTTCTCTTACATCTTCTTCAGCTGTGCGTTCCTGTTCCAGTTCCAACAACTCCTCATTAGTCAATTCCTCAGGAACCACCTCTAGGATCTCCTCAGTGTCATCCTCATCCACACCCAGGTTAAAGTTGTTTGCTGTCCCAACCGCAGCCTGGTTGATGTTTGCAACCTTCTCATCCTTGGCAAATCCTTTGAAGTCATGAACAAATTTCTTGAGTGTCTTTTTCCAGATGCCATTTGTACACTCCTTGGTGACATCACCCCAAATCCAAGCAAGGTTATTGATGAGTCATAGATGTTGTAATCCTTCCAGAATTGCATTAGCGTCATCTCAGTTGCAGCAATAGCCTGGACAAAGGTCCTCCTCAGAGAGTAGGCCTTAAAAGCTGCTAATTCCTTGATTCATTGGTTGGATCAAAGAGGTGGTGTTTGGAGAGAGAAAAACTTCTTTGATATTGGGATGAAGATCACCAATAAAAGGAGGATGTCTGGGAGCATTATCAACAATAAGCAAAATCTTGAAAGGTATGTTATTCTCCAAACAGTATTTCTCAATTTCACTGACATAGCAATTCAGGAGGGCATCTTGGAAGAGAAGATGGGTCATCTATGACTTCTTATTGCTCCCATAGTACACTGGCAGTGTGTGCTTATTGACGTGCTTGAAGGACCTGGGGTTCCATTGTGTCAGATCACAAAGAGTTTCAGTTTGTAGCCTGCAACATTGTCCCCGAGCAAAACCGTTATCCTGTCCTTAAAAGCCTTGTCCTGGCATTGACTTGGCCTCGTTATGGATGAAAGTCCTTTCAGGCATCCATTTCCAGAATAGAGAGATTTCATCTATATTGAATATTTGCTCTGGCAAGTAATTTTCCTCCACAATCAGCTCATCTAGAGTTTCCAAAAATTCTTCAGCTGCCTTCACACCATCACTTGCAGACTCACCACTCACTTTCACGTTATGTAATGAACAATGATTCTTGAATCATTTAAACCACCAAGAGCTGGCAGTGAATTCAACATCACAGTTGAGTCCAGTCTTTTCTTTTAATGTCATAAACAAAATTTTCACTTTGGCCGTGATCATCATGGTGCTGAGAGGGATGTGCTTCTGTGTCTGGTCTTCAATCCAGGTCATTAGAAGTGTCTCTATGTCTGATATAGGCCCTTCTTGAATTTTTGTTAGTCTCATTGCCTTCAATGAAGCAGATCCTTTAACAGTTTCCATCACTTTGTTCTCGGTCTTCAAGATCACAGCTCTGGTGGGATGGGACGTGCCTGAGCGGCAAGCAGTAACCATCACTGATTTTCCACCTTTGTAGCCCTCAATCACTTTTAATTTTGTTTTCAGGTCAATCACTCAATGTGGCCTCTTACTGGAAATATTAGCAGTGGCTTTTGTACATTTAGGGGTCATGATGAACAAAACATGAGATTAAATTAAGCACAGGAGAAAACGATGCAATCAAGAGACATGGTAAACACGAGATGTGTGAGGCTGCTGCCAGCATAACACGGTGCACTGTTTCACAGTCAACTTTTTTTAAAATAAGTAAAAAGAGTACACTCTAAAATAATGATAAAAAGTAGAGTAAATACATAAACCAGTAACATAGTCATTTATTACCCTTATCAACTATTATTTACGGTACAGGCATATCTCGGAGATATTGCTGGTTCGGTTCTAGACCACCACAATAAAGCAAATACTGCAATACAGCAAGTCACACGAATTTTTTGGTTTTCCAGTGCATATAAAAGTTATATTTTGACCAGACCCGATGGCCTAGTGGTTAAAGTTTGGCACACTCAGCTTTGGTGGCTCAGGTTCGGTTCCTGGGCATGGAACCACACCACTCGTCTCTCAGTGGCCATGCTGTGGCAGTGACTCACATACAAAAAAAAAGAGGAAGATTGGCAACAGGTGTTAGGTCAGGGTGAATCTTCCCCAGCAAAAAAAAGCACAAAGTTATGTTTACACTATACTGTAGTCTATCAAGTGTGCAATAGCATTATGTCTTTAAAAAAAAGTACATACCTTAATTAAAAAATGCCTTATTGCTAACCATCATCTGAGCCTTCAGCAAGCTGTAATCTTTTTGCTGGTGGAGAGTCTTGTAAAAAACATAATATCTGCTAAGTAAAATAAACTGGAGAGCAATAAAATGAGATATGCCTATACATAATTGTGTGTGCTCTACTTTTATATGACTGGCAGTGCAGTAGGTTTGTTTACAACAGCATCACCACAAACATGTGAGTAATGCATTGCATGACAACGTTATGACAACTACAGTGTCACTAAGCCATAGGAATTTTTCAGCTCCATTATAATCTCATAGGACCACCATCACATATGTGGTCCATCGTTGACTGAAACATCATTATGCAGTGCTTGGCTGTATTCTCTAATATGTATGGGTTCTCTTTACAATCTCTATCCTCATTAAATGTTTAACACAACATTTTAAACTAACTAATGTAATGGTCACTATATCTACAATTGATCTTTTAATTCATAGCTATTAGAATCACCATCATAATTATTTTATTACCTAGTACTATGCACATTTTTCTGTCTCATAATTATTATCTTTAACCCATAAATATTACAAAAATCATTTGTTGTATTTTTGTAGCTACTCAAAAATGTTTATTGAATATGTGTAACCCTTTTTTATCCCTTATCTTAATATCGGAGGAACTCAATATATTTACAAAGAAAATATCCTGTAAAAAGAGGACTATAGCATTTTAACTGCTTTAAGTATGATTTTTATTAAATACATTCATTAGCATTAGCTTCATGGTTGTTTTTATAGCAAAACATTCTAAGCAACCTAAAGAACAATAGAGATGGTTCTAGAATTATATATAGCCACTTAATTCAAGTTTTTATTTTTTATCACTATTAAAATTATGTTAAATTAACATACCATAAAAATAACGTTTTTTTGCCATACAATCCTATGTGTTTTAACACATGTATAGATAGATTCACATAATCATGAACACAATTAGCATATAGGACAGTTCCACGACCACCAAAATTTCCCTAGTACCATCTCTGTTTACTCCCCACTCCGCACACCCTAACCTCTGCAATCACTTTTCTGTTTCTCCTCTCTATAGTTTTTTTTTTTTTTAATTTTTTTTTGTGAGGAAGACCAGCCCTGAGCTAACATCCGTTGCTAATCTTCCGCTAAGGAAGACTGGCCCTGGGCTAACATCTGCGCCCATCTTCCTCTACTTTATATGGGACGCCGCCACGGCGTGGCTGACAGCAGTGCATCGGCGGGCGCCTGGGATTTGAACCAGCAAACCCCGGGCTGCCAAGGGCGAACTAAACTGCTGCGCCACTGGGCCAGCCCCTCTCCTCCGTATAGTTTTGCTTTTTCCAGGCGTCATTTCAATGGAGTCACACTGTACCTAACATTTTAAGACTGATTCTTTTCACTCAGTCCACTGCCATCCATGTAATGTGTGTATCAAGACTTTGTTTCTTCTTCTTCCTGAGTAGTATTCCATTGTATGGATGTACCACATCTTGCTTATCCATTTGCCTATCAATGGGCATTTAGACAGTTTCCAAATGTTGGTGATTATGAATGAAGTTGCTATAACCATTCACGCACAGGTTTTTTTCTGTAAACATAAATTTTTACTTCTCTAGGTTAAATGGGATTGCTGGGTCATATGGTAAGTGTATTTTTAACTTTATAAGAAACTGCCAACCTGTCCCAGAGTGCCCGTACCATCTCAGATTCCCAGCGCAACACGTGAGCATTCCAGCTGCTCTGCGTCCTTGCCAGCGCTTGGTGTTGTAGGTAGGTTTTTTCCACCATTCTCATAGGTAGGTAGTGATATCTTATTGTAATTTTAATTTACACTTCCATGAAGGGCTAATGGTGTGGAGCATCTTTTCATGTGCTTATGCGTCGTTTGGCCATCTGTATATTTCCTCTGGTGAAGTGTCTATTCAAATATTTTGCCCTTTTAAAAAATTGTGTTTTCTTGTCATTGAGTTTTGAGAGTTCTTTATATATTCTAGATACAAGTGCTTTTTTGTATATGTAATTTGCTAATATTTTTTCCCAGTCTGTAGCTTGTCTTTTCATTGTCTTAGCAGTATCATTTGTAGAGCAAAAGTTTTAAATTTTGATAAAAATCAATTTAAGACTTTTAAAAAAGCTTTATGGGCTTTGCTTTTGGTTTCATATGTATGAATTCTTTGCCTAACCCAAGGTGTCCATGAGAAGAAAAACCTACCGAAAGTAGGCATTCATAAGCTTAAATGAGAGAGAAAGACAGACCAGCAAAGTCAAGCTCCCATCTTAACAAGATGGGACACATTGCAGGTGTTGAGCAGGGAATGAAGGGATATTCTAAATGGACTTTCATGGACGATTGATCTGGCAATGATGTACTACATGATTGGAAGAAGGGGAGTGGGGCAGAATCATAAAGAACACCTGCGAGACTGAAGTCATGTAGGTTTGCAGTGCAAAGGGCTTAAACCAGCATTGTGACAATGTGCCATGGAAACATAAAGGAACAGATGATAGGACAACCATTTTAAAGAAAAAAAATTATCCCAATATTGAAGATTTACCAATATGAGAAGTAAACAAGAAGAGTTAATTAAGGGTGATGACAAAGTTTTTAACTCGGCTGATTAAGAGAATGGCAGGGAGTTGGGAAAGTTCCGAGCTCTAGAAGAGAGAAAGATCAGGGGTTTAGCTCAGGACGTCTTGAACAGGGTTTGTGGGCCATTTGTCTTTGTAGCCCAGCCCTACACAGCACCTGACAATCAATGCAAGGTCTTCAAATAAATGGCACTGAGGCTCTGAGATGGCAGGAAGTATCCCAGAGGAATTTATGCAGAAGTATAGAGTGACCTTAAAGTCTGGAAACATGAGCAAATATGCATAAGAAGTGGTTTAAAATACTATGTTATAACATATATGACATTACATGATGTGTTCAATGTATTGCTCCTCCTGAGCAATGTATATTCAATGCAAAATTGAAATAAATGTTGTACAAAATGCAGTGTTTCCATCAATTCCTGCACATATACATGTCATGCATTTCCTCAGAAAAGTTGTCTCTGATTTTCACTAATAAGCCTTTAACTTACCCAAAAAGAAACAATCAAGAGAGTTCAACTAGTGAAAAAAAAAAAAAAGATTCATTTCCAGACTTTTAGCCAACAGTAGAACCTCCCCCTCCCCCCCACCAAGGAGAGGACAAAGCTGAAGATATAGAACGGGGATCATCATCAGAGGGGTTAGATTTCTAGAGTGAATATTGTGATAACTGATGGACTTCCTCAGGGAGTCAGTACAGAAAGAGAAAAGAGCAGGTAGTCAAGGAAATGAGAAGAGAACTAAGGAAAGATTTGGAGGCGATATTAGGAGAGCCAGGACAGAGTGGGATCCTGAAAGTGGTGGAGCAAGGCCTTTAAAGATGGAGTAGGTCACCCACGTGGTAAATACGGTGAGCAGAATGACATGCCACAGAGATTATGAAGCAGTTTCAGTACAGTGGTGGGGAATGGAATACAGTTGTGGAGGGAATGAATAATAAGAAAGCAGAAACATATAGATCATTTGTCATTTGTAGAAGTTTGGTAGTGAGTGGAAGGTAAAAAATAGGGAAGTAGCTATAGGAGAATCCAGTCAAGTTTACTTTTTTTTAGGCTAGGGAAGATGTGTGTGTGTGTGCGTGTGCGCACGAAGGTAGAGCCAGTAAAGAAGGAGGGATTGACAATGCTGGAAAAAGGAGGAGATGTTAAAACGAGGACCCCTAGGACTTGGCTGGAAGGAGATTGGAAAATTCCATTTTCTACCTCAATCTTCACTCTCACCTTCCTCCTCTGGGTTTGTAACCCAGCTGCACAACTGCCAGAGCATTTGTATACTCTTGAAGGACGGCTAAAGCACTCTGGGACACACGGACTCAATAAGTGTATTAACGCTTCTGGATCAATTTCCAATTGAATTTCTCCATTTTTGCTTCTTCTCACCTTAAAATATTTCATGTAATAATCTCAATAATTATCAACTAATATTCATTGAGAAACTCCCTCAGTATTCAGCATTATGCAGACTGCAGACTGATTGGTTTCCACCAAAGATTCCTAGGAATGGCATTTTTACTTATTGAAGCAGAACCTTGACAGTGCCTCCCTGGAAATTATCCACATAGATTTCCACACCTCTCAAGTGTAAGCCCAGAAATCCATTACACTCTGAGTTTTTATTCTGTTTTACAAAATATAAAAGAAGAAATTACAGAGAAAAGTTTCCTTTTAAATGGATGCAATGTTATATGAATAGAAAGGCTGGTCTATGAACCCATGACTCATGCAATTACTTGGGGACGAAAAATGACAAGATGATTTAATAATTATTTTAAAGTTAAAAAAATACACTTATTTTCTTATACTTGGCAGTTGTAGCTCATGTGCCTGGGACCAGACAGGGCTCTCTGTCTGTGACCTCTCAATGATTTCTGAATGATCATACCTATAGCATAGACATAATTAAAAGTTTGTCTCATTGACTCTTAAGGAAATGTTAATTTTTGTTACACTTTTGAAACTTAAAACAAAAACACCTCTTTCTAAGTTTTCATAACCCCAAAGATAGCTAGAGATACCGTATCATTAAAACCAGCGAGTGATCGTGTTGTAGTTGAAGTCCACGGACTGTTGAGAGCTACCGACGATAAGCTACTCAGTGAGATATCTTTGTGTTAACACTCTGCTCGTTAACAAACTTTTGATGGAAGTGACAGATACCAGTTTAAAGGAACAAATAGCTGCTGGGTCAGGTTGTTTGTTCACTCACCTAATTATTCAACAGAAAGCATTTTCTTTACAGTTCCTACAATGTAGAAGGCTCTACTGTAGAAGGCTACTACTGTAGAAGGCTCTGAAGAAGAAAAGCATCAACCCCATTGCAACTTGCAAATTTTTATTAGAAATAATACCTGGGGTAACAATGGAGTGTCTGCAACACCTTGGAAATGGAGTTTTTCTGAGAACTAAATCTTGATTCTGCATTAAACAGACTTGGACGGAAATGAGCAGTTCCCCAGAGAGAGAGAGAGTGGCCCCAAGACTTCCAGGGCAGCCTGGCCCTGGTCAAGGCATTCACACACATGAAGCAGTTATAGCCAGCTGTTATGTAGCCAGGGCCCCACCCCCAGGGCTCCTTCTCTCTCCCAGCCCCGCTGGAACTCCCCACAGCCCAGCAGCTGGCAGAGTAGGGAGCCTCCAGCCTTGCAACCATCCTGCTAGCATTTTGCTTGGCTGGGGTCCATCTTGTATGGGGTCTTAGAGATCTGGAATATCCTCCCTGAATAATCCACTCGTCAACAGTTTGATCAATGATGCATCCTCAGAGGAGGTGGACTCTAAGAGGCACAGTGTGCCTAACAGCACAGCGCCCAGGGTTATGCTCCCCATCACACCCCCTGTGATGGCTCCCCATCATAGATGGAGGAGGCCGCAGGCTTCGGGACTTTAAGAGCTCTATACATTTAACAGGAACATATAGTGTTCCCTCCTCTGATTTCACGCTCATTGTCTTGGTTTGTGCTGCTGTAAAAATAATACCATAGAATGGGTGGCTTAAACAACCAACATTTATTTCCCACTGTTCTGGAGGCCAAGAATTCCAAGACCAAGGTGCTGGAAGATTCAAAATCTGGTGAGCACCTGCTTCCTGGTCCATAGGCTGCCATCTTCTCACCGTGCCCTCATGTGAAAGAAGGGTTGAGAGAGCTCTCTGGGGTCTCTTTTATAAGGCACTAATCCCATTCATGAGTGCTCCACCCTCATGACCTAATCACCTCCCAAAGGCCCCACTTCCTAATACCATCACATTAGGGGCTAGGATTCCAACGTATGAATTTTGGGGGACATTCCCCAAGCCTGATGGGCACACACTGGTATGCACTGGGAATTGTCAGTACAGTTCTCATTGTGAATTAAGAACTGGTATTCTGGTTTTATGAACTAGTCTCTTGAGAGCTCTGTTAACATGAGTGAACATCCTCAAGTCATATCAACTCAGTGACACTGACAAGTCGGAGATTCTGAGCCCGTGTGGCTGAGGGCAGCTTCTCTGCTGAATTCCCATAGTAAATGCCACCCGGGAAGTTCTCATGGTAAGAGCTAGCCAGTCTTTCCAACGATCCCAAGAAGTGAGTAGCATGGTGATGGAACCAATAGAGCGGATGGAAAAAAGGGCACTCTAAAGGCAAGGAGAACCAAGTTCTAGACCTTTCTCTCTCCTTCTCTCTATGCTTGAAAAAAAAAATATTCTACATCAGCAGCCTCGACTTCCTCTTTCTATTCCAGTTTATTTTCACCATTCTATGGAAACTGCTCTCGCTAAGGTCACGATATGCCAAATTCGATGACTTAGTTTTAGCTTTTATCCTCTGTGTTATCTCCTCAGCTTTTGATATAGACCTTGAGAGCAGGGTTGGGTCTTGTGTACCATATTTTCACCAGTGTCCATCACAGATCACAGTGACTGTTTCCTCGGAAGCACCAAATACATTTTTATTGAAAATATGAATAACTCTTCTGACTGATGGAGGAGAGACAATCATTCCCCCTTTCTGTGCTCTCAGAGCATTTTGTTATCAGATCTCGTATCATCATTTATATTTACTCATCTGTGTTCCCAAGGGATTGAGAGCAACAACTGTGTCTTGTACATCTTTTTCCTATCAGAAATAATGGAAATAGAGTTGCTCTTGATAAAAGAGGGCCTTTTTTTTTTTAATAACACTATTTTTTTCTCTATAGGTCTTAAATTCCTGGGAGCTACTGAGAAGTTAACTCCTGAGGTTGGATAAAATGGCCTTTGGTCTATCTTTTCCTTTTATTTGAAAAGCTCTCAAAGGAAATTATATATCAATAAACTTTCTTTCTTAAAGCTCCTAAAACACAATTAACTATAAAAAACAATTTAAGATATGTCACATGCATCTTGGGTTCTATCCAAAAAAGTTTAGTTCCTGAAGCACCAGCTCCTTCTTACAATGGCTCACCCTTCAGGACATAGTTGAAACCATGCTGAGGTTGAAAACAGTAACATTAGAGCATGGTTATAGTATCTGTATAGCTTAGGGTAGATTCTGGATACAGAGAGTCAGAAGTTATATACTGTATAACAGACCATTGTGAGAGTAGTTTCTCCTCGTTCCATATATATTTATATTATTGTTAAATTCAATATTCTTTAAAGATATATTGGATGCATAATGATTAGAGCTAACATATTTTGATAAATAAATATGTGCCTGGCACTGGCTAAGTGTTGACTTTTTTATCTGAAGCAAAGACATACTTTTTTAGTGTCAATGCAGGAATGTTAAATACTCTCAGAGGTAGGGATAATGGAAAAATTTAGGTTTTTAGGTAGGGTAATTCCTGAGTACAGAACCTAGAGATGCGAGAGCTCCAGAATCAACTTTCTTAAATACATAGGAAGTGATCAATTATTGCTCTAAACTTTTTTTAATTTTTTTTTTTTTTTTTTTTTGTGGGGAAGACCAGCCCTGAGCTAACATCCGTCGCCAATCCTCCCCTTTTTGCTGAGGAAGACTGGCCCTGGGCTAACATCCGGGCCCATCTTCCTCCACTTTATATGGGACGCCGCCACGGCATGGCTGACAAGCAGTTCGTCGGCAGGCGCCCGGGATCCGAACCCGCGAACCCCGGGCTGCCAAGCGCGGACTAAACCCCTGCGCCACTGGGCGGCCCCACTAAACTTACTTTTTAAAATTATTATTTAATGTTGTTGTAATACTTCATGTAAAATTATGTTCTTTAAAAAATACATTGCACAAATTGGCACGAAATCTATAGCCCTATAAAAAATTGATACATTTGCTAAAAGGTGGTGGAAAAGGTAAGGCTTTAATTGCAGCGGTTGCATATGCAAACACATACAGGCTTACACAGAGCCTTGTCATGGCACCATCAGCTATTGCGTATAACAAACTACTGCAAAATGTAGTGACTTAAACAACATACATTTTATGATATTTCACTATTTTGAGGGTGAGGAGTTTGAGCAGGCCTCTGCTGAGCGGTTCCTTGTTCCACGTGGCATCAGTGAAGGTCGCTAAGGGGTATTCAGCTGGTGGATGGGCTGGTCTGGGGGATCCAATCAAAACCGGCAGGATTCAGCAGAGGATGCTGGAAGGCTGGGCTCAGCCGGGACTTTGACCAGAAGACATACACAGTGGCCTTTCCGGCATGGCAGTCTCGAGGTGGTCGAACTTCTTACATGGCAGCTCAGGGCCAACAGAAAGTATGTTCCAAGAGACCACAGTAGAAGAATCAAGATTCCTTTTAGCTTAACCTTGAAAATTCCAGATATTCTATTTTTGAAAATCCTCTATATTCTATTTTCCAAAGCAAGCCACTGAAGTCAGCCCAGAGTCAACGGGTGGGGAACTGGCCTCTACCTCCTGGTAGGGTGAGAGGAAAGAGTATGAGGCCGACTTTCCTCTTTACACACCTAGACCAACTGACCAGCGCCTGGGCACAGCAGCCACCCCTAGACTTTGTATGTCTGGCATGCTCTGCCTGGATGGACAGCATTTACTACTGCATGGGTTCTGGTCCTCCACCCATGGAAGATGAATCCAAATCCCCAGATAGGAGCAGCTGGATTCATATGCTCTACTGCTGCCCCATTTTTTCTTTAAGCCATTAGGCCCAAAAAGTCTTTTTGTGTGTCTAGTATCTACGACTTATTAGTTTTTGAGTTTTTCCCAGTCATGGATCATAGAAGGTCAGAGCTGCAAGGGATCTACCAGAGATACAGTCTGGTCCTATTTTATAGATGAGGAAATTCAGGTCTGAAGTAGCTATGTGACCTGTCCCAGGTCAGACACTGATGAGGGACAGAGCCGTGGATGGGCCTCTTGCTGCGATGCTTGAAGAGAGCGACCGATTATCTGTGGACTGGGCCTCCTGTTCACCTGATTCTCCTAGAAACAGTCCATCAGCCTTGATGCAGGCTCCTATTTCATCATGAAACATTTAAAAAGAAACTACTTCAACGACACCAATTGATCTTCTATAACTAACCTATTTTCTCAGTCCATATTCGACGGTGGTCCTACCACATTCGGGTGCATACACACACACTGCCTTCCAGAGGCTTCCCTCTAGGGAGAAGGTCAGAGCACAGAGTTGACACGAGTCACCTTTCTCTGGACCGCTTATCCCATCACGCTATTTTATCTCTAAGTACTTCTAGAATCCGTTTTCCCTCCTTTCGTTTACAGTGGGTGTTGGTAAAAGTATACACGATCAATGTCAAAATCCAGTTGTTACTGTGCCTTTTGCTCACCGGATGAGGTGGCGGACAGCTCTGACTTGTCTAGGCCGCGGGGACTCAAGGTGGCTGCCCTAAATACAGCCCTGGTAGCTTGGATTTTCTGTTTCTGTGGTGCCGGGTCACCATTAGCTTTTGTCTTCTGCTGAGGCTAATTTCTCTTCCTCCTGGACCAGTTGGAGTGGGGGAAGGGTGGACAGGACTCGCTGGCATAAGGTGCCACATCCTCGGACACCACTTCCAGCCCAGCCCTCCGCTCCTAGGCCAGGCTGGAGCACTCTTTCCGCTCCGCTGGGAGGAGCCCCAAGCAGTTCCTCCCTGCCTGGAGCGGGGGTGGGTGGAGAGGAGGTGGGGGTGGAGGAGCTGGGAGGAGGAAGAAGGGGGAGAGGAGGGGGGAAGGGGGGAGGAGGGGGAAGGGGGAGAAGAGGTGAGGTGGAGGAGCTGGGAGGAGGGGGAAAGGGGAGAGGAGGTGCTGGTGGAGGAGCTGGGAGGAGGGGGAAAGGGGAGAGGAGGTGGGGTTGGAGGAGCTGGGAGGAGGGGGAAAGGGGAGAGGAGGTGCTGGTGGAGGAGCTGGGAGGAGGGCGAAGGGGGAGAGGGAGGTGGGGGCGGAGTAGCTGGAGGTGCAGGGGGAGGAAGGCGGAGGGGGCGGGCAGGCAGCCGACCCCGGCCCACCCACGGGACGTCAGAGCCGAGGAGGCAGGCCTTCCGGGGGGAAGCGGGGAGCGGGGCGCGGCCGGGCCGGGGTGCGGGGCTCTCCCCGGGCCCCGGCCGGCGCCGCTCCCGCCCGCGGGGAGGAGAGGAACCAGATGGGCGGGTTCACGCGGCGGCGGCGGCCCCGGGGCCGCGCTCCTCCCCGCGAGCGAGCAGGTCTGCGCTCTCCGCGCCGCGCCCTCGCCGCGGCCATGCCCGGGCCCTAGCCGCCCCCCGCGCCCCGCGCCCGCGCCCGCGCCCGCGCCCGCCTCGCCAATGGGCAACCTGCTCGGCGGGGTCAGCTTCCGCGAGCCCAGCACCGTGGAGGACTGCGACTCCACCTGGCAGACGGACTCGGAGCCCGAGCCCGAGCCCGAGGAGCCGGGGCCCGGCGGCGGGGAGGGCCCGGGGCGGGAGCCCGAGCAGCCCGAGCAGCCCCCGGAGCCAGCCGGCGGGCGGCCCCGCGCCGGCCCCGCGCCGGACGAGGACGCCGAGGCGGCGGGAGCCGAGCAGGTACGCGGCCCCGCGGTGGCCTTGGGCCGGGGCGCGCCTGTCCCCGGCGCCCCCTTTCCCCCCGCAGCCCGTGTCTCCCGTGCCCCCCTGTCCTCCGCGCCTCCCGTCCCCGCACCCTCTGTCCCTAGCTCCCCCGTCCCCGGCGACCCTGCCCCCCGCAGCCCCTGTCCCCGGCGCCGGGAGGAGGGACGCACCCGGGGAGAGGAGCCCGCGCCGAGCGACCCCCGCGCGCAGGGGCAGGGGCAGGGGCGGCTGCTCGTCCTCTGCGGCCGGACCCTCCGCGCCGGCGGCCGTCCCGCTGCCCCGCGGCCTGGGGCCTCCGCTGCCGGCCTGGGGCCTGCCGGCGGCCCCACAAGGAAGTCCCTCAAGGCAGAACCCAACTTGAATGGGTGTTTTCTTTGCCTCTGCGGCGCAGTTGGGTCATGCGAAGGTGGGGTGGGAGGATCCTGTCTAAAAATAGAGGATTGTGAAAACCCGTCTAGTGCGCGTTATTGGTAACAATTACCCAGAATAAGGTGGGGCTGCAATCCAGTGGGTCTACAGGCATTAAGAGTGTAGAAGGTTCCCATCCGAAGTTAAAACCCACAGTTCTTACCCCAAGTAAGGCCTTTCAACCGAGGAGTTCGGGCGCTCTTCAGAAATGTTATTTCACCCAGACGACTTGTTGATCCAACTGTGCTTAAATCATTTGCCTAATAAATTTGGAGGAGAGGTTAGTAAAGAAATAAATATCCCTTTTAACCTCTGATGGACTGAAAATAATTCAGAAAACTTTAAAAGAGAGGAACTTATAGCCAGCCTCTGAAGAAATGTGCGTCGTGGGGGTACTGACGGTTTGCCATTCTGCCTGGGCCTCCTCTCTGCCCGCTCCGGGGAATGAGAGTGAAAATGGAGCGAAATCAAGTGTGACCACAGGGATCTTTGCTAGAGTAGAGGAGTCACCACCTGAATACCACAGCCAACCCTAACCCTCTACGTCTTGACCATCATCTCTGTTCAGGTCAGGAGGAAACCAAGTCTTAGCGCAGGCCCTGTTCTAAACGGTATTTCAATCCACCGCAATTTTGGGGGTAGGGTGCTGTTTTTAATCCCCATGTTAGAGAAAACAGGCTTAGCAAGCAGGAGAAGCCTGCCCAAGATCATGCAGGGAGAGAAGGATGCAAACCCAAGTGTGTCTGTCACCTGGGTCAGAGCCTTCACCCTGTTGGAAGTGTGACTATCCCACTGCCCCTTGTGTTTTGTTTTTGGCTCCGTCATTTTGCACTGCGAGTTCAACCACAGGAAAGTGTGAGACGCTGTGTTCCTGTGTTTTCCCCTTCCACCTGTCTCCCAATTAAGTAACCCAAAGAAGCTTGGGATATCAAAAAACACCAACTCAGATTCAGTCCAACTAACCAGGTCCATCTGTGTAAAACAATTTGATAGTTAATATTTCAGTCAGTTAATTGAAACCCCAGTGAATGGCAGACCACACCAACCCTCCCTCTTCCCCTTTAATGATTAATTTTTCTTGTTAGTATCACTAACTCCTAAAAAGAAATCTACTTTTTAATTTTGCTTTTTGACTCTCAACCCCACTTGTTCACTATTCCCCATAGTCATTGGCAAGTACTACTGGAGCTGCCTTCTAAGTATATCCCAGACTGACTGCTTCTCGCCTCCGCCATTTGCTGTATTCCTAGTCAAGTGAATATTTGACAAATGATGATGCCATCCACCAAGATGGGGAAGTCTAGGGAGAAAGCAGTATCAGAGTTAAATCAAGAATCCTTTTGAGTTAGATATCCCATTAGACATCCAAATGCAGTTGTTGAGTAGTTCATTCTATCTGTGAATGGAGCGTCAGCTCATTGGTGGTATCTAAAGTCACAGGAAGATATGTGGTCATCAGGTACTGATGAGGAATGAGGAGTAGGCCCTGGGCACTCCTCCATTTAGAGCATGTGGAGAGGAGAGTCAAAGCGGAGGCTGACAAGGGGCGGCCAATGAGACAGGAAGGAAACCAGGAGAGGCGTGGCGTCTCGTGTTTCCAGAAGGGGGGTGGTATTGAATGGCCCAGTGCTGCTGGAGGGTCCCCTGAGTTGAGCACTGAGAAATGGTTTGGTCAGATGGAGGACTTGTTAGTGACATTCACAAGAGCTGTTCTGATGAATGCAGAGGATGAAAGCCTGTTTGGGGAGGGTCATGGGAGAATGGGAGAAGGGAGAAGGAGGCAGGGCAGGTGAACAAGTCTGTGGTGATGTTTTACTATAGAAGGGAGCAGAGCTGTGGAGCTGGAATTGAGAGGGGATACGGGGCAAGGAAGGTTGTGCACGTTTATTTTAAGATCGGAGATACTATAGCATGTTTGCTTGCTGAGGGGAATGATCCAGAAGAGAGGGAAATTTTTATGATCTAGGAAATAGGAACAACGTGTTAAGGAACAAAATCCTTGGTTGAGCAGGTGAAAGGGGACAGGATAGAGAGCCCAGAGGAGCAGAAGTGAGAGGAGCAGCAACGATGCCGGCAGATCGGTACTTGAGAGGTTGGAGGATGCAGCCGTTCTCATGATAATCCTGGGAAATACATAGGGCATAAGTCATTACCTTCATTTCACAGATGATAAAACAAAGATCCAGTTAAGTGACTTGCTTAAGGCTTCACAAATAAGTAGCTGGGTTAAGACTCAGCCCGTCTCCCGATTCCAACCTTGGGCTGTTGACATTATACCAGAGTTCCTGTAATGACCCTTCCCTTTTAGTGGGACTGACATTGATTCTTCCATATTAGCTGGACTTGGAGCACAGAGCCTGGGATTCTGGTTCCTGCGCTGTCACCGGGCGTGGGTCTTGTTCCACTTCTCTAAGGCCGGGTTACCTTGTTTCTAAGGTGGAAACACTAATAACTGCCAGCTAGGTGTGCTGTAAGAATCGAGTGAAATAATATACGTGTAAGTGCTTTATACATGGAAAAGTGCTTTCCATACAAATGTAGGATGATGATTCATATGGTTGTAGCTCAGGCTAAATAGATTCAGAAATTTGCTGGGCAGAGCTATTTTGAAACGTGTGGCAGGGACCAGGATTCAAGCTTTTCCTTGCTTATGTAACATGACAGAGTAGCTCATCCTAAACATGAGAGAATTTGGTGTTAAAGTAAGTATCTCTACTCGTAGTAATAGTGAGAAGCACACCATTTCAAAAATTGCTTGGAGGATGGCAGTCTGTCAACACAGATGGGGGTGGGAGGTGATGAGGAAAGGATTTGGGGCAAAGCCGTTAATGAATATTCAGATCTGAACTTTGTCTTCTGTTTCCTCATCGTCATCAGTGCCTGGACACAAGGCTTTCTTATGCGTCATAATAGTACATGTAGTTAGAGAATGTCCACCAATTATATTGACCCGCATCTTATGCCTTAAAATTACTTCATGGTGGTGTAATTTAAATCGTATGAATAAACTGTCACACATAAGTTACTACAATCTGAAGTTCATTCCATTTGAGAGGTTTTATTGCTTCATGTATGTGTATATATATATATATATATATGTTAAATTTGCTGATTTATATCACATTGTATTATCACTGAATTAACAGAAAATTATTCATGCCTTTGTGTACTTGTTATGGTATATAGAGAATGGAGTCTAGAAAGCTATTTGGTTTGTTTTAAAAGCCGCTTTTCCTTTCTTAAATATTATTTACTTTTCAAGTACAGCTAAATATTGCAAAATTAATGACAATTTTCTTTGTAGAATTGATTTATTATCTTAACACTTTTTTTAGTGTTATGTAAAGAATTCTAAAATTAATTTTGTCATAGAATCACTTGTGTAACCTCCGGTAAAAAAGAAGCCTTGAATTCATTCTGAGTTCTATTTCTGATGGATATTGATCCATAACATTTGGCCTCTATTGGCTTTTGGTGAATAATAAAGTTTTTTATTTAGTAAAACACCTTAGGACAGAGGTTACTGAGTTCAAATCAGGAAAATAGAATGCCAACAAATGTTGCTAGTGAGCATTATTAAAAGGACATTTATAATATTTTCATTAATCTGGACAGCTTGACACTTTTCAGGCTTTCTTTATGGATGTTCATTATTTTAAGTGTTCTGGAAATTTCTCAGTGAAATTATCTTACTTCAACATGTAAATGGAATTTCACTTTTTATTTTAGGGTGATGATTCCACTGAAGCAACTGCCAAACCAAAGAGAAGTTTTTATGCTGCAAGGGATTTGTACAAATACCGACACCAGTACCCAGTAAGAATATGGCATGTTTTTTTCTAAGATGTACAATATTTCCCTTCTGTTTTTCTTATTTTGTGATGCCAACGAGCAAACATGCAGGAAGAGTCCTTGTGCCCTTTCCATGTGTCCGTGTGCTGGGGGTTGATTTGTTTTTTTTCTTTAGCAGAACTTCAAAGATATCCGATATCAAAATGACTTGAGCAATCTTCGTTTTTACAAGAATAAAATTCCATTTAAGCCAGATGGTAAGTAATCTATTACCTTGGTAAAAAGCAAACCTTAAATAATAATGTACACCTAGTTATTCTTTGTTTATTCCATGGTCAGTACATTCTTAATGCATTTATTCATTGATGGGCTCTACTCTGCTATGCAGTCTAATGTGTCCCCGAAGTCCTAGACCTTAGAGTTGTGAGCATCCCCTCGGCAAATTCTGGAGGAACAGCTGCAGATCAGCAACACCTTCCCGCCACCTGTGTATAGTGGCTTTTATCTGAAAGGTAGTGGGGCCATTTTTGTGAGAAGGAAAGAGGAGATTTATAGAAGCATGGAATATTAGATTATGAAGGAACACTAGAGAAGGTCAAATCCAGCTTCCTCATGTTAAAGATGAGGTCACCGGGTCTTGAAGCTTGAAGGAATGACATGTGGGTCACTCGACGGTAGAGTTGGGTCTAGTTTCCAGACTTCAGTGTTCTTCCCTCTGTGCCATACCCGAAAATTATTGAGAACATAGTTGAAAAGTGATGTTTAAGTCAGAATTCTCTCTCCTGTTGATTTTCAGATTCAGGGGTCAGGGAGCTACAGCAGTGCCAGGTCGGTGTCCAGTGTCCTGGGACGGGAACTGCAGACACAGCAGATCTCCATTCACCTCTGCCAAGTGCACTGCCTCCTCCTTCACAGCCTACAGTTGCCCTCGCAGGGTCTTTTCTAAACTTGCAGTGCGAGGGTGCAGCCTCCATGGTCATAGGTGTGCTTCACTGAGGTACCACGCTGTGTGGTTCCTGATGGCATCCTAGCTTATCCAGGTCAAGCCAGCAAAGCTGGCTTCTCTCCGCAGAGCCCTTAATCTCCGTGAGGTGACCAGACGGCCCTGGCTCCTGCTCTCGGTGGGAACTGAGCCAAACGCACAGCAGTGTGTCAGGGGATGAGGATTTTGGGTTGTAAAGCTTTCCAAGTGGCAGGGCCTTGCAGTCTTCGGTGAGCTGACTGGAGGAAGGCTATCTAAAGGCCAGTGGAGTGTTGGGGGAGGAATTCCCTGGCCCTGGCCCTGAGATGCCCAGCTGGGAGTTAAGACTGAAGAACATTGCTGAAATGCCACATCCACAGGTCTAATTAATTTCCTGGTGTCTCAAACGTTGGCTCTGATTTGAAAGGAAACCTCTGGATAAAAATGCTTTGTAGTATTTACTAATGATAGAAACGCACTGCTTTAATTACTAATCGAAATAATATTAATTAAATTGTTAGTTTTTTTAGGACTTGGGGCAAGAAAACCTTTTGAGGAAATGCAATGATAGATTGTTAATTTGACTGATTTGAATTTAATAAAATTTATCTAAAGTAATGCCTTTAAATATTAAAAACATTGAACATAGAGATATGACAGTATTTAACTGAATTATTTTTGTATTTCTAATAGTCAATTTATTTTTGAGCTAGTAATTTAAAGTAATGACTTTAAGCAATGCGTTAATTCTTTTGTAATCTTTATCACAAAATTTATTTTGAAATCTTGTAAGATTGGTGGGGGTCGGAAGTTTAAGCTAAGGTCGCATAAAACATTATTTTAATTTATTATATAAATTACATCAACCTACACGCTTTTGTTCCTCACATTTGTATACACACACACACACACTTGCCTGTCTGTTGCGACCACTTGACTCTCCTGTTTAAGCGTGAAGTACACAAATGAATGTTTGTGTCTCTGTTCCCATAAAACTTGACTTACAAAACAGATGAGGGGCGGGGGCCGCCCAGTGGCGCAGCGGTTTAGTCCGCGCTTGGCAGCCCGGGGTTCACGAGTTCGGATCCCGGGCGCCCGCCGACGCACTGCCTGTCAGCCACGCTGTGGCGGCGTCCCATATAAAGTGGAGGAAGATGGGCATGGATGTTAGCCCAGGGCCAGTCTTCCTCAGCAAAAAGGGGAGGATCGGCGACGGATGTTAGCTCAGGGCTGGTCTTCCCCACAAAAAAAAAAACAAAAAAACAAAAAAACAGATGAGGGGCCATAGTTTGTCAGCCTCTGCTTCAGAGTAACACTGTCCAATAGAACTTTCTGCAATTTGAGGTGCCATTAATTTCTTAAAAATTAGGCTTATTACGTAACTGCGGCACATGTATTCATTCATATGTATGAGTCTATGACATAGGTATTCATCTTCTGAAAGCTTTATTTTTGGGTGCTGTTACTAAATTTTAAAAAGTTTTGATATAAAACTTAAGTGATTAAATCTTAAAATGCCTTCAACAAGGTTTTAAATGTTGGTCCATTTTCTGAATATTTACTATTTAGGTGTTTACATTGAAGAAGTTCTAAACAAGTGGAAAGGAGATTATGAGAAGCTGGAGCACAACCACACTTACATCCAATGGTCAGTTACGCATCGTCTGTCTTGAACCATGTCCTGTTTCATCACGTGTGCTTTCCAGACACATTAATATAAAGATATTCTTTTCCTAAAAAATAGGCTTTTCCCCCTGAGAGAGCAAGGCTTGAACTTTTATGCTAAAGAACTAACTACGTATGAAATTGAGGTAATGCCAACTCACTTCATTTTATACGAGATGACCAAATCGTATGCTATTTTATGTCCTGGTAGTTACTGCGTCATTTCAGCTGATTTTTTTTTTTTTTATTAGGAATTCAAAAAAACTAAAGAAGCGATTAGAAGATTCTTCCTGGCTTATAAAATGATGTTAGAATTTTTTGGAATAAAACTGACTGATAAAACTGGAAACGTTGCTCGGGCTGCCAACTGGCAGGAGAGGTTTCAGCATCTGAATGAGTAAGCACCACCCCTCTGGGCATGGGGGCCCGTGTGTCCTTTTCCTCTGCTTGGAGTTCTCTGTGGGACATAGGAACCACTAGCAGATGGACCCAAGAATTTGAATTCAGAAGCTACTCTGAAATGTGTTTTATTCTCTGTTCTGTATTCTAAAACAAAACAGACGACAACAAAAGAGAATAGAATTCCAGGTAGAAATACGGCCATTCAGCTCAGAGCTGTTTCTCCTGAACCCTCCCCACTGCCCACAGCTGATGTGGCCTCTCCCCCCGTTATGCCATGTTTCTTGGCGTTTCTGGTTGTCGCTTGCATGTGGTTTTCCAAATCCCTTCTGCCAAGTGTGAACTTCTTGTGGCACAGTCTGTTTCTGACATCCTCAGGTCCCTTTATAGATTAAATCCATGAATTAAGTCTGTGACATATAAAAATCATTTTATTAGACTGAGCTGTGCCCATACATTTTACTAAAAAAGAAGGAAAATTACAATCTTCACTATTTAGGTCAAAAACAAAAGCCCATTTTTGGTTAACAAATCCCAAAACCTGTGAAGAAAATTTTAACATAGTTTATTTGGAATTGATTTGCTGTATTCTTTTGCTTGGATATTTATAATTTTCATTAATACTTTTACGCAAAGTTTGTTTTTCTTATTCTTTTCTTCACATTGCAAACTGGCTTTTTTTTCTTTTTAATTATAGGGTGACTTATGAATGCTGGACTATGAAACCAACAGCCTTAAAGTATTTTTTTTAGCATTTTTAGCATTATAATTAGCTGAACTGGGCAAGTACTAAGAGAAAAACAATTAAAACTACCTAAGAAATTTTTCTTTGCCCAAAACAAATCAGAATTTTGTGCGTCAATAACTAAGTTTTTTGTGTCTTTCTAGAACTTTCATCTTACTTGGTCAAGTGAGTGTTAAGGATGACTGTTTGAGCTTTCCTTTTACTTGATTGGTTGTGATCAGCACTATTAAGATGGTAGCTTAAACTGAAACACTGAAGATATGGGCAGAAAGCTTTATGACCCTGACTAGAACACCCAGTAACTCATAACTCAAGTTCAATCTGCTTTTTTTTTTTTTTGGTGGGGAAGATTGGTCCTGAGCTAACATCTGTGCCCATTTTCCTCTATTTTGTATGTGGGATGCCACCATAGCATGGCTTGATGAGCGGTGTGTAGATCTGCGCCCGCATACTCTGGGCCACCAAAGCAGAGTGCACGAATCTAACCATTACACCACTGGGCCGGCCCCCTTCATCTGCTTTAGATGAAGCTGCACCTTCAGCAGAAGTGGGCACGCCTCTGCCTGGGCAATGCAGGCGGCTGTCTCTGGACGGAGTTTCTCAGCATGTTATGTTAGACTGTCAGAGAAAGCTGTGAGCAGGCGGCCTGTTGAAGGATGAAGGATGGCAAAAGGAAATCTGTGGAGAGGATCTGACAGTCCCTCATCTTCCTTGTATTCATGGCTATTATTTTAGCGACTCTCCACTCCCAGCTTATTGTTTGGTTGGAATAGCAATCTTGTTTAGTAAATGTTTGTTGAATGAATGCATGATAAACAAAATATGTTGGTCAGCTTAAATCCTTCTTGGGGGTCTGTTGTCAGATCCTCTAACTGGTGGCCAGGAACAGAGCCCTTGAGGCTTTAATTAAACGACCGCCTGGCTCGGGCCAGGAGAGGGAGCCTGAACTGACCAGCACGGCTCAGTCCTCGGCCGCATCCACCTCCCTTTCTTTCCACCACCTGTTGTCTCTCTTCTTCCTTTCCCTGGGTATTGCACAGAGCTTTTCCAGCTGTGAATTAACTGCCTTAGAATCTTCCAGAAAACAAATTTCCTCTCTGATTTAGTTGCCAAAAAATGACATTGACTAGATTTGAACAAATTATCAGGGATTATATGAAAACTTCTATTCCATTCTTTTTTCATTTGTGCTTTTTTCTGATTTATCCTTAAACGTCATAACTTATTTGTGTGTTAATCTGTGTGAATCCATGAGTAGTTTGGTGTAGGCAGGGAACACTGTGTACTTATGGTCGCCCAGTGGACAGAAATACTGGATGGAAATGGAGTGAAAACGTTCAGTGAGCAAGGGAGGTGACTGAGAGGCGGTGAGGGCACCAGTGTACAGACCAGCTCCCGAGGGGTAGTTCCTGGTTCATTTGTGGTCACCTTGGGTTACGGAGCCATATTTTAGACCTGGAATCCCCTCTGCCTTTCTGTCTCCTGGTTCCTGCCCTTGCGTGTCCTCTCTTCACTACCTGGTCGTCCTGACACCTTCAGCCCTCCCCCCGTCTGAGAGCCCCAGAGACAGCTCGTGTTAGGAGGCTCTGAGCTACTCTTCTCTCTTCCGTTTTGTCTATATTGTGACATTTATTTCAAAACATATTGAAACAACTGATTTCTTTCTTTTATAATTTTGTTCCAGAATCCTGATCTTCATTCTCTTCAACCCATTTTTTTGTCCTTTTCTACTGTTATGTAAATATTTTTAATTGGAGAATGTGTAGATACAGATAAATGTGTACAGAAATTTTAACTTGGCCATTCTTCTTGGGCTGGATATGTGAAACTGAGCTGGTTGCAAATATAGTACATTTTGTTGTATCATGTAACTCTTCCTTGGGATTAGAAAAAATATTCTACCACTTTTCCACACATATCTTTCTCGTAGACTTATGAAGCAGATGTTTCCCAGGAGTTTTGTCACTAAGTTTTTAGAACGTGCAACTGCATACGAACCTAACAACCAAGTCAGTCCTGCTGTTAATGGCGCATTATCGTAACTTCACCCAAATTTGTATAGTCTCAAAAGACTCTTGCTTCCTAACTGTTAAAAAATACAGATTCATAAAACTGAAATGTATCTGTGTTATGTTCTACCCTTTGGCTTTCAAAGAGTTGAATATTAAGATGCTCCTTTTTTGGTAAATGTCCAGAAGGATGGAGATATAAACCACTGGACTTATCTTTTCCAGGGTTTGCTTAGCCCGAATCAGTAAGGGTTTTGTTTTGTCCAAACAAACACTTACTAAAATATAAGACCTTGGAACCACCCCCTTCCATCCCTCAAATAATTCGACATCCTTCTCCACCCTTCCCAAATAATTTTCTAGTTGTTCCTAAGTGAAGTACTCCAAGCACTTCTGGAATATGCAGGTATATGCAAAGCTTGTGTAAAGTTTGGTGTCCAAGGTGTGAAACGGATTTAGGAAGTCAGAAAAAAGTGATGGTTGTGGTTTTTGTGGCAATTTTAGATAAACAAACACCTGGGCTGTTGATGACACATGATGAATATATGTGGCTGAAGATTCCTTTAGGATGGGGCCCATGTGTCATAAGGTGACTTGGACTGAGTGAGGTAGATTATGAATTGTGACAAATAGGTTTGTAAAGCATTCATTTGATAATGGTCTTATTTTGGGACAGAGAAGAAAGATGTGAGTGCAATCTGGGGAAAAAGGCATCTTTGGAGTCAATGCCATTAGAAGTAAAATTTAAAATTCTCGGATAGGGAAAGAGGAGGAGAGAGGCCAGGGATGGAAGAGAATTGGGTTATTAAGCTGGGATTGGTACAAATATGGTGGTCCTTAATACTGAATCTTTAGTAACAATAACAAGAATAATATTAATGTTAAATAGTATCTAGGGGCCGGCCTCGTGGCGTAGTGGTTAAGGGGCACATTCTGCTTTGGTGGCCCGGGGTTCACCAGTTCAGATCCTGGGTGTGGATCCTATTCACTGCTCGTCAAGCCGTGCTGAGGCGGCGTCCCACATGGAAGAACTAGAAGGACCCACAACTAGGATATACAACTGTGTACTGGGTCTGTGGGGAGAGAAAAGAAAAAGAGGAAGATTGGCAACAGATGTTAGCTCAGGGCCAATCTTCCTCAAAAAAAATTAAATAAGTGTATCTAATACTGACTGAGTTCTACATGCCCTGCATGTGTATCAACTCTTTTGATTCTTACAACAGTCCAGTGAGGTATGGGCCATTTTTCCCATTTTATAGGCGAGGATGCTGAGCGTTGGAGAGATCATAACTTCACATCTGTGGGTGGCAGAGCCCGCGTGTGGACTCAGCTCTGACTCTGAAGCCCGTGCTCTTGGCTAGTAAACTATGCTCTGCTAAATAAGTCAGTTTTGCATCCTGTGTCAGAATTGTTGGTTTTTGCTGCTTTCCTCTGAGTTGTGATAGACTTTGCTCCCCAGCTGACAGCTAATGCTGTGTTTATGATCAGCACTGGTTCCCTGGGATGGGTACAGTACATCGGTGTTGTTGCAAGTAAACGCTCTATTAGATCCCTCATCCTCAGTGTATTTAATAAACAAACAACAATTCAACATCAGTGGGAAGAAATTTTAAATTTAGATATTTACTGAAGAAACAAGGGGAATTTATACTGGACGTTTGAATTTTACACAGATTGGCATTACACTGGGGTATAAAGGTGTAATATCTTCCAATTTATTCTTAATGGCATCTAATAAGACTTTTAGTAGTCATTACAAGGCTTATGTCCATGGCTTACAAGTCCATAAAAAATTTTTTTTTCAATAGTTTTCATTCCCCTGCTTTCCTCCACCTGATTTTTCCCCCTCATTCTATTCAATCCTCTCTTCCAGGTCCCAGCACAACTATTTAAGAATCACTCGTATTCTTAAAAGCCTTGGTGAGCTTGGATATGAAAGTTTTAAATCTCCTCTTGTAAAATTTATTCTTCATGAAGCTCTTGTGGAGAAGACTATCCCCAACATCAAGCAGAGTGCCCTGGAGTATTTTGTCTATACCATCAGAGACAGAAGAGAAAGGAGGAAGCTCCTGCGGTTTGCCCAGAAGCATTACACGCCCTCGGAGAACTTCATCTGGGGCCCACCCAGGAAGGAGCCCTCAGAGGGAGGCAAAGCCCAGAAACCGGCCCCCCCTCCCGCCTCTGGTCAGAACAGCCAGACCCCCGTGCACAAAAAATCCAGGGACTCCAGAAATTCCTCCTCAGCTGTGCATGTCGGTAGCAAAGCAGCCGAGGAGAACAAGGCGGCCCCTCAAGAGCCTGGAGACGAGGCAGCCGGTCCCGGCGCGGAGCCCAGGGGTGGAGATGCCCGGCCAGGGAACGTGGGGAAGGATGGGAGCCCCGAGAATTCAAGTTCTCCCCTCGAGAAAACAGTTAATAATCCCACAGAGAAGGAGAGTGCATCTCCCCCCGAAAAAGACGAAGAAGGCGAAAATGATAGCACAGCTTGTGAAAACCCTGGAAGTACAGGTTCCCGTGATGAGGGACTAGTGCAGTGAATTGTCAGAAAACCCACACCCAGGTTTAGCTAAGGGAGGAAAAAACTGTAGTTATCCTAAAGGACAGATGGGGTCACGTTTCAGATTTCAGCCATCTGTCTGTGATGTCTGTTGTGAGCATTTTGTTATTTGCTTTCTATTTTGGATGACAATTTAATATGAAGTTTTAAGACAAGACCCAATGAATGAATGTATTCTGTAACACGTTTAGGATGTGAGTTTTCAAATTCTGTACACAATAATTATTTTTTAATTATTTTCAATGTGTCCGGAGATAATCATGTAGTATTTGATATATCAAGTAAGTTCCTTTGAGAGATTGCGGTCCATATGAAGACCAGCAAAAGGATAATTTCATCGTGTGGCCACACCTTTACCCGATTTATCGATTCATTTTTTAGGTTGGAAGAAAGAATTTGGTCTTCTCAAATGTATTCAGAAAGTAATGTAGATTTTTTCATCACAGCCCCTCAACATGTTTGTTTTTAAATTCTGACAAGTGAAGTGATGTTCTTAGGGAGCTGTGATCTCCCCAGCCCGGCTGTCAGCCCGCTGACTTTTCCTCTTTCCCTCTCCACCCGTGCCCTGATCTGCCATCTTTGTTAGCTGGCACGTGCATCTCTAGTGTCCATGCAGATCATCTCCTGCATTGACATTTAAATGGAACGGAGGCGGACTTTTAGCTGCATGAGTTCAAGAATTTGCTTTGCCTAAATGATAAAAATGTTTTTCTGTATTAAGTGCTTCAAAACAAATTTTGATGCAAAGGTCCAAAAAAAAGACTTTTGCTTTCTATGGCCGTTCCATAATATTTGGTGCTTGTTTCAGAATGCAAATGACCATGAAGAATTAAAAAATAAGAAAGGAAATTACTTCTTTTTAAAAGGGATGCCTCTTGCCCTGGAAACAAGTCAGTGGTTTCTAAAACCGTGAGTGTGTCAGTGTTATGTGGATTATGAAATTAATAATATTGCTTAGTCCACAGTGTATCTTTAAAAAAAAATACAATTTGGTGCATCTCTAAGTTGTCAAACCTTGAAATCGGGAACAGATTTGAAATTACATAGAGTCCAGTTAGTAAGTGTTAGTAAGCACTTAATGTGTTAATATTGGTTAACAGCAAGTGACGTTATTCCGTATAATATAATACTATTACTAATTATTATTACATGTCAGAAAACAATCAGAAATATTGTGATGAGAATTTCAAAGCATATGCACAAATATAAAGAAATTAATAGAAAAAAATTCACTTTATTTCATTTGGAAAGAAATTGGCTTTTGTGTGCCTGAGGCTTTTATAAAAAGTTCTCTTCACTTTAACCTCCAGAGAATTTTTACCGGGTCCTGTTTTTTAATCACATATATCACCTTCTATTACTGTTATTGATCAGAGGATTTTCAGCAGAGGATTTCTAGAAAATAGACACACCGATAGTATGTCTTTAGAAATATGATTTTATTGCTTTGACGTTTACATGAATCATCACAGTTGCTCAAACCTGACTTTTTAATATGAATGTTAGTAACACTCGGGTTGTATGTCATATTCCAATAAATACATTATAGAACATTTTCTCACTTTCGGTTCCCATAATATGCCAATTTTTGCTTTCCACTCTTGTGAAGTGAGCATTAGGATTTGGGGAAACAATTCTGCTTTTGCATTTCAATTTCCTTTTTTCCATGGACCTACTAATGTGCTTGTTTCAGTGCCCCGTAGAGCTCAGTGAACACTTCCACGGGGTTAGGGGATGACAGGGGGTTGTCACATTAGGCCGAACCGTAGGAATACGATTAATTTCATTCAAAATATCTTACCAATTTTGCATATATGACAAAGTGTTCAGACTGCTTTCTAAGTGCATAATATTAAAAATTTATTACCAGATATTAAAATATTAATAAACAGTGGACAGATACTAAAATAAAAGGATATAATCTGAATTACTTAGAAATTGTAGTATATCACAGCCCTCAGAAGTAAAAACATGTCATTCAACAATTTAACTTTTAGAATATTATTTCTGGTTATGAGTCTGATTAGATTATGCCATTTAATTTGAGAATATTTAGTCTCAAGGGAAAAACTGCCTGCTTCCATGTAAAACAGTGGCCTTTTTCCACCGTGTTGGTTTTAAAATGCATATTCACATGTAACAGTACATTTCCTACATGTAAATAACTTATGAGAGAATTATTCAGTGGAGAAAAAGTGAGAGGATGTCATTCCTTTTGCAGATAAAAATAATGAGTGTCTAGATTTTTTTTTTCTATTAAGAATACTTTGTACATTTAACAGTTTTTAAAATAAGGTCTATGGATATGTATTTGTATGTGTCTTAGATATGAAACAGTCCCCTGGATTTGAGTCTGATGTTTTGTACATTTAAAAATTACCATATGCTTGCAGAAATTTACTGAGAAGCTGTTATAAAAATGTGGTGAAGCATGGCCAAATAGCTAGAAACATTATTGGATCTTTGCAAATATATAGACTTTTGTTGTACCACGGACTGTGAGAGTACTAAATATTGGCTATTGATAAAATACTAACTTGCATTTCACGGCAAATAGATGTTATACCACTGGGTTAGTCTAGTACATTTCTAATCTTTTGTGCTTTCATATCTTTAAGGAGATAATATATGTGAAATATTTTGAAATACTGTAAAGTGATATATAATTATAAGGTATATTTCTGTACAGTAGAGAAAAAGTTTATAACATTATGAATATTGTGCCGTTATACACTTTCACGCTTAATCTCATAGGAAACTCAAAAGAATCATGATAGAAGTGAAAATACGTCTGCTTTCTCTAAATCCGTTGTAATTTCTCAGTTCAAAAATTATTTCATGTAGTTTTATCTTGAATTTAGGTTTTGGGACTACCTTGTTCAGCTTCAAGAATGAAAATAACACTTACTACTCAGGAGTTATGAGAGAAGTTCTACAAGTTTTTGCTAAGTATAAAAAATATAAACATATGAAAATGCCATAACACCTATCATAGTCATTATATTTCATATTTTGTCATATAAAATTACCCATCCTGCTTCTAGCTTTTGTACTTTAAGTGAAAGTATGAACTGGGGAGAAAGGATAAACAGTGTAGTGTTACATCTGAGTTACTCTTTAAAAATCATTTTAGTAAATAAACTTCCATGTCAAGTGATCAAAAATTGGTTGAACTGTTGGGTAGAGAATATTTGGTTAATTGTTTCAAGTTAAATTTCCCAAGTTTATAGCAGAGTTATGGTTGAGTTTATAATCCAATGAGTAACTAAATCAAGCAGGTTTTTTGTCTTTCTATAACTGATGCTCTTCTAAAAGCTTTATTTTCTTACCTTAGAAAAGAAGGACATTCTTGATGTTGCTTGATTGTAGTTACATCTGTGGGTCTTTCAGCTCTATTTGGGGCTGAGTGGGGGTCCTTTGTTATAGGAATAGTTTTGAAGATTTTTGTTTCCCGCTTAGAAAGTTCCCCTTTCTCTTTTGGGGTATATGTGTTAAATATAGGGTAGGGTGGTGTTAGACATGCTAGAATCATTTCAAATGTTGGTTCAGTTGTAGAGAAAGATGTAGGATCTAGAAAATTAGGAGTGTCTATAAAATGACTTCTTTCAACTTTGAATTCTGTACTGTGTATTATATGAACAGATTTGTGTGGTGATCTCTAGGGTGACAGTGAGTCCCACCCTGCCTCCTTCCCTGTACTTGTTATTCAGTCCACCCAGCAGATTGCATTTGAGGACAGACCGTGTTTTTACTGAAGTTAATAATAACATGGTTATAAAATGAATGCCTGGAGGTGTCTAGATGTGCCTTAACTAATGTAAATGGTTTTCATTCAGAAGTTTAAGTTTTTACTCCATTGTAAAATCTTGCCATAAGGAACTTTCCAGACCATGGATATCAGTTATTTTAATGAAATTTACTTTGGTGCTTTTTCATTTTGGAGAAATTACCATTTGTGACAAGAGCATCAGTTCATGATGAAGTCTACTCACCACAATGCTCGACAGTGTGTTATATTTGACAAACAGTGCTGAGAGTAAGAAAGATTGCCTACGTTCTTTGTTACATTTATTTATGATTTTGCTTAACTTTGCTACACGCTATAATTTTCATCTTAAACATTTTTAGTTACTGCAAGTAATATTTCTGTTTTACTTCTTGTTCTTAGATGCAGATGGATGCAGAAAATGGAATTCTATTAGAGAAATTATTTAAAAGTTTAATTCCAGCAGATGGCTGAAGGAATATGAAATTAATTAAGAAAACTTTCATGCCATAGTCTTGTTAGAAACATTTAAAAAGGACTGTTCTTGTTTTTTTCTTAGATTAGAGAAAATGTTGTCATCTTCTACTTTTTTCCCTGTTCTGTTGAGAAGCTTATTGTTTTAGTTATTTGCAGGAAATAGCTTCTTAATATGTTTGTTTTCTGGAATTGAAGTTTCCGTCTGGAGAACACAATTAAGTACTTTGTTTAACTGCGCAGGCTCCGCCTGGGAGTAGAGCTCAGCGAAGGAGAAGGGAGTGAGGCTCAGTGGGCGTCCCGGTGAAGTGAACGCTGGCCCCACGCTCGCCATTAGCACGATGGTCCTCAGAGCCTTCTCCGGATGATGAGGGCGCGGGGCCCGTGATCTCTGACTTCTGGGGAGACGGGCCCCCTTGGACTCCATACACAATTTTAACAGGTATCAGTTTTCAAAACATATGTGTTATAATTTATTTGCTGCCATTTTGTAGTTGTTTAGGAAATTGTGAGCAATTGGGCACCTGCTATGTCAATTATAGCTGTATCTTTATAACTGTCTTGGGAAACATATTGAAATACCAATCCTCCATCCCCAGTTCTTTAATCAAAATTCTTTTGGGTGGTTCTTTCATAGGTATTATGTATAAAAGTCTTTGCATAAAATGATTCAGTATACTTGAAAAATGAAGTAAAAGAGAAAAGGCGTCGATGCCCACTTGTTATCTGAAAAGGTTTTTTAAGTCAGAGACCTCATGAAAATGTATTTAAGCTATGAAATTTGTTTATCGTATTTCCATATTTAAATTATAATGGAGTTTGTGGAACAGTTTCCATTAACTCGAGAGACTAATTATATAATAAGCTTTGGTTAAGAAACATTCAAGTTTTGTACTCATTGGTCAAATGAGCATTTTTTTCAATGCTGATGGGTTGAGTTTCATGTGAAGGAAAGGAAAAAAATGAAACAAAAGATTAGAAATAGTAACAAGAAACTCACTACAGAAATGAAGATGTAACCAAGGATAGGTTTGTGCGAGTGTCGGAACTATTGAAACAGGAGTGATCTGCAAGAGCCTTACGGTGGGGACGTGCTTCAGGAATCAGCTCTGTGTTATTTGTGCCCAGATCGGGGATAGGTGTGGAAACAGAATCCCATTAATGCTTTTGTTTGAACCATGAGTTCCACCTGCACCCCAGTGAAGACTTCTAGTAGATAGAAGTCACCAAATGAGCAGATACCAAATTTAATTCCTTTGCTGGTATGTCCCAACAGATGGTGGCTTTACTAACAAAAAGTTAAATTGAGGGACTGGCTGCAGATAAGAGAAGATTTGGTGATAAGTTGTTTATAAATAAAGTTGCCATCTCCCATGTCATCAAGAGTTGACAGCGGATTAATTGTGTGGCATAACAATTAAGAGAAACAAAGCAAAGTGTTAGGTTCCTTGACAAGTATTTTTTTTCCTTTTTATAAAAAGGATGTTTACTTGTTTCCTGAGTAAGATGCTGGCTCTTGAGAGTTGCCTCAGGGGAGAGATGGCAGAGTGAGTCTAGTCACTCTTCAGTGGGGCAACTCTTATATCCTTTGTATTTTAGGTATTTCATGAAAATGGGTCTGATTCTTAGAAAGATGTGTGTTTTACTTCCCACATAGGCTGTGACTCTCCCGCGCCCGCGGGGCTTTCCCTGCGCTCTGTGTTCTACCGCAGTGTAATTACAGAATGCTGTGCATGTCTGTCAGCACCAATACCATGTGTATGTGGTAGGAGTTGTAACCAGTTTCTGGATCTGTATGGTACTATGAAACACTTATTTTATAATTCTGTAACTGTATGGCAGTGTTATGCCAAAAATGTATAAAGAGCAATAGCCACTGTTGCTTACTGCTGTATTTTAAAATATTGTTTCTAAAATAATATATTTAGAGTTCCTTTAGAGTAATTATTTTTAATAACTATTGCCAAATATACATCCTGTAAAACGAATAGAAGCCACTTCATCTTAGTTAATGTTTTAGCATTGTGTTAGTGTACGTTATGTTGATTTTGCATGATTAAAATTTTTTAAAGAGCTGGAACAAATGACTTGCTGTTTTCCTATGATTAGACACATTTTTTTATAATTATCATTTGAGATTAACATTATTTCCTTTTATCCTCTAAAATAAATATCTTGAAGGGTGAAGTCTTATTTACATATGAAGTTATCTTGTGTGGGATTTTGGAGGGTGGATCACATGTGTTAACACTTGGGTGATTATGGTTCTCTTTTTTACTTTTCTCTAATGCAAAGTTTTAAAAGTATATTTAATACATGAATGAAAATGAATAACTAATGGAGACGACAGATTTTTTTTCATTAATCGGGCTAGTCTTTTTAAAAAGTCGAATTTTTGATGAAGAAAATGCAGTTGTGAGGTGAAAAGGAAGAGGTGTCTCCAGATATCATGGGACAGTGTGGACCAGGATAGGAAAGCGTTTTTTTGAATTTGGCTGCCTTGACCCATGTGAGCAGGAAGAGAGGATGAAAGCACTAAGTAAATTGTGGAAAGAGTCAGAATGAACTCGCATTGTGCATAATTGAGAAACGGATGGAGAGAGAGAAAAAGGACAGCCGCGGTTGTGGGTGAGCACGATTTCAACCGCAGCCTTTCGGATGGATTGTTTAGGGGAGAGAGGAATGCACAGGGACAATTACTGTCGTAAGGGAGAATGGACACATTCTGGTCGTAGAAAATAGGTTTTCTTCTCCCTACAGGTTGAATGTCTGAAGGCAACATAAAATCTTAAGAGAATGGAGATTCTCAGGAGAGTGAAAAATGCAGGACTGAGTCTGCATTTCTTCAAGAATGTAACATTTAATATGGGAGTGAGTTTGGAGAAGAGATTTATAACATGTTCCTTATTTTGAGCCAAGCAGGAAGCTGGTGGTTCAGGGATGCAAGGAGATTGCAGCCTGGATCAAGTGGTGACGGGCCATTTGGCTTCTTGTGGGTGATTTAGGTCTGGCAGTCATCACTGACTGAGGAGTTGGACTGATACAGGGCACAGGTGAGGATCATCCTGCCCTTGGGATTATCCCCACGACACAGGACTCATCGGAAGAGCATTGTACAATAGGATGCTAAAGAGTGATTAGACAGCCAGCATGGGTTTGACTTTACTCAGGAAGACTGGGTTTATTGATTTTGCTATAATAGTTAGCATTCTGCTATTTTTATAACCTTATTGTATATTCAACCCTACCAAGGAATATACAAATTTTTTTCAAGTGATATATAACATTTTTGTTGTGATTGAAATAGTTTGTTTTATCTACTTCAGCTTAGGAGAAGGAAGAGGTTAGAGGAAGAAGGAATCAACAAAGGAGAAGTGGTGGATGAGGTGGACCAAATGAAAGCTGACAGCTCACCTTAGCACCCTGAGCTTGTCTGAGATCTTTGGATGGATGATTTAACTGTTGTTAGAAAGAGAAGTTCAAGAAAAAGCTCCAAAGGGGTAAAAAGTAAGGGCAAAGAGGAATTTTGTTTAATGGGGGAGAGCAGGCTTTGAAGCCAGACAGACTTGGATACATTTGGCAACATCGTTACTTGCAATTGGCTGTGTGGTTTTGTGCAGGTCACGTAAATTCTCAGGGTCTCTGGTCTCTCACTGGTAAACTACTTTGTGAGTTTCTTGGAAATATTAGATTGTAGGTGAAATGCTGGCGACGTAGTAAAGACACTTAAAAGTATCCACTAGCGTTCTAGAAAAATGAGGAGACATTTCGTCACGACAGATACTATGTAGTGTTTATCTCAGTGGAAATCAATCTAATCTATGTTTACCAGGTTTATAGATTGAAACAAATATCTTAAGCTTTACTTATAATTTTAATGTAGTTCTTACTGAAAAAGCTACCAGGTGTGGAATTGATGATTTTATGTTAGACATGCTGCTATCGACAGGATAGGAAATTCCCCTCACTGTGCGTGTAATGAATCTACAGAGCAGCCCCCGTTTCCTTCATGATTTAACTGGTTTCCCTTCTCTGCCAGGAAAGAGCTGGAATATGAGGCAGCACTGAAGATGGGGATCAGGTGATCTTAGGCCACCCTAGGACGCTGTCGATATTGATTCTTACTGAAGCAGGAAATTTTAATTTCAAACTCTCCAAATAGTATTTACTTGCCATCTCAGTGGGAGGCCACTTAAAAGTGAGCACTATTTTAAAATGTGCATGTAATTAATTCTATGAAAATGGGGGCCTGCCTGCCATTGTTTTCTTACAATCACAACTTGGAGAGTGAATAGTCTTGTGCTAAATAAATATTCATCTTTTAAAATTCTAAATTGTAGGTATCTTCATACTGTGAAATTAAAATGGGGTCACCAGAGGACTTGGGTCGATGTCTTGTTCAAGTTTTATCCTTTCAGAGTGCCACACAAGGACCATCAATAAGATATGAAATAAACCTTCATTGATGTAAATAGAAATTGAAGCTTTTCATTTTCTCTAGCATTCATCTCAATCAGTTTCCCCCCATTTTATCTGTTCAATGTCCAGAAATGGGAAGGGAAATTATAGACTTCTCTAGGTGGCGGTGAGCGTGGGTCCTGGTTTTGTAGATAATAAAGACAGGTGACCTGAATTTCCTCCCTCAAATGCTGCAGACACCAGAGCCCAGTTGGAGCCCAAGCCCCCGGCTCTCCATTCAGTGCGTCTGCTACGCGTGGCCCCGTGAACTCGTGAACACCCTTTCGTCACTGGATTCAAAAGCCTCCACCCAGATGGTGGGTGGCCTAAGCTGCAGTGTTAGTCCAAGACTGGAGTCCTCGCCATGAAGGAGGCTTTCTCATCACTCAGTGCCTTTGCACTGGCCAGTGTTGCTGTGGAGCAGGTTCGGAGGCAGGTTCAAGCATTTCCATTTGGGAGGAAGTGCACTGGGGCTCTGAGGTGGACTTTGAATACAGCCGTCTCTGACCGTGTGACGGCTCTCCCCATGAGAGCAGCTCTTTTCCAACGCCTCTCTGGGGTAACGTGCAGCTGGCCGCACGGCTCTCCCCGGCACGTTGCTGACCTCACTGAATGGCACTGCCTGAGTTTCAGCTGGGGACCAGGGAGCGACCTCTGAACTTTCATTTGTCAGCACATCCAATTTGACGATAATTTCTGTCGATTCCACTTCTTGAGTTGGTCTCCAATCCACCCCTCAATTTCACCCCCATGTCCTCCACAGGCCTTTAGGGATCGCAACGTCTCCTCGTTCTCCCTCTCCTTCAGAGAGAACACAGCCTTCACAAGATGCCATGTGTATCTTTGTATCCTGAGGGCCTCACGTAGGGTCTAGCACCAAATAAACACTCGGTAAACTGTAATCAAATTAAAACAATGTTTAGCAGTGATATCTTGAAACAAGATTAATGAGTGTATGGACAGCTGTTTCTGGATCCATTTCTGAAATAGGCTGTCTTCCTCAAGACAAATAGCCTTCAAAATGAATTATTTGTATGACAGTACAAAGATTTATATGGAAACATTTCATGAGTATTTAAAGCCTTGTTTGACAAACCTAGATCATCTGATTTCTTGGGCCACTTAGAAACAAATGTCATTAACCGATTTTAAACTGATTTAGCAGAAGTTTCAAATTCAAGGTGAAAAGAAGGAAGGGGAGTACACGATCCTACTTTTCCTGCTTGGTTTGAAAGTTTAAATAAGATGAAGGAATTTTAAAGTCATATTCAGTGGGTCAACAAAGGACCTGTTCCGTGCCTGGCTGAGACTTATATGCATGCAAACGAGCAAGTGTGAGCGTGGGAGAGAAGTCCCTCTGTAAGAGAGGCGTCTGGAGCACTTGGCAGAATAAAGGCCATCGGCTTGGTGGTTCACAGCAGAGCTGACTTGTTTTCCTCTAATTTTATACTTTAGACCAAAATTCTGATTGACAGTACAGGCCACACTTTAAGAAATGGCTTTTTCCCTTAATATTTCATTTTCAGATTGTATTGCTTCTTCGACGTGAGCTTTTCTTTCTCCTACATGTTGACAACTGAATGAAACTCAAAACTCACTTATCTTATGGTTTCCTTAAATGGAAACCCTATGGGAGTTTTCTTGGATGGCGGTAATTCCTGTGACCTTCATGAACATTCTTTATGAGCAGCCCTAAGAAGGCTCGAGGGTGTTAGATACGTAAAAAACACTGGAGCTAAACTTGACTTTGTGAAAAGGGTGCTTCCTCGTTTTATTTGTCCTTTTTTAGCTTATTGTAAAGAACTCATATTGTACAGTGTAGTCGGGTCACAAAATCACTCAGACTAAACTCAGACAAGGAAATGTGGCACCTGCTTCTTCATACCTCATCTGATCTTCCTCATGATCCCACCTCGCTGATGGGCAGGGGCATCTCAGACTCACCAATGGGAACTATTTTCATCACTTCATGTTTCTATTTCTCCTTTTGGTTTAAACATCCAGACTATTCAAAATTTGAATCAGGGCTGGAATAATAGCCTTTTGGAATGACCCTGTTTCTTTTAGTAAATTGCTGGTCATTCGAACTTTAAATCCCTCTCTCTTTTCTTGCTCAAGTGGCATCTGGGGGTGCTGAGGTGGTTTCATTGAATACTTGTGGCAGCGGAGGAGAACAGGTGAAAAGATCTGCAGGGTGTCGATGCTCTTTGGGCATAACTGTGGAGTGACTAGGCTAGGCTGCTCCTGAACTACTAACTGCTGAAGTCCTACTGGTCTCGTCTGGATTTGGACTTAAACCTGATGGCGCCCATGATGGCGCTGATGGCCTTCAGTCTTGAAGTTCCTACTAAGAGCAGTCACATATTTAGACTCCAAGCCTCTGTCGGGTCATGGACAGGGTGGGCTCTCCTGGGCCCTCACGTACAACTAGAAGCCAGAAGTACCGACACATGCTCGTTTTTCTATCCACATCTGCGATCATCTCATTTCTGTTGCTCCATGCCGTGGCGGAAGTGGCTGCTGGAGGAGCTTCTCCTGGACGCTTCGGACAACATAGATCACCCGGGAAAGTGACACCTGCCCTGGTGCCTTCCAGCTTCCTTATATGGCTGTGGGTGTTTCTAAACACTGTGATCTGAGTTGAAAAGGTCGCTTATGTAGAAAAATCAAAAGAGAAAAGATTACCCTTATAATAATAGACACAAAGTATTTTTTTTTGTAGCATCTAGAGTTGGAATAGACTGTAGAAAGCAAGAAGTCCAACACCTGCATTTACTGATTAAGAAACAGGTGTAAAGTTTCCTTCGATTTTGTGACAATTTGCTGCTTAGTTTAGCTACAATCTAGACCTCCCAGCCCCCAGCTCTGTGCTCTTTCCATGACACAATGTTGCCTTTCCTGCTAAGAGAAAATTTCTATATATTTTCCTAAATAGATGCACTTTGGAAGATCTGTTAAACTATACACTAAAGTCTACCTTTTTATTCACCTTTTGGTCTGACTTAATTAAACAAATATTTTAGTTTTGGAGGCATCTGTGTGGAAGAGAGAGACTTGGTTCTGTGATTTGATGCCATCCCTGAGATTCGGCCATGTGACCTCGGGAGAGGTTGCTAATGCTCTGTGAACTCCAGTTTCTTTGTCTGTAAAGTGGGAACAGTGATACTGTGCTGATGTCTGAAGCTTATAGAATTGCAATGTTTGTTCCTGACACACAGTGGTTAATATAACTATTATTATTGTTGGTATTTCTTGAATATTTGTGGTTTCTGAGTGTTTCTTTTAAAGCTGAAAATTTAAAAGAGAGGAGGAAAGAGGGAAGGAAGAAGTGGGAGAAAGAAAAGACACAGAGCCAGATCGCTCTTTAATAGTTTAGATTGCTATTTGATTTCTCCTTAGATTAGATTATAACACCTAATCCTCCTTTATCTAATTTGATGGTTATGAGAAAAAATTGATATTAGAATTTTTCTTTCACAAAGCACTTCTTTCACAAGAACAAGCACTGTATACTAATATATTAGCATTACATTTATCATATAATTATTTTGGGAATCTTGACTAATCTACTTTTTAAATTAAGGAAAATCTATAAAACACCCATCAGGGAATTTGGTGAGAGAAATAATATTTAAGGTTCAGAAAGTTAGTTTCTTCTATATCATCAGTATTTTTTATTTTTTTTTTTTTTTGTGAGGAAGACCAGCCCTGAGCTAACATCCGTTGCTAATCTTCCTCTTTTTGCTGAGGAAGACTGGCCCTGGGCTAACATCGTGCCCATCTTCCTCCACTTTATATGGGACGCCGCCACGGCAGGGCTGACAAGCAGTGCGTCAGCCGGCGCCCGGGATCCAAACCTTTGAACCCTGGGCTGCCAAGCGCAAACTAAACCGCTGTGCCACCGGGCCGGCCCTCATCAGTATTTTTGTGTAGAAAGCAAAATGATCAGTGAGGTAGTTAGGTTTCCCAAAAGTGTTTTCAAGAGAATTTTGTCTGTCTAGATAAAACTCTGCCGATAAATGTTCCTCTCTGCTTTAATCCTCCAGCCTCCAACGAGTGCTCTGTAATTGCACAAATGCCATTGCTGATTCAAACTGAAGTGTGAGAATTCTGTTAAAAGAAATATCCAGCTGTAGGAAACAATGTTCAAAGTGCCTGTTAATGTGTTAAATCAGGGAATTTGTGAGTGGTGACTCCATGTAGGTCTGTAGACTGGGTAATCCATAAGAGAGCTGCTCTCAACCTTAAAGACCCAATGATCTTGGTGACCACCTTCACTGTTGACCCCAGGGAGAGGCCAAGTCTGCAGCCTCCCTTGTGTGTGTGCGTGTTGACATTCCTTCAAGTTGGGGTGGAGTGAGGTTTCATCAACAGGTATTTTTTCTAATATGGCAGGGAATTATAACTGGAAGCCCTTCCAATTGAGAATTACCCCTCCCACATTGCCACCCCTCCTCCACTGCCATCAATTTGAAGAAATTGTTATTCTGGGAATTAAACCAACAAATAATGGGTGAGATTGCTTTCTGCAGTAGTCAACATCTAGGACAGGCTGTCTGATATACTTAGGGATAAATTTAACAAAATATGTGCAAGATCTATACATTGAAAACTACAAAAGATCGTTAAGAGAAATTTAAAAAGACAATAAAAAGGAAAGATACCACATTCATGAACCAGAAAAGTCATATTGTTAAGATGTCAATTCTTCCCAAATTCATCTATAGATTCAATGCAAGCTCAGTGGGAGTCCCAGGACTTCTTTGTAGAAATTGGCAAACTGATTCTAATAGACATATGGAAACGTAAAGGACCTAGAATTGCCAAAATAATTCTTAAAAAGATAAATAAATTTGGAGGACCTCAATTTCCTGATTTCAAGCCTCACTTCAGAGCTACATAATCAAGACAGTGTGGCCTTGGTGTGAGGATCAACAAATAGATCATTAGATTGGAATAAAGAGTGGAGAAATAGACCAACACTTACAGAGTCAATTGATTTTTGACAAAGCTGCCAAAGTAATTTGGTGCAGAAAGGATGGTACTGTCAATAGATAGTGCTGGGACGCTGGGATAGTCAAATAGAAAAAAAATGAGCCTTGATTCCTACTCATACTGTACACTAAAATAAACTCAAAGTTGATAAAAGACCTAGAGTAAAATCTAAACATATAAAACTTCTAGAAGAAAACAGAAATTTTTCAATTTGAGGGTAGGCAAAGATTTCAATTTTAATTCCCCCATTCTCTTGAAATTCTCTCTTCAATTCCCAAAATTCTCTTGAAAACACTTTTGGGAAACCTAACTACCTCACTGATCATTTTGCTTTCTACACAAAAATACTGATGCTATAGAAGAAACTAACTTTCTGAACCTTAAATATTATTTCTCTCACCAAATTCCCTGATGGGTGTTTTATAGATTTTCCTTAATTTAAATTCAATTGAATTTTTCAATTTGAGGGTAGGCAAAGATTTTGTAGATAGAATGTAACCTTACCCATAAAAATTGATAAACTGGACTTTACTAAATTAAAAACTTCTTCTCTTCCAAAGATACTACTAAGAAACTGAAAAAGCAAGCCAAAGATCAGAAGGAAACATCTGCAATGCCCATATCTGACAAAGGACTTACATCCAGAATATGCAAAGAGCTCTCACAACTCAAGATAAATGATAATTTAAAAAATGGGCAAAAGATTTGAACAGTCACTTCACAAAAATGTATATACAATGGTCAGTAAGGACATGAAAATAGGACATGAACATCATTAACCACTAGGGAAATGCAAACTAAAGCCATAATGAGATACAACTATAAACCTACTGGAATGTTAAAATTAAAAAATTTGACAATATCAAGTGTTGGAAAGGATGTGGGGCAACTAGAACGCTCATATAGTGCTGCTGGGAATGTGAAATACTAGAACTACCTTGGAAAACAGTTTGCCAGTTTCTTACAAAATTAAACATATACTTCCATATGACTCAGGCTTGGGTATTTATGCAAGAGAAATGAGAACTTGTGTCCACAAAAAGGCTGGTACACTATGTTCATGGCAGCTTTATTCATAATAGCCGCAAACTGGAGACAACCTCAACGTCCATTTACAGATGAATGGAGAAACAATTTGTGGAATCCTCACACAGCTTATTCAGCAATAAAAGGGATAAACTACTTATGCGTGCAACAGCATTGATGAATCTCGAGAACGTCCCAAGCAAATGAAGCAAGACGCAAAAGAACACGTGCAATATGATTGTGTTTATATAGAACAGGCAAAACCAATCCACAGTGACAGAAGTCAGATTGGCAGCTGGCTGAGAAGGGGTTGGAGTTGACTGCAGGGTTATGAGGAAATTTGGGGAGGGGGTTGACAGGCGCATTCTACACCTTAATTATGGTGATGATTATATGGGTGTGTACATCGTCAAAGCTCAGTCACACTGTGCCCTTAAAGCAGATCTATTTTGTTATCTGCAAAATATAGTTCAAGAAAGTAAAATAAAGAAAGAAATGAAATAGACTGATTTCCAGTCAAAATCTGGAGAAGGAGAGCCTAGAAGGTCCATCTAACTTGGAATAATTGTGAAGGACCTGGGAGTAGAGTAACCCTCCCTGGATGCCTCCAACCTCTTCATCGCAGGAGCTCGCTCCCACAACCTTCCCAGAGTTTCAGCTCTTCTGCCTTCCCTAGCTTACAAAACAGTTCAAAATCTTCATAAATATCAAACTAAGCAGTTAAAATTAAAATGAATTTCTAGTCAGTTATTTTTCCGTCCTTTCAGTTTCAAGTATTCTTTGTCCTGTCTGTCATCTGAAATGTTACATTTCCTGCTTCATCATTTTTCAATTGTAGCATCTCTAATGTGAGCCACTGGATCATGTTCAACACAGGGAAAATAATTTCCTGAATTTATTCCTCACCAATAATCTGTTCCACATCTGTCTTGTTGTCCTGGCTTTCTAGTCTTCCTACCCCCAGATCCATTCTACAAACCACTATGTGAATAATCCTTCAAAGTCTTTGCTAGGTCAGATCCCCTCCTCTCAGAACCCTTCACTTTGTGTCCTAAATAACCTCAGATTCCTTGGTCTTCACGGTCTGGTTCCTTGCTATCTTTCCTGACTCGTCTCCCACTAGTCCTCTCTGAATGACACATGTTCTGGCTAAAACTGACCACTGGTCATTCCTTCATTGTCTCCTTTCCTACCTCCACCATTGGCTTCTGCTCTCTTTCCACGTGGGGTGCTCTCTTCGCCATCTTTGCCTTTCCAGACCTCACCCATCTTCTGAACCATTGCGCGTGTCCCCTCCTCGACCGTCATCCACCCTGATGTGATCGCCCTGCCTGAGCATTCTCCTTTCCCTTGCAGTTGGTCCTGTATTATGTCATAAGCTCTCAGGGATCTGGGGTCCTGTCTCGGACATCTTTGTTTCTCTCACAGCGGTGGCTTTGAATCTAGTAGGAAAAATACACAAATTGAAAGAATATGTGGAACAAATCACACAAGTTCATGTGGTTGAGAAGGAGACGAGTGAGGACCAGAACCTCTAACTCCTTATTCCTCGCATTATTGCTCTTTTTACACCGTGGGTGTTGGGAAAATCTCCCAGGACTTTGCCTCCAGCAGAAGGACAAGGAGAGTACATAGCTCCAGAAGATAAAACTGGATCAAGGAAGGAGCAGATCTCGCTGCAGGGCATCACCCCAGCAGAACGATGAGCCTCGGTGCCTTTTCTAGTTCTAATCTCATGCGAGGGAAGGACGAACAGACAGTAGAGCCCCTCTGGGAATTGTGACTCTTCTTAGACCTTTTCACATACGCTTTCTTCCTTTTAAGTAGAGTCTGCTGGGAGACTTATAGCATGTTTTGTGTGTGGTCAACGCTTTATAAATAAGTCTCAGTCTTTTGTGTATTTGAGGAATGCTTCACAACTCAGAACGTTGGGTGGCGCTTTCTGAAGGCATTAGCTGACACCTGCGTGAGTCACGGCCCCCTGCCTGGGCCCCCTTGACACCATGGTGCTGTCTGAGCCCTGCCACTGCTGTCTTGACCAGCTTGCTTATATTGTTGCGTGTTCCAGGCAAAACACCATCTTGCTTACACCTGGTACCAAATTGCACTTCAATGTTGTATCTGACAAGAACACTAGAAAGTATATTGGCTTGGTTGTAGCAAAAATACACGTCTTGTGTGGATAAAAATGTGACCGTGCGCCTATGACATGACACACACGTGGAGATACGCTGCTGTACACGATCTGGGCCGAGGCAGGTGGAGAAAAGGAACACGGCGCGGCGGAGGCTGCAGGCTGCCCCCACAACCCACTCTCCCTCCGTTTCCTTGGGATGAAGTCACAGCTGCACGTGGTCGTTCAGCCGGAGGCTCTTTCCCGGGCTCCAGTCCACCGCGTGGGGACCTGTGACCGCGGCCTCGCAGCAGGACGGGAAGGACGACACGTGCGTCTCCGGGGCCCGGCCACCGTGCGGACGTGCGCTCCTTCCCCTTCGCAAGCTGCAGCGCGGACGCGCCCAGGTCAACACCCGGGAGCGGAGGCGGGCGAACCCTCCCCGAAGAGCCGAAGGTCACCGTTTGCAGCTCTGTGACCACGCAGCCCTTGCCTCGTGGCGTGAAAGCACCGGCGACGACACACCGACGGGCGTCACACCACCTGCGTCGCTGGAAGACGGGCGGCGGGCGGCCTTGGCCTTCGGCCCGCAGCCCTCCGACTGCTGCCCTGTGGCGAGGAAGCTCTGGGGAAGGAAAGGGCCGGATCACCGCCTGCAGCTGCCCCGGCCCGCGGCCCGAGCGCCGGAGGGAAGCGCGCTCGTCGTCTTGAGGCTGCGGGGCTCTGGCCTCCTGGCTCGGCCTGGACCAGCGGGGCCGGAGCGGGCGCCCTCCTGGGACGCGCTGCCCCGCTGAGAGCAGGGGCTCCGGCCACTCGAGACGGCTCGGCCCGCGTCTTCCTGCCGCTCCCAGGAAGGCTCTAACTCGTCCTCCCGCCCTGCACTTGACTTAGAGAAGATGGATGAGTTGTCTCAGGGGCCGTCTGTCCGTCCGGCCTAGAGTCCTACACTTTCTTGAAATGGACACGGGTATTCCCGGGGTCCTTGTGACGTCTCCTGAAGGCCGAGGAGCAGACTTGTGTCTAGACACAATATGTGGAGGAGGTAAAGTCTGGGGGGATTTGGCCCCTCCTCCATCTCCCTCAGACGCCTCTTTATACCCTAGTCTTGGAGAGTTGCTTTTTCCTGGCTGTAAATTAAAGTGACAGCTCATAAAACTTAACATGTCCTTCTTCCGTCCCCATTTGTCTTGTTTTCCTTTTCCCAATCATAAATTATATGTCCTTTAGAGAAAATTTGGAAAATATAGACAAGTTTAAAAATTATGCACAGTACAACTCCCACACATAATCATGGCTGACAGTTCTGGTGTATTTCTGTCTGTTTTTGGCTTGTATTTAGGCATAGCTTAAGAAAACTCTTCAAAATCCAAAGGGATCAGATTCAGGAATTAGAGCGACTGGAATCGGCCAATTATTTCCACCCAAGAATCAACTAGGGCTGATGGAAGAAGGAATATTGCAGTTTGGTCTTAGAGTATAAATAGCATTTTGAAGGACAGAGAATAAGGAAACACATGCTACGATAAAAGAAAAACACGGAGGCATTAAAGTGCACAGGTATATGAATAATTTAATGGCTGACTGTGGTCTCAAGGAAGCTATTAACTTTGTGCTCCGGTTTCCTTCTTGATGCACTGGGGATAGTCATATTTGCTTTTTTTATCATTTTAGAAAATGGAATACGTTAAGATAATTCATTTTCAAGTACTCTAAACTCTTCAAAGGAAAGGCACCTAAAAATCTACAGTATAATTGAGGTATCAGATTTTTGTCACTTACTATCTATTATGATTTTATTCACTATAATAAGATTAAATAATTTTTCCAGTCATTTCTATGAAAAATTTACAAGAAAAAGGCATTGCAATTTTTAAATAAATATTTATTTTATTATCTTGACTTTTATTCACAAGGAAAACCTATTAGAAAATCATACTTATTCTAGGTATGAATGAGAACAACATTAACTTAATTTTTCTTGTGTGTTTGTGGAGGTTTCTGACTGGTAGCAGTGCCTTTTACTGACTTATAAAGTTAATTTTCAGTTTCAATCATTATTAATTTGGCTGTCTCAAAATCAGGCTATATCTTAATCAAGTCACACTCTTCAGTGTCATGAAAACAGTTCATTACTGTGTGTTCAGAAATAAACATTTCAGGGCTGGCCTGGTGGCGTGGCGGTTAAGTTCGTGCGCTCCGCTTCAGCAGACCAGGGTTCACGGATTCTGATCCTGGGTGTGGACTGATGCACCACTCATCAAGCCATGCTGTGGTGGTGTCCCACATACAATATAGAGGAAGTTGGGCACAGATGTTAACTCAGGGCTAACCTTCCTCACCAATAAGTAAATAAATAAATAAAATGAACATTTCAGTGGCAGACACTCGCAGATAGTTCAGAGTGTGTGTTAATATGACAGGAGTTACATTTCAGATATTTCTGCTTATCAGTTTAAAAAGAAATAAAGCAATCTAAAAAGCAACGGAACAAAGAGAAAATATCGACAAGTAATTTGCTTAAGAGCCCACATGAATACCTGAAAATGTCGGATCTGTACTCATTATAATCTTGAAGACCCCATGCTTTGTATTGTGAGCAGTAGAGCCCCTTGTTAGATACCATGTCATATAAAATTATACAGGATCTCATTCAAAGTTAAGATTGCATTCTGATGTTCACATGGACTAAATAAAAATCTACTTATCCACGCCTACAGGAGAGTAATTTCACTGTTATTTTGCAAGTTGAATTTTATATTTTCACTAATGAAAAATAGGTTTATTTTTAAAAGGAACTATAATTCAGGTGTGACAGGTGTAGACCATAAACTCAAGTGTGCAGGAAACATCCCAGTTGTTATTGCTTTTAAATCAAATTAGACAGCTTCTGACCCCAACTTTATCAGACTAGAATCAAAGCCAATCTCAACCAGTATTGAGGTTCCCGGTTCTTTTAGGATCATATCAACATTTGGGAGGTCACATGGTGTGGGATCAGGAAAGGGGCCTCTGCTGTTGGACACCATGGTCCAGCTGACCTATCCTAGTTCAACTTCAAGATCAGTGCTTCCTTGAAGTTTCTTGGCTCTCTGCTCCATAGCAAGTGGGGGACAGGGCTTTGCCAAGGCCAGGGCTGCGTCATGGAGCCATCCCTCTGAGGTTGTGTACGTTTTTGCAGGGACACTGCACAGTGGTGCACTTTCAGCCTGTGCAAAAGGCTAAACTGAGGGGCAAGTGGACTTAGCAGCCTGCCCCCTGCTTACTAGGCCCTGTGCCCTGGCATGGGGCTGACTCATTTTCCTCTGGACAAGGGCACCATCTGTTCATGAACGGTGTTCCTTTTGGCCTGCATCTGCCCAGAGGGGGCGCCTTTTCCAGTTGGCAGAAAGACATCGCCTGTGGACTGGCTGGCCTTCTTCCTTCCGGCATTGCCACAAGCACAGCACAGGTTGCTGCCCCTGCAGGGCCCTCGGATCTCTTGTCCTCCTCTCATTGCATGACCAGGGCATCCATTCTCAGCATGGCTGCTTCTCAAAGGCACTGTTCCTCTCCCATTCTCTTCCAGGACTCCCAGCAAAATCTCCTTTGAGGATTTAGGATTCTGTGAAGAGTGAAAAGGCCTTTGGCTATAGGTTGTTTTGCTCTCTGCCTGGCCAAATATCCATGGAAAGGAATTACCAGGGCCTGGCTACCAGCTAGGAACAGCAGACAGGTGATGACTAAGAGTGGGGTACGCACACTGTTTCTCAAAACCCCCCACCACACAAGTATTAAGGGGAAATATTAAGTTGTAATGTTTATGATCTGCCACTCCTCTCACCTCTAAGCAAAAAGGGCCAGTCTTTCAGCCTGTCCATCTGTCTTGGAGGTGAGGAGTGCTGCCCAGGATGAGAGGTGAGGGGGAGAGAGCCCAGAAGCCATCACGAAGGATAAAGAAGGGAAGGAGGTTATAGGGTGGAGAGCAGCCCCGAAGGGGAGCCCTGCAGAAGAGGTGGGGTCGCTGACACGACAGAGGACATTAGAGAGAAAGCTGCCCAAGAGTGTCCTTAGGAAGCCCTGCTGTGCGTGTGTTCTCATCTCCTACCTCCTCCTCCTCAAGAGACTGCTTTTCCAGGCTTTTTGGGGGTGAGGTTTGTATTTTTTTGGCCGAGTCTCTGTGCTGAGATTGCCCTCTGGTGTCTAGTGTGGTTGGCACGGGGTTATTCTGCAGCATCACCACAGACGTGCTGTACTTTGTGGTCGCTAAGGGAAAGGGTCGGTTTAGGAGTAAGTCAAAAATGAGCCCGTATACAGTTATGAGAATGGCTAAAGTTAAAAAAACGGAAAAGGCCAAGTGTTGCTTAGGATGTGGAGGAGCTGGAATGCTTCTTCAGTGACAGTAGGTGTAAATTGGTTCAACCACTTCGGAACACTATTTGGCAGTAGCTACTAAGGCAGAACATACGGATACCCCATGGCCCAGTAATTAAACTCCTAGGTGGCTGCCCAACTGGAGCCCCTATACATGTGCACCAAAGGACAGACTATTCATAAAAGCCTCAAACTGCCATCAAAATTCATAAATAAATTGTAGTATGTTCAAGAACAGAAATCTATATAGTAATGATCAGGAACCACTTACAACTATACACAGCAAGAGAGCGGATTCTCATAAATAGAACACTAAGTGAAAGAAGTCAGATGCACAGGAGTTAATACTCTACGATTCTACACAGACAGGCTACAAATACAGCGTCCCGGGGGTTACAGTCGGGCTGGCAGTCACCCCTGTGGGCGGGTTGGTGACAGGAAAGAAGTGCACGGGGGGGTTGTTAATGTGGTTTCTTTATCTGGGTCCTGTTCACAAGGGTGTGGTCATTTTGGGAAAATACAGCAAGCAGTATAGTCATTATGCACTTTTGGTGTGTTTGTTACACTTCCAAAAAAAGTTAAACCAAAAAAATGGGTTTAAATTTTTGCTGTACTTTATATACTGGCTATTTTATAAACTAAAACTTCTCTCCTGAAAATATTGAGAAGGAGCAAAATTGAATAGGAATCATTTTGTAACCATCAAATCCTGATACAAAGAACTGAAAAATATCATTAGTTGAGGACCATGGGAAATGGAATTGTCTGTTGTTGACAATCAGCACCAGGAATTGTCTGACAAGGATAAAGTGAAGGTGAAATGGAATCATTTGTCAATGACAAGCACGGTGCCTGGCACCCAGGAGCGATCGATAAGCGGAGCTGTCTGACTTTTCAGGGCTGTAACGATGTGGTCCGACACAGTATGTCTCATGCGGCCTGACCACGGTTGCCCACCTGCACCTGCAGCCTGGACTGGATGCAGGTTCCGTGTCCCACGTGGTCCCTTGAGATGAGTCTGCTGTGCGGGAACCTGGATGAGAAGCTGATGTCCGTCAATGTTGACTGAGGTTTTGCTTTGTGTCAGGAGTTGTTCAAAGCAGAGCTGATTGGAGGGGAGAAGAGGCTGGTACAAATTACCAGGGTTTGGATCTGCAAGGAGGCCCTGGGAGTGTGGCTATTGGGTATCAATGCAAATCTTAGATGACCCTGTTGACTGAGTCTTTTTTTTATTTTTGATTCCCAACCTTTGAAGTAGGTAGTATTGTACTTCACAGAGGAGGAAACAAAGTCACAGAAAGGTTAAGCAATTTGCCAATGTCACACAGTTTAAAGGGGCCTAGCCAGGATCCAAACCCACATAGTCTGACTCCAGAGTCTAAGATGTTAGCAATCAAACTCTGCCGTCTGAGTAAAGGTTACTTGTTCTTGTTTACATCACGAAGTCCAAATAGGACAGAGCAGTGTGGGCCAGCCACAGGGCAAAGGCAGAGGGTCCCGATGTTAGAGATTAATTCAGATGCAAGTTACGTCTAGATCAAGGAGTCTTGAAAATATCTGATAAATGTTTTGCTAGAAGGTTTCAAACATAATTCAAGTTTATTTAAGGGTCTGAAATAGTTCCTTACAAACAATAAAAGGCTCCATCCTAATCAAGTGGATGCATATTAATATCAAATAGTCACTTTAAGCTATTCTATCTTATTTGAAGAGTTTTAAATCAATATTGTGAGATAATATAATTAAGTTGCCATAAAATTCCTTTTTGTATTCTTTAATAATATAAAAGTATTCTTTCCCGTGTCAACCAACATTTAATATACATTTCTTTCATATTATTAGAATTTTATGTGCCTGTTAAGTACCATGTGGGAATAATCAAGTCCCATTATGAACCCAATGCCAATCCAACACCAATTTCAAAGCAGTTTACCCACTTAGCATCAGCAGCTACGCACTTTTTAACTCACGGCTTAACTTTTTAAAATCCCTGTGTTTTAATTTTAAGTCCACTTCTTGGATGTAAGTTAATTGCTGTGGCAGGACCTGGACCGTGCTGGGGTTTGTACCCTGGGAACCTCACTGGCCGGCTACAGATGGTGTAATAACATTTCTTGTTACAGAAAAAGTAGCTTATTTGTTCCTCATTATAAAAGCAATTCATGTTCCCTGCAGAAAACTTGGGAAATGCCACAGGAAAATGATGCCATGATAAGCACTGCACGTGGCCCTTCATTCATTCATTCAGTACTGTGGGTGGAGTGGTAGACAAGTTGTCTTTGCTCCTGTGGATCTTACCTTCTAATGAGGTGAGTAGGCAGTGAACAATTAAATAAGCAAGAGAGTTGTAGATAGTAATTAAGTCATTTGAGGAAATAATACATCATTAAGGAATAAAGAGTGATGGCGTGGGGTCTACTGAGGAAAGGGTGGTTAAGTCTGAGAAGGCAGCATTTAAGAAGAACCCGAATGACAAGAAGGGGAAAGCCTTGCAAAGACCTGGAGGAAAAGCATTCCAGGAGAGGGAGGAGCAGGTACGAAGAGCTAAGGCAGGAATGGACTTGAGATATTTGAGAAAGAAGACCAGTATATGTGCCAGAATTCAGTGATGTGGGCTGGGGATTGAGGATTAGCAGAGGAGAGGGGAGGCAGGCAAGATTGAGGTCAAGAGCGTTTGTAGGCGAAGGTAGTTAGCTCCACTCCACTCTAAGTGTAATGGGAACCTTGCAGAGCGTCAGCAGGGAGTCTTCTGCTGTGAGAGACGACTCGGCTGTGGGATGGAGAACGGACCCTACGGGGAGAAGAGCAGAGCAGTGAGGAGGTTGTTCCTGCAATTCAGGCAGGAGGTGATGATGGCGTTGATGTTAGCAGTGGAGGTGGGAGAGAAGAGAATGGACTCGGTACATTTTGGAGGGGGAGCTGGTAGGAACTGGATGGACTGGCTGTGGGAGGTGAGGAAAGATATGGTGAGATTTCCTGAGATGAGAAAGACCTCACGTATTCCTCACAATGGCCCTCGGAGGTGGGTTCTATTACCCCGCCAGTCCTGTACTATCTGTATTATCCTGGCCTGTGTCTCTATGCATCTCTGTATCTAGTGCGTAGACGTCCTATATTACTCCTCCATCTGTCGTGACACAAAGAGGGAGATCAAACCTCGGGCTGCTCAGGTGACTGGGCCCAGGACATGTGATCAGAGAGCAGTGAGCCAGGGTCTGAGCCTATTCTGCCCGGATCCAGGCTGTACCGTCCTCACCAACCACTCTGAATTACCCTTCACTCACCAGCCAACCACCACTGTCAACACTCTTATTAATTTCCTTTCAGCCTTAAGATGGGTTTCCGTATCTTAAAACAGACCTGTGACATACAGTTTTATCCACTGTCTTTCCCATCAACACTAGAATATTGGAGTCTTATCAAACACTCTTCATGACATCGTCTTCCATGCAAACCATCACCCTTCAGAGGATTCTTTTCGGGAGAATAAGACTTTGAATGCCAGTGTTTGGGGCAGAAACAGGTAAACGGCCCAAGAGAGTTTCCTCAAGGGGGAAAGAATAAATGAATGTTCTGTTTCTCTGATTAAATATTTCTTTCTCTAAGATTTTCACTCGAATATATATAATTTGAAAAATCTGTGCTTTTACATAAAGCATCTTGTTACACACCATTTATTAGTAAACAACTTTAAGAATTATTGAGTTTTGGGCCAGCCTGATGGAGTAGTGGTTAAGTTCGCGCTCTCTGCTTCAGTGGCCCTGGGTTTGCAGGTTTGGATCTCGGGCGTGGACCGATGCACCACTTGTCCAGCCATGCTGTGGCGGCGTCCCATATAAAGTAGAGGACGATGGGCACGGATGTTAGCCCAGGGCCAGTCTTCCTCAGCAAAAAGAGGAGGATTGGCAACGGATATTAGCTCAGGGCTGGTCTTCCTCACACACACACAAAAAGAAAGAATTATTTAGTTTTATTCTTCAAAATTACCTTCAAACCCCCCAAAAATCTTTAGCTTCCAGCTCTGAGCTATAGAGTGGTTCATCTACTTAGTTTCTAGTTTGGAATCACAGTACGTGCTCTGCCTCCTTGTTCTATTCTGGATCCCATGGTTTCAAGTGGCAGAGACCCGATCAAGCCAGTTCAAGTGATAATAATAACACGAGTAACAGTCGTCTTAGACTGGGTTCTCCAGAAAGTAGAGACTGAAGCAAGCCGGAATTGTAAAATCTGAAGCTCATTTGGGAGGAACAAACCCAGGGAGCCAGAGAGGGGAAGAAGGGAAACTCAGTGGGACGCGATAGTTACCCTGGCTCCTGCCTCCTGGGAGCTGGGGCGGGACACAGCAGGTCTTCCAGGGACTTCTCAAGAGGGGTTGAGTGGATGAGCTGAGCCTTGGAGCAGTCCAGAAAGGCAGAAGGAGATCTCCTTATCTGCCTGCCTCCCTCTCCCCGCTTTCCCACTGATTGGAGTTTGTTCCCTGGAGGTTTGACTCTCTCACTTGCAGGTCGCGTCCTGAGGCACCTTCAGTGGCTGCCCAGGGAGTTTGGTGGAGCTGCCTGGGGTGGCCAAGGGGGACGGCCCTGCACTCCGGCAGTGTGGCCATCTGGGAGGCAGGAGATTCTGAAGAGGAGCACGAGATTTATGCCTGATATATCTGAATGGCAGATATATCTGCCATTGGGTTCAGCATCATGCTTGGATTATCTTACGGAAACCTCATCAAAACCCAATGAGATGGCTATTATGAATCTTAATTTATAGATGGGAAAATTCAAATAATAAGGGGTGGAAGTGGGATTTTCATGCAGGAAGTCAGACCTTAGAGCTCACACTGTAACCACTGTACTTCCCTTTTGAAAGCTCTGCAACAGTACAGAGGAGCTTATTAAAGTGATGAAAGTCTAGGGAAATATGCAGTAGACTCTCCTGGGAAATAGTGTTGGGAATTGACACCACCGGGAGCCAGGCCAACTGAGAGGTGTCAGAGTTGTGTGCCTCCATGGCATATCAGCTTCTTTCTGTGACTCCTACCCTCTTTCTTGCTCTGAGTCAGACTCCTCTTTGACTAATGCGTCGTAACAGCTTTCCCTCACTTTCTGTGCCTTCGCCGACCCCTGTGGCTCATGACATCATTCAGACTCTTCGCTTATGCTGTGCTGTGTCCATGTCCTGGTTTCCATTTCAACATTTCTCAGGGAAGCTTTGGCCTGACGTAGTGTTAAGAGTGTGTTGGTTGCAAACAACAGAAAATAACTCTACTAAATTCTTTTAAAAGTGAGTTCCTTAGAGACTGTGGGTAGATCACAAGAACCCTGTTTGGATCTTACAGGACCCACGTATCTCCAGAAGCTCTCAGAAGCAGGATCTGAAGGACCCCCCAGGTATGTGCCAGCCCTGAAATGTTCTTTCTTTTCTGCCTTTGCATGACATGGCCTGAAATTCAGAGCCCTCGAAAAGAGGGTCTGATTGGCCAAGTGTAAGTAATGGACCAGCCCTGAACTGTGAGAGATTTTCACAAGGAAATTAGGTGAGGGAGTCTCCAGTGATGCCTGGACTCACTTTCCCACAGGACTCATACGATAAGGGAGATAATCACCTGGGAAGATATTAGGATGCTGTAAGGAGGTGGGACGAATTTGGGGTAGACAAAACACGACAGATGATTCCACGCCCAGTTCATCTTTTCTCTTACCACAGCACACACTCATCGTTTTTGGATAGTCTGTAAACGGGCTATTCTATAAAGTGGTGGCCAGCCTTAATGCACCTCAAAGTAAAGTATAAATGACTTTCCAATTATCTGCTATTTTGAATTATTTATGCCACCACTTCCTTCTGTTTGCACATCCTAGATCTTATTACTGAAAATGACTCTATTGTAACCATTTATCAGATAAAGCTTTGGCACCCTATTTCTTTATTTACAAATACTTCTTCAGCATTGGTCTTTTATTTGGCACTGTGGCAGGTGCTATGGGAGATGGAGAAGCACTGGATGAGATGTGATTATTGCTTTCTAGGTGCTTAGAACTGAATATAGAAAACATAATACAAAATAAATAATATAATATAAAACAGTGCACGATCAAAGACAAACGGTACGTCTGTGTGTAGGGGGGTAGCGTGGTTGAGAGCATAACTTGTGCTAACATATGGGGAGCGAGGTGCAGTGTGGACTCAAACTCTGAAAGAATATGTTTGATCTGGGAAATAGACACATTTGTGGCGTGGCAACTCGTTGACGCCTGTCCAGGCCATGTTAATCTCAATTACGATTTTTGCTATTCATTTGTTCCAAAAGACAGGACAGAGGTTGATATAGGGTTTCCACGTCTTCTGTGTGTCTTACAATGATTTTGTCCCAGGTCATTCCCCTCGGCCACAGTCCTGCAGTACAGCCTTGCAGGGAGGCGCTGTGGCTCTGGCATTTGTAAATGGTGCAGCCTGGCCTGCATGACGACTGCTCTCTCTCCGCTGCTAATGTCACGAAGCGCCTCTGGCAGCATAAATAACTTTATTACTAAGCTGTAAAGTAGAGCAAGTTATTAATATTGTAAGAATTGCATTCTATTCAATTTTTTTTCTCTAATGAGGAGAGATCTCACTATATTTTGGAAAATACATCCTTAAAACTGCTGAGTAGCATGTATCGAATGAACTCAATTAGGAAGCCCCTTTGCTGCTGGAAATTTTGATTGGAAACTTGTTTTGATAAGTTCAGGTTTACTTCTGAGACTCTCGTTTTCTTTAGGAATTCAATTGATTAAGGCAGCCTAACTCTCAGCAGTGACTACAAGAAATTGGATTTTACTGTGAAGTATAAACAGGCCTGCTATTGATGGTATGCTCTGAGCATTATCAAGAGGCTTGTGGATGGCTCCGTTGTGGCAGGTAATTGACACTGAAATCTTTTGAAATTTGAGGTTTACAGGAGCAGGCCCAAGTCCGTGATGTTTTGTTTCATCCGAGGCATTTGAATGAGACATTAGATGGCATGTTCTAGTACCACATTACGAAGCTCAAGTTTAGGCAAGATATTAACCTCCTCTACAACAAGCAGAAGTCAAGTTAGAAAAGATAAAACAGAATTCCCTCCAGATCAGTGTGATTACTCTTTGAGGAAGAGAGGAAGAAAGGGGTCTACAGATAGCACGCACTGGGCTTCCTTTGATATGGGCTTATTTCCCTTGGGCCGTTAACAACCACATGTTAAATTTTCTCCTTTTTTGATGTTTAAAGATTGACAGTCTATCCTATCCTTTATTATAAGTTGATTTAAAACCAAAAACCTCTAAAAACCTCAGGATGCTAGGTTCTGCTCCAGCTCACATGATTTTCACCCTTAATGTTCCCGATGACAAGAACACCTCACTTGTAACACTGACTTGCACAATCCTTCCCCGGGGGGGTTCCCAGGGAGAGTGCAAGTCCTGGCTCTCCCACCCTCGAAAATGCCACTATTTTACTAGTGGTAACAAACTACTGCGACACACTTCCAAGGATGCTGACCTACCAGGTATCTTGACACCTGACTGGGCTCTGCCGCACGCGCTTCTGCTGACCACGAGTGAACCACTAAACTTTTCCGTGCTTCACCTGCCTCTCCCTTACCCCGCTCCCAGTTCTGAGAGTCTATGAGCACTGTGGGAGAGCAGTAACCAAGCCCATGAGGCCTCTATGTGGTTATATCATGCTGGCATAGGAAATCGCCATACTTAAGTCTTATAGTTCTTCCAACACCAAATTCTGAATTTGACAGTGGCATGCGGATATGATTTAGGGGGCCTAAGTATACTCACTGATATTCAGTCACAGGGTTATGGCTACTCCCTTGAAAGTATTCTAACTTTCTTTAATGTCCATATTGGATCTATCTGCCATTAATGCGTAATGAATAGAACTATGTTATGATATAAATATTAGTGTGGACGAATATAAAATTTATGTTTTCAGTCCATTCCAGCCATCAGCGATCTAGCCTGTGAGCCCCACGAGAGCCCAGCCTTTGGCCTGGTTTGTTCATATCCGTAGTCTGACACTGAGGAGACGCTCAGCAATGTTTGCCGAGTCACTAGCAACTTCCGCAGCAACGACAATATATAAAGTAGTGGTGTCTAACTTTTTAATTTATCAGACTCTTTTTGTGAAAGAAATATGACTGAAATGAACTTAAGCAAAAAGAAAAGACGCTGCTTGTGGTCAATCCTAGAATGAAGGTGGGTCCCTGCCTTTCCGTCTCCATCCGCATCCCTGTTTGCTCCTCCTCCTCCTCGAGGTGACTCATGGCCACAGGCAGAACCTTGGCCCACACTCAGGGTCACCATCAGAGAGGGGCCACCTCCTTCCCTAGTTTCAGTCTGGCTCCAGTGTTCACTGGCTCTTCGTGGCGAAGGACAGGGCAGGGCAAAGTTCCATGGAAGGCCTTTCATCCAGGATTGTTAGTTCACGTTAAAAGGAGGTTAAAGAAGGGAAAGCTTTAAAAGGATATTTCTTCAACACTTTATTTTAACAAATAAATTTGCCAATCTCTGATGTAAAGCCAGGACTCTTTCTTTTGTCTGGGACTATTATTTGGAGCTCTATCTCGTTCTTTTTGAAAAAACCAGACCATTCATGCCTCTTTTCAACTGTGGTTTGTTTAAAATGGACCAAAGACTTAAAAATACGTGCAATCATGGGGGCTGGCCTGGTGGTGTAGTGGTTAGGTACTTGCGCTCCGCTTTGGCGGCCTGGGGTTCGCAGGTTAGGATCCCGGGCTCGGACAGATGCACCATTTGTCAAGTCATGCTGTGGCGGCGTCCCATATGAGACAGAAGAAGATGGGCATGGATGTTAGCCCAGGGCCAGTCTTCCTCAGCAAAAAAGAGGAGCATTGGCAATGGATGTTAGCTCAGGGCTGGTCTTCCTCATGAAAAAAAGAAAAGATACTTGCAATCAACCTGAGTGTAGAATCCTTCTAGATGTTTAAGACTTCCCCCTCAATTGTGTATCGTGGTACTTCCCATGATTTATTTGACAGCTTTGTGTGTGTGTGTGATTTGCCTTTATTTATTTTTCCCAAAGCTTTCAGGATACATTTCACAAAAATAAACCTTTCCATTCTGCTGCACTTATTTTATGTTTGTTTAATATTTAATGAAATTACACACTTACAATAAGTAGTAAAACTGGCATAAAGGTGTGGGAATAAATGCAAATGACTCGATCAGTACACAGCTCAAAAGGGGCAACTGAAGTGTGCAGACTCTGAGGGATGCCGACCAGTCAGTGTGCCCTGGTACTTGCTGGTCTTGGCAGGAGGGGACGAAGAACATCTGCTGCTCTGGCGATTTGGGTTTAACAAAGATACCGTCTGCCTTCGAGTCCTCACAGTGTATGGGGGACAGACATGCACATGTAAACACACACGACGCGCACTGTGATGGGTCCTGAGGAAGAGCTATGCTATGAGAGCAAAGAGGAGGAGCCCCTCCTTCCGCCCGAGGGCAGGAGGTCAGCTGGAGCTGCCGCTTTCAGAACAGCAAGGGGAGAGAGAGAACACCAGGCACCAAAGCCGGGATGTGTGAGCGAACAAGCAGGGCTTGTGACCACTCCCACTATTGAGGGTCCCGGGTTATGAAAAACTGAAGACATGCCAAAACAAATTTACGAAAAGTGTGATATATTTTAAATGTCTACATTTAATAAATTAAAATCATTAACATACACAAAAAAGCGCTATTCACAAGAAAGCATATGATTTATTTTAAAAAGCCATCCAGGCAGTACGGGGCAGCAATGGGTCATGCTCACAACTGTATGACCAACAGCTGAGCAGTGTGTATTCTGGTGGTGTGCTTATGTGGCTCTGTGCATAATATCATTTGGAGATAATGCCAAAAGCCCAACTTTGAAGTGGTTACACATGCTCCACCATGGCCAAATGGCTCTCTGCCACACATTCCTCCTGGCACACGCGCACCTGGAGACGGTATTAAGGTGGCTGCACATTGAGAATGGTTGGAGGTGGATGATATTTAGGGTGTGCTTTAAAGACCCATATTAATGGAGCAGTAATGGGAGACAAGAAACAAATCAGGAAGGACCTTGCAGCCGTGCTCAAAAATTTGGGATAAAGGTAACAGAGAACCCAACAGTTCCCCTCTGAAAAAAGCTATTGGCAGTCATGGGCCAATGCTTGCATTTTCCCACAGTGATCCTCTCCTAAAAATATCAAATGGATTTAGAATTAAATACCAAATTCTTGTGTACCTATCAGTCTGGATAACAAAACACAAAAAATACCCTTAATTAAGTAACATGGGATGTGGAAAAATCTGGCCTTAAAAGATAAAATTTTGGCTTAGGTTGAATGTGAAAAATGTTTAAGAAAATACTCAACGCCAGAACTTTGCACAATTCCTGGTCTAGGTAAAGCATCCTAGGATCTCACAGTTTCTGCTGTTCTTCCAGCTTCCACCAACATAATTCACTCTGACAGCATCTACAAAGGACTTGGCTGGCGCTCTCTCCCTGTGGCGCCCACTCTACCCCAGCAGGCACGGCTCCGGGTGATAGATGTCATAAACACGCACAGACAGCGAGAATGCAAAGAGGCTGAGGTGTCTCAAAGAAAAACAATGGTAGGCAGAGTGAAGCTAGCTGTCAAAGAACGTGGGGATCAGGTCTGTTTTCTTGTACTTGTTAATGACTCCTCACTTGTAAAGAAAAATGGCGTATACTTTGGGAAACATTATCCGGGAGAATGACCTTTGACTGAAGGAAGTATACCTGATAGTAAGTCATGGATGGGTTTTTAGGAGTGACAAATGCTGCTCTAATGAGCACCCTTAAACGAGAAGAAATCGTGAGGTGGTTGACAGCTTTTCAAGCATTAAAACTTCTCTTTTAGCCCCAAGTCATAGAGTTTGGTTCTGTCAGGCTTGACCAGGCACTGAGAGGGCTAACGTGCTCTCAGCACAATTGACTGAGTGGATTAAGAAAGACTTAAAAATATACTTGACATTTCTAAGAGTCATGCATAAGTAAAATTGTCTGAAATTTTGATTTTTTTACTTATTTATCTTGATAAACTTTTCCATATGGAATTAAAATATCTAATTTAAATGATTAAATTATAAGATTTTACAATTTAATTATTGATCAATAACATGACAGGATTTTAAAGGCCAGTGCAAAATGGTGGAGGGGGAAGAGGTACTGAAATATGAAGGTCAAACTTTGAGACCTTTGTTAATGATTAGACTCCGATGGCTGAACGGGCCCTGATGTGGGAATTTGCTTGGCTTTTTGAAGAGATGCAGGTGTGAGTGGAGCCCCATTCAGGACTGGTCCATTCCGAGCTTGGAGTCCATTCTGGCTCTGCCCAGTTATAACAGGGAGAATGTGTCTATTCTGCTTATTAGACTCACAAATGGATCGTGAATGGGATGCATGGCATGGCGTGAATGGAATTATAAATAAACATCTTTTATAGATGTTGCTCCCTGTCTCTATCTTTTCTAAGTTGCTTTGACTGAGATAAACTTTACATTGTATCATGTGTTGCACTGCCATTTACCAACACTGGTTTTACATATATTAATCTATTTTTAGGCAAGCTGGTAGTTCACCAAGGGCAGTATTTTTTACTATGACCCACAATAAGAAATGTATTATATATCAATACATGTAGATATAAATTTGTAATATAAACATACAATATTTATAGAAACATTTCTATATATTACATAAATATTATATAAGTAATATTTATACAAATATCCATACAAATTATGTAAATATACATATGAAACAAAAGTCTCACAAAGTGAACTTTATTCTTACCACTAGTAATGCTCTCTGACAGGGACCAATAGTGTGTAGGGCTCCCAAATGAGTGAGTCAGCACCGTCCTGGCAGCCTAATCCCATACAATCCCACAAAGGAAATGCTGTGCCAGCCAGTAAGAGTGACTCCCTTACTAGGCCACCTACTGGAACAGAGTCTGTCTGGGGGCCCCAGAGGGACCCCATAGGCATGAGTCTCAGAACTCTTTGGGGGCATCTGGTTGATCCTAGGTGGGGTGGAGGGGTGTAGAATGGAGCATCCCGAAGGGGATAAATAGGAAAAGGGCCCCGGGGGTGCCTGTTCAGCACTGCAGGCTCCCATGAGTCCCAGGCACTGGGAGGAAGCCACTCCAATGCGTGGGGGAGGGGCCGAGAGTATTGCCCTGTGATCTACTCTATTCTGTCATTTCACAATTTTAAAAATGTCTTATGACTCTCTAGACTGACAACCCCCAATCTGTGCGCCTCTCTGTCTCTCCATTTGGGGTCCTGGAGAGAGAATTTGGTCAGCCTGGTTTGAATGAAGCGTCTACAGCTGTACTAACCAGCTGTGGACAAAGGGAACAGGGCACAGGATCTTGTGGTCCAGACAGGACCATTTTCTATGCTAGACTTTCTGCATCAAAAGGTCTAATTCCAGCAGGTGGGGATCCTGTGAGCCAGGCAGCCACCCTGCGGCATCCATCAGAGATATGCAAACCTTCGGGACTGTGGACCACAGTCCTAAGATTCTCAAGAGCTTTAGTCCACAGGACACTGACAGGTAGGAAGTAGGATCTGATCTTCCTGGAAGAGAATCCAAGAAATCAAAGGATGGGTGACTTACTCAGAGTTTCACGGGGAGTCCAAGGAAGAGACAAGGCTAGACCCACGCCTTCTTAGTCCTGGTCTATGGCACCCTGTTGCTTGTCCAACGCAATGGACGCAGAAACCTTATTGGCATCAAAACTGCTTTCTTCACGTCATTCCTTCAAAAAAAAAAAAAAAAAAAAAGAGGACATAATCCTAGCTACCACGTGTTCTTCAAATGCTATGTATCTTATGCAGCATTATAACGGCTGGTTTGATCACTTGCTCTGGTGCTCATGTAAGTCCAGCAGTCTGTAATCCTGTGACACTCCTTTTCCCTTTTTATTAGATGGGCAAAGCATTTCCCTTCTTTCATCTTCAGAGGTTTTTTTCTTTGTCCTTTATAATTCCTCAGAAAGATTGAATAGTGGCTCTGTAGTGACAGCCATAAAGCAATTTGTGATCCTTCAAAAATATGCAGTGCAAGTAAAAATTATTACTCTGTGTTAACAAAGTAACACATGACACCTAATATATTTTACTCTAATCCTCATGTCCACAACTCTGGCTTTTCCAGAATTATGTCTATGAAAGTATATTTTTTAAAATGTGCAATAGACGTTGGTCAAAATGGAAGAAAAGATTTTTATGCTTTTCCTTTTTTTGAAGTTAGAGCCAGTGGGCTTATGCCCCTGGGCATTTTGAGGAGCATTAACTGCCGTTGATTGAGGACACTGTCAGCTCCAAGTCGAAAATTCTAAAATCCTTTCTGGGTCTCTGTCAGGGTCCTGGTGTAAAGACTTCTCGGTAAATAGCCAAAAGCCAGGACAGGAGCCCTCACTTGGTCTAAATCATTATGATGACCGTCTTACACTTGCTGAGATCTCCACAATGAGGAGTAATGCTTTAAACGTGTGTGTGTATTTCAGAATAGATGTTTTATTTCAAATATACGTGGCTGCTCCTTTTAGAAAAAGAAGGTTCCAGTAAGGAAAAATATCAGTAAGGAACTCAGCTAGTGTTCAGGGAGGAACTTAGCTGGAAGTACCAGTTCTGCTTTGTCAGAAGTTAGTACTGCCTTACCATTGTCATGGGGACATTTCTGGTTTCTGCTTCCAAATCTGGGCACAGTTTTTAACTCTCCTCTGGTGCTTATTCCTACCACCTGACTCTCCATAGAAAGGGTTTCAAATGGTTTGATAGTTTCTAAAACTTTTTGGACTTAGTTCTCCTCTTGGTGACTGAAAAGATGGTAACCAATACACCTGTTCCCCTCCCCCACCCCCAACAACATCTCTTCTGGTTTTCTAAGAAACAGCTGCTTCCTAAAATTACCTTCCAGTACTACTAGGAGCTGAGAAATTGAGAGCACTGAGCAAGACTTCTGCCAAGGTGAGAACCAAACACAGTCAGAACACTGAGGGCAGAGGGAGAGGGCTCTGTGTCGTCCGTCAGCCTTTGCCGCCTGGAACCTCTCCCCTTGAAGACCTCGCTTGTCCAGCCTGATAGTGGACCGTAGGGCCATGCTGTTGATCTGCTGGTTCTCTCTGCAGAAGCTTTCTTTTTCACATCTCAACTGAGCACAGAAGCAAGATAGACGTGCGCAGGGAGGAATGCAGAGTGCCTGGCTGCAGTTGGTTGTGGCAGAGCACAGATGTTGGGGGCATGTCCAGACAAATTATTTATCCCAGCTCACCACAAACATTCCTCTAGATTCAGGGGTAGAGTTATTATTCTCTGACAACAGTTTCCTCTGGGGAACAAGCCAGGAGAGTTTGGCTTTTCACGGACGAATGTTAGGTGGGTCCCAGGCAGGGTGGAAACGACTCCCTCTAGAAGCCTTTACGTCCAGGTGGAGTATCAACCAGCCATTCCCTGTCTTGGGTCTAATTAAGCCACACACATTTTGGGGGTATAAAATAGAGATGCTGATATGCCAGCATTTATGCTGCTGAGACAGATGTTCCGAGAGTAGACGATGTAAGCGGTGCTGACGTAAACCTTCCCCTGAGAACAGCTGCTAGAGGTGCTTTTCCACCGTCTTCAGTGAACTAACTCGAAGCATTGTCTGGGCTGAGAGTTGAAGCATCTACTACTGAGAATCGATCCCCTAACATGAAAAATTAATCTATCGATTGTTCATTTACTTATTTCTTTCATGCCAATAACAACTTAAATTAGAGCATGACTTCTTTTAAAGTTCAGTATTAGATGAAGAATGCAGGACTGATCGTCTTTGTCCGAGAGACTTAGCTTGCGGGGCTCTAAAGATGACGAAAGTTCATTTAGTTTGGGGTGGAAAATGGAGGCATGACTATTATTGCATAAAATAAGATGTCATAATACAGATTTCATGTTAATATGACTTTTGAACTACGAGTTAACTTACAATTAGTTGCCACTGTTGATAACTTCGTGGATGAATGTGATGAAAGCGATAAATCTTCTTCAGGGAGAATTGCTCACACACTCAACACAATACACGCATAATGGTGTATTATGGGTTTCAACCTCCTAAAGTCACCCATGGACCCCAGGTCAAGAATTTCCTTCAGTGGCTCCATCACACGATCAGAGATGGCATTTGCCACCTACATTTGGGGGTGCGTTATCCCCAATGAGGCTTTTAGAAGATGCCATCTTCACTCACAGTACCTTTCTTTAATATTGATAAGCAAGGATTTCGTGAGTTTGTACGATCTGCTGGCTGCCGCAGGTGCATTAGTTCAAACCCAGGCCAAGGCCGGATGAGAGGGGGAGAGATTCACGGGGAGGACGCCCTGGGCAGGTTACAGAGGAGAAGCAGGAGGGTGTGGGCAAGCCTGCTGGCCTGGGAGCAGGTCTGATGGCCGGGTAAGCAGAGGGTGAGGAAGGATTGGGCAGGAAGAGACTCAGACCGCGGCGCTGTTCCAGAAGGCCTCAGCCAGGCAGCCGGGAGTCCGCACACGCAGGACGGCCTGCCTGCAGGAGCCTGGGAGAAGCCCGAGGAAGGCCGGAGGCTGTCGGGCAGACCTGGTCCCCCAAGGGTCTCTCGGGGAGGATCTCAGCAGCGGTCTTCATGCCACCACGGGGACGGGAGGGCCTTCGCAGGAGCACAGACGCCAGTTCTCCGACTTCTGTGCGGTTAGAGCTGCTGCTCTGCCCGGGGCCGCTGCCGCGAAGCGTAAGCGCGGACAGTGAAGCGCATCCGAGATTCGCGACCTCCTTTCTGGTCTTCTGCCGACAGCACCGCCGCCGCCCCGCTGTTCAGGGAGGCCGTGGGGCGGGTGGACAGTGTCCGCAGAGGAGGAATGCATCGGCTTTTTATCACAACAGCTGCCGTTCGTCCTGGGCGATCAGCGACATCCTCGTCCCAACAGCAGCCGGCTGGACAGTGCGGAGCCCAGGCGCTCCGCGTCTCCGCCTGTGGTCTCGGTGGGACTAGTGTCCACTTTTCATCTCCCTCCCCCACCAGCCAAGACCGCGGGGCTCTCGGCCGCTGTCCCCCCTCCGCAGCGGACACGTGGAGGATTCTCTTGCTCCTCAAGGGGTCAGGGTGCTGGACGGTGTCCTCCCGGCGGAGCCGGGGACTCACCGGGTGGGCGCAGGGACGGGCGGGGCAAGGAGGGAGCTCCTCCCAGGAGGACGGGACACGCTCCGGGACTGAGGTCCGTCCCTCCCTCGCGCAGCGAGCAGTGGGGCAGCTCCGGTGAGCCAGACTGTCCCAGGCGCTTGGGACGTGTCAGGGGACAAAATGGAGACGCCTGCCCTCCTGCAGCTTATGTTCCCGCGGGGCGACACCAGCGTGTTCGTAAGCTGTAAACAGAACGCTGGCTCAATTGTGTCTAAACAGACGTGTCCGTGTACAACACAGCTTTCCCTAAGGTTGGTTTCCAGCAGGAATTCTCACGGGCTGTTCCCAGAAGCAGAAGTCCTTCCTTCTGTTCTCTCAGCCGCCGTAGGTTCCCTCATCTCGGCTTCCCGCCGCTTCGCCTGGGAGGGAACACGTCCTTTGCAGGAATTCTTCAAGGGTCATGTCCAGGAAGCCACCGACGGGTGAGAGGACCCGAGTGTGTTATTTAGTCAGTGTCTTTGATCTCCGAAAAGCTTGCCTTTACACTAGGTGTTAATAAACCCCCCCAACCAGTTCACATTTAAAACATAATTGGCTAAAACCAAATTAAAACACAGGTTTTCAATTCTCAATTCACTGGAATCAGCCTCCCGAGGCGGGCCTGTGCCTGGGCCTGGACAGAGGGAGCCACGAGTCTCTCGCTGGTTATGATCTAAAGCCCACAGGTCTCCCCCGCACTGACCAGGGGAGGAGACGACAAAAAGCACTCACTGAGGAAGGCAGGCCTTTCGATCCTCCCTTTGCTACACTGGACGGTACAGCCTGCAGGGCCAGCCAGTGGTGTAGCGGTTAGGTTCGCGCGCTCTCCCTCCGAGGCCCGGGTTCTCGGGTTCGGATCCCGGGCGCAGGCAGATATCGCAGTGCTGTGGCGGGTCCCATATAAAGTGGGGGAGGATGGGCACGGATGTCAGCCCAGGGCCAGGCTTCCTCAGCAAAAAGAGGGGGACTGGCAGCAGGTATTAGCTAAGAGCTAATCTTCCTCACACACACAAAAAACAAATAATACGGCCTGCAACCTGGGGGCACAGGAGGAGAATGCCCAGTGAGAAATCAGGACTTCGAGTATGTGGGTCTCACAGTTAAACCCTGACCCATTTCAGGCCCAGCTCTAGACCAGTCAAGCACACAATTCCAGCTGATTCAATGGAAGCCTTTTTTTTTCTTTTTTGCAGAAGGGACTATTTAAGGTCTTCTGGGTTCATCTTTTTAGGAGAAAAAAATGAGTTGATTCGTATTCAGAATTAAATGATACACTTTAAAAGAGAGTATAGATGAATCATCAAACTACTTCTTCACCCCAACTCCAGGCCTATACATAGACTCTATTTTTAGCTTCTGATTAAACAAAAATTATTTCACTAGCTATAGGCAGTGGAAACTTAAGTCAACATTCAATTAAAAGACAATGTAGGTCACAACCAGAAATCACTTACAGAATGTATCGAGGCCTCGCTCATCCCCGTTACGACTGACATTCCTAAGAGCTGTCACACTTGCTCTTCTCCCTCTCCCACTGGCTCCATCCACACTCTGCGTCCCAGGGAGGCTGCTGCCTCTGAGGTTACAGTCACTGTGGCTCCACAGTCTTTCTCCAGCTCATCTCCACATCCTGTACCTTGGCCTCCCGCTGTCTTAGAATTGCTCTCCTTTCTTGGCTCCTGGCTCTTCTGGATGCTTCATGTGGGCTCTCATCAGATTTCTTCACTGCCTTCTCTTTTTTCCTCATTTCTTAAATAGAGGCAGAACCCCAAATCCACTCATTGGTCCTCTTTTCAACACCATCCACTCCATGGTTGCCGCTGCCACGCTCTAAGCCCTGAACTTTTCCCAAAGCCTCAGCTCTGAATACTCAACCATCTGCTAAACTCCGAAGGGACATCCCCCGTGTATGGAGGTAGAAGTCTACAGAAGTTCACCTCCTGCCCCTCCTCCCACGTTGTCAATACCCTCTGTTTATGTTCTCTCACACTCTTGGGCAGAAAACTTGGTTGGAATCATCCTCAAGTCCCATTTCCCTCTCATTGCGTACATTTAATCACCAGTCTAATCTAATCTATCCTATTTTCATAATTGTGAATTTCCATTCCCAACACCACTTTCCATATTTAGGCTCCTGTGAGACTTTCTGTCTGGATGATTATAATAGCCTTTTTTTTTGGTGAGGAAGATTAGCCCTGAGCTAACATCTATGCCAGTCTTACTCTATTTTGTACGTGGGATGCTACCACAGCATGGCTTGATGAGTGGTGTGTAGGTCTGCACCTGGGATCCGAACCTGTGATGCCAGGGCCGCCAAAGCACAACATGAGAACTCAAGCACTATGCCACCAGGCCGGCCCCTATAACAGCCTTTTGACAGGAATTCCTTTACCTCTATCCCTTTCTCTCTTTAAGAAATACTGATCTATTTCCTGTTTTGTGCCCATGTTGTGCTAGTAGCTTGGTAACAAAAGGAATTAGACCAGGCTCCTTCTTTGTGGAGCTCAAAATGCAGTGGGAAGAAGGATGTGAATGATGCTCTGATGAGCACTGCACACATGACCACAGTCCTAGGCAGCCCAGAGAGGAGGGTGAGTCCCTTATTTTTTTGCAGGAAGTGGGCAAAGGGCATTAACGAGGGCCTAACAGAAAAGGTGGCTCTGGGGCTGGGATTTGGGGATGGAGAGGATTTCACCCAATGGAGAGTCATTGGAAGGGCGTTCCAGGCCAAGGTGACGAGGTGCACAAGCTCCCAGAGACGTCAAGGTGTGTGGTGGCTCAGGCACTGAACACAGCTGGGTGGGGCAGCGGGGGCAGGAGGCTGGAGAGGGTTGGGCCAGAAGGTCAGGAGCCTCCAGTGAGGTGTGAGGGTTGTTCCACAGGTAGTCTGGAACCGTTGGTTTCACTTCCCGCATCTAACTAGATACCAGGTTCTGAGCGGAATCAACAAGCTCGTGCTTGAATCTAATCTCTTTTCCCCAATTCCAGGGACCTTATTTCTGGCCTATTCTTGGCCAAATTCCCCTGTGTAAGAATGAGAACACCTCTGCAGCCAATCCTCACCATGTCATTAATGGCCTCTCTTCCTTGCAGCAAACAAGTGGGATTTGGCAATACGTGGCAACACCAGGACCCATGTGCACATTTCCCGGAGGACCGTCTGTGCACACATACGTATTGTTTTCATTAAATTTTCACCACCGTTCTGAGAAATCTCCCTAACCAGGGAGTCTGCTTGCTTGTTGTTTTTGGCTCCTAGAAAATGGAGAGGTATTTCCTCACGGCTCCAGCCTCAGGGAACACCATGAGCGGCCCATCCTTTCTGCCCTGAGGGACGTGATAGGATGAAGGGACAGACCTTCTCCCTGAACCTGTGGGTGCTGAGCACAGCCTCCGGGTTGGGTTTGCCTATTCCGGAGCAGACGCCTGGCCTCCTGGTGGCTGCCAGCTGCTCAGGCGTCTGAAGCCCCCACCAGGCAGCAGACGGCAAAGCAGGGCTGCTGGCACCCTCTGTTGCCCCAAGGAGACAGTAGATGGAGCTGCAGAGCACCCTCTGTCTGGTTTCAAAATGTCCCTCGGTGTTCGGAAACGTCTGTCTCAGTATTTATTATGCAGGCTCGGCGTAGGCCTATCTCAGAAAAGGGAACATCCCTAATGTTGGAAAGATTTTCCAACAGGCTCTCACACCGCCTCACCCAGATCGTGGTGCCGGCCGACCTCCCTGCTTCCTGTCTGTCTTCTCCTGTTTATTTTGCATTCTACTCTCTGATTTTGCTGTTTAAAGTGCACATCTTCCACTTCTATGTTTAAACACTTCAGTGCATTTCCTATTGTTTGTGGAAAAAAGCCCGAAGCTGCTTGGTGTGGCGTACCTCCCTCTCCAGCCTCATCGTGCCTCTTAACCCGACAACAACACGTAAAATTTCCAGGAACAACCCCGGAAACAGGTGGGGGCCTCTGTCAGAGATTCCTAGGTCGTGTCTGTGGGTCACCAGGAGCCCGCGGAGTGATCTCTGCAGGTCCCTGAGCCTCCTGAAGTGAATCTTGCTCGTTTTGAGGAGGCTGCAA